>OX451741.1:1411042384-1412360953 GCA_948472305.1 Vicia faba | reverse complement strand
TGACTATGTCCGCACTGAGAAGAAGAGACCATGGGAGCATTGATGGACCTTTGATGATTTCCTTTACAGTTTTTATTTACTTTTCAGTATTTCCATTCTTGTAATGCCTTAAGGGCAATTTGTTGAACAATTTGAATTTTGAAGTTATCTAATAAAGTGTGTTTCCTTTCTTGTTTACAAATTTGAATCTTGATCGTCTTTGAAACCATAATCATACGCATTTCATCCCATGCACTCCATAAACAGGTACCCATTATAGGTCTCTTACCTTCTTCGCTATTTATTTCAGCATCATGTCTGCTGAACCTTCAACTGAGCAAGCTATCAAGGCCCTCCAGGCCCAGAATGCCCAATTTCAAGAGCTGGTCATGAGTCTAGCTAAGGGTCAACAAGACCTGAAGACCCTGATCCTGAAGGAGAAGAAAAAGAAGAAGAGGAGGACAGTCCTGTTCAACACTGGTCCTAGGTTTGGAAATAGGCTACGGGATGAAGTTGATTTGACTACCACATCTGGAGGGAAAGATAATCAACAAGAAAGGAGGGTTCCTAGCCCTGTGGTCTCCGACAACGAGACGGATTATGATGAAGAACAGTATCCTCCTGCTGAGGATAGGTACAAACAACTGGAAGACCATTTGAGCGCTATGGAAATTCAGAAGGTGCCCGGTCTGGACTTCGGAGATCTAGGTCTATCATTTGGGGTGGTGATTCCCCACAAATTCAAGGCACCAGCCTTCGCTAAGTATGACGGAGTTTCTTGTCCGAAGTTGCACCTCCGGTCATATGTGAGGAAGATCTAGCCTTACACTGCTGATAAGAACTTATAGATCCATTTCTTTCAAGACAGTCTCTCAGGGACTCAGCTTGAGTGGTTCTATCAGTTGGACGGAGTCAGTATCCGCAGCTGGGAAGATTTGGCTACTGCATTCTACAGGAAGTATCAGTACAACTTCGACCTTGCTCCTACGCGTACCCAACTCCAGGGTATGTCAATGGGAACGGGTGAAGGATTCAAAGATTATGCTCAGAAGTGGAGAGACCTTGCCGGAAGGGTGCAACCACCTTTGGCTGATCGTGAGCTTGTTGACATGTTTCTGGGGACCCTGTATGGTCCGTTCTTTAACCATCTGATTGGAAGCTCTTCATCTGGGTTTACCGATCTTATTTTGACTGGTGAGAGAATTGAAGCTGGTATTAAGGCTGGGAAAATACAGAAGGGTGCTTCATCAAGCACTGAGAAGAAGCCGTTTAAGAAAGAGTCCAGTGATGTCTACAGTGCAAGAGGACATAATAGACCTGAACACCGCCAAGATGTCAATGCGGTCGTTATTTCAAAACCTGCTAGTGCTCCTCAGTACAACAATCAACAAAAGGACGAGAGACCTAAGAGGCAATTCACTCGTCTCAACATGACCTTATCTCAGATTCTGCCACAGTTGTTGAAGACTAATCTGGTGACTCTAAGGGAAGCCCCAAAGAATTCAAATACAACGTCACCAAGGTATAACCCTAACGCCCGCTGCGCTTATCACTTCGATAGCCCGGGGCATAATACAGATGATTGTTGGGCTTTGAAGAACAAGGTCCAAGACTTGATTGATGCTAAAGAGATCGAGTTCGGAGCACCAGAGAAGCCTAAATAAGAGGCAGGGGTAAATGCTATCAGGGATGATGATGATGAAGAGTTTGATATTGACAGTTGGATCTACCCTATGACCAACGGTGGATTAAGCAACTGGACAGCGAAGGATTCTATGCCCGTTTCAGTTATCACCCAGTAATGAAACTTTTTGTTTTGAATTTGTAATAGACAATGTTTCAAACTTTATGGCCCGGTGTCTTACCCGGGGCACTGTGGCTTCATTTGTGAGGGATTTTGTGTGTCATTTTCATATATCATTAATAAAAGAATTAGACATTTCTTGCATTTCAAATTTTGCGCTCCTTGTTTTTCTTTATTATATATTGCAAAACAGCTATTTTACACACACTCACATATACAGGTCCACATCCACTCTGGATCCCACTGGTAACGACACTGCTACTGCCAGTTATGACTTCGAAAATTCGATCAACTTAGCCGAAGACGAAGGTGAAGATGATTGCGAAGTGCCTGGTGAACTTGCAAGACTGCTACTCCAGGAAGAGAGGGTTATTCAGCCACATGAAGAGCCGGTAGAATCAGTGAATCTGGGTACTGAGATAGATAAGAAAGAGGTCAAGATCGGTGCCAACCTGGAGCTTAGTGTGAAACAACGGTTGATTCAGATGCTGCGGGACTACGTTGAGATCTTCGCCTGGTCTTATGAAGATATGCCTGGTTTGGATACTGACATTGTGGCTCATCGCCTGCCTACCAAAGAAGACTGTCCTCCGGTGAAACAGAAGGTTCGCCGTATGCGCCCAAAGATGTCTGAGAAAATCAAGGCTGAAGTTATGAAACAGTTCGACGCCGGTTTTCTAGCAGTTACTTCTTACCCTCAACGGGTTTCCAATGTGGTTCCCGTGCCGAAGAAAGATGGTAAGGTCCGAATGTGTGTTGACTACAGGGATTTGAACAGGGCGAGCCCTAAGGATGACTTCCCTCTACCTCATATCGACGTTCTGGTTGACAACACCGCTCAACACAAGGTATTCTCCTTTATGGATGGCTTCTCCGGTTATAACCAGATTAAAATGGCTCCCGAAGACATGGAGAAGACCACCTTTGTTACTCAGTGGGGTACCTTTTGCTACAAGGTCATGCCTTTTGGACTGAAGAATGCTGGGGCAACGTATCAGCGTGCCATGGTTTCTTTGTTTCATGACATGATCCATCATGAAATTGAAGTATTCGTCGACGATATGATTGCAAGGTCCCAAACTGAGGAGGAACACCTGGACCATCTGCAGAAGCTGTTTGACAGGCTGAAGTTGTACAAGCTAAGGTTGAACCTGAACAAGTGCACCTTCGGGGTAAGGTCTGGTAAGCTGCTGGGTTTCGTTGTAAGCGACAAAGGTATTAAGGTGGATCCTGCCAAGGTGAAAGCCATACAAGAGATGCCAGCTCCCAAGACAGAGAAAGAAGTCAGAGGCTTTCTGGGACGATTGAACTACATTGCCCGATTCATCTCGCACCTAACTACTACTTGTGAGCCAATCTTCAAGCTACTGACGAAAGATCAGGTAGTACGTTGGAACAATGAATGCCAGGCCGCTTTCAAAAGGATTAAAGAGTATCTCTAAGAGCCACCTATTCTGATGCCACCAGTTGAAGGGAGACCTTTGATCTTATACTTGACAGTACTCGACAACTCAATGGGGTGTGTGCTGGGGCAGCATGACGAGTCTGGCCGAAAAGAGCATGCTATTTATTACCTTAGTAAAAAGTTTACCGACTGTGAGACCCGATACTCACTGCTCGAGAAAACTTGCTGCGCTTTGGCATGGACTGCTCGTCGGCTGAGACAGTATATTCTGACTCACACTACTCTGTTGATATCAAAGATGGATCCAATCAAGTATATCTTCGAAAAGCCTGCCTTGTCCGGAAGAATAGAAAGATGGAAGATGATCTTGACTGAGTATGACATCCAATATACGACCCAAAAGGAAATTAAAGGAAGTGTGTTGGCAGACCATTTAGCACATCAAGCAGTGGATGATTACCAGTCTATGAACTTTGAATTCCCTGACGAGAATATCATGTTGATAACTGATTGTGAGACACCTGGACCGGATGAAGGACCTGAGGAAGGATCCCGATGGTCTATGTAATTTGATGGAGCTTCGAACGCTTTGGGTAATGGCATTGGCGCTATAATCATATCTCCTAAAGGCTCTCATACTCCATTTACCGCCCGACTATGTTTCAACTGCACCAACAACATGGTGGAGTATGAAGCGTGCATCATGGGTCTTCGAGCTGCAATTGACCTAAGGATTAAGTTCTTGAGTGTCTTCGGAGATTCTGCTCTCGTGATCAGTCAGATCAAAGGAGAGTGGGATACGAAACACCCAAATCTTATCCCTTACAAGGAGTATGTGTTGACGTTGCTCCCCAATTTCGAGGAGATAACCTTTGAATACTTCCCTAGAGAGGAGAATCAGTTGGCGGACGCGCTAGCTACGATGTCTTCTATGTTCAAAGTAAATTGGGACAACGAAGCTCCCCGGATCATTATTGAAAGATTGGACGAACCTGCACATTGCTGTGATCTTGAGACTTAAGAGGTAACAGAAAAGCCCTGGTATCATGAGGTAAAAAGGTATCTTGAAGCTTAGGAGTACCCCGAGGGTGCATCTGTTAATGACAAGAAGTTTCTGAGGAGGTTCGCGGCGAAGTTCTTCATCAACAATGGTATTCTTTACAAGCGTAACCATGATTCAACCTTACTGCGTTGTGTGGATAAGAATGAAGCAGAAAGGATCATGGCAGAGTTACATGAAGGTACCTTCGGAACCCATTCCAGTGGACATACCATGGCAAAGAAAATCCTTCGGGCAAGATATTACTGGTCCACAATGGAAGCCAACTGTTATCAGCATTCTCGGACATGTCACAAGTGCCAGGTCTATGCTGATAAGGTGCACATACCTCCAGTTCTTCTGAACGTCATGACAACGCCTTGGCCTTTTGCAATGTGGGGCATTGATATGATCAGCGAGATCAGACCTACGGCATCTAACGGGCATCGTTTCATCCTGGTAACGATTGATAACTTTACGAAGTGGGTTGAATCAGCTTCCTTTGCTACTGTAACCAAGAACGTCGTGGCACGGTTCATTCGGCACAATCTGATCTGTCGATATGGTGTACCAGAGAGGATCATTACAGACAATGGTACCAATCTCAATAACAAGATGATCACTGAGCTCTGCGAGCAATTCAAGATCCAGCATCACAACTCTTCTCCCTACCGGCCGAAGATGAATGGGGCTGTGGAAGCGGCTAATAAGAACATTAAGAAGATTGTGCAGAAGATGACAGTGACATACAAAGACTGGCACGAGATGTTACCATTTGCTCTTCATAGGTACCGTACCTCAGCACGGACGTCAATGGGGGAAACACCCTATTCCCTAGTTTATGGCATGGAGGCAGTCTTGCCCATTGAAGTTCAGATACCCTCTCTTCGGTTCATGAAGGATGCAGGTTTGAGCGAAGATGACTGGATTCAGACCCGACTTGATCAACTGAACCTAATCGATGAAAAGAGACTTACTGCTATTTGTCATGGTCAGACGTACCAAAAATGGATGATCAAGGCATTTAACAAGAAAGTTAGACGACAAGAGTATCA
Organism: Vicia faba; assembly: GCA_948472305.1. Lineage (NCBI taxonomy): Eukaryota > Viridiplantae > Streptophyta > Magnoliopsida > Fabales > Fabaceae > Vicia > Vicia faba. The sequence continues at coordinate 1,412,355,671 of OX451741.1, read as the reverse complement.
AGTTGGGGACTTGGTAATCAAGCGCATTATTCTACCTCAAGGTGATCCCAGGGGCAAATGGACCCCTACTTATGAAGGGCCATTTGTGGTTAAGAACATTTTCTCAAGAGGAGCTATGATTCTAACCACCATGGATGGTGACGACCTTCCTCACCCCGTCAATGCAGACATAGTAAAAAGATACTACGCATAATCAAAGACCCGCTAGGTTGACTGGACTAGGCAAAAATAAGGGCTTCCCGGCAAACCAAAAGGGTTCGGGCAAAAATAAGGGATGGAAATGAAAAAATTTGTACACCCGGCAAATCGAAAACCTGAAAAGGCGGCTTGGGCAAAAAGGGATATCCCGGTGGACTGAAAACCCGAAAGGGCGGTCCAGGCAAAAATTAGGGATTAAAGCATAACACTATGTCTCATTGGATCACCTCGCATCCAGACTTCGGTATTGACTATCAAGCTCGGAAGGCACTGATCAATCTGATTCATCTTCAACCAGTAGCAAAGTGATGAGATGCTCAAGGACATAAGGGCAATAGTAGAGTTGGAACCCAGTGGGATTATTCACATAGTTGTTTTGTTTTCTTTTCACAAATTGTATAAAATTCTATTCGTTCGGCGGCGTTCTCTTACTAGGACGTCAGTCTCTTGTACAAAAACGCCTATTTTCAGGCCAAACTTCAAAATCAATACAAATTCATTCTCAGAAATTTCAAATTGTTTTTCCTTTACCTGTTTTGTTTTGCAAAAAACGTCCAAAGTTTCATTTTTGATATATGCATTTGACATTAGTTGCTGATCATAAATATTTACATGCGAAACGAAAGATGAATTACTGGTAATATCAGAAACAGGGGCATAAGAAATGTAATGATAGCTCTCTCAGCTGAGACTTGCAGTTAGATACAAATCAGCAATACTCTCCCCCCAAGCAGAGTTAGCCTACCATCAGCCCTAAAAAGGTTGGGTATCCCCATAAGGTCTTAATCTTCCCCAGCGGAGTATAAAGATATTCCCCAACAAGCATAAGAGTATCCCCGGCAGTCTTAATATTTCTCAACGGAATATAAGAATGTTTCCCCCCAGTGGAGTCATTTCCCCAGCGCAATCTAAAAAAGCTTTCCCAACAGAGTTGAATCATCTTCCCCAGTAGACTCTGGAAGTTTATCCCCGGCAGAGTACAATAAACCTCCCCATCCAGGTTCAAAGGAGCATTCCTAGCAAAATTCAGAGGATTATCCCCACAAGAGTCTAACAGGGTTATCCCCAGCAAGTTGCAATTGAAAGATCACCCCCAGTGAAGTTCTTTCTTTCCCCAAACAGGAGTTCAATCCTCAACAGATCCAGTATCACCAGCAACGGTAATTCGTCCCCAGCGGAGTTTATCCTCAGCGGAGTTCATCATTGAAATCCCCAATAGAGTTTATCAGCGGAATTCCTAGCGGAGTTTATCGTTAAATCCTCAGCAGAGCATCTTTTCCCCACAGAGTAATTCCCCTCGGAGTAATCTCTTCATCAGGCTTATTCTCACAATCACCTTCGTTCACCATCCCCAACGGAAACGAAGAATTCAACTCTATTCTCCAGCAGTTATCCAGGATTTATTTTCCCCAGCTAAAACATTACATGTCCATACATCATGATACATGAATATACACATCATACCATACAATCTCATTTATTTTGAGAACATCATTGCCTGATACATATCATGCATTACATACAGCTAACCTTTACCTTTCAGGAAAGATACAATCAAAATTCAAGTTATGAAGCCCGGGTACGACCGAATAGTATCTTGATTTCTACAGCATATTGTGAAGCCCGGATTACGACCGAATAACAATATCAGACCACCGCGAAGCCTGGATTACGACCAGATAGTGATATCTCTCAAAAGCAAGCTATGAAGCCCAAAGATCGACTGGATAATAGTTTATTCCCCAGTGAGCCATGAAGCCCGGATCACGACCGGATAGCAGCTCAGTAAACACCATGAAGCCTGGATTCGACCAGATAGTGGTATATCATAAACATGAGCCGTAAAGCCCGGATCACGACCGGATAGCAGCTTAGTAAGCACCATGAAGCCTGGATTCGACCAGATAGTGGTATATCATGAAGCCCGGATCACGACCGGATAACCGCTCAGCAAAGTTATTGTGAAGGCTGGATTACAACCAGAAAGCAATACAAGACCATGAAGCATGGATTACGACCAGATAATGGTAGAAGATGTTGTGAAGACTGGATTACGACCAGATAGCAACCAAGACCTTGAAGCCTGGATTACGACCAGATAATGGTAGAAAATGTTGTGAAGACTGGATTACGACCAGATAGCAACCAAGAGTACTATGAAGCCTGGATTTCGACCAGATAGTGGTATGATACATTGTGAAACCTGGATTACGACCAGATAGCGTTAAGGGACACTGTGAAGCTTGGATTATGACCAAATGACAGTTTACCCAACCAGTTACTATGAAGCCCGGATTCAACCGGATACTAGTAAACCCAACAGTCAAAGGAAAGCCCGGATGCGATCGGATGACCATTTGATTTGTTCTGAAGCCTGGATTTCGACCAGATAAGAAGTAAGGTATTGTGAAGATTGGATTCGACCAGATAGCAGTACGTGACACCATGAAACCTGGATTCGACCAGATAATGGTATAACACATCGTGAAGCCTGGATTACGACCAGATAGCGATACAAGGCAATGTGAAGCTTGGATTCTGACCAAATAGCAGTTTATGTAACACCCCAGTTTCAATTATTTGATTTATTTAATTGGGAAATTATTTTATTAGAATTAATAAAATAAAAAGAATTATTTAATTTGGAATATTTGAAGAAAATAAAAAAAATAAGAAAATATTGGGTTTTTAAGTTATTGGGCTTGGATGTTGTTAGTAAAGAGTTAGGGGTGCAAAAGGAATAAGGATATGTTTTGGAACTCAAGTTATTTTTCTCATTATTCACGATAACACAGAATTTGGGATATTTGGGAAGCTGAGCTCTGAAGGTACGAAGAACGAAGAACATCGCTCAAAGAACTCAAGCTGCAATTTGATAAGGTAAGGGGGGCTACTACTCGATTTACTTTTGCTTATGGGTTTAGGTACGGTTGATTTGGATAATCGTATGGAGAAACCCCAATTGTTAGATGTTCTTAGGGATCAATACCCTTAGGATTGAATCTTGTTAGAAAAGGTTTAGGTTCCCAATTTTATGAAATCAATTAACGATTTTAGGTTCCAAATGGTGGATTTGGAGTATATCTGTATGATCGTGAATTTACCTTAGGTGTTCTAGGGATGACCTTGATGTTATCAGATTTCCCCAAGAGGACGAATAATCACTTTTAAGGTTACTATGATGATTGTTGGTAATTAGGAAATTGATGTGTTGTTTTGAGTTATACAAAATTGATGTCGTTAGGTACCGAAATGCGCGTTTTGGCTGGTATTTTTCGCGTTTGGCTGCTGTTCTGAGCTGCTGCAGGTTCAGGAAAAATCTGACCCGCGCTCATCAACACGGGCCGTGTTGTTTCACACGGGCACCCGTGTTGATTCACTGTGTTGCCAAAAAAATGTGTTTTCTGGGCACATTTCCACACGGGCCGTGTTGATTAACACGGGCACCCGTGTTGATCCCCTGTATTGGTAAAATAACGTGTTTTCTGGGCACATTTCCACACGGGCAATGTTGATTTACACGGGCACCCGTGTTAAACCTCCTGTGTTGGTTTTTAAACTATGTTTTCTGTGCATGTTGTTATGTACGGATTGATCCTGTTTTGATGTGCAGTGTTTGACATGTTTTGAATATGTGTTTATTGATTTCCTAGTGTTGATTGATGCTTGTATCGAATAACGATTGTATGTTATGATACCAACACTATATGGATTTTATTGTCATGCTTTTAGATGATGTAACAAGCATGAATTATGATATAACTTGATATGATTGATGTTTAATAGTATGCTGAGTGATTACATGCTATCCATATCCTGTTATGATTGATGTTGTTGATGTTGCATGATATGTTGATTGATGTTAATAGTATGCTGAGTGTTACATACTTTACATATCATGTTGCATTTGTTAATTCCCATTGTGTGGAATTAACATGGTGGCCAATATACGTGTCCGCGATTTAATGGAACGTTGAGGTGGTAGCCGTGTCCGTGATATAATGGAACGGTGAGTTATCCGTGACCCGAGATTTAATGGGGCGGTAAAATGGTACCACATGCATGGGTGTTTTGCATTACATTGAATATAACATGAATGGATGATTTCCAATGTTGTATTTAATTGATTGTAGGCATGTATTGCTGCTAAATTGTTAACGATGTTTGATATTAATTATAAATATGAAAAGTAAAATGTTATGAATATATGAATCGTGAAGGTTTTCGTAAACTATGGAACGTGTTAACTGTTTGGGTGATGCTTATGATTTTTCTGAATTGATTGTTATGAACGTATAATCAAATGTAAAATTGAGATGCTCACCCTTACTGTTGAATATTTCAGATTGAGGAGCTTCGTTCAGGTGCTTAGCGAAGGCTTGTTGTTTCTAGTTATTTCCGTTTAAGTATTGTCCGGGTCATGCTCTGATAGTTGTAACTCCGGGAACGTTTGTTTGTCGAGCTGCTTTAGTCAGACTCGTTTATTTCCTTACGTTGTTATAATATGATGTTGATATTTTCCAGGTGTTAATTCCTGATGATTTTGAAAATATTATAACATTGGTTTTGTTAATTAAATTATTCCGCTGTGTAAACATGTATGAGTTGCTTCTAGGTTATGCATGACAGGAACTTGTTTTTATTAAAAGAGAATTGTGACATCCTCGTTGATACATGTACTCTGAAATTATAATTTTAATTATTCGCGAAAATTTATTCGGGGTTTTAGAGGGTGTTACAATAGTGGTATCAGAGCATAGTCGGTCGTTGCGACCAGAGTCTTGAGTCAGTCATCCCTTTTGTATGCGATTAGTGTAAGGTAACACTGTCGATACTGTATTCTAATGAGGAGTATGTTTTAATTCTCAGGAATATGGCTGGAAGAGGTAACAGACGAAATGATGCTGCACTCGCTGAGGCTTTGGGGATGTTAGCTGGTGTACTTGCTGGAAACCCAACTGGAGGCGTGATTGGTGCTGATAGGCAATTAGGGAATTTCCAAAGGAACAATCCTCCGTTGTTCAAAGGTACACATGACCCTGAAGGTGCTCAGAAGTGGCTGAAGGAAATCGAAAGGATTTTCCGTGTGATTGATTGTGCTGAAGATCTGAAAGTCAGATATGGTACGCATATGTTGGCAGAAGAGGCCGACGACTGGTGGGTTGCAACAAGGACTGAAATGGTTCAGGATGGAGAGGCACTGACTTGGGCTAACTTCAGAAGGGCTTTTCTGAGGAGGTACTTTCCTGAAGATGTTCGGGGAAGAAAGGAAATTGAGTTTTTGGAGCTTAAGCAGGGCAATCTGACTGTTAGTGAGTATGCTACTAAGTTCGCTGAATTGGCAAAGTATTATGCACACTACAACAATGATGAGGCTGGAGAATTCTCTAAGTGTATCAAATTTGAGAATGGTCTCCGAGATGAGATTAAGCAGGGAATCAGGTACCAGCGTATTCGTAGATTTTCTGATCTGGTGGATTGTAGCAGGATCTTGGAAGAAGATATTACCAGGACTAGGTCGTCTCACTCTCGTGGGGCTGTTGATAAAAGAGGAAAGCAACATATGGACCGTGGCAAGCCATATGGTAGAGATAACCAGAGATCAGGTGGTTGGAAAAGGCCTAGTGGGGGAGATTCTAAGGCTCCTATCAGATGCTACAGGTGTGGTGAGTTTGGTCATCATATTCGAGATTGCAAGAGCGATGAGAAGAAGTGCTATAAATGTGGAAAGACTGGTCATTTGTCTAGTGATTGCAAAGGGAAGTCTGTTACTTGTTACAATTGTGGTGAGGTAGGTCACATTCGTCCGCAATGTCCTAAGCCTAAGAAGGATCAGTCAGGTGGAAAAGTGTTCGCTTTGTCTGGATCTGAGACTACTCCAGAGGATTGATTGATTAAAGGTACGTGTTTTATTCATGGCACACCTTTAGTTGCAATTATTGATACTGGTGCAACTCATTCTTTCATTTCTTTGGATTGTGCTGAGAGGTTGAAACTGGACATATCTGGTATGCGAGGTAGCATGGTTGTTGATACTCCTGCATCGGGTTCAGTGACAACTTCACTTGTATGTAGGAATTGTCCTATTGAGATTTTTGGTAGAGGTTTCGGTATGGATTTAGTGTGCCTACCGCTTGAACAAATTGATATTATCCTTGGGATGAACTGGTTGGAAGTCAACCGGGTTCATCTGAACTGTTTTGCTAAGACGGTGATTTTCCTAGAGGCAGTTGGCGTCGAGAATTTGACTATGACTGCTAGGCAGGTACAAGAAGCAATGGAAGACGGTGCTAAGGTGTTTATGTTACTTGCTTCGTTAGATGCAACAGGAAAGGTCAGGAGTGGCGAATTGCCAGTGGTGTGTGATTTTCCAGAAGTCTTTCCTAATGATGTTGGTGAGTTACCTCCTGAGAGAGAAGTGGAATTCTCTATAGATTTGATTCCTGGTACGAGACCGGTGTCGATGGCGCCATATCGTATGTCTGCGTCTGAGTTGGCTGAATTGAAGAGTCAATTGGAAGATTTACTGGAGAAGAAGTTTATTCGTCCAAGTGTTTCGCCTTGGGGTGCTCCGGTATTGTTGGTTAAGAAGAAAGAAGGTTCTATGAGACTGTGTGTTGATTACAGGCAATTGAACAAGGTAACCATTAAAAATCGGTATCCTTTACCGAGGATTGATGATTTAATGGATCAGCTAATTGGAGCCAGTGTATTCAGTAAGATTGACTTGAGATCTGGATATCATCAGATTCGTGTGAAAGCGGAAGATATTCAAAAGACTGCTTTTCGAACGAGGTATGGGCATTATGAATATTCTGTTATGCCGTTCGTAGTTACTAATGCACCTGGTCTTTTCATGGAATATATGAACAGGATTTTTCATCCGTATCTGGATAAGTTTGTTGTGGTTTTTATTGATGACATTCTGATTTATTCCAAGAATGACGAAGAGCATGCGGAACATCTCAGAATTGTGTTAGGGTTGTTGAAAGATAAGAAGTTGTATGCAAAGTTGTCCAAATGTGAGTTCTGGCTGAATGAAGTTAGTTTTCTTGGACATGTGATTTCTAAGATTGGTATTGCAGTGGATCCTACAAAAGTAGAAGCAGTATCTCAGTGGGAAGCGCCGAAGACTGTTTCTGAAATCAGAAGTTTTCTTGGTCTTGCAGGTTATTACAGAAAGTTTATCGAAGGATTCTCAAAGTTAGCATTGCCGTTGACGAAGTTGACTCGAAAAGGACAAGCGTTTATTTGGGATTCTGATTGTGAGAAAGGTTTCCAAGAATTGAAGCGGAGATTGACTAGTGCTCCTATTCTGATTTTACCGAATCCGGTGGAATCTTTTGTGGTTTATTGTGATGCATCTCTGATGGGATTAGGTGGCGTTCTAATGCAGAATCAACAGGTGGTTGCGTATGCTTCGAGACAGTTGAAGGTTCATGAAAGGAACTATCCTACTCATGACTTAGAGTTGGCAGCAGTTGTGTTTGTCTTGAAATTGTGGAGACATTATCTGTATGGTTCGAGATTTGAGGTGTATAGTGATCATAAGAGTTTGAAGTACCTTTTCGATCAGAAAGAGCTCAATATGAGGCAAAGAAGGTGGTTGGAATTTCTCAAAGATTATGATTTTGGTTTGAATTACCATCCTGGTAAGGCAAATGTGGTTGCAGATGCTTTGAGCAGGAAATCCTTGCATATGTCTATGATGATGGTTCGTGAATTGGATTTAATTGAACAATTCCGAGATTTGAGTTTAATTTGTGAAAGTACTCCGAAGTGTGTTCGTTTGGGTATGTTGAAACTTACTAGTGGTATTCTAGAAGAGATCAGGATCGGGCAGAAATCTGATGTTAATTTAGTTGATAAATTGACATTGATCAACCAAGGTCAAGGTGGTGAGTTTAGGATTGATGAAAATGATGTTATGAGATTTGGCGATAGAGTTTGTGTTCCTGATGTTGCAGAAATCAAGAAGAGTATATTAGAGGAAGGACATCGCAGTGGGATGAGTATTCATCCGGGTGCCACGAAAATGTATCATGATTTGAAGAAATTGTTTTGGTGGCCGGGAATGAAAAAGGAAATAGCTGAATTTGTGTATGCATGTTTAATCTGTCAGAAATCAAAGATTGAACATCAGAAGCCGTCTGGATTTATGCAACCGATGTTTATTCCAGAATGGAAGTGGGATAGTATTTCTATGGATTTTGTATCCGGGTTGCCGAGGACTCCTAAGAATTGTGAAGCGATATGGGTTGTGGTGGATAGGTTGACTAGGTCTGCTCATTTTATACCGGTGCAAATGGATTACTCAATGGAGAGGTTGGCACAGTTGTATATTGAGAAAATAGTGAGTTTGCATGGAGTTCCTTCTAGTATTGTGTCAGATAGAGATCCGAGGTTCACTTCGAAATTTTGGGAAGGATTGCAGAAGGCTTTGGGTACTAAATTGAGGTTGAGTTCAGCTTATCATCCTCAGACTGATGGACAGACGGAGAGGACGATTCAATCGTTAGAAGATTTATTGCGTGCTTGTGTTGTAGAGAAGGGTGGAGCTTGGGATAGCTATTTGCCATTGATTGAATTTACTTATAACAATAGTTACCATTCGAGTATTGGTATGGCTTCGTTTGAGGCATTGTATGGTAGACGGTGTAGAACGCCTTTGTGTTGGTATGAATCTGGAGAGAGTTCAATAATTGGGCCAGAGATTGTTCAGCAGACTACTGAAAAGATCAAATTGATTCAAGAGAAGATGAGAGCTTCTCAGAGTCGTCAGAAAAGTTATCATGATAAGAGGAGGAGGAATTTGGAATTCAGTGCTGGAGATCATGTGTTTATGAGAGTTACTCCGATGACGGGTATTGGTCGAGCGTTGAAATCTAAGAAGTTGACTCCGCGTTTTATTGGTCCGTTTCAGATTACGGAAAGAGTTGGAGAAGTTGCTTATCGTATTGCTTTACCTCCGAGACTTGCGAATTTTCACGATGTTTTTCATGTTTCTCAGTTGAGGAGATACATTCCAGACCCATCTCATGTAATCCAAATAGATGATGTACAGGTGAGAGATAACCTGACAGTAGAAACATTGCCTATGAGGATAGAAGATCGGGAAGTGAAACAGTTAAGAGGTAAAGAGATAGCATTAGTGAAGGTTGCTTGGGGAGGTCCAGCAGATGGAAATATCACTTGGGAGCTGGAGAGCCAGATGAAAGAGGCTTATCCGGAGCTGTTCGTCTAAGGTATGTTTTCGAGGACGAAAACTCTTTTAGTGGGGGAGAGTTGTAACACCCCAGTTTCAATTATTTGATTTATTTAATTGGGAAATTATTTTATTAGAATTAATAAAATAAAAAGAATTATTTAATTTGGAATATTTGAAGAAAATAAAAAAAATAAGAAAATATTGGGTTTTTAAGTTATTGGGCTTGGATGTTGTTAGTAAAGAGTTGGGGGTGCAAAAGGAATAAGGATATGTTTTGGAACTCAAGTTATTTTTCTCATTATTCACGATAACACAGAATTTGGGATATTTGGGAAGCTGAGCTCTGAAGGTACGAAGAACGAAGAACATCGCTCGAAGAACTCAAGCTGCAATTTGATAAGGTAAGGGGGGCTACTACTCGATTTACTTTTGCTTATGGGTTTAGGTACGGTTGATTTGGATAATCGTAGGGAGAAACCCCAATTGTTAGATGTTCTTAGGGATCAATACCCTTAGGATTGAATCTTGTTAGAAAAGGTTTAGGTTCCCAATTTTATGAAATCAATTAACAATTTTAGGTTCCAAATGGTGGATTTGGAGTATATCTGTATGATCGTGAATTTACCTTAGGTGTTCTAGGGATGACCTTGATGTTATCAGATTTCCCCAAGAGGACGAATAATCACTTTTAAGGTTACTATGATGATTGTTGGTAATTAGGAAATTGATGTGTTGTTTTGAGTTATACAAAATTGATGTCGTTAGGTACCGAAATGCGCGTTTTGGCTGGTATTTTTCGCGTTTGGCTGCTGTTCTGAGCTGCTGCAGGTTCAGGAAAAATCTGACCCGCGCTCATCAACACGGGCCGTGTTGTTTCACACGGGCACCCATGTTGATTCACTGTGTTGCCAAAAAAATGTGTTTTCTGGGCACATTTCCACACGGGCCGTGTTGATTAACACGGGCACCCGTGTTGATCCCCTGTATTGGTAAAATAACGTGTTTTCTAGGCACATTTCCACACGGGCAGTGTTGATTTACACGGGCACCCGTGTTAAACCTCCTGTGTTGGTTTTTAAACTATGTTTTCTGTGCATGCTGTTATGTACGGATTGATCCTGTTTTGATGTGCAGTGTTTGACATGTTTTGAATATGTGTTTATTGATTTCCTAGTGTTGATTGATGCTTGTATCGAATAACGATTGTATGTTATGATACCAACACTATATGGATTTTATTGTCATGCTTTTAGATGATGTAACAAGCATGAATTATGATATAACTTGATATGATTGATGTTTAATAGTATGCTGAGTGATTACATGCTATCCATATCCTGTTATGATTGATGTTGTTGATGTTGCATGATATGTTGATTGATGTTAATAGTATGCTGAGTGTTACATACTTTACATATCATGTTGCATTTGTTAATTCCCATTGTGTGGAATTAACATGGTGGCCAATATACGTGTCCGTGATTTAATGGAACGTTGAGGTGGTAGCCGTGTCCGCGATATAATGGAACAGTGAGTTATCCGTGACCCGAGATTTAATGGGGCGGTAAAATGGTACCACATGCATGGGTGTGTTGCATTACATTGAATATAACATGAATGGATGATTTCCAATGTTGTATTTAATTGATTGTAGGCATGTATTGCTGCTAAATTGTTAACGATGTTTGATATTAATTATAAATATGAAAAGTAAAATGTTATGAATATATGAATCATGAAGGTTTTCGTAAACTATGGAACGTGTTAACTGTTTGGGTGATGCTTATGATTTTTCTGAATTGATTGTTATGAACGTATAATCAAATGTAAAATTGAGATGCTCACCCTTACTGTTGAATATTTCAGATTGAGGAGCTTCGTTCAGGTGCTTAGCGAAGGCTTGTTGTTTCTAGTTATTTCCGTTTAAGTATTGTCCGGGTCATGCTCTGATAGTTGTAACTCCGGGAACGTTTGTTTGTCGAGCTGCTTTAGTTAGACTCGTTTATTTCCTTACGTTGTTATAATATGATGTTGATATTTTCCAGGTGTTAATTCCTGATGATTTTGAAAATATTATAACATTGGTTTTGTTAATTAAATTATTCCGCTGTGTAAACATGTATGAGTTGCTTCTAGGTTATGCATGACAGGAACTTGTTTTTATTAAAAGAGAATTGTGACATCCTCGTTGATACATGTACTCTGAAATTATAATTTTAATTATTCGCGAAAATTTATTCGGGGTTTTAGAGGGTGTTACAATAGTGGTATCAGAGCATAGTCGGTCGTTGCGACCAGAGTCTTGAGTCAATCATCCCTTTTGTATGCGATTAGGGTAAGGTAACACTGTCGATACTGTATTCTAATGAGGAGTATGTTTTAATTCTCAGGAATATGGCTGGAAGAGGTAACAGACGAAATGATGCTGCACTCGCTGAGGCTTTGGGGATGTTAGCTGGTGTACTTGCTGGAAACCCAACTGGAGGCGTGATTGGTGCTGATAGGCAATTAGGGAATTTCCAAAGGAACAATCCTCCGTTGTTCAAAGGTACACATGACCCTGAAGGTGCTCAGAAGTGGCTGAAGGAAATCGAAAGGATTTTCCGTGTGATTGATTGTGCTGAAGATCTGAAAGTCAGATATGGTACGCATATGTTGGCAGAAGAGGCCGACGACTGGTGGGTTTCAACAAGGACTGAAATGGTTCAGGATGGAGAGGCACTGACTTGGGCTAACTTCAGAAGGGCTTTTCTGAGGAGGTACTTTCCTGAAGAGGTTCGGGGAAGAAAGGAAATTGAGTTTTTGGAGCTTAAGCAGGGCAATCTGACTGTTAGTGAGTATGCTACTAAGTTCGCTGAATTGGCAAAGTATTATGCACACTACAACAATGATGAGGCTGGAGAATTCTCTAAGTGTATCAAATTTGATAATGGTCTCCGAGATGAGATTTAGCAGGGAATCAGGTACCAGCGTATTCGTAGATTTTCTGATCTGGTGGATTGTAGCAGGATCTTGGAAGAAGATATTACCAGGACTAGGTCGTCTCACTCTCGTGGAGCTGTTGATAAAAGAGGAAAGCAACATATGGACCGTGGCAAGCCATATGGTAGAGATAACCAGAGATCAGGTGGTTGGAAAAGGCCTAGTGGGGGAGATTCTAAGGCTCCTATCAGATGCTACAGGTGTGGTGAGTTTGGTCATCATATTCGAGATTGCAAGAGCGATGAGAAGAAGTGCTATAAATGTGGAAAGACTGGTCATTTGTCTGTGATTGCAAAGGGAAGTCTGTTACTTGTTACAATTGTGGTGAAGAAGGTCACATTCGTCCACAGTGTCCTAAGCCTAAGAAGGATCAGTCAGGTGGAAAAGTGTTCGCTTTGTCTGGATCTGAGACTACTCCAGAGGATCGATTGATTAAAGGTACGTGTTTTATTCATGGCACACCTTTAGTTGCAATTATTGATACTGGTGCAACTCATTCTTTCATTTCTTTGGATTGTGCTGAGAGGTTGAAACTGGACATATCTGGTATGCGAGGTAGCATGGTTGTTGATATTCCTGCATCGGGTTCAGTGACAACTTCACTTGTATGTAGGAATTGTCCTATTGAGATTTTTGGTAGAGGTTTCGGTATGGATTTAGTGTGCCTACCGCTTGAACAAATTGATATTATCCTTGGGATGAACTGGTTGGAAGTCAACCGGGTTCATCTGAACTGTTTTGCTAAGACGGTGATTTTCCCAGAGGCAGTTGGCGTCGAGAATTTGACTATGACTGCTAGGCAGGTACAAGAAGCAATGGAAGACGGTGCTAAGGTGTTTATGTTACTTGCTTCGTTAGATGCAACAGGAAAGGTCAGGAGTGGCGAATTGCCAGTGGTGTGTGATTTTCCAGAAGTCTTTCCTGATGATGTTGGTGAGTTACCTCCTGAGAGAGAAGTGGAATTCTCTATAGATTTGATTCCTGGTACGAGACCGGTGTCGATGGCGCCATATCGTATGTCTGCGTCTGAGTTGGCTGAATTGAAGAGTCAATTGGAAGATTTACTGGAGAAGAAGTTTATTCGTCCAAGTGTTTCGCCTTGGGGTGCTCCGGTATTGTTGGTTAAGAAGAAAGAAGGTTCTATGAGACTGTGTGTTGATTACAGGCAATTGAACAAGGTAACCATTAAAAATCGGTATCCTTTACCGAGGATTGATGATTTAATGGATCAGCTAATTGGAGCCAGTGTATTCAGTAAGATTGACTTGAGATCTGGATATCATCAGATTCGTGTGAAAGAGGAAGATATTCAAAAGACTGCTTTTCGAACGAGGTATGGGCATTATGAATATTCTGTTATGCCGTTCGGAGTTACTAATGCACCTGGTGTTTTCATGGAATATATGAACAGGATTTTTCATCCGTATCTGGATAAGTTTATTGTGGTTTTTATTGATGACATTCTGATTTATTCCAAGAATGACGAAGAGCATGCGGAACATCTCAGAATTGTGTTAGGGTTGTTGAAAGATAAGAAGTTGTATGCAAAGTTGTCCAAATGTGAGTTCTGGCTGAATGAAGTTAGTTTTCTTGGACATGTGATTTCTAAGAATGGTATTGCAGTGGATCCTACAAAAGTAGAAGCAGTATCTCAGTGGGAAGCGCCGAAGACTGTTTCTGAAATCAGAAGTTTTCTTGGTCTTGCAGGTTATTACAGAAAGTTTATCGAAGGATTCTCAAAGTTAGCATTGCCGTTGACGAAGTTGACTCGAAAAGGACAAGCGTTTATTTGGGATTCTGATTGTGAGAAAGGTTTCCAAGAATTGAAGCGGAGATTGACTAGTGCTCCTATTCTGATTTTACCGAATCCGGTGGAATCTTTTGTGGTTTATTGTGATGCATCTCTGATGGGATTAGGTGGCGTTCTAATGCAGAATCAACAGGTGGTTGCGTATGCTTCGAGACAGTTGAAGGTTCATGAAAGGAACTATCCTACTCATGACTTAGAGTTGGCAGCAGTTGTGTTTGTCTTGAAATTGTGGAGACATTATCTGTATGGTTCGAGATTTGAGGTGTATAGTGATCATAAGAGTTTGAAGTACCTTTTCGATCAGAAAGAGCTCAATATGAGGCAAAGAAGGTGGTTGGAATTTCTCAAAGATTATGATTTTGGTTTGAATTACCATCCTGGTAAGGCAAATGTGGTTGCAGATGCTTTGAGCAGGAAATCCTTGCATATGTCTATGATGATGGTTCGTGAATTGGATTTAATTGAACAATTCCGAGATTTGAGTTTAATTTGTGAAAGTACTCCGAAGTGTGTTCGTTTGGGTATGTTGAAACTTACTAGTGGTATTCTAGAAGAGATCAGGATCGGGCAGAAATCTGATGTTAATTTAGTTGATAAATTGACATTGATCAACCAAGGTCAAGGTGGTGAGTTTAGGATTGATGAAAATGATGTTATGAGATTTGGCGATAGAGTTTGTGTTCCTGATGTTGCAGAAATCAAGAAGAGTATATTAGAGGAAGGACATCGCAGTGGGATGAGTATTCATCCGGGTGCCACGAAAATGTATCATGATTTGAAGAAATTGTTTTGGTGGCCGGGAATGAAAAAGGAAATAGCTGAATTTGTGTATGCATGTTTAATCTGTCAGAAATCAAAGATTGAACATCAGAAGCCGTCTGGATTTATGCAACCGATGTTTATTCCAGAATGGAAGTGGGATAGTATTTCTATGGATTTTGTATCCGGGTTGCCGAGGACTCCTAAGAATTGTGAAGCGATATGGGTTGTGGTGGATAGTTTGACTAAGTCTGCTCATTTTATACCGGTGCGAATGGATTACTCAATGGAGAGGTTGGCACAGTTGTATATTGAGAAAATAGTGAGTTTGCATGGAGTTCCTTCTAGTATTGTGTCAGATAGAGATCCGAGGTTCACTTCGAAATTTTGGGAAGGATTGCAGAAGGCTTTGGGTACTAAATTGAGGTTGAGTTCAGCTTATCATCCTCAGATTGATGGACAGACGGAGAGGACGATTCAATCGTTAGAAGATTTATTGCGTGCTTGTGTTGTAGAGAAGGGTGGAGCTTGGGATAGCTATTTGCCATTGATTGAATTTACTTATAACAATAGTTACCATTCGAGTATTGGTATGGCTCCGTTTGAGGCATTGTATGGTAGACGGTGTAGAACGCCTTTGTGTTGGTATGAATCTGGAGAGAGTTCAATAATTGGGCCAGAGATTGTTCAGCAGACTACTGAAAAGATCAAATTGATTCAAGAGAAGATGAGAGCTTCTCAGAGTCGTCAGAAAAGTTATCATGATAAGAGGAGGAGGAATTTGGAATTCAGTGCTGGAGATCATGTGTTTATGAGAGTTACTCCGATGACAGGTATTGGTCGAGCGTTGAAATCTAAGAAGTTGACTCCGCGTTTTATTGGTCCGTTTCAGATTACGGAAAGAGTTGGAGAAGTTGCTTATCGTATTGCTTTACCTCCGAGACTTGCGAATTTGCACGATGTTTTTCATGTTTCTCAGTTGAGGAGATACATTCCAGACCCATCTCATGTAATCCAAATAGATGATGTACAGGTGAGAGATAACCTGACAGTAGAAACATTGCCTATGAGGATAGAAGATCGGGAAGTGAAACAGTTAAGAGGTAAAGAGATAGCATTAGTGAAGGTTGCTTGGGGAGGTCCAGCAGATGGAAATATCACTTGGGAGCTGGAGAGCCAGATGAAAGAGGCTTATCCGGAGCTGTTCGTCTAAGGTATGTTTTCGAGGACGAAAACTCTTTTAGTGGGGGAGAGTTGTAACACCCCAGTTTCAATTATTTGATTTATTTAATTGGGAAATTATTTTATTAGAATTAATAAAATAAAAAGAATTATTTAATTTGGAATATTTGAAGAAAATAAAAAAAATAAGAAAATATTGGGTTTTTAAGTTATTGGGCTTGGATGTTGTTAGTAAAGAGTTGGGGGTGCAAAAGGAATAAGGATATGTTTTGGAACTCAAGTTATTTTTCTCATTATTCACGATAACACAGAATTTGGGATATTTGGGAAGCTGAGCTCTGAAGGTACGAAGAACGAAGAACATCGCTCGAAGAACTCAAGCTGCAATTTGATAAGGTAAGGGGGGCTACTACTCGATTTACTTTTGCTTATGGGTTTAGGTACGGTTGATTTGGATAATCGTAGGGAGAAACCCCAATTGTTAGATGTTCTTAGGGATCAATACCCTTAGGATTGAATCTTGTTAGAAAAGGTTTAGGTTCCCAATTTTATGAAATCAATTAACGATTTTAGGTTCCAAATGGTGGATTTGGAGTATATCTGTATGATCGTGAATTTACCTTAGGTGTTCTAGGGATGACCTTAATGTTATCAGATTTCCCCAAGAGGACGAATAATCACTTTTAAGGTTACTATGATGATTGTTGGTAATTAGGAAATTGATGTGTTGTTTTGAGTTATACAAAATTGATGTCGTTAGGTACCGAAATGCGCGTTTTGGCTGGTATTTTTCGCGTTTGGCTGCTGTTCTGAGCTGCTGCATGTTCAGGAAAAATCTGACCCGCGCTCATCAACACGGGCCGTGTTGTTTCACATGGGCACCCGTGTTGATTCACTGTGTTGCCAAAAAAATGTGTTTTCTGGGCACATTTCCACACGGGCCGTGTTGATTAACACGGGCACCCGTGTTGATCCCCTGTATTGGTAAAATAACGTGTTTTCTGGGCACATTTCCACACGGGCAGTGTTGATTTACACGAGCACCCGTGTTAAACCTCCTGTGTTGGTTTTTAAACTATGTTTTCTGTGCATGCTGTTATGTACGGATTGATCCTGTTTTGATGTGCAGTGTTTGACATGTTTTGAATATGTGTTTATTGATTTCCTAGTGTTGATTGATGCTTGTATCGAATAACGATTGTATGTTATGATACCAACACTATATGGATTTTATTGTCATGCTTTTAGATGATGTAACAAGCATGAATTATGATATAACTTGATATGATTGATGTTTAATAGTATGCTGAGTGATTACATGCTATCCATATCCTGTTATGATTGATGTTGTTGATGTTGCATGATATGTTGATTGATGTTAATAGTATGCTGAGTGTTACATACTTTACATATCATGTTGCATTTGTTAATTCCCATTGTGTGGAATTAACATGGTGGCCAATATACGTGTCCGCAATTTAATGGAACGTTGAGGTGGTAGCCGTGTCCGCGATATAATGGAACGGTGAGTTATCCGTGACCCGAGATTTAATGGGGCGGTAAAATGGTACCACATGCATGGGTGTGTTGCATTACATTGAATATAACATGAATGGATGATTTCCAATGTTGTATTTAATTGATTGTAGGCATGTATTGCTGCTAAATTGTTAACGATGTTTGATATTAATTATAAATATGAAAAGTAAAATGTTATGAATATATGAATCGTGAAGGTTTTCGTAAACTATGGAACGTGTTAACTGTTTGGGTGATGCTTATGATTTTTCTGAATTGATTGTTATGAACGTATAATCAAATGTAAAATTGAGATGCTCACCCTTACTGTTGAATATTTCAGATTGAGGAGCTTCGTTCAGGTGCTTAGCGAAGGCTTGTTGTTTCTAGTTATTTCCGTTTAAGTATTGTCCGGGTCATGCTCTGATAGTTGTAACTCCGGGAACGTTTGTTTGTCGAGCTGCTTTAGTCAGACTCGTTTATTTCCTTACGTTGTTATAATATGATGTTGATATTTTCCAGGTGTTAATTCCTGATGATTTTGAAAATATTATAACATTGGTTTTGTTAATTAAATTATTCCGCTGTGTAAACATGTATGAGTTGCTTCTAGGTTATGCATGACAGGAACTTGTTTTTATTAAAAGAGAATTGTGACATCCTCGTTGATACATGTACTCTGAAATTATAATTTTAATTATTCGCGAAAATTTATTCGGGGTTTTAGAGGGTGTTACAGTTTACATGGACAGTTACTAAGAAGCCCGAAGTCGGCCGGATATTAGTATGCCCTAAGTTCAAGTTGAAGCCCGAATGCGACCGGATAACCACTTAATTTGTTCTGAAGCCTGGATTTCGACCAGATAAGAAGTGAGGTATTGCAAAGCCTGGATTACGACCGGATAGCAAATTTAATCTCATCTCCCCAGTAAGTCACTATAAAGCCTGGATTACGACTAGATAGCAGTCGGTCTTATCACTATGAAGCCTGGGTTACGACCAAATAGTAGTTCACTCTCACCTCTTCAGCAGAGATGATTCCTCAGTAGAATAACGGACGACCGAAGCTCCTAAAGTTCTATTTTTCCTAAGACAAAGAACATCATTCCCCAGTGGAATCTCCCTCAACAACAGGTATACAAGCTCTCTCTAAGGAATCTCTTACGCGATCTACACTCCTTCGGATGGCATCTTTAAGCCCATCTCCCATCATCAATCTCCAAATGGCATTTGTAAGCCCATTCCCGACATCACAAGACAAATACTACTTCATGCGAGTGCAAATTTCTGGGCACTTTAGTGTTCAATCATCTTCCACCTTCGGATCACGAAAGGCCCGAACGTCAATCTATATCCTCAGGTTTAAGAAGATTGAACAGGGGCAAATGTTGTACCCCAATATTTTCCCTCCCATATTTCTCAAGACATGTCAAGAATCATCTCCAAGTTGTTCAAGATGGCCCAAGAGTTGGACAGTCAAATCATCTCCTAAGGCAGTCAATTCAAAATTAGGGTTTTGTATTGCATCAAGGTCCTCACATCCAAATGACATCAAGTGCTCCCCAATGTCCTAATATGTTCTTAAGTTCATCCATGTCAAATTTCAAGCCAAGCATAACAAGAACACGACCTAAGCATTGCAAAAACGGCCAAACAAAAACTGAAAAAAGTGTGAAAAAGTGAGAGATCGAATTCTTGTTTGGAGGCGTTTTCAAAGCAAGATCTCAACGCTACTCCCTTGCCTGACATCCTGTGAAGCCAAAGCAACCAGAACCAGGCCTTGGGACCATCTGAAACACGCTGTAAGTATCCTTGAATATGGCTCTGAACATGACATCGTGAAACCATTTTCTTGCATCCTCTTGCCAATGTTTTTGTATAATCATGCTTGCCATTAAATTTCCAGTCGTTCTGCATCATTCAATTGGATTTTTGTAGCCTATATCTCCCTACCTGAACCTAGGGTTTTGGAGGTTTCCATTTGGGGTTTCGTTTTGCTGGGACAATTAGGACGAATCTTGGCCATAGTTGAACTCAGGAGGAAGAGGCGATCACGTCCATGTGCTTGGATGGTGTTGTTATGGCCTAGAACGAGTTTTTGAAGCATCCCACGAATCTTCCCGCGGATAAAAATCTGCAGGTAATAAAACCAGAGTTTTGTTGGAGAAGACGACCAGACGTCGCCCTCCCATTGGTCCATTTAAAATTACGCGCTTTTATTTTTTTTATTCAGGCATAGTTGATTGTTGCGCATATAATGTTTATTGTTTATCCTATTAACAAAAAGAACCAATAGCTCAGCTGGCAAGGCGTTAGTGCATGATACCATTGGGACCTGGGTTCGAATCCCAGGTCGCCCAAATTGCTTATTATTATTTTGTGCTAGGTATTCAGGCGTGCTTCATCAAGCGTGATCCACCATGCGCTTGCAAAGATCAACGTGCTAAGTGGCTTCAGGCCAGATCCAAAGGCCAGAACTGATTACTCACCATACATCCAAGTCAACATACGCGTGGATGATTCAAAAAGTCAAAGCAGGCTGATTGAAATTGGGCCTAGAAATTGCTGATTTCACACTCAACTTGGGCCCAGCACCCCCTGGGTTTATTTCTTTTTCTCTTTTATATTTTTATTTAATTGTTTTTATTAATTATTATCCTTAACTAATTACTAACCAAATAATTAATATTTTGCCTAATAAAATCAGAAAACATAAAAAACATTATTGTTATTTATTAAACTTAATTTCATTCTTTTATTTCTTTTGTAAATAAATAATTTAATCAATTTAGTTCTTTTTAATTAGGTATAATTTTAACATATTTTGCAATAAATTAAAATCAATTTAGAATATTAGGTTTTTAATAATTTTAATCATTTTATTTTATTTCCTTAAATATAAAAATCCAAAAATATCTCTTTTTATTAATTAATTAATTAACTTAGGTTTAATTTAATTCAATTCAAAAATAACAAAATATGCTTTCTTTAATAAAAAAGGGTCAAAACCCTAAAAACACTCTGATTTAATTTTCTTGCACGCTTATTATTTTTGATCCAATAATGTAATTGCTTCGGGAATGTAATAGTTTTAATTAGGACTTTATTTATTTATCGCTTTTATTTACTTTCCGCAATTTAAATTAAAGGGTTTGTCTTTGGCGATGTAAATACCCGACGCCTTGTAATAGCTTAGATTTAATTTCACGCAATTTAATTTCCGCACAATATTAACTGTTAGATGTTTGATAAATAGGCAATGCATGACAAGATCAATCTTTAACCTAAAATTAACAGTAGCTCACCCATGACATGTACAGATAAAAATAACTGAACCAACACACTCGCACATGCGCACTCATAGAGTATACCTCACTTGGTTGCCTCGAACGTGGTCATTGAGTATAGAAAGTTTTAGAGGTCGCCCTCTTGTCCAAAGATCATAGTTGCCTCGAAACGGTTGCCTCGGAAAAATGATCTAAGACATTAGGGTTACCGCTAAGGCGTCCTACCGTTGCTTTAGTGACCACACGTCCCTTAATCGAATTGACCCGAAAACTCCAACGACGGTGCTACCTACTTCTCAATAGTGGGATAACATTGTCTAAAGGACATTTGTACAGTTTAATTCCTTTTTGAGTAGGTAGATGGTTCTTAAGTACTTGCTCCTTTTAAAAACAAAACTTTTCGCACTCACACCTTTCAAACAAAAACTCCTTTCAAACCCACAAACACAAAGAAAAGCAAACTTTTGAAAACATAATGAGCAAGTACCTAATACCCCGTGGATAACCACAGATAAAAAGGGTGCTAACACCTTCCCTTTCTATAATCTACCTCCCGAACCCGAGAAATATCTCAAAAAGGAATTTTTCTGTGCTTTTGTCCTTTCTTTGTTGGATAAAATAAAAGACGGTGGTGACTCTTGATTACCGCAACATTTTGTGAAAACAAACGCAAACGCGAACCAGCATTCCAAAACAGTCAGTTCTCATTCCCACCGATCACACTTTCTTAGATCACTTGCTTTGCTTTGCTTTGTTTAAAATGGTGTTTGGTGTGATTTTGAAAGTATTTTGAAAAGAGGCCATTCGTTTAGGAAATCTTTGTAATGATTCTCATTCGTAAGAATGTGTACAAATATATTTGTCTTTTGAAAAAATGTTTCAATATTTTGTAAGATGTTTTGAAATGTGTGTGTGTTTGAAAATAGCAAGGATTGTTTGAAAAGGAGAAAGTAACTTAGAAGCTATCTACCTACTCAAATGTCTTTCTTATGCATTTTTATTCCTTTGACATTGTTGACTTACCATTGATTTGGTAAGAAACCCTATCTTTGGATGTAAACGGGACGGGCGTGGGTCATCCTATGACCATGATAGCAATGTTGCCAAGTACCTTAGCATTTTTGAGGGACCAAGATCATTTTGTTTAGGCAACCTTTGAATAGCGTCATCGAGGGGCTATGATCTTATATTTGTTTTGTTTTGCCAAGATACTTCGCATGCGTAACATGGCCATTTTAATTTTGGCAACCAAGTGGGAGAAACCCTAAGGGTGCTTGTGTGCAAAGTGTGTCATTTTTCATGCTTTTGTCTTGCATTAGGTTTTTTCTATTTGTTTTGTTTTTGTTCTTATCATGCAAACCCTAGTTACTAAGCATAGTATATAAAGCAATAAATTGCGTAAAATAAACTAAGCTATTACAACAATTATTATGGGAGGGGGGATACAAGTTTTGAATGGGGATTTGGCACAAATATAAACCTAAAAATATTATTACAACCCAATCGAATATTGCGCGAATTAAATAAATAATGCAAGTATTTAAAATGAAATGCAATGTATTTATGTAAAAATGTTTTGGTATTTGTTTTTTGTATGAGAAAATAATTTAAATTAAACCCTAGAAAATAAGGAAAAATAAATATTATTTTTGGAGGGGTGAAACCCTAATTTTCAATTAAAAGAAAATAATGTTTCCTATTATTATTTTGCACGTTTTTTAATATAAGAAAATAATAAATAATATTATATTCAAATATTAGAAATTAAGTATGTATAAATATAAATATTTATGAGTATAAATAATATGATAAAAATATTAAGTATTTATTATATTTATTTACAAACTATTTGAGAAAATAAATTTTTCTATTAAATAAATTAATTTTTATGTAAAAAAACTAAATTAATAAAATAAAATTGTGAAAATAAAGAAATTATTTTTAGGATTTTTATTATTCAGAAAAAATAAATGAAAGTGTTAAATATAAAAATATGAAGAAAAATACAAAAATATAACAAAATAGCCGGGGGTGCAAATAACAAGTCAGGGGGGTGTGAATATCAGAAACAAAAAAGGCCCAAAGCACCAAAAAGCTCAGGCGCTTCGTCCCTGTCCTCCAGCCAGTCTTCCCTGCGCGCGCTTCAGTTCAAATCTGTATCTCTCTCATGCTTGCACAAAAACAAAATCTCATAACATGAAAAATGTGGCATTTGAGCTCACGATTCCAACAATATAAATTATGTGACCTAACTCTAAAAGATCAGAGAGAATTTTGGTAGCCCTAATTCGTGACCTACAAATTTCATCATATTCAATCTTCAAATTCTCTCAGCATAGTTAATATAAATGAAAAGTATGCATATGTACAACTTCAACATGTTATGGACTACATTTTTTCTTCACAAATCGTGGCTTAAGGATGCCTATTCAGAGAGATAGAGTTCAAGAAAATACCTCCTTCAGTTGGATTTGAGTAGAGCAATGTAGGGACTTTAATGGAGGCCTGAGGATTATGTGAGCTTCCTTGAGCTTCCCTGAAGCTATTCCAATGCTTAACTTGCTCTGAGAATGGCTGGAACTCTTTGCTCTGATGAATTACTGGAACTCTTTTCATCCAATTAGATTTAGGATATTTATTTTTATACAAAAATTAATTTAATTAGGTTATTTAATTTTAGGTAACTTTAATTTCTTTTTGTATAATAAATTAAAATTAAGAAGAACAATTAGGGTTTTAGCTTAATTTAAATTATATTTTCTTTTTTCTTAAAATAACCGAAAGCACAAAAATAGGTCAAATTTAATTAGTTTCTTTAATTAATTTAATTACTAATTAATTTTGTATTTAATTTAAAAACCTAATTCTTTTTCTTAGAAATAATTAAAAAAAACAAAAATAATTGTTTCTTTCGATTAGGTTAGACGGGGTCAAAACCCTAGTTCTCTCTCGTTCTTAACTCATCGCGCGCGCTTTATTGTATTATTTTTACCATATTGATGTAATTGCTCACAAGTTGTAATAGATTAATTAGGATCTTTTACTTTCATTTATCGCTTTTTTTACGGGTTTGTTTTGGCTATGTAAATACCCGAAGCCTTGTAATAGCTTAGCTTATTTTCCGCACTTTAAATTCCACAAAATATTAACTGTTAGATGTATGAATATTTGGGTTGCATGACAAGAATGTATGATTAACTTTAAAGCGGTTAGCAAACCCTAAATGTGAAAAGATAATAAACTTGAAATTGAATCACTCGCACATGCGCACTCCTAGGGTACACTCCCACTTCGGTTGCCTTTGGTAAGCGATCATTGAGTATAGGATATTTTAGTGGTTGCCCTTTTTGTCTCAAAGATCAAAGATGCCTCGGAAAGGTTGCCTCAGAATTGTTGCCTCAAATATTTATCTTAAGGAATTAGGGTTATTACTAAGGCATCCTAACATTGCTTTAGTGATCATACGTCCCTTTCGAATTGACCCTTACAACTCCAACGATGATGCTACCTACTCACTAATAGTGGGATAGCGCTGTCTAAAGGAAACGAACATAGAACAATTCTTTTTTCGAGTAGGTAGATTAGCTCTTAAGTACTTGCTCAATCCAAACAAATTTTTTTCACACTTACACTCTTTGCAAACAAAGCTTTCAAAAAACACTTCGTAACACTCTTGAAGACAGAAGCAAGGGTTAAATCGAAGTAAAACAAAAACTTTTCAAATCACACAAACACAAAGAAGCAATTTTGAAAATGATGAGCAAGTACCTAAGAGCCCGTAGAAAACTACGGATATAAAGGGTGCTAATACCTTCCCTTTCTATAATCTACCCCCCGTACTCAGAATAATCTCGAAAAAGGAATTTTTCTGTGCTTTTTTCCTTTCCTTGTTGGATAAAATAAAAGTCGGTGGGGACTCTTACCGCGACATTTTGCAAACACAAACACAAAACGCAAACCAGCATTCCTAAAAAGTCTGGTTCTGGCCACCGTATCACACAACTAAAACTCATTTCACAATTTCCAATTCTTGAGGTATTTTTCTGAACTTCTATCTCTTCAGTTAGGCATTATTAGGCTTTCATTTTCAAAGATAAAATGTAGATATTATTTCCCTAAAGTTGTACGTGTCCATAGTTTTCATTCATATTGATTGAGTAAGGAGAATTTTGAAGTTGAAGTTTCTAAAAATATTAGGTTAGAATTGGTACCAACAGAAATTCATGCTCATCTTTGAGAATTAATTTAAGTTATTTACATATTTAGAATCGTGGTGAAATTTCTAAGAAGTTTGGTGTTTGAAGTTTTGAAAATGATTGAGAAATGACTGAGTTACAAATATCAAATATTTGCTCTGTAAACTGGCGCACGGAAGAAGATAAAGTTCAGGCATATAACTTGTTTTGTAATATAATTGTATGGTTTTGTTTAAGTTAACGGATGTATAGCCACCCAGTGATAAGGCAGTGCGCATATCATGTCAAGGGCGTGGGTTCAAGCCCCAGCGCTGCCACTTTTTTCTCTCCATATTTTCCATCTTTTCTTTGTTTGAGCAACCAGCGCGCCCTAGGCCTCCTGTGGTGGGCCTTCCCATTTTTTTACTTCTCCTAACCCCCATTTTGCTTATTCCAGCGCAGGCCCACTGTTTTTTATTTTATTTTCTTTTCTTTCTGACTTACAAAAAACCATATTGGGCCAGACTAAAAACTATTTTACACAAACACCCTAATCTAATTTTTACCCCCCCTGATTTTATTTCTTTATTTTATTTCTTTATTTTATTTTATTTTATTTTCTTATTTTCTTTTTCTTTAAAAATTATTATTATTATTATTAATATTATTATGAATATTATTTTTATTAATAAAAAACACAAATATTTTCTTATTGCAAATTTAATTTCTTTTCCTAAACAAATTAACATTAGACTTAGGCTTTAATTTCCTTTATTTAAATTAACTTAGAATTTAGTTTTTCTTTAAATTAATTTTTATTTTAGTTTAATTAAATAAAAACCTTTTTCATAAAAAACCCTAAAAATGCTTTCTAATTTAATTTCTTTTCTTAATTAATTTATATTTAACTTTCTTAATTTAATTAATTACTTCTTTTAGTTAATTAGGTCAAGACCAAACCCTTTCCTCAAAAACCAAACAAAAATCCATTTCTTTTCCACTTACATCCTTGCACATTATATTTATTCATTTTTTGTACATTATTCAATATGGTTGTAATAGATAACCAAGTTTAATTTCTTGTAATCCCCATATGTAAATTTGTATACCCCATCCCCAAATGATGTAATAGCATAGTAAATTTACTTTCCGCAATTTATCGCTTTCATATAATGCTAGTAATTAGGGTTTGTATGGAAAGATAAAATCAAAAAGTAGATAACCCTAATCAAAGATTAAATGCAGTTAAATCAAACACACTATTCACACATGCACCCTTAAGGTTAACTCCACTTGTTTCCTAAAAAATGGTCATGTTATGCATGTGAGATGTCTTAGAAAAAACAATTAAAAAAAAAGAGAAATACTAAGATATATCACAACATTGCTATCATGACTATACGATGACCCACGCCCGTCCCTTTACATCCAAAGATAAGGCTTCTTATAAATCAATGGTGAGATAGCAATATCAAAGGAAGGAAGAAATGAACAAAAGACTTTTGAGTAGGTAGAGACGTTCTTAGTTGCTTGCTCGCTTTCAAAACAAACACACACTTTCAAAACAAACACTAAACACTTTCAAAACATGAAACATTTTCAAAAATCCAACACTTTGTATACGTCCTTACGAAACGAGAACCATTATAAAGTTTACCTAAACGAAGGCTCCTTTTCAAAAATACTTTCCAAAACCACCACAAAGCACATTTTCAAATAAAGCAAGTGATCTAGCAAGCAACTAAGAGCCCATAGATAACTATGGATGAAAAGGGTGCTAACACCTTCCATTTTCATAATATACCCCCCGAACTCAAGAAATAGCCTCAAAGGTCTTTCCTATTCTTTTCCACCTTTCCTTTTGGATAAAAGAAAAGTCGGTGGCGACTCTTGCTAACCGCAATAATTGTGATCAAACGCAAACATCCCAAGTTAGTTCTCCCACCGTATAACACCTGCGGAAAAGAATCAGGATAAACCGTTGAGAGGTTTAAACTGAACCAACAGAGGTCTTGAAAAGAATAAGAATGAATCTTGGAGTGTTTTATCTGAACAAGGAAGATGCCTGCGGAAAAGAATCAGGATAAACCTTGAGAGGTTTAAACTGAACCAGCAGAGGTCTGGAAAAGAATCAAAATAAATCTTGGAGCGACTTATCTGAACCAGAGAAAGTGCCAACTGGAAAAGAATCAGGATAAACCGTTGAGAGATTTAAACTGAACCAGTAGAGGTCTGGAAAAGAATCAGAATGAATCTTGGAGCGATTTATCTGAACCAGAGAAGATGCCTGCGGAAAAGAATCAGGATAAACCGTTGAGAGGTTTAAACTGAACCAGCTGAGGTCTGGAAAAGAATCAGAATGAATCTTGGAGTGATTTATTTGAACCAGAGAAGATGACTGTAGAAAAGAGTCAGGATAAACTATTGAGAAGTTTAAACTGAACCAGCAGAGGTCTGGAAAAGAATCAGAATGAATCTTGGAGCGATTTATCTGAACCAGAGAAGATGCCTGCAGAAAAGAATTAGGATAAACCGTTGAGAGGTTTAAACTGAACCAACAGAGATTTGGAAAAAAATCAGAATAAATCTTGGAGCAATTTATCTGAACCAGAAAAGATGTCTGCAGGAAAGAATCAGGATAAACTGTTGAGAGATTTAAACTGAACCGACAGAGGTCTGAAGGAAGTATTTGTCGTGTAGATAGTCACCATGTCCTGTTTCGGGAATTAATCTACCATTGATTTGTTCACAGATGATTGCCTTGACTTGTTGAAAATCTGATAATGATTTTCTATTGATTGATCTTTCCTGAAAAGGTAAAGAGTTAGTTGTATGTAATGCCATGATGTATGAAATGCATGATGTAATGATGTTTCTCAAAATAAATGATATTTGTGACATATGCATTTGTATTGTCGATGTTTATGATATATGAATGTAATGTATGCATATGTTAGTTGTTCTGCTGCAGTGCTGTTTAGATTGGGGAAAATAAATCCCTAGCTGCTGTTGGGAATATGGAGTGTGAGCCTTCATATCTTGTTGAAATTGAAGTGTTGATAGATGGCTTTCCGTCACTAGAGAAGTAAACTCTGTTAGGGAAGTGAAACATCATGCATTGCTTGTGGACTTGGCGAAAACCTACTGGGGAATTTCTAAGCAACTGGATGACTTTCATTGTGGAATCTTTGGAGTAGTAACTAGAAGTTTTGCTCCGTCGGGGATATGAAGGCAACAAATACCATTAGGCTGCATGGATTTTATGGAATGGCCCATAGATATTATCCTGTTTCTTAAAGCCATTAGTAATTGTCTTTCTGTTTAGTTTTCCTTTTTTATGCGTTCATTTATAAATAGTAATTACATTCAAATGCATATATTCAAAAGTAAACACTGGCGTTTTTTTTGCAAACAAAACAAGAACAGTGAAAGAAAAACAGATAATTTTGCACTTTTAAAGGAATGTCTTTGTATTAATTTGAATAATTATTTGTACAAAGAGACAAACATCCTAGTAAGAGGATGTCATCGTAAAAATGAAAATTGATACAAAGAAAAGATAGCTATGTAAAATTGTCCCATGGGGTTCCCACTCAGCTATAGCTGTCATGTCTCTGAGAGTCTCATCCACTTGTTGCTTTGTCCAAAGCTGACTGGATTGATTAAAACCATTCGAGTTTGACGAATGATGCCGGAGATTGGCTGTAAGGTGATCCAACAGGACATAGTCATATGCTTTAAATCTATAACTTTTTCCTGGACCGCCCTTTCGGGTTTTCAGTCCACCGGGATACCCTTTTTTGCCCAAGCCGCCTTTTCAGGTTTTCAGCTTGCCGGGTGTACAAATTTTTTTGGTGTTTTATCCCTAATTTTTTCCCGAACCTTTGTGGTTCGCCGTGATGCCCTAATTTTTTCCTAGGCCAGTCGACCTAGCGGGTCTTTATTCATGCATAGTATCTTTTAACTATATCCGTGTTTACAGGGTGTGGAAGGTCGTCGCCGTCCATAGTGGTTAAGATCATTGCCTCACCAGAAAATATGTTTTTAATCACAAATGGTCCTTCGTAGGTAGGAGTCCATTTTCCCCTGGGATCACCTTATGGTAGTATGATACATTTGATTAC
Source organism: Vicia faba (assembly GCA_948472305.1). Classification (NCBI taxonomy): domain Eukaryota; kingdom Viridiplantae; phylum Streptophyta; class Magnoliopsida; order Fabales; family Fabaceae; genus Vicia; species Vicia faba. The sequence continues at coordinate 1,412,326,428 of OX451741.1, read as the reverse complement.
TAAGTTACCAACCTGATATACTTGACGTCTGACCTTCTTGTTGAAAGCTTTAATCATGCGTTTTTGGTACATCTGGCCATGGCAAACAACCGTAAGCCTTTTCTCATCAATCAAGTTCAACTGGTCAAGTTGAGTTTGAATCCATTCATCTTCGTTCAACCCTGCATCCTTTACGATTCTCAGAGAAGGTATTTGGACTTCAATTGGTAGGACAACTTTCGTGCCGTATACCAAAGAGAAAGGAGTTGCCCCTATTGATGTGCGCGCCGTGGTACGACAACCATGGAGAGAAAATGGTAACATCTCGTGCCAGTCCTTATAGGTCACTGTCATCTTTTGTATGATCTTCTTTAGGTTTTTATTAGCAGCTTCTACATCGCCATTCATCTTCGGCCGGTAATAAGAAGAGTTATGATGCTGGATCTTGAATTGCACGCATAGTGTAGTGATCATAGTATTGTTGAGATTTGTACCATTATCTGTAATGATTCTCTCCAGAATACCATATCGACAGATAAGATTTTGTTTGATGAATCGGGCCACAACATTCTTGGTAACAGAAGCAGATGAAGCTGCTCGACCCACTTCGTAAAGTAATCAATGGCAACCAAGATAAAGCGGTGTCTGTTAGAAGCTGTCAGTTTAATTTCTCTAATAATGTCAATGCCCCACATTGTGAATGGCCAAGGAGCAGTTAGGACGTTTAGAGGAACCAGAGGCACATGTACTTTGTCTGCATAGATCTGACACTTGTGACAGGTTCGTGAATGCTGATGACAATATGCTTCCATGGTGGACCAATAGTATCCTGCCTGTAGGATCTTATTAGCCATCGTGTGCCCACGAGAATGGGTGCCAAAGGTGCCTTCATGTAGATCAGCTATGATCTTGTCTGCCTCACTCTTGTCTATGCTCTAAAGCAAAGTAGAGTCGTGATTGTGCTTATAGAGGATTTTGTTACTGAGGAAGAATTTAGAAGAAAACCTTCTCAAGAACTTCTTATCATTGACTGAAGCTCCCTCCGGATACTCTTGGGCCTCGAGATATCTCTTAATTTCACGGAACCAAGGCTTGTCCACTACTTCTTCAGTATCAATCTCGTGACAGTAAGCTAGTTCGTCCATCTACTCAATGGTGATTTGAGGAGCTTCATTACCCCACCTGATTTTGAACATGGATGACATAGTGGCTAGCGCATCCGCTAGTTGATTTTCCTCTCGTGGAAAATGCTCAAAAGTAATTTCCTCAAAATATGGGATTTATATCAACACTTGTTCTTTGTATGGGATGAGATTAGGATGCTTCGTGTCCCATTCTCCTTTTATTTGACTGATGACTAAGGCTGAATCTCCAAATACACTTAAGGACTTGATTCCCAAATCTATGGTGGCTTTGAGACCCAAAATAAACGCTTCATATTTAGCCATATTATTGGTACAGTTGAAACACAATCTAGCAGTTAAGGGAGTATGGAATCCTTTGGGGGATATGATCACAATGCCTATGACATTGCCGAGTGCGTTGGAAGCTCTGTCAAAAACCAAGGTCCATCGAGATCCTTGTCCAGGTCTGTCATATGGTCTAAGTTCTTCACAATTGTTTACCAACATGATATCTTCATCCAGAAATTCGAAATTCATGGATTGATAATCATCCACAGCCTGATGAGCAAGGTGATCGGCTAGCACACTTCCCTTTATTTCTTTCTGGGTAGTGTATCGAATGTCGTATTTAATTAGGACCGTTTTCCATCTTGCTATTCTCCCTGAGACGGCAGGTTTCTCGAATATGTACTTAATTGGATCCATCTTGAATATCAATAAGGTAATGTGAGTCAACATATACTGTCTTAGCCGGTGAGCAGCCCATGCCAGAGCGCAGCAAGTTTTCTCGAGCAGTGAATATCTGGTTTCACAGTCAGTAAACTTTTTGCTCAGGTAGTATATTGCATGCTCTTTTCGGCCAGACTCGTCATGCTGCCCCATTACACACCCCATTGAATTTTCCAAGACTGTTAGATACATGATCATAGGTCTTCCCTCAACTGGCGGCATCAAAATGGGAGGCTCTTGAAGGTACTCTTTGATCCTATCGAAAGCAGCCTGGCAGTCTTCGTTCCATTCCACCATTTGATCTTTCTTTAGTAATTTGAAGATTGGTTCACAAGTAGCGGTTAGATGTGAAATGAACCGGGCGATATAGTTCATCCATCCTAAGAATCCCCTAACTTCTTTCTCAATGCGAGGAGCAAGCATTTCTTGTATTGCTTTTACCTTTGCAGGGTCCACTTCAATACCTTTGCCGCTAACAATGAAACCTAAGAGCTTGCTGGATCTCACTCCAAAAGTGCATTTATTCGGACTCAGCCTTAGTTTGTATTTCTTTAGTCTTTCAAACAGTTTCTGCAGATGGTCAAGGTGTTCCTCCTCAGTCTGAGATCTGGCTATCATGTCATCCACGTAGACCTTTATCTCGTGATGGATCATGTCGTGAAACAAATCTACCATGGCGCACTAATAGGTTTCCCCAGCGTTCTTCAGCCCAAATGGCATAACTTTGTAATAGAGTGTGCCCTACTATGTGATGAAGGTCAGTTTCTCCATGTCCTCAGGTGCCATTTTGATCTGGTTGTATCCGGAGAAACCGTCCATGAAGGAAAATACTTTATGTTATGCAGTGTTGTCAACCAAAATATCGATATGGGGAAGCGGGAAGTCATCCTTGGGGCTTTCCCTATTCAAGTCTCTGTAGACCATACACATACATACCTTTCCGTCCTTTTTAGGTACTGGAACAATGTTGGCGACCCATTATGGATAGAAGGTGACAGCTAAGAATCCAGCGTTGAACTGCTTCATGACTTCAGTCTTGATTTTCTCTAACATTTCTGGCCACATGCGACGGGCCTTCTGTTTTACCGGATGGCAGTCTTCTTTTGTCGGTAGACAATGGACCGCAATATCAGTGTCGAGTCCTGGCATGTCTTTGTACGACCAGACAAAGACCTCAACAGTCATGTAGAAACTGAGTTAAATGCTTCTTGACACTAGGCTCCAGGTTGGTTCCTACCTTGACTTCTTTCTTGTCCTCTTTAGTACCTAAGTTAACTGTTTCGACCGACTCTTCGTGGGGCTGTATGGTCCTTTCTTCCTGTTGCAATAACCTGGCTAGTTCCCCTGGTACCTCACAATCTTCCTCACCTTCGTCTTTGGCTTGGTAGATCAGATTTTCAAAGTCACAATAGGCCATAGCAGAATCATTACCCATGAGATCCTGAGTGGATTTGGATCTGCATTTCGATATGTGAGTGTGTGTAAGAGCATAACTATCTTTGAAAATAAAAGGTAAAAAGAAAAACAAAGAGCGTAAAATTTTGCATGCAAAAACATCCATGATTTATTGATGACATATTAAGATGAAGTAACAATCCTCACAAATGGACCATTGTGCCTCGGGTAAGACACACAGTTTTAAAATCTAAATTGTTTAATTATTACAAGTCCGACAAAAAATTAAAAGACAATTACTCTTGAATAAAAGTAATAGGAAAAAATTCTTTGTCTCCCAATTGTTGAGTCCTCCGCTGATGGTTGGAAAAATCCACTCGTCCATGTCATAGCTACCATCACTATCTTCCACTGCATTGACTCCCTGGTTGCTGATACATAAAGGTGGTCCCCCAACGCGAGTTTGTCGAACAACTCTTTGGGCCTCCGCAGTAAAACACAAACCAAATTTTTTGGATTTATAGGGAATATCCAGAAGTTGACCCCAAATGGTGCATCCACCCTCCTTAACTACTGCTCTAGCATCCTTCAGAGAGGCTATTTTCAATGGCGGTCTGGTAACCTTCAGAGTCTTGGTAGTAGTCTTGGCTTCCGCAACTGTTTGTGGGACCTCCTCAAAATGCTGACATGGGGTTTCAATGAACTCACCATCCATTTCCACATACCTGAAAGAGTTCAGGTGACTAACCATGTATTCCTCCTCCCCATGGACAGTGATGATCTTTTCCTTGATTGGGTATTTCAACATCTGATGTAGGGTAGAAGTGACGGCTCCAGTGCCATGAATCCAGGGTCAGCCCAATAGACAAGAGTAGGAAGGGCGAATATCCATCACATAGAAAGTTGAATCAAATGTCTGAGTTCCAACTTTTATAGGGATGTCAACTTCTCTGTGCACTATCCTCTTAGAACCATCAAAGGCCCTCACCACAATGTTGCTAGGATTTAAAGTGAGTCCCTCGTAATCTAGCCGGTCAAGAGCATTTTTAGGAAAGACATTCAGCGATGAGCCAGTATCCACCAGTACATGAGCTAATGTGGTGCCCCTGCACTCAATGGAAACATGTAAGGCATCATTGTGTTTCCTTCCTTTGGTAGTTAAATCGGTGTAAGGAAAACCCAATCCGTTATCAGCAGTTAGACTGGCCACACAATTCTCAAATTGATCAATATAAGTCTCTTGGGGCACGTGGGCGGTCTTTAAAAACTTTACCAAGGCCTTGGCATGAGCCTCAAAACACAAAAGGAAGGCCAACATTGATATTTTCTAGGGGGTCTGCCCCAACTGTTCCACGACGTTATAGTCACTTTTCTTGATTATCTTAGTATCTCTTCCATCTCTTTGCTAGAAGCTTCAAGAATGACCTCTGGACGTGCCTTCTTCTGGACAGGCTCAAATAATACCTCCTTGCCCCTTGTCTTGGCAGCAGGGATAACATTAGGATTGTCAACGGGAGTATCACTAGGAATGTTGGTAGGAGCGGTAGAGGGAATAATTACAGGAGTAGAAATGGTCCTTGGAGATATCTCGGGTGAGAAGATTCTTCCACTTCTTGTTATCTTACTGGTCCCAACGATATTGACGACGTCAGGATCAATGTCTTTTGAAACTTTGTCTTTGATAGCCAATAAGTCTTGCCTGACGCCATGATAATAGTCGTCAGCCCCATAGTTCCGGGGAACAACTTTATCCGAAGAATATGGGACTGACCCTGGCATGGTGATGATTAGGGGAGCAGACTTTGGAATAGATGTAATCCTGACGGGTCTTTTGGTGGAGAACCTGGGAGGATTTTTAGAGATGGTGATTATTGAAACATCTTCACAGGAATTTCTGGTAAGAAGAACTTTTTCAAACAGGATTTCTTTGTTAGACATCAGGCGCTGGACGCCCATCTTCAGTAACAAAAATCCATTTGGTAGAGACATACATAACTGACAACTTTCATCACAACCCAAAAACAGATCGGCTCGCAATAGATTCTGTTTAATAGTCAAAAGAGGAGTAGTTAAATCATCCACAAAGGAAACAAAACAGTCATCATCAATAACATTGACACCTTGACCATGTTTGGGCATTGGCGCCGTTATTACATTAGGTGTTTATGGGGGATCAAACTCAATCTCTTTCGCTTCGATAAGGTCTTGTACCTTATTCTTCAAGGCCCAACAATCGTTTGTATCATGCCCCGGGCTTTCAGAATGATAGGCGCATCGAGCATTCAGGTTGTAGTGAGGAGAATCAGTATTGGGGTTCTTGGGAGCTTCCTTTAGGGTCACCAGATTGGACTTCAAAAGATGTGGAAAAACTTGGGACAAGGTCATGTTGATTCGGGTGAATCGTCTCATGGGCGCCTCTGCCCTGTGTTGATAGTTTCACTGTTGATTTGGTACAGGATTGTAAATGATAATAACCCCTACCGTCGGGTGACGTTCAGTTTTGTTTTGATTTCTATGGTCATATGCAACACTAACCTCCTTCTTTCCAGTAAAGGGGTTCTTCATCATGCTCGAGGATACATCTCTTTGAATTTTTCCACTTTTTATGTCGGCTTCTACCTGTTCACCAGTCATGATTAGTTCAGTAAATCCAACCGAAGAGCTTCCGATCAGATGGTTGAAGAACGAACCAGATAACGTGCCTAAGAACATATCCACCAATTCTCTATCAGATAAAGGGGGTTGGACGCTTCCCGTAAGGTCCCGCCATTTTTGAGCATAGGTTTTGAAACCGTCACCAACACCTATAGACATGCCTTGCAATTGTGTCCAAGTTGGAGCTAAGTCAGCATTATACTGGTATTGCTTGTAAAAAGTGACAGCCAAATCTTCCCAATTGCGAATATTTGTCCCTTCCAACTGATAGAACTAATCCAAGTGCGTCACTGACAAGTTTTCTTGGAAGAAATGCACCCATAGGTTCCTATCAGCAATATGGGGTTGAATCTTCCCGACGTATGACCTCAAATGCAACTTTAGACAAGAGACTCCGTCATATTTAGTGAAGGTGGGGACCTTGAATTTCTATGGGATGAAAACACCTGAGATAAGTCATAACTCTTCAAAATCCAACCCATGTACCCTCTGGATCTCCATTGCATTGAGGCGATCCTCCAGCTGCTAGTATTTATCGTCAACTGGGGGATACTGTTCTTCAGAGTAGTCCACTTCTTCCTTTTCTTCAGATTCTGGGTGGTCATTTCCTTCCTTGTTCTTTCCTTCTTGATTGTCTCCTTCGTCTGACGAGGTTGCAAAATCTAGAATTCTCCTGGATGGTCCTTCGAACCTTCTTCCCAGATTCAAAACACCGATTGGTTTCTTCACTTTCTTCTTCTTCTCTTTGATCAACAAAGTCTTCAAATCCTCTTGTCCTTTTGCCAGAGCCAAGAACATTTGTTGGAATTGAGCGTTATGCGCCTGAAGATCCTTTACTGTCTGTTCAATATCCATCTTACTAAAATAAAGAGTAGAAAGATAAGGAGACTTGTTGTAAGAAACTTGTTTGTGCTATTATGAATGAAAATGCATATGCAAATGATTTCAAGGAGATTAGAGATTTAAATTTTCTTTAGACAAAAAGGAACACACGTTGCATTAATAAATCCAAGTTCGAGTACATCATGCCTCTTTGGGCTTACAATGAAAGACTCCTAAGACAAAAAGGTTGAACGCATCCTCTTTGGCGCGATGTAGGCGTTCAGACTCCTCTCTTCATGAAGCTGCTTGGTGAGTTCTAGAACTTTCTTCTCACTGGCGTAGAATCGGGCTTCTAAAGTGTCTCGTTCTTCCTTTAGCTGAATCCAATAATTTTGCAAGTCTTTGAGGGAGGTAGGAATGTTGCGATGAAGGACAGTATACGGGACATCTTCTTCAACCACATGCTCTATGATGATAGGAAGGATAGAGGGGTAAGGCCTTGCGAGACTCTGAGCACAAGCTCATACCCACCTAAGGTAAGGCTCAAGGGGAATGGAATTTTTGTGTCCCAATGTCCTACTATCCACTTTATTTACCATCCTCCAAGCTCATATAAACCTCTGAAGGTAGCCTTCACCATCGCTTTTGTAGTCGAACACCACACCTTGGATGAGCGCACCATGTGGACCATCTCTTCATTCGTACCCAAACTGTCGCAGAGCTAAGAAAGGGTTATAAGTGATACCTCCCCTAATGCCAAGCATAGGGACATTATGGAATTCCCCACAATGATCGATGATAGTGATCTCCTCCAAGGACCGAGAACACCAGTGGATATCCGAATGTCTGGGTGACATCAGCCTATTGGACAACCTCAAGCCTTGCTCGTTCTTCAAAATGGATGAGGGGAGATACAGAGCATACCATCTAGCCAATAGAGGAGTACAACACATGAGGGTTCCTCTTCTCTTCATAGTGCGAAAGTGGAGAGAATGCAAGATATCTCCTAACAAAGTAGGTACTGGATTGTGAGATAAAAAGACCTTTACAACATTCACATCTATAAGTTGGTCAGGATTTGGAAATGGTACCAACCCATAGATGAGAAGAGCCAAAATTTCTTCGAAAGCTTGTAAATCCAGATTGTTGCAATAGTCTTGAGCTTTTTCCAATAAGAATTTGGCTAAGAATTCTTTGACACCACTTCTTGTTTCCCAATTATCCGTGATGTCAGATTGTTGCAAGTATAAAGCTCGAGCAACCTCTTCAGGGCTTGGGTCTCGTTCAGTACCGTTGAAAGGTAGTTGATCGAGAATAGGAATTCCCAAGAGTTGAGAGAATTCTTCCATAGTTGGTACAAGCTGGTAATCAGGGAAGGTAAAGAAATGGTGAAAAGGGTCAAAGAACTGGAAAAGCACCTTCCTCATATCTTCATCAAAGCTTGAGGTGACCAGGTTGAGAAGTCGTCCATGTATTTTGGTGAATGGAGAATTCTCAGGGACCCTTGATGCTAACTCTTTGATCTGAAAAGGTACTCGTACAAGGTTGACTTGGGTTGTGTTCCTGCGAGTGGGAGTCATATCCTACAAAACAGAGTAAAGATGAATCTCAAAATCCTTGAAATGGTTAGTCTAAAATGCTATGGTATGATGCCATGATGTTATGTACAAGAATATGCACAAGTTAAAACAAACAAGTCCTTAGGTTTAGGATTACATGAGGTTTATAGGTAAGTACCCTCTTGAAGTTTAGTTGGTTCAACCTTTCCTAGAAAGTAACGGCTTCTATGGGATCTCAATATCATTAATCTTTCTTCATCGGACATTGTTTCAGCGCAAGCCTCTTTATTGGAGACCAAAATATCCCGAAAGTACGATCTCAATGAGCGTAGTATCGAGTATCAACCAACTTTAGACTGCACCAAAGTCAGCTACCTCACTACTTCCTAATGGGCAAGTTGTTCAAGTAAGGTTCTAAAGTCAATTAGTGCTTTATGACACCACACAACGGCCCCGTATTCTCCTTGACTACTCAAGGGATACTGGTACCAACAAATGTGTCACACTAACGTAGCTATTGCTTAGACCATGTCGGTATACCCCGCACATTTTCCACAACTTATTGCTACTTACCTAAAAAGGTGCCCCAGATCTGGGTAGAGGATTAAAACAAACCCAAACAAGGATCCGTAATATAAAGCAAACAAATCAAACAATGAAAAGAAATTAAAAGGTGATCTAGCCCTAAGGTAACCCCATTTTTAAGTGATCCCTAGCAGAGTCTCCAGTTCTGTAACACGGTGGGAGAACTGACTTGGTTGTTTTGCGTTTTATCACAATTGTTGCGAATAGCAAGAGTCGCCATCGACTTTTCTTTTATCCAATAAGGAAAGGTTGAAAATAATAGGAAAGACCTTTCGAGATTATTTCTTGAGTTCGGGGGGTAGGTTATGAAAAGGGAAGGTGTTAACACCCTTTTCATCCGTAGTTATTTACGGGCTCTTAGTTGCTTGCTAGATCACTTACTTTTTGTTTAGTGTGTTTGTGATGTGGGTTTGTAAAGTATTTTAAAAAGGAGTGTCTTTGTAATGGTTCTCGTCTCTATAAGAACGCGTACAAAGTGTTTTAACTTTTGAAAATGCTTCAAAGTGAAATTTTGGGTGTATAAAAATGTTTTTATTGTGAGCAAGCGAGCAACTAGGAGCAACCTACCTACTCAAAAGGTCTTAAACATTCTCTTCCTCCTCCTTTAGATGTTGTTATCTTACCATTGTTTTGGTGAGAAACCCCATCGATGGATGTGAAGGGACGGGCACAGGATGTTTTGTATAGTCATAGAAGGCAACCTATGGGACGTTTTAGCAATGTCGTTTAGGGACTAGATCGTTTACCGAAGGCAACATTGAGGGTCATTGAGGGAATACGAACTTTTATCGAGGGTCTTTGCTAAAACGCCCATATTCGAGGGACATGACTATTTTCTGAAAGGAAACAAAGTTAGATCACCCTAGAGGTGCTAGTGTGCAAGTGTGTTTGATTGCATGCATTTTGTCTTGCATTTAAATGTTATCTACTTGTTGATTTTATCTTTCCTTACACCCTAATTACTAACAATATATGAAAGCAAAATAAAATGCGGAAAATAAATCCTAAGCTATTACATCATTTCATGGATGGGGGTACATGTTTACAAATGGGGGTTTGTAAGAATTTAAATCCTAATTATCTATTACAACCATATTGATTTGTGCAATATAAGAAAAGGAAAGGACTTGTTTTTTAAAAATGTTTTTTTTGTCTTTAGTAAATTAAAATAAAAGAATAACTAGTTAATAAAAATAAAATGTTTTTGATGTCTTTTTACATTAATAAAAAAGTATTAATACTGAAAATAATAAGAAAGGAAAAATAAAAATAACGAAAACAGGATCAGCACATTGCTGAAAACAAAAATGAGGGGGGGGGGGGGGGTCAGAAGTTCTGATGCTAGGCACGCTGTAGTTCAGAAGGAAACTTTGGAGGAGACCAGAAGTTCTGGGTTTCTGTGCGCTAAATTTCTGGGTGTAAGACAGTGGGAAAACCTAGAAGTTTGTTGTGTGTTATAACAGTGAGAAAAAAATCAGAAGTTCTGTGTTGTGTTAAACAGTGAGAAAAAATCAGAAGTTCTGTGTTGTGTTAAACAGTGAGAAGAACCTAAAAATTATGTGTGTGTTAAAATAGTAAGTAAGCTTAGAAGTTATGTGTGTGTTAAAACAGTAAGGAGCCTAGGAGTTCTGGTGTATTACAATAATCAGAAAAAGAATCAGAAGTTATATGCATTGTAACAAGGAGAAAAATGCCTAGAAGTTCTGTGTTATGTTAATAGTGAGAAAAACCTAAAAATTCTATGTGTGTTAAAATAGTAAGAAAGCTTAGAAGTTCTGGTGTGTTACACTAGTGAGAGAAAAAATCAGAAGTTCTGTGTTGTGTTAAAACAGTGAGAAAAAATCAGAAGTTCTGTGTTGTGTTAAATAGTGAGAAGAAATCAGAAGTTCTATGTTGTGTTAAACAGTGAGAAAAGCTCCTAGAAGTTATGTGTTACACTTCACCTCCTTCCTTACATTAGCCAGAACATCTACAACTTAATCAGTTCTTGACAACAACAAAACAGGAAATTAAAGGCACGACAGTTTATAGAAGTTCTAATCCTAATTCTGAGCCTAGTTTTCTTCAAGGAGTTCTAATCCACAGTTTTTCTTCTTAGGAAATGATATGTACAATATCAACACTATAATATCTACATATTTAATGATGTTCTGAATGAAAAGTTCAAAGTCAGAATGACTTACCTTGAATCTGAAGCGTGTGTTTGGGACCTGAGTTGTTGCCTTTGAATGTTCTAGGGTCAGCAAGAAATAAAACATTAAATGTTATTGTGATACGGTGGCAGAACCGACTGTTTTGGAAAATGCTAGTTTGCATTTTGCGTTTGTGTTTGCAAAATGTCGCGGTAAGCAAGAGTCGCCACCGGCTTTTATTTTATCCAACTGGAAAGGAAAAAAAGCACAGAAAAATTCATTTTTTGAGATATTGAGTACGGGGGGTAGATTATAGAAAGGGAATGTATTAGCACCCTTTCTATCCGTAGTTTTCTACGGGCTCTTAGGTACTTGCTCATCATTTTAAAAATTTCTTCCGTGTTTGTGTGTTTTGAAAAGTTTTTGTTTTACTTCATTTTAACCCTTGCTTCTGTCTTCAAGAGTGTTATGAAGTGTTTTTGAAAACTTTGTTTGAAAAGAGTGTAAGTGTGAAAAATTTTATTTTGAGCAAGTACCTACTAGCATCTACCTACTCGAAAAAAGAATGTTTCTGTTCTTGTTTCCTTTAGACAGCGCTATCCCACTATTAATGAGTAGGTAGCACCGTCGTTGGAGTTGTAATGGTCAATTCGAAAGGGACGTACGATCACTAAAGCAACGTTAGGACGTATTAGTAATAACCCTAATGTCTTAAGATCATATTCGAGGCAACATTTCTGAGGCAACCTTTCCGAGGCAACATTTCCTGGACGAGACATTTGATCTTTGTTTAGACAAAAGAGCGACCACTAAAACACCCTATACCTAATGATCGTTTACCGAAGGCCACCGAAGTGAGAGTATATCCTAGGAGTGCGCATGTGCGAGTGATTTGATTTCAAGTTATTATCTTTGCACATTTAGGGTTTGCTAACCATTTTAAAATTAACATACATTCTTGTCATGCAATCCTATTATCATACATCTAACAGTTGATATTTGCGAAAATTAAAATGCGAGAAATAAAACTACGCTATTACAAGGCTTCGGGGAGGGGGATTAATTACATAACCAAAAACCCGTAAAAACGATAAATAAACAAAAAATCCTAATTAAACTATTACATCCCATGAACAGTTACATTAATATCGTAAAAATAAATAAATGCGCACAATGAGACGAGAACGAGAAAATTAGGGTTTTGACACCGTCTAGACCTAATTAAAAGAAAAATCATTTTTTTGTTGTTTTTGATTATTTTGAGAAAAATAAGGTTTTAATTAAATAAATACAAACCTAATTACTAATTAATTTAAATTAAGAAAAATGATTAATTTGACCTATTTTTGCATTTTGGTTATTTTAAGAAAAGAAAATAAAAATTAAACAAAATCCTAATTTTCTAATTTATTTTAAGTTATTTACAAAAGATTAAAATTACCCTAAAATTAAATTAAGCTAATTATTAAGTTAAATTTGATAAAAATAAAACCTAAATCTAAATTGATGAAAATTTATTTTATGAATTTTTTGTAAAAAAAAGAATTAATTTTTATGTTAGAAAATAATTTAAACAAAATAAATAAATAAAAGAAAAATAAAAGAAAAGAGAGAAAATTGGGCTTGGTGTTAGAGCAAAAGAGGGGTGTCAATATGACTTTTCAGCCCAAAATCCCTTGGCCCATGTTGACCTTTCAGATCCCATGTTGCAAGTTGACTAGGGTGCATTGTAGACCTCCAAAGGATGGCCTTTGGATCCAGCTTGTTAGACATCTGGTTGGCTGTTCCTTGAGGGCGTATGGTGGTCTCCATGCCTGTACATGTTCCTTATTATGCAAAAAGTAAAATTATGAAATAATATGGGGGACCTGGGATTCGAACCCAGGCCCTTTGGCTTTTTCCAACACCACCTGCCCAGCTTAGCTAACGTGCCTTGTTGTACATGGAATAACAAATAAACATTATATTGGAAATGCAAGTTAATATAATAAAAACGTGCAGATTTTTGAATGGACAAATGACACCATGCCACGCCATCATCTTCTACCTCCTTCCGTTGCTAAAAGTTTGGAGACTTTTACCTACGGACAAAAGGCGTAGGTACAACCCCTGTGATTTTCCAAAACTCCCTGCAAGCATGATAAACACATAACAATGGTACCAATCAGCTTGTGACAACCTCACGAGCATCATGGTACCTCAATCATGGCCCAATTTTCCCTGTGTAGCAAAGCCCCAAAACTATTTCAGAAACCTTAACAATGGCATCCACACGTATGGCTTCCAAAAATGCAATTAAATGGTACTGTTAGCTTGCAAATATGATAAGGATTACAAATATATCATTTAAACATGATAAAGATGCAAGAATGAATGGATACGATTTTGGAAAAATTGACAAACCGTGAGAGTTGTGGAGACAGATTCTGGGCAAATCAAGGCTTGAATATGATCAGGTTAGCTTCAGGAGAAGGCTGGGAATCAATTGCTAGCCTTGGAATGGTGTAAATCATCCTCTAACTTGTAATTTGATTCAACACTTTTTGGTGATTTTTTTAAAATCTGGTTATGCTCTCCCACACCTCCAACCCTATGCTTTTGCTTTGGATTTGTTCAATATATATCATAGAATCAATTAGGGTTCCAAGTTTGCATCAAATCCTTGCAATCATGAAGATTTGATCCTTGATTCACCCTTGCATCCAATATTTCCAAAATAATAAAAATTCAATCTTTTTATGTCCAAACAAGCCTTGCACGATTTGATTCTCTTCCCAGCTGTAAAAGAGACCTAAACATGCATAAAATCTCAAGCTTTGATTAGTTTTGATATTTTCAAGATTTTATTTTGATTTAATTGAGATAAAAATAAAAATAAATGAAAAAAATAAAATAAAGGCAAGTGGGAAATATCATGGGTCGTGGATCATGTTACCAACTCAATACAAGCACAAAAGGTTGGGCCCATTTGACAAAAATTGCAATTTTGGCCACTTTTAACTTTTGGCAATTTTGCAAAAAATGTCAACTTCACCAATGTATAACTTCCTCAATTTTGACCCTAGAGATGTGTTCTTTGACTTTTTAGAAAGCTCAAGATGTCCTCTAAGCAACCCGTTTTGTCTCATCTCAATTGAGTCTTCCATGTTCATGTATGAAGCTTTGACAAAAAAGGTGTTTTTGTTGACTTTTCAAAGTGACCTATAATGTCCAAATTCATATCTTCTTGTGAGTGAATATTTTGAACTTGGGAGCTGAAGATGAATTGTAGGGAATTTCATCTTCTTCAAAATGAGCTTTGTATGGGTCATTCTTGATAAATTATGAGAAAGTTATGCTTGGTCAAAGTTGAGTTGAATTTTCCTGTAAAACCCTAATTTAACAACTTTTAGGTTTTGATGAATTGTGAGCAATCCTTGAGGAATCATGATCAAACCTTGATCAAATGATGAATAATACTTAAAAATGAGAATGTTTACCAAAAATCTTGAAGGTTGACTGTATGTGGGCCACAGTTGACTTTTGCCCTAGCACAGTCGATTTTCAGGCCTTTGAGCAATTGACTGAGCAAACTTCCTCTGCAAAGGCTTGAAACTTGACATGAATGATCTTGAGAACATATTAGGACAATAGTTAGCATTTGGGATCCTTTGGGCTCAAACATCTTAGTGCAAACTGAAACCCTAATTTGAGGTAGACTGCCTTAGGAGAGAGTTTGTCTGGTCAACCCTTGGACTTTCTTGAGCAATTTGAGGACCTCACCTGAAATGTATTTAGAAATATGGGAGGGCAAATTTTTGGGTACAACAGCTCCCCCTGTTCAATCTTCTTAAACCTGAGGATGTAGGTTGGCTTGCCTGCCTTTCGTGATCTGAAGGTTGAAGATGATTGAACACTAGAGTGCCCAGAAATTTGCACTCGCATGAAATGGTACTGGCCTTGCGATATCGGGAATGGGCTTATAGATGCCATTTGGAGGTTTATGATGGAGGATGGGCCTAAAGATTCCATTCGAAAGAGTGTCGATCGCATAAGAGATTCCTTAGTGAGAGCCTGTGTACCTGTTGTTGAGGAAGATTTCGCTGGGGAATGTTGTTCTTTGTCTTGAGAAAAGTTGAATTTTAGGATCTTCGGTCGTCCGTTATTCTACTGTGGAATTATCTCTTGGTCTAAGAGGTGAAAATGAACTACTATCTGGTCGTGATCCAGGCTTCATAATGATAAGATTGACTGCTATCCGGTCGTGCTCCAGGTTTTACAGTGACTTAATGGGGAGATGAGATTAGACTTGCTATCTGGTCGTCTTCCAGGCTTCACAATTTCTCAATTCTTATCTGGTCGTACTCCAGGCTTCAGAAGGAATTAAGTTGTTATGCAGTTGCATTCGGGCTTCAACTTGAATTTAGGGCGCACTAATGTCCGGTCGACTCAGGGCTTCTTAGTAATTATCCAGGTAAACTGCTATTTGGTCGAAATCCAAGCTTCGTAGTGTCTTGTACTGTTATATGGTCGTAATCCCAGGCTTCAGTGTCCTTTAACGCTATCTGGTCGTAATCCAGGCTTCATGATGTTTCATACCATTATCTGGTCGAATCCAGGCTTCATGGTGTCCTGCACTGCTATCTGGTCGATTCCAGGCTTCACAATACCTTACTTCTCATCTGCTCGTGATCCAGGCTTCAGAAGAAATCAAGTGGTTATCCAGTCGCATCCGGGCTTCCATTTGATTTTTAGGCCTACTAATATCCGGTCAATTTCCGGGCTTCATAGTAATTGGCCGGGTAGACTGTTATTTGTTTGAAATCCAAGCTTCGCAGTGTCCCCTACTGTTATCTGGTCGTAGTCCCAGGCTTCAGTGTCTTTTATTGCTATCTGGTCGTAATCTAGACTTCACAGTGCCTTATACCGCTATCTGGTCGTAATCCAGGCTTCACAATGTCTTATACCATTATCCGGTCAAATCCAGGCTTCATGGTGTCTTGTATTGCTATCTGGTCGATTTCCAGGCTTCACAATACCTTGTTAAGCTGCTTTCCGGCCGATTTCCGGGCTTCACTGCTTGTGTTTATAATATACCACTATCTGGTCGGCTCCAGGCTTCATGGTGTTTTGTACTACTATCTGGTCGTAATCCAGGCTTCATAGTAACTTGCATTGCTATTTGGTCGTTCTTCAGGCTTCACAATAACTTGCTGGGGATTAAACTATTATCCGGTCAAATCCGGGCTTCATAGCTTAAATTTAAGATAAACCACTATCTGGTCGATTCCAGGCTTCGCGGTATTTTGGTACTGTTATCCGTCCGTTCTCCGGGCTTCACAGTATGATGGAGAAATCAAGATATTATCCGGTCAGATCCGGGCTTCATAGCTTGAAATGGAATAGAAATCTTAGCATCGATTTGACTGAACCAGAGAAAACTTGTGAGAATTTGATTGCATTTTTGCCTGAAAGGTAAAGAGTTAGTTGTATACAATGTCATGATGTATGAAATGTATTGAGTAATGTTGTTCTCAAAATAAATGAGATTATGTTGTATGATGCATATGCGCATGCTATGGTGTATGGATATGCAATGTTTTTATGATGTTCTCTAGTTGGGGAAAATAAATCCCGGACTGCTGCTGGAGAATATAAAGAGTTTCGCTCGCTGGGGATAATGACCGAAGATGATTTTGAGAATAAATTGGTGGGAGAATAACTCTACTGGAGAATAAACTGGCGAGAGAATGACTCTGTGGGGAAGAGATACTATGCCAGAAGGTTTGCTGATTTGGAGAAATAACCTCGGCTGGGGATGAATTACCGCTGCCGGCAATAATGAACTTTGTCGGGGATTGAATTTCTGCCTGTGGAAGAAATAAACTCTGTTGTACCCCAAAATTTGCCCTCCCATTTCCTCAACATTTTCTCATCACAAGACCTTTGAAGATCAAGATCCAGTTAGGGTTTCCTCTGCTCAAGACTTCTCCTTGCACTGTGGACTCAAATTAGGGTTTGTGTTTGCCTAAGGATGTTTTGACCTAAAATGCCTAAGATGACTTTCATGCTTCATATTGGACTCCCAAGTTTACCTATACCAAGTTTCAAGTCTTGATTCCAAGTTTTGCCCAATCAATTGGACAGTTGACCTAGAAATCAACTGTATTGGGGAAAAAGTCAACTGTGGCCAATTGACAGTCAAACCTCATGAAAATTGACCCACATCAACATATTGAACTCATATGGACCATTTGATCAAGTTTGGACCACAATTCCACAAGAAATTTGATCAGATCATCAAAAGGGCAAAATGGTCATTTTTAGGGTTTTGACTGCACAAAGGTAATTTTTGACTGTTTGACCTAGCCAATGGCAAACCAAGCTCACATATGGACTCAAGGACTCAATGAAATGGTCTTGACACATTCATCAAGCTCAAAAGATCCCAAGTACACAAGATTGATAGTTGAATTTCCCAGTCAATTGATCAATTTTGACTGTATACTGAAAAGTCAAACTTTGACTTTTTGGTCAAAATCAAGAGTCAAGATTCATTTTTCATCAAAACATGCCAAATCATGAAACTTGTTCACCAAGAAATCACAAAATGCAAATTAGGGTTTGAAAATGGAATTTTTCATAACTTAGAATTTTTCTAAGTTATGAAAAACCCTAATTTTTTCCCAACTTTGCCCCATCTTTTCACCAAGATCCATTTGGATTCAAACAAAAGTCAAAACATGAAAGTTGTATCTTGTTGCATAATCTACAACTTTGATTCACAAAGTTTTCTCATTTGAAGCTTGTATCTCAAGTTACAAATTTTTGAATAGGGGCACTAAACCATTTTTAACTTAGTGAAATTTTAACCTATTTTGACAAGGTTTTCTACCCCACTTCAAGGCCACTTTTCATACCCTTCCACTTGGAATTTTAATTCGCATTTCAAAGATGGATTGTAGTACACATTCCAAGCTTTCCAAAATGTCTAAGAACTCATCAAACAACCTCATAACTTGAGAGATTCGAATTTCACAAGTTGGCAAAAATTCACTTTTGTTCTTCATCAAAACATGTTCATAATCTTGCAAATTTGAAATCAGCTTGCTTTATGCTTGATTACAGGTCCTTGAACCATTCCATACTCAATAATTTAATGCATATTCAATGTGTTAAGGTGTTGTTCTTTGAGTGCAAGCATTGTATGCAAGATTAATCCTAAACTAGATAAAGTGCTTTATCCATTTTTGTAAAAAGCTAGCTTTATGTCAAATTGAAATCCAAGCAAGTACAGTTAGGATCTCATGGGCACAAGATTATGGGCAAATTGCTCTGATCAAGAGAGGCTTATGCAGCAGGATTAGAGGCCCCCTACTGACCTAAAACACCAAGTGACCATTGCTTGCTTCAAATTCAAGTAACATTGCATAACTTGTACCAACTTCAATCTCAGCCTTAGCACACAACACAAAAGCTATCAAACACATTCCAAAGAACATATCCAAGCTTTGGCACGAGTCATTGACCTTTCAAGCACCCTCCATCTCAGAATCATCCTCAAACTGCAAAAACAGGGTTGCCTCTGCAGTTTGAGTGCCAACTCCCATTTCCCTCGAGCATTCTTACCAAAATCAATCCATATACACTCCCTAGCATATATGCAAGCTAACCATGACCTAAAACCTGACCTGTAATCTCTCTAACAGTTTCCACCATTTTCATTTTTTCCTCTTGCAGTTGAAGTTCCACAGCTCGATACAAGAAGTTTCAAGACAAAGTAAGCACTGAAAAAGCATCCCTGGACCTCAAGGAAGCTTTTCCAATCATTACCTTGCACTAGAAGTTCCTCATTCTCCAGATAGAAGTTCAACTGCACAGGTAAAACTTTGAACTCGTATCTCTCTTATCATGCATCTTTAGTCTTAAGTTTGTGAAGAAACAAGGTTCTACTCATAGCCCTGAACATGTACATATCTTTACATTTCATTTCTTTTGCCTGAGTAGAGAGAATTTGGAGTTTGAAAATGGCAGAAAAATTAGGTTAGGATTTGGGGGAGGAGAAATTCTCCCTCATCTTAGAGAGTTAGGTCAAGTTCCATACATGGTTAGAATCGTCTCTTTATGCTGAACATTTGTTGTGTTATGAGTTTTTGCTAAAAAGCCAGGAATCAAGAATTAGAAGAAGCTGAACATGGCGCGCGTTTTTTTCAAACATTTGTGCTGGAGGTTGAAGACAGTGGCATTGGGCTGGGCTTGTGTGTTTTTTCTTATTCACACCACATATTTGCTATTACACCCCCTGAGCCCATTTGCTTTATTTTTATTCTTTTTTGACTTTTTCTTTTTTGATTGACTTTGTTTATTTTTTCTCATGACATTAAAAAATAAAAATATTTTTTCCATCATTTTTTTGAATATATGGCATATTTATTTGATTTATTTCTTTTGTTTGTATATAAATATATATATATACTATTATTAGAATAAATAGAAAAATAGTGTAAATACATTTTTTTATTTTTATTTACCTTCTGAAAATATTCCACATAAAAATAATTTTTTTTTTATTTATCTTGTTAAAATATTAAATATGTATTATTTTGTGTATAATATATATGTAAGACTTAAATATATATATATATATATATATATATATATATATATATATATATATATATATATATATATATATATATATATATATATATATATATATATATATATATATATATATATATATATATATATATATATATATATATATATATATATATATATATATATATATATATATATATATATATATATATATATATATATATATATATATATATATATATATATATATATATATATATATATATATATATATATATATATATATATATATATATATATATATATATATATATATATATATATATATATATATGTTTATTAATATGTTTAAGTTAAAATATAAAAATATTTAAATTTTTCATTTTTATTAATATTTGATACAAAAATACTTTTTTTCATAATATACTTCATTTTATTTTATTTTTATAAATAATAAATAAATATTTGTATTAAATTAGATAATAATACATTTTCTTTAAAATTAGGGTTTTTGCCCTAAATTCAAAATACTCCAAAAAATAATATAATTTTTTATTTTCTTTTCTCTTTTACATAAATAATATTTTTTCACACATATACAAAACATTTCTTTTGCATCTTGCATTCTTATTTAATTTTTGTACATTGATTAAATTGCAAATATTCAAATTGATGTAATAATTTTAGGTTTAAATTACTTGTCAATATCCCCATTTGAACATTTGTACCCCCCTTCCCATATTTGGTTTTGTAATAGCTTAGTAAATTTATTTTCGCACTTTATATGCTTTCTAATGATAACATGTTAGAATTAGGGTTTGTATGCGAAAAAACGATAAAAAATAGTTATGACCTAATCTCAAGATAAACAAGCATGAAAATGGACACACAAATCACACTTACACCCCCTAGGGTATTCCACTTGTTGCCTTTCAAGATTGGGCCATATTGTATGTTGAACTTCTTTGGGCAAAGCAAACAATTTGAATGATCATAGTCCCTCGATAAAACTTTTCAAAGCAAACAAAAAATAAATGATCAAGTCCCTTAAAGAAAATGCCCAAAGACATTTAACGCCGTTGCAATTATGGTCTAAACGATGACCCGCGTCTGTCCCTTTCACATCCTAACATAAGGTTGTCCACCAAATTCAATGGTGGAACAAACTTGTTAAAAGGGTTAAAACATAGCAGTAATCTTTTGAGAAATTTAGGAGTAGATAACCTCTTAGTTACTTGAACCAATCTTGCAAAACAAAACACTTGCCTAATTTCAAAACCACACCTCACAACACTTTCAAAACAAACTTTCAAAAAAAACAAATGAAAACCTTTTTCAAAAGACATACACCTTGGTATACATCCCCACATGGATCATTACAAAGGTTGCCACAACATTGGCCTCTTTTCAAAATATTTTCAAACCCACACACACTCAAGCACCATTTCAAACAATTGAAAACAAAAGGCAAGTGATCTAAGCAAGTAACTAAGAGCCCATGGATAACCATGGATAGAAATGGTGCTAATACCTTCCCTTTCTATAATCTACTCCCCGAACCCAAGAAAACATCTCAAAAGGTTTTTGCTGTGCTTTTTAACCTTTCCTTAGGATAAAATAAAAAGTCGGTGGCGACTCTTGCTCAACCGAAACATTTGCGAAAACAAACGCAAAATCTCAAAGTCAGTTCTCCCACCGTATCACAGAACTGGCGACTCTGCTGGGGATTATTTTAAAAGTGGAGTAACCTTAGGGTTTAGATCACCTTTGTTTTCAATTGTTTGCTTTGTTTGCTTTTATATTTGTGGGCTTTGCATCGGAGTTTCATAGATCCTAACCCGGATCTGGGAAATACCCTTTTTAGGTAGCATAATCTGTGAGGGACCTGTCCGGCGTAGACCGACATGGGTGAAGCAGTGGCTACGTTGGTGTGGCATCTTAGTCTGTACCTATATCCCTTGTGTTGCAACGGGGAGAGTATAGGTCTTCTAAGGGGTCATTTAACACCAACCAACCTTAGAACCCTAAATTGACCAACTTGGCTATTAGGACAGTAGCAGTATGCTACACTCATTGAGGCTAAACTCTCGAGATGGTTCTGGCCGCGAGAAAAGATTGCGATGCTGGAGTTATGACCGATTGAGGGTAGCCAATGATTTGAGATCCTCTAGAACCCGGTTACTTCTGATAGGACAGGTTTTAACCAACAAAACCAAAAGAGGGTAATACCTGAAACTCATGCTGGCATGAAACCTAAGGGTGTCTTGTGTGACTTGTGTGCCTTATTTGCCTATGTGAATACTTGTGGTGTGCTTCATCATAGCATCATGCCATCATACCATTGCATGCATCCTGTATAAAGGACTAACCCATTTCAAAGACAAAAGAGTTTCATCTTTGCTCTGTTTTGTAGGACATCATGATGCCCGTGCGTAGAAATACTGTCCGGCTCAACTTTGTTCAACCACCAGTTTTACTCAAGGATTTGGTTGGAAGGATTCCAAACACTTCTTCCTTCATCAACAGACATGGTTCTCTCCTTGGCTTGGTCACTGCAAAATGGGACCAACAACTGATAAGTGTTCTGACCCAGTTTTATGACCCTCTGTACCATTGTTTCACCTTTCAAGACTTCCAGCTGGTTCCTACCCTGGAAGAATTTTCTTATTTGCTTGGGATTCCTGTCTTGGAACAAACTCCATTCACTGGTTTGGAAAAGACTCCTAGGCCTGAAGAGATTGCTGCAATTCTCCCCTTGACCAAGGAAGAGATATTGTCCAACTGGGAAACTAGAAATGGGATCAAGGGCTTTTTGGTCAAATTTCTGGTTGGCAAGGCTAATGATTTCTGGAATGACTTGGACTTCAAGGCATATGAGGATATTCTGGCTCTTTTGATCTATGGTCTGGTACTGTTTCCCAACCTGACACCTTTATCAGTATCCATGTCATAAGGATCTTCATGTCTCGGAATCCGGTACCCACTCTTTTGGGTGATATTCTACAACAACTCTATGCTCGTACTGCTCGAAAACGGGGGACTCCGTGGTGTTGTGCTCCTTTGCTAGTAAGCTGGTTTATTTCGCACCTTCCTAAGTTTGTGCTGAAGAATGAAGAAGGAAAAGGTTAGGCTCGGAGGTTAATGTCTCTCAGTGATAGTGACATCATTTAGACTCTCAGAGGTTTGGATGAGGTAGCTGTTATTGATCGATGCGGGGAATACCCGAATGTTCCATTGATTGGTATCCAAGGAGGAATCTCTTACAATCCATGCTTAGCTCTCCGACAGTTTGGAAGAGCCAGAGGAGATGGGCCTCATGAAATGCTGGTTCCTCACTTCCATTTTGAGTTTCAGGCAGACAGTGACAAACTACGCCAGGGATTCATTAGAGCTTGGGACAAAATCCACAAAGCCAACCCACATGAGTTGGGACCAAAGACTTCCCTGCCATTGAAGCCCTATTGCAAATGGGTCCGCATCCGTGCTCAAAGGTTAGGTATGCCCTACGAAGCTGTTAGACCCCTCATTCTTGAGTCTCCTGATGAAGATGGGGTTCCTCCAATTGTCCTCCCTCCTCAGATACCTACTGATTTTGACACCATGAAGAGATCTTGGGCGCAGCTAAAGGAAGAACGGGATTTCTATCGGGAGAAATTCAACGAGCAGGAACAGAAGATCCAGAGGCTGACTAAGCAATTGGAGGAAGAACGGGTCCTGAACAACTACATCAGCACTGAAAAGAGGAGGCCATGGGAGCATTGATGAGCTTTGGATGTTTCCTTTTATAGTTTATTTCCTTTCCAGCATTTTTTCATTCCTGTAATGCCTAAGGGCAAATTGTTGAACAATTGAAAATTTTAATCTAATGAAGTGTGTTTCCCTTTTTTGTCTACAAAGTTGAATCTCGTTTGTCTTTGAAAACATAAAACATACGCATTCCATTGCACCATATGCATAGCAGGTACCCTATTTCACAGGTTGCTTAATTTTCTTCGCTGTTTGTGTGCACAGTCATCATGAATCCAAACTCATCCAGTGAGCAAGCAATCAAGGCCCTTCAGGCCCAAAGTGCACAGTTTCAAGAGATGGTCCTAAGCCTAGCCCAAGGTCAGCAAGAGTTGAAGACTCTACTCATGAAGAAGAAGAAGAAAAAGAGGACTGCGCTGTTCAACACCGGACGCAGATTTGGGAATACACTCCATAATGAAGCTGACCCAACTACTTCTTCTGCTGAGAAAAACAGTCCCCAAGGGGGAGGGGCTCCTAGTCCCGCAGTCTCCGACAACGAGACGGACTATAACGACGAACAATACCCACCTGCTGCTGACAGATACAAGCAATTGGAGGACCGCTTAAGCGCCATGGAAATTCAGAATGTGCCGGGACTGGATTTCGGAGATTTGGGGTTATCTTCTGGGGTAGTAATTCCACACAAGTTTAAGGCGCCTGCCTTCGCCAAGTATGATGGGGTCTCCTGCCCAAAGCTGCATCTAAGGTCGTACGTAAGGAAGATCCAACCTTATACGGCGGATAAGAACCTCTGGATTCACTTCTTCCAAGATAGTCTCTTGGGGTCACAGCTTGAATGGTTCTACCAATTGGATGGAGCTAGCATCCGACACCGGGAAGATTTGGCAACCGCATTCTACAGACAATACCAATACAATTCTAATCTCGCTCCCACGCGTACCCAACTTCAGGGTATGTCTCTAGGAACGGGTGAAGGGTTCAAAGAGTACGCTAAAAAATGGAGAGATTTGGCTGGCAGGGTGCAGCCTCCATTGACTGATCGAGAGCTGGTTGATATGTTTCTAGGGACGTTGTCTGGTCCGTTTTTCAATCATTTGGTTGGTAACTCCTCCGCCGGGTTTACAGATTTGATATTGACGGGAGAAAGAATTGAAGCTGGCATCAGGTCAGGCAAGATACAAAAGGCTGCCTCCACAAGTGCTGAGAAGAGGCCGTTTAAGAAAGAAGCAAGTGCCGTCTATGGTCCTAGAAGATAAGTCAAGCCCGAAAGTCGCCAAGCCGTCAATGCTTTGGTCATCTCGAAACCTGTTGCTGCTCCTCAGCAGTACAATCAACAAAGAAGCGAAAGGCCCAAGAGGCAGTATACCCGACTGAGTATGACCTTATCTCAAATTTTACCCCAACTGTTGTCCACCAACCTGGTGACCCTCAAAGAAGCTCCTAAAGTCGTCAACATTGCGTCTCCTAAGTATAACCCAAATGCCCGGTGTGCTTATCATTCTGATAGTCCCGGGCACACTACTGATGATTGTTGGGCCTTAAGAAACAAAGTGCAAGATCTGATTGACGCAAAGGAAATTCAGTTTGAAGCGCCGGAGAGACCAAATGTTGTAACTGCTCCTATGCCCCAGCATAGAGTAAATGCCATTGAGGAAGAATTGTATGCTGTTTCGGTAAATGAAGTTGTCACCCCTCTGAAGACCGTTAAGAAGAACCTACTGCGGGCCGGTTTATTTCCGGGTTGCAGTGAAGGTTGCCTGTTCTGTGCTGTTTCCCTGTCTGGTTGCCCTTTGCTGAGGTTAGGCGTCCAAAGCCTAATGGATAGCAAGGAGATTCTGTTTAAGAAGTCTGCTGTTCAGTTGGTTCCGATAAAAGAAATTTATGTGGTTACCATCTTCAAAAATCCAATCAAGGCTCCCCCGAAGAAGCCTGTTCAAATCATGACTGTTGCACCTGTGATTATTACTGTCCCGGGGCCTCTCCCCTACGTGTCTGATAAAGCTGTCCCCTGGCATTATGGGGCAGACGTGTATGTAAATTGAATCAAACAAGAATTCGACACTGGCGCCAGTATCTGCGATATCACTGGTCCAGCCAAGGTCACCCGCAGTGGCAGGCTCTTCTCGCCTGACATTGCACCGCCCGCTATTCGAAGACCCCTCCTTATAACACCCACAAGTTTACCTGTTCCTGTTGCTGATCAAGTTGTTTCCCCTGCCGCCGAGTCATCTAATGCTCGGGGCAAAGGGGTTGAAGAAGAGCCTGCCCGGATGGAGGCACCAATACCCATAAATGCTGAAGCCTCCCAACAAGAAATGGAGGAGATCCTGAAAATAATAAAGAAAAGTGATTTCAATGTTGTCGAGCAGCTGGGGCATACGCCCTCCAAGATCTCCATGCTCTCCTTATTGCTATGCTCCGAGGCCCATGCTAAGGCCTTGATCTCATTTCTCAAGACGGCCCATGTGCCGCAGGAGACGTCTGCAGTCCAGTTCACTGATTGCATAGCAAATCTGACAGCAGACAATGGCTTGGGTTTTTCAGATGCTGACCTGACCGCGAAGGGAAGAGACCACAATGATGCCCTGCATGTCTCTATCGAATGCAGGGGCACTACTCTGGCGCATGTATTGGTGGATACTGGTTCTTCCTTGAATGTCCTACCAAAAAAGGCTTTAGACCGTCTGGATTATGAAGGCCTGGAATTGAAGCCCAGCAATATCATCGTTAGGGCCTTTGACGGTTCTAAAAGGATGGTTCATGGAGAGGTTAACATCCCTATTCGTGTAGGCTCTCAGGTGTTCGACTCTACATTTTATGTGATGGATATACGTCCATCGTACTCTTGTCTACTGGGTCGACCTTGGATCCATAAAGCTGGGGCAGTGACCTCTACCTTGCACCAGAAGCTGAAGTACCCTGTCAGAGGGAAGATCGTCACTGTGCAAGGAGAAGAGGAGTATATGGTGAGCCATTTGAATTCCTTCAGATACATTGAGATGGACGGGGAGTTTATTGAAACCCCCTTTCAGCATTTCGAGGAGGTGCATCCAATTTCAGCAGCAGCAGAAGCAACAGTCGAAGAGAATGTTTCCTTGAAGATGGCTTCCCTAAGGGATGCCCGGGCTGTGGTTCAGAAAGGCAATTGTGCAAACTGGGGTCAGCTTCCTGACTTCACTCAGAAGAACGACAAGTTTGGGCTGGGCTTTACTGCAGAGGCTCAGAGGGCTGTGCGCAAAGAGAAGATCAGAAAGGCTCCGGTGTTTATTTCCAGCTCGAGGGTGAATGCTATCGAGGAGGATGTGGAGGAAGCAGAGTTTGACAGTTGGATCTACCCGACTACCAGCAACGGACCAAGCAACTGGACGGCAAAGGATTTTACCCCTATCACATTTGTCACGCAGTAATTAATTTCTTTTGATTTCCAATTTGTAACAAACAATATGTTAAAACTTTGTTGGCTCGGTGTCCTACCCGGGGCATCGTAGCTCCATTTGTGAGGGCTTTTTGTATGACATTTTCATATATCATCAATCAAAACATTGGACGTTTGTTGCATTTCAAATCTTGTGCTCTTTTCCTTTCTGTGTTATGTATATTGCAAAACAGCTATATTTACACACACTCACTTATACAGGTTTCAATCCACTCTGGATCTCACTGGTAACAGCTCTGCTACCGCCAGTTATGACTTCGAAAGTCCGATCAACTTGGCCGAAGACGAAGGTGAAGATGATTGCGAAGTGCCTGGTGAACTCGCAAGACTGCTACTCCAGGAAGAGAGAGCTATTCAACCACATGAAGAGCCGGTTGAGACAATTAACCTGGGTACTGAGACAGATAGGAAAGAGGTCAAGATTGGTGCCAATCTAGAGCTCGGCGTGAAGCAACGATTGATCCAAATGCTACAAGATTACATGGAGATTTTTGCTTGGTCCTATGAAGATATGCCTGGTTTGGATGCCGACATTGTAGTTCACCACCTGCCGACCAAAGAGGATTGCCTTCCGGTAAAGCAAAAAGTCCGACGGATGCGTCCAGAGATGTCTGAAAAGATCAAGGCCGAGGTTATGAAACAGTTTGATGCCGGGTTCCTTGCAGTGACTTCTTACCCTCAGTGGGTTGCCAATGTGGTGCCAGTGCCGAAGAAGGACGGTAAAGTCAGAATGTGTGTTGACTACAGGGATTTGAACAAGGCCAGCCCCAAGGATGACTTCCCCTACCTCACATTGATGTCCTTGTTGACAATACAGCTCAACACAAGGTGTTCTCCTTCATGGATGGTTTTTCGGGGTATAATCAGATCAAGATGGCTCCAGAAGATATGGAGAAGACTACCTTTGTGACTTAGTGGGGCACCTTCTGTTATAAGGTCATGCCATTCGGATTGAAAAATGCTGGGGCAACCTATCAACGAGCCATGGTTGCTTTATTTCATGATATGATCCATCATGAGATTGAGCTATACGTTGATGACATGATTGCAAGGTCTCAAACTGAGGAGGAGCACCTTGACCATCTGAGGAAGTTGTTTGACCGACTCAAGTTATACAAGCTAAGGTTGAATCCCAACAAATGCACCTTTGGGGTAAGATCCGGAAAATTGCTAGGTTTCATTGTAAGTGATAAAGGTATTCAGGTGGACCCTGCCAAGGTAAAAGCCATACAAGAGATGCCGACTCCAAAAACAGAGAAAGAAGTCAGAGGTTTCCTAGGACGACTGAATTACATTGCCCGATTCATCTCACATCTGACTGCTACTTGTGAGCCAATCTTCAAATTACTGAAGAAAGATCAAGTAGTACGCTGGAATGATGAATGTCAGGCCGCCTTTGAAAAGATAAAGGAATATCTCCAAGAGCCACCCATTATTATGCCACCGGTGGAAGGAAGACCTCTGATACTATACTTGACAGTACTTGACAATTTAATGGGGTGTGTGTTGGGGCAGCATGACGAGTCTGGCCGAAAAGAGCACGCTATTTATTACTTGAGCAAAAAGTTTACCGACTGTGAGTCTCGTTACTCACTGCTTGAGAAAACTTGCTGCGCTCTTGTATGGGCTGCTCGCCGGCTGAGACAGTATATGCTGACTCACACTACTTTATTGATTTCAAAGATGGATCCCATCAAGTACATATTTGAAAAGCCCGCTCTGTCTGGAAGAATAGCGAGATGGCAAATGATCTTGACAGAATATGATATCCAGTATACAACTCAGAAAGCAATTAAAGGAAGTGTACTGGCAGATCATTTGGCACACCAACCTGTGGACGATTACCAATCACTGAATTTTGATTTTCCGGACGAAGACATCATGGTGGTAACTGACTGTGAAGTACCTGGACCAGATGAAGGACCTGAGGAAGGATCCCGATGGTCTATGCATTTTGATGGAGCCTCCAATGCTTTGGGTAACGGCGTCGGCGCTGTAATCATATCTCCCAAAGGAACTCATACTCCCCTCACCGCCCGATTATGTTTCAGCTGCACCAACAATATGGCAGAATATGAGGCATGTATCATGGGTTTACAAGCTGCAATCGACTTAAGGATCAAATTTCTAAGTGTTTTCGGAGATTCCGCTCTCGTGATCAATCAGATCAAAGGCGAGTGGGATACGAAACACCCGAATCTTATTCCTTACAAAGAGTATGTGTTGACCTTGCTTCCCCACTTTGAAGAGATAACTTTCGAACACTTCCCTAGAGAGGAGAATCAGCTAGCGGACGCCCTAGCTACGATGTCTTCGATGTTCAAAGTTAAATGGGACAATGAGGCTCCCCGAATCATTATCTGGAAGTTGGATGAACTGGCATACTGTTGCGAGCTCGAGGCTGAGAAGGTGGCCGAAAAACCCTGGTATCATGAGGTGAAGAGGTACTTGGAAGCTCAGGAATACCCTGAAGGTGCGTCTGTCAATGATAAGAAGTTCATGAGGAGTTTTGCTGCAAAATTCTTCCTCAGCAACGGCATTCTCTACAAGCGGAATCATGATTCAACTCTGCTGCGTTGTGTGGATAAGGCTGAAGCAGAGAAAATTATGATGGAATTACATGAAGGCACGTTTGGAACACATTCCAGTGGACACACCATGGCTAAGAAAATCCTTCGGGCAGGATATTTCTGGTCCACAATGGAAGCCGATTGTTACCAACACTCCCGAACTTGTCATAAATGCCAGATCTATGCTGACAAGGTGCATATCCCTCCGGTTCCTTTGAATGTTCTGACTGCGCCTTGGCCGTTTGCAATGTGGGGCATAGACATGATCGGTGAGATTAAACCTACGGCATCTAATGGGCATCGCTTCATCCTAGTAGCAATTGATTATTTTACAAAGTGGGTTGAGGCAGCATCCTATGCCACAGTAACCAAGAGCGTCGTGGCACGTTTCATCCGGCATAATCTGATCTGTCGGTACGGAGTCCCAGAAAGAATCATTACGGATAATGGTACCAATCTCAATAACAAAATGATCACTGAACTCTGTGAACAATTCAAGATACAGCACCACAATTCTTCTCCCTACCGGCCGAAGATGAATGGGGCTGTAGAGGCAGCCAATAAGAATATCAAGAAAATTGTGCAAAAGATGACAGTGACCTATAAAGATTGGCATGAGATGTTACCGTTCGCTCTTCATGGGTACCGTACCTCAGCCAGAACGTCAACCGGGGCAACTCCCTTCTCCTTGGTCTATGGCATGGAGGCAGTCTTGCCAATTGAAGTCCAGATACCCTCTCTCCGGATAATGAAGGATGCAGACTTGAATGAAGATGATTGGATCCAAACTCGACTTGATCAATTAAATCTGATTGACGAAAAGAGGCTCACTGCTATCTGTCATGGTCAAACGTATCAGAAACGGATGATCAGGGCATTTAACAAGAAAGTCAGACCGCAAGAGTATCAAGTTGGGGACCTGGTAATCAAACGCATCATCCTTCCTCAAAGTGATCCCCGGGGCAAATGGACCCCTACATACGAAGGGCCATTTGTGGTTAAACGTGTGTTCTCAGGAGGAGCCATGATCCTAACCACCATGGATGGTGACGACCTTCCTCACCCCGCCAATGCAGACATAGTGAAAAAATACTACGCATAAATAAAAGACCCGCTAGGTTGACATACCTAGGCAAAAATAAGGGCTTCCCGGCGAACCAAAAGGGTTCGGGCAAAAGTAAGGGATGAAATGAATAAAAATCTGTACACCCGGCAAGTCGAAAACCTGAAAAGGCGGCTTGGGCAAAAATGGGTATCCCGGTGGACTGAAAACCCGAAAGGGCGGTCCAGGCAAAAGTTAGGGATAAAAGCGTAACACTATGTCTCATTGGATCCTTTCGCATCCGGAATTCGGCATCAACTATCTGGCTCCAGGTTTCGGCATCGACCAATCAGCTTCATCTTCAACTAGGCAGCAAAGCGATGAGATGTTCGAAGACATAAAGGCGATAGCAGAGTTGGAGCCCAGTGGGATTGTTCACATAGCTGTTTTGTTTACTTTTTCAAATTGTAAACTCTATGTTATTTGGCGGCGTCCTCTTACTAGGATGTCAGCCTCTTGTACAAAAATGCCTATTCACAGGCAAAGTTTAAATCAATACAAATATACTTTTCAGTTAAAAGTGCCAATTGTTTTCCTTTTTTCTGTTTTGTCTTGCGAAGAACGTCCAATGTTCATTTTTGATATATGCATTTGACATTAAAATTGCTGATTCATAAATGTTTAACATATGAAACGAGAGATTGATTACAGGTGACATCAGAGACAGGGGCAATGTGAAGTTGTCTAATGCAGTCTGGTTGTTTTGTCCGCCAGGGTACCAAGTTAGATTCAACTGAAGAATGTGACCAAATCATCTCAACTCCCCGCAGAGTAAAACCAGGTTCAGCAATACTTTCCCAAGCAGAGTTGACTCCCTATCAATCCTAAAAAAAAGAGTCACAATATTCCCCAGTAGATTCTGGAAACTTATCCCCTGCAGAGTACGGACGTCTCTCCCGAGTTTTATTTAGAGTTATTTCCTCACAAGGACTTACAACTGGGTTATCCTCAGCTAAAAAAACCACGGAAGATCGCCCCCGGCAAGTTCCTTCAATCCCCAGCGGAATCCATCTTTAAAGTCCTCAACAGGCCTCTCAGCAAAACCTCGGCCAAGTATCTCTACCACGGAGCAACTCCCCGGCCGTTCGTCAAGGATTTATTTTCCTAAGACAAAATTGCATTCATAAACATTCCACGTTTTCATACATCTTGCTTACATACATGATAAAGCGCATACAACACTATCTCATGATTGAACATCATAACACCATGCATATCATACATCATGACATTACATACAACTTACGTTTTTGCCTTTTCAGGAAAAAGACAATCCCAAAAACAATTACCTTCAACTGTCACAATTCCAGATCCGATACCTGTATCTAGCCAGGGCACATCTGAGAGTGACCAGTTTCCAGACTCGATTCCTGTATCTAGCCAGGGCACGTCTGAAGAGTTCGAAGATTTGATTCCTGTAACCAGCCAGGGCACATCTTTTAACGACTATTTCCAGATTCGACTCCTGTATCCAGCCAGGGCACATCTATCAACTACAACATCTCCAGATTTGATTCCTGCATCCAGCCAGGGCATATCTGTTGACCACGTTTCCAGACTCGATTCCTGTATCTAGCCAGGGCACGTCTGAAGAGTTCAAAGATTCGATTCCTGTAACCAGCCAGGGCACATCTATTAACGACTATTTCCAGATTCGACTCCTGTATCCAGCCAGGGCACATCTGTGAGCAACCGATTGTAGATTCGACACCTGTATCTAGCCAGGGCATATCTGCATAAGGAGACTGAAGATCAAACACCTGTAACAAGCCAGGAAAACATCCGTCTTTCTCGAATACACAAGTTCTCGCTAAGGAATCTCTTATGCGATCGACACTTCCAAATGGCATCTATAAACCCATTCCCGACAAGGTTCTGTCACGTCTCCAGATGGCATCTATAAGCCCATCTCCATATCTACCACCTCTCCAAATGGCATCTGTAAGCCCATTCCTGACATCACATTGTTGACACTTCAACATGCGAGTGTAAATTTCCGGGCACTCTAGTGTCCAATCTCCTTTTACCCTCGAGTCGCGAAAGGCAAACTTGCCAATCTAACTCTTCAGGTTCAAGAAGATTGAACAGGGGCAACTGTTGTACCCCAAAATTTGCCCTCCCATTTCCTCAACATTTTCTCATCACAAGACCTTTGAAGATCAAGATCCAGTTAGGGTTTCCTCTGCTCAAGACTTCTCCTTGCACTGTGGACTCAAATTAGGGTTTGTGTTTGCCTAAGGATGTTTTGACCTAAAATGCCTAAGATGACTTTCATGCTTCATATTGGACTCCCAAGTTTACCTATACCAAGTTTCAAGTCTTGATTCCAAGTTTTGCCCAGTCAATTGGACAGTTGACCTAGAAATCAGCTGTATTGGGGAAAAAGTCAACTGTGGCCAATTGACAGTCAAACCTCATGAAAATTGACCCACATCAACATATTGAACTCATATGGACCATTTGATCAAGTTTGGACCACAATTCCACAAGAAATTTGATCAGATCATCAAAAGGGCAAAATGGTCATTTTTAGGGTTTTGACTGCACAAAGGTAATTTTTGACTGTTTGACCTAGCCAATGGCAAACCAAGCTCACATATGGACTCAAGGACTCAATGAAATGGTCTTGACACATTCATCAAGCTCAAAAGATCCCAAGTACACAAGATTGATAGTTGAACTTCCCAGTCAATTGATCAATTTTGACTGTATACTGAAAAGTCAAACTTTGACTTTTTGGTCAAAATCAAGAGTCAAGATTCATTTTTCATCAAAACATGCCAAATCATGAAACTTGTTCACCAAGAAATCACAAAATGCAAATTAGGGTTTGAAAATGGAATTTTTCATAACTTAGAATTTTTCTAAGTTATGAAAAACCCTAATTTTTTCCCAACTTTGCCCCATCTTTTCACGAAGATCCATTTGGATTCAAACAAAAGTCAAAACATGAAAGTTGTAGCTTGTTTCATAATCTACAACTTTGATTCACAAAGTTTTCTCATTTGAAGCTTGTATCTCAAGTTACAAATTTTTGAATAGGGGCACTAAACCATTTTTAACTTAGTGAAATTTTAACCTATTTTGACAAGGTTTTCTACCCCACTTCAAGGCCACTTTTCATACCCTTCCACTTGGAATTTTAATTTGCATTTCAAATATGGATTGTAGTACACATTCCAAGCTTTCCAAAATGTCAAAGAACTCATCAAACAACCTCATAACTTGAGAGATTCGAATTTCACAAGTTGGCAAAAATTCACTTTTGTTCTTCATCAAAACATGTTCATAATCTTGCAAATTTGAAATCAGCTTGCTTTATGCTTGATTACAGGTCCTTGAACCATTCCATACTCAATAATTTAATGCATATTCAATGTGTTAAGGTGTTGTTCTTTGAGTGCAAGCATTGTATGCAAGATTAATCCTAAACTAGATAAAGTGCTTTATCCATTTTTGTAAAAAACTAGCTTTATGTCAAATTGAAATCCAAGCAAGTACAGTTAGGATCTCATGGGCACAAGATTATGGGCAAATTTCTCTGATCAAGAGAGGCTTATGCAGCAGGATTAGAGGCCCCCTACTGACCTAAAACACCAAGTGACCATTGCTTGCTTCAAATTCAAGTAACATTGCATAACTTGTACCAACTTCAATCTCAGCCTTAGCACACAACACAAAAGCTATCAAACACATTCCAAAGAACATATCCAAGCTTTGGCACGAGTCATTGACCTTTCAAGCACCCTCCATCTCAGAATCATCCTCAAACTGCAAAAACAGGGTTGCCTCTGCAGTTTGAGTGCCAACTCCCATTTCCCTCGAGCATTCTTACCAAAATCAATCCATATACACTCCCTAGCATATATGCAAGCTAACCATGACCTAAAACCTGACCTGTAATCTCTCTAACAGTTTCCACCATTTTCATTTTTTCCTCTTGCAGTTGAAGTTCCACAGCTCGATACAAGAAGTTTCAAGACAGAGTAAGCATTGAAAAAGCATCCCTGGACCTCAAGGAAGCTTTTCCAATCATTACCTTGCACTAGAAGTTCCTCATTCTCCAGATAGAAGTTCAACTGCACAGGTAAAACTTTGAACTCGTATCTCTCTTATCATGCATCTTTAGTCTTAAGTTTGTGAAGAAACAAGGTTCTACTCATAGCCCTGAACATGTACATATCTTTACATTTCATTTCTTTTGCCTGAGTAGAGAGAATTTGGAGTTTGAAAATGGCAGAAAAATTAGGTTAGGATTTGGGGGAGGAGAAATTCTCCCTCATCTTAGAGAGTTAGGTCAAGTTCCATACATGGTTAGAATCGTCTCTTCATGCTGAACATTTGTTGTGTTATGAGTTTTTGCTAAAAAGCCAGGAATCAAGAGTTAGAAGAAGCTGAACATGGCGCGCGTTTTTTTCAAACATTTGTGCTGGAGGTTGAAGACAGTAGCATTGGGCTGGGCTTGTGTGTTTTTTCTTATTCACACCACATATTTGCTATTACACCCCCTGAGCCCATTTGCTTTATTTTTATTCTTTTTTGACTTTTTCTTTTTTGATTGACTTTGTTTATTTTTTCTCATGACATTAAAAAATAAAAATATTTTTTCCATCATTTTTTTGAATATATGGCATATTTATTTGATTTATTTCTTTTGTTTGTATATAAATATATATATATATACTATTATTAGAATAAATAGAAAAATAGTGTAAATACATTTTTTTATTTTTATTTACCTTCTGAAAATATTCCACATAAAAATACTTTTTTTTTATTTATCTTGTTAAAATATTAAATATGTATTATTTTGTGTATAATATATATGTAAGACTTAAATATATATATATATATATATATATATATATATATATATATATATATATATATATATATATATATATATATATATATATATATATATATATATATATATATATATATATATATATATATATATATATATATATATATATATATATATATATATATATATATATATATATATATATATATATATATATATATATATATATATATATGTTTATTAATATGTTTAAGTTAAAATATAAAAATACTTAAATTTTTCATTTTTATTAATATTTGATACAAAAATACTTTTTTTCATAATATACTTCATTTTATTTTATTTTTATAAATAATAAATAAATATTTGTATTAAATTAGATAATAATACATTTTCTTTAAAATTAGGGTTTTTGCCCTAAATTCAAAATACTCCAAAAAATAATATAATTTTTTATTTTCTTTTCTCTTTTACATAAATAATATTTTTTCACACATATACAAAACATTTCTTTTGCATCTTGCATTCTTATTTAATTTTTGTACATTGATTAAATTGCAAATATTCAAATTGATGTAATAATTTTAGGTTTAAATTACTTGTCAATATCCCCATTTGAACATTTGTACCCCCCTTCCCATATTTGGTTTTGTAATAGCTTAGTAAATTTATTTTCGCACTTTATATGCTTTCTAATGATAACATGTTAGAATTAGGGTTTGTATGCGAAAAAACGATAAAAAATAGTTATGACCTAATCTCAAGATAAACAAGCATGAAAATGGACACACAAATCACACTTACACCCCCTAGGGTATTCCACTTGTTGCCTTTCAAGATTGGGCCATATTGTATGTTGAACTTCTTTGGGCAAAGCAAACAATTTGAATGATCATAGTCCCTCGATAAAACTTTTCAAAGCAAACAAAAAATAAATGATCAAGTCCCTTAAAGAAAATGCCCAAAGACATTTAACGCCGTTGCAATTATGGTCTAAACGATGACCCGCGCCTGTCCCTTTCACATCCTAACATAAGGTTGTCCACCAAATTCAATGGTGGAACAAACTTGTTAAAAGGGTTAAAACATAGCAGTAATCTTTTGAGAAATTTAGGAGTAGATAACCTCTTAGTTACTTGAACCAATCTTGCAAAACAAAACACTTGCCTAATTTCAAAACCACACCTCACAACACTTTCAAAACAAACTTTTAAAAAAAACAAATGAAAACCTTTTTCAAAAGACATACACCTTGGTATACATCCCCACATGGATCATTACAAAGGTTGCCACAACATTGGCCTCTTTTCAAAATATTTTCAAACCCACACACACTCAAGCACCATTTCAAACAATTGAAAACAAAAGGCAAGTGATCTAAGCAAGTAACTAAGAGCCCATGGATAACCATGGATAGAAAGGGTGCTAATACCTTCCCTTTCTATAATCTACTCCCCGAACCCAAGAAAACATCTCAAAAGGTTTTTGCTGTGCTTTTTAACCTTTCCTTAGGATAAAATAAAAAGTCGGTGGCGACTCTTGCTCAACCGAAACATTTGCGAAAACAAACGCAAAATCTCAAAGTCAGTTCTCCCACCGTATCACAAACTCTACTAGGGATAGTCTTCCATTGTTGATAAGAGATGAACTCTGCTTGGGGATAATTAACACCACTGTTTTTAGATACCTTTTACTCTGCGGGAGGTGTATGCACTTTTAGTCATTTTCTCCAGCCGGCTCTGTCCCTGTACCTGGTAGGTAGAGCAACTGTGAGGTTTGGACATTTCTTGTTTGCCCCTGTTCCTGGAATTACGAGTAATTGTCTTTTGTTTCGCATGTGAATATTTATGGGCAGCAATTATTGTCAAATGCATATATAAAAAATGAATCATTGGACGTTCTTGCAAAACAAAACACAAGTATAAATTTCTTTGTGAAAACGAATTGTATTGATTTTTGAAGTTAGCCTGTAATAGGCGTTTTGTACAAGAGGCTGACGTCCTAGTAAGAGAACGCCGCAGAGGGAACAAAATTTATACAATTTGTGTAAAAGAAAGAAAACAGCTATGTGAACAATCCCATTGGGTTCCAACTCTGCTATTGCCTTTATATCTTCGAGCGTCTCATCACTTTGCTACTTGGTTGAAGGTAAATCAAATTGATCAGCGTCGTCCAAGCTTGATAGTCGATACCGAAGTCTGGTTGCAAGATGATCCAATGAGACATAGTGTTACGCTTTGATCCCTAATTTTTTCCTGGACCGCCCTTTCGGGTTTTCAGTCCACCGAGATACCCTTTTTTTCCCAAGCCGCCTTTTCGGGTTTTCGACTTGCCGGGTGTACAGTTTTTTCATTTTCATCCCTTATTTTTGCCCGAACCCTTTTGGTTCTCCGGGAAGCCCTTATTTTTGCCTAGGCCAGTCAACCTAGAGGGTCTTTGATTATGCGTAGTATTTTTTCACTATGACTGCATTGACGGGGTGAGGAAGGTCATCACCATCCATGGTGGTTAGCACCATAGCTCCTCCTGAAAAAATGTTCTTAACCATAAATGGCCCTTCGTACGTAGGAGTCCATTTGCCCCTGGGATCACCTTGCGGCAGTATGATGCGTTTGATCACCAGATCCCCGACTTGATACTCTTGTCGTATGACTTTCTTGTTAAAATCCTTGATCATCCGCTTTTGATATGTCTGACCATGACAAATAGCAGTAAGTCTCTTTTCATCGATTAGGTTCAGTTGATCAAGCCGAGTCTGGATCCAATCGTCCTCGCTCAAACCTGCATCCTTCATGATCCGGAGAGAGGGTATTTGGACTTCAATGGGTAAGACTTCCTCCATGCCATACACCAAAGAGTAAGGAGTTGCCCCTATTGATGTATGTGGTGAGGTACGGTACCCATGAAGAGCGAATGGTAGAATCTCGTACCAGTCTTTGTATGTCACCGTCATCTTCTACACAATTTTCTTGATATTCTTATTAGCCGCTTCAACAGCCCCATTCATCTTCGGCCGGTAAGGAGAAGAGTTGTGATGTTGTATCTTAAACTGTTTGCAGAGATCGGTGATCATTGTATTGTAGAGATTTGTACCATTGTCCGTGATGATCCTCTCTGGTACATCGTATCGACAGATCAGATTGTGTCGGATAAACCGCGCTACGACATTCTTAGTTACTGTAGCAAAGGAAGCTGCCTCAACCCACTTCATGAAGTAATCAATAGCTACCAAAATGAAATGATACCCGTTAGACGCAGTAGGTCTGATCTCGCCAATCATATCGATACCCCACATTGCAAAAGGCCAAGGAGCCGTCAAGACATTCAGAGGAACTGGAGGTACATGCACCTTATCAGCATAGACTTGGCACTTATGACAGGTCTGAGAATGCTGATAACAATCGGCTTCCATAGTAGACCAATAATATCCTTCCCGTAGGATTTTCTTTGCCATGGTATGTCCACTGGAATGAGTTCCGAAAGTACCTTCATGTAACTCTGCCATAATCCTTTCTGCCTCGTTCTTGCCCACACATCGCAGTAAGGTTGAATCATGGTTACGCTTGTAGAGGATACCATTATTGATGAAGAACTTCGCAGCGAACCTTCTTAAGAACTTCTTATCATTAACAGATGCACCCTCGGGGTACTCTTGAGCCTCAAGATACCTCTTTTCCTTGTGAAACCAGAGTTTATCTGCTACCTCTTCAGTCTCAATGTCACAGCAATGTGCAGGTTCGTCCAACCTCTCAATGGTAATCTGAGGAGCTTCATTGTCCCACCCGACCTTGAACATAGAAGACATGGTGGATAGCGCGTCCGCTAACTGATTCTCCTCTCTCGGGAAATGTTCAAAGGTTATCTCCTCAAAGTGTGGGAGCAACGTCAGTACACACTCTTTGTAAGGAACAAGATTTTGGTGTTTCGTATCCCACTCGCCTTTGATCTGACTGATCACTAGAGTGGAATCTCTGAATACACTCAAGAACTTAATCCTCGGGTCAATAGTTGCTCGAAGGCCCAGGATGCATGCTTCATACTCCGCCATATTGTTGGTGCAGTTAAAACATAATCTGGCGGTGAACGAAGTATGAGAACCCTCAGGAGATATGATCACGGCGCCAATACCATTACCCAACGCGTTTGAAGCTCCATCAAAATACATAGACCATCGGGATCCCTCCCCGGGTCCTTCATCCGGTCCAGGTTCTTCACAGTCGATCACCAACATGATGTTCTCATCCGGGAACTCGAAATTTATGGATTGGTAATCATCCACGGCCTGATGCGCCAAATGATCCACCAACACACTCCCCTTGATTGCTTTTTGGGTTGTGTATTGGATATCATACTCAGTTAAGATCATCTTCCATCTTGTTATTCTTCCGGACAAGGCAGGCTTTTCGAAGATATACTTGATTGGGTCCATCTTTGATATCAATATATTAGTGTAAGTCAGCATATACTGTCTCAGCCGGCGAGCAGCCCATGCCAAAGCGCAGCAAGTTTTCTCGAGCAGTGAGTATCGGGTCTCACAGTCGGTAAACTTTTTTCTAAGGTAGTAAATAGCATGCTCTTTTCGGCCAGACTCGTCATGCTGCCCCAGCACGCACCCCATTGAATTATCCAGTACTGTCAAGTATAAAATCAAAGGTCTTCCTTCAACTGGAGGCATCAGAATAGGTGGCTCTTGGAGGTATTCCTTGATCCTTTTGAAGGCGGTCTGACATTCATCATTCCATCTTACTACTTGATCTTTCTTCAGCAGCTTGAAGATTGGCTCACAGGTAGCAGTCAGATGTGAAATGAATCTTGCAATGTAATTTAGACGTCCCAAAAAGCCTCTAACTTCCTTTTCTGTTCGGGGAGCTGGCATCTCCTGTATAGCCTTCACCTATGGAGGATCCACTTGAATACCTTTATCACTAACGACGAAATCCAACAGCTTACCAGACCTTACCCGGAAGGTGCACTTGTTCGGGTCCAACCTTAACTTATACATCTTCAACCTGTCGAATAGTCTCTGGAGATGGTCAAGGTTTTCTTCTTCAGTCTGGGACCTTGCAATCATGTCGTCAACGTAAACCTCAATCTCATGGTGAATCATGTCATGGAACAAAGCGACCATGGCGCGCTGATAGGTTGCCCCATCATTCTTCAACCCGAAAGGCATTACCTTGTAACAGAAGGTGCCCCACTGTGTAAAGAAAGTTGTCTTCTCCATGTCCTCGGGAGCCATCTTAATCTGATTGTAACCAGAAAAACCATCCATAAAGGAGAAGATCTTATGTTGTGCGGTGTTGTCAACCAAAACATCGATGTGAGGGAGCGGGAAATCATCCTTGGGGCTTGCCCTGTTCAGATCTCTATAGTCCACACACATCCGTACCTTACCATCCTTCTTAGGCACCGGAACAACATTGGCGACCCACTGCGGGTAAGAAGTAACAGCTAGAAACCTGGCGTCAAACTGTTTCATGACCTCAGCTTTGATTTTCTCAGACATCTCGGGGCGCATACGGTGAACTTTCTGCTTTACCGAAGGACAGTCTTCTTTAGTTGGCAGGCGATGAACCATAATATCAGTGTCCAAACCAGGCATATCTTCATAGGACCAAGCGAAAATCTCAACATAGACATGTAGCATCTGTATCAACCGTTGCTTGACACTAGGCTCCAGATTCACACCTATCTTGACCTCTTTCCTGTCTTTCCGGTACCCAAATTCACTAATTCTAACGACTCTTCATGCGGTTGTATGGCCCTCTCTTTCTGTAGTAACAGTCTAGCAATATCCCCAGGCACTTCACAATCATCCTCACCTTCGTCCTCGGCTTGGTTGATCGGATTTTCGAAGTCATAGTTAGAAATAGCAGAGTCGTTATCAATGGGATCCAGAGTGGATGTGGATCTGCATTATGATATGCGAGTGTGTGTAAGACAATAGCTATTTTAATAAAGTGCAAGATAGAAAGGAAAAACAAGGAGCGCAAAATTTGTAATGCAAGAAAACGTCCAATGCTTTATTGATGATATATGAAAATGACAAATAATAAGCCCTCACAAACAAAGCCAAGGTGCCTCGGGCAAGACATCGGGCCGTAAAGTTTCAAACTGTCTGTTACAAATCTCAAAACAAAAGTCAATTACTGTGTAATAAAAGAAACGGGTATGAAGTCCTTCGCTGTCCACTTGTTCAAGCCACCATTGGTTGTAGGGTAGATCCAGCTGCCGATATCTGAATCTTCTTCACCATCTTCAATTGCATTGACTCCCAAGTCATGCTTGGGCATGGGTGCAGTTATGACGTTGGGCTTCTCCGGAGCGTCAAACTCAATCTCTTTAGCTTCGATCAAGTCTTAAACCTTATTCTTCAAGGCCCAACAGTTGTTTGTATCATGACCTAGGCTATCAGAGTGATAGGCGCAACGGGCGTTCGAGTTATATAGCAGAGATGTGGTGCTGGGATTCTTTGGGGCTTCCCTCAGAGTTACCAGGTTGGTTTTCAATAATTGTGGTAGAATTTGAGACAATGTCATATTAAGCCTAGTGTATTGTCTCTGCGGTCTCTCCATTCTTTGCTGATTGTTGCATTGTGGGGCAACGGTGGGTCTGGATATTACTACCGCATTTACTGCTTGACGGTGTTCAGGTCTGCTTTGGCTCTTCGAGCCGTAGACTGCACTAGCTTCTTTCTTACCGGTGAAAGGCTTATTTTCTGCACTTGATGAAGTACTTTTTTGTATCTCACCACTTCAGATACCAGCTTCTACTCTCTCCCCAGTCAAAATCAATTCAGTAAACCCATATGACGAACTGCCGATCAGATGATTGAAAAATGGACCAGACAACGTCCCTAGAAACATGTCCACTAACTCCCTGTCAGGCAAAGGGGGTTGGACTCTTCTAGCCAAATCTCTCCACTTCTGAGCATAGTCCTTAAAACCTTCACTTGCACCCATAGACATACCCTGGAGCTGAGTACGAGTCGGAGCAAGGTCGTCGTTATACTAATACTGCTTGTAGAAAGCAGCAACAAGGTCCTCCCAGTTTTGGACATTAGCTCCTTCCAATTGATAAAACCATTCAAGCTGAGTCCCTGACAGACTATCTTGAAAGAAATGTACCCACAAATTTCTGTCAGCAGTGTAAGGTTGGATTTTTCTGACGTACGAGCGGAGATGGAGTTTCGGGCAGGATACTCCATCGTACTTAGCAAAAACCGGAGCTTTAAAATTATGGGGGATCACCACCCCAGATGCCATTCCTAGTTCTTCAAAATCCAAACCAGGGATTTTCTGACACTCCATAGCACTCAGACGGTCTTCAAGTTGTTTGTACCTATCCTCAGCAGGAGGATACTGTTCTTCATCATAATCGGTATCGTTATCAGAAACTGCAGGACTGGGGCCCTTTTCTTCTTCTTGGTCCTCCTCTCCTTTGGATGAAAGAGACAGATCAACTTGTTGTTTCAGCCTATCCCCAAACCTTTTACCCATACTCAAAAGAACAACCTTCTTCTTCTTCTTCTTCTTCTTCTTCTTCTCCTTCTCTTTCTCTTTCAGGATAAGAGCTTTCAAATCCTCTTGCCCTTTGGCCAAGCTCAAGAACAACTCTTGGAATTTGGCATTTTGTGCCTGAAGATCTTTGATAACCTAATCAGAAGACATAACTGCTGAAATAAACAACGAAGAAGATGAGAAACTCGTAATGGTACCTGTAATGATGTGCATGATAATGGGATGCGTATGTAATGATTTCAAAGACTTTGGGAGATTTAAATTTATAAAACAAAAATAAAACAAACTTTATTATATTAACTTGTAAAAAGGTTCAATAATACCTTTGAGGCGTTACAAAGAATTAAATGAAAAACAAATCTAAACTAGTAAAATCAGAAATCCCAAGGACGCTTCCCCTTTGTGCTGACGTAGTCATTGATTGTTCTTTCATTCTCAAGTTGCCTAGTGAGCTTCAAGATCTTCCTTTCCTACTCATGGTACTTCTCCCGGTAGGTATCCCTCTCCTCTTTCAGTTGAATCCAGGATCTCTTCAATGCCCCAAGATCAGTGGGCATGTAGGGATAAAGGACTGTATAAGGAATGCCCTCTTCATTGGTGGGCTCCACAATCACAGGCAACACAGCTTCATATGGCATCCCAAGCTTTTGAGCACGAGCTCGGACCCACTGGAGATAAGGCTGCATAGGGAGAGAAGTCCTTGGTCCTAGCTCTTGAGGGTCAGATTTGTTCACCATCCCCCAAGCTCGAATAAACCTTCGGCGATGCTCGTCAACTTCCTCCTTATAGTCAAATGCAATATTTGTAAGAAGTAACTCATGAGGACCGTCTCTTCGAGCATGAACGAATTTTCGCAAAGCCAAAAAAGGATTGTAGGTTATTCCCCCTCTGATTCCAAGCAACGGGACATTAGGGTATCCCCCACATCGATCAATGACAGCAATGCTTTCCATAACCTTAGAACTCCAAATAATGTTTGTATGGGCAAGGGACATTATCCTGTAAGACCATCCTAAGCCTTCCTCATTCTTCAACATGGACTTGGGGAGGTACGAAATAAACCACCTCTCCAGCAAAGGCATACAACACATAAGAGTCCCTCTTCTACGCATGGTACGAGTGTAAAGGACATGCAAGATATCACCCAGAAGAGTAGGCATTGGATTGCGAGACAAGAAGATCTTAACCGCATTCACATCTATGAAGGAATCTGGATTCGGAAACAGAACCAGACTGTAGATAAAGAGAGCCAAGATGTCTTCGAAGGCCTGAAAATCCAGGTTATCCCAGAATAGTTGAGCTTGATCTATCAGAAACTTGGCTAAGAAACCTTCAACCCTACTTCGTGTTTCCCAATTAGATACTACATCAGCCTGTTTCAAATGTAGAGCTGAAGCAATGTCTTCTGGTCTAGGAGTCTCTTCCAAACCTGTGAAGGGCATCTTCTCAAGGATGGATATACCCAATAAGTGAGAAAATTCTTCCATAATGGGAACTAGCTGATAATTCGGGAAAGTGAAGCATGATGCACCAAATCAAAGAACTGGAAAAGCACACTCATCATCTGCTCATCAAACTTTGACGTAACCAATCTAAGAAGCTGACCATGTCTCCTAATGAATGAAGAAGTATATGGAACTCTCGAGGCTAAATCTTTGAGTTGAGTAGGTATTTGCACAAAGTTAACTC
This sequence comes from Vicia faba, assembly GCA_948472305.1. NCBI lineage: Eukaryota > Viridiplantae > Streptophyta > Magnoliopsida > Fabales > Fabaceae > Vicia > Vicia faba. The sequence continues at coordinate 1,412,281,994 of OX451741.1, read as the reverse complement.
GAATGGTGTTTCTGCGCACGGAAGCCATAATCTGCAAAACAGAACAAAGATAAATCTCCTCGGTCTTTGAAATGGTTAGCATAATAGAGTATGCATGCTATGTTATGATGCATGATGTCATGGTAAAACAACAACAGGTATAGCAGATAACAGACATGGTAAAGGCAAACAAGTCACACAAGAGCCCTTAAGTTTCAGGCTTGCATGAGGTCTAGGTACTACCCTTTTGAAGTTCAGTTGGTTTCAACCTGTCCTAATAATAGTAACCGGGTTCTAGGGGTTCTTAATATCATTGACCATCCTCCACCGGTCATGGTTTCAGCTCACGCAATCTTTTCTTGCAGCCGGAACTATCTCAAGAGTATGGTCTCAATGAGTGTAGCATCGAGTATCAACCAGTTCCCAGCTTTACACCGAGACCGACTATCTCACTACTTCCTATGGCCAAGTTGGTCAATTATAGGTTCTAAGGTCAGTTGATGCTTAACGACACACATAGAAGCCCCGTATTCTCCTCGTTTCTCCACAAGGGATACCAGTACTAACCAATGTGCCACATCAATGTAGCTACTGCTTCAACCGTATCGGCCTACGCCTTACAGTTCCCTCACAGTTTATTGCTACTTACCTAAAAGGCATCCCCCAGATCCAGGTTAGGATCTATAGTAACTCCCAATACAAAACCCTCAAAAAGTAAAAGCAATCAAATCAAACAAGAGAAGCAATTTATGATGAACTAATCCTAAGGTATACCCCACTTATTTTCCCCAGCAGAGTCGCCAGTTCTGTGATACGGTGGCAGAACCGAATGTTTTGGAAAATGCTGGTTTGCATTTTGAATTTGTGTTTGCAAAATGTCGCGTTAAGCAAGAGTCGCCACCGACTTTTATTTTATCCAACTGGAAAGGAAAAAAAGCATAGCAAAATTCCTTTTTCGAGATATTGAGTACGGGGGGTAGATTATAGAAAGGGAAGGTATTAACACCCTTTCTATCTGTAGTTTTCTACGAGCTCTTAGGTACTTGCTCATCATTTTAAAAATTGCTTCCATGTTTGTGTGTTTTGAAAAGTTTTTGTTTTACTTTGTTTTAACCCTTGCTTCTGTCTTCAAGAGTGTTACGAAGTGTTTTTGAAAACTTTGTTTGAAAAGAGTGTAAGTGTGAAAAAGTTTATTTTGAGCAAGTACCTACTAGCATCTACCTACTCGAAAAAAGAATGTTTCTGTTTTTGTTTCCTTTAGACAGCTCTATCCCACTATTAATGAGTAGGTAGCACCGTCGTTGGAGTTGTAAGGGTCAATTCGAAAGGGACGTACGATCACTAAAGCAACGTTAGAACGTCTTAGTAATAACCCTAATGTCTTAAGATCATATTCGAGGCAACATTTTCGAGGCAACCTTTCCGAGGCAACATTTCCTGAACGAGACATTTGATCTTTATTTAGACAAAAGAGCGACCACTAAAACACCATATACCTAATGATCATTTACCGAAGGCAACCGAAGTGAAAGTATACCCTAGGAGTGCGCATGTGCGAGTGATTTGATTTCAAGTTATTATCTTTGCACATTTAGGGTTTTCTAACCATTTTAAAATTAACATACATTCTTGTCATGCAATCTTATTATCATACATCTAACAGTTGATATTTGCGAAAATTAAAATGTGAGAAATAAAACTACGCTATTACAAGGCTTCGGGGAGGGGGATTAATTACATAACAAAAAACCTGTAAAAACGATAAATAAACAAAAAAATCCTAATTAAACTATTACATCCCATGAACAGTTACATTAATATTGTAAAAATAAATAAATGCGCGCAATGAGACGAGAACGAGAAAATTAGGGTTTTGACCCCGTCTAGACCTAATTAAAAGAAAAATTATTTTTTTTTGTTGTTTTTGATTATTTTGAGAAAAATAAGGTTTTAATTAAATAAATGCAAACCTAATTACTAATTAATATAAATTAAGAAAAATAATTAATTTGACCTATTTTTGCATTTTGGTTATTATAAGAAAAGAAAATAAAAATTAAACAAAACCCTAATTTTCTAATTTATTTTAAGTTATTTACAAAAGAATTAAATAACTTAAATTGATGAAAATTGATTTTATGAATTTTTTGTAAAAAAAAGAATTAATTTTTATTTTAGAAAATAATTTAAACAAAATAAATAAATAAAAGAAAAATAAAAGAAAAGAGAGAAAATTGGGCCTGGTGTTAGAGCAAAAGAGGGGTGTCAATTTGACTTTTCAGCCGAAAATCCCTTGGCCCATGTTGACCTTACAGATCCCATGTTGCAAGTTGACTAGGATGCATTGTAGACCTCCAAAGGATGGCCTTTGGATCCAGCTTGTTGGACATCTGGTTGGCTGTTCCTTGAGGGCGTATGGTGGTCACCATGCATGTATATGTGCCTGATTATGCAAGAAGTAAAATTATGAAATAATATGGGGGGCCTGAGATTCGAACCCAGGCCCTTTGGCTTTTTCCAACACCTCCTGACCAGCTGAGCTAACGTGCCTTGTTGTACATGGAATAACAAATAAACATTATATTGGAAATGCAAGTTAATATAATAAAAACGCGCGGATGTTTGAATGGACAAATCACACCACACCACGCCATCATCTTCTACCTCCTTCTGTTGCTAAAAGTTTGGAGACTTTTACCTACGGACAAAAGGCATAGGTACATCCCCTATGATTTTCCAAAACTCCCTGCAAGCATGATAAACACATAACAATGGTACCAATCAGCTCGTGACAACCTCACGAGCATCATGGTACCTCAACCGTGGCCCAATTGTCCCTGTGTAGCAAAGCCCCAAAACTATTTCAGAAACCCTAACAATGGCATCCACTCGTATGGCTTCCAAAAATGCAATTAAACGGTACTGTTAGCTTGCAAATATGATAAGGATTACAAATATATCATTTAAACATGATAAAGATGCAAGAATGAATGGATACAATTTTGGAAAAATTGACAAACCGTGAGAGTTGTGGAGACGGATTCTGGGCAAATCAAGGCTTGAATATGATCAGGTTAACTTCAGGAGAAGGCTGGGATTCCATTGCTAGCCTTGGAATGGTGTAAATCGTCCTCTAACTTGTAATTTGATTTAGCACTTTTTGGTGATTTTTTTGAATCTGGTTATGCTCTCTCACGCCTCAAACCCTTATGCTTTTGCTTTGGATTTGTTCAATATATGTCATAGAATCAATTAGGGTTCCAAGTTTGCATCAAATCCTTTCAATTATGAAGATTTGATCCTTGATTCACCCTTGCATCAAATCTTTCCAAAACAAGAAAAATTCAATCTTTTTCTGTCCAAACAAGCCTTGCACGATTTGATTCTCTTCCCAGCTGTAAAAGAGAATTAAACATGCATAAAATCTCAAGCTTTGATTAGTTTTGATATTTTCAAGAATTTATTTTGATTTAATTTGATTTAATTGAGATAAAAATCAAAATAAATGACAAAAATAAAATAAAGGCAAGTGGGAAAGATCATGGGTCGTGGATCATGTTACCAACTCATTACAAGCACAAAAAGTTGGGCCCATTTGACAAAAATTGCAATTTTGGCCACTTTTGACTTTTGGCAATTTTGCAAAAAAGGTCAACTTCACAAATGCATAACTTCCTCAATTTTGACCCTAGAGATTTGTTCTTGGACTTTCTAGAAATATAAATATGTACTCTAAGAAACCCTTTTGGTATCATCTCAATTGAGTATTCCATGTTCATGTATGAAGCTTTGATAAAAAAGGTGTTTTTGTTGACTTTTCAAAGTAACCTATAATGTCCAAATTCATATCTTCTTGTGAGTGCATATTTTGAACTTGGGAGCTGAAGATGAATTGTAGGGAATTGCATCCTTTTCAAAATGAGCTTTGGATGGGTCATTCTTGATAAAGTATGAGAAAGTTATGCTTGGTCAAAGTTGAGTTGACTTTTCCTATAAAACCCTAATTTAACAACTTTTAGGTTTTGATGAATTGTGAGCAATCCTTGAGGAATAATGATCAACCCTTGATCAAATGATGAATAATACTTAAAAATGAGAATGTTGACCAAAAATCTTGAAGTTTGACTGTATGTGGGCCACAGTTGACTTTTGCCCTAACACAGTCGATTTTCAGGCCTTTGAGCAATTGACTGAGCAAACTTCCTCTGCAAGGCTTGAAACTTGACATGAATGATCTTGAGAAAATATTAGGACAATAGTGAGAATTTGGGATCCTTTGGGCTCAAACATCTTGGTGCAAACTAAAACCCTAATTTGAGGTAGACTGCCTTAAGAGAGAGTTTGTCTGGTCAACCCTTGGACTTTCTTGAGCAATTTGAGGACCTCACCTGAAATGTATTGAGAAATATGGGAGGGAAAATTTTGGGGTACAACAATTATGTTCTTTGATTCAAAGGGAATAATAAAGATATTATTTTGAGAATTCTGGGTTTTGAGGATGTTTGAATATTTTATTTTCTCTTTTTTTTTTGTATTTGATCCCTCTCTCCTTTCAAAATCCAACCCCTTAAACATGTGATGAAACCAATTATTTATAGATGAGTTTGCTGTGGTTTTAGGGGGAAAAACAAATGGGATTTGAATCCTTTTTGGCATACTGTTTCATTGCTTTTTAATCACATCTTTTATGTGCTAATTTGGTGCAAATATGGGGTTTGAAAAAGTGCAAGCGTGGACTGGATCAACAACAATTTGGAGTGTTGTGGCAACTGGTTGCAGGACTGTGCCATAGCAGTGCAGCAGACTTCTCAAATGAGGTTTTGGGGCTTGGTGATATCTGATCGAAGAAGGCCAGAATGAGATTAGAAGGGTGATGTTCTGATCGAAGCGTAGAACATAGTCTCCATATGCTGAAGAGTTATGTTCTGATCGAAGAACACAACTTCCATATGTTCTGATTGAAGAGTCATGTTCTGAACCATCTTTGAAAATTCTGATTGCACATGTGTGCAAACTGGCCCAGAAGTTCTGAAATTATTATATTTCTTAACACTTAGAAAATTTTCTAAGTGTTTAGAAATTTGACTTTTTCAAAGTAATTTCTGACTTTCAATTTCTTGATGAACCAATTTCCCGTCTTGATGAAATATGATTGTTGAAACTTGATTTTGATCCAAAAGTCAAAGTTTGACTTTTCAGTGTGCTTTTGACCATTTTCCCTCGTGAATGACTTTTCTTGGAAAATTGTAATCCAAGACTTGAAACTTGATAGAAGCAAACCTGAGGGTCCAGGATGATCCTTTGAGAAATGAGAGGGCAAAATTTGGGGTATGACAAATACTCTCCACCACCACCAGTTATACATTTTTTTAGCTTTCGACCACTTTGCCTTTCGACCATAGATTTAAACTTGGCAAATACCTCGATCACTTCACTTTTCTTCTTGATCAGGTAAGTCTATAGTTTTCGAATGGAATCATCTATGAATGTGACAAAGTATTTGCTACCTCCATATAAACCCACCTGAATTGGTCCACATACATCAGAGTATATGACTTTGAGAATAACCTTTGATTTTCTTTTTGCATCCTTGCTGAAGCTATTCTTGTGTTGCTTCGCTTGCAAACATTCCTCACACACCTCATTTGTAATATCGATTTCTGGAAATCCTGAAACCATATTTTTTCTCTTAAAATCTTTGATGTCTCTGAAGTTGAGATGGCCTAGTCGATAATGCCATATCCATTAGTCTCTGCTAGCTGCAGTTAAAAAGTACTGGTGCTCCATCACATTAAGTTTGATCTTGAATGTTCTATTATGAGACATAAGAGCCTTCAAGATTACTCTTCCATTTGCATAAACATCATTTTGTCAGGTTTTCGACCACCACCTCTTCCTCTATTTGCAACACCACCTCTTTGGTTGCCTTGGTATGGTGTTTTTTTTATTCGAAACAATTTCTTCGTGCTGGTTTCCTCTACCAAATGAATTGCTGTAGACACCTCTACCTTTATTATCGAACCACTTTTCTTTGCCTTTCTTATATTTTGCTGATTGAGCCTGCAGAGCCATATCGCTCTTTGATTTTCCTGCAGCTCTTTTTGCCATTCTTTGTTCATGAGATTCAAGCGTTCCTTGAAGCTCTTCCTTCGACAAAGATGACATGTCCTTCGACTCTTCTATGGAAACTCCCACATAATCAAACATCAGAGCTAAAGATCTCAAGATCTTTGAAACAACTGCTCTTGTTGTTAACGTCTCTCCACAAGTCTTGGTTTGATTCACTAGTTTCGTAACCCTAGTGAAGAAATCATATATTATTTTGCTATCTTCCATATAAAGCAATTCATACGTTCTTTTATGAGTTAGTAACCTCACCTCTTTCACCTTTTCAACACCTCCAAACGATTTCTTCAGAATTTCCCAAGCTTCTTTTGCAGATTCAACATCACTAACCTTTTCGAAATTGTCTGGGCTGACACATTGGTGAATTATAAAGAGAGCTTTATAGTTCTTCTTCTTCTTCGATTCTCTGTATTCTTCTTCTTCTTCTTCTGAAGCATCTTCATCAAGCGGTTTAATCCATGTTTCACAAGATCTCAAAGACCTTGAAAACATAATATAACCTTCATCTGTTTGCACCAATTTTCATAGTTATCACCTTTAAGAATCATAAGATATGATGGAAATTTCCACTTGCATAATTCATCGCCATTGATTTTCTTCTTCTTCCCTTGATCGCTCAACCAAAGCTCTTGATACCAGATGTTGGAAATCCACCAAAACCTATGATGAATATCTATCAATCTTGATGAACAAGATTGTTATCACCACACAATATCGATGAAAATATGAACGAAAGACACTAATTTTCTGTAGAGTTTCTCTCTGCCCACAAACTGTGGAAAACTTCTTATTCACTTGCAAATTTAAATTATGTGAATGCAACTTGATTGCCTTGATTATAAAAATAGGGGTTACTCCCTCTATTTATAGGTTTAGTTTAGCTTTCTCCCTAAGCCAAAACCCAAAACTATAAAAGCCCAAAATACCTATTTTGGAACTAAATAAAATCTATCTATTTTAGATCTAAATAAAATCTAAATCTAAATATAAAACCAAATCAAATCTGTGTACAACCTGCTTCAATACACAAGCTCTTTGATAGGTCAATGGTTTCCATCGAGCAACCTGTTTCATCAACTGCTTCCCTTCGACACACATAATTTCGACATAAAGGAATTACAACTTAATAAATGAAACTAGTGATTTTCCATAATATTTGAAACTTGTTTTTAATGTTATTTTTTCTAATACATTCCTGAAGGAAGCAAGTCTGATGTACGATAAGGATAGGTGTTTAGACTACAACGGCATACATAGATGAAGTCAAAGCTAGAATTTATTTTACTAGATCAAGGTTTTTTTAGGAAATTTCTTAGGACACTCTAAATAGAAGAAAAATATCTTATGAAAATCTAAAAATATTCATTTGATTTCGAAATTATTTTTTTGGACGTACCTTGTATACACACAATTCATTCATTTTTGAATCACGCTTCAATTCTATGAATAAATTATTTTGAAAATGCATTTCTAAATACTCTTCAAAAATGCATTTCCAAATGCACCTTATACACATAATTAATTCATTTTTGAGTCATACCCCAATTCTATAAATATATTTATTTTGACAATGCATTTCTAGAATCTAAAAAAATATTTTTTAGGCAAAATACTCATTTTGGTCCTTTAACTATACCCTTGGATTCACATTGGTCCCTTAACTTTTTTTCGTGTCATTTTGGTCCCTTAACTTTCAAAACGTTTTATTTCATTCCTTTTTGTCTAATTAATAAAAAATTTCAAATTTTTTCTGTCGCTGAGAGAGAGAGGGAGAGAGAGAGAGGGAGAGAGAGAGAGAGAGAGAGAGAGAGAGAGAGAGAGAGAGAGAGAGAGAGAGAGAGAGAGAGAGAGAGAGAGAGAGAGAGAGAGAGAGAGAGAGGAATTAATGAGAGAAACTATATTATTGGGAAACTTTAAAACTGAATTACAAGTATGTGCTATTCTTCGACTCTTCAAAATATGTTAACCACACTTTTCTACCAGTCATGTAATTTGAGCAGCCTGTGTCGAGAGACCAGATTTTGGTGTCGATATGCTCTTCTACAAATGAAGCCATAATAACCATATCTTTATAATCAACTGAATCTTGACGTGAAATGTTTTCTCCTTCATCATTGTCTTTTGTCATTCCCTTGTCTTTATTTTACACAAAATTATTGGCCAAATTATCCCACTTTTCACAGTTATAGTACTGCACACCTTTTTTCTCTTCTTTGTCTTTCTGATAGGAGTTTCCTTCTCCTCTTTTCGAGGATTCCGAGGCCCTATCATCTACCTTATGCTTTTGAGGATTATCCTAAGACTTATTGCTATGAGTATTGTCTTCTTTTCCTTTGAATTATTGGAACCACCATGCTTCTTCCATATCTTGACCTATAGAGTTTGTATTGAATCTTGAATCCCTTTCCTGTAGATAATTTATAACTCATGTGCCTCCAACGAACCAACCAAATATTCCATTTTCATGCTTCCAAGATTGTTGGATTCTTGAATAGCTATGATAAAATGATCAAAGTTAGACGTCAATGTACGCATTATCTTCTCAACTCTCATCTTGCCAGTAAAGGTTTCACCACCGCCTTTTATGAGATGAACAAGATTTTGTACCTTCGAGGCATAGCATGTGATATTTTTCTTCTTCTCCAATCAGTAGTAATTCATACTGCCTTCACAGTGTCTACAACTCGACAATTATAAGCTTCGCACCTCCTTCATAATACTTGACATGAATACCCCATGCCTCTTTCGCCGATTCAACAAGAGAAATCCAATCAAAATTCGCCACATCTACCACCGACGTAATACAAAACATGACCTTGCAGTCTTTTTTCTTGGCATCCTTGTGACTGTCTCTCTGAGCATCAGTTGAGTTATTAGCAAGTTGAGGAACACCATTAATGACAATTTCAAGGGTTTCATGGAAATCAAACAAGTATTTCACCTGCTTGCTCCATCAGATCCAATTCTTGTCATCAAGAATTGGAAGGAAATTTATAATATTGTAGCCAGCATTCATCTCTATAGCAAATACGATTCGCAATCCCAGAAAACACGACCACCGACGGATAGTTCTTGAAAATCTGATCAAGAAACTATATGAAAGCTCTAGATACCAATTTGTTAGTGTGTGAGACACTTTTAGTAAGAGAGAGAGAGAGAGAGAGAGAGAGAGAGAGAGAGAGAGAGAGAGAGAGAGAATGAGAAGAATTAATGAGAGAAAATATATTATTGTGAAATTGTAAAAACTGAATTACAAGTACGTATATTTATACAAGTATGTGATTTCCAAACCCTAACATACTTGAGTTTGAGGTACATAACTCTTTAATCAAGTAATTAACTTGGATTATATCTCAACATGTTCTCTTCATGATTCCTCTAATATTATTTTTTAAGGACCTAAATAAAAGATTTAACATCCTTATTTTTGAAAAGTTTGTTTGAAAGAAAAGATTTTAATTTTATTTTTCAATATATATATATATATATATATATATATATATATATATATATATATATATATATATATATATATATATATATATATATATATATATATATATATATATATATATATATATATATATATATATATATATATATATATATATATATATATATATATATATATATATATATATATATATATATATATATATATATATATATATATATATATATATATATATATATATATATATATATATATTTAAATACTTAAATAAAAAAGTCATTTATAATAAAAAATACACTTGAAAAATATTTAAAATTAAAAAGGTATATTTTAAAATAAAAAATATTGGATGAAAAGTTGGGACCTAGTTTAGGAGACTTACTTATTTTAAAACTTTGTTAAAATTTTGAACTTCTAAATTTTTGCGGTATTTAAAATCTTATACCCGATTTTAAAAATTCTCATAAATTGACACCTTTACGTTTAAGATTGACTCTGATTGAATTGATCAAAAAAACTAACTTCTTTAAAGTTAGATCTAAAAAAACTACTCTCTCCATTCTTTTTGTAAGTGTTATTTTTTTCATATTTACACACACCAAAAAAGTTAATTATTATTTTTATTTTTAAACAATAATTTTTCTTTTACCTATAATACCCTTAATTATTTGTCACATGTATTTGACTTTTTTCTCTGCAATAAATAACTAGGAGTAATTTTGACAAAAATGCAATTAATACTACCTTGAACTTTGCAAGCAAAAATTAAAAATGAACAAAAAATTATTCTAAAAGTGACACTTAAAAAAGAACAGAGAGAGTAGGTTCCTTTCCTTTCACATTTTTTCAAGAGTATTGCATAACACTTGGACACCTAATCGATCACTACTGAACAAACAACTATACAATCATTAATTATGTTTAATGATTTTTCTAAGTATGAACAACTAGAGGGTAGGAATCCTCTCCATTTCCTAAAAGAAATAGAAGACTCCATTATACTTCATCTATTTTAAAATGACTGAGGTTTTTGCATACAAATTAAGGAATATAATAATGTCGTTATAAGATATTACTCTTTTACAAAATTAACCTTATTAATATATTGGAAGTAGTGGCCAAAGTAAAAATTAAATGACACAATTGAAAAAAATGGTAATCATTACTACATTGAAATGTGAAAATGATAGTTACTTTGAAACAATTTTATTTGATAAAACGACAATCATTTTGAAATGAATGGAGTAATAGTTTTATGTATATAAAGTTAAATAAATATAAAATAAATGTCACATGTCATGAAAATATGTGTTTTTTACACACAAACTTATAATAAAGGAGAAAATAGAAAGAGAGAAAATAGAGAGGATCCTGACTCACACCAAGAGAGGTAAACCCAACCTTTTTTGAAAATTAGCATTGCACATAGTCGTTGGTTTAAGATGAGAATAAAAATGAAGGCAACTATCATCAACGTTTAGAACTTTCTTCAACAATGTCTGCACCGGTGGGAATGATCGATTTTTTGTTCTCCAAAGAAAGTTTCTAATGCACTTAGGGAGATGAGAATGTTAGATTTTGTCCCACGATTTTTCTAGTATGGCCTCTACATGATCCGAGAAGTTTCACACTTTTTACCTTCTAACATATGTATGCTGACAATATAGAAAACTCCCCATTTAACCATCTTATCAAGGTTCGTGCTTAATAAAAGAGGAATGCTAATTACTTTTCTTATTCAAATGGATTAAACCATGACCAAATTGTTGTCAGCTTCCACTAGTTCAGATCACAATCAATCAAATAATAGATTTTGGTATTTTGATCACCACTAATTGCAAGAGACATAACTTCACAACCTAGCTATCTCGAAATTAAGTTATATTTTATGAAAATGTCAATGTCAGGAGACTCTATAAACCTTTTGTGGAAGAAACTAATTGATGCATACAATCACTAGTTGAATGGAAATAGGATAAAACTCATCATGATCATCTTAGAATGGTTGAATTGAAATAGAATGAAACTCATCATGAGAAACTTAGAATGGAGAACCCTAAGACATGTCTCAGAGAAAAGTCCAAAATTTAAAGAATTTTGACCCAATGGATCTAGAATGATGCATGCTGATGGGGTAATACCCTCCATAAGGTGAAAGCAGGTAAAATTGATGCATAAGTAGATGGGGATTTTGAAAATTTTAAGGGATTAAAGTGTGTAAATTGTAGAAGACGGACACTAAGTTAAGCTATGGAAGACAAGAAAATCTAAAATTTCATAAGGAAACCATTAAGAACATTTAGTTGCCACTTAAAGATTGATGGAATAACATTGTGACCGTTGACAATTACACTAGGGTAACTGCGAACTTTAGAGACACAATTGAGAACACTAAGTTAAGCCATGTAAGATAAGAAAATGTTAAAATTTCATAAGGAAACTGTTTTGGAGTGGTCAAAGGTTTAAATGACCAAGACCCAATCCATCTCAAATCAACTCCATTTGATCCAAAGTATAAAATTAATTCACATGCTAAGAGAAATGTAAAATATCTGATATCCTTTTTTCACTACACTCATCTTAAATCTTAAACTGACTTGGGCGTTGGAAGGTTAACTATACAAGTTTACCCCACGCCACTATAAAGAAGATCGGAACCTCCATTCAAGATCACTAGTATTCTAAATACATACATTTCTAGTTCCCAAATGAAACTAGAGTGCGTCCATTTCTGGTTCCAAAATGTAACAGTGGTTCCGTATGTAGGAATCGACTTCTAATTCCTACAATTTCCATAAAAATCACATTCACTTTGTAACACTACCGAGCAAATTTATGAGTCCTAGATCTGGATTCTTACAGTTCATATTCAAATCTCTGATTTACAAGTCAGTAACTCCATTAAGTCACCGAGTCATAAACGAATTGACTCCTGATTCCAATGCTTTCCATGAATCTGAGTTCGTATTTCAACTCCATTATTCACAACTTCCTCATATCTCAGAAGTGAGAGGAACTCAAAGTGAATACAGAGACCTATCACAATCGATTTGGTTGATCATCATCACAACTGTGATTCTACGAAATCTAGATTTCTGATTCTCTTGGAAACTCCACAAAGCGGAAAAAGTGAGGACCTCATATCCAAATCTAGGGATGCGTAAGTGTCTAAAGGAGAATTTAATAAAGATAAGGCCAAAAATATGCGGTCTATCTTCCAATCTAACATCGCTTGTTCTTCCCACCAATATAGAGGTACTAGTCAGGGTGATGTCAAAGATACTATAAGTTTATAGTTAACGGTCAAGTTCAGAGGCACCATTTATAGGTACCAAAGGATCACCGACCAGTGGAAGGGTTTCTCCAGATCAGATCTAGAATTTTTCTTACCACTTGTATCAGTCTTCACCATAAAGACCGACTCAGGGCATCACATAAAAATTATAGGCATCCAAGCTCAAATATTAGTTCCTCAGTAAGTGCAACAACTCTATTAGGGATAGGGTCCTGACGAGTATGTTTGCAAACAATGTTCCGGTGGCTAATTAACTCAAAGCTTGTATGAGCTCACGAGAAAATCCCTATGGTCGAGCCAGAAAAAAGGAATGATATTTGAAATTCTTGTACAAGCAACACATATATATCTCAGCATTAGAGTGATGTTAAAATAAATGTTACAACATCTAGTTGTAGACTAGATTAATTAAGTTATAAGCGATTGTTTACCTCTGGTTTTGGCAAACAACGCTGGTCTCTTAACAAAAAGTTTACTGGCGAGATCGACCAGGGAATCTTAGTACAATGCTTCAGTTTTCGAATGTTTTTGTGATACGGTGGCAGAACCCAATGTTAATACTGGTTTGCATTTTGTATTTGCAAATTTCGCGGTAAGCAAGAGTCGCCACCGACTTTAATTTCATCCAACAAAGAAAAGGAAAAAGAACAGAAAAAACCTTTTTTTCCGAGAGTTTTTGAGTACGAGGGGTAGATTATAGAAAGGGAAGGTGTTAGCACCCTTTCTATCCGTGGTTTTCCACGGGCTCTTAGGTACTTGCTCATTTTCTAAAATTGCTTGTGTGTGCTTGTTTTGAAAAGTTTTGTTTTACTTCATTTTAACCCTTGTTTCTGTCCTCAAGAGTGTTACGAAGTTGCTTTTGAAAAACTTGGTTTGAAAAGTGTTTGGTATGAAAAAGTTTGTTTGTTTGAGCAAGTACGTAAGAACTAATCTACTTACTCGAAAAATGTCTGTTCGTTTTCCTTTTAGACAATGTTATCCCATTATTGAGAAATAGGTAGCATCGTGGTTGGAGTTTTTAGGGACATTCGAAAGGACAAATATGATCACAAAAGCAATGTTAGGAAATGTTAGTAATCATCCTAAAGCCTTAAAGATCTTTTTCTGAGGCAACATCTGAATGGGTCATTTTAGATCTTTCGGGGCTAGAGGACAACCACTAACAAACCCTATACTTCATGACCGTTTACAGAAGGCAATCGAAGTGGAATAAACCCTAGGAGTGAGCATGTGCGAGTGTATGTTTTTAGTTAATTTATCTTTGCATATTTAGGGTTTTCTACCGTATTAATTTTCAGTTAGTCTTTCCATACAATCCTATTAACATACATCTAAGCAGTTTATAGTTTGCAAAAATTAAAATGCGGGAAAGTTTAAAGGTCCTAGCTATTACAGGGCTTTTGCAGAAACATAATTATCTTGACTGAAAATAAAAATGCGGAAGTTTAAAACCCTAATTAAATCTATTACAACCCAAAGTAGATACAATAATAGAAAAAAAATTAAACTGCGCGCAACGATTTAAATGCGAGAATTAAAGAACCCTAAAAAATTTAATTGAAAAAATATTTAGGTTATTAACATTTTTTGAGAAAAAATTAATTAGGTTATATATAAATTAAAACCCTAATTCTAATTGATTTAAATTATTAAAAAAATAATTAACTTGCCCTAAATAATTAAACTAATTAATTAATTAAGGAAACAAAATATTTTTTATGAAAAATGACTTTTTTAGGTTTTTGTGATTTTTTGATTTTCAAAAAAATGATTTTTTTGGATTATTTTGTAAAAAGAAAATAGTAAAAAAAAAAAGAATTATAATAAAAGAATTAGAGATGGGCCTGTATTGAAGCTGAAAAAGGGGGGTGTATGTCTGAATTGTTAGGCCCATTAGCTGCTGAGCCCAGTCATTCAGTGTTGTTCCTTACTGATGGTCCACCATGCTCTTTGCTTGCTTGAGCGCTAGATCTGGAATGTGAACGATCCATTGGTTGGATTATAGTAGCGCATGGTACGTGTTTGGAAGGATTGTGCACAGGATCTGCAATCAAATATTGTGAAAATAGAAAAATACTGGGACCTGGGATCGAACCCAGGTCCTCCCACTCAACACACGCGTGCTTAACCAACTGAGCTATAATGCTTAGTTGTTATAATATTGAAGCAACAATAATATAATAAAATATGGGTCAATATGGTAAATAAAGGCGCGAAACTTGAATTTCCAAATCAGGTTGGGACACACCTGTAAAATCAAGCTTCTCAAATGAACTCTTGTTTTGAGGAAGACAAACCATGATTGACAAACAAGGCAAAGATTTTTAATCAAGCTCAAGGCATCTATGGACAAAGTCTTCAGTTCAAGCTCTTAGCAACTTTCAGGTATAATGATAATACTTACTTTGAACTTAAGACATAGATGCTCAATGGTAAAAAAAAAATTTTTATAAATCCTTACTCAAGTTTTTCAAAGTTAAAATTCATTTTTCACTTGAGTGCAATCGATTTGCATGTTAGTGCAATCGATTGCATGCTTCAATTTTTCAGATCTTTTGCTTCTGTTTCTCAGTGCAATCGATTTGCATTGCTTGTGCAATCGATTGCATACTTAAAATTTTCAAAATGTTTGCTTCTGTTTCTCAGTGCAATCGATTTACATTGCTTGTGCAATCGATTACACTCAATCATTTTTTTGCTACTGACTTCACATGCAATCGATTTACACTCTTGTGTAATCGATTGCACACTTAGAACTTTTGAAAATATAGCTGTTGAAACCCTGTGAAATCGATTTACACAAAGGGTGCAATCGATTGCATGTTGCACGATTTTGAAAAACAGCAACTTTGCACATGCCTGTTCATAATACCTTTTCATTGAAACCTTTCACTCAATCTTGGCAATTGTTCATGATTCATTTACAGAACTTTATGATGTTTCAAAAAGGTGCTATGAACATATAAATATTCATTTTCAAAATCATTTTCAACACCTCTTCCAAATATATTTTCTAAATTTTCAAAACACAAACTCAAGTTTTTCTTCATTTTCATACATAAGTTTTCTGCACACTTTCATATATTGTTAACCAGAAAACTTTGAGCATTTATATCTTGAGTTATTGTACAATATTATCATTAGAAGAGAAGATCATTCATTGTTAAATCACTCTAAGTGATCAATACTACTCAACTAACTCAAAATCAAATATTGATAGATACTTACTTATTTTTCCAGGATTGTTGGAAATAAGTTTAAGTGGTTTTAAAATCTTGTCTTTCCAGGATTGTTGGATACAAGTGTAGTCACTTTGAGATGATTGTTCTCATTTTTGACATAGTGAAAATCTAAGAGGATTGTTCTTGGCTTTTTGGTAGTTCTTGTCTAAGTTTTCCACAATAAGGAAATCTCTTTCATGTTGAAAGGGGACTGGAGTACTCTCGGACTGTGAGGGGAACCAGGATATATCGCTCGTGTCTCTTTATTCTTCTGCACTTTAATCTTTCCTAAACTCACCATAATCCAGAAAAATAATATCCATCATCACTAAAACCAGAATTTTTTAAAGTACCTAATTCACCCCCCCTCTTAGGTGCACTTCGTACTTACAATTGATATCAGAGAAGGTTATAGGTAACTTGCTCCTAAAAGATCCAGAATGGCTTCCGTAAATCAAAATCCCGTTTTCAGAGATGGCGGTAGTAACAACAAGCCTCCTCTATTTTGTGGTGAATATTTTGACTTCTGGAAAATACGCATGAAGGCACATCTAGAAGCACAAGGAGAAGAAATATGGGATGCCGTCGAGAATGGTCCATTTATCCCTATAATGGTAATCAATGGTATTGGCTCATCAAAGCTTAAAGCTGCATGGGACGAAGATGATAAGAAGAAGGTTCTCTATGATAAAAAAGCAATAAATCTTCTTCAAGGTACACTTAGCATGGATGAATTCTTCCGTGTCTCGGCATGCAAAACGGCGAAAGAAATATGAGATACCTTGGTAGAAACTCATGAAGGAACCGCTGAAGTTAAAAGATCGAGATTAAATACATTAAGTCAAGAATACGAACTATTCAGAATGCAACCCCGAGAATCAATCCTCGACTTGCAGAAAAGATTTGTACACTTGACAAATCATTTGAAAGCACTCAGTAAGAAATTATCTAATGATGAACTTAATCTTAAAGTACTTAGATCTTTATCCAGGAAATGGCAACCAAAAGTGACAGCAATATCCAAGAAGAAGAATCTATCCATAATGACTTTCGCCACTTTGTTCGGAAAACTTCAAGAATATGAGACGGAACTTGCAAGACTTGAAAAGCATGAAATCCAAGTAAAAGATTCAAGAGACATGGCTCTAAATACAAGGAAAAAAAATCATGATAGCAATCAAGAGTATGAATCCACTAGTAGTGAAGATGATGATCTTATCAAGAAGATTGAAAATGTTCTACAAAAAGAAAGAAAAAGGGAAGCACCAACAAGGAAGGTTATATGCTTTGAATATGGAGAAAAGGGACATGTTAAAAGTGAATGTACTACACTTGAAAATAAGAAGAAATATTTCAAGAGAAATAAAGATAAAAAGTCAAAGAAAGCATATATAGCATCAGAAAGTTCATCTTCCGATTCCGAAAACAATCAACGTGTTAATCTTACATTGATGGCCTCACAACATTCTGATAGTGAAGATGACGAGGTTAGTAATGAATTTTATCTTTTTGATATTGATGCACAAGGTGCTATAGATGAACTATTAAATGAATGCAAAATTCTATACAAAACTATTTCATCTCAAAAGAAACAAATTTCATCTTTAGAAGAAAAATGTGAGTTTATGGAAAAAGATCTCAAAGATGAAAAACAAAAATTTAGTGAGCAAAAACAGAATTTTGTATGCAAAAATTGTGAATCACTCTCTTTCCAAATTGTCCAATTAAAAAGAGTTATTGAAAGATATGAAAAAGGTCAAATTGTATTGGAAGGTGTTCTTAGCCAACAAAGATATTCCAATGATAAAAGTGGACTTGGATATTCAAAGTTTTCAAAACCAAGTTCTAATAAAATTATCTTTTTTAAGGCTAGTGATCAATCATCCAAAGAGAAAGTGAACAAACCTAAAGTAGTTCATCAATATCCTAAAAAGAAAAGATTTGTTAAGAATAAATCTTACCCTTCTAGATATAGAAGGAACTTTGAACCTACTTGTTTTTATTGTGAAATTGTTGGCCATACACCTAATGCTTTCTATGTTAGAAACTTTAGTGTGGCAAGTGGAAATTATGTGTAGGTAAAGAAAGGAACTAAATATGATGGACCCAAAGCACATTGGGTATAAAATCAAACTTAATTTGTTTTGTAGGTATGCTTGAAGACCACATGCAATATTTGGTATCTTGATAGTGGTTGTTCAAAGCATATGACGAGAGATATACACTAACTTTCAAATCTAGTTCAAGTCCAAGGATTATTTCACATATGAGAAATACCTTAAAGGAAGAATTATTTGCTTTGGCAAAGTTGATACACTAACTTTCAAATCTAGTTCAAGTCCAAGGATTATTTCACATATGGGAAATACCTTAAAGGAAGAATTCTTGGAATTGGCAAAGTTGATACACTAACTTTCATATCCATTGAAGATGTACTTCATGTTGAAGAACAAAAGACAACTTCTAAGTACAAGTCAACTTTATGACAAAGGCTTCAACATCATGTTCTCAAAAGATGAATGATTTATGAAGTCACTCTTGAGGTGAAACTCATTGGTATAAATTGCTTTTACTTTCAATAATTTCTTTATGTATTATAAGGATTTTCCTATCCTTTTAATGACAAAGGGGGAGAAGATATTTGTATGTGTATGCTTGTCTCTAACTATTGCAGCCCAAAGAAAGATGAAAATTCTCTATGATTCAAGGGAGAACTTTGATCAAGAGGGAATTATCAAAGATAGGGGGAGCATTCACATAAGAGTTTCTCATTCTTTCTAAAAAAAGGTCAAGAATCTTCAACATTATGTTTTGATGAAGATAACTACTATGTGCATTTATCAAAGGATGAGAAAAGGCATCATGAAACAATATGGCTATGGTTAAGCTTTCAATATTATTATATGTATTTTGTCCATTTTTATGCATTTTTCCCTTCTTTTTGATAATGTCAAAGGGGGAGAAGGATGTTATAGTTTATGCTTGTATATTTCCTTGTCTTAATTTTTTAAGATACTCTTCAACCAAGATGAACACTATACAAAGGAATCCAACCTTCTCATACATAGGGGGAGTTATGCATCTTAGGGGGAGAATCTCTTTCCGGACAGTACAACGCATAAAGCAAGATTGTTTGTCATCATCAAAAATGGGGAGAATGTAAAATCAAGCTTCTCAAATGAACTTTTGTTTTGATGAAGACAAACCATGATTGACAAAGAAGGCAAAGATTTTTAATCAAGCTCAAGGCATCTATGTACAAAGTCTTCAGTTTAAGTTCTTAGCAACTTTCAGGTATAATGATAATACTTACTTTGAACTTAAGACATAGATGCTCAATGGTGAAAAGAAACATTTTATAAATCCTTACTCAAGTTTTTCAAAGTTAAAATTCATTTTTCACTTGAGTGCAATCGATTTGCATGTTAGTGCAATCGATTGCATGCTTCAATTTTTTAGATCTTTTCCTTCTGTTTCTCAGTGAAATCGATTTGTATTGCTTGTGCAATCGATTGCATACTTAAAATTTTCAAAATGTTTGCTTCTATTTCTCAGTGCAATCGATTTACATTGCTTGTGCAATCGATTACACTCAATCATTTTTTGCTACTGACTTCACATGCAATGATTTACACTCTTGTGCAATCGATTGCACACTTAAAACTTTTGAAATATAGCCGTTGAACCCCCGTGCAGTCGATTTACACAAAGGGTGCAATCGATTGCATGCTGCACGATTTTGAAAAACAACAGCTTTGCACATGCCTGTTCATAATACCTTTTCATTGAAACCTTTCACTCAATCTTGGCAATTGTTCATGATTCATTTACAGAACTTTATGATATCTGAAAATTGTGCTATGAACCTATAAATATTCATTTTCAAAATCATTTTCAACACCTCTTCCAAATATATTTTCTTAATTTTCAAAATACAAACTCAAGCTTTTCTTCACTTTCATACATAAGTTTTCTGCACACTTTCATATATTGTTAACCAGAAAACTTTGAGCATTTATATCTTGAGTTATTATACAATATTATCATTGGAAGAGAAGATCATTCATTGTTAAATCACTCTAAGTGATCAATACTACTCAACTCACTCAAAATAAAATATTGATAGATACTTACTTATTTTTCCAGGATTATTTGAAATAAGTTTAAGTGGTTTTAAAATCTTGTCTTTCCAGGATTGTTGGATACAAGTGTAGTCACTTTGAGAGGATTGTTCTCATTGTTGACATAGTGAAAATCCAAGAGGATTGTTCTTGGTCCAAGAGGATTGTTCTTGGCTTTTTGGTATTTCTTGTCTAAGTTTGCCACAATAAGGAAATCTCTTTCATGTTGAAAGGGGACTGGAGTACTCTCGGACTGTGAGGGGAACCAGGATATATCGCTCGTGTCTCTTTATTTTTCTGCACTTTACTCTTTCCTAAACTCACCTTAATCCAGAAAAATAATATCCATCATCACTAAAACCAGAATTTTTTAAAGTACCTAATTCACCCCCCTCTTAGGCGCACTTCGTACTTACAACACCATTGTCTTCCTCATAAATATGTCGTTTTAGGTATGATACCTTTACCTACGGCCTGCCTCTATAGCTATAACCCCGCATCTTTCAAAAATCTCAAATAGCAAGATAAATTAATTCCAAGTATACCAATCAACTCGTCTTAACACCACGAGCATCAAGGTATCCTTCTTTTGCCCTAATTTTCCCTGTATCAAAAAACCCTAAAACGGTAAGACAAACCCTAATAATAACAGTTATGAATACAGGAATCAAAATGCAAAATTACTTAAACCAAAACATTCCAAATTTCAATACAAACACAATGTTATGCTCAAAAGTAATTAATCATGCGTAAATTGTAAAATCAAGTTCAAGTTTGGATATGAAAACCGTGGATCTGTAGCTCGCGATTCTGGGCGTGAGGATGCTTGCAATGGATTGAAACACGTTCTGGAGATGTCCAACAGTTTATTGGTAGTCTTAGAATGCTTTGAATTGGCCTCTAAGCTTGAAATCGATCCACAACTTTTTGACAATTTTGCAGTTTTTGTTTGCAGCTTTCACGACCTCTAAAACCTCTCCCTGCACATTGTTCTTGTTCAGTATATATATTAGAACAAATTAGGTTAATAAAAACGAGTTAAATCTTTGTCAATCATGGAAATTGGATTTGATTTTGTTCTTTTATTATATGTTTCTAAAACAATAATAATCATGCCAATTTTGCTTCAATTTTCCTTGATTTTATTTGATATGATTTTCCAGCCTAATTGGATTTGATTCCTACAAAAAATCAGTTCAAAAATCAATCTTTTGTATTTTTTTGCTATTTATTTGATTTAATTTGAATTTTAAATAATAAAAAATCAAAATAAAATAAATAATGAAGCGAATAAAGTGTAGATGCTGATTTGGGTCGTGGACCATGTCACAAACAAGATTCAATCATGAAAAGCTAGGCCCATTTGACAAAAAATGCATTTTTGACACATTTGACTTTTGGCAATTTTGCAAAAATGGTCAACTTTGACAAGACATATCTCTTCCAATTTTAACCCTAGATAGGTGTTCTTGAGATTTTTAGAAAGCTTAGGATATCCTCTAAACAACCCATTTGGTATCATCTCAATTGGGTCTTCCATGTTCATGTAAGAAGCTTTGACCCAAAAGGTCTTTTTGTTGACTTTTCAAAAGGACCTATAATGTAGAAATTCATATCTTTTGATGAGTGAATATTTTGAATTTGAGGGCTGAAGATGAGTTGTAGGAAATTGGATTCTCTTCAAAAGGAGCCTTGGATGAGAAATTTCTGATAAAGTATGAAGAAGTTATGCCTGGTCAAAGTTTGGTTGACTTTTTCTAAGAAACCCTAATTTAACAACTTTTGGGTTTTGATGAATTTGGGGCATTCCTTGAGGAATCATGATCAAACCTTGATAAAATGATGGAAATAACATCAAAATGTTGATGTTGACCAAAAATCTTGAAGTTTGACTGTATGTGGCCCACAGTTGACTTTTGACCTAGTATAGTTGATTTTCAGGCATTTGAGCAATTGACTGAGCAAAATTATTGTGTAAGGCATGAAACTTGACATGGATGATATTGAGAACATATTAGGACCATGGAAAGAATTTTTGGACCTTTGGACTTCAACCATCCTGGTGAAAATGGAAACCCTAGTTTGAGGTACATTGCCTTAGGAGAGAGTTTGTCTGGTCAACTCTTGGGCATCCTTGAGCAAATTGAGGACCTTAATGGGCATGTGTTGAATAAAATGAGAGGGCAAATTTTGGGGTACAACATCTGCCCCTGTTCAACCTTCTTAAATCTGAGGATGTAGATGGGTTGTCCGCCTTTTGTAATTTGAAGGTGGAAGATGATTGAACACTAGAGTGCCCAGAAATTTGCACTCGTCTGAGATGATGCTGGACTGTGTAGGTAGTATCGGGAATGGGCTTACATATGCCATTTGGAGGAGAGGACGGAAGGTCACTGGAGATGGGCTTAAATATGCCATCCGAAAGATATGACGGATAATCATCGGAGATGGGCTTAAAGATGCCATCTAGAGGATGTTGATTTCCCGAGATATTCCTTTGATGAGAATTCCTGTTCCTGTCGTTGAGGAGGAATCTGCTGAGGAATGTTGGTCTCTGTCTTGGGAGAAATATAATTTTAGGAGTTTCAGTTGTCTGTTACTCTACTGGGGAATCATATCTTAGTAGAGGAGGTGAAAGTGAACTACTATCTGGTCGTACTCCAGGCTTTACAGTGATTTGCTTTGGATGATAAGATTGACTGATATCTGGTCGTGCTCCAGGTTTTATAGTGACTTACTGGGGAGATGAGATTAAACTTGCTATCTGGTAGCGCTCCAGGCTTTGCAATTTCTCAATTCTTATCTGGTTGTGTTCCAAGATTCAGAAGGATTTAAGTGGTTATCCGGTCACATCCGAGTTTCAACTTGAATTTAAGGCATACTAATATCCGGTCGATTTCTGGGCTTCATAGTAATTGTCCGAGTAAACTGTTATTTGGTCGAATTCCAAGTTTCGCAATACCTCATAATGTTATCTGATCGTGCTCCAGGTTTCACAGTGTCTCTTGTCGCTATCTGGTCGTGCTCTAGTCTTTACAGCGTCTTATACCGTCATCTGGTCGTGCTCCAGGCTTCACGGTGTCTTATACCACTACCTGGTCGATTCCAGGCATTTTGGAGAAAATCAAGATATTATTCGGTCGATTTCCGGGCTTCATAGTTTGAATTTGAGATATACCACTATCTGGTCGATTCCAGACTTTATAGTATCTTGTACTATTATCCGATCGATTTCCAAGCTTCACAGTATGATGGGGGAATTAATCTGTTATCTGGTCGATTTCCGGGCTTCATAGCTTGAATTTGAGATATACCACTATCTGGTCGATTCCAGGCTTCGTAGTATTTTGGAGAAATCAAGATATTATCCGGTCGATTTCCAGGCTTCACAGCTTGAATTTGAGATATACCACTATTTGGTCAATTCCAGGCTTCGTAGTATTTTGGAGAAATCAAGATATTATCCGGTCGATTTCTGGGCTTCATAACTTGAACTAGAATAGAAATATTAGTATCGATTTGACTGAACCAGGGAAAACTTATGAGAACTTCAACTGGGAGAGAAGTCTTAGTATTAATTTGAATGATCCCGGGAGAGGTCTCAGATTAACTTTGATTGGCATAGAAATCAGGGGAATCTTAGTGGCGATTCGGCTGACCCATATGAAAGTCTTAGAACATCTTCAACTAGAATAGAAACCTTAGTGTCGGTTTGACTGGACCAGAGAAAATGTTGGAATATCTGCAACTGGAATAGAAACCTTGGTGTCGGTTTGACTGAACCAGAGAGAACTCGATTGCATCTTTCCCTGAAAGGTAAAGAGTTAGTCGTACGTAATGTCATGATGTATGAAATGTATTGAGTAATGGTGTTCTCAAAATAAATGAGATTGTTCTGTATAATATGTATGCACATGCCATGATGTATGGATATGCAATGCTATTATGATATTCTCTAGCTGGGGAAAATAAATCATGGATTGCTGCTGGAGAGTATAAGGGGTTGAGTTCTTCGTTTCTGCTAGGGATAATGACCGAAGATGATTAGCAGGGGATTTATATCCGTTCTGCTTGAGCACATTCTGCCGGAGGAGACTCTGTCTGAGGATAATCCTACGGGGGAACGACTCTATGGGGAAGAGAGATACTCTGTTGGAAGATATGCTAATTTGGAGAAATAAACTCAGTTGGGGATGAGCTTCCATTGCCGGAGAGAAGAGCTCTATTGGATATCGAGCTTCCGCCGTCAGAGAAATAAACTTTGCTCGGGAGAAAAACTTTATAAATTGTTTATGGTTATAAAGCTTGGCTGGGGAATGTAGACATTAGCTTTCTGAAGGAACCTGCTGGAGAAGGAATTCCTGCTTAGGGATACGGAGGTTGGACCTTGGTTGTCTCGACTTTGTGGGGAGTATAGGTATCGCTGGCTTATACGTGATAGTGACTTCGATTCCAACTGTCTCTGCCCCTTGTACCATGATGGACGGGGTAACTATCGATATTTAGGTTTTGTACCAGTTTCTTTAAGTTCTTAGTAACTGTCTTTCTGTTTTATATGCATATATTTGTGAACAGTGATCATATTCAAATGCATATGGCAGGAATAAAACATTGGACATTTTTTGCACAACAAAACAGAAAAAGGAAAAACAAACACAGAGTTTTATACTCAAAAGATGATTTGTATTGATTTGAAATTTGCCTATAACAAGCGTTTTTTTTACAAAGAGGCTGACGCTCTAGTAAGAGAATGCCGCTGTAAAAAATGGAAATTATTATAGAAATTGTGTACAAAAAGAAAACAACTACGTGTAGTGATCCCATTGGGTTTCAATTCTACTATTGCCCCTATGTCTTCGAGCATCTCATCATTTTGCTGCTTATCCGAAGCTGACTGGATTGATCGGTACCGTTTGAGCTCGATACCTGATTACTGAGGTCTGATTGCAAGGTGATTCAATGGGACATAGTGATACGCTTTGATCCCTAACTTTTGCCTGAACCTCCCTTTCGAGTTTTCACTCCACCGGGATACCCTTTTTTCCCAAGCCGCCCTTTCGGGTTTTCGACTTGCCGGGTGTACAGATTTTTTTCATTTTTATCCCTAATTTTTGCCCGAACCCTTTTGGTTCGTCGGATGCCCTAATTTTTCCTAGGTATGTCAACCTAGAGGGTCTTTATTATGCGTAGTATTTTTTCACTATATCCGCGTTGACAGGGTGTGGGAGGTCGTCACCATCCATAGTGGTCAGAATCATGGCTCCACCGGAAAATATGTTCTTGACTACAAATGGTCCCTCATAGGTGGGAGTCCATTTGCCCCTGGGATCACCTTGCGGCAGTATAATGCGCTTGAATACCAGATCCCCTACTTGATACACTTGTTGTCTGACTTTCTTATTGAAGGCCTTGATCATCCGTTTCTGATACATTTGACCATGGCAGACAACAGTAAGTCTTTTCTCGTCGATTAAGTTCAATTGATCAAGTTGAGTCTGGATCCAATCGTGTTCTTTCAAACCCGCATCCTTCATAATCCATAGATAAGGGATCTGGACCTCTATTGGTAGGACAACCTCCATGCCATATACTAGAGAATAGGGTGTTGCCCTTGTCGACGTACGTGCTGAAGTACGTTACCTGTGAAGAGAAAACGGTAACATCTCATGCCAGTATTTGTACGTCACTGTCATCTTATGTATGATCTTTTTTATATTCTTATTAGCAGCTTCAACAGCCCCATTCATCTTCGGTCGGTAAGGCGAAGAGTTGTGATGATGAATCTTGAATTGTTTACAGAGTTCGATGATCATCGAGTTGTTGAGATTAGTACCGTTATCCGTGATGATTCTCTCAGGGATACCATAACGACAAACCAAATTATGCTTGATGAACCATGCCACCACATTCTTAGTAATCGTAGCAAAGGAGGCAGCCTCAACCCACTTCGTAAAGTAATCAATGGCCACTAGGATGAAGCGATGCCCGTTGGACGCGGTAGGTCTGATCTCGCCGACCATGTCAATGCCCCACATTGCAAAGGGCCAGAAGCCGTCAAAACATTCAAGGCAACTGGAGGTACATGCACCTTATCGGCGTATATTTGGCACTTGTGACAGGTTCGAGAATGTTGATAACAGTCAGCTTCCATAGTGGACCAGTAGTATCATGTCCATAGGATCTTATTTTTCATGGTATGTCCACTGGAATGAGTGCCAAAGGTACCTTCGTGTAGGTCTGCCATAATCCTCTCTGCTTCGCTCTTGTCTATACACCACAGTAAGGTAGAGTCATGATTGTGCTTATAGAGGATTCCATTACTGAGGAAGAACTTTGCAGCAAACCTTCTCAAAAATTTCTTGTCATTGACAGATTCCCCCTCAGGGTATTCTTGAGCCTCGAGATACCTTTTCACCTCATAAAACCAAGGTTTGTCGGCTATCTCCTTAGTATCGATCTCACAGCAGTATTCCAGTTCATCCAACCTCTCAATAGTGATTTTGGGAGATTCATTGTCCCACCTGACCTTGAACATTGATGACATAGTAGCTAGCGCGTCCGCTAACTGATTCTCTTCTCGTGGGAAATGTTCAAAGGTGATCTCTTCAAAATGCGGCAGCAGTGTCAGTACATGTTCTCTATAAGGGATAAGGTTTGGGTGCTTCGTATCCCACTCGCATTTGATCTGGCTTATCACCAAAGCGGAATCCCCGAATACACTCAAGAACTTGATCCTTAGGTCAATGGCAGCTTTAAGACCCATAATACATGCTTCATACTCCGCCATGTTGTTTGTACAGTTGAAACTTAATCGGGCAGTGAACGGGGTATGACAACCCTCGGGAGATATGATTACGGCTCCAATACCATTACCCAGTGCGTTTGAGGCTCCATCAAAATACATAGACCATCGGGATCCTACTTCAGGTCCTTCATCCGGTCCAGGTTCTTCACAGTCGGTTACTAACATGATGTTCTCATCCGGGAACTCGAAATTCATGGGCTGGTAGTCGTCTACGGCCTGATGCACCAAATGACCAGCTAACACACGTCCCTTGATTGATTTTTGGGTTTTGTATTGGATGTCGTACTTGGTTAAGATCATTTTCCATCTTGCAATCCTTCCGGAGAGAGCGGGCTTCTTGAAAATGTACTTGATTGGATCCATCTTAGATATCAACAAAGTAGTGTGGGTCAACATATACCATCTCAATCGGCGAGCAGCCCATGCCAAAGTGCATCAAGTTTTCTTGAGCAGTGAATATCGTGTTTCACATTCGGTAAACTTTTTTCTAAGGTAGTATATTGTGTGCTCTTTTCTACCAGACTCGTCATGCTGCCCCAGCACACACCCTATTGAATTATCTAACACTGTTAAGTACATTATCAAAGGTTTTCCTTCAGTCAGAGGCATCAGAAATAGGAGGCTCTTGGAGATATTTTTTGATTATGTAAAAGGCTACCTGGCATTCGTCATTCCACTTTACCACTTGATCTTTCTTCAGAAGCTTGAAGATCGACTTACAAGTAGCAGTCAGATGTGAAATGAATCGGGCAATGTAATTTAGGCGTCCCAAGAAACCTCTAACTTCCTTCTCAGTACGGGGAGCCGACATCTCTTGTATGGCCTTCACCTTTTCAGGGTTTACTTAAATACCTTTGTCACTGACGATGAATCCCAGAAACTTATCAGACCTTACCTCAAAGGTGCACTTGTTCGGATTTAACCTCAACTTGTACGTCTTCAACCTATCAAACAACTTTTGTAGATGATCAAGGTGTTCTTCTTCAGTTTGAGACCTAGCTATCATGTCATCGACGTAAACCTTTATCTCATGGTGAATCATGTCATGGAACAGAGCTACCATAGCTCGCTGATAAGTTTCCCCAACATTATTCAACCCAAACGACATCACTTTGTAGCAGAAGGTGCCCCACTGTGTAACAAAGGTTGTCTTCTTCATGTCTTCAGGTGCCATCTTGATCTGATTGTAGCCAGAGAAACCGTCCATGAAGGAAAAGACTTTGTGTTGTGCGGTGTTGTCAACCAGAATATCGATGTGATGAAGCGGGAAGTCATCCTTGAGGATTGCCCTGTTCAGGTCTCTGTAATCCATACACATTCGCATTTTACCATCTTTCTTAGGTACTAGAACCACATTGGCAACTCACTACTGATAGGAGGTGACAACTAAGAACCCTGTGTTGAACTTCTTCATAACCTCTGCTTTAATCTTATCTGACATCTCGGGGCGCATACGACAAACCTTTTGCTTTACCGGAGGGAAGTCTTCTTTAGTCGGCATACGATGAAGCACTATATCCGTGTCTAATCCCGACATGTCTTCATATGACCAGACGAAGATTTCAACATACTCATGCAACATCTGTACCAACCGTTGTTTGACACTAAGCTCCATATTTGCACCTATCTTAACCTCTTTTATGTCTTCCTCTGTGCCCAAGTTCACTGTCTCAACCGGATCTTCATGAGGCTGTATGGCCCTTTCTTCCTATTGTAATAGTCTAGCAAGTTCTCCGGGTACCTCACAATCTTCCTCACCTTCGTCCTCGACTTGGTTGATCGTATTTTCAAAGTTATAATGAGAAGTAGCAGAATTGTTATCAATGGGATCCAGAGTGGATATGGATCTGAATTTGGATACGTGAGTGTGTGTAAGAGCATAGCTGTATAGACAGAATAAAAGAAAAGAAAGACAAAGAGCACAAAATTTGTATGCAAACGTCCAATGCTTTATTAATGTCATATGAAAATGAAACATGATAACCCTCACAAATAGAACCATTGTGCCTCGGGTAAGACACATGGCTATAGAGTTTATATTGTTTTTAAATTACATATCCGAAAAAATCAAAAAGATAATTACTCCTGAACAAAAGTAATCGGTACAAAGTCCTTGGCAGTCCAGTTACTGAGACCACCGTTGGTAGTCGAGAAGATCCAACTGTCAATGTCGGAATCACCATCACTGTCTTCAAGTGCATTGACCCCAGGATTGCTGATGCGTAGGGGAGGTCCTCCAGCCCGAGCACGACGAACAGCCCTTTGAGCATCTATAGTAAAACCCAAACCATATTTTTCAGACTTGTAATGAATAACTAGGAGCTGACCCCAAATGGTAGACCCACCTTCTTCAACCACTGCTCGTGCATCCTTGAGAGAAGCCATCTTCAAAGGAGGTTTGGTGACCTTCGGAGGACTGTCAGTAGTTTTTGCTGTAGCCATAATCTGAGGTACCTCTTCAAAGTTTTGGCAAGGTGTCTCGATGAACTCGCCATCCATCTCTACATACCTGAAGGAGTTCAAATGACTGATCATGTACTCCTCTTCACCATGCACAGTGACAATCTTTCCTCTTACTGGGTACTTCAACATCTGGTGGAGGGTAGAAGTAACAACCCTAACCCCATGTATCCAAGGGCGTCCCAACAAGCAAGAATATGATAGTTTGATATCCATTACGTAGAAAGTGGAGTCGAAGGTCTGGGAACCAACTTTGATAGGGACATCCACATCTCCGTGCACCATCCTCTTCGAACCATCAAAAGCTCTCAATACTATATTTCTAGGCTTCAAGGTCAAGCCTTCGCAGTTCAATCTGTCCAGAGCTTTTTTAGGTAGCACATTCAACGAGGAGCCAGTATCTACCAAAACATGGGCCAGAGTCGTGCCCTTGTATTCAACGGAAACATGAAGAGCATCATTATGTTTCCTCCCCTTTGGTGTCAGATCCGTGTCAGAGAAACCCAAACCATTATCGGCAGTCAGACTAGCCACACAATCTTCAAACTGATCAGCAGATGTCGCTTGTAGCACGTGAGCCGTCTTCAGAAACTTAACCAAAGCCTTCACATGGGCCTCGGAACACAACAACAAAGCCAACATAGAAATTTTGGATGGGGTCTGCCCCAGCTGCTCGACCAGATTGTAGTCACTCTTCTTTATTATCTTCAAAAATTCTTCCATTTCTTTCTTGGAAGCTTCTGGTAGGGTTACTGAATTAGCCTTTGTCAGGATAGGCTCAAGAAGTATGTCTTTGCCTCGAGTCTCAGCCGACTCGGTGATGGGAGGGTCAACAGGAGTGATTACTGGAATTGCAGTAGTAGTCTTCGGTGAAACCACAACAGGAATGGTCACAGGTCTGGTAGCAGTCTTTGGAGGAGAAATCTCAGGGGAGAACACTCTTCCACTTCTTGTTATTTTACTGGCTCCGGCAATATTGACGATGTCAGAATCAACATTTTCAACAATCTTGTCTTCAAAGGCTAGCATGTCCTTCTTTACGATTGTAGTAATAGACGTCGGTCCCATAGTTCCAAGGAATAGCTTTATCCAAGGAGCATGGGATTGGCCCTGGAATGGTTATGATCAACGGAGTCACCTTCAGAATTGATGTAATCCTAACGGGTATCTTAGCGGAGGCCCTGGGAGGATTGGCGGAAATGGTTAGTGTGATCGGTGGATCTGGAACTGACTGTTTAACGCTGGTTCGCGAAATGTCGCGGAAGCAAGAGTCGCCACTGTCTTTTATTTTCTCCAAATGGACAGGACAAAAGCACAGAAAAATTCCTTATAGAGATTGCTCTCGGTTCGGGAGGTAGGTTATAGAAAGGGAAGGTGTTAGCACCCTTTCTATCCATGGTTATCCATGGGCTCTTAGATACTTGCTCATTTGTGTTTTCAAAAGGTTTGTTTGCTTTTCAATGTGGGTTTTTAAAAAGTTTCTTTGAAAATTTCAGTTCGACTCTTGTATCAGTCCTCAAGAGTGTTTGAAAAATTTGCTTTCGAAAGCTTTTTGAAAAGGTGTCGGTGTGAAAAGAGTTTGATTTGTTTTTGAATAGAGCAAGTATCTATGAGTCATCCACCTACCCTAAGGAATTAGGCTGTGTAAATGTCCTTAAGGTAGTGCCATCCCACCATTGAGAGGTACGTAGCACCACCGTTGGAGGTGTTCGGGTCAATTCGAGTTTAGGGACATTGTGGTCACCGAGCAAAGGTAAGATACCTTAGGAGCTACCCTCATGCCAGGTTCCCGGATCATGAGGACTTACTAAGACATCCTCTACTCGACGATCACCTTTCGAGGCAAGGCAACAGTGAGGCGTACCCTAGGGGTGGTGTGTGATTTGTGTGTCATGTTCATTTGCATTTATCTTGTTCATGTCAAAGTGATCTGTGCGTTTGTTTTTATTTTTTGTCATTCATTCTTGCATGAGATTGTTAACAGTTAAAAAAGTTGCGGAAATATAAAGTTCTAAACTATTACAAAGGCGCGGGTCCACATCGCCAAAATTAATCCAGGACCCGATTTGACAGAAAGTAAATAAAGTGCGAGAAATAAAATGTCCGAGTTTACAAGGCTTTGGGAGAGTTACATTAATATTTAAAAGAAGGAATAAATAAAATGCGCGAATTGAATTAAAATTGAAAACGAGGGCGTTGGACCCTTTTGAAGTTAAATTGAAATTAAAAATTAATTAATTATTTATTGAAATAAAAGAAGTGTTTTTTAGGTTTTTTTTGTATTTATGAAATAAGAAAATTAAAATTAAAATTAAAAGAAACCCTAATTCTAAGTTATTTTTAATTATTTGAGAAAAATGTTAAAGTTTAACTTAATTTACTAAAGAATTTATGTACATGTTTATTTACAAAATAAATTAGTAATTAATAATAATAATAATGATGAGAAAATTATTTATTAAAAAAAATGATGAAAAAGTTAAAAACCCTAATTTCTACATATTTAATTTATTAAGAAAAATATTAAAGTTTTGAAACCTAAATTAATCTAATTAATTGTTTAAAGTTTATTTACAAAAATAATAATAGTAAAATTAATATTAATAAAATAAACATTTTTTTGATTTTTCTGTATTTTATATTTATTATGAAAATTATTTTATGGAATTAAAAGAAAACAATTAAAAAAACAATTAAAAGAATAAAAAGGAAAAACAAATAAAAATTAAAAATTGAGCAAACCATAGGGGGTGTCTGGCCCAATGGGAGGTTTTTTGAAGTATTGATTCCTGAGTACCGTGGTCTGCATTCTTTGGCCATTGGATTTAGTTTCATGCATAAGTTGTTCTACTTTGGCCATTTGGCTTTTGGCTTTTGGCTTTTGGCCATTTGTGTTCTGCCTTCAACGTTCCTTAATCTTTTCAGGATGTCTGTCTCGCCACGTATTGGGGTCATGTGTAAAATGTTCTGTTTTGGCCATTTGGCTTTTGGCTTTTGGCCATTTGGCTTTTGGCCTCAACGTTCCTTAATGAACATGCATGAGATCCTGTCTAAATCTGCAGTGTTGAATCTCACGAACACATTAGATAAAATCAAAAAATGCAAATAAAACCAATATATGAAGAAATTTAATGTTTAGGCACAATATGGCATGTATGAATGATTATACCTTTTTGATCATGGAGATCAAATCAACCTTACCCTTACTGAAAAAGTAGTGACATGAATGCTTTTATGCCCTTGGGATCATGGAGATCAAGCCAGCCTTACCCTTACTGAAGAAGTAATAAGATGTTGGTTTGTAACTGAGATGGCTTGTTTGTAGTGAGAGAGGGATTTGTAGTAAGGATTTCAAGGTTTTAGGGTTCTTGAAAGAATTTGATATTCTAACAGTATTGTGACAAGGTTTTTTCTCTCTTTTCCTCCTCTTTTTTTCTCCTCTTTTTTCTTCTTTTTGGTTTGTGTGACAAGAAGGTGATTATATAGTGGAAATTAGGGTAAAGAAAATGGGCTTTGAATGTGCAATTGGGCCTCCAATATTCACTTGAATTCTTCACTTTCCAGGCTAAATCGCAGGGACTTAAGTGCATTTTTTGAAGTTGAAATGTGAAAACAAAATGTAGCCGACATTGAGAACTAACTCCTGTCCGAAGATCGACTCAATCGGATAAACGGTGAATTAGTTATGAATTTTTGAAGTTTCAGCTCAGACAAACTTATTTTGGGCTCCAGTGTCGGCTCTGACACGTTCTTCAATAAAAAACTGGTATTGATCGGTGCATAATTTGGTCTCGACTTTTGAAGCAAAGTTATAGATCTATGAGTCAGTGACCTTGTGTAAAAATATGAGTCCAATCCGATAAAAATTGACCGAGTTATGAATTTTCGAAGTTTCGGCTCAGATGAAATAATATTCAGCATTCAGGATTTTCAGCGTGTCACGCACTCTGAGCAAAAAACGAAGGCCTTTTGAATACCGTTTGAACTCAATACCTTCTGTGAAAATGTAGCCGACTCAATTTTTGAAATTTTGGCACCGGAACCAGCTCGATACGATGAAAATCGACCAAGTTATGATTTTTTGAACATGACGCAAATAAACTTCTGTCACAAATTTTCTGCACGAAAATACTTGATAAATCCACATTTTTGAAGACCTTCTGATCGAAATTGGCTTCCAGCCGTGAGAGATGAAAACGTAGATAATGTCAAGACGGAATTTTGGCCACCGGAACGGGTTCAAAATGAGTCACGATCTTCAAGTTATGAATTTTTTAGCGCGTAAAAACTGCACTTTCAGCACACTTTTTCACCATATTTCTTCAAGAAAACTCGCACATTCGGATACCTTCTTTAAAGAATTATCTCTTGAGCCGAACCTGAATTTGAGAATATGTTATCAGAGATATCTTGGCGAAAGAATACCTGAATATGACGCGCCGGGTTGGACTTGTGAATTTTTCTTGGAATATTTTGAGAAATATGGGAGGGCAAATTTTGGGGTACAACAGTTGCCCCTGTTCAATCTTCTTAGACCTGAGGATGCAGATTGGCTGACGTGCCTTTCGTAATCCAAGGGTGGAAGATGATTGAACACTAGAGTGCCCAGAAATTTGCGCTCACATAGTAGCAGTGTGATGATGGAATGGGCTTATAGATGCCATTTGGAGATTGATGGATAGGATGATAGGCTTATAGATGCCATCTGGATGTCGATCGCGTAAGAGATTCCTTAGCGAGAACTTGCGTACCTGCAAAACAGAAAATGAGTACCTGACACGTTGCAGGAGCTGATTTTTAGATGCTTGGTATAGATATGTCCTGACTGGTTACAGGAGCTGGGTCTGGAGCTTCAAAAGATGATGAATGAACCAGGGATGGTTACTACCTTAGCATGAATGGTCAGAGAACCTTGGGTGACTTTAACTTCAACAACGCTCGTTGAGAAAATCTTGGTGGGAATTACCATCTTCGCAGTATCGGGGAGAGAACCATAGGCAATTATAATCTGAAAGGGAATTGTCACCTCACTCACCGTCGGAGAGGGAACTATAGGAAATTATAATCTGAAAGGGATTATCACCTCACTCACCGTCGGAGAGGGAACCATAGGAGACTATCACCTCACTCACCGTCGGAGAGGGAAACATCTGAAAAGGACTTACCACCTCACTCACCGTTGGAGAGGGAACCGTAGGAGACTATCACCTCACTCACCGTCGGAGAGGGAAACATCTGAAAAGGACTTACCACCTCACTCACCGTCAGAGAGGGAACCGTAGGAGACTATCACCTCACACTCACCGTCAGAGAGGGAAACATCTGAAAAGGACTTACCACCTCACTCACCGTCGGAGAGGGAACCATAGGAGACTATCACCTCACACTCACCGTCGGAGAGGGAAACATCTGAAAAGGACTTACCACCTCACTCACCGTCGGAGAGGGAACCATAGGAGACTATCACCTCACACTCACCGTCGGAGAGGGAAACATCTGAAAAGGACTTACCACCTCACTCACCGTCGGAGAGGGAACCATAGGAGACTATCACCTCACACTCACCGTCGGAGAGGGAAACATCTGAAAAGGACTTACCACCTCACTCACCGTCGGAGAGGGAACCATAGGAGACTATCACCTCACACTCACCGTCGGAGAGGGAAACATCTGAAAAGGACTTACCACCTCACTCACCGTCGGAGAGGGAACCATAGGAGACTATCACCTCACACTCACCGTCGGAGAGGGAAACATCTGAAAAGGACTTACCACCTCACTCACCGTCGGAGAGGGAACCATAGTAGACTATCACCTCACACTCACCGTCGGAGAGGGAAACATCTGAAAAGGACTTACCACCTCACTCACCGTCGGAGAGGGAACCATTTGAAAAGGAATGATCGCCTCACTCACCGTCGGAGAGGGAACCATCTGGGATAACTTCTGCTGAGTCTTCATCAGAAAAATCTGTTGGGAGTCGATTTAGCTGGACTAGAGAAGGCCTTGAAATATGTTTGAGAATTTCAACTGCATCTTTCCTGAAAGGTAAAGGTCAGTCATATGCAATGCATGATATGGACCAAGCAATGATGTTCTCAACGTAAATGAAGTTCGTATGATATAATGCGTCTATGCATGCTATAATGATGTATGTGATGTTTTTGTATGTATGTTTTCGTCTAGGACAGTAGATCCTTGACGGGTGCCGGGAAGTCATATCCTGGGATGATATTGAGGAATAGATTTTTGCTTCCGCTGGGGATGATAGTTGCAAGGATACCGGTAGGAGAAGATGACTCCGTTGTGGAATAAACTTGGCAAATGGAAGATTCTGCGGGGAGAAAAAATACTCTGACGACCAGGCTGGGAAGCAATACTCTGTGGGGAGAGAGATACTTTGCTGAATTGTTGATAATACCTTGCTGAGGATATCCTTGTTGTATTGGGAGTATGAATAGACTTCGCTGGGGATAAGAAAGAACTGTGTTGACGACGACCTTTCCGTGGCTTTTGGCTGAGGATAACCCAGTTATATCCTGTTAAGGAAATAACTCTTTAAATCAAGCCGGGAGACGCGTTCGTGCGCTGCGAGGATAAGCTTCCAGAATTTACTGGGGATATGCTTATTGCTTGGGGATATGAATTCCATCTTTCTTGGGGAACTGGATTGGACTCTCCTGGGGAAGTTTTGAACTGCGGGGGAAGTGATTCCTTTGAATATTTGATATGCCGCCGGGGAACAATCTTTAGGTCGAAACTGCCGGGGATGCTTGTTAAGAATGCCTGTATGCTGCTGGGGGATGTTGAGATCTGCTGGAGGATACCCAACTTCCTTAAGTTTGATAATAGCTTTGCTTGAGGAGAGTGTACGGACTTGCTAGCTCACTCTCTGGGGAGTTGAGATATCTGGTTATCTTCTTCAGTTGAACCTACCTTGATACTCTGACGGACAGCACAATTAGATCGCTTAGACCACTTATTATTGCCCCTGTTTCTATGGGAGAAGGCATCTGTGGGGTGCTGATAGTGGTTGATGGACAAACCTTCTTCTGGTAGGCAGGTGATAAGATGACAGGACATAGTCGTACGCTTTGATCCCTAACTTTTGCCTGGACCTCCCTTTCGGGTTTTCAGTCCACCGGGATACCCATTTTTGCCCAAGCCGCCTTTTCAGGTTTTCGACTTGCCGGGTGTACAGATTTTTCATTTCATCCCTTCATTTTGCCCGAACCCTTTTGG
The DNA here is from genome assembly GCA_948472305.1 of Vicia faba. Taxonomy (NCBI): domain Eukaryota; kingdom Viridiplantae; phylum Streptophyta; class Magnoliopsida; order Fabales; family Fabaceae; genus Vicia; species Vicia faba. The sequence goes on along the minus strand of OX451741.1, from coordinate 1,412,245,291 downwards.
TTCGCCGGGAAGCCCTAATTTTTGCCTAGGTATGTCAACCTAGCGGGTCTTTGATTGTGCGTAGTATTTTTCTGACTATGTCTGTTCTCAGAAAGTAGGGAGTTGCCCCTGTTAGAAGTGTTTTGTCATGCCACCAGAAGGTATTTGATCAGGAAAGATTCGTTGTTGGAATGCCCCAAGTGACTCAGGCGGAGATTTTCCCCAGACTATTTGGCCTTTGAGAGATTCTCCGAATCTTGATTGGATTGCCCCAGATAATGGACCATGGTCATGTCTGCCCCTTGATTGGAAGTGCTTTTGTTCACTAGGCATTCGTCGTGCGAACTTCTATACTGTTCAAACAAAAAGTCATATGCAAACAAAGTTATGTTAAAAATGTAAAGCTTATGTCCGTCTTGAAGATTTTGAAAATGCATTCTTTTCATAAAACCAGTGAATGTTTGTAAAACGTGATGTCAACTCCGTATTTTATCGCAAGCCTTAAGGAGTCAGGATACCTTTCGTAACAGTATGCTTTCGAACTAACCCATGCTTCAGCTAGGACTTTTGAGGGTTATAACGTGGCCTGGTTCACGGTTTAAGAAACAAAGGATAAAGGCTCAAATTATTTGTACCCACCCGCTCTTCGTGATGTTCTCCAAACCTAAACTCAGTTGATCATATGTTAGACCTTGCTCTGATTTTTCGGTGATGATTCGGATGTTGATAACTTCTTTTGAATAGGCAGTCATTCCTTTTTTGTTGAGGGTTTGTAAGACCTCTTTCTTGTCTGATTTTTGTGTTATCCCTTTCTTTTTTGCCTGAACTGTTTCCTTTTTTGGAATTACAGTCAGCGGGATGCCCCAGTTTTGTAAGTCTCCTTCATGGGTTTTGACTTAATGGTTTTTTTTTATGAATTTTTTGATAATGACTGCCTGTCTTTACGATTGTTCGGAACCATCACTGTCTTTCTTTTTTCGTAAGGATCTCTTTGGTGCCATTTGTTGCGCACTTGGATCAACTGAGAGAACTACCCTGCCCCAGGTTATGATAAAGGGTTTTAATTTTCGAAAAGAAAAACTCCTACTTCTTTGGCTCAAAGGGGTTGACGAGGGATTATCTTCCTTATTACTCCAGTGTTTAGGAATTGAAACAATGCCTGTACCTCATCAGCGGGGTCTGTTCAAAAGCATACTGTAGATCGTGGTATCGTTTTCGTCATCCTCCCTCAAGAGGCTTAGAATTTTAGATCAAGAGTTGACATCAGAAAAAATATGAAAGTAATTTGCGTATAGTGAATACGAATATATTGCTTCAAAACAGACATATGCGATGCATTAATGGAATAACAATGTTTAACAATGAGTAAATGTTTGAACAAAAGAAAATTGCAACTTGAACATTCGAATGAACACAAATTCTTCTCATCTCAGGGCTTGTTACTTCAAATGGTGCCTCCTGTAGGGATGGTAGAAGCACTCAGCCTGGCCATCTTGGGTGAATTCCACAGCTCCTTCCTCAATCAGGTCCTGGATCTTATTCTTCAAAGTCCAACAATCCTCTGTAGCATGCCCCGGACTGTCAGAATGATAAGCGCAGTGAGCGTTGGGGTTATACCTTGAAGGTGTCCTGTTGGGATTCTTAGGGGGATCCTTTAGAGTTACCAGGTTCAACCTCGGCAGTTGTTGTAAGGCTTGAGGCAGCGACACGTTAAGCTTGGTGAATTGCCTTTTGGGCTTGTCTGGCTGAAGCTGGTGAGGTTGATACTGAATTGGTGATACTGGAGCCATATGAGGAGCTTTCTCCTTGCCTCTTTGTCTCAAAGATGGTCGAACGATGACTGGCTTTTTACCCTTAGATGTTTGCCCCAGTTGGTTACCCTGACACAGTTGGTTGACGAGAAACCGGAGCTCATCTTGTCTTTGAGCTAAACCTTGAATGGCATTCCTCTGCCTCAGCATTTGGGCTTTTATTGCATCCATCTCAGCTTGTAGGTGTTTCAGCCTTTCATCCTCAGCATTATTCCTGACAAAGGTCCCCATGAGAAGTGTCCTTAGCTCCTCCTGCCCCTTGGATAGATTCAGGAGGATTTCCCTGAACCGAGTCTCTTGAGCAAGAAGATCCTGGTTGTCTGGTTGGAAAGCCATTGCTGAAATAAACAGCGGGAAAGGTAAGTAACCTGCAACAAGGGTACCTGTTATGCAATGATATGTATGACATGCAATGTTTTCAAGGACCTCACGGGGTAGACAAAGAAACTTGTTAGGATTCGGATCCGGTAGCTTGATTGAAGGAAACCCATGTCGTTGAGAATTCTTCTTCAAGGGTCAAAGGCTCACCATATCCAGTGGGTCATAGCCCCTGACTTTAGTCATCATGTCTGGTTTTGATTTCCAAACAACCTTGGTTAAGGGAACCTTCTTCAAGAGTCAGAGCTCACCATATCAAGTGGGTCATAGCCTCTGACAACTTTGTCTAGAGGAAAATAAATCATCTTTGCCCCTTGCTGGGATAGTTGATTCACCATGACCTGCATCACAAGCCCTTGAGATCCTTGAAATGGGTTAGGATGTATGCAATGGTATGATGTTATGCTATGCATGGGGTAATGTAAGTAACCCTGTTATGAGTCCCAATTAAGGACTGCAAACCAAAACCTGCAAGAAACTTAGTAAACCCTGTCATGAGTCCCAATTAAGGACTAAAACAAACCCTGCAAGAAACTTGGTAAACCTTGTTATGAGTCCTGGTTAAGGACTAAAACAAAAACCTGTAGGAAATTCAGTAAACCCTGTTATGAGTCCTAGTTAAGGACTATGGACAAAACCTGCAAAAACTTAGCAAACCCTGCTATGAGTCCCAATTAAGGACTATAAGCAAAACCTGCAAGTAGTTCATGTGTCAGATAACAAGCATGCAAGTAGGCAAGTACAAAGGCACACAAGTCACACAAGAGAAGCCCTTAGAGTTTAGGCCAGCATGAGGTCTAGGTATTACCCTCTTGAAGTTGGTGGGTTCATACCTGTCCTATCAAAGTAACTGGGTTCTTAGAGGATCCCAATATCATTGACTACCCTCAATCGGTCATAACTCCAGCATCGCAATCTTTTCTTGCGGCCAGAACCATCACGAGAGTTTAGCCTCAATGGGCGTAGCATACTGCTACTGTTCTAATGGCCAAGTTGTGTCAATTAAGGTTCTAAGGTTGTTGGTGCTTAATGACTCCTTAGAAGACCCATATTCTCCTCGTTGCGACACAAGGGATATCGGTACAGACCAAGGTGCCACACCAACGTAGCCACTGTTTCACCCGTGTCGGTCTACGCCGGACAGGTCCCTCACAGCTTATGCTACCTAAACAGGGTATCCCCAGATCCGGATTAGGATCTATGTAACTCCCATGCAACCCACAATAATAAAGCACACAAATCAATACAATTGAAAACACAGTTATGAACTAGCCCTAAGGTACACCTCACTTTAAGTTTGGTCCCCAGCAGAGTCGCCAGTTCTGTGATCGGTGGATCTGGAACTGACTGTTTAACGCTGGTTCGCGAAATGTCGCGGAAGCAAGAGTCGCCACTGTCTTTTATTTTCTCCAAATGGACAGGACAAAAGCACAGAAAAATTCCTTATAGAGATTGCTCTCGGTTCGGGAGGTAGGTTATAGAAAGGGAAGGTGTTAGCACCCTTTCTATCCATGGTTATCCATGGGCTCTTAGATACTTGCTCATTTGTGTTTTCAAAAGGTTTGTTTGCTTTTCAATGTGGGTTTTTAAAAAGTTTCTTTGAAAATTTCAGTTCGACTCTTGTATCAGTCCTCAAGAGTGTTTGAAAAATTTGCTTTCGAAAGCTTTTTGAAAAGGTGTCGGTGTGAAAAGAGTTTGATTTGTTTTTGAATAGAGCAAGTATCTATGAGTCATCCACCTACCCTAAGGAATTAGGCTGTGTAAATGTCCTTAAGGTAGTGCCATCCCACCATTGAGAGGTACGTAGCACCACCGTTGGAGGTGTTCGGGTCAATTCGAGTTTAGGGACATTGTGGTCACCGAGCAAAGGTAAGATACCTTAGGAGCTACCCTCATGCCAGGTTCCCGGATCATGAGGACTTACTAAGACATCCTCTACTCGACGATCACCTTTCGAGGCAAGGCAACAGTGAGGCGTACCCTAGGGGTGGTGTGTGATTTGTGTGTCATGTTCATTTGCATTTATCTTGTTCATGTCAAAGTGATATGTGCGTTTGTTTTTATTTTTTGTCATTCATTCTTGCATGCGATTGTTAACAGTTAAAAAAGTTGCGGAAATATAAAGTTCTAAACTATTACAAAGGCGCGGGTCCACATCGCCAAAATTAATCCAGGACCCGATTTGACAGAAAGTAAATAAAGTGCGAGAAATAAAATGTCCGAGTTTACAAGGCTTTGGGAGAGTTACATTAATATTTAAAAGAAGGAATAAATAAAATGCGCGAATTGAATTAAAATTGAAAACGAGGGCGTTGGACCCTTTTGAAGTTAAATTGAAATTAAAAATTAATTAATTATTTATTGAAATAAAAGAAGTGTTTTTTAGGTTTTTTTTGTATTTATGAAATAAGAAAATTAAAATTAAAATTAAAAGAAACCCTAATTCTAAGTTATTTTTAATTATTTGAGAAAAATGTTAAAGTTTAACTTAATTTACTAAAGAATTTATGTACATGTTTATTTACAAAATAAATTAGTAATTAATAATAATAATAATGATGAGAAAATTATTTATTAAAAAAAATGATGAAAAAGTTAAAAACCCTAATTTCTACATATTTAATTTATTAAGAAAAATATTAAAGTTTTGAAACCTAAATTAATCTAATTAATTGTTTAAAGTTTATTTACAAAAATAATAATAGTAAAATTAATATTAATAAAATAAACATTTTTTTGATTTTTCTGTATTTTATATTTATTATGAAAATTATTTTATGGAATTAAAAGAAAACAATTAAAAAAACAATTAAAAGAATAAAAAGGAAAAACAAATAAAAATTAAAAATTGAGCAAACCATAGGGGGTGTCTGGCCCAATGAGAGGTATTTTGAAGTATTGATTCCTGAGTACCGTGGTCTGCATTCTTTGGCCATTGGATTTAGTTTCATGCATAAGTTGTTCTACTTTGGCCATTTGACTTTTGGCTTTTGGCTTTTGGCCATTTGTGTTCTGCCTTCAACGTTCCTTAATCTTTTCAGGATGTCTGTCTCGCCACGTATTGGAGTCATGTGTAAAATGTTCTGTTTTGGCCATTTGGCTTTTGGCTTTTGGCCATTTGGCTTTTGGCCTCAACGTTCCTTAATGAACCTGCATGAGATCCTGTCTAAATCTGCAGTGTTGAATCTCACGAACATATTAGATAAAATCAAAAAATGCAAATAAAACCAATATATGAAGAAATTTAATGTTTAGGCACAATATGGCATGTATGAATGATTATACCTTTTTGATCATGGAGATCAAATCAACCTTACCCTTACTGGAAAAGTAGTGACATGAATGCTTTTATGCCCTTGGGATCATGGAGATCAAGCCAGCCTTACCCTTACTGAAGAAGTAATAAGATGTTGGTTTGTAACTGAGATGACTTGTTTGTAGTGAGAGAGGGATTTGTAGTAAGGATTTCAAGGTTTTAGGGTTCTTGAAAGAATTTGATATTCTAACAGTATTGTGACAAGGTTTTTTCTCTCTTTTCCTCCTCTTTTTTTCTCCTCTTTTTTCTTCTTTTTGGTTTGTGTGACAAGAAGGTGATTATATAGTGGAAATTAGGGTAAAGAAAATGGGCTTTGAATGTGCAATTGGGCCTCCAATATTCACTTGAATTCTTCACTTTCCAGGCTAAATCGCAGGGACTTAAGTGCATTTTTTGAAGTTGAAATGTGAAAACAAAATGTAGCCGACATTGAGAACTAACTCCTGTCCGAAGATCGACTCAATCGGATAAACGGTGAATTAGTTATGAATTTTTGAAGTTTCAGCTCAGACAAACTTATTTTGGGCTCCAGTGTCGGCTCTGACACGTTCTTCAATAAAAAACTGGTATTGATCGGTGCATAATTTGGTCTCGACTTTTGAAGCAAAGTTATAGATCTATGAGTCAGTGACCTTGTGTAAAAATATGAGTCCAATCCGATAAAAATTGACCGAGTTATGAATTTTCGAAGTTTCGGCTCAGATGAAATAATATTCAGCATTCAGGATTTTCAGCGTGTCACGCACTCTGAGCAAAAAACGAAGGCCTTTTGAATACCGTTTGAACTCAATACCTTATGTGAAAATGTAGCCGACTCAATTTTTGAAATTTTGGCACCGGAACCAGCTCGATACGATGAAAATCGACCAAGTTATGATTTTTTGAACATGACGCAAATAAACTTCTGTCACAAATTTTCTGCACGAAAATACTTGATAAATCCACATTTTTGAAGACCTTCTAATCGAAATTGGCTTCCAGCCGTGAGAGATGAAAACGTAGATAATGTCAAGACGGAATTTTGGCCACCGGAACGGGTTCAAAATGAGTCACGATCTTCAAGTTATGAATTTTTTAGCGCGTAAAAACTGCACTTTCAGCACATTTTTCACCATATTTCTTCAAGAAAACTCGCACATTCGGATACCTTCTTTAAAGAATTATCTCTTGAGCCGAACCTGAATTTGAGAATATGTTATCAGAGATATCTTGGCGAAAGAATACCTGAATATGACGCGCCGGGTTGGACTTGTGAATTTTTCTTGGAATATTTTGAGAAATATGGGAGGGCAAATTTTGGGGTACAACAGTTAGGATAGCAATGTCTTTACAAGAAAGAGTCGGAACATGGGTCTTCTCAAATAGAATCTCTTGGTCATCCATCAGGCGCTGAACACCTGCCTTCAACGAAGGGCACCTAGTCGGTAGAAATGAACAAAAGTGGCAGCCTTCACCATAACCCAGAAATAAACCGGTCTTCAACAAACTCTCTTTGATAGTCATGAGTGGGGTTACCAATTCTTCCACAGAGGTCACAAACACATCTTCTTCAATGACATTAACACCCCGACCATGTTTTGGCATAGGAGTAGTGATAACATTGGGAGTCTCCGGGGGATCAAATTCAATGTCCTTAGCATCAATCAAATCCTGTAGTTTGTTCTTCAAAGTCCAGCAGTCATTGGTGTCATGGCCTGGACTTTCCGAATGGTAAGCACAACGAGCATTTGGTTTATAGTAGGGAGAGGTGGTGTTCAGATTCTTCGGAGCTTCCCTCAAAGTAACCAGATTGGACTTCATCAACTGAGGTAAAACCTAAGACATCATCATGTTGATCCGAGTGAACTGTCTAGCTGGCCTTTCTACTCTCGGCTGATTATTTCTTTGTTGAGCAGGTGCAGGGTTGGGAATCATAACAGCCCCTACCGCCGGACGGTGCTCGGTTCGATTCTTATTCTTTTGGTTATAGATAGCACTGACTTCCTTTTTTCCTGCAAACGGCTTCCTTGCAGCACTAGAAGAGGCATCCTACTGAAATTTTCCACTTCAGATTCCAGCTTCCACTCTTTCTCCCGTTAAGATCAGTTCATTAAAACCCACTGATGAACTTCCAATCAGATGGTTAAAGAATGGCCAAGTCAAGGTTCCCAGAAACATATCCACGAACTCCCTGTCAGCCAAGGGAGGTTGAACTCTTCCAACCAAATCTCTCCACTTCTGAGCATAATCCTTGAAACCCTCGTTTGAACCCATAGACAAATTTTGGAGTTGTGTACGGGTGGAAGAGAGGTCTACATTATACTGATATTTCTTATAAAATGAAGCAGCAAGGTCTTCCCAGTTACAAACATTGGCTCTTTCCACCTGATAGAACTAATCCAGTTGTGTTCCAGAAAGACTATCTTGGAAGAAGTGAACTCACAAGTCTTTGTCAGCAGTATAAGGTTGTATCTTCCTCACATAGGAACAAAGATGCATTTTAGGAAAAGAGACCCCATCATACTTAGCAAATACCGGTGCCTTGAATTTTTGGGGGATGACAACCCCGGAGACCAGACCCAACTCTTCAAAATCCATCCCAGGAACCTTCTGGATTTCCATAGCACTCAGACGCTCTTCTAACTTCTTATACCTTTCATCAGCCGGAGGGTACTACTCGTCATTGTAATCAATTTCATTATCATACTCTTTAGGACTAGGGCCCTCTTCTCTGGCTTCAACCTCTTGGTTCTCTCCCTCTTTAGATGAAGAAGTTAAATCAACAACCCGTCTTGGCGGCCCTCTGAACCTTCTGCTCATATGTGCCACACCAGCTGTCTTCTTGGTCTTCTTGTTCTTCTTAACAATCAGAGCCTTCAACTCTTCCTGTCCTTTGGCCAGAGCCACAATCATTTGCTGGAATTATGTGTTCTGAGTCTAAAGATCTTTCACAGTTTGTTCAAGAGCCATTGCTGAAATAAACAGCAGAGGAGATGAGAAACCTGTTATGAATCATGTTATGCAATGATATTTATAATATGTATGCAATGATTTCAAAGACTTTGGGAAATTTAAATTTGCGAACAAAAATGAAACAAATATTTTATTAGTTGAATTCAAAGTTCAAATGCCTTTTAGGCGTTACAATTAAAAACAAATCTAAAAACTAGAAAAAAATCAAAATTCCCATGGATGCTTCCTCTTTGTGCCGAGATAGACATTGAGTCCTCTTTCCTCATGGAGCTGCTTTGTGAGCTCTAAAACCTTCCTCTCCTGGGCATAGAACTGATCCCTGTAGGTATCCCGCTCTTTCTTCAACTGAATCTAAGACCTCTGTAGTTCTCCAAGATCAGTGGGCATATCAGGATGGAGAATTGTGTAAGGAATACTCCCTTCAGTAGTGGGTTACACAATCACTGGTAGAATGGCCATATAGGGCATCATAAGTTTCTAGGCGCGAGCTCGTACCCATTGGAGATAAGGTTCCATAGGAATGGAAGCCTTTGGCCCTAAAGCCTTGGCACCAGATTTGTTTACCATGCTCCAAGCTCGTATGAACCTCTGACGATACCCTTGAACATCACCCTCATAGTTAAATACAATGCCCTCGATAAGTAACTCATGGGGACCATCCCTTCGAGCGTAACCAAATTGTCTCAGAGCTAAACAAGGATTGTAAGTTATTCCCCCTTTGATGCCAAGTAATGGGACATTAGGGTATTCCCCACAGCGGTCAATAATAGCAGTGTTTTCCATAGCTCGGGAACACTAGAGAATATCCGTGTGAGTGAGTGACATTATCCTTTGTGACCAACCCAAAACTTCTTCATTCTTCAATACGGACTTAGGGAGGTGAGAAATAAACCACCTCGACAGCAATGACATGCAACACATAAGAACCCCTCTTCTCTTCATGGTACGAGTATGGAGAGCGTGCAAAATATCTTCGAGCAAGGTAGGCACGGGGTTGCGAGAGAGGAAGATCTTGATAGCATTCACATCTATGAATGAGTCTGGATTAGGGAATAGTACTAACCCATAGATTAGAAGAGCCAAGACCTCCTCAAAAGCTTGAAAATCCATATCATCCCAAAATAGTCGGGCCTTGTCTATCAGGAACTTGGCTAGAAAACCCTTGACTCCACTTCTTGTTTCCCAATTGGATACCATGTCGACCCGTTTCATATGCAAGGATGAGGCAATGACTTCTGGCTTAGGAACTTTTCCAGACCTGTGAAAGACAACTGTTCAAGAATGGATATATCCAATAACTGAGAGAACTCTTCCATGGTAGGCACCAACTGATAGTCTGGAAAGGTGAAGCAGTGGTGCTTGGGATCAAAGAATTGAAAGAGTACACTCATCATCTTTTCATCAAAGTTTGAACTAACCATGTTGAGAAGTCGACCATGTCTCTTAGTGAACACAAAAGTTTCAGGGACCTTTGATACTAGCTCCTTAAGTTGGGAAGGTACTTTCACAAAGCTGATTCAGATAGTGTTTCTACGAGTGGAAGCCATGATTTTCAAAACAGAACAAAGATAAATTCCCTTGGTCCTTGAAATGGTTAGTGCAATAAGAATGGATGCTATGTTATGATGCATGATATCATGTTCAAACAGGATAAATCACATATAAGCAAAACACACAATAAACCTTAGGTTCAAAGGCTTGCATGAGATTAAAGGTAAGTAACCTCTTGAAGTTTAGTTGGTTTCAAACCTGTCTTAGAAAATTAACCGGGTTCTAAAGATTCTCAATATCATTGATCATCCTTTATCGGGCATTATTTAAGCTCAAGCAACCTTTTCTTACGGCCGAAATATCCCGAAAGTCTGTTCTCAATAAGTATAGAATCGAGTATCAACCAATCCTTAGATTTATACCGAGGCCGGCTACCTCACTACTTTCTAATAGCCAAGTTTGTTCCACTAAGGTTCTAAGGTCCGTTAGTGCTTCACGACACCACGCGGCAGCCCCATATTCTCATTGTTTCCACACGAAGGATACCAGTATCAACCAAAGTGTCACACCAACATAGCCATCGCTTAAACCATATTGGTCTATGTCGTACAGTCTTCACGATCTATTTCTGTTTACCTAAAAAGTGTCCCCAGATCCGGGTGTAGGATCTAAAACAAAACCCATGAATTTAAAGCAGGCAAGGCAAAACAAGAAAGCAATTTTAAAATGACCTAGATCCTAAGGTAAACCCCACTTTATAGTCCCCAACAGAGTCGCCAATTCTGTAATACGGTGGCAGAACCGACTGTTAATACTGGTTTGCATTTTGTATTCGTAAATGTCGTGGTAAGCAAGAGTCGCCACCGACTTTTATTTCATCCAATAAAGGAAAGGAAAAAGAATAGGAAAAACCTTTTTTTTAGAGTTTCTGAGTACGGGGGGTAGATTATAGAAAGGGAATGTGTTAGCACCCTTTCTATCAGTGGTTTTCCACAGGCTCTTAGGTACTTGCTCATTTTCTAAAATTGCTTGTGTGGGCCTGTATTGAAGCTGAAAAAGGGGGGGTTTATGTCTGAATTATTAGGCCCATTAGCTGCTGAGCCCAGTCAATGCGTGAGATTCAGTGTTGTTCCTTCCTGATGGTCCACCATGCTCCTTGCTTGCTTGAGCGCTAGATCTTGAATGTGAATGATCCATTGGTTGGATTATAGTAGCGCATGGTAGGCGTTTGGAAGCATTGTGCACAGGATCTGCAATCAAATATTGTGAAAATAGAAAAATACTAGGACCTGGGATCGAACCCAGGTCCTCCCACTCAACACACGCGTGCTTAACCAACTGGGCTTTAATGCTTAGTTGTTATAATATTGAAGCAACAATAATATAATAAAATATGGGTCAATGTGGTAAATAAACGCGCGAAATTTGAATTGCCCAATCAGGCTGGGACACGCCATCGTCTTCCTCACAAATCCGTCGTTTTAGGTATGATACCTTTACCTACGGCCTGCCTCTGTAGCTATAACCCCGCATCTTTCAAAAATCTCAAACAATCAAGATAAATTAATTCCAAGTATACCAATCAACTCGTCTTGACGCCACCAACATCAAGGTATCCTTCTTTTGCCCTAATTTTCCCTGTAAAAAAAACACTAAAACGGCAAGATAAACCCTAATAATGGCAGTTGTGAATACATGAATCAAAATGCAAAATTACTTAAACCAAAACATTCCAAATGTCAATACAAACACAATGCTATGCTCAAAAGTAATTAATCATGCGTAAATAGTAAAATCAAGGTCAAGTTTGGATATGCAAGCCGTGGGTCTGTAGCTTACGATTCTGGGCATGAGGATGCTTGCAATGGATTGAAACACGTTCTGGAGATGTCCAGGAGTCTATTGGTAGTCTTAGAATGCTTTGAATTGGCCTCTAAGCTTGAAATTGATCCACCACTTTTTGACAATTTTGCAATTTTTGTTTGCATCTTTCACAACCTCTAAAACCTCTCCTTGCGCATTGTTCTTGTTCATTATATATATTAGAACAAATTAGGTTAACAAAAACGAGTTAAATCTTTGTCAATCATGGAAATTGGATTTGATTTTGTTCTTGTATTATATGTTTCTAAAATAAGCATAATCATGTCAATTTTGCTTCAATTTGCCTTGATCTAATTTGATATGATTTGCCAGCCTAATTGGATTTGATTCCTACAAAAAATCAGATCAAAAATCAATCTTTTGTATTTTTTGCAATTTATTTGATTTAATTTGAATTTTAAATAATAAAAAATCAAAATAAAATAAATAATGAAGCAAATAAAGTGTAGATGCTGATTTGGGTCGTGGATCATATCACAAACAAGATTCAATCATGAAAAGCTAGGCCCATTTGACAAAAAAAAATGCATTTTTGAGCACATTTGACTTTTTACAATTTTGCAAAAATGGTCAACTTTGACAAGACATATCTCTTCCAATTTTAACCCTAGAGAAGTGTTCTTAGGCTTTTTAGAAAGCTTAGGATGTCCTATAAACAACCCTTTTGGTCTCATCTCAATTAGGTCTTCCATGTTCATGTAAGAAGCTTTGACCCAAATGGTGTTTTTGTTGACTTTTCAAAAGGACCTATAATGTAGAAATTCATATCTTTTGATGAGTGCATATTTTGAACTTGAGGGCTGAATATGAGTTGTAGGAAATTGGATTCTATTCAAAATGAGCCTTGGATGAGAAATGTCTGATAAAGTATGAAGAAGTTATGCCTGGTCAAAGTTTGGTTGACTTTTCCTAAGAAACCCTAATTTAACAACTTTTGGGTTTTGATGAATTTGAGGTATTCCTTGAGGAATAATGATCAGCCCTTGATAAAATGATGGATATAACTTATAAATGTTGATGTTGACCAAAAATATTGAAGTTTGACTTTATGTGGGCCATAGTTAACTTTTGACCTAGTATAGTTGATTTTCAGGCATCTGACCAATTAACTGAGCAAACTTCTTGTGTAAGGCATGAAACTTGACATGGATGATCTTGAGAACATATTAGTACCATAGAAATAATTTGGGGACCTTTGGGCTTCAACCATCCTGCTGAAAATGGAAACCCTAGTTTGAGGTACATTGTCTTAGGAGAGAGTTTGTCTGGTCAACTCTTGGGCATCCTTGAGCAAATTGAGGACCTTAATGGGCATGTGTTGAATAAAATGAGAGGGGAAATTTTGGGGTACAACAGTTTTTTAAAAAGTATGTTCAAATAGGTTCGTTTGACTAAGGCGAAACGAATTTAAAAGTAATAAAGCAAGACTTTTAAAATAAAACAAAAGACGTTTCAAACTGTAAAAATAGGTGACATAACATCAAAATAGTTTAAAATGGGTTGATTCAAATGTACATTTCCCTAGTTTGACTCATTTCGCTCGTTTGCTTGGGTACTCTAAATGACTAGCGTGTAGGAATGCGAAAGTTTGAACCTTTGACACTATGTACTAAGTGCTTCATTTATAATACAAAAAATAAATACTTTTCAACGGGTTTCTCTTCTTCATAAGCCACGTTGTTGTACCTAAAAATTTTCCCTCCCATTTTTGAAGACAATTGATCCAAGACACTTCCTCATGCTCCCAGGGTTCTGAATTGCGCAAGAAAACTCAAGGGTTTGAGCATATAAGCCCCTCTCCTAAGCAATTTACCTACAACTAGGGTTTTGTGTTTTTCAAAGAAAATTGAGCTTATAATGCCTCAAGTGGATTTCATGATTCCTCATATGCTTCAAGGTACCCTCATGTCAAGTTTCAAACCTTGCATCACAAGTTTGCTTAGTCACTTGCTCAGATGAGTGAAAATCAACTATATTGGATAAAAAGTCAACATTGGTCAACTTATAGTCAAACTTCAATATTTTTGGTCAACATTAATATTTTGAAGTCACATTAATCATTTGATCAAGGGTTGATCATGATTCATCAAGATAAACTCAAGATTCATCAAAAGACAAAAGTTACCAGATTATGGTTTTCTTAAGGAGAAGTCAACTGAACTTTGACCAAGCATAACTTTCAAATGCTTTATCAGAAATTCCTCAACCAAATCCAATTTTGAAGGATATTCAATTCTCTACAACTTTGTCTTTCTAGGCTCAAGGCAAAAAATGCTTCATTTGAGAGATATAGGACAAAACATTACATGTCATTTTAAAAGTCAACAAAAAGACATCTTTTGTCAAGGCAATTTACATCAAGTTAAAGACTTCAAATGAAATAATGACCAACATGATAGTTGTAGGGGACATCTTTAGATTTCAAAAAAGTCAAAGATCACCTTCATATGACAAAATTTGAGAGAGTTATGATTGGTGCAAATTGAGCGATTTTGAGAAAATGCATCAAACCACAATTGAGCAATTTTGGACTTTTAGGCTAATGGGCCTAACTTTTGAAGTTCTACCATGTTTATGACATGTTTAGGGACCCCTAATTCCATTCATGCATTATTTTAATTTTTTATTTCATTTATTTTTATTTTATTCATTTAAATTCAAAATTAAATAAAATAAATATTAAATAAATGTACAAGGAATGTGGGCTTTTGTTTTGGATCATTTTGAAGCCCAAAATCACATATTCAACATAACAAAACCGTGAGGGATGAAGAAGGAAAGAGATCTTCATGTTTTGTAAACTTTTGCAATTATTTTGAAAATAAATAATGACTTTGATTGCACATTTTTCATTCTAAGAATGTTAACTTAAAATATCATCCATTCTAAATAGAGGACACACTCCATAAGACAAGGACGGGATTGGTTGCCATAGGAACAAGTTCTCAAAGACAAAATTTTCAAAGAATAGGTGCAAATCGTATCCCAGTTTTCCAGCCATTCTCAACTGAAACGAAGCCTCGAATCATCATCCTGACATCCCCAGGAACCTCCTCAAGTCCATAACCACACTCAACCGTGCCTAGAACGCCTCCCCTCAATCCCACCGGTGTAAGAATTTTCTAATTTCAAATTTCTTAATCCTTGTGTTATTAATAAGTTTCATATGTCCAGATGTGTTAAACAAGAAACATAGAACAGGTTGGAACCAAGCGGGTGAAGAGAAGGGAGAGGGTTCGAACCCCAGCGATGCCAAAACCCTTTTTGCTTTACTTTCTCCATTTTCCTTTTTTATTAGTTATTTTATTATTAATTAACTTTTCTTTAATCAAAACTTATACATAAAAAAATCAGAAAGAAGCCATATAATAAAATCAACAAAAAAATTAGTTTTAGGGTGTAAATTATTTAATTGATTTTTTACACAATTAGATTTTAGGCTTTTTATTAATTAAAATCAATTAGAATTAGGATTTTAATAATTATTAATTAACACTTAAATTATTTTCATAAAAATACCAAAGATATGAACTTAGATGTTTAGGGCATTTAAACTTTTTTTCCAACATTTTTTTTTTTTTTTGCTATTTATTTTCTTAGACAATTGTATAGGTCACACAGTTTAATGTAATAGTTTAGATTTACATCCCCGCATTTTTTCTAATTATGTAACTCTCCCAAAACCCTGTAATAGCGTAGATTTACATTCTCGCTTTATCTTTTTTCTTTATATGTTTGTATATATATAACTGCTAGTAAATAGACTTGTATGATAAAAATAAAATCAAACATAGATAACCTTAATTTTCAAGATAAAATAACTGAAATCAATACACTTTGCACACTTTACCTCTAGGGTAACCTCTCTTCGTTGCCTTGCGATACTAATGGTCACGTCCCACGAAAATGGGAATACTTTAGCAAATACCCTCAGTTAAACAATATCATCATGGTCCCTTTCAAATAAAGATCATAATCCCTCGATGATACTTCAAGTTTCCTACAAAATGATCTAGTCCCTTCGATGACCCTACAAGAAAAATTATGACAGTCCCTTCGAATTGCTAAAGTATCCTTATATGTTGCCTTCTATGACCATTCGACGACCCTACGTCTATTCCTTCACATCAAATAGATATGGCTACCTACAAACTAAAGGCGTGGATAATACTATCTCTAACAGAGAAGGAAAATAACAAGAACAACCTTTATCAAGACTCAACAAATTGCTTGCTCATAACAGTTTCTAACAAACAAATTCATTTTACACCTCACGTTTCAAAATAAATATTTTCAAAATAACACTTTGTATACATTCTTGAGGACTGATACAAGAATTATTACAAAGTATTCCTCACAATTGGTATTCAAAATATTTTTAAATCACACACACACAAAGCAAGTTTAAAGTGAGCTAAGCAATTAAGAGCCTGTAGATAACTACAGATGAAAAGGGTGCTAACACCTTCCCTTTTCATAACTTACCCCACGAACTCAAAATATATCAAAGGTCTTTCTTGTTCTTTTCACCTTTCCTCATTTAATAAAAGAAAATTCGGTGGCAACTCTTGTTATCCGCAACATTTGTGATAAAATGCTAAAAGAGTCAGTTCTCCCACTGTATCACAGAACTGGATATTCTGCTAGGGAAATAATTAAAAGATGGGTTACCTTAAGAGTTTAGATCACTTTACTTGCTTAAATTATGTGTTTTATCTGCTTTATCTTTAAGGGATTTCTTGGGTTTATTATTTGAAAGGTCCTACACCTGGATCTAGGGATGCCTTAGGTAAGTAGAAATAGATCATGAAAACTATACCGCATAGACCAATATGGTTGAAGTGATGATTATGGTTAGTGCAACACTTTGGTTTGTACTAATGTTCCTTGAGTCAGTCAAGGATAACATTAGGCTTCCGCGTGGTGTCATTAGCATTAATTAACTTTTAGAACCTTAATTGAACCATCTTGGTCATTAAAAGGTAGTGAGATGGCCAACTTTGGTGTAGTCCAAGGTTGGTTGATACTCGATGCTACGCTCATTGAGATTCGACTCTCGGGATATTTTGGCGCCAAGCTGGTTGCCGTGCTAAAATAAAGACTGTGAGAAAGATCAATGATATGAGATCCTTATAACATGATTACTATTTTAGGATAGGTTGAGCCAACTAAACTTCAGTTGTAGGAAGGGTACTTACCTATTGACTTCATGCAAGCCTTTAAACCTAAGGATACTTGTGTGACTTGTTTGTATTCACCATCTAACAACTTGAACTTATTGTAGGATTTGTTTCTATAAAATCACTTGTTCTCATCACCTTACGTTTTTGCTTAGTGGATAGCATACACATCATGTCATTTCATAGCATAGCATTTTTTCTAACCATTTCAAGGATCTTAGGGGTTTATGGTGCAATATTTGCAGGATTATTATAAACCAAACTTTTATCAAGGGGAAAGAAGATTTATTTTCCTCTATCCAGATGCCGTCAAGATCAAAGTATATTTTCTTGAGTCAGAGGCTATGACCCACTTGATATGGTGGGCTTGATTCTTATAGAAGGACATTCAAAGATGAAAACTCAAATTTCTTCAGATAAAGATGCAACCAAATTCAATTTCTAATGTTTCAAACTAGATTCCATAAATATCCTTGAAAATATTGCATATGCATCTACATGCCAAAAATATCACTGCATAACAGATATTCTCAAGACAGGTTTCTCATCTCCTCGCTGTTTATTTCAACAAAAATGGCTCTCGAACAAATAGTGAAGGATCTCCAGTCTCAGAATGCTCACTTTCAGGAATTGGTTCTAAGCCTATACAAGGGGCAAGAGGAATTGAAAGCACTCCTAGCTGAGAACATGACCCAGAAGAATCCTAAAGACAACAAGGATAACCAGTTGGAACAACTGCAGGCTGAGATGAGAATCTAGATGATTGGTCAGATGGCTCTTATCCAAAATTTAGCTCGGGGACAAGAAAAGTTAAGAATCCTCATTAGCGAGCTTCATCAGAACGAAAATGACCGTATAGGACAAACTGCTAGAGTTAAAGATCTGATCATTAACCAACCTCCAATGATACAGGAAACTGACTTGGTTGAAAGTAGGAGGGTGTAATACGGTGGGATAACTGACTTGGGTGTTTTTCATTTGATTGCAATTGTTGTGGATTACAAGAGTCGCCACTGACTTTTCTTTTATCCAATAAGGAAAGGGTGAAAAGAACAGGAAAGACCTTTGAGATTATTTTCTTGAGTTCAGGGGGTAGGTTATGAAAAGGGAAGGTATTATCACCCTTTTCATCCGTAGTTATCTATGGGCTCTTAGTTTCTTGCTAGATCACTTGCTTTTGTTTGAAAATGTGCTTGTGGTGTGGGTTTTGAAAGTATTTTGAAAAGTGTCTTTGTAATGGTTCTCGTTTCTATAAGGACGCGTACAAAAAGCTTTGTCTTTTGAAAATGTTTCAAATGAAAGTGTTGGTGTATAAAGTGTTTTTGTTGTGAGCAAGAGAGCAACTAGGAGCATCCTACCTACTCAAAAGGTCTATGTTCTTTTCCCCCTCCTTTAGATTTTGCTATCTTACCATTAATTTTGTAAGAAGCCCCATCATTAGATGTGAAGGGACGGGCATGGCACGTTTGTATAGTCATAGAAGACAGCCTATGAGACATTTTAGCAATTTTTGTTTAGGGACTAGATCGTTTACCGAAGGCAAAATTAAGGGTCATCGAGGGACTACGATCTTTTATCGAGGGTCTTTGCTAAAACACCCAAATTCGAGGGACATGACTATTTTTCCGAGGAAACAAGTGAGATTACCCTAAGGGTGCATGTGTGTGGATAGTCTGTTTGATTGCATGCATTTTGTCTTTGAATTTTAGCTTGTCTACTTGTTGGTTTTATCTTTCCATACATCCTAATTACTAACATTTGTACAAAAATAATAAAAATGCAGAAAAATAAATCTTACACTATTATAACCATATTGAATAGCAAGAAAATATAAATAAAAAAAATAAAGAAAGGAAAATGGGCTTTTTCGATTCAGGCAACCACAGTCTTTGATTTTGTACTTCTTGGCTTCTTTCGATTTGGGCCTGGAGTCAGCAAGGTCATGTCTTTTGATTTCACCCTTTTCCTACTTCTTTCGATTTGGACCTGGAAGTCAGCATGACCATCCTTCTGGATGCTTATTTCGTTTGAGACATGGCATTTAGTGTGGACATCCTAGTGGCTACTTCCTTCATTTGAGGCCTGGGGTCAACGTGAGGTGCACTCTTTTGACTGCAGGAATGCTAGGCCCTCAGGTTGAGATTCGAAAGGCTTGAGTACTTAGCCAATCGAAGATTACAGAGAACTTGTTTTAAAATTTTAAAATACAACCTTCAAGTGTATCTTTCGAAGTCTACAGGCCAGGGGTTAGCACAAAATTATTGGGTCTCAAAATCCAAAGCCTAGCTAGTCAGGATTGAGATTTTCAATATATGGGCTGTCAGGATCGAAGGTTAAAACATGGTCAAACTCCCTAGATGAAATATCTACACTTTCTCTTTATTGTTATGCACACATGATATTTAAATGAAATAGTTCCAAGTTTAAAGAGAACTTACCTCTTGAAGCGCTTAAATCGAAGGAAACTGCAAGTGTCTTCCTTGGTGGTGAATGGAAGTTCGTTAGGGCCTTCCTGGGGCTAGTGCAATTACTACTTTGTTCAAGCAGTCGCTGAATCGAAGGATGATATGTGAGTGAATCAAAGGTCTCTTTATAACAAGCAAAGGGAGTGAATCAAAAAGCTATTATATTGTAGTTGGGGAATGGGTCGAAAGTGAGTTATCTGGCCATTAGAGGAGTGAATCGAAGGGTTCACTTAGTGTACAAAGGGGGGCTGAGTTTTTTTTAGAAGAATTAGGAATATTTGGAAAAAAAACGTTGGATGGATGTTTGAGAGTTTTAAGAAATTTCTCACAACAAGAGTTTTCTTGTAACTATCTAGGGGCCCCTAAGATGTATGGTGGAGGCTCATATTTATAGATGGCTTTGGCTGATGTTTTAGGAGGGAAAACAAAAAGTTTAAACAAAAAAGGCATGATGTGCTTGTAGCTTTAGAGGGGAAGTATTCATATGCCAAATTGGTGCAAGAACGAGGGCAACATTGCAGGACTGGTGTGCAGCAGTTTGGGAGTGTTATGGCCAGTGTATCAGGCCTAAACTTGGCAGCGCATGGGACTTAGTCAGCAAGTACCTCTCAACCTTTTGTTTTGACCCCCTAGCCCTATCCTTCGGCCAGACTCCTCAACAATATTTCTTTTCAAATCAAAGTGTCCTTCGAATGGCTCCTATGGATATCCTTTGTAAGGGCTCAAATAAGTGCCTTTCGACTAGGCCTTTTGTGTGCTCTTTCGAATGGTCCAAATACATGCCCCTGAAATGGATCACCAAAGTATGTCATTCGATTGGGACATCCAGGTATATTTGGCAAGTCCTTCGAATGTGCCATCATGGTACTTCTTTCGCACGAGACAATGGCATGGTGTAGAGTTTGTATGTTGAAGCAAACTATTTCCAAGGGGGATACTGCCCAGTCGAAACTAGCATGAAAGTAACCAATACTTTAAGGGCGCATTGCCTTGTGAATGCTAGCCTTGGAGGGAGTTTTTGCCTTGTGCATTCTGGCCTAAAGGGAGTCTTGATTCTTTTATTGATGGATTCACCCGCTCTAAATGAAGGATGCATGCAGAGGGTAAAGGGCACAATCGAAGCTTGCAACAAAGGAGGGCCACATGCCCCAAACGAAAGGTGTAACCAAAATTTGTATTGAAGCATTCACACGCCCCAAATGAAGAATGCATGCAGACGGTAAAGGGCACAATCGAAGCTTGCAACAAAGGAGGGCCACATGCCCTAAACGAAAGAGGCCTGCAGGAGGCAAAATATGTAATCTAAAGAGACCAGAAAAGAGGCCTTTGCCTTATGAATTGAAGGAAATCAGCAAGAGGCCTTTTGCCTTGTGAATTGAAGCTAGTTGAAGATAAGTGTTGCCCTGTCGAAGCTTGCAACAAGTTGTTTCAAGGGGTGACTTTGGGCTTGTGCATGCTAGCATGGTGGGAAATTCTGCCTTGTGAATTTGGCAAACATGCAGGAAAGGGGCTATATGGACAAACAAAATATGTATACCCATTTTTCATAAAGAGACTAAAATTTTCAAATGAAACAGGAATTGAACTTGTCCAAAAGAAGTCTAGTGCCCAAACGAAGCAGGAAATGAACTTTTCCAAAAAGGAGTCCAGTGCCCAAACGAAGAGTGTAACCAAAGCTTGTATCGAAGGAGCCAAAGTTCCCAATCGAAAGTTGTAAAATCGAAGAGAACTTGTTTTTCCTACAATTTTGTCAAAAAGAATATTTTCATCTGCTTTGCCCTTTTTAGCAATTTCCTCTTTTAACTTGATGCTAAAAAATCCAATTGTACTTGTGCAAGTTTGAATCTTGAGAAACCTTGTGGGAAGTGCCTTGAGAAATGAGAGGGAAAATTTTGGGGTACAACAACTGCCCCTATTCAATCTTCTTAAACTTGAAGAGTTAGATTGGAGAATCTGCCAATCGTGACTTGAAGGTGGAAGATGATTGAACACTAGAGTGCCCAGAAATTTGCACTTAATGATATGATGGTTGATTGTGGAAGGAATGGGATTAAAGATGCCATTTGGAGAAATAATGGATAGTTGTCAGAGATGGGCTTACAGATGCCTTCAAAAGGTGTTTGTTGACAGAAATTAGACTAAGTCTAAACTTGACTTTAACTGGAAAAGAATCAGAATAAATCTTTGGAGTGATTTGTCTGAACCAGAGAAAGTGTCTATCGGAAAGGAATCAGGATAAACCATTTATCGATTTAAACTGAACCAACAGAGGCCTTGAATAATTTTTAACTAGAAAGAATCAGGATAAACCTTTGGAGCGATTTATCTAAACCGGAGAAAGTGTCTACCAAAAAGGAATCAGAATAAACCATTGATCAATTTAAACCGAACCAGCAGAAGTCTTGAATAATCTTTAACTGGAAAGAATCAGGATAAATCTTTGGAGCAATTTATCTGAACCAGAGAAAGTGTCTACTGGAAATGAATCAGGATAAACCATTGATCGATTTAAATTGAACCAGCAGAAGTCTTGAATAATCTTTAACTGGAGAGAATCAGGATAAATCTTTGGAGCGATTTATCTGAACCAGAGAAAGTGTCTACTGGAAAGGAATCAGGATAAACCATTGATCGATTTAAACTAAACCAGCAGAGGTCTGGAAAAGAATCAGAATAAATCTTTGGAGAAATTTATCTGAACCAGAGAAAGCATCTAACGGAAAGGAATCGGGATACATCATTGATCAATTTAAACTGAACCAACAGAGGTCTGGAAAAGAATTAGAATAAATCTTTGGAGCGATTTATCTGAACCAGAGAAAGCATCTACCGGAAGAAGAAAGTAACGTGGCACTTCCTGACTTGCCAATTCAAATTTCGCGTGTTTTAAATATAACTTTTTTCTTTTCTTATATTATATTTGTTGTTAATCATATGTACAACTAACACAACCAGCTCAGCTGGCAAGCGCGCAGTGGGAGAATGCCTAAGGGCCTGGGTTTGATCCTTAGGTCCCAACATTGCTTCATATTATTTTTTTCTTACATAATCAGGTGCACATGTATCCAATGAGTCCACCATGTATCATCAGCGTCCAACCATCAGATCATCAACAAGTCAGATCTAAGGCCTCCCCAATGAAGGTCCACCATGCGCTGGAGTCAAGTGTACACACAGAATCTGGCAAAGTCAAAAGGGCCAGGAGCATTGTTGGGCCAAGAAATTTCCATCAACACCCCCTCATTTTTTAATACCAGGCCCATTCTCTCTTTTTTATTTATTTCTTTTATTTAATTTAATTGACTTAATTGTTTTTTTAACAAAATTAATTTCCTTTTTTCCAAAAAAAAAATCATAAAATCAAGTTTCAAAAATTTAGAACTAGGTTTTTATTTTATCAAATTTAATTTAATATTAGTTTAAATTTAAATTAGGCTAATTCTAACTTTTTGTATATAATTAAAATCAATTAGAAAAATTAGGGTTAGCTTGTGATTTAATTTTTATTTCTTTCTCAAATAAATTATAAAAATATAAAAATAGGTTAATTTAGTTATTTTTCTTAAATCTAAATTAATTAGTAATTAGGTTTTTATTTTTATTCAATTAAGCTTTATTTTCTCAAAATAACACAAAAACCACAAAAATGATTTCTCCTTTAAATTACAATTAGGTAGTTGGGGTCAAAACCCTAAATCTCTCGTTTTCGATTCATCGCGCGCGTTTATTATTTTTACGATATTAATGTAACTGCTCACGGTATGTAATAGCTTAATTAGGATTTCCTTTATTTATCGTCTTTTACGGGTTTTTTGGCTATGTAATTAATCCCTACCCCGAAGCCTTGTAATAGCGTAGGTTTTATTTCTCGCATTTTAATTCTCGCAAATATTAACTGTTTATATGTATGTTAATAGGATTGTATGACAAGATTGCATGATAATTTAAAACAGTTAGAAAAAACCTAATGTGCAAAGATAATAACTGAAATCAAATCACTCGCACATGCGCACTCTTAGGGTATAATCTCACTTCGGTTGCCTTCGGTAAACGATCATTAAGCATAAGGTGTCTTAGTGGTTGCCCTCCAGTCTAAACAAATATCAAAAGTCCCGCTCGGAAATGTTGCCTCGAAAATGTTGCCTCGAATATGATCTTAAAGACTCTAGGGTTATTCCTAAGACGTCCTAACATTGCTTTAGTGATCGTACGTCCCTTTCGAATTGACCCTTACAACTCCAACGACGGTGCTACCTACTCCTTAATAGTAGGATAGTGTTGTCTAAAGGAAACAAGAATAGAAATAATCTTTCTTAGAGTAGGTAGATGCTAGTAGGTACTTGCTCAAAATCAAACTTTTCACACCAAACACTTTTCAAACAAAGTTTTCAAAAACAACTTCGTAACACTCTTAAGGACAGAAACAAGGGTTAAAACGAAGTAAAATAAAACTTTTCAAAAACAAAGCACATACACAAGCAATTTAAAAAATGAGCAAGTACCTAAGAGCCCATGGAAAACCATGGATAGAAAGCGTTCTAACACCTTCCCTTTCTATAATCTACCCCCCGTACTCAAAATCTCGAAAAAGGATTTTTTTCTGTACTTTTTTCCTTTCCGGTTGGATGAAATAAAAGTCGATGGAGACTCTTGCTTACCGTGACATTTTGCGAATATAAAATGCAAAGCGCAAATCAGCATTTTCAAAACAGTCGGTTCTGCCACCGTATCACACAACCAAATTGAATTATTGTACAAATAATTGAAACAAATAATATGCAAGATGAATTAAATATGGAAGAAATGTAAATGCAAAGAAAAATATTTTGTTTTTGGTTTCTTAAGAAAAAAGAGGTTTTGACCTAAAAAAAAGTAATTAAATTAAATAAAACTTAAGTTAAATAAAGAACTTATTTAAGAAATAAGTTTAAAGAAAAAGTATTTTT
Organism: Vicia faba; assembly: GCA_948472305.1. NCBI lineage: Eukaryota > Viridiplantae > Streptophyta > Magnoliopsida > Fabales > Fabaceae > Vicia > Vicia faba. The sequence continues at coordinate 1,412,220,889 of OX451741.1, read as the reverse complement.
GTATTTTTATATTTTTGTTTTGAAAATAATATGCGGTGTCATGAAATATTTTTGGTCCTTTTTATATTAAAAAATAAGTGTATTTAAATAAATAATAACCTAGTTTTATTTAAATATTTACAAGAAAATTAATACAAATAAATAAAGTATGGTGGATAAAAATAATTTTTTTCATGTAGAAAAATAATTAAGTTATGTCACAATATAAATCTATGTTTTTTATACTTTTTATGATTCTTTGGTATTTTTTAAAAGAAAAAAAGAAATAAATAAATGAATAAAAATAAAAATGGGTCAGGGAGGTGTTACAAGCAAACAGGGTATATGTTAGCAAAAATAAAAAAAGGAATTTACAGGCCCAAAGGGCCCAGCGCCTGCAAACAGAAATAAAAAAAATGTCAAAAATGTGAAAAAGGCAAAATAGTCTTGCTGGGGCTTGAACCCAGGACCATAGGGTGAACAGGCGCGCGTTTTACCACTGGGGTCGCTATACATCTGTTTATATAGGCAAAACCATAAATATATAAGGTAGATTGCTTTCTGAAGGCAACTTCATCTTCAACCTTGAGCCATGGCCGGACCACCTGTATCTTCCTCATTTCTCCACAAAAATGGAAACTCCAAACATGAAAGTTATGGTGTTTCTTCCCACGAATTCAAACATATAACTTATGTAAACTAAATTTCAAAGATAAAAACTAATTTTGCTGGCCCTAAATTGAAACCTAATTTTCTCAGAAATTTAAAATCCAAAATTCTCTATACACAGTCAATATAAATGAAAACTATGAACATGGTTAGCTTTAGAGCAAGGATATCTACATTTTGTTTTCATAAACCAGGATCAAATGATGCTTGTATGAAGAGATAGAAGTTTGAGTTTTTACCTCTTGCAGCTGGAGTCGTGAATGGAGTTTAAGTGACTTTTGAGATGGCCTGAGGATCTGTTTAGCTTTCCTGGACCTCCTTGAATGTATCCCAACTCTTACTTTGCCATGAATGTCCCTGAATCTCTCTACTCAAGTCAACCTGCAAGCTTGGTTTTTGAAAATGGTGGATAGTGATAGAGGAGTTACAATGAGGAAACAAGGGTATGGATTGCTTTGATATGATGTTTAGAAGTTGTTTGAGTGGTTAGTTTTCAAAATGCACGAGTGGAAATGAAGATCATGAGTTTTGGTTCAGAACTGTATGTTAATGGTGCTCTTGAACAGGTTTTTGGTTTTTTAATGTTTGAGGCAGTTTCAGGGCACTAGCATTCATGTGTCAACTTGCCAATAGTGTATCTACTTATAAGCAAAAGGTTTTAAGACTTGAATTATTGTACCCCAAAATTTGCTCTCTCATATTATCAAGATTTTCCTCACAAGACTTCTTGGATTCAAGACCAGATTAGGGTTTGCTCAGCTCAAGACATCTCCTTGCACTGATAACCTAAAATTGGGGTTTGAGTTTGCACAAGGATTTTTGGATCATCAATGCTTCATGTGACTCTCATACACCATCTTGGACCCCTAAGATTGTTCATACCAAGTTTCAAGCCTTGAATCACATTTTTACCCAGTCAATTGGACAGTTGACCTAAAAATCAGTTATATTGGGGAAAAGTTAACCATGGAAAATTTACAGTCAAACTTCATAAATTTTGATCCACAACAACATTCTAGGCTCTTATGTACCATTTGATCAAGTTTGGATTACAACTCCTCAAGAAATTTGATCAGATCATCAAAAGGGCAAAATGGTCAAAATTAGGGTTTTAACTGAGAAAGGGCAATTTCTGATTTTTAACCTAGCCAATGACCAATTGGGTTCAAGCATGATTTCAAGGACTCAATGGCATCATCTTGACCTAATCACATGGTTCAAAAGATCTCAAATGCATTGGATTGATAGATGAATTTTCTAGTCAACTGATCAAAAATCAACTGTACACTGAAAAGTCAAACTTTGACTTTTTGGTCAAAATGAAGTGCCAAAGGTCATAATTCATCAAGATATGTCAAAATGTTAAACTTGTTGGCCAAGAAACCTAAAATTTCAATTTAGGGTTTTAATTTGAAATTTTTCATAACTTAGAATTTTTCTAAGTATGGAAAATTTCTTATTTTTCCCCAACTTTTCCCAACTTTTTCACCATGATGCAATTGGATTCAAAGAAAACTTCCAACATGAAAGTTGTAGTCCTCCATGAGATCTACAACTTTGATTCACAAATTTTTCATAAAAGATGCTTGGATTTCAAGTTATGATTTTATGAATAGGGGTCCATAAATAAATAACTTAGTGAAATTTTGCCCTAGTTTAGGCAGGTTTTTGACCTAACTTCATGGAAACTTTTCACCTAGTTCCAAGAGGTATCTCAAGTTTCATTTCAAAGATGGATTTTAGAGCATGTTACAAGATTTCCAAAATGTCTAAGTACTCTCCAAGATCATTTATGGTTAGGGAGAATCGAAGAAGAGAAAATGGCAATTTGTCACTTTTGTTCAAGCCATGTTTACAATGCTTCAAGTTGCAAATCAGTTCCTAGCATGCTTGTACCTTGAATTAAAGGGTCCTAATCCCTTCTACACTCCATAATTGAATGCTAATTCAATGGACAATGGCTTTATTTTGACCTTTGGAGCATTTTACAAAGGTTTAATCCAAAAATGGCATAAAGTTCACAATACCATTTTGATAAAGCATGCTTTTTGCAACTTTGCAATTCTTGAGCCATGGACCTGATCTTTTGCTGCAAGCAATATCCACAAATATCAGGAAATGTTTACCAACTCCTTGCAGCCCTAGAACTAGCAAGTACAAGCTTTTGGGCATAGTCATTTCAACTTTCTTCAAAAGCAAGCAAAGTGGAAAAAGTCAAGACAACTTGTCCATCTGATAAAGAGAAGACTTGGCTTCATTCTAAACAACTTCAGAAACTTGTCGCAAGCCAATACACGAATCCATAGCATTTAAAACCTTCCCAAACACAAAAAACACCAATTTATGCCCAAACAGGGAAGCTTCTGCAAAATAAAAGCCAACTTCACTTTGGCTCGTGTGTTTTGTCTTTCAACCTTTGAAACACTTCATCCACATCACATCCAAACTATCCAAGCCATTGCACTGCAACTGTGTGCCCTGTTTCAGCCATCACCATTTCATTTTTGAAGGTTGTAGGTTGACTTCTACAAGGAGTTTCAAGCGTCCTCAAGGAAAGCTGAGCATTGGGATAGCTTGAGGGAACTTTAAGGAAGCTCACACGATCTTCAGGCCTCACTCAAAGTCCCCACATTGCCATATCCAAAATCAGATGAACAAGGTATTTTTCAAATCTCTATCTCCTTATTTAGGCATCCTCAAGTCACGATTTGTGAAGCAAAAATGTATTCCTTAACTTGCTGAAGCTGTACATATGCATTGTTGTCATTTATATTAACTGAGTAGTGAGAATTTGAAGCTTGAAGTTCATGAAAAAACTAGGTCAGAAATTAGGGATGATTAAATTCTCTCTGATCTTTGAGAGTTAGTTTACAAACTTTATATCACTGGAATTGTGAGATCATAAGCTACATTTTTTGTGTTATGAGTTTTTGATTTTATGCAAGCTAGAGCAAGTTATAGTTTGAACTCAGAAACGCGCGCAGGAAGCCAATGACAGTGATGAAGATGATGTTCTGGGCCTAAGCGCCTTTGGGCCTGCTTGTTTTGTTTTTCACACCCCCCATATTCCTATCTGCACCCCTGCTTCATATTTTTATATTTTGCATAGTTTTTTCATTTCTTTTATGTTTATTGACTTTAATATTTTTTCTTAATATTAAAAAATCACAAAAATGTTTTCTTAATTTTTTGCATTTTATTTTATTTTTTTTATCTTATTTTATGCATAAAATATTGATTTATTAGAATAAATAGAATCTATTTTCTTAAAAATAAATAGTAAACATATTTAAAAATATCATACATTTTTATTTTTATTATTCATACACCTAAAATATTATTTCCACATATATTTTAATTTTTAATATTTGTAAATATTTTTATTTTATTTATTTCTTGTACATAAATGAATAAAATAAATAATAGAAAAACATAATTTCCTTTTAAATCAAAAACTAGGGTTTCCCCTTTCAAAAAATAATAATATTATTTTTTTCTTATTTTTAGGACTTAAATAATTTTATTTTTACATACATAAAACAATTACAAAATATTTTTTGCATAATTACATTTTATTGCATATTTAAATACTTTTTTATTTATTTATTGTACAAGAATTCAATTGGGTTGTAATATTTTTTAGGGTTTTATTTTGTGTAAATATCCCCATTCAAAAACTTGTATCCCCCCTCCCATAATAATTGTTGTAATAGTTTAGTTTACTTTTACGCAATTTATCGCATTATATACATGTTTAGTAAATTAGGGTTTGTATGATAAGACAAAAATCAAACAAATAGCATGACCTAATCCAAGACAAAAATGCATATAAAATGGCACACATTGCACACAAGCACTTCTTAGGGTTTCACCCAGTTTGTTGCCTTAAAAATGGCTATGGTATGCATGCAAAGTATCTTGGCAAAACAAAGCAAAACAAAATAAAAGATCATAGTCCATCGATGACGCTATCAAAAGGTTGCCTAAAAAAATGATCTTGGTCCCTCAAACATGCTAAGAAACTTGACAACATTGTTATCATGGTCATACGATGACCCACGCCCGTCCCGTTTAACATCCAAAGATAGGGTTGTTTACCAAAGCAATGGTAAATCAACAATGTCAAAGGAATAAAAATGTACAAGAAAGACTTTTTGAGTATGTAGAATGCTTCTAGTTACTTGATCAATTTGCAAACAATCCTTGCTATTTTCAAAAACAAACACACACAACTTTCAAAACATTTTCAAACAACTTTCAAAACATTGAAACATTTTTCAAAAGACAAACATCTTTGTATACATTCTTACGAACGAGAATCATTACAAAGATTGCCTAAACAATGGCCTCTTTTAAAAATACGTTCAAAACCACACAAAGCACCTTTTCAAACAATTGCAAAAGAAAAGCAAGTAATCTAAGTAAGTAACTAAGAGCCCATGGAAAACCATGGATGAAAAGGGTTCTAGCACCTTCCCTTTTCATAATCTACCCCCCCCCCAAACTCAAGAAAACATCTCAAAGGTCTTTCCTGTGCTTTTTTACCTTTTCTTTTGGATAAAATAAAAGTCGGTGGCGACTCTTGCTAAACCAAAACATTTGTGACGAAACGCAAAACCTCAAGTCAGTTCTCCCACGGTATCACAGAACTGGAGACTCTGCTGGGGAAAAGTATAAAAGTGGGGTTACCTTAGGGTTTATATCACCTTTATTTTCTTACCATGTTTTGACTTGTTTGCTTTACACTTTGGTCCTATTGTTTGGGTTTGAATCCTCTACCCGGATTTGGGAAACATTCATAGGTAAATAGCAATACATTGTCGAAACTGTGCGGGGTATACCGACACGGTCTAAGCAATAGCTATGTTAGTGTGACATATTTGTGGGTACCGGTAGCCTTTGAGTCAATCAAAGAGAATACGGGTCCGCTGAGTGGTATCATGAAGCACTAACGAACTTTTAGAACCTTTACTTGAACAATTTGGCCTTTTAGGATATAGTGAGATGACCGGCTTTGGTGCAGTCCGAAGTTGGTAGATACTCGATACTACACTCATTGAGGGTTGGTTCCTTGGAATATTTCGGTCGCCAGTAAAGAGGCTGAATTGAAACAATGAACAAGGAAACAATCCAGTGATATTGAGCTCCTTAGAACCCGGTTACTATTTCTAGGACAGGTTGAGCCAACTAAACATCAAGAGGGTACTTACCTATGAAACCCCATGCAAGCCTAAACTAGGAACTTGTGTGATTTGTTTGTACATATATACTTGTGCATAACATCATGGACATCATGAAGCATCATATGCATCCACTAACCATTTCAAGGATTTTGGAAATTCATCTTTGTTCCTGTTTTGTAGGTTATGGATGCACTTCGCAGGAAAACCATCCAAGTCAACCTTGTAAGAATTCCTCCGTAACTCAAGGAGCTAGCTTCAAGGATTCTTGAGAATTCTCCATTCACCGAGAGGCATGGTCGTCTTCTCAACTTAGTCACTTCCAACACAGAGGAAGACATGATGAAAGTTCTTTTCCAGTTCTTTGACCCATTGCATCACTGCTTCACATTTCCTGACTACCAGCTTGTGCCCACTTTAGAGGAATTTTCTCAACTCTTGAGGATTCCTATTCTCAATCAACTACCCTTCAACGGTACGGAAAGAGATCCAAATCCAGAAGAGATTGCTCAAGCCTTGCACTTGCACTCATCTGATGTCACAGCCCATTGGGAAACTAGAAGTGGTGGCAAAGGCTTCTTGGCAAAGTTCTTGCTTGAGAAGGCCCAAAGCTGCTGGAATTCTTTGGACTTACAAGCCTTTGAGGAGATTGTAGCTTTTCTCATCTATGGGATGGTCTTGTTCCCTAACCCTGATCAACTCATAGATGTAAGTGCCGTCAAAATCTTCATGGCTCGCAACCCGGTGCCTACATTGCTTGGAGATATCTTGCACTCTTTTCACACTCGTACAATGAGGAAAAGAGGTGTTCTCATGTGTTGCACTCCTCTACTGGCAAGATGGTTTATTTCTCATCTTCCCCCAATCAGTCTTGAAAAGTGAGCAAGGTTTGAGGTGGTCACAACGATTGATGACTCTTACACATTCAGATGTTCATTGGTGTTCTCGATCCAGAGAAAATGTTATCATCATCGATCGTTGTGGGGAATTACCTAATGTCCCTCTACTTGGCATTAGGGGAGGCATCACCTACAACCCTTGCTTGGCTCTAAGGCAATTTGGTTATGCCCGAAGGGATGACCCACATGACATGCTGATTCCAGACTTGGTTTTTGACTTCGACAACGACGATCAAGGACTCCGTCAAAGGTTCATCTGAGCTTGGAGGATGCCAAACAAGGTAGACAGTAAGACCTTGGGACACAAGAATTCCATCCCCCTTGAGCCTTACCTCAAGTGGGTACGAACTAGCGCCTAAAGTCTTATGATGCCTTACCCCTCTATTCTCCCAGTGATTATAGAGCCTGTTAAGGAAGGAGAGGTTCCATACACCCTCCTACATCCTGACATGCCAACATCACTCGAAGACCTGCAAAGGAGTTGGATAAAGCTCAAGGGAGAACGCGATACTTTTGAAGCCCAATTCTACACAAGAGAGAAGAAGGTTTTGGAACTTAATTGGTTACTTCATGAAGAGCATACTCCCAACACCTACATTGCACCGAAGAGGATGCGCAACGTCTTTTTATCTTAGAATTTTGTACTATTTTTCCCTAGGGGCATTGATGTAAACAAATTCTATTCTATTAATATAACGTTTGTTCCTTTTTGTTTAACACAAATTTGAATTTTCCTGAATCCTTGAAAGCATTACATGAATACATATCATTCATCATATGCATAAACAGGTCTTCACACCAAGTTTCCTCATCTCTCTGCTGTTTATTTCAGCAAGATGGATATTGAACAAACGGTCAAAGACTTGCAAGCTCAGAAATCACAATTTCAACATCTACTCTTGACCTTGGCTAAGGGGCAAGAGGAGCTCAAAACTCTGCTAGAGAAAGAAATGGATAAAAAGAAGAAGAAGCAAGCCGGTGTAGTTATCATGGGTAAAAGGTTTGAAGGACAAGCCAGACAGACTTTGGAATTTCCATCAACCTCTGAGGAAGGGGAAAGAAAGGGTAAAGAGATTGCAGTGCCATCTGAATCTAAAGCTGGAGAAGAGGAAGATGAGGATTACTCTGAACAACAATACCCTCCGGCCGATGACAAATACAAAAACTTGGAAGAGCGTCTAGCTGCTATGGAGATACAGAGAGTGTCGGGGCTGGACTTTGAAGAGTTAGGGTTGGTATCTGGAATTGTAATCCCTCCTAAGTTTAAGGTGCCACTATTCGCTAAGTACGATGGGTTGTCTTGTCCCAAGATGCACCTACGATCTTATGTCAGGAAAATTCACCCACATTCTTCTGACAAAGACTTGTGGGTTCACTTTTTCCAGGACAGTTTATCAGGCACGCAACTTGATTGGTTCTACCAGTTGGAGAGGTCTGATGTGCATAATTGGAAAGATTTGGCAGCTGCCTTCTATAAATAGTATCAATACAATGCCGACTTGGCACCAACCTATACTCAACTCCAGAGTATGGCCATGGTGTCCAATGAGGGCTTCAAAGACTACGCCCAAAAATGGAGGGATTTAGCCGGAAGGGTGCAACCACCTTTATCTGAAAGAGATCTAGTGGACATGTTCTTGGGGACTCTGTCAGGTCCTTTCTTTAATCACCTAATTAGAAGCTCCTCCTCAGGTTTCACTGAGTTGATTCTAACTAGAGAGAGGGTGGAAGCCGGTATTAGAAGCGGGAAAATTCAGAAAGACGCGTCTACCTCTGCTACTGCAAAAAAGTCCTTCACCGGAAAGAAGGAAGTGTCTGTTGTCTATGCTCAGAGGAATCACGGAAGAATCGAACGACGACCAACTGTGGGGGTTGTCATGATTCAAAAGTCTGCATCAAACCAGCCAAGAAACAATCAACCGAGAAATGATCAGCCGAGAAATAACCAGCAAAGGGTGGAAAGGCTCGTAAGGCAATTCACCAAGATAAACATGACTCCTGCTCAAGTCCTACCACATCTCCTGAAGTTGAATCTTGCCATGTTGAAAGAGGCCCCTAAAAATCCCAATACTTCATCTCCACACTACCATCCGAATGCCAGGTGTGCTTACCATTCAGAAAGTCCAGAGCACGACACCAACAACTGTTGGGCTTTGAAGAATAAGATTCAAGATCTGATTGACGCAAAGGAAGTTGAATTTAAAGCTCCTGAAAAGTTGAATGTTATCTCCGCTCCAATGCCTAAGCATGGACACAATGCCAGTGTTGTGGAAGAAGATCTGTTCGTTTCTACTGTGGATGAACTGTTAACTCCTCTCCTAACCATCAAGTTGAATTTGCTGAAAGCTGGGGTGTTCCCAGGTTGTGACTAAGATTGCCATACTTGCCTGTCCTCATCATTTGACTGTCCTCTATTGAAGAAGGGAATCCAACATTTGATTGATAACAAGGAAATTTTGTTTGAGAAAGCTCTTATTTCACCCATTCTAGTTCCAGAAGTTTCAATAATAACCATATACGCCAATCCTTCCAGGGTTCCTAAAAAACCCGTTAGGATTACATCCGCTCATATGACTACTCCATTGAAGATAACAATGCCCGGGCCTGCCCCATACAAATCAGATAAAATGGTACCATGGAACTATGGTGGAGAAATCTACTACCATGGTGTCAAACAGATTGAACAGACTGCCAAAGACGAGAGCTCTGAAGAAGACAATTCTGACATCAGTAACATTGCTGGAACAAGCAAAATTACTCATAGTGGAAGAATTTTCTTTCAAGAGATTGCGCCACCAAAGGCAGTCTCTGGACTCGTTCCGAAGATTACAGTTGTACCCGTGATTACACCTGCAAGTGTATCCGCCAACAATGACAATGCGATTCTCGTCCCTACTTCCGCTGCCGAGAATAAAGGAAAGAATATTCAAGAGGAGCCTGTCTTGACGGAGGCTTAATCATTAGTTATTCCTAAGACATCCAAGAAGGAGATGGAAGAAATCCTGAGGATCATTAAGAAAAGTGATTATGATGTGGTAGAACAACTGGGGCAGACCCCTTCCAAAATCTCTATGTTAGCCCTCCTGCTGTGCTCTGAGGCACATGCTAAAGCTTTGGTCAAATTTCTGAAGACAGCGCACGTGCCGCAAGAGACTTCGGCAGATCAATTCCAGGAGTGTATGGCCAGTCTGACAGCCGACAATGGCCTGGGCTTCTCCGATGCCGACTTGACCTCCAAAGGGAGAAAACATAACGACACACTACATGTCTCGGTGGAGTGTAGGGGGATCACCCTAGCTCATGTTTTGGTTGATACTGGATCATCTCTAAATGTCTTGCCAAAGAAAGCCTTGGATAGATTGGATTGTGAAGGCCTAACCCTAAAACCCAGTAACATCATTGTGAGAGCATTTGACGGCTCTAAAAGGATGGTCCATGGAGAGGTGGACATCCTGATCAAGGTGGGTACCCAGACATTCAATTCAATATTTTACGTGATGGACATCCGTCCTTCCTACTCTTGCCTGGTGGGATGTCCTTGGATTCACAATGCTGGTGCGGTCACCTCGACTTTACATCAGATGCTAAAGTACCCCGTCCAAGGGAAAATCATAACTGTTCATGGTGAAGAGGAATACATGATTAGTCATCTAAATTCTTTCTGATATGTAGAATTGGATGGCGAATTCATTGAGACCCCTTTCCAACATTTTGAAGAAGTTTCTCAGGAAATAGCAGCGACCAAAACAGTATCATCAAATCCTGTGATCACAAGACCTGTATCTCAGATGTCTTCTCTAAAAGATGCAAGGGCAGTGGTGGAAGAAGGCGGATCCACTGTCTGGGGGCAGCTTCCCGACTTTCCTTTCAAATCAGACAAGTTTGGCTTGGGATTTACCTTGACTGCTCAGAAAGCTGTTCGCCATGCCCGTGCCGGAGGGCCACCTGTGAAGATCAGCCACCAAGGGGTTAATGCACTAGAGGAAAGTGATGAATAGGGCAGCTTGGAAGACTGGATTTTCCCTACTGTCGGTGGAGGACTGTGCAACTGGGAAGCAAAAGACTTCGTTCTGATTACTTTCATACCGCAGTAATTTATCTTTTCCATTTCTGTTGGATCTGTAATAATTCACAAACAATTCGTACTTTTTCAACCTTGTGTCTTACCCGAGGCACATAGGTCCATTTGTAAGGGTTCTTATTTCATTTTCATATGTCATTTTAATGAATCATGGACACTTTTCATATATAAACCTTTTGTGCTCATTGTCTTTCTTTTACATTTTGTTGTTTAAAGATGGCTATTCCCTTACACACACACACTCACAAATGCAGGTACCCTTCCATTCCGGAACCCATGGGTAATGATACTGCTATAGACTTTAGTGACTCTGAAGATCTAGTCTACCAAGCCGAATACGAAGGTGAGGAAGACTGTGAGGTGCCAGGGGAATTGGCTAGACTTTTACAAAAAGAAGAGCCATTCTGCCTCACGAGGAGCTGTTTGATACAATCAACTTGGGCACTAATAAAGACAAGAAGGAAATCAGAGTGGGTGCCAACCTAGAGCCGAGTGTCAAGGAGCGCTTAATTCAGCTGTTGCATGAATATGTTGAGATCTTTGCCAGGTCATACGAAGACATGATGGGACTTGATACAGACATTGTGGTACACTATCTACCCACAAGAGAAGACTGTATACCAGTGAAGCAAAAGGTCCGCCGCATGAGGCCTGACATGTCAGAGAAGATTAAAGCAGAAGTTATGAAACAGTTCAACGCTGGATTTCTAGCTGTTACTTCCTATCCACAATGGGTTGCTAACATTGTGCCCGTGCCCAAAATGGACGACAAAGTGAGAATGTGCATGGATTATAGAGATTTAAACAGGGCCAGCTCTAAAGATGATTTTCCACTTCCGCACATCGATATTCTGGTTGACAACACAGCTCAGCACAAAGTATTTTCTTTCATGGACGGATTCTCAGGCTATAACCAGATCAAAATGGCACCTGGGGACATGGAGAAAACTACTTTTGTTACATAGTGGGGTACGTTCTGCTACAAAGTGATGCCATTCAGACTGAAGAATGTCGGGGCAACCTATCAATGCGCCATGGTAGCTTTGTTTCATGATATGATACATCATGAGATAGAGGTCTACATAGATGACATGATAGCCCGATCACAAACTAAAGAAGAACACCTTGACCACTTGCAAAAGCTGTTTGTCAGGTTGAAGGAGTACAAGCTACGGTTAAACCCTAACAAGTGCACATTCGGAGTCCGGTCCAGTAAACTCTTGGGTTTCATTGTCAGCAACAAAGGCATCAAAGTTGATCCTGCCAAAGCCAAAGCTATACAAGAAATGCCTGCTCCTCGCACTGAAAAGGAGGTCAGAGGTTTCTTGGGACGCCTAAACTACATTTCTAGGTTCATTTCTCACCTAACATCTACTTGTGAGCCAATCTTCAAGTTGTTGAAGAAAGATCAGGTAGTTAAATGGAATGATGACTGTCAAGTTGCTTTCAATAAAATCAAGGAGTATTTACAAGAACCTCCTGTCTTGATGCCACATGTTGTACCCCAAAATTTTCCCTCCCATATTCTTTAAGATTTGCCAAGATCAAGCTTCAAAATCCCTCAAGAGTTGCACAGTCCAATTGCCTCCTAACACAGTCAAAAAATTAGGGTTTTGGTTCCTGCAAACAAAATGAGGTTTTAAGGGTCCAATCAAGTCCCATATGCCTACATACATTATCAAGCATCTATATGCCAAGTTTCAAGACTCACAGCATCAAATTGCACAGTCAAAAACCCTAATTGCTCCACAGTCAACTGCAGGGGAAAAATGGTCATTTGACAGTCAAAAGTCAAAAATTTTGGTCAACATCTTATTTTGAAGCCACAATCATCATTTGATAAAGTCTTGATCATGATTCCACAAGCATGGCTCAAAAAGTCTCAAGATGCAAAAGTTTCTATTTTTGGATAGTTGAAAAGTCAACTGCAAATTGACCAGGGCATAACTTCCTCATGGTTTATCAGAAAAATCCCATCCAAAGCTCATTTTTAAGGGGATGACATTTCCTACAACTCATCTTCACACTTCAAGTCCAAGAAATGCTCTCACAAAAAGTTATCAATTTCAACATTACAGGTCATTTTCAAAAGTCAACAAAAAGGCACTTTAAGTCAAAGACCATAACTTGAGATTGGTAAATAAAAATGACATTGGACCAAAGGCATTGGTTAGAGGACTTCAAGACCTTTCCAAAATGTCCAAGAACATGTTCATATCTTCAAAATTGAGTAAGATATGCATTGGAGAAGTTGGGAAATGTTTGGGAACTTTCAAAAGTCAACTTTGCCTAAAACACTTCAAATTTGCTAATGGGCCTCAAATTCTTCCTTGAATCATTACCCAAAGCCTATGCACGACCCATTGAGCTCAAAATAATTTATTTTCTTATTTTTGATTAATTAATTGGATTTATATTTATATTAATTCATTTAATTGGTTTTAAATATAAGAAAATTCAAAGATATGATTTTTTAGATCTTTTTGTGCAGCAAATACACTCCACACATGCTAAGGATTTCGTGCATCAATCAACAAGACAAGATCTTCCATAATTGGCAAAGTTTCCATGGAAAAAGATTGAAAAAAGATATGATTAGCAATCAAATATTCAAGTCATTAATCCATGGATTTGTGGGCTTATTTTTTACCTAGAATCATTCACATACAAAGGCACAAGTGAACCCTAGTGCAGAGGACACGAAAAAGCTGCTGCAACAACATACTCACTTTGCAAAATTTTCATAAAAACTTGGAAACTGATTTCATACTTGCAGGGCAATTCAAGGCCTAAAATCTTTTCCATTACATTACTGACATTGCTAGGAAGCTATTACAATCAAGAACTAGTCCAAACGCGCAAAGAATCATCCCCACGAAGTCACACGGTTTGCTTTGTTTTCCAATTTGACATATCATCATTCATTCACTTTTAACCATGTTTCTTGTTTGATTTACACTAATATTAACCTGCTGAAGCGATTGGTACAGTTCAATTGGATTAACGCTGCCTAAATCAAAATCCACCATGGACAAAATTTAGGGTTTAGAAGCTTGAAAATTAGGGCTTTCATGTAGAGGAAAAATTAAACCTCGAGACCTATGCAGTTGAATTCAGGAGCTCAATACGATTTGAATGGTAACCTCGCGCTCAATTTATATTATCTGTGGGCGTAATCGCTATTTTTCACTATTACACTTAGTGGGGGTTTAAAACCCCAGCTACTTGTTTCATGTTGCAGGTACAAAAGATGAAGAAGACAATAGCTGTCCAAGCGTGGTTGGGTGATTCAAACTGCGCGCGTATTTTTTTTTGTTTATATCATTAACATGTGTTTTTTTATATAATTATTGTTTTCCATTTACACTACAAGCGCGTTGCCTGGCTCAGTTGGTTGAGGATGTGTATTGCGAGAATTGGGACCTGGGTTCGATTCCCAGGTCCCCCCATATAATCCATGATTTTTGTTTTAACATATTCACGTGCAGCAAACGTTCAAGGCTCCATCATGTATCCTCACGCGTTGGCTTGCCAGATGTCCTGATCCATAATCCAGTGGCCACAGATTGAAGCCTATGGTACACTCTAGTCAACCAATATGCACTCAATCTGGAAAGTCAAACGAGGCCTTTGTCTAATGGGCCAGAATACTTCAAAAAAACCTCCATATGGGCCTGACACCCCCCTTGGTTTGCATCCTTTTTAATTTTATTTTCTTTTCTTTTCTAATTCTTTTTAATTGTTTTAATTGTTTTTTCACCATAAAATAATTTTTTCCATAATAAAAACAGAAAATCAAAATTGTAAAATATATTTAATTATTATTAATCTCACCACTAACCTATTTTTTATAAATAAATGACTAGTAATTAATTTAGCTTAACTTAGGTTTTAAACTTTAATCTTTTTTTTCTTAATAAATAAAATATATAGAATTAGGTTTTTGACATTTTTTATCTTTTCTTAATTAATTACTTTCATCATTATTTATTATTATTATTATTATTATTAACTATTATTTTTGTACATAAACATGTAAATTAACTAATTAGTTTAAATTAGGTCAACTTTGACGTTTTATTAATAATTAAAATAATTTAGAATTAGGGTTTCCTTTTAATTTTATCTTCTTTATTTTCATTAAATACAAAAACATAAAAACACTTTCTTTCCTTTAAATAATTAATTAGGCTTTAATTTAATTTAATTTCAAGCAAAGGGTCAAAACCCTCGGACGTTCCAATTTATTCTTTTCGCGCATTATTTTCTTATTGAATATTATGTAACTGCTCAAGGATGTAATAGTAATTAGGTATTTTACTTTCCGCATTCTTTATCAAAAACGGGTCTTTGTATTTTGGCGATGTATAGACCCGCGCCTTGTAATAGCGTAGCTTTTATCTTTCTGTCTTTTAATTTTCCGCACTCTTAAATTCTAAATTGCATGAAAGAATGTATGGTAATTAAAAACAAGTGTAGCTCACAATGCCATGATCAAAGATAACTGTTAGACTGAAAATAACACACAAATACACACACCACTTCTAGGGTACGCCTCACTCGTTGCCTTCGAAACGTGGTCGTCAAGTATAGGACGTTTTAGCGGTCCTTATATCCATGATCCAGTTGCCTCGGAACAGTTGCCTCGAAACGGTTGCCTCGGATTAAAAAGGATCTAGGACATAAGGGTAGCTTCTAAGGTGTCCTACTGTTGCTTCGGTGACCACACTGTCCCTACAATCGAATTGACCCGAACAACTCCAACGGTGGTGCTACCTACCTCTCAATGGTGGGATGGAACTACCTTAAGTACTTTTACACAGCCTAATTCCTTAGGGTAGGTAGATGACTCATGGATACTTGCTCTCTCAAAAACAAATCAAAAATCTTTTCACACTGACACTTTCAAAATCTTTCAAAACAAATTTTTCAAACACTCTTGAGGACAGATACAAGAGTCATTCAGAAATCATTCAATGAAACCTTTTTCAAACCCACTCACATCTTGAAAAGCAAACATTTTGAAAACATAAGAGCAAGTATCTAAGAGCCCATGGATAACCATGGATAGAAAGGGTGCTAACACCTTCCCTTTCTATAAATCTACCTCCCGAACCGAGAAACGTTCTCATAAGGAATTTTGCTGTGCTTTTGTCCTGTCCATGTTGGAGAAAATAAAAGACGGTGGCGACTCTTGCTTACCGCGACATTTCGCGAACCAGCTTTAAACAGTCAGTTCTAAATCCACCGATCACAGAACTGGCGACTCTGCTGGGGAAACTTAAAGTGAGGGGTACCTTAGGATAGCTCATACTTGTGTTTTCAATTGCTGTGTTTTGTTTGCTTTATTATTGTGGGCATTGTCTTGGGAGTTCTATAGATCCTAACCCGGATCTGGGGGATACCTTCTTAGAAAGTAGCAACAAGACTGTGAGGGAACTGCGTAGGGTATACCGACACGGTTGAAGCAGTCTGCTACGTTGATGTGGCACTTTGGTGAGTACCGGTAACCCTTGAGTCAAGTCAAGGAGAGTACGGGGCCGCCGCGTGGTGTCGTGAAGCATCAACTAACCTTAGGAACCTTAATTGAACCATCTTGGCCTCTTTAGGGTAGTGAGATAACTGACTTTGGTGCAGTCCGAAGTTGGTTGATACTCGATACTACACTCAGTTGAGGGTTGTTTTCTTGGAATATTTCGGTCGCCAGTTCAGTGGCTAAATCGAAACAATGAACACAGAAAACAATCCAATGATATTGAGATCCTTAGAACCCGGTTACTTCTGATAGGACAGGTTTTGAGCCCACCAACTTCAAGAGGGTAATACCTAGACCCCATGCTCGCCTAAACTCTAAGGGCTGTCTTGTGTGACTTGTGTGCCTTACCATGTTTGCTTTTTGTGGATATTTGTGGTGTGTTTTTATCATAGCATCATAACATAATACAGCATCACATGCATCCACTAACCATTTCAGGGGTTCGAATCTTCATCTTTGTTCTTGTTTTGTAGGACATGGAAACTATCCGCAGAAAGACAATTCAGATCAGCCTTGTAAGGATCCCTCCTCAGCTTAAGGAACTTATATCCAGGATTCCCGAGAGCTCTTCTTTCAGTGAAAGGCATGGAAGACTCATTAGCTTGGTCAACACCAACATTGAGGAAGATATGATAAAGGTCCTCTTCCAGTTCTTTGACCCTCTGCACCACTGCTTTACTTTCCTGGATTATCAACTGGTGCCTACATTGGAAGAGTTCTCCTGGCTTCTGAAGATCCCTATCCTTAGTCAACTACCCTACAACGGTACGGAAAGGGAACCCAAACTTGAAGAGGTTGCTAAAGCATTACGCCTACAACCATCTGACATCAAGGGACATTGGGAAGTTAGAAGTGGTATCAAAGGGTTCTTGGCCAGGTTTCTGTTTGAGAAGGCCTAAGAATGTTGGAATTCCCTTGACCTGCAAGCCTTTGAAGAAGTTGTGGCCCTCCTTGTCTATGGGTTGGTGTTGTTCCCGAATCTCGATCAGCTTATAGATATCAATGCTGTCAAGATCTTCATGTCTAGGAATCCTATACCTATGTTGCTTGGGGACATCCTTCACTCATGTTACACTCGAACCATGAGAAAAAGAGGTGTTCTTATGTGCTGCACTCCTCTCCTGGGAAGGTGGTTTATTTCGCACCTTCCACAATCAGTTTTGAAGAACGAGCGAGGTTTGAGATGGTCACAACGGTTGATGACTCTTACGCATGCTGATATACATTGGTGTTCTCGGTCCAGAGAAGATGTCACTATCATTGATCGTTGCGGGGAATTTCCCAATGTTCCGTTACTTGGAATCAGAGGGGGTATTACTTACAACCCATGCTTGGCTTTGAGACAGTTTGGTTATGCTCGGAGGGATGGCCCTCATGACATGTTAATTCCTGACATAGTTTTTGACTTCGACAATGATGCACAAGGACTTCGCCAGAGATTTATCAGAGCTTGGAGGATGCCCAACAAGGTAGACAGCAAGACACTGGGGCACAGGAGCTCCATCCCGTTGGAGCCTTATCTCAAGTGGGTACGAGCCCGCTCCCAGAAGCTGGTGATGTCATATCCTCATGTTCTCCCTGTGATCAAAGAGCCAGTTTTGGAAGGAGAGGTGCCCTACACCATTCAACATCCTGACATGCCTACATCCTGGGAAGAAATGCAAAAGAGCTGGATCCAGCTTAAGGAAGAATGAAATTCCCTTGAAGCCAGTCTACATGCTAGTGAGAAGAAGGTCTTGGAGCTCACCCGCCTATTGCACGAGGAAAAGACTCTCAACACTTATATAGCTCCGAAGAGGATGCGCAGTGTCTTTTGGGATTGATTTACTTTGTAATGTTTGCCCATGAGGCTATGATGTACTGAACAATTATTTCTTAATGATAACGTGTGTTCCTTTTTGTCTACAACAAATTTGAACTTTCGAACCCTTGAATGCATTGCATAAACAACATATCATGCATCATGTGCATAACAGGTACTCTTTTTTACAAGTGGTTTAATCTTCTTCGCTGTTTAGTTCAGCTTGCCATCATGAATCCTGAATCATCTACTGAGCAATCCATCAAGGCCCTCCAGGCTCAAAACGCCCAGTTCCAAGAGCTGATTATGAGTTTAGCCCAAGGTCAAGAGGAATTGAAGGCTCTGCTGGTCAAGAAGAAGAAGAAGAGAACTGTACTATTCAACACTGGCCGGAGGTTTGGTAACACACTGCAGAATGAGGTTGATCAAGCTGGTTCTTCTGTAGGGAAAGGCAGTCCCCAAGGGGGAAGGATTCCTAGTCCGGTGGTCTCTGACAACGAGACCGATTTCAATGAAGAGCAGTACCCTCCCGCTGAAGACAAGTACAAGCAGTTAGAGGATCGCCTGAATGCCATGGAAATTCAACAGGTGCCTGGGTTGGATTTTGGAGACCTGGGTCTATCTTCTGGTGTGGTGATCCCACACAAGTTCAAAGCACCATCTTTCGCAAAGTATGACGGGGCGTCCTGCCCTAAGCTACATCTCAGATCTTATGTGCGGAAGATCCAGCCGTATACTGTGGACAAGAACTTATGGATCCATTTCTTCCAGGAGAGTCTTTCAGGGACTCATCTCGAATGGTTCTATCAGCTGGATGGAACCAAGGTTCATAACTGGGAGGACTTGGCTACTACTTTTTATAAGCAGTATCAGTATAATGCCGACCTCGCTCCTACACGTACCCAACTCCAGGGTATGTCGCTAGGATCGGGAGAAGGTTTTAAAGAGTATGCGCAGAAGTGGAGGGACCTGGCTAGCAGGGTGCAGCCACCGTTAACCGACCGTGAACTTGTGGACATGTTCTTGGGGACCCTATTCGGGCCGTTCTTCAATCATCTCATTGGCAATTCATCTGCAGGGTTTACAGATCTCATTCTAACTGGGGAAAGGATAGAAGCTGGGATGAAATCAGGGAAGATACAGAAAGGTGCGTCCTCAAGTTCTGAGAAAAAGCCTTTCAAGAAGGAAGCTAGTGCTGTGTATGGCCTCAGGAGGCAAAACAAACCAGAACGCCGCCAAACTATCAACGCGGTGGTGATTGCAAAACCCGCTGCCGCTCCTCGGCAACCTAACCAACCAAGGGGTGAGAGACCCAAAAGAGAATATACTCGGCTTAGTATGACCTTGTCACAAAGCTTGCCGCAACTGCTATCGACCAACTTGGTAACCGTCAGAGAAGCTCCGAAGGTGGTAAACACAACCTCCCCGAAGTATAATCCCAATGCCCGTTGTGCTTATCACTCTGATAGCCCGAGGCATTCTACTGATGATTGTTGGGCCCTAAGAAATAAGGTTCAGGACCTTATCGATGCCAAGGAAATACAGTTTGAGGCACCCGAAAGGCCCAACGTTGTGACTGCTCCTATGCCCCAGCATGGAGTAAATGCTATTGAGGAAGACCTGTATGCCGTTTCTGTGGATGATGTCGCTACTCCCTCATTGACTATCAAAAGGAACCTGTTGCTAGCCGGTTTATTTCCGGTTTGTAGCAAGGGTTGCCTTCTGTGTGCTCTTTCCCCTACTGGTTGTCCGTTGCTGAAGTCAGGCATCCAAAACCTGATGGATAGCAAAGATATTTTGTTCAAGAAGACCGTTGTTCCTATTGTTCCTACTGCAGAAGTATCCGTTGTCACCATCTTCAACAATCCTACCAAGGCTCCCCCGAGGAAGCCAGTCAAAATCATGTCTGTTGCACCTATTATCATTACTGTTCCGGGGCCCCTCCCCTATAAATCTGACAAGGTTGTCCCATGGCACTACGGGGCAGATGTGTATGTGCTTGGAATAAAGCAGGAGTTCAACACTAATACCAGTATCAGTAACATCACCGGTCCCGCTAAAGTTACTCGCAGTGGCAGGCTCTTCTCGCCTGACATTGCGCCACCAGCTATCCGAAGACCTCTTATCATCACACCTACAAGTGCGCCTGTTTCCCCTACTGATTAAGTTTCTACCCCTGCTGCCGAGTCATCTGACGCTCGGGGTAAAGGGATTGCTGATGTGCCTGCCCGAATGGAGGCACCGAAGACTGTCAATGTCGAAGCCTCCCAGCAAGAGATGGAGGAAATTCTTAAGATCATCAAGAAGAGCGATTTCAACATCGTTGAACAGTTGGGGCATACCCCCTCCAAGATCTCTATGCTATCACTGTTGTTGTGCTCATAGGCCCATGCCAAGGCCCTGATTTCATTTTTGAAGACGGCCCACGTGCCACAAGAGACATCTGCGGACCAATTTACTGACTGTGTGGCCAATTTGACCGCTGACAATGGGTTGGGATTCTCTGATGTTGATCTGACCGCTAAGGGAAAGAACCACAATGATGCCCTGCATGTCTCCATTGAATGCAGGGGCACTACTCTTGCACACGTGTTGGTGGACACCGGTTCTTCGCTGAATGTATTGCCCAAGAAGGCCTTAGACAGGTTGGATTGTGAGGGTCTGGAGTTGAAGCATAGTAACATTGTGGTCCGAGCCTTTGACGGGTCGAAGAGGATGGTACATGGTGAAGTGGACATTCCGATTCGGGTTGGTTTTCAAGTCTTTGATTCAACGTTCTATGTGATGGACATTTGTCCATCTTATTCCTGTTTACTGGGTCGACCTTGGATTCACAAAGTTGGGGCTGTAACCTCCACTCTACACCAGAAGCTCAAGTACCCTGTCAGAGGGAAGATTGTTACAGTGCAGGGGGAGGAAGAATACATGGTTAGTCATCTGAACTTGTTCCGGTATATAGAGATGGACGGGGAGTTCATTGAAACCCCCTTTCAACATTTTGAAGAGGTGCCTCCAACATTGGCGTCAGCAGAGACAGTAATTGAAGAAGACTCTCCCTTGAAGATGGCTTCCTTGAAGGATGCCCGGGCGGTAATTGAAAAAGGTGAATGTGCAAACTGGGGCAGGATCCCTGATTTTACTCCTAAGACTGACAAGTTTGGGCTGGGTTTCACTGTAGAGGCTCAGAGGGTTGTACACAAAGCGAGGATTGGAAGACCTCCCGTGTTCATCACCAACCCGGGAGTGAATGCTATTGAAGGCGATGCGGAGGAATCTGAGTTTGATAGCTGGATCTACCCGACGGCCGACGGTGGACTGAACAATTGGACTGCAAAAGACTACATACCTGTTACTTTTGTTACTCAATAATGAATTCCTTTGTTTTTTAATTTGTAATGAACAATAAATTGAAACTTTATGGCCCGGTGTCTTACCCGGGGCACCGTGGCTTCATTTGTGAGGGCTTATTACTTGTCATTTCCATATATCATGAATAAAGACATTGGACGTTTTTTCGCATTTCAAATCTTGTGCTCCCTTTCTTTCCTTCTTTATATATTGCAAAACAGCTATATTTACACACACTCACTCATACAGGCTCCAATCCACTCTGGATCTCACTGGTAACGGCTCTGCTACTGCCAGTTATGACTTTGAAAATCCGATCAACTTAGCCGAAGACGAAGGTGAAGATGATTGCGAAGTGCCTGGTGAGCTTGCAAGACTGTTACTCCAGGAAGAGAGGGCCATTCAACCACATGAAGAGCCAGTGGAAACGGTAAACTGGGTACTGAGACAGACAGAAAGGAAGTTAAGATTGGTGCCAATCTGGAGCTCAGCGTGAAACAACGGTTGATTCTGATGTTGCATGATTATGTGGAAATCTTTGCCTGGTCTTAAGAAGACATGCCTGGGTTGGATACCGACATTGTGGTCCATCACCTGCCTACCAAGGAAGACTACCCTCCGGTTAAACAAAAGTTCCGCCGTATGCGCCCAGAGATGTCCGAGAAGATCAAAGCTGAGGTTATGAAGCAATTCGATGCCGGTTTTCTAGCAGTGACTTCTAACCCTCAGTGGGTTGCCAACGTGGTTCCAGTGCCAAAGAAGGACGGTAAGGTCCAAATGTGTGTTGACTACAGGGATCTGAACAGGGCAAGCCCCAAGGATGACTTCCCCTGCCTCATATCGACGTTCTGGTTGACAATACTGCTCAGCACAAGGTGTTCTCCTTCATGGATGGTTATTCAGGTTATAATCAGATCAAAATGGCTCCTAAAGATATGGAAAAAACTACCTTTGTCACTCAGTGGGGCACCTTCTGCTACAAGGTCATGCCATTCGGGTTGAAAAATGCTGGGGCAACCTACCAACGTGCCATGGTTGCTTTATTTCATGACATGATCCACCATGAGATTGAAGTGTATGTCGATGATATGATTGCCAGGTCTCAAACTGAGGAGGAACACCTTGACCATCTACAGAAGCTGTTTGACCGTCTGAAGTTATACAAGCTGAGGTTGAACCCAAACAAGTGCACATTTGGGGTAAGATCTGGAAAGTTGCTAGGCTTCGTCGTGAGCGACAAAGGTATTCAAGTGGATCCTGCCAAGGTTAAAGCCATACAAGAGATGCCATTTCCCAAGACAGAGAAAGAAGTCAGAGGCTTTCTAGGACGTCTGAATTACATTGCCTGATTCATCTCGCACCTAACTGCTACCTGTGAGCCAATCTTCAAGCTGCTGAAGAAAGATCAGGTAGTACGTTGGAATGATGAATGTCAGGCCGCTTTTGACAGAATCAAAGAGTATCTCCAAGAACCACCCATTCTTATGCCACTGGTTGAAGGGAGACCTCTAATATTATACTTGACAGTACTTGACAACTCAATGGGGTGTGTGCTGGGGCAGCATGACGAGTCTGGCCGAAAAGAGCACGCCATTTATTACCTTAGCAAAAAGTTTACCGACTGTGAGACCCGATACTCACTACTCGAGAAGACTTGCTGCGTTTTGGTATGGGCTGCTCGCCGGCTGAGACAGTATATGCTGACTCACACTACTCTGTTGATTTCAAAAATGGATCCAATAAAGTACATATTCGAAAAGCCTGCTCTGTCTGGAAGAATAGCAAGATGGCAGATGATCTTGACAGAATACGACATCCAGTACACGACTCAGAAAGCAATCAAAGGAAGTGTATTGGCAGACCACTTGGCACACCAGGCAGTAGACGACTACCAGTCAATAAACTTTGAGTTTCCCGACGAGAACATCATGGTAGTGACTGATTGTGAAGTACCTGGACCGGATGAAGGACCTGAGGAAGGATCCCGATGGTCTATGCACTTTGACGGAGCCTCCAACGCTTTGGGTAACGGTATTGGCGCTGTAATCATATCCCCAAAAGGCACTCATACTCCACTCACTGCCCGGCTATGTTTCAACTGCACCAACAACATGGCGGAGTATGAGGCATGCATCATGGGTCTTCAAGCTGCGATTGACTTAAGGATCAAGTTTCTGAGTGTCTTCGGAGATTCTGCTCTCGTGATCAATCAGATCAAAGGCGAGTGGGATACGAAACACCCAAACCTTATTCCTTACAAAGAGTGTGTGTTGACATTGATCCCCCATTTCACCGAGATAACTTTTGAACACTTCCCAAGAGAGGAGAATCAGTTGGCGGACGCATTAGCTACGATGTCTTCCATGTTCAAAGTCAAATGGGACAATGAGGCTCCCCGGATCATCATCTGGAAACTGGATGAACCTGCATATTGTTGTGATCTTAAGGCTGAGATAGTAATTGAAAAACCCTGGTATCATGAGGTGAAGAGGTATCTGGAAGCTCGAGAATACCCCGAGGGTGCATCCATCAATGACAAGAAGTTTCTGAGAAGGTTCGCAGCAAAGTTCTTCCTCAGCAATGGCATTCTATATAAGCGAAACCATGATTCAACCTTACTACGTTGTGTGGATAAAGCTGAAGCAGAAAGAATCATGGCAGAACTGCATGAAGGTACCTTCAGAACACATTCCAGTGGACACACTATGGCAAAGAAAATCCTTCGGGCAGGATATTTCTGGTCCACAATGGAAGCCGACTGCTACCAACATTCTCGGACATGTCATAAGTGCCAGATATATGCAGATAAGGTGCACATTCCTCCAGTTCCTCTGAATGTCTTGACAGCACCTTGGCCTTTTGCAATGTGGGGCATTGATATGATCGGCGAGATCAAACCTACGGCATCCAATGGGCATCGCTTCATCCTGGTGGCGATCGATTACTTTACAAAGTGGGTTGAAGCAGCTTCTTATGCTACTGTAACCAAGAATGTCGTGGCACGGTTCATTCGGCATAATCTGATCTGTCGATACGGTGTCCCGGAAAGGATCATTACGGACAACGGTACCAATCTTAACAACAAGATGATCACTGAGCTCTGCGAGCAATTCAAGATACAACACCACAACTCTTCTCCTTACCGACCGAAGATGAATGGGGCTGTAGAGGCAGCTAATAAGAATATCAAAAAGATTGTGCAGAAGATGACAGTGACCTATAAAGATTGGCACGAGATGCTACCGTTCGCTCTTCATGGGTACCGTACCTCAGCAAGAACGTCAACCGGGGCAACTCCCTTTTCCTTGGTTTATGGCATGGAGGCAGTCTTGCCGATTGAAGTCCAGATACCCTCTCTCCGGATAATGAAGGATGCAGATCTGAGCGAAGATGATTGGATCCAAACTCGACTTGATCAGTTAAACCTAATTGACGAAAAGAGATCACCGCTATTTGTCATGGCCAAACGTATCAAAAACAGATGATCAGGGCATTTAACAAGAAAGTCAGACCACAAGAGTATCAAGTTGGGGATCTGGTAATCAAGCGCATCATTCTTCCTCAAAGTGATCCTAGGGGAAAATGGACCCCCATATACGAAGGGCCATTTGTGGTTAAACATGTGTTCTCAGGAGGAGCCATGATTCTAACCACCATGGATGGTGACGACCTTCCTCACCCCGCCAATGCAGACATAGTAAAAAGATACTACGCATGATAAAAGACCCGCTAGGTTGACATACCTAGGCAAAAAGTTAGGGCTTCCCGGCGAACCAAAAGGGTTCGGGAAAAATGAGGGATGAAATGAAAAACATCTGTACACCCGGTAAGTCGAAAACCTGAAAAGGCGGCTTGGGCAAAAATGGGTATCCCGATGGACTGAAAACTCGAAAGAGCGGTCCAGGCAAAAGTTAGGGATTAAAGCGTAATACTATGTCTCATTGGATCACCTTGCATCCAGAATCCGGTGTCAACATCAAGTTCAGACGACATCGATCAGTCAGCTTCATCTTCAACTAAGCAGCCAAGTGATGAGACGCTCGAAGATATAAAGGCGATAGTAGAGTTGGAACCCAGTGGGATTATCTCTTTTCACATAGCTGTTTTGTTTTCCTTTCTTACAAAATTTTATAAACTCTGTTGTTCGGTGGCGTTCTCTTACTAGGACGTCAGCCTCTTGTACATAAAACGCCTATTTACAGGCAAATTCAAAAATCAATACAAATTCACTTTTCAGACCAATTGCCAATTGTTTTTCTTTTTTCTGTTTTGTTTTGTAAAGAACGTCCAATGTTCATTTGTGATATATGCATTTGACACTAATTGTTAACTCATAAATATTTGCATGCGAAACAAAGGATTAAGTACAGGTAACATCAGAAACCGGGACAATAATGAGTGGTCGAAGCAGTCTAATTGCTCTGTCCACCAAGGTACCAAGGTGACTTCGGCTGAAGAATGTAACCCAGATACCTTCACTCCCCGCCGAGTAAGACAAGATTCAACAATTCTCTCCCAAGCAGTTGGTCTCCCGTCAGCCCTGAAAAGGCACTGTATCTCCAGCAAGTTAGCAATACTCTCCCCGAGCAGAGTTATACCCAGTCAGCCTTAAGGAAGTTGGATTATCCCCCGAAGATATCAACATTCCCCAGCGGAGTATATAGACATTCCAAGCAAGCATCCCCGGCAATCTTGATCTAAGATTGTTCCCCGGCGGAATACCGGACATCCAGTGGAGCCATTCCCCAGTCCAATATGAAAAGTTCCCCCAGGAGAACTCAATCAATCTCCCCAGTAGGAAGCTTATCCCCAGTAGATTCTGGAAGCTTATCACCCGCAGAGTGCGAACGCTCCCCCAGCTTTATTCAAAGGTTATTTCCCCACCAGGATATAACTGGGTTATCCTCAGCCAGTTACCACGGAAATATCGTCCTCGGCGAAATCTTCCTATCCCCCAGCGGAGTTCATCAAATCTTCCAACAGAGCTCAACAATGGTATCCCCAGCGGAGTTATCATCAACATCTCAGCAAAGTGCCTCTCTTCCCACAGATTATTCCCCCCAGAGCAATCTATTCGCCAAGTTTATTCCCCAACGGAGTCATCTTCTCCTACCGGTTTATTCTTGCAATCATCATCCCCAGCGGAAAAAAAAAGCTCTACTCTTCAGCATCAGCCCAGGATTTAACTTCCCGACATCCGTCAAGGATTTACTTTCCTAGACAAAAATACATTTATAAACATATCACATTTTCATACATCTTGCTTACATACACAATGCATGCACATACGCATCATATTACACAATCTCATTTCTCCCTGAGAACATCATGACATCATGCTTTTCATACATCATGACATTGCATACAACTGATGTTTTACCTTTTCAGGACAAAGATCAGTACAAAGATGATTACTATCAACTGTCGCAATTCCATATTCGATACCTGTAGCTAGCCAGGGCACATCTGTGAGCGATTATTCTAGACTCGATTCATGTATCCTGCCAGGGCACGTCTGAAGAGTTTGAAGATCCGATTCCTGTATCTTGCCAGGGTGTATCTGTTGACGACTAATTCCATACTCGATTCCTGTATCCTGCCAGGGCACGTCTGAAGAGTTTGAAGATCTGATTCCTGTATCTTGCTAGGGTGTATCTGTTGATGACTAATTCCAGACTCGATTCCTGTATCCTGCCAGGGCACGTCTGAAGAGTTTGAAGATCCGATTCCTGTATCTTGCCAGGGTGTATCTGTTGACGACTAATTCCAGACTCGATTCCTGTATCTTGCCAGGGCACGTCTGAAGAGTTTGAAGATCCGATTCCTGTATCTTGCCAAGGTGTATCTGTTGACGACTAATTCCAGACTCGATTCATGTATCTTGCCAGGGCACGTCTGAAGAGTTTGAAGATTCGATTCCTGTATCTTGCCAGGGTGTATCTGTTGACGACTAATTCCAGACTCGATTCCTGTATCCTGCCAGGGCACGTCTGAGGAGTTTGAAGATCTGATTCCTGTATCTTGCCAGGGTGTATCTGTTGACGACTATTCTCCGGACTCGATTCCTGTATCTTGCCAGGACACGTCTGAAGAGTTTGAAGATTCGATTCATGTATCCAGCCAGGGCACATCTACATAAAGAGTTTGAAGATCAACCCCTGTAACAGGCCAGGTAATTATTTTCTTTCTCAGGTACGCAAGTTCTCGCTAAGGAATCTCTTACGCGATCGACACCTAGATGGCATCTGCAAGCCCATCCACATACCAACAGTCTCCAAATGGCGTCTATAAGCCCATTCCCGACAAAGTTCTGTCACACTTCCAGATGGCATCTATAAGCCCATCCTCCTATCCATCAGTCTCCAAATGGCATCTGTAAGCCCATTCCCGCCATCACACTGCTAACATGTGAGCGTAAATTTCTGGGCACTTTAGTGTTCAATCATCTTCCACCTTCGGATCACGAAAGGCACGCCAGCCAATCTACATCCTCAGGTCTAAGAAGATTGAACAGGGGCAACTGTTGTACCCCAAAATTTTCCCTCCCATATTCTTCAAGATTTGCCAAGATCAAGCTTCAAAATCCCTCAAGAGTTGCACAGTCCAATTGCCTCCTAACACAGTCAAAAAATTAGGGTTTTGGTTCCTGCAAAGAAAATGAGGTTTTAAGGGTCCAATCAAGTTCCATATGCCTACATACATTGTCAAGCATCTATATGCCAAGTTTCAAGACTCACAGCATCAAATTGCACAATCAAAAACCCTAATTGCTCCACAGTCAACTGCAGGGGCAAAATGGTCATTTGACAGTCAAAAGTCAAAAATTTTGGTCAACATCTTATTTTGAAGCCACAATCATCATTTGATCAAGTCTTGATCATGATTCCACAAGCATGGCTCAAAAAGTCTCAAGATGAAAAAGTTTCTATTTTTGGACAGTTGAAAAGTCAACTGCAAATTGACCAGGGCATAACATCCTCATGGTTTATCAGAAAAATCCCATCCAAAGCTCATTTTGAAGGGGATGAAATTTCCTACAACTCATCTTCACACTTCAAGTCCAAGAAATGCTCTCACAAAAAGTTATCAATTTCAACATTATAGGTCATTTTCAAAAGTCAACAAAAAGGCACTTTAAGTCAAAGACCATAACTTGAGATTGGTAAATCAAAATGACATGGGACCAAAGGCATTGGTTAGAGGACTTCAAGACCTTTCCAAAATGTCCAAGAACATGTTCATAGCTTCAAAATTGAGAAAGATATGCATTGGAGAAGTTGGGAAATTTTTGGGAACTTTCAAAAGTCAACTTTGCCTAAAACACTTCAAATTTGCTAATGGGCCTCAAATTCTTCCTTGAATCATTACCCAAAGCCTATGCACGACCCATTGAGCTCAAAATAATTTATTTTCTTATTTTTGATTAATTAATTGGATTTATATTTATATTAATTCATTTAATTGGTTTTAAATATAAGAAAATTCAAAGATATGATTTTTTAGATCTTTTTGTGCAGCAAATACACTCCACACATGCTAAGGATTTCGTGCATCAATCAACAAGACAATATCTTCCATAATTGGCAAAGTTTCCATGGAAAAAGATTGAAAAAAGATATGATTAGCAATCAAATATTCAAGTCATTAATCCATGGATTTGTGGGCTTATTTTTGACCTAGAATCATTCACATACAAAGGCACAAGTGAACCCTAGTGCAGAGGACACGAAAAAGCTGCTGCAACAACATACTCACTTTGCAAAATTTTCATAAAAACTTGGAAACTGATTTCATACTTGCAGGGCAATTCAAGGCCTAAAATCTTTTCCATTACATTACTGACATTTCTAGGAAGCTATTACAATCAACAACTAGTCCAAACGCGCAAAGAATCATCCCCACGAAGTCACACGGTTTGCTTTGTTTTCCAATTTGACATATCATCATTCATTCACTTTTAACCATGTTTCTTGTTTGATTTACACTAATATTAACCTGCTGAAGCGATTGGTACAGTTCAATTGGATTAACGCTGCCTAAATCAGAATCCACCATGGACAAAATTTAGGGTTTAGAAGCTTGAAAATTAGGGCTTTCATGTAGAGGAAAACTTAAACCTCGAGACCTATGCAGTTGAATTTAGGAGCTCAATATGATTTGAATGGCAACCTCGCGCTCAATTTATATTATATGTGGGCGTAATCGCTATTTTTCACTATTACACTTAGTGGGGGTTTAAAACCCCCGCTACTTGTTTCATGTTGCAGGTACAAAAGATGAAGAAGACAATAGCTGTCCAAGCGTGGTTGGGTGATTCAAACTGCGCGCGTATTTTTTTTGTTTATATCATTAACATGTGTTTTTTTATATAATTATTGTTTTCCATTTACACTACAAGCGCGTTGCCTGGCTCAGTTGGTTGAGGATGTGTATTACGAGCATTGGGACCTGGGTTCGATTCCCAGGTCCCCCCATATAATCCATGATTTTTGTTTTAACATATTCACGTGCAGCAAACGTTCAAGGCTCCATCATGTATCCTCACGCGTTGGCTTGCCAGATGTCCTGATCCATAATCCAGTGGCCACAGATTGAAGCCTATGGTACACTCTAGTCAACCAATATGCACTCAATCTGGAAAGTCAAACGAGGCCTTTGTCTAATGGGCCAGAATACTTCAAAAAAACCTCCATATAGGCCTGACACCCCCCTTGGTTTGCATCCTTTTTAATTTTATTTTCTTTTCTTTTCTAATTCTTTTTAATTGTTTTAATTGTTTTTTCAACATAAAATAATTTTTTCCATAATAAAAACAGAAAATCAAAATTGTAAAATATATTTAATTATTATTAATCTCACCACTAACCTATTTTTTGTAAATAAATGACTAGTAATTAATTTAGCTTAACTTAGGTTTTAAACTTTAATCTTTTTTTTCTTAATAAATAAAATATATAGAATTAGGTTTTTGACATTTTTTATCTTTTCTTAATTAATTACTTTCATCATTATTTATTATTATTATTAACTATTATTTTTGTGCATAAACATGTAAATTAACTAATTAGTTTAAATTAGGTCAACTTTGACGTTTTATTAATAATTAAAATAATTTAGAATTAGGGTTTCCTTTTAATTTTATCTTCTTTATTTTCATTAAATACAAAAACATAAAAACACTTTCTTTCCTTTAAATAATTAATTAGGCTTTAATTTAATTTAATTTCAAGCAAAGGGTCAAAACCCTCGGACGTTCCAATTTATTCTTTTCGCGCATTATTTTCTTATTGAATATTATGTAACTGCTCAAGGATGTAATAGTAATTAGGTATTTTACTTTCCGAATTCTTTATCAAAAACGGGTCTTTGTATTTTGGCGATGTATAGACCCGCGCCTTGTAATAGCGTAGCTTTTATCTTTCTGTCTTTTAATTTTCCGCGCTCTTAAATTCTAAATTGCATGAAAGAATGTATGGTAATTAAAAACAAGCGTAGCTCACAATGCCATGATCAAAGATAACTGTTAGACTGAAAATAACACACAAATACACACACCAATTCTAGGGTACGCCTCACTCGTTTCCTTCGAAACATGGTCGTCAAGTATAGGACGTTTTAGCGGTCCTTATGTCCATGATCCAGTTGCCTCGAAACAGTTGCCTCGGAACAGTTGCCTCGAAACGTTTGCCTCAGATTAAAAAGGATCTAGGACATAAGGGTAGCTTCTAAGGTGTCCTATTGTTGCTTCGGTGACCACACTGTCCCTACAATCGAATTGACCCGAACAACTCCAACGGTGGTGCTACCTACCTCTCAATGGTGGGATGGCACTACCTTAAGGACTTTTACATAGCCTAATTCCTTAGGGTAGGTAGATGACTCATGGATACTTGCTCTCTCAAAAACAAATCAAAAATCTTTTCACACTGACACTTTCAAAATCTTTCAAAACAAATTTTTCAAACACTCTTGAGGACAGATACAAGAGTCATTCAGAAATCTTTCAATGAAACCTTTTTCAAACCCACTCACATCTTGAAAAGAAAACATTTTGAAAACATAAGAGCAAGTATCTAAGAACCCATGGATAACCATGGATAGAAAGGGTGCTAACACCTTCCCTTTCTATAAATCTACCTCCCGAACCGAGAAACGTTCTCATAAGGAATTTTGCTGTGCTTTTGTCCTGTCCATGTTGGAGAAAATAAAAGACGGTGGCGACTCTTGCTTACCGCGACATTTCGCGAACCAGCTTTAAACAGTCAGTTCTAAATCCACCGATCACACCACCCGTCGAAGGAAGACCGCTAATCATGTATCTGACCGTCTTGGATAATTCAATGGGGTGCGTACTGGGGCAGCATGACGAGTCTGGCCGAAAAGAGCATGCCATTTATTACCTTAGCAAAAAGTTTACCAACTGTGAAACCAGATATTCACTGCTCGAGAAAACTTGCTGCGTTTTGGTATGGGCTGCTCGCCGGCTAAGACAGTATATGTTGACTCATACCACTTTGCTGATATCTAAGATGGACCCGATTAAGTACATCTTCGAAAAGTCTGCTTTGTCTGGAAGAATAGCTAGATGGAAGATGATCCTAACAGAGTACGACATACAGTACACGACCCAAAAATCTATAAAGGGGAGTGTACTAGCTGATTATCTGGCACATCAAGCTGTAGAAGATTACCAATCCATGAAAGTCGACTTCCCTGTTGAAGACATCATGACATTGGACAATATTGAAGACTTTAGACCATATGACGGACCTGAACAAGGATCCCGATGGACCCTGTACTTTGATGGGGCCTCTAATACGCTTGGTAACGGTATCAGCGCGGTACTCATCTCTCCAGAAAGTTGCCATACTCCTTTTACAGCCAGACTTTGCTTCAACTGTACGAACAACATGGCAGAGTATGAAGCATGCATCTTTGGACTCAAGGCTGCCATAGACTTGGGAATCAAATCTTTAATTGTGTTTGGGGACTCAGCTTTGGTCATCAGTCAAATCAAAGGAGAGTGGGACACTAGGCATCCAAACCTCATCCCTTATAAAGAACATGTCTTGACATTGTTACCACATTTCGAGCAGATTACCTTCGAGCACTTCCCGCGAGAAGAAAATCAGCTGGCAGATGCTCTAGCTAAAATGTCATCCATGTTTAAACTTAATTTGGATAATGAGGCTCCCCAGATCACAATTGAACGGATGGACGAACCTACACATTGTCACGAGATTAATACCAAAGAAGTAGTGGACCAACCTTGGTTTCATGAAGTCAAAAGGTATCTCGAGGCTCAGGAATATCCTGAAGGAGCTACAATAAATAACAAAAAGTTCTTAAGGAGATTCTCAGCTAAGTTCTTCCTAAGTAATGGTATCCTGTACAAACGCAATCATGATTCTATTCTGCTTTGTTGTGTGGACAAGCTTGAAGTTGAAAGGATTATGGCCGAATTGCATGAAAGTACCTTTGGCACTCACTCTAGCGGGTATATGATGGCTAAGAAGATTCTACGGGCAGGCTATTACTGTTCTACCATGGAAGCTGATTGCTATCAACACTCTCGTACCTGTCACAAATGTCAAATCTATGCAGACAAGGTACACGTGCCTCCAGTTCCTCTAAATGTCTTAACAGCTCCTTGGTCATTCGCTATGTGGGGAATCGACATGATTGGAGAGATCAAGCCTACAACCTCCAATGGACACCGCTTTATTCTAGTGGCCATTGATTATTTCACAAAGTGGTTCAAAGCAGCCTCCTTCGCATCTGTTACTAAGAATGTTGTTGCCCATTTCATCAAGCAGAATCTTATTTGCCGGTATGGTATCCCCGAAAGGATCATCACTGATAATGGTACAAACCTTAACAATAGTATGATCACTGCCTTGTGCGAGCAGTTCAAGATTCAAC
Organism: Vicia faba; assembly: GCA_948472305.1. Taxonomy (NCBI): domain Eukaryota; kingdom Viridiplantae; phylum Streptophyta; class Magnoliopsida; order Fabales; family Fabaceae; genus Vicia; species Vicia faba. The sequence goes on along the minus strand of OX451741.1, from coordinate 1,412,187,474 downwards.
ATCATAATTCATCTCCCTATCGGCCAAAGATGAACGGTGTTGTCGAAGCTTCAAACAAAAACATCAAAAAGATCATACAAAAAATGACAGTCACCTACAAGGACTGGCATGAGATGCTACCATTTGCTCTCCACGGATACCATACCACGGCTCGCACATCAACTGGGGAAACACCCTATTCTTTAGTTTATGGCGTGGAGGTTGTTTTACCTATTGAGGTTCAGATCCCCTCTTTGAGAATCATGAAGGATGCAGGTTTGAGTGAAGACGATTGGATTCAAACCCGGCTTGATCAGTTAAACCTAATTGACGAAAAGAGGCTTACTGTTGTTTGCCATGGTCAGACGTATCAAAAATAGATGATCAAGGCTTTCAACAAGAAAGTCATACTACAAGTGTATCAAGTCGGAGACCTAGTGATCAAGCGCATCATCTTGCCACAAAGTGATCCCAGGGGCAAATGGACTCCTACCTATGAAGGACCATTTGTAATCAAGAACATCTTTTCTGGTGGGGTAATAATCTTAACCACCATGGATGGTGATGACCTTCTGCACCCTGCGAATGTAAACATAGTCAAAAGATACTACGCATAAAAGACCCGCTAGGTTGATACACCTAGGCAAAACAAGGGCATCCCGGTGAATCGAAAACCCGAAAGGGCGGTTCAGGCAAAAGTTAGGGATAAAATAAAAAAAAGTCTGTACACCCGGCAAGTTGAAAACCCGAAAGGGCGACTTGGGCAAAAAAGTGTTTCCCGGTGGATCGAAAACCCAAAAGGGCGGTCTAGGAAAAATTTAGGGAATTAAAGTGTATGGCTATGTCTCGTCGTATTATTTGAAGGACAATCTCTTCACTGATAAACCTGGATCTTCTGATCAATCCAATCATCTTCGGACAAAGCAACGAATGGACAAGATATTCGGAGTTATGAAGGCTATAGCAGAATGGGGACCCCATGGATTTTTTTAGACATAACTATCTTCCTTTGTATAAATTTTTCTCAATATTTACGACACCATCTTCTTAATAGGATGTTTGTCTCCTTTGTACAAAATACTCATTCAAAGTAAATACAAAGATATCTCTTTAAAGTGCAGAAAACTATTTGCCTTTTTCTTTTCACATTTGTGTTTTATTTGCAAAAACGTCCAATGATTCATTAATGAACATATGCATTTGAACATAATTACTATTTACAAATAAACAGGAATGAAAAAGAACAATTACTGACAGGTTGAAAGGATAGGAAAACGTCTTTAGACTATTCTAGAGGCAATCCCTACTGTACATCATCTAGATCCCCAGCGGAGCTAAATTTCAAACCCTTAATCCTCAATCAGAGTTAAAACTTAAAACTCCCAATCTCCAGCGGAGCCAAAACTTGGAACCACGAATCCCAAGTGGAGCTGAAACATTCATTCCCCAGCGGAGTCAAAATTCAAACTATCAACCCCCAGCGGAAACCATTCAGTTCCTCCAAATTCCCCAGCAAATTATCTTGAAGTCTGAGAATCAACCAGATAACAGTTAACTTTTGTCTCCTCAACCTAGGATAATTCCCCAGTAAAGTGGCATACAACCCAAACTCCTGAACTTTTTCCAAACAGGAATAAGCTTTTTCCCAGAGTCCTGGACCTACTCCCCAGCAATAAGCCTTCTTCCCCACAGAATTTTTATTATCCCCAGTGAAGTCGCCAGAATGAAGATTCTCATTCTTAACTCTCCGCAGAAGTCATCAGAGTTTTCTCTAATTCCCCAGCGGAACAAGGATTCCCTTTGTGTAATCCCCAGTAGATGTCATTATAGTTCTCGGGATTCTTCAAGCAGATTTCTCAGACAGTACATGGCATTACTCTCACAGCAAAATTTTTGTCAATACTCCAACTCTAAGACTTAAAGGATCCCTGTATCCCCAGGAAAGTCATCAAGGATTTATTATCCCCAACAGTCGCCAAGGATTTCTCATCCTCAGCAATCAAAGACTTTGAATCTCCTGCAGCGGTCAAGGATTTATTTTCCCCGGCAGCAATCAGGGATTTATTTTCCTCAGCAATACAGCAAATCAGCTTACATGCGCATACATTACATTCATATATCATAAACATTGATAAAGCACATTTATTGCATCATACATTTCATGCAACATAAATCTGTGTTTCAGCTAACATTTTACCCTTTTTCAGGATAAGATTAAACAGATATCATTAACAATGTTCAAGGATTTCAGATACAGTCCAGATATGCTCCAGACAAGGATGTTATTCTGATACTCATTCGGATCTCAACTTCATATACAGTAAAGATACACTCCAGACACGGAAGTCATTCTATTACTCATTCAGAATTCGAAGTCAAGATACAGTTCAGAGACGCTCCAGACACGGATGTTATTCTATTGCTTATTCAGACTTCAACATTTAGATTCAAGTACAGATACACTCCAGACACGGAAGTCATTCTGCTACTTATTCAGATTTTCAAGTTCAGATACGCCCCAGACACAGCTGCCATTATGTCACTTATTCTGATTTCCCCAGCTAAGATACGCTCCATACACGGATGCCATTCTGTCGCTTATTCAGATTTCAGATTTAAATACAATACAGATACACTCCAGACGCGAAAGTCATTTTGTTATTCATTCATATTCAAGTTTAGTTACAGCTTGGATACGCTCCAGACATGGACGCCATTCCATTGCCCATACAGATTCAGTCTCCAAATACAGTTCAGATACGTTCCAGACACGAATACCATTCTGATACTTATTCTTCTGATTTACAACTTACAGTTCAACAAACATTCTTGGATGGCATCTACAAGCCCATCTCCAACAAGATTCTATCACCTCTCCAAATGGCATCTTTAAGCCCATTCCCTCAATTACACTTTGACGAGTGCAAATTTACGGGCACTCTAGTGTCCAATCATCTTTTACCTTCGAGTCACGAACGGCAAAACTCGCCAATCTAACTCTTCAGGTTCAAGAAGATTGAACAGGGGCAGCTGTTGTAGCCCCAAAAATTTTCCCTCTCATATTATCAAGATTTTCCTTACAAGACTTCTTGGATTCAAGACCAGATTAGGGTTTGCTCAGCTCAAGACATCTCCTTGCACTGATAACCTGAAATTAGGGTTTGAGTTTGCACAAGGATTCTTGGATCATCAATGCTTCATGTGAATTTCATACACCATCTTGGACCCCTAAGATTGTTCATACCAAGTTTCAAGCCTTGAATCAAATTTTTGCCCAGTCAATTGGACAGTTGACCTAAAAACTAGTTGTATTAGGGAAAAGTCAACCATGGCCAATTTACAGTCAAACTTCATAAATTTTGATCCACAACAACATTCTAGGCTCCTATGTACCATTTGATCATGTTTGGATCACAACTCCTCAAGAAATTTGATCAGATCATCAAAAGGGCAAAATGGTCAAAATTAGGGTTTTGATTGAGAAAGGGCAATTTATAATTTTTAACCTAGCCAATGACCAATTGGGTCCAAGCTGATTTCAAGGACTCAATGGCATCATCTTGACCTAATCACATGGTTCAAAAGATCTCAAATGCATTGGATTGACAGATGAATTTTCCAATCAACTGATCAAAAATCAACTGTACACTGAAAAGTCAAACTTTGACTTTTTGGTCAAAATCAAGTGCCAAAGGTCATAATTCATCAAGATATCTCAAAATGTGAAACTTGTTGGCCAAGAAACCTAAAATTGCAATTTAGGGTTTTAATTTGAAATTTTTCATAACTTAGAATTTTTCTAAGTATGAAAAATTTCTTATTTTTTCCCAACTTTTCCCAACTTTTTCACCATGATGCAATTGGATTCAAAGAAAACTTCCAACATGAAAGTTGTAGTCCTCCATGAAATATAAAAATTTAATTCACAAATTTTTCACAAAAGATGCTTGTATTTCAAGTTATGATTTTATGAATAGGGGTCCATAAACTGAATAACTTAGTAAAATTTTGCCCTAGTTTAGGCAGGTTTTTGACCTAACTTCATGGAAACTTTTCACCTAGTTCAAAGAGGTATCTCAAGTTGCATTTCAAAGATGGATTGTAGATCATGTTACAAGCTTTCCAAAATGTCCAAGAACTCTCCAAGATCATTTATGTTTAGGGAGATTCGAAGAAGAGAAAATGGCAATTTGTCACTTTTGTTCAAGCCATGTTTACAATGCTTCAAGTTGCAAATCAGTTCCTAGCATGCTTTTACCTTGCATTACAGGTCCTAATCCCTTCTACACTCCATAATTGAATGCTAATTCAATGGACAATGGATTTATTTTGACCTTTGGAGCATTGTACAAAGGTTTAATCCAAAAATGGCATAAAGTTCACAATACCATTTTGATAAAGCATGCTTTTTGCAACTTTGCAATTCTTGAGCCATGGACCTGATCTTTTGCTGCAAGCAATATCCACAAATATCAGGAAATGTTTACCAACTCCTTGCAGCCCTAGAACTAGCAAGTACAAGCTTTTGGGCATAGTCATTTCAACTTTCTTCAAAAGCAAGCAAAGTGGCAAAAGTCAAGATAACTTGTCCATCTGATAAAGAGAAGACTTGGCTTCATTTTAAACTACTTTAGAAACTTGTCGCAAGCCAATACACGAATCCATAGAATTTAAAACTTTCCCAAACACAAAAAACACCAATTTCTGCCCAAACAGGGCAGCTTTTGAAAAATAAAAGCCAACTTCACTTTGGCTCGTGCGTTTTGCCTTTCAACCTTTGAAACACTTCATCCACATCACATTCAAACTATCCAAGCCATTGCACTGCAACTGTGTGCCCTATTTCAGCCATCACCATTTTCATTTTTGAAGGTTGCAGGTTGACTTCTACAAGGAGTTTCAAGCATCCTCAAGGCAAGCTGAGCATTGGGATAGCCTGAGGGAACTTCAAGGAAGCTCACACGATCTTCAGGCCTCACTCAGAGTCCCCACATTGCCATATCCAAACTCAGCTGAACAAAGTATTTTTCAAATCTCTATCTCCTTATTTAGGCATCCTTAAGTCATGATTTGTGAAGCAAAAATGTAGTCCTTAACTTGTTGAAGTTGTACATATGCATAGTTGTCATTTATATTAACTGAGTAGTGAGAATTTGAAGCTTGAAGTTAATAAAAAAACTAGGTCAGAAATTAGGAATGATTAAATTCTCTCTGATCTTTGAGAGTTAGTTTACAAACTTTATATCACTGGAATCATGAGATCATAAGCTACATTTTTTGTGTTATGAGTTTTTGATTTTATGCAAGCTAGAGCAAGTTACAGTTTGAACTCAGAAACACGCGCAGGAAGCCAAGGACAGGGATGAAGATGATGTTCTGGGCCTAGGCGCCTTTGGGCCTACTTGTTTTGTTTTTCACCCCCCCCCCCATATTCCTATCTGCACCCGCTGCTTCATATTTTTATATTTTGCATATTTTTTCCATTTCTTTTATGTTTATTGACTTTAATATTTTTTCTGAACATTAAAAAATCACAAAAATGTTTTCTTAATTTTTTTCATTTTATTTTATTTTATTTATCTTATTTTTTGCATAAAATATTGATTTATTAGAATAAATAGAATCTATTTTCTTAAAATAAATAGTAAACATATTTAAAAATATCATACATTTTTATTTTTATTATTCATACACATAAAATATTATTTCCACATATATTTTAATTTTTAATATTTGTAAATATTTTTATTTTATTTATTTCTTGTACATAAAGGAATTAAATAAATAATAGAAAAACATAATTTCCTTTTAAATCAAAAACTAGGGTTTCCCCTTTCAAAAAATAATAATTTTTTTTTCTTATTTTTAGGACTTAAATAATTTTATTTTTACATACATAAAACAATTACAAAATATTTTTTGCATAATTACATTTTATTGCATATTTAAATACTTGTTTATTTATTTATTGTACAAGAATTCAATTGGGTTGTAATAATTTTTAGGGTTTTATTTTGTGTAAATATCCCCATTCAAAAACTTGTATCCCCCCTCCCATAATAATTGTTGTAATAGTTTAGTTTTCTTTTACGCAATTTATCGCATTATATACATGTTTAGTAAATTAGGGTTTGTATGATAAGACAAAAATCAAACAAATAGCATGACCTAATCCAAGACAAAAATGAATATAAAATGGCACACATTGCACGCAAGCACTCCTTAGGGTTTCACCCACGTTGTTGCCTTAAAAATGGCTATGGTATGCATGCAAAGTATCTTGGAAAAACAAAGCAAAACAAAACAAAAGATCACAGTCCCTCGATGACGCTATCAAAAGGTTGCCTAAACAAATGATCTTGGTCCCTCAAACATGCTAAGATACTTGGCAACATTTCTATCATGGTCTTACGATGACCCACGCCGGTCCCGTTTAACATCCAAAGATAGGGTTGTTTACCAAAGCAATGGTAAATCAACAATGTCAAAGGAATAAAAATGTACAAGAAATACTTTTTGAGTAGGTAGAATGCTTCTAGTTACTTGATCAATTTGCAAACAATCCTTGCTATTTTCAAAAACAAACACACACAACTTTCAAAACATTTTCAAATAACTTTCAAAACATTGAAACATTTTTCAAAAGACAAACATCTTTGTATACATTCTTACGAACGAGAATCATTACAAAGATTGCCTAAACAATGGCCTCTTTTCAAAATACTTTCAAAACCACACAAATCACCATTTCAAACAATTGCAAAAGCAAAGCAAGTGATCTAAGCAAGTAACTAAGAGCCCATGGAAAACCATGGATGAAAAGGGTGCTAGCACCTTCCCTTTTCATAATCCACCCCCCGAACTCAAGAAAATATCTCAAAGGTCTTTCCTGTGATTTTTTACCTTTCCTTTTGGATAAAATAAAAGTTGGTGGCGACTCTTGCTAAACCGAAACATTTGCGACGAAATGCAAAAGCTCAAGTCAGTTCTCCCACCGTATCACATGTATCAACTCAGATTTCAAAAACTCACATGTTTTGCTTGGTTACTTGTTTTTGAAGCAAAGCTAGCAAGCATGGTTTCAAGGTGAAGTACAAAGCTTTTAGGGGGCTGAGACCTTTAAGCACACTTGTTTTGATTGTGTGGAGTGTGTTTGTGCAGAAAGAACCAATGCAAGGCTCAATGCAAGCTGACTTTTCATAAAGCTTACTTTTCTAAAATGGCAATGTTGCCTTTCTTCCCAAAATGGAATTAAGTTTGTACAATGCATTGAATGCTTGGATTAAAGCTTCCAATAGCTGTGAAAATCAAGTTAGAAGCCTGTAAAGTGGGATTTGTAAAGCATGCTTGAGGATTGGATCTAATGTTCTTCACAAAATGGCTTGTAAACCAAGTGACAAAACACCAACTTCATCTCTTTAGATCTCCCTACTCAAGAATGATATCAAGGAGTTCTTGGAAACTTTGGAAAGCTTGCAATGTGCTCTATAACTCATATTTGAATTACTTTTGGAGATTACTCTTGGAACTATGTGAAAAATTTCCATGAAGTTAGGTAAAAAATCTGCCTAATTAGGGCAAAATTTCACTAAGTCATTTTTAGTTAATGAAAATGTATTCACAAAATTATAACTTGAGATCCAAGAATTTTTAGGAGAAGTTGTGTGAAGAGAAGTTGTAGATTTCATGGAGATATACAACTTTCATGTTGGAAGTTTCTCTTGAATCACTTTGCATCATGATGAAAACTTGGCTCAAAGTTGTGAAAAATAAGAAATTTTCTATACTTAGAAAAATTTCTAAGTTAAGAAATTTCATCTTTTTCAAACAAATTCTTGAATTCTTGATTTCTTGGTGAACAAGTTTCATGTTTTGACATGTTTTTATGAATTATGACCTTTGGCATTTGATTTAGTCAAAGTTTGACTTTTCAGTATACAGTTGACTTTTGATCAGTTGACTGAAAAATTCATCTGTCAATCCAATGGACTTGTAGTGTTTTGAACCATATCATTAGGTAAAAGTGATGCAATTGGACTCTTGAGATCATTCCTTAACCTAATTGACCATTTTCTAGGTCAAAAACCAGAAATTTCCCTTTCCCAATCAAAACCCTAATTTTGTCTATTTTGCCCTTTTGATGATTTGATCAAATTGCTTGAGGAGTTTTGGTCCAAACTTGATAAAATGTCATATATGGGTTTAAAATGTTTATGTGGATCAAAAATTATGAATTTTGATTGTAAATTGGACATGGTTGACTTTTTCCCCAATACAGTTGATTTTTAGGTCAATTGTTCAATTGGCTGATCAAAAGTGTGATCCAAGGCTTGAAACTTGACATGAGTAATCTTGGCGGTCCATAATGATACATGAAATTCATATGGGGCCTTGGAAGTTAAAAAAATCCTTGTGAAATCTCAAACTCTAATTTTCAGTCATCAGTGCTTGAGGAGGTGTCTTGAGCTGATCAAACCCTAGTGTAGTGTTGATCCAAAGGAGATATTGTGAGAAAATTCTTGATAAGTAGGAGGGCAAGTTTTGGGGTAAAACAGATGGGAACAAACCTGAGAGTTCAGGGTGATCCTTTGAGAAATGAGAGGGAAAATTTTAGGGTACAACAGTTGCCCCTGTTCAATCTTCTTAAGCCTGAAGAGTTAGATTGGCGAGTTTTGCCATTCGTGACTCGAAGGTGGAAGATGATTGGACATTAGAGTGCCTAGAAATTTGCACTTGATGATGTGGTGATTGATTGTGTAGGGAATGGGCTTAAAGATGCCATTCAAAAGTGATTTGTGACAAAAATTTGAAGAAGTATCAGAATAAATCTCTGGTTGATTTATACTGAAATAGTGGATGTATTAGGTTGAGTACCAGAATAATATACATAAATGGATTGTATCTAAATTGTATATGAAAGTTGTCTTTGAATGAGTATCAGGATGGCATCCGTATCTGGAGCGTATTTGAACTGTATCTGAGAGCTGAATGTGAATGAGTATCAGGATGGCATCTGTGTCTGGAGCATATTTGAACTGTATCTGAAAGTTGAGATTTTGAATGAGCATAAGAGTGGCATCCGTGTCTGGAGCGTATCTGTACTATATCTGAGAAAGAATCTGAATGAGTATCAGAATAGCATCCTTGTCTGGAGTGTATTTGAACTGTATCTGAGAAAGAATCTGAACGAGTATCATAATGGCATCCGTGTCTGGAGCGTATCTGAACTGTATCTGGAAGTTGAAAAATGAATGAGTATCAGAATGGAATTCGTGTCTGGAACGTATCTGTACTGTATCTGAAAACTTTGAACATTGTTAATGGTACATGTTAACCTTATCCTGAAAAGGATAAAATGTTAGCTAAAATGCAATGTTATGTTGTATGAAATGTATAGTATAATGCATTCGTGTCATCAATGTTTATGATATATGGGTGCGATGTATGCTTGTGTGAGCTAATCTGCTACACTGTTGTTGTATTGGGGAAAATAAATCCCTGACTATTGCTGAGGATATGGAGTATAAGTCTTCATGTTGTGAAGTCTAAGTATTGATGAATTCCTGCTTGGATAAATAAACTCTATTGTAAGGGAAATATCGTGTACTACTTGAAAAAATCCTGTCTGGGGAGTTCAGAGAAATTTGACGACTTCTACTGGGGATTGATAACTGGAAGCTCTATTCCGCTGGGGATTGAACTGCACACTACAGGAGATTATGGAAATAGCATAGAGATATTTACCTACCTCTTAAAGCCATCAGTGATTGTCTTTCTATTTTGTTTATTTATAAACGGTAATTATGTTCAAATGCATATGTTCAAAAATGAATCATTTGGACGTTTTTGTAAACAAAACACGAGAGTAAAGAAAGACAGGTAATTTTGCACTTTCAAAGGGAATTTTTTGTGTTGACTTTGAGTAAGTATTTTTGTACAATGAGACAAACATTCTAATAAGAAAATGCCGTCGTAAAAAAAGTGAAAATTTTGATACAAAGAAAAGGTAGCTATGTGCAATAATCCCATGGGGTTCCCATTCTGCAATAGCCTTTGTATCTCTGAGCATCTTGTCTATTTGTTGCCTCGTCTGAAGATGATTGAATTGATCAGAACCTCTGAGCTTATCAGGTTATCGGTAAGGTTCTCCAACAGAACATAGTCATACGCTTTGAATCCCTAACTTTTTCCTGGACCGCCCTTTCGGGTTTTCAGTCCACCGGGATACCCTTTTTTGCCTAAGCTGCCCTTTCGGGTTTTCAGCTTGCCGGGTGTACAGATTTTTTGTTTTATCCCTAATTTTTTCCCGAACCTTTTTGGTTCGTCGGGATGCCCTTGTTTTGCCTAGGTGTGTCAACCTAGCGGGTCTCTCATGCGTAGCATCTTTTGACAATGTATGTGTTTGTAGGGTGTGGTAGGTCGTCACCACCTATGGTGGTCAAGATCATTGTGCCACCAGAGATTGTGTTTTTTTACTACAAATGGTCCTTCGTATGTAGGAGTCCATTTGCCCCTGGGATCACCTTGCGTCAATATGATACGTTTGATCACTAAATCCCTGACTTAATACACTTGCCATCTGACCTTTTTGTTGAAAGCCTTGATCATCCGTTTTTGATACATTTGACCATGGCAGATAGCAGTAAGCCTTTTCTCATCGATCAAATTTAGTTGATCAAGTCGAGTGTGGATCCAATCATCTTCATTCAACCCTGCATCCGTCATAATTCTCAGAGAGGGGATCTGAACCTCAATAGGCAAGACAGCCTCCATGTCATATACCAGAGAATAGGGTGTTTCCCCGGTTGATGTGCACGTTGTGGTGCGATACCCGTGGAGAGCGAATGGTAACATCTCATGCCAGTCTTTGTATGTGACTGTCATTTTCTGTATGATCTTTTTAATGTTCTTATTCGTGACTTCAACAAACACCATTCATCTTCGGCCGTTAAGGGGAAGAATTGTGATGTTGGATCTTGAATTACTCGCACAAGGCAGTGATCATACTATTGTTCAAGTTTGTACCATTGTCTGTAATGATCCTCTCCGAGATACCGTAACGATAGATGAGATTTTTCTTGATGAACTGGGCGACAACATTCTTGGTAACAGAAGCGAAAGAAGCTGCCTCCACCCACTTTGTAAAATAGTCAATAGCCACTAAGATGAAGCGGTGTCCATTGGAGGTTGTTGGCTTGATTTCCCCAATCATATCAATCCCCCACATAGCAAAGGGCCAAGGAGCCGTCAAAACATTCAGAGGAACTTGAGGTACGTGCACCTTATCAGTGTAGATCTGACACTTATGGCAGGTTCAAGAGTGTTGATAGTAATCTGCTTCCATGGTAGACCAGTAATAGCATGCCCGTAGGATTTTCTTTGCCATCGTATACCCACTGGAATGGGTGCCAAAAGTGACTTCATGTAACTCAGTCATGATCCTTTCAGCTTCAACCTTGTCTATGCACCGAAGTAACACAGAGTCATGGTTGTGTTTGTAAAGAATGCCATTACTAAGGAAGAATTTAGCAGAGAATCTCCTTAAGAACTTCTTTTCATTTACTGAAGCTCTTTCTGGATATTCTTGGGTTTCGAGATACCTCTTGACTTCGTGAAACCAAGGCTGGTCCACTATTTCTTCAGTATTAATCTCATGACAGTGTGTTGGTTCATCCCTTTGTTCAATGGTGATCTGGGGAGCCTCGTTATCCCATTTAAGTTTAAACATAGATGACATTGTGGCTAGTGCGTCTGCTAGCTGATTTTCTTCTCGCGGGAAATGCTCGAAGGTAATCTTTTCAAAATGTGAGAGTAATGTCAAAACATGTTCTTTGTAAGGGATAAGTTTAGGGGGTTTGGTGTCTCATTCCCCTTTGATCTGGCTGATAACCAAAGCTGAATCTCTGAATACATTCAAAGATTTGATCCCCAAGTCTATGGTAGCTTTAAGACCAAAGATGCACGCTTCTTATTCCGCCATGTTATTTGTACAATTGAAGCAGAGTCTTGCCATAAAAGGAGTATGACATCCTTCAGGAGAGATGAGTACATCACCAATACCATTTCCGAGTGCGTTAGATGCCCCATCAAAAACCAGGGTCCATCGGGATCCTTGTTCAGGTTTGTCATATGGCCTGAGTTCTTCAAAGTTGTTTACCATCATGATGTCTTCATCTTGGAATTCGAACTTCATGGACTGGTAGTCTTCTACAGCTTAGTGAGCAAGGTGATCAGCTAGTACACTGCCCTTTATTGCTTTCTGGGCAGTATATTGTATGTCATATTCTATCAGGATCATCTGCCATCTTTCTATTCTCCCAGAGAGTGCAGGCTTCTCGAAGATGTATTTTATTGGATCCATTTTAGATATCAACAAGGTAGTATGAGTCAGCATATACTGTCTTAGCCGGTGAGCAGCCCATGCCAGAGCGCAGGAAGTTTTCTCGAGCAGTGAATATCTTATTTCACAGTCGGTAAACTTTTTGCTCAGGTAATAAATAGCATGCTCTTTTCGGCCAGACTCGTCATGATGACCCAGCACACACCCTATAGAATTTTCCAAAATAGTCAGATACATGATCAATGGTCTTCCCTCGACTGGTGGCATTAAAACAGGAGGCTCTTGTAAATACTCTTTGATTTTTTCAAAAGCAATTTGGCACTCATCATTCCATTTGACTACCTGATCTTTCTTCAGTAGTTTGAAGATTGGTTCACAAGTAGCTGTCAGGTGAGAAATGAATCTGACAATGTAGTTCAAATGTCCCAAGAATCCTCTGACTTCCTTCTTAGTACGAGGAGCAGGCATCTCTTGTATCGCTTTCACCTTGGCAGGATCTACTTTAATACCCTTATTGCTGACAACAAAGCCTAGGAGTTTACCAGACCTTACTCCAAACGTGCATTTATTTGGGTTCAACCTCAACTTGTACTTTTTTAGTCTCTCAAACAGTTTTTGTAGATGATCAAGATGCTCTTCTTTTGTTTGAGATCTGGCTATCATGTCGTCCACATAGACCTTTATTTCTTAATGTATCATGTCGTGAAATAGAGTGACCATGGCACGCTGATAGGTTGCCCCGACATTCTTCAGTCCGAATGACATAACCTTATAGAAGAATGTTCCCTATTGTGTGACAAAGGTCATCTTCTCCATGTCCTCAGGCGCCATTTTGATTTGGTTGTAGACTAAAAACCATCCATGAAGGAAAACACTTTATGCTACGCCGTATTGTCAACTAGAATATCAATGTGGGGGAGTGGGAAATGATCCTTAGGGCTTGCCCTATTCAAATCTCTGTAGTCCATGCACATTCGTACTTTGCCTTCCTTTTTGGGCACGGGAACAACATTGGAAACCCATTGCGGGTAAGAGGTGACGGCCAAGAATCCAGCGTTGAATTGCTTCATGACTTCAGCTTTAATCTTCTCTAACATATCTGGTCGCATTCGACGGACCTTTTGTTTTACTGGTGGGAAATCCTCTTTTGTAGGTAGACGATGTACCACAATATCTGCATCAAGTCCTGGCATGTCTTTATACGACCAGGCGAAGACCTCAACATACTCGTGTAGCAATTGAATCAGACGCTCTTTGACATTGGGTTCCAGATTGACACCCACCTTGACCTCCTTTTTGTCTTCTTCGGTACCTAGGTTGATTGTATCCACTGGTTCCTCGTGGGGCTGAATGGTTCTCTCTTCTTGTAGTAGTAACCTGGCAAGTTCCCCTGGTACTTCACAATCTTCCTCACCTTCGTCTTCGGCTTGGTAGATTAGATTTTCAGAGTCACAAAAGGCCATGGAAGAACCGTTACCCATGGGATCCCTAATGGATTTAGACCTGTATTGTGAGTGTGAGTGTGTGTAAGATTATAGCTATCTTTGAAAGAAATTTAAAAAGAAAAACAATGATCACAAAGTTTGTATGCAAAAATGTCCATGATTTATTGATATCATATGGAAATGAGATAATAAACCTTACAAATGGACCATTGTGCCTCGGGAAAGACACAAGGTTTTAAGAGTCTGAATTGTTTTAATATTACAGATCCAACAAAATGTAAAGATAAATTATTGTGGGATAAAAGTGATCGGGACAAAATCTCTAGCCTCCCAGTTGATGAGCCCTCCACTGACAGTTGGGAAAATCCAATCCTCTAGGTTATAGTTGTCTTCACCATCCTCTACCGCATTGACTTCACAGTTCCTGATTGTGATACGGTGGGAGAACTGACTATGGTTTTGCGTTTGTTTTCGCAAATATTTCGGTTGAGCAAGAGTCGCCACCGACTTTTTATTTTATCCTAAGGAAAGGTTTAAAAAGCACAGCAAAAACCTTTGAGATTTTTCTTGGGTTCGGGGAGTAGATTATAGAAAGGGAAGGTATTAGCACCCTTTCTATCCATGGTTATCCATGGGCTCTTAGGTACTTGCTTAGATCAACTTGCCTTGGTTTTCAATTGTTTGAAATGGTGCTTTATGTGTGGTTTTTGAAAAGGTTTTGAAAAAGATGCCTTGTATAGGCTACCCTTGTAACAATTCTTTACTCGAATGTTTTACAAAAGGTGTTTGTCTTTTTGAAAAGATGTTTCAAGGTTTTTGAAAGTTTATTTTGAAAGTGTTTATGAAGTGTGGTTTGAAAAATAGGCAAGTGTTTTTTTGTTTTGCAAATTGACAAGTACTTAAGAGCGATCTACCCTAAAGTTCTCAAAGATTTTTGTTATGCTTTAACCCTTTTAACAATTTTGTTCCACCATTGTATTTGGTGGACAATCTTGTGTTAGGATGTGAAAGGGACGGGCACGGGTCATCGTTTAGACCATAATTACAATAGTGCTAAGTATCCTTGGGCAATTTTTCCTTTGAAAGGGACTTTGATCATTTTAGGCAACTTTCGAAAGCGTCATCGAGGGACTATGATCATTTGATTTTTTGCTTTGCCCAAAGAGACCTAACATGCAATATGGCCTAATTTTGAAAGGCAACAAGTGGATGTAACCCTAGGGGTGTTAGTGTGCAAGTGTGTTTTATTGCATACAAGAGTTTTTTCTTTGAATTAGGTTTTTCTATTTCATTGATTTTATCTTTCCATACATGTCCTAATTACTAGCAATAAGAAACGGAAATATAAAATCCTACGCTATTACAACAATTAGGGGAGGGGGATACACATTTGTACATGGGGGGTTCAACGAGAAAAATAGACAAAAAAGAAAATAGCAAAAAACAAGATATAGAGAGAGAGGGAGTCCGCGCGCTGCTGGGAGGTCATCAGAAGTTCTGACTCAGATCCGCTGCCAGATGATCAACCTCTTGGTTAAACTGTATGAGTCAGAACTTTTGACTCTGGCACCTGCAAAACAGAACCTTGTTAGTGGGGAAATCAGAAGTTCTGATTCCCCTGCGCTGCAAGACAGAAGTTTGTTAGTGGAGAAACCAGAAGTTCTGATTCTGCTGAAAAGGCAATAACTCTCAGAGGTTCTGATATCATTGACAGCAAAACAGGCTTCAGATGTGCTAACGTCAAAGTCAGCACTTGGCTTTTCCCTGTACTAACCAGAACATCTGCAATCCTGTTGTTACTCCACAAAACAGGAAACATATTTGGAACAGATCCAGCAAATACAAAAATGTTTCAGAGGTCAGAACCACCAAGGTCCCAGGCAAGTCCTATACTGGCTCAGAACGTTCTGAGGTATGAAAATCCTCAGAACATAAACAGCAACAACGTGATATTTACATTATGTTTATTTGAGTATGCACAGCTGATGATGCTTAACAGCGTGATGAGGGTCAGCAGGTGCTTACCTGACTGTTGGAAAAGTTGGTGGGTGAAAGTTAGCTTTTGGCTCTGGTAGTATTCTGGACAGATTTTCTTTGAAAGGGCTGGTAAAGGCGTATATGTATGTAGGGTCAGAAGTTTGGAAAGGGTGTTTTTGGTTTACAGAAAAAACTGGATATTTGATGAAGTTTGAAGGTGAGAAACTCAAAGTTATGAAACAAAACTGGAGATTTTGACAGAGTTTCAGAACGCTATGTTGCTAAGAGTTCTGTTTCTCACTTAGCAATTTCTGTTTCTTTTCTTGAACGCCTTTTGCAGTGGTAAAGACTCTCTATTTATAGGCAAAGTTCTTGTGGATGCTTTGAACATTAAAGCGCCAACAGAGTTTGAATTTGTTCTTTGACAGAAATTCCTGGGAAGTTGTGATAACAAATAGCTTTCAGCCTAGGCTACAGCAGCAGGCGTAGATTGGGGAGAAGTGACCTCTGAAGTGGGCTGTGGCGCGTAGACCCATGCCAGAACCTGCACAAAAGCGTTTTCCAAGCCACACGTGAATGTTCAGGATTGGTTGGAAGAATTAATGGGCATTAAATGGTGATAAGACCTATCAACATCAATATTCTGGTAATGGAAACCAACGTTGAATCATCAGCGTAAACCATGCTCTGGCCTTGGCTACCTGTTGTCTTAGTAAGCTCTGGAGATTCTCCTGGTTTTCTGGTACGTTCCTTGGATTTACTTCTGGACAATCTGGGCTTAGAGATTCTGTATCAGTGTAACACCCATTCTTCTGATCTTTCATCTTCTGATTTCAACCTGTTCTGAAGGAGCCTTCAGACTTCCCTGCTTCTCTTGCATTCCTTTAGCAAATTCTGACTGAGCTTGTGTAACAGCTGAAGGGGCATGTTCTGTTTGAGGCTTACATTCTGAACCACGTTTACAACTTCTGATTGAACTGATGTAGCTGCTGAAAAGCCAACTTCTGACCATGCTCAGGCTTGCAACTTCTGACCGTTTTTATCTGGAATGGGTCCAGAAGTTCTGAAGCGCTGATTTTTCTTAAATACTCATTTTAGAGAAATGTTCTAAGTATTTTAGAATTTGATTTTTCTTAAGATAAAAGCGTCGTTTTTTTGGAGTTCGTGAGATCATCTTGCTCTTGTAAGCGGCTTGCTTGGGCAAAAGGATAACTCAGGACTTGGATTTGTTTCAGAGGGACCTTGAAAATCCAAGGTGGTTTCCTGAAGAAAGGGAGGGAAAATTTTGCGGTACAACAATTGCCCCTGTTCAATCTTCTTGAACCTGAAGAGTTAGATTGGCAATCTTGCCTTTCGTGACTCGAAGGTAAAAGGAGATTGGACACTAGAGTGCCCTTAAATTTGCACTCGTCAAAGCAATGGATGCGGAAATGGGCTTAAAGATGCCATTTGGAGATGGGCTTAAAGATGCCATCTGGAATGAAAATCAGAAAGGTGTCCCTGTCTTGAACCATCTCTGAACTGGGGCTTGAATAAGCAATAGATTGACATCCGTTGTTGGGAAGAATCCATAAACTGTTTTCAGAAGTCTTGAAAAGAAACTGAACAAGCGATAGGTTAACATCCGTTACTTGGAGAACCCGTAAACTGTTTTCAGAAATCTTGAAGTTGAATAAGCAATAGAGCAGCATCCGTTGTTGGGAAGCGTCCGTAAACTGTTTTCAAAGGTTGCATCTGAACAAGCTGATAGATTATCATCCGTTGTTGGGAAGAATCCATAAACTGTTTTCAGAAGTCTTGAGAAGAATATGAACAAGCGATAGGTTAACATCCGTTACTTGGAGAACCCGTGAACTGTTTTCAGAAATCTTGAAGTTGAATAAGCAATATAGCATCATCCGTTGTTGGGAAGCGTCCGTAAACTGTTTTCAAAGGTTTCATCTGAACAAGTTGGTAGATTAGCATTCGTTGTTGGGAAGAATCCATAAACTGTTTTCAGAAATCTTGAGGTTGAATAAGCAATAGAGCAACATCCGTTGTTGGGAAGCGTCCGTAAACTGTTTTCAAAGGTTGCATCTGAACAAGTTGATAGATTATCATCCGTTGTTGGGAAGAATCCATAAACTGTTTTCAGAAGTCTTGAGAAGAATCTGAACAAGCGATAGGTTAACATCCGTTACTGGAGAACCCGTGAACTGTTTCCAGAAGTCTTGAAGTTGAATAAGCAATAGAGCATCATCCATTGTTGGGAAGCGTCCGTAAACTGTTTTCAAAGGTTGCATCTGAACAAGTTGGTAGATTAGCATCTGTTGTTGGGAAGAATCCATAAATTGTTTTCAGAAGTCTTGAATTTGGAGGGAGAACCGGTGTAGGGTTCTCTGATGATGAGTTCGCGTAAAACTGCATCTGGATAAATCTGAATAAGCATTAGAATGTTGTCGTGTCTAGGTCAGATCTGAAATATTCCTGGAAGGAATTTCGGGAGATAATGATTTTTGGTATGTCGACTGATCTTACCTGAAAAGGTAAAGGGTTAGTTATATGCAATGTCATGATGCATGATGCAATGTATGTTATATGATATAAATGTAAATGGACGTGCATGTAAGCCGGAGGGCTGTCTTGCAAAGGATAGATGAATCCGAGATGGCTGAAGATAAAAGTATCTTGAATGCTGCCGGGAAGAATAATTCCTTGGCTGTTGCTGGGGAAGAGAGTTCCTGATGACCTCTACTGGGGAGCTTCGATCCAATAGACTCATGTTGGGGATGCAAGACTGAGAATCTTCAGCTTGGCGGGAAGCATTTCTGGCGACTTCACTGGGGAACTCAAAATTTGCCCTCCCAAAACTCCATGGGGAGAAGGTTCATTAGTCTGGCTCCGCTGGGGATTGATAATTTTGAAGCCTTAGCTCAGCTGGGGATACTGAAACTTAAACTCTGGGGGGAATTGAATTCCAGAGGATTCTCTGGCTGGGGATGTACAAAGACAACCTCCTCTGGGGATTGTATTGGTAAGTTATGCTGGGGAACTCTGATGAACTCCGCTGGGGATAGGAATAAATTTGGCGAGTGCGATCTTCCGTGGCGCTAAGCTAAGGATAACCCAGTTATAAGCCCTTGTGAGGAACAATTTTGAATAAAACTTGGGTGAGACATCCGTACTCTACAGGGGATAAGCCTCCAGAATCTACTGGGGATAAGCTTCAAGCCTTGCTGGGGATATAGATTCCAAAACTCCTGGGGGCTTCCTTTGAAAGGGTATCAGGATATCCAACTGTATCTTCAACCTATCAGCAATCCTCTTTCTTGATAAGGAAATGATTATGTTCAAATGCATATGCCTATTTAACAAAACATTGGACGTTTCTCAAAATAAAACAGATAGTGCAAGAGAAAAAGTGAAAGGAAAAGACACAAATTTCTGGGAAAAGTATTTGTATTGACTTTCTATGAGTATATTTGTACAAAGGAGACAATGATCCTAGTAAGAGGATTTTGTCGTAAAGATTTATACAAAATAAAGGATGGCTATGTGAAATAATTCCATGGGATTCCATTCCGCTATAGCTTTCACAACTCTGAATATATGTCCATTCAATGCTTCGTTTTGCCGATGACTGGATTGATCAGAAGCCTGGAACTGGTTGATGAAGAGATTGTCTTTGAAGCGATCCGACGAGACATAGTCATACGCTTTAATTCCCTAACTTTTGCCTGAATCGCCCTCTCGGGTTTTCGATCCACCGGGAAACCCCTTTTTGCCCAAGCCGCCCTTTCGGGTTTTCGACTTGCCGGGTGTACATATTTTTTTTTTGTTTTTTATCCCTAATTTTTGCCTGAACCGCCCTTTCGGGTTCTCGATTCACCGGGATGCCCATTTTTGCCCAAGCCGCCCTTTCGGGTTTTCGACTTGTCGGGTTATTTTATGCGTAGTATCTTTTGACTATGTCTGCGTTCGCAGGGTGCGGCAAATCGTCGCCGTCCATGGTGGTCAGAATCATTGCACCACCAGAAAATATGCTTTTGATCACAAATGGTCCTTCATATGTAGGAGTCCATTTGCCCCTGGGATCACTTTGCGGCAAGATAATCCGCTTGATTACGAGATCTCCGACTTGATACACTTGACGTCTGACTTTCTTATTGAAGGCCTTGATCATCCGTTTTTGATACGCTTGACCATGGCATATAGCAGCAAGTCGCTTTTCGTCGATCAGATTGAGTTGATCAAGTCGGGTCTGCATCCAATCATCTTCATTCAAACCTGCATCCTTCATAATCCTTAGAGAAGGAATCTGGACTTCCATAGGCAAAACAGCTTCCATGCCATAAACCAAAGAAAATGGGGTTGCCCCAGTTGAAGTACGTGTCATCGTACGGTATCCATGCAGAGCAAACGGAAACATCTCATGCCAGTCTTTGTAAGTGACCGTCATTTTCTGAATGATCTTCTTAATGTTTTTGTTTGCAGCTTCAACAGCACCGTTCATCTTCGGCCGATAGGGAGATGAATTGTGATGATAAATCTTGAACTGTTCGCACAATGCGGTGATCATCGTGTTATTTAGATTTGTACTGTTGTCTGTGATGATCCTGTCCGGAACACCATACCGACATATCAGATTTTGCTTGATAAAGCGGGCAACCACATTTTTAGTAACAGAGGCGAAGGAAGCTGCCTCGACCCATTTGGTGAAATAGTCAATGGCAACCAGGATAAAGCGATGTCCGTTGGAAGCCGTGGGCTTGATCTCTCCAATCATATCAATGCCCCACATTGCAAAGGGCCACGGAGCAGTCAGAACGTTGAGGGGAACCGGAGGGAGATGAACTTTATCAGCATAGACTTGGCATTTGTGGCAAGTACGGGAATGTTGATGGCAGTCAGCTTCCATGGTAGACCAGTAATAGCCTGCCCTTAGGATCTTCTTAGCCATTGTATGCCCGCTCAAGTGAGTGCCAAATGTGCCGCTGTGTATATCAGTCATGATCAACTCTGCTTCAGCTTTGTCTACGCATCGGAGTAACACACAATCATGGCTTCGTTTGTAAAGGATGTCGTTGCTCAGGAAGAATTTAGCAGCGAATTTCCTTAAGAACTTCTTGTCGTTTACGGAAGCTCCTTCGGGATAATCTCTAGTCTCGAGATACCTTTTGATTTCATGGAACCAAGGTTGTTCCACTACTTCTTCGGTATTAATCTCGTGACAATGCGCAGGTTCATCCATTCGCTTGATGGTGATTTGGGGAGCCTCGTTATCCCAGTTGAGTTTAAACATGGAGGACATTGTGGCTAGAGCATCTGCTAGCTGATTCTCTTCTCGCGGGAAATGCTCGAAGGTAATTTGCTCAAAATGAGGCAACAATGTCAGGACATGTTCTTTGTATGGGATAAGATTAGGATGCTTGGTATCCCACTCTCCTTTGATTTGACTGATAACCAAAGCCGAGTCCCCAAATACGATCAAAGATTTGATCCCCAAGTCTATAGCAGCCTTGAGACCAAAGATGCAAGCTTCATACTCAGCCATGTTGTTTGTGCAGCTAAAGCAAAGTTGGGCCGTAAAAGGTGTGTGACAACCTTCCGGAGAAATGAGTACCGCGCCGATGCCGTTTCCAAGTGCATTTGAAGCACCATCGAAGTACAGGGTCCATCGGGATCCCTTTTCGGGTCCGTCATACGGTCCGTCACCTTCAATGTTGTCCAGATTCATGATGTCCTCGTCTGGGAAGTCAAATCTCATGGGTTGATAGTCTTCGATAGCTTGATGAGCCAGATGGTCAGCTAGTACACTCCCTTTTATAGCTTTTTGGGTGGTGTACTGAATGTCATACCCAGTTAGGATCATTTTCCATCTGGCTATCCTTCCAGATAAAGCGGGCTTTTCGAAGATATACTTGATAGGATCCATTTTGGAAATCAACAAGGTAGTATGAGTCAACATATACTGTCTTAGTCGGCGAGCAGCCCATACCAAAGTGCAACAAGTTTTCTCGAGCAGTGAGTAACGAGTCTCACAGTCGGTAAACTTTTTGCTAAGGTAATAAATGGCATGCTCTTTTCGACCAGACTCGTCATGCTGGCCCAAAACACACCCCATTGAGTTATCCAAGACGGTCAAATACATGATCAATGGTCTTCCTTCGACGGGTGGCATCAAAATAGGAGGTTCTAGCAAATACTCCTTGATTTTATCAAAAGCAGCTTGACAATCGTCGTTCCACTCGACTACCTGATCTTTTTTCAAGAGTTTGAAAATTGGCTCACAAGTAGAAGTCAGATGTGAGATGAATCTGGAAATATAGTTCAAGCTCCCCAAGAATCCTCTAACCTCCTTTTCGGTACGGGGAACTGGCATCTCTTGTATTGCTTTTACTTTTGCTGGATCGACTTCAATGCCTTTGTTGCTTACAATGAATCCCAGAAGTTTACCAGACCTAATTCCAAAAGTGCACTTGTTTGGATTCAGCCTGAGTTTGTATTCTTTCAACCTGGCAAACAGCTTCTCCAGATGTTCAAGGTGCTCTTCCTCTGTTTGTGACTGAGCTATCATATCGTCTACGTAAACTTCAATCTCATGATGTATCATATCATGAAATAAAGCTACCATGGCGCGTTGTTAAGTTGCCCCTGCGTTCTTCAGCCCGAACGGCATCACCTTGTAACAGAAAGTGCCCCATTGTGTGATAAAAGTTGTTTTCTCCATGTCCTCGGGGGCAATTTTGATTTGATTGTAGCCCGAGAATCCATCCATGAAGGAAAACACTTTATGCTGAGTTGTATTGTCGATCAAAATGTCGATGTGTGGCAGCGGAAAATCATCTTTGGGGCTGGCCCTATTCAGATCCCGGTAGTCCACACACATCCTGACTTTGCCATCTTTCTTAGGTACCGGCACGATGTTAGCGACCCATTGAGGATAGGACGTAACAGCCAGAAAGCCAGCGTCGAATTGCTTCATTACCTCTGCTTTTATCTTTTCAGACATGTCAGGCCTCATTCGGCGAACTTTTTGCTTGATCGGTGGACAATCCTCTCTTGTGGGGAGACGGTGAACAACGATGTCTGTGTCTAAACCCGATATGTCTTCATAAGACCAAGCGAAGATTTCAACATACTCATTCAACAACTGTATCAGGCGTTCCTTGACACTCGGTTCCAGATTGGCACCCACTTGCACCTCCTTCCGGTCTTCCTCGGTCCTTAAGTTGACAATTTCCAATGATTCTTCATGCGGTAAGATGGCCCTTTCCTCTTGCTGTAGAAGTCTGGATAGTTCCCCTGGTACTTCACAACCTTCGTCATCTTCATACTCAGCTAGATTGACCAGATTTTCAGAGTTATTGAAAGATATAGCAGAATAGTCACCCATGGAATCCGGAGTGGATGGGTACCTGCATTGGTGAGTGTGGGTGTGTGTAAGGGATAGCCATCCTTAAACAAAAATGCAATAGGAAAGAAAGATGAACACAAGCAGTTTATCAAATGAAAAACGTCCAATGAATCATTAAACATGGCATATGGATATGAAAAATAATCAAAACCCTTACAAGTGGACCTACATGCCTCGGGCAAGGCATGAGGTGAAAAGATAGTGTACGGATTGTTTGAAAGTAAGTATTACAGACCAAATAGGGAATGTTTAACAGATAAATTACGGATGAATAAAAGTGATGGGGACAAAGTCTTTTGCCTCCCAGTTGCTCAATCCTCCTTTGACAGTTGGGTAAATCCACTCTTTGATGTTGCTCTCCTTGTCTTCATCTTCCAAGACGTTGATTCTGTAGGGAGAAATTTTGACTGGCGCTCTTTCAATCTTCGAACGGCGCATAACTTTCTGGCCAGCGGCTGTGAACCCTAATCCAAATTTGTCTGTCTTATGTGGAATATCAGGCAACTGCCCCCATGCTGAATTCTTCCCTTCCTTTATTGCGGCCCTTGCGTCTTCCAGAGATGCCATCCTGGCCATCTGCCTCGGTGTCTCAGCTGCCAACTTTGCTACTGCTATTTCAGGAAGGACTCCTTCGAAATGCTGAAACGGTGTTTCAATGAATTCCCCTTCTACCTCTACGTACCGGAAAGAATTCAAGTGGCTAATCATGTACTCCTCTTCACCATGGACAGTAATGATCTTTCCCTTGACAGGATACTTCAACATCTGATGTAAGGAGGAAGTGACTGCCCCAGCATGGTGTATCCAAGGTCTACCCAGCAAGCAAGAGTATGACGGACGGATGTCCATCACATAGAAAGTAGATTTAAACACCTCAGTGCCTATTTTGATGGGAATTTCAACCTCTCCATGGACCATTCTCTTCTAACCATCGAAAGCTCTGATAACAATATCACTTGGCTTCAATTCCAACCCTTCACAATCTAGTCGGTCCAAGGCCTTCTTAGGCAATACATTCAGCGACGAACCAGTATCGACCAAGACATGTGCGAGAGTGGTTCCTCGACACTCGACTGAAATGTGCAAAGCATCATTGTGGTTTCTACCTTTAGGAGTTAGGTCGGCATCAGAAAAACCTAATCCATTGTCCGCAGTAAGGCTAGCCACGCAATTCTGAAACTGATCTGCAGAGGTTTCCTGGGGCACATGGGCTGCCTTCAGGAATTTTATCAGGGCTTTAGCGTGCGCTTCTGAGCAAAGTAGTAGTGCCAGCATGGAGATCTTGGAGGGGGTTTGCCCCAGCTGTTCTACCACATCGTAATCACTCCTTTTGATTATCCTCAAAATCGCATCCATTTCCTTCTTGGAGGTCTCCGGGATGACCAAGGGTTGAGCCCTCGTCCTGACGAGCTCATCTTGGATTCCCTTACCTTTTTCAGCAGTGGTAGGAGGGACAGTACTAGGAACAACAATGTCTTCAACCAAAGGAGTTCTAGAAGAAAGTTTTATTGGTGCGGGGATGACTTGGCCGGCTGATGAGGGTCCAAAGGCTGCTCTTGGAGGGGCAATCTCTGGAGAAAATATTCTCCCGCTCCTAGTGATTTTGCTAGTGCCCGCAATGTTACTAATGCTGGCTTCTTCATCATCCGATCCTTCTTCAGTTATTTCGATTTGTTTGATACCATGGTAGTAAACGTCACCGCCATAGTTCCATGGTATGGACTTCTCAGAAACATAGGGGACAGGCCCTGGCATTGTTATCTTCAAAGGAACAGATTTCGTAGTTGGTGTAATCTTAACGGGATTTTTGACGGCCTTGGAAAGATCGGCGTGAATGGTTATGATTGAGACATCTTCAATATGAGTTGGGACAGCAGAAACCTTTTCAAACAAAATTCGTCGGCTATCCATAAGGCCTTGGATGCCTTTCTTCAGTAACGGACAACCAAACGGCAGAGAGTAACAACAATAGCAGTCTTCTTTACATCCCGAGAAGATCCCGGCCCTTAACAGATTCAACTTAATGGTTAGCAGTGGAGTAGTCAGATCAGTGACATCAGCAACATACAAATCTTCTTCAATGGCGTTGACATTTCGACCGTGCTTCGGCATGGGTGCAGATATCACATTAGGCTTCTCCGGAGCGTCAAACTCCACTTCCTTTGCCTCTATCAGGTCTTGGATTTTATGCTTGAGTGCCCAACAATCATTGGTGTCGTGTCCAACACTGTCTGAATGGTAGGCGCATTTAGCATTAGCATGATAATGCGGAGAGGACGTATTCACATTCTTCGGTGCCTCCTTGATGGTGGCGAGATTCAACCTCAATAGATGGGGGAGCACTTGCGCTGGAGTCATATTAATGCGGGTGAACTGCCGTTGTGGTCGTTCCACCCGTTGTTGATTTGGTCTGGACTGGTTATAACGAGGTTGCTCACTTGAGGGATTTTGAATCATTACGGCCCCCACAGTTGGCCGACGCTTCGTCTTCACTGCTCTCCTCTGAGAATATACCACAGCCGTCTCCTTCTTAAAAGGCTTCTTCTCAACACTTGCAGCAACACCCTTTTGAATCTTCCCTGACTTGATGCCAGCTTCTATTCTTTCGCCTGTTAAGATCAATTCGGTAAACCCCGCGGAAGAGTTACCAATTAGATGATTGAAAAATGGCCCAGATAGGGTCCCTAGAAACATATCAACGAGTTCACGGTCGGTTAAAGGAGGCTGCACCCTGCCAGCCAAATCCCTCCATTTTTGCGCATATTCTTTGAATCCCTCGCTTGTTCCTAGTGACATACCCTGAAGTTGGGTACGAGTAGGAGCAAGATCAGAATTATACTGGTATTGTTTGTAGAAAGCGGTGGCCAAATCTTCCCAATTTCTGACACTGGTTCCTTCTAGCTGATAAAACCACTCCAACTGAGCTCCCGAAAGGCTGTCTTGAAAGAAATGAATCCAAAGATTTTTATCTGCCGTATAGGGTTGAATCTTTCTCACGTAGGACCTGAGATGCATTTTTGGGCAAGACAGCCCATCATACCTCACAAACACTGGTACTTTGAATTTTGGGGGAATCACAATCCCGGCGACTAAACCCAAGTCTTCAAAATCCAAACCCGGTACTCTTTGTAATTCCATGGCGGCCAATCTGTCTTCTAGCCCTTTGTATTTGTCATCAGCTGGAGGATATTGCTGATCAGAGTAATCTTCATCCTCTTCGACCTCCTCTTCTTCCGCGTCAGACTCGGAAGGTACCGCAGCTCCACCTCCTTTGTTGGTTCCTTCATCAGAGATAGGAGGAAATTCCAGCACTCTCCGAGCTTCTCTGTCAAATCTTCTCCCCAAAGTAGCCACCCCGAGTCTCTTTTTCTTCTTTTTCACTGGGTCTTTGTTCCCCAATTGAGTCTTGATATCCTCCTGACCCTTAGCCAAGGTCATCAGGAGTTGCTGAAACTGTGCATTTTGAGCTTGTAGGTCTTTGACTGTTTGCTCGAGATCCATCTTACTGAAATAAATAGCAGACAGATAAGGAAACCTGTTGAAGAGACCTGCTTATGCACATGATGGATGATATGCTTATGTATGCAATGCATTCAAGGATTTAGGACATTCAAAATTGTTTCAGACAAAGAAGAACGCACGTTATATTAATAAGAAGAAATTTGTTAGTACATGAATGCCCCATGGGCCAAATATTACAAAAACTTCTTAAGGTAAAAAGACATTGCGCATCCTCTTTGGTGCGATGTAGGTGCTGAGGGTCTCTTGCTCATGGAGTCAGCGGGTAAGCTCTAGAACCTTCTTTTCACTAGCATAAAAGCTGGCTTCGAAAGTATTTCGTTCCTCCTTGAGCTGAATCCAACTTTTCTGCATTTCCTCCCACGATGTAGGCATGTCAGGATGTAGGATGGTGTAGGGAACCTCTCCTTCACTGACGGGCTCTTTAATCACAGGGAGTACATGAGGATAAGGCATCATCAAACTTTGGGCTCAGGCTCGCACCCACTTGAGATAAGGCTCAAGGGGGATGGAGTTCTTGTGTCCCAGAGTCTTGCTATCAACCTTGTTGGGTCTTCCCCAAGCTCTGATGAATCTTTGCCGAAGTCCTTGCGCATCGTTGTCGAAGTCAAAAACTAGGTCAGGAATCAACATGTCATGAGGGCCATCCCTCCGTGCATATCCAAATTGCCTCAAAGCTAGGCAAGGGTTGTAGGTGATACCTCCTCTGATTCCAAGTAAAGGAACATTAGGAAATTCTCCGCAACGATCGACGATGATGACATTTTCTCTAGACCGAGAACACCAATGCACATCAGAGTGGGTAAGAGTCATCAACCGTTGGGACCACCTTGAGCCTTGGTCATTCTTCAGGACAGATTGTGGAAGGTGCGAAATAAACCACCTTGCAAGGATAGGAGTACAGCACATGAGAACACCCCTCTTTCTCATTGTTCGTGTGTAAAATGAGTGAAGAATGTCTCCAAGCAATGTTGGTATTGGGTTTCTGGACAAGAAGATTTTGACGGTGTTGACATCTATTAATTGTTCAGAGTTTGGGAACAAGACCAACCCATAGATAAGGAGTGCCACAATCTCTTCAAAGGCTTGTAGGTCCAATGAATTCCAACATTCTTGTGCCTTCTCAAACAAGAATTTTTCTAAGAATCCTTTGACGCCGCTTCTGGTTTCCCAATTCCCCTTGATGTCGGATGGTTGTAGATGTAATGCTCGAGCAACATCTTCCGGCTTTGGTTCCTTTTCCATACCGTTGAATGGTAGTTGATTAAGGATAGGGATTCTTAGGAGTTGAGAAAACTCCTCCAAAGTGGGTACGAACTGATAATCAGGGAAAGTGAAACAGTGGTGAAGAGGGTCAAAGAACTGGAATAGCACTTTCATCATGTCTTCTTCAATGTTGGTGTTGACTAGGCTGAGCAGTCTGCCATGTCTTTCACTGAAGGATGAGTTTTCCGGGATTCTTGAGGTGAGCTCCTTGAGTTGAGGAGAGATTTTCACAAGGTTGACTTGGATGGTTTTTCTGCGAGGAATTTCCATGACCTACAAAACAAGAACAAAGATGAAGATCCAAACCCTTGAAATGGTTAGTGAATGCATATGATGTTTTATGATGTCCATGATGTTGTTTACCTAGGGATTTGGTAAACAACCGCTGATCCTCCAAATGGTTACTTATTTGGTTACTCGCAGGATCGATCAGATTGATCCTATGGACATAGGTTGATTTTGAAGTTTAATTAATGTGGATAAGGCTTTAAGTAAATTGTTTAAAGTAAATTGCATAAAGGAAAAGGCTTGGTAAAATAAACAAAGCTTGAATGTAAAGGTTCGACAGGAATCTTAAAGGAGAAAGCAAGTAAAATACTGGAAAAGTAAATGACTTGAATTGATTAAATTGGTGTTTCACACATACATTTCTCAACAATTCGTTCGCTCACACTGGGTACTTGAATCTAAATGAGTGACTATGTATCTATTGTGAACACACGCGAGAAACTACACGTCTACTCCTATTTATACAAAAACATTCCAAGTAACCGTCGGGCAGTTACACTGCTTCGAGATCAAGCCACTTGTCACGTTCTCCATGCTCGACGCTCCAGATCCTTGCATGTTCGCACGTTGTAACTGCTGGAAACCGTTTTCCCTCCAAAGCTTTGAATTTCAAACTGCTCCACTCTGGACCATCGAACACGTTCGTCAAGAGACGTCTTCGACGAAAACTCCTTCGACGTCGAAGGCAATCAGCCTTCTTCCTTGGAAGAAATCTTCTAAGTATTTGGCCATCTTTCGACGGGCACTTCGACAGGCTTAGCCAGTCGAAAGCATCTTTCAGCTTTTAATGGCTGCCATCAATTGAAACAAAGGTGTCGAATTTAGGAGCCAACAAATTGCCCCCCAAGAATGCCTTATTTCGACTCTGAAAGAAAAAGGCATTCTTTGAAAACGCCATTCGACACCCATTTTTCCACGCTTAGTCACAAGTTAACTTGTGCACTTTTTGTTGCTTTTTACCAACTATTGGCAATCCCAAGAAACCATCATTGATTTGATCCTAGGACGTCACTGTCAGTACGGCGTGCAGAACCAAAACATCACTTCATAATTTGTCATATGACAAATTCAAAAAACGAGGACGCACGCTGCGTCTCTCTGTTTCTGCAGAAACGGCCAAAACAACAGGATGCTGCCACGCGTCCCACTACTTCCTGCAGCATTAAATGACATTTAATGCCCTCGTTATTGGGAATTTCTCCCACTACTATAAATAGTAGTGAATATCCCATTGTGGGACTTTTCACGCAAACTAGCCTTCAAACTCCCTTGCTTTCTTACAAACTTGTTTCTCTTTGCAGAAAAACTCTTCCTTTTCCAACTTCATCTTCATCCTCAACAATGGCTTCTGCTTCAACTGCCCCCAAGACTAACGCACCAACTGAACAACTTGCTAAACCTAAGGTCTTTGTAACTGCTCCGGTAGTGAACGCTACAGGGAAACGAAGGGTCCCTGAACCATCTGACATCTCCGTTCGTGATGCTTACTCGCGTCACTTGATGATTCCGGTTGGATACTCCAACCAAATCTTCGCCATGGCTGGACCCATGAACCCCAGCATCTCTGAAGCTCTGAAGATCAAGAGCTACTTTCCCATCGTCGAGAAACTCAAGCCAGTAGCCTGTGCTAAGAAGGATCCAGAAGACAACGAAGACCCTACACACGAGAAGATTGACCTTCGTTTCTTCAACAGAAGTGTTAGAGTCTTCAGGTCCTGCCCTAATCTCACTCAGGACTATGTTGCTTGGCTAACAAAGCTGGAAAAACATCAAACTCCAGTCTGGAAGGAAATGGGCATCTTTGACCTAATAATGCTGTCGAAGACAGGTTTAAACTACTCCCCAGAGATGCTTATAGCTTCGATGCTGTTCTGGGATAACTCTCACTTCACCTTCCACCTTCCATGTGGGATGTTAACCCCCACACTCTTCGACGTAGCAGCCATCACTGGCCTTCGACCAACCGGAGATTACTTCGACCCGGAAGAGATGTCGGAGGACCAAATTGGCTTTTCTGAGACGAAGCCAACATTCACCACCTTTATCAACCATTTTCATGACCAGTCGACAGACGCAGTGTCCGACGTTGAACACATAGCGTTTCTAGCCTTATGGCTAACTCGCTTCGTGTTCTGTTCGAAGTCTCTGCAAGTGACCAAAAAGATGGTCACTCTGGCCACCCAACTGCATCACCGCCAGAACATTTGTTTGGCAGAACTAATTCTGGCCAGTCTTTATGACTCCATCAGCAATGGGGTTACTCTTTTGAAGCATATCGAAGATAGGAACAGTTTGTTACTCGCTGGGCCTTTCTGGCTACTTCAACTGTGGCTTAACGCCACTTTCGAGTCTTTCTTACCCAAGAAGACTCAGATAAATGAACAAGCCCCAGCGATAGCTAATAGACGTATCGAAGGAATTAGGCTGGCTCTACTGACACCTGTAGAAGATGGGCTAGAGTTCCAACAAACCTTCACTAACTTCGTGCTGATGTTCGCTCGAAGGAAGGAATTTGTTTCGACTATGGCTCCATTTGCACAACGAAAGGTGGGGCCAGCATGGTTTACAAGGCCGCATCCCAAGGAGTCGAGTGGTCCCAATGTCGATGAGCACTCTATATTTTGGGAGGCATTCCTTACCCCAAGGATTATGCCTCTTCGATTTAAGAGTTCTAAGACTCATCTGAGTCTGCTTGCCTATCAACCAAATCTGGTATCTCGCCAGTTTGGTATCATCCAAACCCTGCCTTCTCCCATTTTCCCAAGAGAGAAGTCAATGTTGTACTTCTGCAACGATTATACAGAAGAAGCTGCCACCAGGCATATCGGAAGATATGCTGGTCGAACCATCCTCTCGCTGTTCAACTACCAGCTTAACTTCCTTTGTTCGCCATCTTTTGAAGAATGGTGGAGAAGCTATTACGCTGAGTACTTCTTCGACGAGAAGGACTTCATATCAGAGTTGCAGAAGTCTTTTGTCCTTGTGTTTGACAAAGTAAAGAAATGTAAGTTCATACTCTCACATTACTTTTTATCTTTCTCTTCGACTGTTAGCTTGTTAACTTTCCTTTTCGCTTTCAGTTGTTCGAAAGCCCCTAGCCAAGAAGGCTACAGGAGGCCCACAAGGAGGGGTCCCTTCGACAAAACCTCCACCGCCGGCGAAGACTATAGCGCCGGCGAAGACAACAGGCAACCAACAGGGGGAAGGCTCTTCGAGGAGGCCTCCTGCATCGGTAACCAGATTTTCTTCATTTTCATTCTGGCTTTCGATTATTTATTTTCGACGTAATTATTCAATCGAATTCCTATTGGTTTTATAGGCCCCTTCGCCCAAGAAAAGGGCGGCATTTGTGATCGAATCGGGGAGTGATGACGAAAGTGATTCTCCTCCTTCTCCCCTAAAGAGGCGAAAGTTAACGAAGGACGCTTCTGTTCCTACCCCAGCTTCTGAAGGTCGAACCGTCAGAATAAAGGTTGGTGCGAGAAAGCCTAGGCCACCTGCAGTGGTCATCGAAGAACCAACTGAGGAGGAACTGAACGCTCTAGTTAACAAGCCTGTCGAAAGTGATAATTCCAGCCCTGGGGCTGAAGCCAATCCACAGGTAATCCATTGGACCCTTCTCTTATAACTTAGGCATAAATACCAGTATTTGATTATGTCTCTTTCGACATCTGAAGATTTGTCTTCTTCCTCTTTTTCAGGAAACTACTGGAAGTTCCCCACCAAGGACTTCAGAAACTCTGGAATCTGCTGACCTTAGCAGGCCTCAGGTGCAAGATTTGGGCAATGACGAAGCCCACACTGAGCATGAGGCCAATGCTGAAACAGTGGAGAAGACAACTGAAGAACCTATGGCGGGGGAAACACAGCCAGAAACGGTTCCTGTGGTGGTCTTGTCGTCAGAAGAGAATCCTGAAGGAAGAGACCAAGGCAATGGCGAAGAGAATCAAGATGCTGTTGACGAAGAGCATGAAAGTGGTACTGGCGAAGAACACCAGGATGACGCCAGCGAAGAACCACAGAATGACGCTGGCGAAAGACCCCAAGGTGAAGTTAACGAAGAACCACGAGTCGACGCTAGTACCGCCTCAGTTCAAGTCGAAGAGCAACCAAACGAGGCACTCAGCATTCAACAGCCTCAAGTCCAAGATCATACTGTGGCAAGGGTCACCTCCTCAAAGCATAGGTCGAAAGAAGACTTGGAAATCTTGAAACAAACTGACCCTGTCAGCTACCTTAATGCAATCGTTGAGAGTAAGAGTTCTTCCGACACCAGTCAGGAAATTCCTACTCTGTCGGGGAAATCTACTGAGACTTCTCCTCTTGATGATGCATTGGCGAAGGTCAAGGCCCAGTTCTTCAAGAGAGATTTAATGAAGGCTTTAGAGGGGGACCCCACTGCTCCATCTTGCTTAAAAGAGGTTCTGAATGCTGTTGATTTCGATGCTGTAGCCCCAGAAATCTCAGACTTAATCATGGAATTACATTCTATGATTGACCAAGTCTCAGCGGATTACCGGCGCCAACGAACTTTCAACAGTCAGCTCGAAACGCTGCATGGCAAGAGCTTATCTGCTTGGACTGCTGTCTCAAGTTCAACTTCTCGAATTGCCGAGTTGTCGAAACAGAAAGCGTCTGCACAGGAAAGGTTCGATGCTATTGAGCGAGAGAATGTCTCCTTCCGAGCACAAATTGCAGAGATAGAGGCGAAGATAAACGCCAACACTGTGCTCCAGGAGGAAATTCTTTCGACCATCCCAGACGCTGAGAGCCAGACTGAGATCAAGCAAGGCCTGGAGTTCGCTGAGAGGGCCCAAAGCCTCGATGCTCAAATTGCCAAACTGGAGCAAGAAAAATCTTGGTGCAAGAAGAGGTTGGATTTGCAGCATGCTAAGTATCTTCGACTCAAGAATTCTCTTTCTTTTTGATTCTCTTTTGTAACCATCTTCTGTAATCGCTTTCGACAACAATTGCCATTTTGGCAGAAATTAATAAAATTTCCATTTTGGCATTTCTATGGTTAATTTAGTTTATTATTTTATTTTTATCTCTTGAAGTATAGGCTTGTATTTTTTCAAATATTTACCATTTACTCTCAAGAGCCTTTTATCACCACTTATCTCTTCGACTTCATAGGCTCCACCAGAAAAAGTTTGGATAACTCTGAAGGGTCCTTCCCATTTGGGTGACCATTTCCCCATGCTTCGATCCCGTCGATCCATGGGAAGAATTACCTTCCAAACTAAATCTTCAGGCAAAAACACCTTAGGTTTTACCTTTCTATTATAAGAGTCTTCGACTCTTTTCTTCTGAAGCCTGAGTAAGTCGAGAGCGTGTAGTCTCTCTTCGTCTAAATCCACCAGTTCATCTAACATCATATTCCAATAAACCTCAGAAGGAATATCATAATGCCTCTGAACCCTTGCAGATTGAAGACAAATTTCTGCTGGCAATACTGCATCATGGCCAAAGGTTAGCCTATATGGTGTTGTACCAGTGGCTTCTTTTGGGGACGTTCGACAAGCCCATAAAATCTGGTCTAACGTCTTCTGCCAATTCTTTGGTTTCTTCCCAACATGTTTCTTTATCAAGCCAATTACCACTTTGTTAGCTGCTTCGACTTGACCATTCGCCTGTGCATAGTAAGGCGTGGATGTTAGGAGTTTGAAACCTGTTTCCTGAGCAAATTCCTGCATCTTTCGACCAGTGAAAACTGAACCTTGGTCAGTTGTTATTGTCTCAGGGATTCCATACCTAAATATAATGTTCTTTTGAATAAATTCAATGACATTTTCTTGGTCTACATTGACTAAAGGGACAGCTTCGATCCACTTAGTAAAATAATCAATGCCTACCAATATGTATTTCTGACTCTTTGATGATGCTGGTCGAATCTCTCCAATAAGATCCAACGCCCATCCTCGAAAGGGCCAAGGCTTCACTATCGAGTGAAGTTCGCTTGCTGGTACATGCTGGATGCCTGTATGAACTTGACACTCTTGGCAACCTTTGGCGAACTCAACACAATCTTTCAGCATAGTGGGCCAATATAGTCCTTGTCGAAACAACAACCATTTCATCTTATGGCCTGCTTGGTGAGCCCCACATGCCCCAGCATGCGTAGTCGAAAGGGCTATGTATGCTTCAGTTTCACTTAAACATTTCAGCAACACCCCTTCAGGCGTCTTCTTGAATAACTCATTACCCATGAGTACAAAACTCAACGCCCTGTATTTTGTTTTTCGTTCTGTCGGAGCTCCTGGATTTTGAAGATAGTCCACAATGGGTTTCCTCCAATCCTGGTCTGACAAATTATCAATGAACGAAATCTCGAAGTTTGAGTGATCAGCATATCCTAACCTTGTTGATTCCAAGTCTGTTGGTGATAGACAAGTCGCTCTTATCTTCTCTCGAACTTCGATTGCTCTTTGTAATCTCGTTTTTGAAATTTTATACCCAGATGCAATCTGTGCCAAGTCATTGGCTATTTGATTTTCGACTCTGGGTATGTGTCGAATATTGACACTTTCAAATTGTTTCAATAAACGATTTGCTATCACAAAGTACATAATGAGATTCTCTCTTATGCATTTATACTCCTTTGTGACTTGCTTGATGACTAACTCTGAGTCTCCCATTATTTCGACTCGAGTTGCCCCCAATTCCAACAATATTTCAAGGCCAGTAATTAGAGCTTCATACTCAGCCTCGTTGTTCGAACAAGAACCTTCGATTTGGTACTTGAATGTTGTTGGAATTTTGTCTGGAGAAATAAGCAGGACTCCTACTCCTGTTCCATTTTTATGGCTGGAACCATCGAAGTAGAATTTCCAAGGTTCTATCTCCACATAGTTAATATCCTCGACTTGAATAGAGTGGTCGACTATGAAATCTGCAACCACTTGTCCTTTTACTGCCTTAAGAGGCATAAAGGTCAAGGAGTATTCAGTCAATGCTAATGCCCACTTGCCAATTCGACTATGCAAGATAGGTTTCGACAACATATATTTGAAAACATCAAAATGAGACGAAACATAAACATCAACTGGTTTTATATATTGTTTGAGCTTTGTACAAGAGAAATACAGACATAGAC
Source organism: Vicia faba (assembly GCA_948472305.1). Taxonomy (NCBI): domain Eukaryota; kingdom Viridiplantae; phylum Streptophyta; class Magnoliopsida; order Fabales; family Fabaceae; genus Vicia; species Vicia faba. The sequence goes on along the minus strand of OX451741.1, from coordinate 1,412,152,168 downwards.
ACAATTTTTCAACTTCGCTATATCTAGTTTCTGCATCATTCAAAACTCGACTGAGATAATAAATGGGTCTTTCGACTCCATTCTCATCCTCTTGGGCTAACATACTTCCCAGAGTTTTGTCAGATGCAGCTATGTACAATCTCATACTCCTATTGCTACAAGGAGGCACCAAAATAGGTGGCTTAGTGAGGTACCCTTTGATTTTGTCGAAGGCTTCTTGTTGCTCTTGCCCCCATTCGAACCCCTCCTTATTCAGTCGAAGTAAGGGTGAAAAGGCCTGAGCTTTCCCACTTAGGTTAGATATGAACCTTCTCAAGAAATTTATCTTGCCTAAGAGGGATTGCAATTCCTTCTTATTCGATGGCGCTTTCGCTTCCAAAATTGCCTTCGTCTTGTTCTGATTGATTTCGATTCCTTTCTTGTGGACAACGAAGCCCAAGAAATCTCCAGCTTTTACACAGAACGCACACTTCAAAGGGTTCATCTTCAGACCATGTTCTCTCATTCTTTCGAATGATTGTCGAAGGTGGTCAATGTGACTCTTCCTGGAAACAGATTTTATAACAATATCATCAATATAAACTTGCATAAACGTGTTAATAAAATCATGGAAGATAGTATTCATTGCTCGCTGGTACGTTGCCCCAGCGTTCTTTAGGCCAAAAGGCATCACGACCCATTCGTAAGTGCCTAAGGCCCCAGGGCATCGAAAAGCTGTTTTCGACACATCCTCTTCAGCAATGAAAATTTGATTATATCCTGAATAACCATCGAGCATACTCAGGTATTCGTAGCCAGCGGCAGAATCGACTAGCATTTCCGCCACAGGCATAGGATATTCATCTTTGGGGGTGGCAGCATTCAAATCTCTGAAATCTATGCACACCCTTAATGTGCCATTTTTCTTAATTACTGGCACAATATTTGCAATCCATTCGACATACCTTGTAACGCGGATGAATTTGCATTTCAGAAGTCTTTCGACCTCCGTTTTGATCTTCGACAAAATTTCTGGAGCGAAGCGTCTTGGATTTTGCTTGATTGGCTTCTTTCCAGGTTTGATTGGCAACTGAAGTTCTACCAATCCTCTGTCGAGACCAGGCATTTCGTCATAATCCCATGCAAAACAGTCTTTAAACTCTTTCAGCAACTGGATTACTTCCAACCTAAGTTCTGGATCAATTTTGGCGCTGATGTAAGTTGGCCTATTCTCTGATCCTTCGCCTAAGTTGATTTCTTCTAAAGGGTCTTGTGCTAACATCTTAATGTTGTTCGCCAAGGGATCCTTTTCGAAGCCCAAAGGCTCATCGTCATAGATCGCGTCGAGCCTCTGTTCCTGCATTTCGACTGGCACGATATCAGGAGGTCTTGGATCGAAATCCTTTCCTGGGCCAACAGCAGATAATTGTTGATCATTGGCCTTTATGGCCATGTACTTTACTTCGGCTTCGAGAGCCGTTATCATCTTGGTTTCAGCCACATAGGCCGAAATTCGCTTCAGAGATTGTGACTCAGTCATTATCACTGAATTCACTTCCCCAACCAGTTGGTTGGATACCAGTTAGCCCACTGAATTCTATGTGGGACACGTCCTCTCTGTCCCATTGGAAACCATGCTCAGGATGCAGGTATAGGGAACAAAAGGTGTTTGGCGCTGGCGCCATGTCGAAATCAGGAGCTGGACATGGCCCTATGTGAGCCAAGTTTTTGTCGAAATCTGTTACACCCAAGTGGTTTACTTCGCCAAGGTAGTAACTCTGATCAGCCTCTATGTTTTCGACCAACCCATCTGGGCGCCATAGAAGCAGTCTTTGATGCATCGATGAAGGCACAACACCTACACCATGTATCCACTCACGACCTAACAAAAGGTTGTAGTTAGGTTTGGCTGAAATGACCATGAACATTGTTGGTCGAAGGATCGACCCAACTTTTATGTCGAGCTGGATCACTCCCATGGTGGTCCCAATGCCTCCCTCATAGTTGGACAGGACCATATTGTGAGGTTTTATTTCTTCATCCCTTTTGCCAATCTTTATTAGCACAGAATGAGGGATAATATTGATAGTGGCCCCACAGTCGACCAATATCTTGTTCACAGTGGTCTCTTCGAGCTTGGCCCTTATGAACAAAGGTTTGAGGTGATTCTTCATCGCCTCTGTGGGTGGCTCGAAGAAGCCATTTTGTTCTTCTGTAGTGCCATTGTCCATGACAAAATAGCACACTGGCCTGTGTCTGGCCATTTTTTGTTCCATCTCCCAGTCGCTGGTTTCGACTTCTACTTGTCGATTGAATTCCCTAGGCAGCATTAAAACAACGTTCACCATTATATCCAGGGTATCGTCGGACTCAGCATCATCTTCGTCTTCGACTTCGCTCTGGTTAGGCCAAACTAGCCTGTTGGTAACTGGTTCTCTCTCAAGAGGCTTTCTTTGTTTCCTTTGGGGCACATTCGAACTAGTTTCAGCCTTAGGTTCGTTGGCAGCCTCTCTTTCAGCTTTTCGCCTTCTTTGATACCTCCTCCATTGGGATCTCGACATAGGATTTTTTCCCTTGTAGTTGCTGGACACTTGAGCAACCTTGGGTGCAGCAACTTGAGGATCTTTCTTCTGGATTAAAGAGGAACCTCTTGGCACTTCGAAAGAATGCCATTTCTCTTCACTTGGCCTTTTCCGGCCAGATGTTTTGTACCAAGTGTCTACTGGTACATTTGTTGGAGGCCTAAAAGTCAAAGGCCTCTTGTCTTGATTAGAACCCCTTCTGGGATCATGTCGAAGGTCAGAATTCTCCCTTCTCTTGTTCGCTGCTCTCACTCCTTGTATGTGCTCAGCAGCTTTTTTATCAAAGATAGAACTACATCTTGGACATAGCATAACCTCTGATTTTTTCTTCTGGCATCTTTGTAAAAAATCTGCCAAGTTCTCGTTTTCCCTAGGGAAAGCCGTTTTATTTGCCTGCTCTTGCCTTATGGCTTCTTCTGAAGTTTTAGGGTCAGAAAGTTCAACCATGTTGATATTCATCGTATCCTTATTAGCAAGAGTTAGTTGTTTCATTTGTATTTCCAGTTTCTCCGTCTGGCCTTGAACAGTGGCCAAGTGGGAACTGGACTTTGGTCCAGTTGTTTGTGCTTCAGCAGTCTTCGACTTTGGATCTTCGACCGCTTTCTGGACAGCCTCAATTGTCTTCCTGGATAAGTTTCCAGAAAAACTGCCAAAGATTGGCATGTTAATGTGGTCCTTAGAGACTTCGACCATGTTAATGCCTGGCTTCTTCGACTGGATCTTGGTAGCCTCTATCATGTTCACCTCAGAGGGTTCTGCATAGTGGGCTTCAGCCTTCATTGGATTGGAGTCGACAGCCATGGGGGATTTGTCAGCAAACTTTAATCTCCCTTCCTCAATAGCGTCTTGGACAAGATTCCTGAAAAGAAAACATTGAGAAGTTTTATGGCCCAGAAAATTATGATATTTGCAAAAACCTCTCTTCTTTCTTTGATCAAGAGGAGGCACTTTTACCCCAGGGGGTACTATCATTTGGCCATCTTTAACTAGCAAGTCGAATATTTCATCACATTTTGTGATGTCAAAACTATAAGTCTTTTTTGGGAACCTATCGTTGGTCTTGTCTGGACCAATGGGATTTTTCCCATTTGAGGGGACTAACTGTTTACAAGAGTATGGAGGCCCTTGTTTTAGTTCTGCTAAATCGACTTCTCCTTCTTCGACAGCTAAAGTATCGTCGAAGGATTCTAGCTCTTCGTCATCCATCTCAACGTAAGCTATTCTTTCTCTCTTGTGAGTTTTCGTTGCCTTAGCTTTTTCAGCTTTAAGGCGTTCGACTTGTCGAACTCTATCGGCCAGTTGGGCCATGTCTCTTAGGTACTGGGTATCTAGCTTCTTCCTAATGGAATAGTCTAAACCGCCTGCGGCCATTTCGACCAGCTCATGTTCTGGCACTTGTGTGAAACATCTCGCCTTAAGCAACCTAAACCTATTCAGATATTCGTCTATAGGTTCAGTGAAACGTCTCTTAACACTCGCCAGTTCTTTCAGGCTTATCTTGGTTTGCCCCATATAGAATTGTTCATGGAACAATCTTTCCAATTGGGTCCAATGGTGGATCGAATTGGGGGGGGAGAGTTGTAAACCAAGTAAAAGCGTTCTTGGTTAAGGAACTTGGGAAGTATTTGATTCTTAGGTTTTCATTATTTGAAATGTCTCCTGCTTCGATCAAATACCTAGCCACATGTTCGACAGTAGATTCTGTCGTGTCCCCAGAGAACTTAGTAAATTTGGGGACTTTGGTTCTAGGGGGTAAGTCAGTTTGTAACACATATTCTGACAAAGGAGAAGTAAAGTTGGGCCTTCGAAAGCCCATGTTCATCCCATTCTGAGTCATGATCCTTTCGATCATGGTTGCCAGATTATTTTCCAAACCCATGTTTTGGTGTTGGATATGCTGAACCACTTCGTCAGCATTTTGGTTTCTGTTAACTAACCTTACCTCTGGGGCTATTACCCTAGGTTCTTCGACAGGTTGTTCTACAGGCTGTTGAGCCTGATTGATGGTGGTTTCTTCCTCTACAAATATCCCCTGATTTCCTCTTATTTGCGCCCTTTGGGGCTGTCGAATAGGCGGGGGTACTCCAAAGAAGTCAGCCAAACACGTCATTTGCGCTGTAACTTGCTGATTCGACTGAGTAGTATTTTGTATTAGAGGATTTAGCACTGTACTCAAAGTTTGTGCCAACATTTGCACCATATCATGGTTGCTTTCGTCCATCTGTTGCCTCAAGACTGCTGTCGAGGCATTTGTAAGGCCATGGGCTACTTGGGACGTTCCTCCTAAGAGTTGGGTCCTATTTCTATTCGCCATGCCTACTCCAGAGCCTTGGAGTGGCGAAGTGGCACTCACGAAAGGGTCTGAATAAGTGGACGCAGCATTCGTCAGGCTTGCCAATTCAGAAGTTGGCATACCATAGAACGGAATAAATCCTGGGGGAACCACTGGCCTTGGACCAGTATTTCCCCTTGGAGGGGGGGTTCCCAAGGGCATTCTGGGGCCTGTTAACGAAGTTATTGGCCCCGTGGTTGTGACTGACACTGCTGGCATCGAACCAGCATTCGTCGCTTCACTAACGGTCATATTAACCGTTGCTCCCACACTTGGTGGTGGAATTTCATTATTGTTTGGCGGATTCGCCATCTCTTCCCTTCTCCTGGCAGTATTATTATCGTTGGTGTATATTCTACCACTCCTCAATAACATACAACTCGAAAAGATGAGATTTTTTCAACAATCAACACACAGTCCCACTGGGCGTGCCAATTTGTTTACCTAGGGATTTGGTAAACAACCGCTGATCCTCCAAATGGTTACTTATTTGGTTACTCGCAGGATCGATCAGATTGATCCTATGGACATAGGTTGATTTTGAAGTTTAATTAATGTGGATAAGGCTTTAAGTAAATTGTTTAAAGTAAATTGCATAAAGGAAAAGGCTTGGTAAAATAAACAAAGCTTGAATGTAAAGGTTCGACAGGAATCTTAAAGGAGAAAGCAAGTAAAATACTGGAAAAGTAAATGACTTGAATTGATTAAATTGGTGTTTCACACATACATTTCTCAACAATTCGTTCGCTCACACTGGGTACTTGAATCTAAATGAGTGACTATGTATCTATTGTGAACACACGCGAGAAACTACACGTCTACTCCTATTTATACAAAAACATTCCAAGTAACCGTCGGGCAGTTACACTGCTTCGAGATCAAGCCACTTGTCACGTTCTCCATGCTCGACGCTCCAGATCCTTGCATGTTTGCACGTTGTAACTGCTGGAAACCGTTTTCCCTCCAAAGCTTTGAATTTCAAACTGCTCCACTCTGGACCATCGAACACGTTCGTCAAGAGACGTCTTCGACGAAAACTCCTTCGACGTCGAAGGCAATCAGCCTTCTTCCTTGGAAGAAATCTTCTAAGTATTTGGCCATCTTTCGACGGGAACTTCGACAGGCTTAGCCAGTCGAAAGCATCTTTCAGCTTTTAATGGCTGCCATCAATTGAAACAAAGGTGTCGAATTTAGGAGCCAACAAATTGCCCCCCAAGAATGCCTTATTTCGACTCTGAAAGAAAAAGGCATTCTTTGAAAACGCCATTCGACACCCATTTTTCCACGCTTAGTCACAAGTTAACTTGTGCACTTTTTGTTGCTTTTTACCAACTATTGGCAATCCCAAGAAACCATCATTGATTTGATCCTAGGACGTCACTGTCAGTACGGCGTGCAGAACCAAAACATCACTTCATAATTTGTCATTATGACAAATTCAAAAAACGAGGACGCACGCTGCGTCTCTCTGTTTCTGCAGAAACGGCCAAAACAACAGGATGCTGCCACGCGTCCCACTACTTCCTGCAGCATTAAATGACATTTAATGCCCTCGTTATTGGGAATTTCTCCCACTACTATAAATAGTAGTGAATATCCCATTGTGGGACTTTTCACGCAAACTAGCCTTCAAACTCCCTTGCTTTCTTACAAACTTGTTTCTCTTTGCAGAAAAACTCTTCCTTTTCCAACTTCATCTTCATCCTCAACAATGGCTTCTGCTTCAACTGCCCCCAAGACTAACGCACCAACTGAACAACTTGCTAAACCTAAGGTCTTTGTAACTGCTCCGGTAGTGAACGCTACAGGGAAACGAAGGGTCCCTGAACCATCTGACATCTCCGTTCGTGATGCTTACTCGCGTCACTTGATGATTCCGGTTGGATACTCCAACCAAATCTTCGCCATGGCTGGACCCATGAACCCCAGCATCTCTGAAGCTCTGAAGATCAAGAGCTACTTTCCCATCGTCGAGAAACTCAAGCCAGTAGCCTGTGCTAAGAAGGATCCAGAAGACAACGAAGACCCTACACACGAGAAGATTGACCTTCGTTTCTTCAACAGAAGTGTTAGAGTCTTCAGGTCCTGCCCTAATCTCACTCAGGACTATGTTGCTTGGCTAACAAAGCTGGAAAAACATCAAACTCCAGTCTGGAAGGAAATGGGCATCTTTGACCTAATAATGCTGTCGAAGACAGGTTTAAACTACTCCCCAGAGATGCTTATAGCTTCGATGCTGTTCTGGGATAACTCTCACTTCACCTTCCACCTTCCATGTGGGATGTTAACCCCCACACTCTTCGACGTAGCAGCCATCACTGGCCTTCGACCAACCGGAGATTACTTCGACCCGGAAGAGATGTCGGAGGACCAAATTGGCTTTTCTGAGACGAAGCCAACATTCACCACCTTTATCAACCATTTTCATGACCAGTCGACAGACGCAGTGTCCGACGTTGAACACATAGCGTTTCTAGCCTTATGGCTAACTCGCTTCGTGTTCTGTTCGAAGTCTCTGCAAGTGACCAAAAAGATGGTCACTCTGGCCACCCAACTGCATCACCGCCAGAACATTTGTTTGGCAGAACTAATTCTGGCCAGTCTTTATGACTCCATCAGCAATGGGGTTACTCTTTTGAAGCATATCGAAGATAGGAACAGTTTGTTACTCGCTGGGCCTTTCTGGCTACTTCAACTGTGGCTTAACGCCACTTTCGAGTCTTTCTTACCCAAGAAGACTCAGATAAATGAACAAGCCCCAGCGATAGCTAATAGACGTATCGAAGGAATTAGGCTGGCTCTACTGACACCTGTAGAAGATGGGCTAGAGTTCCAACAAACCTTCACTAACTTCGTGCTGATGTTCGCTCGAAGGAAGGAATTTGTTTCGACTATGGCTCCATTTGCACAACGAAAGGTGGGGCCAGCATGGTTTACAAGGCCGCATCCCAAGGAGTCGAGTGGTCCCAATGTCGATGAGCACTCTGTATTTTGGGAGGCATTCCTTACCCCAAGGATTATGCCTCTTCGATTTAAGAGTTCTAAGACTCATCTGAGTCTGCTTGCCTATCAACCAAATCTGGTATCTCGCCAGTTTGGTATCATCCAAACCCTGCCTTCTCCCATTTTCCCAAGAGAGAAGTCAATGTTGTACTTCTGCAACGATTATACAGAAGAAGCTGCCACCAGGCATATCGGAAGATATGCTGGTCGAACCATCCTCTCGCTGTTCAACTACCAGCTTAACTTCCTTTGTTCGCCATCTTTTGAAGAATGGTGGAGAAGCTATTACGCTGAGTACTTCTTCGACGAGAAGGACTTCATATCAGAGTTGCAGAAGTCTTTTGTCCTTGTGTTTGACAAAGTAAAGAAATGTAAGTTCATACTCTCACATTACTTTTTATCTTTCTCTTCGACTGTTAGCTTGTTAACTTTCCTTTTCGCTTTCAGTTGTTCGAAAGCCCCTAGCCAAGAAGGCTACAGGAGGCCCACAAGGAGGGGTCCCTTCGACAAAACCTCCACCGCCGGCGAAGACTATAGCGCCGGCGAAGACAACAGGCAACCAACAGGGGGAAGGCTCTTCGAGGAGGCCTCCTGCATCGGTAACCAGATTTTCTTCATTTTCATTCTGGCTTTCGATTATTTATTTTCGACGTAATTATTCAATCGAATTCCTATTGGTTTTATAGGCCCCTTCGCCCAAGAAAAGGGCGGCATTTGTGATCGAATCGGGGAGTGATGACGAAAGTGATTCTCCTCCTTCTCCCCTAAAGAGGCGAAAGTTAACGAAGGACGCTTCTGTTCCTACCCCAGCTTCTGAAGGTCGAACCGTCAGAATAAAGGTTGGTGCGAGAAAGCCTAGGCCACCTGCAGTGGTCATCGAAGAACCAACTGAGGAGGAACTGAACGCTCTAGTTAACAAGCCTGTCGAAAGTGATAATTCCAGCCCTGGGGCTGAAGCCAATCCACAGGTAATCCATTGGACCCTTCTCTTATAACTTAGGCATAAATACCAGTATTTGATTATGTCTCTTTCGACATCTGAAGATTTGTCTTCTTCCTCTTTTTCAGGAAACTACTGGAAGTTCCCCACCAAGGACTTCAGAAACTCTGGAATCTGCTGACCTTAGCAGGCCTCAGGTGCAAGATTTGGGCAATGACGAAGCCCACACTGAGCATGAGGCCAATGCTGAAACAGTGGAGAAGACAACTGAAGAACCTATGGCGGGGGAAACACAGCCAGAAACGGTTCCTGTGGTGGTCTTGTCGTCAGAAGAGAATCCTGAAGGAAGAGACCAAGGCAATGGCGAAGAGAATCAAGATGCTGTTGACGAAGAGCATGAAGGTGGTACTGGCGAAGAACACCAGGATGACGCCAGCGAAGAACCACAGAATGACGCTGGCGAAAGACCCCAAGGTGAAGTTAACGAAGAACCACGAGTCGACGCTAGTACCGCCTCAGTTCAAGTCGAAGAGCAACCAAACGAGGCACTCAGCATTCAACAGCCTCAAGTCCAAGATCATACTGTGGCAAGGGTCACCTCCTCAAAGCATAGGTCGAAAGAAGACTTGGAAATCTTGAAACAAACTGACCCTGTCAGCTACCTTAATGCAATCGTTGAGAGTAAGAGTTCTTCCGACACCAGTCAGGAAATTCCTACTCTGTCGGGGAAATCTACTGAGACTTCTCCTCTTGATGATGCATTGGCGAAGGTCAAGGCCCAGTTCTTCAAGAGAGATTTAATGAAGGCTTTAGAGGGGGACCCCACTGCTCCATCTTGCTTAAAAGAGGTTCTGAATGCTGTTGATTTCGATGCTGTAGCCCCAGAAATCTCAGACTTAATCATGGAATTACATTCTATGATTGACCAAGTCTCAGCGGATTACCGGCGCCAACGAACTTTCAACAGTCAGCTCAAAACGCTGCATGGCAAGAGCTTATCTGCTTGGACTGCTGTCTCAAGTTCAACTTCTCGAATTGCCGAGTTGTCGAAACAGAAAGCGTCTGCACAGGAAAGGTTCGATGCTATTGAGCGAGAGAATGTCTCCTTCCGAGCACAAATTGCAGAGATAGAGGCGAAGATAAACGCCAACACTGTGCTCCAGGAGGAAATTCTTTCGACCATCCCAGACGCTGAGAGCCAGACTGAGATCAAGCAAGGCCTGGAGTTCGCTGAGAGGGCCCAAAGCCTCGATGCTCAAATTGCCAAACTGGAGCAAGAAAAATCTTGGTGCAAGAAGAGGTTGGATTTGCAGCATGCTAAGTATCTTCGACTCAAGAATTCTCTTTCTTTTTGATTCTCTTTTGTAACCATCTTCTGTAATCGCTTTCGACAACAATTGCCATTTTGGCAGAAATTAATAAAATTTCCATTTTGGCATTTCTATGGTTAATTTAGTTTATTATTTTATTTTTATCTCTTGAAGTATAGGCTTGTATTTTTTCAAATATTTACCATTTACTCTCAAGAGCCTTTTATCACCACTTATCTCTTCGACTTCATAGGCTCCACCAGAAAAAGTTTGGATAACTCTGAAGGGTCCTTCCCATTTGGGTGACCATTTCCCCATGCTTCGATCCCGTCGATCCATGGGAAGAATTACCTTCCAAACTAAATCTTCAGGCAAAAACACCTTAGGTTTTACCTTTCTATTATAAGAGTCTTCGACTCTTTTCTTCTGAAGCCTGAGTAAGTCGAGAGCGTGTAGTCTCTCTTCGTCTAAATCCACCAGTTCATCTAACATCATATTCCAATAAACCTCAGAAGGAATATCATAATGCCTCTGAACCCTTGCAGATTGAAGACAAATTTCTGCTGGCAATACTGCATCATGGCCAAAGGTTAGCCTATATGGTGTTGTACCAGTGGCTTCTTTTGGGGACGTTCGACAAGCCCATAAAATCTGGTCTAACGTCTTCTGCCAATTCTTTGGTTTCTTCCCAACATGTTTCTTTATCAAGCCAATTACCACTTTGTTAGCTGCTTCGACTTGACCATTCGCCTGTGCATAGTAAGGCGTGGATGTTAGGAGTTTGAAACCTGTTTCCTGAGCAAATTCCTGCATCTTTCGACCAGTGAAAACTGAACCTTGGTCAGTTGTTATTGTCTCAGGGATTCCATACCTAAATATAATGTTCTTTTGAATAAATTCAATGACATTTTCTTGGTCTACATTGACTAAAGGGACAGCTTCGATCCACTTAGTAAAATAATCAATGCCTACCAATATGTATTTCTGACTCTTTGATGATGCTGGTCGAATCTCTCCAATAAGATCCAACGCCCATCCTCGAAAGGGCCAAGGCTTCACTATCGAGTGAAGTTCGCTTGCTGGTACATGCTGGATGCCTGTATGAACTTGACACTCTTGGCAACCTTTGGCGAACTCAACACAATCTTTCAGCATAGTGGGCCAATATAGTCCTTGTCGAAACAACAACCATTTCATCTTATGGCCTGCTTGGTGAGCCCCACATGCCCCAGCATGCGTAGTCGAAAGGGCTATGTATGCTTCAGTTTCACTTAAACATTTCAGCAACACCCCTTCAGGCGTCTTCTTGAATAACTCATTACCCATGAGTACAAAACTCAACTCCCTGTATTTTGTTTTTCGTTCTGTCGGAGCTCCTGGATTTTGAAGATAGTCCACAATGGGTTTCCTCCAATCCTAGTCTGACAAATTATCAATGAACGAAATCTCGAAGTTTGAGTGATCAGCATATCCTAACCTTGTTGATTCCAAGTATGTTGGTGATAGACAAGTCGCTCTTATCTTCTCTCGAACTTCGATTGCTCTTTGTAATCTCGTTTTTGAAATTTTATACCCAGATGCAATCTGTGCCAAGTCATTGGCTATTTGATTTTCGACTCTGGGTATGTGTCGAATATTGACACTTTCAAATTGTTTCAATAAACGATTTGCTATCACAAAGTACATAATGAGATTCTCTCTTATGCATTTATACTCCTTTGTGACTTGCTTGATGACTAACTCTGAGTCTCCCATTATTTCGACTCGAGTTGCCCCCAATTCCAACAATATTTCAAGGCCAGTAATTAGAGCTTCATACTCAGCCTCGTTGTTCGAACAAGAACCTTCGATTTGGTACTTGAATGTTGTTGGAATTTTGTCTGGAGAAATAAGCAGGACTCCTACTCCTGTTCCATTTTTATGGCTGGAACCATCGAAGTAGAATTTCCAAGGTTCTATCTCCACATAGTTAATATCCTCGACTTGAATAGAGTGGTCGACTATGAAATCTGCAACCACTTGTCCTTTTACTGCCTTAAGAGGCATAAAGGTCAAGGAGTATTCAGTCAATGCTAATGCCCACTTGCCAATTCGACTATGCAAGATAGGTTTCGACAACATATATTTGAAAACATCAAAATGAGACGAAACATAAACATCAACTGGTTTTATATATTGTTTGAGCTTTGTACAAGAGAAATACAGACATAGACACAATTTTTCAACTTCGCTATATCTAGTTTCTGCATCATTCAAAACTCGACTGAGATAATAAATGGGTCTTTCGACTCCATTCTCATCCTCTTGGGCTAACATACTTCCCAGAGTTTTGTCAGATGCAGCTATGTACAATCTCATACTCCTATTGCTACAAGGAGGCACCAAAATAGGTGGCTTAGTGAGGTACCCTTTGATTTTGTCGAAGGCTTCTTGTTGCTCTTGCCCCCATTCGAACCCCTCCTTATTCAGTCGAAGTAAGGGTGAAAAGGCCTGAGCTTTCCCACTTAGGTTAGATATGAACCTTCTCAAGAAATTTATCTTGCCTAAGAGGGATTGCAATTCCTTCTTATTCGATGGCGCTTTCGCTTCCAAAATTGCCTTCGTCTTGTTCTGATTGATTTCGATTCCTTTCTTGTGGACAACGAAGCCCAAGAAATCTCCAGCTTTTACACAGAACGCACACTTCAAAGGGTTCATCTTCAGACCATGTTCTCTCATTCTTTCGAATGATTGTCGAAGGTGGTCAATGTGACTCTTCCTGGAAACAGATTTTATAACAATATCATCAATATAAACTTGCATAAACGTGTTAATAAAATCATGGAAGATAGTATTCATTGCTCGCTGGTACGTTGCCCCAGCGTTCTTTAGGCCAAAAGGCATCACGACCCATTCGTAAGTGCCTAAGGCCCCAGGGCATCGAAAAGCTGTTTTCGACACATCCTCTTCAGCAATGAAAATTTGATTATATCCTGAATAACCATCGAGCATACTCAGGTATTCGTAGCCAGCGGCAGAATCGACTAGCATTTCCGCCACAGGCATAGGATATTCATCTTTGGGGGTGGCAGCATTCAAATCTCTGAAATCTATGCACACCCTTAATGTGCCATTTTTCTTAATTACTGGCACAATATTTGCAATCCATTCGACATACCTTGTAACGCGGATGAATTTGCATTTCAGAAGTCTTTCGACCTCCGTTTTGATCTTCGACAAAATTTCTGGAGCGAAGCGTCTTGGATTTTGCTTGATTGGCTTCTTTCCAGGTTTGATTGGCAACTGAAGTTCTACCAATCCTCTGTCGAGACCAGGCATTTCGTCATAATCCCATGCAAAACAGTCTTTAAACTCTTTCAGCAACTGGATTACTTCCAACCTAAGTTCTGGATCAATTTTGGCGCTGATGTAAGTTGGCCTATTCTCTGATCCTTCGCCTAAGTTGATTTCTTCTAAAGGGTCTTGTGCTAACATCTTAATGTTGTTCGCCAAGGGATCCTTTTCGAAGCCCAAAGGCTCATCGTCATAGATCGCGTCGAGCCTCTGTTCCTGCATTTCGACTGGCACGATATCAGGAGGTCTTGGATCGAAATCCTTTCCTGGGCCAACAGCAGATAATTGTTGATCATTGGCCTTTATGGCCATGTACTTTACTTCGGCTTCGAGAGCCGTTATCATCTTGGTTTCAGCCACATAGGCCGAAATTCGCTTCAGAGATTGTGACTCAGTCATTATCACTGAATTCACTTCCCCAACCAGTTGGTTGGATACCAGTTAGCCCACTGAATTCTATGTGGGACACGTCCTCTCTGTCCCATTGGAAACCATGCTCAGGATGCAGGTATAGGGAACAAAAGGTGTTTGGCGCTGGCGCCATGTCGAAATCAGGAGCTGGACATGGCCCTATGTGAGCCAAGTTTTTGTCGAAATCTGTTACACCCAAGTGGTTTACTTCGCCAAGGTAGTAACTCTGATCAGCCTCTATGTTTTCGACCAACCCATCTGGGCGCCATAGAAGCAGTCTTTGATGCATCGATGAAGGCACAGCACCTACACCATGTATCCACTCACGACCTAACAAAAGGTTGTAGTTAGGTTTGGCTGAAATGACCATGAACATTGTTGGTCGAAGGATCGACCCAACTTTTATGTCGAGCTGGATCACTCCCATGGTGGTCCCAATGCCTCCCTCATAGTTGGACAGGACCATATTGTGAGGTTTTATTTCTTCATCCCTTTTGCCAATCTTTATTAGCACAGAATGAGGGATAATATTGATAGTGGCCCCACAGTCGACCAATATCTTGTTCACAGTGGTCTCTTCGAGCTTGGCCCTTATGAACAAAGGTTTGAGGTGATTCTTCATCGCCTCTGTGGGTGGCTCGAAGAAGCCATTTTGTTCTTCTGTAGTGCCATTGTCCATGACAAAATAGCACACTGGCCTGTGTCTGGCCATTTTTTGTTCCATCTCCCAGTCGCTGGTTTCGACTTCTACTTGTCGATTGAATTCCCTAGGCAGCATTGAAACAACGTTCACCATTATATCCAGGGTATCGTCGGACTCAGCATCATCTTCGTCTTCGACTTCGCTCTGGTTAGGCCAAACTAGCCTGTTGGTAACTGGTTCTCTCTCAAGAGGCTTTCTTTGTTTCCTTTGGGGCACATTCGAACTAGTTTCAGCCTTAGGTTCGTTGGCAGCCTCTCTTTCAGCTTTTCGCCTTCTTTGATACCTCCTCCATTGGGATCTCGACATAGGATTTTTTCCCTTGTAGTTGCTGGACACTTGAGCAACCTTGGGTGCAGCAACTTGAGGATCTTTCTTCTGGATTAAAGAGGAACCTCTTGGCACTTCGAAAGAATGCCATTTCTCTTCACTTGGCCTTTTCCGGCCAGATGTTTTGTACCAAGTGTCTACTGGTACATTTGTTGGAGGCCTAAAAGTCAAAGGCCTCTTGTCTTGATTAGAACCCCTTCTGGGATCATGTCGAAGGTCAGAATTCTCCCTTCTCTTGTTCGCTGCTCTCACTCCTTGTATGTGCTCAGCAGCTTTTTTATCAAAGATAGAACTACATCTTGGACATAGCATAACCTCTGATTTTTTCTTCTGGCATCTTTGTAAAAAATCTGCCAAGTTCTCGTTTTCCCTAGGGAAAGCCGTTTTATTTGCCTGCTCTTGCCTTATGGCTTCTTCTGAAGTTTTAGGGTCAGAAAGTTCAACCATGTTGATATTCATCGTATCCTTATTAGCAAGAGTTAGTTGTTTCATTTGTATTTCCAGTTTCTCCGTCTGGCCTTGAACAGTGGCCAAGTGGGAACTGGACTTTGGTCCAGTTGTTTGTGCTTCAGCAGTCTTCGACTTTGGATCTTCGACCGCTTTCTGGACAGCCTCAATTGTCTTCCTGGATAAGTTTCCAGAAAAACTGCCAAAGATTGGCATGTTAATGTGGTCCTTAGAGACTTCGACCATGTTAATGCCTGGCTTCTTCGACTGGATCTTGGTAGCCTCTATCATGTTCACCTCAGAGGGTTCTGCATAGTGGGCTTCAGCCTTCATTGGATTGGAGTCGACAGCCATGGGGGATTTGTCAGCAAACTTTAATCTCCCTTCCTCAATAGCGTCTTGGACAAGATTCCTGAAAAGAAAACATTGAGAAGTTTTATGGCCCAGAAAATTATGATATTTGCAAAAACCTCTCTTCTTTCTTTGATCAAGAGGAGGCACTTTTACCCCAGGGGGTACTATCATTTGGCCATCTTTAACTAGCAAGTCGAATATTTCATCACATTTTGTGATGTCAAAACTATAAGTCTTTTTTGGGAACCTATCGTTGGTCTTGTCTGGACCAATGGGATTTTTCCCATTTGAGGGGACTAACTGTTTACAAGAGTATGGAGGCCCTTGTTTTAGTTCTGCTAAATCGACTTCTCCTTCTTCGACAGCTAAAGTATCGTCGAAGGATTCTAGCTCTTCGTCATCCATCTCAACGTAAGCTATTCTTTCTCTCTTGTGAGTTTTCGTTGCCTTAGCTTTTTCAGCTTTAAGGCGTTCGACTTGTCGAACTCTATCGGCCAGTTGGGCCATGTCTCTTAGGTACTGGGTATCTAGCTTCTTCCTAATGGAATAGTCTAAACCGCCTGCGGCCATTTCGACCAGCTCATGTTCTGGCACTTGTGTGAAACATCTCGCCTTAAGCAACCTAAACCTATTCAGATATTCGTCTATAGGTTCAGTGAAACGTCTCTTAACACTCGCCAGTTCTTTCAGGCTTATCTTGGTTTGCCCCATATAGAATTGTTCATGGAACAATCTTTCCAATTGGGTCCAATGGTGGATCGAATTGGGGGGGGAGAGTTGTAAACCAAGTAAAAGCGTTCTTGGTTAAGGAACTTGGGAAGTATTTGATTCTTAGGTTTTCATTATTTGAAATGTCTCCTGCTTCGATCAAATACCTAGCCACATGTTCGACAGTAGATTCTGTCGTGTCCCCAGAGAACTTAGTAAATTTGGGGACTTTGGTTCTAGGGGGTAAGTCAGTTTGTAACACATATTCTGACAAAGGAGAAGTAAAGTTGGGCCTTCGAAAGCCCATGTTCATCCCATTCTGAGTCATGATCCTTTCGATCATGGTTGCCAGATTATTTTCCAAACCCATGTTTTGGTGTTGGATATGCTGAACCACTTCGTCAGCATTTTGGTTTCTGTTAACTAACCTTACCTCTGGGGCTATTACCCTAGGTTCTTCGACAGGTTGTTCTACAGGCTGTTGAGCCTGATTGATGGTGGTTTCTTCCTCTACAAATATCCCCTGATTTCCTCTTATTTGCGCCCTTTGGGGCTGTCGAATAGGCGGGGGTACTCCAAAGAAGTCAGCCAAACGCGTCATTTGCGCTGTAACTTGCTGATTCGACTGAGTAGTATTTTGTATTAGAGGATTTAGCACTGTACTCAAAGTTTGTGCCAACATTTGCACCATATCATGGTTGCTTTCGTCCATCTGTTGCCTCAAGACTGCTGTCGAGGCATTTGTAAGGCCATGGGCTACTTGGGACGTTCCTCCTAAGAGTTGGGTCCTATTTCTATTCGCCATGCCTACTCCAGAGCCTTGGAGTGGCGAAGTGGCACTCACGAAAGGGTCTGAATAAGTGGACGCAGCATTCGTCAGGCTTGCCAATTCAGAAGTTGGCATACCATAGAACGGAATAAATCCTGGGGGAACCACTGGCCTTGGACCAGTATTTCCCCTTGGAGGGGGGGTTCCCAAGGGCATTCTGGGGCCTGTTAACGAAGTTATTGGCCCCGTGGTTGTGACTGACACTGCTGGCATCGAACCAGCATTCGTCGCTTCACTAACGGTCATATTAACCGTTGCTCCCACACTTGGTGGTGGAATTTCATTATTGTTTGGCGGATTCGCCATCTCTTCCCTTCTCCTGGCAGTATTATTATCGTTGGTGTATATTCTACCACTCCTCAATAACATACAACTCGAAAAGATGAGATTTTTTCAACAATCAACACACAGTCCCACTGGGCGTGCCAATTTGTTTACCTAGGGATTTGGTAAACAACCGCTGATCCTCCAAATGGTTACTTATTTGGTTACTCGCAGGATTGATCAGATTGATCCTATGGACATAGGTTGATTTTGAAGTTTAATTAATGTGGATAAGGCTTTAAGTAAATTGTTTAAAGTAAATTGCATAAAGGAAAAGGCTTGGTAAAATAAACAAAGCTTGAATGTAAAGGTTCGACAGGAATCTTAAAGGAGAAAGCAAGTAAAATACTGGAAAAGTAAATGACTTGAATTGATTAAATTGGTGTTTCACACATACATTTCTCAACAATTCGTTCGCTCACACTGGGTACTTGAATCTAAATGAGTGACTATGTATCTATTGTGAACACACGCGAGAAACTACACGTCTACTCCTATTTATACAAAAACATTCCAAGTAACCGTCGGGCAGTTACACTGCTTCGAGATCAAGCCACTTGTCACGTTCTCCATGCTCGACGCTCCAGATCCTTGCATGTTCGCACGTTGTAACTGCTGGAAACCGTTTTCCCTCCAAAGCTTTGAATTTCAAACTGCTCCACTCTGGACCATCGAACACGTTCGTCAAGAGACGTCTTCGACGAAAACTCCTTCGACGTCGAAGGCAATCAGCCTTCTTCCTTGGAAGAAATCTTCTAAGTATTTGGCCATCTTTCGACGGGCACTTCGACAGGCTTAGCCAGTCGAAAGCATCTTTCAGCTTTTAATGGCTGCCATCAATTGAAACAAAGGTGTCGAATTTAGGAGCCAACAGATGTATGCACAAAACATATGTACAAGCAAATCACACCAAACCCTAGTTTCAGGCTTGCATGGGGTTTCATAGGTAAGTACCCTCTTGAGTGTAGTTGGCTTAAAAACCTGTCCTATAAATAGTAACCGGGTTCTAAGGAGCTCAATATCCTTGGATTGTTTTCACTGTTCATTGTTTTGGTATAGCCACTTAACTAGCGACCAAAATATTCCAAGAAAACAACCCTCAATGAGTGTAGTATCGAGTATCTACCAACTTCGGACTGCACCAAAGCCGGTCATCTCACTACCCCTAATAAAAGGCCAAGATGGTCAAGTAAGGTTCTAGGTCATTAGTGCTTAGTGACACCACTCAGCGGCCCCGTACTCTCCTTGATTGAACTCAAGGGTTACCGGTACTCACAAATATGTCGCACTAATATAGCTATTGCTTCGACCGTGTCGGTATACCCCGCACAGTTTCCATAACGTATTGCTATCTATGAATGTTTCCCAAATCCGGGTGTAGGATTGCAAACCCAAACAATAGAGCCAAGATATAAAGCAAACAAATCAAACAATTAGTCATGCAAGAGGGTGATCTAAGCCCTAAGGTTACTCCACTTTTAAATTTCATCCCCAGCAGAGTCGCCAGTTCTGTGATACGGTGGGAGAACTGACTATGGTTTTGTGTTTGTTTTCGCAAATATTTCGGTTGAGCAAGAGTCGCCACCGACTTTTTATTTTATCCTAAGGAAAGGTTTAAAAAGCACAGCAAAAACCTTTGAGATTTTTCTTGGGTTCGGGGAGTAGATTATAGAAAGGGAAGGTATTAGCACCCTTTCTATCCATGGTTATCCATGGGCTCTTAGGTACTTGCTTAGATCAACTTGCCTTGGTTTTCAATTGTTTGAAATGGTGCTTTATGTGTGGTTTTTGAAAAGGTTTTGAAAAAGATGCCTTGTATAGGCTACCCTTGTAACAATTCTTTACTCGAATGTTTTACAAAAGGTGTTTGTCTTTTTGAAAAGATGTTTCAAGGTTTTTGAAAGTTTGTTTTGAAAGTGTTTGTGAAGTGTGGTTTGAAAAATAGGCAAGTGTTTTTTTGTTTTGCAAATTGACAAGTACTTAAGAGCGATCTACCCTAAAGTTCTCAAAGATTTTTGTTATGCTTTAACCCTTTTAACAATTTTGTTCCACCATTGTATTTGGTGGAAAATCTTGTGTTAGGATGTGAAAGGGACGGGCACGGGTCATCGTTTAGACCATAATTACAATAGTGCTAAGTATCCTTGGGCAATTTTTCCTTTGAAAGGGACTTTGATCATTTTAGGCAACTTTCGAAAGCGTCATCGAGGGACTATGATCATTTGATTTTTTGCTTTGCCCAAAGAGACCTAACATGCAATATGGCCTAATTTTGAAAGGCAACAAGTGGATGTAACCCTAGGGGTGTTAGTGTGCAAGTGTGTTTTATTGCATACAAGAGTTTTTTCTTTGAATTAGGTTTTTCTATTTCATTGATTTTATCTTGCCATACATGTCCTAATTACTAGCAATAAGAAACGGAAATATAAAATCCTACGCTATTACAATAATTAGGGGAGGGGGATACACATTTGTACATGGGGGGTTCAACGAGAAAAATAGACAAAAAAGAAAATAGCAAAAAACAAGATATATAGAGAGAGAGAGGGAGCCCGCACGCTGCTGGGAGGTCATCAGAAGTTCTGACTCAGATCCGCTGCCAGATGATCAACCTCTTGGTTAAACTGTATGAGTCAGAACTTTTGACTCTGGCACCTGCAAAACAGAACCTTGTTAGTGGGGAAATCAGAAGTTCTGATTCCCCTGCGCTGCAAGACAGAAGTTTGTTAGTGGAGAAACCAGAAGTTCTGATTCTGCTGAAAAGGCAATAACTCTCAGAGGTTCTGATATCATTGACAGCAAAACAGGCTTCAGATGTGCTAACGTCAAAGTCAGCACTTGGCTTTTCCCTGTACTAACCAGAACATCTGCAATCCTGTTGTTACTCCACAAAACAGGAAACATATTTGGAACAGATCCAGCAAATACAAAAATGTTTCAGAGGTCAGAACCACCAAGGTCCCAGGCAAGTCCTATACTGGCTCAGAACGTTCTGAGGTATGAAAATCCTCAGAACATAAACAGCAACAACGTGATATTTACATTATGTTTATTTGAGTATGCACAACTGATGATGCTTAACAGCGTGATGAGGGTCAGCAGGTGCTTACCTGACTGTTGGAAAAGTTGGTGGGTGAAAGTTAGCTTTTGGCTCTGGTAGTATTCTGGACAGATTTTCTTTGAAAGGGCTGGTAAAGGCGTATATGTATGTAGGGTCAGAAGTTTGGAAAGGGTGTTTTTGGTTTACAGAAAAAACTGGATATTTGATGAAGTTTGAAGGTGAGAAACTCAAAGTTATGAAACAAAACTGGAGATTTTGACAGAGTTTCAGAATGCTATGTTGCTAAGAGTTCTGTTTCTCACTTAGCAATTTCTATTTCTTTTCTTGAACGCCTTTTGCAGTGGTAAAGACTCTCTATTTATAGGCAAAGTTCTTGTGGATGCTTTGAACATTAAAGCGCCAACAGAGTTTGAATTTGTTCTTTGACAGAAATTCCTGGGAAGTTGTGATAACAAATAGCTTTCAGCCTAGGCTGCAGCAGCAGGCGTAGATTGGGGAGAAGTGACCTCTGAAGTGGGCGGTGGCGCGTAGACCCATGCCAGAACCTGCACAAAAGCGTTTTCCAAGCCACACGTGAATGTTCAGGAGTGGTTGGAAGCATTAATGGGCATTAAATGGTGATAAGACCTATCAACATCAATATTCTGGTAATGGAAACCAACGTTGAATCAGCAGCGTAAACCATGCTCTGGCCTTGGCTACCTGTTGTCTTAGTAAGCTCTGGAGATTCTCCTGGTTTTCTGGTACGTTCCTTGATTTACTTCTGGACAATCTGGGCTTAGAGATTCTGTATCAGTGTAACACCCATTCTTCTGATCTTTCATCTTCTGATTTTAACCTGTTCTGAAGGAGCCTTCAGACTTCCCTGCTTCTCTTGCATTCCTTTAGCAAATTCTGACTGAGCTTGTGTAACAGCTGAAGGGGCATGTTCTGTTTGAGGCTTACATTTTGAACCACGTTTACAACTTCTGATTGAACTGATGTAGCTGCTGAAAAGCCAACTTCTGACCACGCTCAGGCTTGCAACTTCTGACCGTTTTTATCTGGAATGGGTCCAGAAGTTCTGAAGCGCTGATTTTTCTTAAATACTCATTTTAGAGAAACGTTCTACGTATTTTAGAATTTGATTTTTCTTAAGATAAAAGCATCGTTTTTTTGGAGTTCGTGAGATCATCTTGCTCTTGTAAGCGGCTTGCTTGGGCAAAAGGATAACTCAGGACTTGGATTTGTTTCAGAGGGACCTTGAAAATCCAAGGTGGTTTCCTGAAGAAAGGGAGGGCAAATTTTGGGGTACAACATTGATCTTCAAGGGTGGTCCTCCAGCACGAGCGTGACGTACAGCCTTCAGAGCACCTGGAGTGAAACCCATGCCAAACTTGTCAGATTTGTATGGGATATCTAAGAGTTGTCCCCAAATAGTGCACCCACCTTCTTCTATCACTGCCTTGGCATCCTTCAAAGATGACATCCTGAGTGGAGGCCTTGTGATCTTTGGAACTTGAGACACAACCTTGGTCACTGCCACATCTTGCAGGATTTCTTCAAAGTGTTGGAATGGAGTTTCAATAAATTCAACATCTAACTCCATATATCTGAAGGAATTGAGATGGTTGATCATATACTCTTCTTCTCCATGAACGGTGATGATTTTCCCTTGAATCAGATATTTCAGCATTTGGTGCAACGTAGAAGTAACAGCGCCAGCATTGTGGATCCATAGTCGGCCTGGCAAGCAGGAATATGAAGGGCAGATATCGATTACATAAAAAGTTGAATCAAATGTTTGGGTTCCAAGCTTTATGGGGATATCCATTTCCCTATGCACCATCCTCTTTGAGCCATCAAAGGCCCTCACTACAATGTTGCTTGGTTTCAATGTCAATCCCTCACAATCAAGCCTATCAAAATCCTTTTTAGGCAACACATTCAGAGATGACCTGGTGTCCACCAAAACATCAGCCAAGGTTGTGCCCCTGCATTCCAATGAGACATGCAATGCCTCATTATGCTTCCTTTCTCTTGGCGTTAAATTAGCATCTGAGAAACCTAAACCATTATCTGCAATTAAGCTGGCTACGCAGTCTTGGAACTGATCGGCAGATGTTTCTTGGGGTACATGTGCAGTTTTCAGGAATTTTACCAAGGCCTTTGCATGCGCCTCGGAACATAGTAGTAAAGCCAACATGAAAATTTTAGATGGAGTTTGCCCCAGTTTCTAGACTACATTGTAGTCGCTCCTTCTTATGATCTTTAGAATTTCCTCCATCTCTTTCCGGGAGGTCTCAGGGATAGCCACTGATTGTACCTTCGTCGGGACAGGCTCAATCAGAATACTTTTACCTCGAGTCTCGGTTGACTCGGCAACAGGAATGTCATTAGGAGTGGTAACAGGGGTTGTAACAGCTTTGTCGGTTGGAGTACTAGCAGAGATGATTGTAGGACTGGGAACAACCTTCGGAGGAGCAACAACAATAGGAATGATTACGGGTCCAGAAATAACCTTTGGGGGAGCAATTTCTGGATAGAAAATCCTTCCGCTTCGGGTAATCTTGCTAGTCCCTGCAATATTACTGATATCAGAGTCAACTTTCTCAGAACTTGAATCTTCAGCAACTGACCAATCTTTCTTGATACCGTGGTAGTAGACATCCCCTCCATAATTCAATGGTACAGTTTTGTTCGACGAATACGGGACTGGTCCAGGCATTGTAATTATCAAAGGAGCTACTTTTGGAACTGATGTAATTCTAACGGGTCCTTTGGTGGAGACGCTGGAAGAATTGTCGGAAATGGTCACGATGGAAACATCATTATAAGAAACAAGTGGAACATAAGTCTTTTCGAACAAAATTTCCTTGTTGTCTATTAGGCACTGAACGCCTGCTTTCAACAAAGGACAGTTGGTTGGTAAAGACAAACAGGAATGACAGCTTTCATCACAGCCTGGGAAAACACTGGCATTCAATAAGTTTTTTTTGATAATCAGGAGTGGGGTCATAAGTTCATCAACTGAAGTAACAAACATATCTTCCTCAATAGCATTGGCATTATGGCCATGTTTGGGCATAGGGGAAGAAATGACATTGGACTTTTCTGGCGCATCGAATTCAATCTCTTTGGCTTCAAGGAGGTCTTGTACTTTGTTCTTCAGAGCCTAACAGTTGTTAGTGTCATGGCCGGGCCTCTCAAAGTGGTATGCACAGCGGGCATTAGGATGATAGTGAGGAGAAGTTGTGTTAGGGTTCTTTGGAGCTTCTTTCAAGGTCACTAGGTTGGATCTTAACAAATGCGGAAATACTTGAGATAGTGTCATATTAATTCGAGTGAATTGTCTAACTGGTCTTTCGGTTCTTGGTTGGTTGTCTCTTTGCTGAGCAAGCTCTAGTTTAGGAATCATGACAGCCCCCACCATTGGACGGTGTTCAGCCCTATCTTGATTTCTATGAGGATATACAACGACTACTTCTTTCTTTCCGATGAAGAGCTTCCTTACAGCAGAAGAGGATGCATCTTTTTGAATCTTTCCATTCTTTATCCCATATTCTACCCTTTCTCTGGTCAATATCAATTCAGTAAAACCTGTCGATGAACTCCCGATTAGGTGATTGAAGAAGGGACCAGACAAGGTGCCCAAAAACATGTCTACCAACTCTCTTTCAGATAGGGGAGGTTGAAATCTTCCGACCAAGTCTCTGTGTGATACGGTGGGAGAACTGACTTGAAGGTTTTGCGTTTTATCGCAAATGTTGCGGTTAGCAAGAGTTACCACTGACTTTTCTTTTATCCAAAAGGAAAGGTAAAAAAGCACAGGAAAGACCTTTGAGATTGTTTCTTGAGTTTGGGGGGTAGATTATGAAAAGGGAAGGTATTAGCACCATTTTCATCCATGGTTTTCCATGGGCTCTTAGTTACTTGCTAGATCACTTACTTTTGTTTGAAATTGTGCTTTGTGTGGTTTTGAAAGTATTTTGTAAAAGAGGCCATTGTTTAGGCAATCTTTGTAATGATTCTCGTTCGTAAGAGTGTATACAAAGATGTTTGTCTTTTTGAAAATGTTTTTAAGTTTGTAAGATGTTTTGAAATGTGTGTGTTTGCTTTGAAAATAGAAAGGATATTTGTTTGAAATGGAGCAAGTAACCAAAAGTAATCTACCTACTCAAATGTCTTTCTTGTTCGTTTTCTTTTCCTTTGATATGTTGTCTTACCATTGATTTGGTAAGCAACCCTATCTTTGGATGTAAACGCGGCGGGCGTGGGTCACCGTATAACCATGATTAGCAATGTTGCAAAGTATCTTAGCATTTTGAGGGACTAAGATCATTTTTGTAAGGCAACTTTAAATAACGTCATTGAGGGACTATGATCTTGTTTTTTTGTTTGATTTGCTAAGATACCTTACATGCGTAATATGGCCATTTTGTTCAAGGCAACCAAGTGGAGTAACCCTAGGAGTGTTTGTGTGCAAGTGTGTCATTTTCATGCTTGATTTTATCTTGAATTAGGGTTTTCTATTTGATTGGTTTTATCTTGCCATACAAACCCTAATTATTAACATGTTATATATAAAGCGATAACTTGCGGAAAGTAAATATCCTACGATATTACAATCATTTGGGGATGGGGTGCACAAATTTACAAATGGGGATTGCAAGAAATTAAAGTCCTAATTATCTATTACAAACATATTGAATAGCCATGCAGAAAATATATGAAGCATGTAAAAATAAAGAAAAATGAAAGGAAAAGAAAACATTTTGGATCATTATGTGTCGACACATGCCGTAAAATCAAGCTTCTCGAGTGCACTTTTGTTTTGATGAAGACAAATCATGATTGATAAAGAAGGAAAAAATTATTGATCAAGCTAAAAGCCTCTTTGGATGAAGTCTTTGGTTCAAGCCCTTAGCAAATTTCAAGGTATAATGATAATACTTACCTTGAACTTAAGATATAGATGCTCAATGGTCAAAAAGAAACATTTTATATTGTCCAACTCTTTATTCAAGTTTTTTCAAAGCAAAAATTCAATTTTCATTTGAGTGCAATCGATTTGCATATTAGTGCAATCGATTGCATGCTTCAGTTTTTTCAAAACATTGGCTAGTGACTTCCAGTGCAATCGATTTGCATGGTTGTGCAATCAATTGCACACTCAAAATATTTGGAAATCTGGCTACTGGAACCCCGTGCAATCGATTGCACACTCAAAATATTTGGAAATCTGGCTACTGGAACCCCGTGCAATCGATTGCACACTCAAAATATTTGGAAATCTGGCTACTGGAACCCCGTGCAATCGATTTGCATGAAGGGTGCAATCGATTTCCTGCTGTATGGTTTTGAAAAAACAGCAGCCTTACACCTGCCTGTTCATGATACTATTTCATGGAAAACTTTTCACTCAATCTTGGCAATTGTTCATGACTTTTTACAAACCTTTTCTTCAAAGGTTACTGCATTCTAGCCTCAAAAATGAACCAAATGATGATGATTGAAATGAAGAGTTTAAAGTTAAGGAGACTTACCTTGCGGCTAAAATTTATGTTTTGAGCTTGAGGTGTTGCCTTGTGGACTGTTATGACCTTTTTCAGTCATGAGATTTTTTGAGAGTTTGTCAATAAAACTTCGGGTTTTCTTTCTCCCTTTTTCCCTCTTTTTTTTCTTTGCAAATACTCCTTCTATTTATAGGCAAAGGACTTGTGAACAAAGGCTGAATAGGTTTACAAGACAACATGTTATAGTTTGGTTGGGATGTAAGTATCAAACTATGTCAAGTACTCCATGGTTCCAAGATGAAGTACCAAAGTTGCTGGTTTAGAGGGGTTGATTTCCATTTTTTATGGTGGAGTAAAATCAGAAACAAACAAAGTATGGGCTCAAGACAAGTTTTGTACAAAAAGCTTGCTTTTTGAGAATAGCAATGGTGTCTTTATGCCATGAATGGAAAGATCCTTTGGAAAATGGCTTAAACACTTGGGTAATAGCTCAAAAGTGGGTGTAAATATTCAATTATGTATAGATTTGCAAGCAAGAAGGCCTGCAACATAAGATTATGCAGCATAGCATAAGGGTTTTATTGTGTGTTCTTCAATAGAATGACTTGCAAATCAAGGGTGGATGCCCAACTTCATGCCCTTGAATCTCCTAGCTCAAGTATGATAAATTCATGCTCTTGGATGTTTTTGGAAAGCTTGAAACATCCTCTATAACTTTCATGTTGACCACTTTTATTAAATCAGGCTGGAACTTGATGGAAATTGGCCAAGAAGTTAGGATAAAAACCTGTCCAAACCTGCTGAAAAATTCTCTAACTGTTTATTCAAAAATGCCATGACTTCATGAATTTATAACTCAAAATCCAAACATTTCTAGAAAAAGTCCTGCTCTACAATGTTTTAGATCTCATTGAGATCTACAACTTTTATGTTGGAGGTTTTCCTTGAATCATCTTGCATCATGGTGAAAAATTGGCATGAAGCGGTGAAATTATCATGTGTAAAAACACTTAGAAAATTTCTAAGTCTTAGAAATCTTGACTTTTCAAGTTGACTTTTGACTTTCTTAACTTCTTGATGATCAAGCTTGATATTTTTGAATGTCTTGATGAATTGTGATATTTGAAACTTAATGTTAAAGTCAAAGTTTAACTTTTGGTGCTACAATTGACTTTTTCACCAATACGGCTGATTTTAGGTCATCTGATCAATTGACTGAGCAAAAATGCGATCCAAGACCTGAAACTTGACATGAGAAATCTTGAGAGTCCAAAATGATCCATGAAAGTCAAATGGGGCATTAAAAGTCCATTTGTCCTTGTGCAAACTCAAACCTTAATTTTTAGTCATCAGTGCTTGAGGAGATGTCTTGAGCTGATCAACCTTAGTGCAGTCTTGAACCAAAGGAGATCTTGTGAGATATTAATTAAGAAATGAGAGGGGAAATTTTGGGGTACAAAACTCTCCATTTTTGCGCATAGTCCTTGAAGCCTTCACTTGAAACCATGGCCATACTCTGGAGTTGAGTACGGGTAGGGGCAAGATCAGCATTGTATTGGTATTGTTTGTAAAAGGTTGCAGCAAGGTCTTCCCAGTTATGAATATTAGCTCTTTCTAACTGATAAAACCAATCAAGTTGAGTTCTAGATAGACTGTCTTGGAAGAAGTGTACCCATAAATCCTTGTCAGTGGTATGGGGCTGGATTTTCCTCACATAGGACCGAAGATGCATTTTGGGGCATGAGACTCTGTCATATTTGGCGAACACAGGTGCTTTGAATTTTGGAGGGATGACAATTCCCGACACTAAGCCCAACTCCTCAAAGTCCAACCCAAGCACTTTTTGGATTTCCATTGCACTCAACTGTTCTTCTAGATGCTTATACTTGTCGTCGGCTGGAAGGTGTTATTCTTCAGAATAGTCTTCTTCTTCCTCTTACTCTTCTGAATCAGACTGAACAACTGTTTCCTTGCCTTTACCATCTTGGTTGTCTTTCTCACCGGATATCGTTGCAAAGTCTAAGGCCCTTCTTGTTTGCCCTTGGAATCTCCTTCCCATGTTCAAAATTCCGGTTATTTTCTTCGTCTTCTTTTTCTTCTCCTCAACCAGCAATGCCTTCAACTCTTCTTATCCTTTGGCCAGAGTTAAGAACAACTATTGAAACTGTGAATTCTGAGCTTGGATGTCCTTCATCGTTTGCTCGATATCCATCTTATTGAAATAAACAGTAGAGATATGAAGATACTTTTTGTAAGAAACCTGCTTATGTTATGATGAATGATAAATGCATATGCAATGATTTCAAGGATCTTAAGGATCAAATTGTTTTAGACAAAAAGAAAACACATGTTATATTAATGAGTTAAAGCTTGAGTACAATAATGCCTCCTTGGGCAAAACAACTACAGAAACTCTAAGATAAAAAGGTATTACGCATCCTCTTTGGTGCAATGTAGGCATTCAGAGTCTGCTCCTCATGAAGTAACCTAGTGAGTTCCAAAGCCTTCTTCTCGCTTGCGTAGAATTGGGCTTCGAAAGTATCTCGCTCCGCCTTGAGTTGTATCCAATCCCTTTGTAGGTCTTCAAGAGAAGTGGGCTTGTCAGGATGTAGGATAGTGTATGGAACATCTCCTTCCATGACAGGCTCAATAATTACTGGGAGAATGGAGGGATAAGGCATCATCAGACTTTGAGCATGAGTTCGTACCCATTTGAGGTAAGGCTCAAGAGTGATGGAACTTATATGCCCTAAATTATTTCTATCTACCTTGTTCATCATCCTCTAAGCTCGGATAAATCTCTGGCGAAGACCTTGATTGTCGTTCTCGTAGTCAAATACCAAACCTTGAATCAGCATCTCGTGCGGGCCATCCCCTCGGGCGTAACCAAATAGTCTTAAGGATAAGCAAGGGTTGTAGGTGATACCTCCCCTAATGCCAAGTAAATGGACATTAGGGAATTCTCCACAACGATCGACAATAGTAACATTCTTTATGGATCGGGAGCACCAATGAATGTCTGAATGTTTGAGTGTCATCAACCTTTGTGACCACCTTGAACCTTGCTCATTTTTTAACACAGATTGGGAAAGATATGAAATAAACCATCTTTCCAAGAGAGGAGTGCAACACATAAGGACACCTCTTTTCCTCATTGTGCGAGTGTGAAAAGAGTGTAGGATATCCCCTAGCAATGTAGGCACCGGGTTGTGGGATATGAAGATTTTGACGGTGTTCACATCTATGATTTGATCAGGATTTGGAAACAAAACCATCCCATAGATGAGGAGAGCCACAATTTCCTCAAAAGTTTGTAGGTCCAAAGAATTCCAATAGTTTTGGGCTTTCTCATACAAGAACTTTTCTAGGAAACCTTTGACACCACTCCATGTTTCCCAATAAGTTGTGACATCAGATGAGTGCAAGTGTATAGCTTGAGCAATCTCTTTTGGCCTTGGGTCTCTTTTAGTACCTCTGAAAGGTAGTTGATTGAGAATGGGAATTCTCAAGAGTCGGGAGAATTCTTCCAAAATAGGCACAAGTTGATAGTCGGGAAATGTGAAGCAATGGTGTAAAGGATCAAAGAACTGAAAGAGCACCTTCATCATGTAATCATTTGTATTGGAGGTGACCAAGTTGAGTAGGCGACCATGTATCTCGGTGAATGGAGAGTTTTCAGGAATCCTTGAGGCTAGCTCCTTAAGTTATGGAGGGATCCTTACAAGGTTGACTTGAATAGTTTTCCTGCGAAGAGAATCCACATCCTACAAAACAAGAACAAAGATGAATCCCAAAATCCTTGAAATGGTTAGTGAATGTGTATGATGTTATGATGTTCATGATGTTATGTACAAGTATGTATATATAAACAAAGCAAACAAGTCCTTAGGTTTAGGCTTGCATGGAGTTTTATAGGTAAGTACCCTCTTGAAGTTTAGTTGGCTCAACCTGTCCTAGTAATAGTAACTGGGTTCTAAGGAGCTCAATATCACCAGTTTGTTTCCTTGGTCATTGTTTCAGCACTAGCCTCTTTAATGGCGACTGAGATATCCCAAGAAACCAAACCTCAATTAGTGTAGTATAGAGTATCTACCAACTTCGGACTGTACCAAAGTCGATCATCTCACTACATCCTAAAGGCCAAGTTGGTCAAGTAAAGGTTCTAGAAGTTCATTAGTGCTTTATGACATCACTCAGTGGCCCCATATTCTCTTTGATTAACTCAAAGGCTACCGGTACCCACAAATATGTCGCACTAACCTAGCTATTTCTTAGACCATGTCGGTATACCCCGCACAGTTTCCACAACATATTGCTACTTACCTATAATGTATCCCAAATCCGAGTAGAGGATTCAAACCCAAACAAAGAACCATAATGTAAAGCATACAAGTCAAACAATGAAAGCAAATAAATTTGATCTAGCCTTAAGGTAAACCCACTTTTAGAATTTTTCCCAGCAGAGTCTCCAGTTCTGTGATACGGTGGGAGAACTGACTTGAGGGTTTTGTGTTTGATCGCAAATGTTGCGGTTAGCAAGAGTCGCCACCGAATTTTATTTTATCCAAAATGAAAGGTGAAAAAGCACAGGAAAGACCTCTGAGATTACTTCTTGAGTTCGGGGGGTAGATTATGAAAAGGGAAGGTATTATCACCCTTTTCATCCATGATTTTCCATGGGCTCTTAGTTACTTGCTAGATCACTTGCTTTTGTTTGAAATTGTGCTTTGTGTTGTTTTTGAAAGTATTTTGAAAAGAGTCCATCGTTTAGGCAAACTTTGTAATGATTCTAGTTCGTAAGAATGTATACAAAGTGTTGATCTTTTGAAAAATGTGTCAAGTTTGAAAGATGTTTGAAAGTGTAGGTGATTGTTTTTGAAAATAGCAAGGATGTTTTGTTTGAAATTTGAGCAAGCAACTAGGAGCATTCTACCTACTCAAAAAGTCTTTCTTGTTCATTTTCTTTTCCTTTGATATTGTTATCTTACCATTAATTTGGTAAGTAACCCTATCTTTGGATGTAAACGGGACGGACGTGGGTCATCGTATAACCATGATTAGTAATGTTTCAAGGTATCTTAGCATTCTCTTTTAGGGACTAAGATCATTTTAAAAGGCAACTTGGATAGCGTCATCGAGGGACTATGATCTTATATTTGTTTGTTTTTGCTAAGATACCTCACATGCGTAATATGGCCACTTTGTAAAGGCAACCAAGTGGAATTACCCTAGGGGTGTTTGTGTGCAAGTGTATTGTTTTCATGCTTGATTTTGTCTCGAATTAGGG
This sequence comes from Vicia faba, assembly GCA_948472305.1. Taxonomy (NCBI): domain Eukaryota; kingdom Viridiplantae; phylum Streptophyta; class Magnoliopsida; order Fabales; family Fabaceae; genus Vicia; species Vicia faba. The sequence goes on along the minus strand of OX451741.1, from coordinate 1,412,120,743 downwards.
TTTTCTAAGTATTGGTTTTAGTCTTTCTATACAAACCCTAATTACTAGCAATATATGAAAGCAATAAAAAGTGTGGAAAGTGAATATCCTATGCTATTACAATCATTAGGAGGGTGGGGTGTACAGATTCATAAATGAGGATTGCAAATAAAATTAAATCCTAAGTTACTATTACAACTATATTGAATGGATAAGAATGTACAAGAAAATGTGAAATGGACTTGTTTTGTTTAAAATAAATAAATAAATTTTGTTTAAGAAAATATTTTGATCTTTTTGTGTTAAAAGAAATAAAATAAGACATGTGAATATGAAATTATTTTTTTGGTGTTTTTAATTAATAAAAGTGATGGAAAAAATAATAAGGAGAAAGAAAACGGAATCAATGCTTTACTGACATAAAAGAAATCAGAAGTTTTGACTCTGGCATGTTGTAATAAAATGTTAGAAAAAAATAGGGAAGGTCAGAGGTTCTGGGTCCGCTGGAAACAAAGAAGATTTCAGAAGTTCGGATGCCGCTGGCAGAACTTCGTCTCCCTCTCCATGCTAGTCAGAGCATCTGCAACTTAGTCATTTCTCAACAAAACAGAGGATGCACATATAGCAGTTATGACAAGTTTCGTAATGTTTCAGAAACAAGAGATATCAGAACTATAAATCAGAAGCAAGCATGAATTTGCTAATCCTAATTTTGAGTCCTAATTTCTTTAAGAAGTTTTGAACTGAAATTTTCTCTACTTAGATAGGCAAATACATGAAACCTCAGAATATGTACAGCATCAGAATCAGGATGTCTACATTGTATTTTGAACATGCAAGTCTAACAATGCCTAAGTAATATGACGAGAGTTAGAAAAAGCTTACCTTGCAGATGGAAACTGTTTTATGAGATGGAGTCTGGCTCTGACCCCTTGTGATGTTCAGACCAGCTTCCTCACGTGCCCAGCAAGCTAGAAACCTTTGACTGGAACTATGAATGGCTGGAAAATTCTGGAACAGCCAAAGAGCCAAGTTCTGACTTCTTTGAAGTGGATATTGATGGAGGGTATGTCACAGCCTGAACACGGAAATTAGGATGGTTTCTAAGTGTATATCAGAAACAGAATGGATGGTTTTGGTCAAGAAACACTTGAGGAAAAATGGAGTTTGAATGCAAGAATCAAAAGCTAACAGGTTTTGTATTTTGTGTTTTCAGTTTTGGACTCTTGGAATTTTAGCAGGGGTTCAAGGATTTTTCTTTCTCAAATTTTAGACCTCGTTACAGTTGCCAATGAAGTCCAATTTATAGGCAAAGGTTTAGTCGCTTGGAGAGGTCAAGGGGTACAACCATCATATGTTAGGCACTGACTTGTTCTTGAAGTAGGTTCAAATAGGTATGGTGGTTAGCAGCTTTAGTAGCGCCTAAGCCGTATTTGTAAGCAGGAATTAAGGAAAGGCAACCTCAAAAGCAAAGCAACGCATGGGCCCAACACACTCTTGTACAAAAGTTTGCTTTTCCAAGATAGTAATGGTACTTTTATGCCACACGTGGGGAAATCCTTTGGACAAAGATCCAAAAGTGGTTGTGAGCATTAAATGGTGATGAGATTTATCAAATCGGAAATCCTGCAATGTGAGATTATGCATCATTGTTTAATTCTGGATCAGAAGTTCAGCTTCAGCGTAACTTAGAATAGACATCCAACTTCTTATCTTTGTATCTCCTTGCTCCAGCATGTTCGGAAGGAGTTCTTAGACTTTCCAAGAAGCTTGCAGCATGCTTTGTAACCTTCTTTGAATTACCCTTGCAAACTCTGACTAAACCTTTGTGAAAACTGGCCTAGAAGTTTTGACCAAAATCTGTTTTGAAAGTGTCCAGAATTTGATGAATGCTTCAGTTTCAGGGACGTGTCTTTGAGGATTTAACTTGAAATCCCAGCATTTCTAGGAGAAGTTATGTTCTGCAATGTTTTAGATCTTATTGAAATCTATAACTTTTGTGCCAAAAGTTCTTCCAGAATTAGCTTGCATCATGGTGATAATCTGATCAGAAGTTCTGAGCTGGTCATATTTCTTAAGCACTTAGAAAAATTCTAAGTATTTAGAAATTTGACTTTTCCAAAGTAATTTTGACTTTTGAATATCTTGATGAAACAAATCTCACACTCCAACATATCTTGATGAAATATGATTCTGGAAACTTGATTTTGATCCAAAAGTTAAAGTTTGACTTTTCAGTGTGCAAATGACCATTTTGCCCTTGTGAATGGCTTTCTTGGAAAAAATTTAATTCAAGGCTTGAAATTGGATAGGAACAAACCTGAGGGTTCAGGGTGATCCTTTGAGAAATGAGAGGGAAAATTTTAGGGTACAACAGGATGGAAAAAGTTTTAACCTAACTAGTTAAACTAAATTAAATGGAGAGAAGTTAATTAATTAAATTCCTAAATTCTAAGTTAATTTAATTAAAAAGAGAAAATTAAACTTAAACCTAAGTCTAAATCTATTTTAATTAAATTAAGTAAAGAAAAATGTTTTTGTTTTAGGGTTTTATGTTTGACAGAAATTAAAGTAAAATGGAAATAAAATAAAAAATTTAGTCTAAGTATTTAACAAAATATTTTTCTTGTACTTTTTAACTAGAAATAATAAAAATAATAATACTAAAAGGAAATAAAATGAAAATAAAAATTTAAAGTCAGTGGGTTAGAAAAGGAATGTTGAAGGTTAGAGAGTAAAAAATAGTTATTGTTTAGGGCCCAACATATTTTTGAAATCAGAAATAAAAAGCAAAAAATAAAAAAATGGGCTGGTTTATTATTTAGTAATCAGGGGGGAGGAAATCAAAAATGAATTGGCCCAGTGGAGGGAGGCCCAGGCACGACTATTCAAACAAAAAAAGAAACAAGTGAAAATATTAAAAATGGAAAAGGTCTCGCTGGGGCTCGAACCCAGGACCTTATATAGTTATGCCTTATGCGCGCGCTTGCTGCCACTGGGGTGGCCTGTACATCCCGTATAGAAACAAGTTGAAATAAATATAAGATAAAGCAAGTCCATGACTATACTTCATCTTCTTCCTCGTGTCAGCTATGACTCTGTTACTTTCTCAACTCTCAACCATTCTCAAAAGTATGAACATCAAACTTGTTAGAAATTTCACCATGATTTCAAATATGTAACTAACTTAAGCAATAGATCAAAGATGAGCATGAAATTTAAATGGTACCAAATTGTAACCTAATTTTTCCGGAAGTTCAAACTCAAAATTCACACTACCCAAGCAACATAAATGAATTCTAAGGACATAGTTAGTTTCAGGGATATGATGTCTATATTTTATCTTTTAAAATGGAAGCCAAATGATGCTTGTATGAAGAGTTAGAGTTCCAGAAAACTCACCTTGTAGATAGAGACCGTGTTTTGAGTTAGAGCTCACATCAAGGTGCTTCAATGATTGGTTAGCTGCCTTGAACCTCTAGGAAGCTAATGCAATGCTTAGCTTGAGCTGAGAGTGTCTGGAATGTTCTGGAGAAGTCAAGTTGTAGAGGTGCAAAGTTAGGTTTGGACAATGGTGATGGAGGTGTTACAGCTGTGAAATAGGGATAAGATGAGTTATATTTGATGTAAGGAAGCTTTAAGATTGATTTGGAGAAGAAACGCACGATTGGTTTATAAGATGGAAATTCTTGGGCAGAAATGACAAGTTATGGTGTTTTTAGAGAAATTTCTGATTTGAGAGAGTTTGAGGGAGTTTCAAGGCTTCTAATTTCGTGTCCTAAGTTGCATAATAGTGTCTTAGTTTATAGGAGAAGGTTTGGAGGCTTGAGGTGGTCAGAAGCAAAAGTTCACATGTTATGGCCATTTGACTTGTTTTTTAAGCAAGCTTGACAAGCATTGTTCCAAGGTAACGTACAAGGCTATCTAAAGTGGTTAGGAACTTTAAACATGCTTATCTGATTGTGTAGAGGATTCTTGTGCATAAAGAACAAGTGAAATTCTCAAGACAAGTTGACTTTGTGATTAAAGCCACTTTACTAGAATGGCAATGTTACTTTGTGCCATTAATGGAAATGCAAATTGGATAATGGTTCAAATGCTTGGAAAATGGATCTATCAGTTGTGTAATCAATTAATTATGGAGTGAAACACAAGTTAGAAGCCTGCAAAGTGAATTTATGCAGCATAGGCTAGGGTTTTGCTCAAGTGTTCATCATAAAAATGTCTTATAATTCAAGAATGGATGCCCAACTTCTTCTATTCGACTCTCTTAGCTCAAAAATGATCTCTTCCAGTTCTTGGATATTATGAAAATATTGAAACATGCTCTATAACTTTCATGTTTTCCATTTTTTCTAAATCAAATTGGAGCTATGTGAAAAATGGCCAAGAAGTCGGGACAAAAAATCTGCCTAAACTAGGTCAAAATTTCACTAAGTATTTAAGAAAAAGTGCATGACTTCATGGGCCTACAACTTAAAATCTAAGTCCTTTAATACAAAGTTGTAGATTTCATCAAGATCTACAACTTTCATGTTGAAAGTTTTCATTGAATCATCTTAGATCTTGGTGAAAATATGGCATGAAGTAGTGAAATTATCATGTACAAAAACACTTAGAAAAATTTCTAAGTCTTGAAAAGTTTGACTTTTCAAATTGACTTTTGACTTTATTGATTTCTTGACGATCAAGATTCATATTTTTGAATGTCTTGATGAATCTTGACTTTTGAAACTCAATTTTGATTAAAAAAAAGTCAAAGTTTGACTTTTGGTGTATCAATTGACTTTTCATCAGTTGACCAAATTTCATATATCAATTGTTTGATCTTGAGAGGTGAATTGAGTTATTCAATTAGGTCAAAATGATGTACTTGAATCCTTGAGATCATGTTTCAAACCAATAAGTCATGTATTAGCTCAAAGGTCAAAAATCAGTCATTCTAATCAAAAACCCTAATTTTGACCATTTTGCCCCTTTTGATGATTTGCACACTTTTCTTGAGGAATTGTGATCCAAACTTGATAAATTGATGAATATGACTTCAAATTGTTGATATTGGTCAAAAATATTGAAGTTTGACTGTAAGTTGACCTCAGTTAACATTTTAACCAATGTAGTTGATTTTTCAGTCATCTGATCAATTGATTGAGCAAAATTATGATTCAAGGCTTGAAACTTGACATGAGTATTCTTAGAGGTCTATAATGATCCATGAGAGTAACTTGAGGCATTATAAGTTCATTTGTCCTTGTGAAAATCAAAACCCTAATTTGGGGCATCAGTGTTTAGGAGGTGGTTTGACCTAGTCAATACTTGTGCAAACTTGAGCTATTTGAAGATCTTATGAGAAATGTCTTGAGAAAAGAGAGGGAAAATTTTGGGGTACAACAGCTGCCCCTGTTCAATCTTCTTAAACCTGAAGAGTTAGATTGGCGTTTCCGCCATTCGTGACTTGAAGTTGGAAGATGATTGAACACTAGAGTGCCAAGAAATTTGCACTCGCTGATGCATGAGGTAATGGGTTGGTTGATTGTATCATGAATGGGCTTGAAGATGCAGTTTGGAGAGGTGATAAATAGTTATTGGATATGGGCGTATAGATGCCATCCATAGGTGACAGAAAATTGTCGGAGATGGTGTTAGCTGAAGATTTCGACATTGGATGAAAGTTGATTTGAGAAGAATTATGTTTCAAAGGATGACATGAAATTTGGCTTTATAAAGTTATTTTATAAAGTTGGTTTTTATATTTTGATATGTCGAAAGACCAACCAAAGTCAAAACAATGAAGATCGCTTCGACAATCACGTTAGATGAATTCAAAGCTTCGAGCGGGAAGAATTTAAAATTCAAACTTATGCGTTTTCGCCAGGAGGACGCGTGGAAGCGCCAGAATGTATGCATGTAAAAAATGTCAAACATGGAGTAATCTCATAGAAAGACCGTTAGGGTCGAATCAATATAAATAGGAGTCTTAGATGTTAGGATTCAGGGTGTTCACATTGTATACAAATCACTCATATACTCAAAGTACCAGAGCGAGAGAAAAGAGTTTGTTGATAATGTATGTGTAAGAACACCATCATTCTATTTCAAGTCGCTTTCTTATTACAGTTACTTTAATTGCTTTCTTTATTCCTTTTCGTTTCCTATCAAATCTTTAACAAATTTTGTCTAACTTCCTTCATAAGCATTCTGTGATACGGTGGGAGAACTGACTTGAGGTTTTGCATTTGTTTTCGCAAATGTTTCGGTTGAGCAAGAGTCGCCACCGACTTTTTATTTTATCCTAAGGAAAGTTTTAAAAAGCACAGCAAAAACCTTTGAGATTTTTCTTGGGTTCGGGGAGTAGATTATAGAAAGGGAAGGTATTAGCACCCTTTCTATCCATGGTTATCCATGGGCTCTTAGTTAATTGCAAGTTCACCAGGCACTTCACAATCATCTTCACCTTCGTCTTCAGCCAAGTTGATCGGATTCTCGAAGTCATAACTGGCGGCAGCAGAGCTGTTACCAGTGAGATCCAGAGTGGATTGAAACCTGTATAAGTGAGTGTGTGTAAATATAGCTGTTTTGCAATATATATAACACAGAAAGAAAAAAGAGCACAAGATTTGAAATGCAACAAACGTCCAATGTTTTGATTGATGATATATGGAAATGTCATACAAAAAGCCCTCACAAATGGAGCTACGATGCCCCGGGTAGGACACCGAGCCAACAAAGTTTTAACATATTGTTTGTTACAAATTGGAAATCAAAAGAAATCAATTACTGTGTGACAAATGTGATAGGTGTAAAATCCTTTGCCGTCCAGTTGCTTGGTCCGTTGCTGGTAGTCAGGTAGATCCAACTGTCAAACTCTGCTTCTTCTACATCCTCCTCAATAGCATTCACCCTTGGGTTGGAGATAAACACCGGAGCCTTTCTGATCTTTTCCTTGCGCACAGCCCTCTGAACCTCTGTAGTAAAGCCCAGTCCAAATTTGTCAGTTTTCTGTGTAAAGTCAGGAAGCCTGCCCCAGTTAGTACATTCACCTCTCTGAACCACAGCCCAGGCATCCTTTAGGGAAGCCATCTTCAAAGGAACATTCTCTTCGACTGCTGTTTCTGCTGCTGCTGAAATTGGATGCACCTCCTCGAAATGCTGAAAGGGGGTTTCAATGAACTCCCCGTCCATCTCAATGTATCTGAAGGAATTCAAATGGCTCACCATATACTCCTCTTCTCCTTGCACAGTGACGATCTTCCCTCTGACAGGGTACTTCAGCTTCTGGTGCAAGGTAGAGGTCACTGCCCCAGCTTTATGGATCCAAGGTCGACCCAGTAGACAAGAGTATGATGGACGTATATCCATCACATAAAAAGTAGAGTCAAACACCTGAGAGCCCACACGAATAGGAATATCAACCTCTCCATGAACCATCCTTTTTGAACCGTCAAAGGCCCTGACGATGATATTGTTGGGCTTCAGTTCCAGGCCTTCACAATCTAAACGGTCTAAAGCCTTTTTTGGTAGAACATTCAAAGAAGAACCAGTATCCACCAATACATGCGCCATAGTAGTGCCCCTGCATTCGATAGAGACATGCAGGGCATCATTGTGATCTCTTCCCTTCGCAGTCAGGTCAGCATCTGAGAAACCCAAGCCATTGTCTGCTGTCAGATTTGCTACGCAATCAGTGAACTGGACTGCAGATGTCTCCTGTGGCACATGGGCCGTTTTGAGAAATGAGATCAAGGCCTTAGCATGGGCCTCGGAGCATAGCAATAAGGAGAGCATGGAGATATTGGAGGGCGTATGCCCCAGCTGCTCGACAACATTGAAATCACTCTTCTTTATTATTTTCAAGATTTCCTCCATTTCTTGTTGGGAGGCCTCAGCATTTATAGGTATTGGTGCCTCCATCCGGGCAGGCTCCTCTTCAATCCCTTTGCCCCGAGCATTAAATGACTCGGCAGCAGGGGAAACAACTTGATCAGCAACAGGAACAGGTACACTTGTAGGTGTTATAAGGAGGGGTCTTCGAGTAACGGGCGGTGCAATGTCAGGCGAGAAGAGCCTGCCACTGCGGGTGACCTTGGCTGGACCAGTGATATCGCAGATACTGGCGCCAGTGTTGAATTCTTGTTTGATTCCATTCACATATACGTCTGCCCTGTAATGCCAGGGGACAGCTTTATCAGACACGTAGGGGAGAGGCCCCGGAACAGTAATAACCACAGGTGCAACAGTCATGATTTGAACAGGCTTCTTCGGGAGAGCCTTGACTGGATTATTGAAGATGGTAACCACAGAAACTTCTTTTACCGGAACCAACTGAACAGCAGACTTCTTAAACAGAATCTCCTTGCTATCCATTAGGCTTTGGATGCCTAACTTCAGCAAGGGACAACCAGATAGGGAAACAGCACAGAACAGGCAACCTTCACTGCAACCCGGAAATAAACCGGCCAGCAGTAGGTTCTTCTTGACAATCTTCAGAGGGGTAGCTAGATCATCCACAGAAACAGCGTACAACTCTTCCTCAATGGCATTTACTCTATGCTGGGGCGTAGGAGCAGTTACAACATTCGGTCTCTCAGGCGCTTCAAACTGAATTTCCTTTGCGTCGATAAGATCTTGCACTTTGTTTCTCAAGGCCCAGCAATCATCAGTAGCGTGCCCGGGACTATCAGAATGATAAGCACACCGGGCATTTGGGTTATACTTATGAGATGCAGTGTTGACGACCTTAGGAGCTTCTTTGAGGGTCACCAAGTTGGTTGATAATAGTTGGGGTAAAATTTGAGATAATGTCATACTCAGCCGGGTATACTGCCTCTTGGGCCTTTCACTTCTTTGTTGATTGTACTGCTGAGGAGCAGCAACAGGTTTTGAGATGACCAAAGCATTGACGGCTTGGCGACTTTCGGGCTTGACTTGTCTTCTAGGACCATAGACGGCACTTGCTTCTTTCTTAAACGGCCTCTTCTCAGTACTGGTGGAGGCAGCCTTTTGTATCTTGCCCGACCTGATGCCAGCTTCAATTCTTTCTCCTGTCAGAATCAAATCCGTAAACCCAGCGGAGGAGTTACCAACCAAATGATTAAAAAATGGACCAGATAAAGTCCCTAGGAACATATCAACCAGCTCACGATCAGTCAATGGAGGCTGCACCCTGCCAGCCAAATCTCTCCATTTTTGTGCGTACTCTTTGAACCCTTCACCCGTTCCTAGAGACATACCCTGAAGTTGGGTACGCGTAGGAGCGAGATCAGAATTGTATTGGTATTGTCTGTAGAATACGGTTGCCAAATCTTCCCAGTGTCGGATACTAGTTCCATCTAATTGGTAGAACCATTCAAGCTGTGACCCCGAGAGGCTATCTTGGAAGAAGTGAATCCAGAGGTTCTTATCTGCCGTGTAAGGTTGGATCTTCCTTACGTACGACCTCAGATGCAGCTTTGGGCAGGAGACCCCATCATACTTGGCGAAGGCAGGCGCCTTAAACTTGTGTGGAATTACTACCCCAGAAGATAACCCCAGATCTCCGAAATCCAGTCCCGGCAAATTCTGAATTTCCATGGCGCTCAAGCGGTCCTCCAATTGCTTGTATCTGTCAGCAGCAGGTGGGTATTGTTCGTCATTATAGTCCGTCTCGTTGTCGGAGACTGCGGGACTAGGAGCTCCTCCCCCTTGGGGACTGTTTTTCTCAGCAGAAGAAGTAGTTGGTTCAGCTTCATTATGGAGTGTGTTCCCAAATATGCGTCCGGCATTGAACAATGCAGTCCTCTTTTTCTTCTTCTTCTTCAGGAGTAGAGTCTTCAACTCTTGCTGACCTTGGGCTAGGCTTAGGACCATCTCTTGAAACTGGGCACTTTGGGCCTGTAGGGCCTTGATTGCTTGCTCACTGGAGGAGTCTGGATTCATGATGACTGTTCAAAATAAACAGCGAAGGAGATTAAGCAACCTGTGAAATAGGGTACCTGCTATGCATATGGTGCAATGGAATGCGTATGTTTTATGTTTTCAAAGACAAACAAGATTCAACTTTGTAGACAAAAAAGGAAACACACTTCATTAGATTAAAATTTTCAATTGTTCAACAACTTGCCCTTAGGCATTACAAGAATGAAAAATACTGGAAAGGAAATAAAACTATAAAAAGAAATATTTAAAGCTCATCAATGCTCCCATGGCCTCCTCTTCTCAGTGCTGATGTAGTTGTTCAGGACCCGCTCTTCCTCCAATTGCTTAGTCAGCCTTTGGATCTTCCGTTCCTGCTCGTTGAACTTCTCCCAATAGAAATCCCGTTCTTCCTTTAGCTGTGCCCAAGATCTCTTCATCGTGTCAAAATCAGTGGGTATCTGAGGAGGGAGGACAGTTGGAGGAATCCCATCTTCATCAGGAGATTCAAGGATGAGAGGTCTAACAGCTTCGTACGGCATACCTAACCTCTGAGCACGGATGCGGACCCATTTGCAATAGGGTTCCATTGGTAGAGAAGTCTTTGGTCCTAACTCATGTGGGTCAGCTTTGTGAATTCTGTCCCAAGCTCTAATGAATCCATGGCGTAGTTTGTCACTGTCTGCCTGAAACTCAAAATGGAAGTGAGGAACCAGCATTTCATGAGGCCCATCTCTTCTGGCTCTTCCAAACTGACGGAGAGCTAAGCATGGATTGTAAGAGATTCCTCCTTGGATACCGATCAACGGGACATTAGGGTATTCTCCGCAACGGTCGATAACAGCTACCTCATCCAATCCTCTGAGAGTCCAGGTGATGTCATTATTAGTGAGAGACATTAACCTCCGAGCCCAACCTTTTCCTTCTTCATTCTTCAGCACGAACTTAGGAAGGTGCGAAATAAACCACCTTACTAGCAAAGGAGCACAACACCACGGAGTTCCCCGTTTTCGAGCAGTACGAGCATAGAGTTGTTGTAGAATATCACCCAAAAGAGTGGGTACTGGATTCCGAGACATGAAGATCCTTATGACATGGATACTGATAAAGGTGTCAGGGTTGGGAAATAATACCAGACCATAGATCAAAAGAGCCAGAATATCCTCGTACGCCTTGAAGTCCAAGTCATTCCAGAAATCATTAGCCTTGCCAACCAGAAATTTGACCAAAAAGCCCTTTACCCCATTTCTAGTTTCCCAGTTGGACAATACCTCTTCTTTGGTCAAGGGGAGAATTGCAGCAATCTCTTCAGGCCTAGGAGTCTTTTCCAAACCAGTGAATGGAGTTTGTTCCGAAACAGGGATCCCAAGCAAATAAGAGAATTCTTCCAGGGTAGGAACCAGCTGGAAGTCTTGAAAGGTGAAACAATGATACAGAGGGTCATAAAACTGGGTCAGAACACTTATCAGTTGTTGGTCCCAGTTTGCAGTGACCAAGCCAAGGAGAGAACCATGTCTGTTGATGAAGGAAGAAGTGTTTGGAATCCTCCCAACCAAATCCTTGAGTAAAACTGGTGGTTGAACAAAGTTGAGCCGGACAATATTCCTACGCACGGGCATCATGATGTCCTACAAAACAGAGCAAAGATGAAACTCTTTTGTCTTTGAAATGGGTTAGTCCTTTATACAGGATGCATGCAATGGTATGATGGCATGATGCTATGATGAAGCACACCACAAGTATTCACACAGGCAAAAATGATAAGGCACACAAGTCACACAAGACACCCTTAGGTTTCAGGCCAGCATGAGTTTCAGGTATTACCCTCTTTTGGTTTTGTTGGTTAGAACCTGTCCTATCAAAAGTAACTGGGTTCTAGAGGATCTCAAATCATTGGCTACCCTCAATCGGTCATAACTCCAGCATCGCAATCTTTTCTCGCGGCCAGAACCATCTCGAGAGTTTAGCCTCAATGAGTGTAGCATACTGCTACTGTCCTAATAGCCAAGTTGGTCAATTTAGGGTTCTAAGGTTGGTTGGTGTTTAATGACTCCTTAGAAGACCTATATTCTCCCCGTTGCAACACAAGGGATATAGGTACAGACTAAGATGCCACACCAACGTAGCCACTGCTTCACCCATGTCGGTCTACGCCGGACAGGTCCCTCACAGATTATGCTACCTAAAAAGGGTATTTCCCAGATCCGGGTTAGGATCTATGAAACTCCGATGCAAAGCCCACAAATATAAAAGCAAACAAAGCAAACAATTGAAAACAAAGGTGATCTAAACCCAAAGGTTACTCCACTTTAAAAATTTCCCCAGCAGAGTCGCCAGTTCTGTGATACGGTGGGAGAACTGACTTGAGGTTTTGCGTTTGTTTTCGTAAATGTTTCGGTTGAGCAAGAGTCGCCACCGACTTTTTATTTTATCCTAAGGAAAGGTTTAAAAAGCACAGCAAAAACCTTTGAGATTTTTCTTGGGTTCGGGGAGTAGATTATAGAAAGGGAAGGTATTAGCACCCTTTCTATCCATGGTTATCCATGGGCTCTTAGTTACTTGCTTAGATCACTTGCCTTTTGTTTTCAATTGTTTTAAATGGTGCTTGTGTGTGTGTGGGTTTGAAAATGTTTTGAAAAGAAGCCAATGTGGTGGCAACCTTTGTAATGATCCATGTGGGGATGTATACAAAGATGTATGTCTTTTGAAAAGGTTTTCATTTGTTTTTGAAAGTTGTTTTGAAAGTGTTGTGAGGTGTGGTTTTAGAAATAGGCAAGTGTTTTAGTTTGCAAGATTGATTCAAGTAACTAAGAGGTTATCTACTCCTAAATTTCTCAAAGTTTATTGCTATGTCTTAACCCTTTCAATAAGTTTGTTCCACCATTGTATTTTGTGGACAATCTTATGTTTAGGATGTGAAAGGGACGGGCGCGGGTCATCGTTTAGACCATAATTGCAATGGTGCCAAGTATCTTTGGGCATTTTCTTTAAGGGACTTGATCATTTGTTTTTGTTTGTTTTGAAAAATGTTATCGAGGGACTATGATCATTCAATTTGTTTGTTTTGCCCAAAGAGACCTAACATGCAATATGGCCCAATTTGAAAGGCAACAAGTGGAATACCCTAGGGGGGTGCAAGTGTGATTTGTGTGTCCATTTTCATGCTTGTTTGTCTTGAGATTAGGTCATAACTATTTTGTCGTTTTTTCGCATACAAACCCTAATTCTAACATGGCATAATTAGAAAGCAATAAAGTGCGAAAATAAATTTACTAAGCTATTACAAAACCAAATATGGGAAAGGGGGTACAAATGTTCAAATGGGGATTTTGACAAGTAATGTAAACCTAAAACTATTACATCAATATTGAAATATTTTACAAGATAATTAATTGCATAAATTAAATAAAATAAGAATAAATATGCAAAATGCAAAAATGGTTTTTGTATGTATGAAAAAGGAATTATTTATGTGAGAATAAAAGGAAAATAAAAGGTATTATTTTTTGTGGTTTTTTACATTTAGGGTTAAAACCCCTAATTCTATTAAATAAAAGGTATTATTATTTGATTTAATACAAGTATTTAATTATTATGTACAAAAATAAAAATAAAATGAAGTATATTATAAAAAGTATTTTTTATATCAAATATTAATAAAAATGAAAAATATAGATATTTTTGTATTCTAACCTAAATATATTAATATATATATATATATATATATATATATATATATATATATATATATATATATATATATATATATATATATATATATATATATATATATATATATATATATATATATATATATATATATATATATATATATATATATATATATATATATATATATATATATATATATATATATATATATATATATATATATATATATATATATATATATATATATATATATATATATATATATATATATATATATATATATATATATATATATATATATATATATATATATATATATATATATATATATATATATATATATATATATATATATATATATATATATATATGTATTAAGTTCTAAATATGTATTATATATATATAAATAAGAATAATTTTTAATATGTATAAAAAAGGTAATTTTTTATGTAAAATATTTTCAGAGAGTATAATAAAATAAAAATGAAAATAAAAGTATTTTTACCTATTTCTCAACATTTTAATGAAATGTATATATTTATTTATCTAAGTATTAATCAAAAGAAAAATCATAAAAATATCTAATAAATTAAAAATGGTGAGAAAAAATATTTTTATATTTTTTTATGTCATGATAAAAAATAAACAAAGCCAATCAAAAAAAGAAAAAGTCAAAAAGTCAAAGAAATAAGCAAATGGGCCTTGGGGGTGTAAAAGCAATTAGCATGGTGTGAATAAGAAAAATACACAGGCCCAGCCCAAAAGACCACTGTCTTCAACCTCCAGCCTACAACGTTTGAAAATGCGCGCGCCCTGTTCCTCATCTTCCAACTCTTGATTCCTGGCTTTTTAGCAAAAACTCATAACATAAAAAATGCTCAGCATGAAGAGACGATTCTAACCATATGCATAACTTGATCTAACTCTCTAAGATGAGGGAGAATTTCTCCTCCCCCAAATTGTAACCTAGTTTTTCTGCCATTTTCAAACTCCAAATTCTCACAACTCAAGCAAAAGAAATGAAAAGTAAAAACATGTTCATGTTCAGTGGCATGAGTAGAACCTTGTTTCTTCACAAACTTAAAGCTAATGATGCCTAATAAGAGAGATACGAATTCAAAAACTTACCTGTTCAGTTGAAGTTCTATCTGGAGATGTAGGAACTTTCAGTGCAAGGTGATGATTGGAGAAGCTTCCTTGAGGTCCAGGGATGCTATTCCAATGTTTACTTTGTCTTGAAAGCTTCTGGATCAAGCTAGAGAACTTCACCTGCAAGTCAGAAATGTAAAAATGGTGGAAGTGGTTAGAGTGATTACAGGTCGTGCTTTTGCTTTTGGTTAGCTTGCATAGATGGTATGGAAGGTGTGTGAACTTGTTTTGGCAAGAATGCTTGAGAGAAAAAGAAGTTGGCACTCAAACTGCAGAGGCAACTCTGTTTTTGCAGTTTGATGGTGTTTTTTGGTTTGATGATGTTTGGGAGGCAAATGGCTCGTGCAATAGCTTGGTTATGATGTGTGTAATGTGTTTGATAACTTTGTTCTTGTGTTTGTAAGCTGGTTTCTGAGTTGGTACAAGTTATGACACTTTTCTTCTTTCTTAAGCAACAAAAGCCAATTTGTGTTTCTAGGCATCTAGAGGACCCCTAATCCTGCTGCAAAGTTTCTCTTGATCAGAGTAATTTGTTCATAATCTTGTGCCAATCAGATTTGCAATGTACTTGTTGGATTTTCAATTTGACATAAAGTGAACTTTTGCAAAAATGGATAGTTTACTTTTTCCAAATTGGGATTAATCCTTTAGACAATGCTTGAACTCAAAGAACTTGGTCTTGGCACAAAGAATATGCATTAAATTTATGAATGTAACTTGGTTTAAGGACCTGTAATCAAGGGCATGCTGGTTTTGATAAGTTTGCATAACTTATGAACATGAAAAATGGCCAAATCAAAAAGTGAGTTTTTGCTATATTGTGAAATTCGATTCTCCCTAACCATGAGGTTGTTTGATGAGTTCTTGGACATTTTGGAAAGCTTGGAATGTGTACTACAACCCATCTTTGAAATGAAAATTGAAATTCCAAGTGGAAGTGTATGTAAAATGGCCTTGAAGTGGGGTGAAAAACTTGTCCAAAATAGGTCAAATTTTCACTAAGTTAAGAATGGTTTAGTGCCCTTATTCAAAAAATTGTAACTTGAGATACAAGCTTCAAATGAGAAAACTTTGTGAATCAAAGTTGTAGATTATGCAACAAGCTACAACTTTCATGTTTTGACTTTTGTTTGAATCCAAATTAATCTTGGTGAAAAAGTGGGGCAAAGTTGGGAAAAAATTAGGGTTTTCCATAACTTAGAAAAATTCTAAGTTATGAAAAATTCCATTTCAAACCCTAATTTGCATTTTGTGATTTCTTGGTGAACAAGTTTCATGATTTGGCATGTTTTGATGAAAAATGAATCTTGACTCTTGATTTTGACCAAAAAGTCAAAGTTTGACTTTTCAGTATACAGTCAAAATTGATCAATTGACTGGGAAATTCAACTGTCAATCTTGTGTACTTGGGATCTTTTGAGCTTGATGAATGTGTCAAGACCATTTCATTGAGTCCTTGAGTCCATATGTGAGCTTGGTTTGCCATTGGCTAGGTCAAACAGTCAAAAATTGCCTTTGTGCAGTCAAAACCCTAAAAATGACCATTTTGCCCTTTTGGTGATCTGATCAAATTTCTTGTGGAATTGTGATCCAAACTTGATAAAATGGTCCATATGAGTTCATAATGTTGATGTGGGTCAATTTTCATGATATTTGACTGTCAATTGACCACAGTTGACTTTTTCCCCAATATAGCTGATTTCTAGGTCAACTGTCCAATTGACTGGGCAAAATTTGGAATCAAGACTTGAAACTTGGTATGGATAAACTTGGGAGTCCAACATGAAGCATGAAAGTCATCTTAGGCATTTTAGGTCAAAACATCTTTGTTCAACCCCAAACCCTAATTGGATCTTGATCTTCAAAGGTCTTGTGATGAGAAAATGTTGAGGAAATGGGAGGGCAAATTTTGGGGTACAACAGTTGCCCCTATTCAATCTTCTTGGACCTGAAGAGTTAGATTGGCAAGTTTGCCTTTCGTGACTCGAGGGTAAAAGGAGATTGGACACTAGAGTGCCCAGAAATTTGCACTCGCATGTTGAAGCATCAGTAAATGTGATGTCGGGAATGGGCTTATAGATGCCATTTGGAAGTGTTGATCGCACAAGAGATTCCTTAGCGAGAACTTGTGTATTTGAGAAAGACAGATGTTTTCCTGGCTTGTTACAGGTGTTTGATCTTCAATCTCCTCATGCAGATATGCCCTGGCTAGATACAGGTGTCGAATCTACAATTGGTCGCTCACAGATGTGCCCTGGCTGGATACAGGAATCAGGTCTGGAAATGTGGTCAACAGATATGCCCTGGCTGGATACAGGAGTCGAGTCTGAAAATGTGATAGTTGTTAGATATGCCCTGGCCGGATACAGGAATCGAATCTTCAAACTCTTCAGACGTGCCCTGGCTAGATACAGGAATCGAGTCTGGAAATGTGGTCAACAGATATGCCATGGCTGGATACAGGAGTCGAGTCTGAAAATGTGGTCAACAGATATGCCCTGACTGGATACAGGAGTCGAATCCGGAATTGTGATAGTTGTTAGATATGCCCTGGCCGGATACAGGAATCGAATCTTCAAACTCTTCAGACGTGCCCTGGCTAGATACAGGAATCGAGTCTGGAAACTGATCACTCTCAGATGTGCCCTGGCTAGGTACAGGTATCGAATCTGGAATCGTGACAGTTGAAGGTAGTTGTCTTTGGGATTGTCTTTTTCCCTGAAAAGGCAAAAACATAAGTTGTATGCAATGTCATGATGTATGACATGAGATTGTGTTGTATGCACTTTATCATGTATGTAAGTAAGATGTATGAAAATGTGGAATGTTTATGAATGTAATTTCGTCTTAGGAAAATAAATCCTTGACGACCGGCCGGGGAATTTCTCTGTGGAAGAGATACTTTGCCGAAGTTTTGATGAGAGGCCTGCTGAGGACTTTAATGATGGATTCCGCTGGGGATAATGATGATAAACTCCGCTGGGGATACCAAAGATAAATTCCGCTGGGGATAGAAAGAACTTTGCCGAGAGCGATCTTCCGTGGCAATTAGCTGAGGATAACCCAGTTATAAGTCCTTGTGAGGAAATAACTCTGAATAAAACTCGGGAGAGACGTCCGTATCCTGTAGGGAACAAGCTTCCAGAATCTACCGGGGATGAGCTTTAAGACCTGCCGGGGAATGTTGTGCCTTTTCAGGATTGACAGGGAATCAACTCCGCTTGGGGAAAGTATTGCTGAATCTTGTCTTACTCTGCAGGGAGTTGAGATGATTTGGTCACATTCTTCGGTCGAATCTACCTGGGTACCTTGGCGGACAAAGCAACCAGACTGCATCAGACAACTTCATATTGCCCCTGTTTCTGATGTCACCTGTAATTAATCTTTCGTTTCATGTGCAAATATTTATGAATCAGCAATTTTAATGTCAAATGCATATATCAAAAATGAACATTGGACGTTCTTCGCAAAACAAAACAGAAATAAAAAAAAAAAGAATGGCAATTTGTATAGACAAGTGAATTTTTATTGATTTGAATTTTGCCTGTGAATAGGCGTTTTTGTACAAAAGGCTGACATCCTAGTAAGAGAATGCCGCCGGATACCATAGAATTTACGATTTTGAAAAGGAAACAAAACAACTATGTGAACAATCCCACCGGGTTCCAACTCTGATATCGCCTTTATGTCTCTGAGCGTCTCATCGCTTTACTGCTTAGTTGAAGATGAAGCTGATTGGTCGATGCCAAAGTCTGAGCCAGATAGTTGATGCCGAATTCCGGATGCGAAGTGATCCAATGAGACATAGTGTTACGCTTTATCCCTAACTTTTTCCTGGACCGCCCTTTCGGGTTTTCAGTCCACCGGGATACCCATTTTTGCCCAAGCCGCCTTTTCAGGTTTTCGACTTGCCGGGTGTACAGATTTTTTCATTTCATCCCTTATTTTTGCCCGAACCCTTTTGGTTCGCCGGGAAGCCCTTATTTTTGCCTAGGTATGTCAACCTAGCGGGTCCTTTATTCATGCGTAGTATTTTTTCACTATGTCTGCATTGGCGGGGTGAGGAAGGTCGTCACCATCCATGGTGGTTAGGATCATGGCTCCTCCTGAGAACACATGTTTAACCACAAATGGCCCTTCGTACGTAGGGGTCCATTTGCCCCGGGGATCACTTTGAGGAAGGATGATGCGTTTGATTACCAGGTCCCCAACTTGATACTCTTGCGGTCTGACTTTCTTGTTAAATGCCCTGATCATCCGTTTTTGATACGTCTGACCATGACAGATAGCGGTGAGCCTTTTTTCGTCAATCAGGTTTAATTGATCAAGTCGAGTCTGTATCCAGTCATCTTCACTCAAGTCTGCATCCTTCATTATCCGGAGAGAGGGTATCTGGACTTCGATTGGCAAGACTGCCTCCATGCCGTAGACCAAGGAGAAGGGAGTTGCCCCGGTTGACGTCCTTGCTGAGGTGCGGTACCCATGAAGAGCAAACGGCAACATCTCGTGCCAATCTTTATAAGTCACTGTCATCTTCTGCACAATTTTCTTGATATTTTTATTAGCTGCCTCTACAGCCCCATTCATCTTCGGTCGGTAGGGAGAAGAATTGTGGTGCTGTATCTTGAATTGTTCACAGAGTTCAGTGATCATCTTGTTATTGAGATTGGTACCATTGTCCGTAATGATTCTTTCCGGGACACCGTACCGACAGATCAGATTATGCCGGATGAAACGTGCCACGACGCTCTTGGTTACTGTGGCGTAGGAAGCTGCCTCAACCCACTTCGTGAAGTAATCGATCGCCACCAAGATGAAGCGATGCCCGTTGGTTGCCGTTGGTCGGATCTCACCGATCATATCAATGCCCCACATTGCAAAAGGCCAGGGTGCCGTCAGGACGTTCAGAGGAACCGGAGGGATATGCACCTTGTCAGCATAGATCTGGCATTTATGACAAGTTCGGGAGTGTTGGTAACAATCAGCTTCCATTGTGGACCAGAAATATCCTGCCCGAAGGATTTTCTTAGCCATGGTTTGTCCACTGGAATGTGTTCCAAATGTGCCTTCATGCAGTTCTATCATGATCTTCTCTGCTTCAGCCTTATCCACACAACATAGTAGAGTTGAATCATGATTCCGTTTGTAGAGAATGCCGTTGCTGAGGAAGAATTTTTCCACAAACCTCCTCATGAATTTCTTGTCATTGACAGAGGCACCTTCAGGGTATTCCTGAGCTTCCAAGTACCTCTTCACCTCATGATACCAGGGTTTTTCAGTCACCTTCTCGGCCTCGAGATCGCAGCAGTATGCTGGTTCATCCAACTTCCAGATAATGATTCGGGGAGCCTCATTGTCCCATTTAACTTTGAACATTGAAGACATCGTAGCTAGTGCGTCCGCTAGCTGATTCTCCTCTCTCGGGAAGTGCTCAAAAGTTATTTCTTCAAAGTGGGGAAGCAAGGTCAACACATACTCCTTGTAAGGAATGAGATTTGGGTGTTTCGTATCCCACTCGCCTTTGATCTGATTGATCACGAGGGCGGAATCTCCGAAGACACTCAGAAACTTGATCCTTAAGTTAATTGCAGCTTGAAGACCCATGATACATGCCTCATACTCCGCCATGTTGTTGGTGCAGTTGAAACATAATCGGGCGGTGAGTGGAGTATGAATTCCTTTGGGGGATATGATTATAGCGCCGACGCCGTTACCCAAAGCATTGGAGGCTCCGTCAAAATGCATAGACCATCGGGATCCTTCCTCAGGTCCTTCATCCGGTCTAGGTACTTCACAGTCAGTTACCACCATGATGTCTTCGTCCGGAAAATCAAAGTTCAATGATTGGTAATCGTCCACAGGTTGGTGTGCCAAATGATCTGCCAGTACACTTCCTTTGATTGCTTTCTGAGTTGTATACTGGATATCATACTCTGTCAAGATCATTTGCCATCTCGCTATTCTCCCAGACAGAGCAGGCTTTTCAAATATGTACTTGATGGGATCCATCTTTGAAATCAACAAGGTAGTGTGAGTCAGCATATACTGTCTCAGCCGGCGAGCAGCCCATACAAGAGCGCAGCAAGTTTTCTCAAGCAGTGAGTAACGAGACTCACAGTCGGTAAACTTTTTGCTCAAGTAATAAATAGCGTGCTCTTTTCGGCCAGACTCGTCATGCTGCCCCAGCACACACCCCATTGAATTATCAAGCACTGTCAAGTATAGTATCAGAGGTCTTCCTTCCACTGGTGGCATAAGAATGGGTGGCTCTTGGAGATATTCCTTTATCTTTTCAAAGGCATCCTGACATTCATCGTTCCAGCGTACTACTTGATCTTTCTTCAGTAATTTGAAGATTGGCTCACAAGTAGCAGTCAGATGTGAGATGAATCGGGCAATGTAATTCAATCGTCCTAGGAAGCCTCTAACTTCTTTCTCTGTCTTCGGAGTCGGCATCTCTTGAATGGCTTTAACCTTGGCAGGGTCCACTTGAATACCTTTATCACTTACAATGAAACCTAGCAATTTTCCGGATCTTACCCCAAAGGTGCATTTGTTGGGATTCAACCTCAGCTTGTATAATTTGAGTCGGTCAAACAACTTCCTCAGATGGTCAAGGTGCTCCTCCTCAGTTTGAGACCTTGCAATCATGTCATCAACGTATACCTCAATCTCATGATGGATCATATCATGAAATAAAGCAACCATGGCACGTTGATAGGTTGCCCCAGCATTTTTCAATCCGAATGGCATGACCTTATAACAGAAGGTGCCCCACTGAGTCACAAAGGTAGTCTTCTCCATATCCTCTGGAGCCATCTTGATCTGATTATACCCTGAAAAACCATCCATGAAGGAGAAAACCTTGTGTTGAGCGGTATTGTCAACAAGAACGTCGATGTGAGGTACGGGGAAGTCATCCTTGGGGCTTTCCCTGTTCAAATCCCTATAGTCGACACACATTCTGACTTTACCGTCCTTCTTTGGCACTGGCACCACATTGGCAACCCACTGCGGGTAAGAAGTCACTGCAAGAAACCCGGCATCGAATTGCTTCATAACTTCGGCTTTGATCTTTTCAGACATCTCTGGGCGCATACGGCGGACCTTTTGCTTCACCGGAGGGCAGTCTTCCTTGGTTGGAAGGTGATGAACCACAATGTCGGCATCCAAACCAGGCATATCTTCATAGGACCAAGCAAATATCTCCATGTAATCTTGTAGCATCTGGATCAACCGTTGCTTCACGCTGAGCTCTAGATTGGCACCAATCCTGACCTCTTTCCTATCTGTCTCAGTACCCAGGTTAATTGTTTCCACCGGCTCTTCATGTGGTTGAATAGCCCTCTCTTCCTGGAGTAGCAGTCTTGCAAGTTCACCAGGCACTTCACAATCATCTTCACCTTCGTCTTCGGCCAAGTTGATCGGATTCTCGAAGTCATAACTGGCGGCAGCAGAGCTGTTACCAGTGAGATCCAGAGTGGATTGAAACCTGTATAAGTGAGTGTGTGTAAATATAGCTGTTTTGCAATATATATAACACAGAAAGAAAAAAGAGCACAAGATTTGAAATGCAACAAACGTCCAATGTTTTGATTGATGATATATGTAAATGTCATACAAAAAGCCCTCACAAATGGAGCTACGATGCCCCGGGTAGGACACCGAGCCAACAAAGTTTTAACATATTGTTTGTTACAAATTGGAAATCAAAAGAAATCAATTACTGCGTGACAAATGTGATAGGTGTAAAATCCTTTGCCGTCCAGTTGCTTGGTCCGTTGCTGGTAGTCGGGTAGATCCAACTGTCAAACTCTGCTTCTTCTACATCCTCCTCAATAGCATTCACCCTTGGGTTGGAAATAAACACCGGAGCCTTTCTGATCTTTTCCTTGCGCACAGCCCTCTGAACCTCTGTAGTAAAGCCCAGTCCAAATTTGTCAGTTTTCTGTGTAAAGTCAGGAAGCCTGCCCCAGTTAGTACATTCACCTCTCTGAACCACAGCCCGGGCATCCTTTAGGGAAGCCATCTTCAAAGGAACATTCTCTTCGACTGCTGTTTCTGCTGCTGCTGAAATTGGATGCACCTCCTCGAAATGCTGAAAGGGGGTTTCAATGAACTCCCCGTCCATCTCAATGTATCTGAAGGAATTCAAATGGCTCACCATATACTCCTCTTCTCCTTGCACAGTGACGATCTTCCCTCTGACAGGGTACTTCAGCTTCTGGTGCAAGGTAGAGGTCACTGCCCCAGCTTTATGGATCCAAGGTCGACCCAGTAGACAAGAGTATGATGGACGTATATCCATCACATAAAAAGTAGAGTCAAACACCTGAGAGCCCACACGAATAGGAATATCAACCTCTCCATGAACCATCCTTTTTGAACCGTCAAAGGCCCTGACGATGATATTGTTGGGCTTCAGTTCCAGGCCTTCACAATCTAAACGGTCTAAAGCCTTTTTTGGTAGAACATTCAAAGAAGAACCAGTATCCACCAATACATGCGCCATAGTAGTGCCCCTGCATTCGATAGAGACATGCAGGGCATCATTGTGATCTCTTCCCTTCGCAGTCAGGTCAGCATCTGAGAAACCCAAGCCATTGTCTGCTGTCAGATTTGCTACGCAATCAGTGAACTGGACTGCAGATGTCTCCTGTGGCACATGGGCCGTTTTGAGAAATGAGATCAAGGCCTTAGCATGGGCCTCGGAGCATAGCAATAAGGAGAGCATGGAGATCTTGGAGGGCGTATGCCCCAGCTGCTCGACAACATTGAAATCACTCTTCTTTATTATTTTCAGGATTTCCTCCATTTCTTGTTGGGAGGCCTCAGCATTTATAGGTATTGGTGCCTCCATCCGGGCAGGCTCCTCTTCAATCCCTTTGCCCCGAGCATTAAATGACTCGGCAGCAGGGGAAACAACTTGATCAGCAACAGGAACAGGTACACTTGTAGGTGTTATAAGGAGGGGTCTTCGAGTAACGGGCGGTGCAATGTCAGGCGAGAAGAGCCTGCCACTGCGGGTGACCTTGGCTGGACCAGTGATATCGCAGATACTGGCGCCAGTGTTGAATTCTTGTTTGATTCCATTCACATATACGTCTGCCCTGTAATGCCAGGGGACAGCTTTATCAGACACGTAGGGGAGAGGCCCCGGAACAGTAATAACCACAGGTGCAACAGTCATGATTTGAACAGGCTTCTTCGGGAGAGCCTTGACTGGATTATTGAAGATGGTAACCACAGAAACTTCTTTTACCGGAACCAACTGAACAGCAGACTTCTTAAACAGAATCTCCTTGCTATCCATTAGGCTTTGGATGCCTAACTTCAGCAAGGGACAACCAGATAGGGAAACAGCACAGAACAGGCAACCTTCACTGCAACCCGGAAATAAACCGGCCAGCAGTAGGTTCTTCTTGACAATCTTCAGAGGGGTAGCTAGATCATCCACAGAAACAGCGTACAACTCTTCCTCAATGGCATTTACTCTATGCTGGGGCGTAGGAGCAGTTACAACATTCGGTCTCTCAGGCGCTTCAAACTGAATTTCCTTTGCGTCGATAAGATCTTGCACTTTGTTTCTCAAGGCCCAGCAATCATCAGTAGCGTGCCCGGGACTATCAGAATGATAAGCACACCGGGCATTTGGGTTATACTTATGAGATGCAGTGTTGACGACCTTAGGAGCTTCTTTGAGGGTCACCAAGTTGGTTGATAATAGTTGGGGTAA
Source organism: Vicia faba (assembly GCA_948472305.1). NCBI lineage: Eukaryota > Viridiplantae > Streptophyta > Magnoliopsida > Fabales > Fabaceae > Vicia > Vicia faba. The sequence continues at coordinate 1,412,096,316 of OX451741.1, read as the reverse complement.
AATTTGAGATAATGTCATACTCAGCCGGGTATACTGCCTCTTGGGCCTTTCACTTCTTTGTTGATTGTACTGCTGAGGAGCAGCAACAGGTTTTGAGATGACCAAAGCATTGACGGCTTGGCGACTTTCGGGCTTGACTTGTCTTCTAGGACCATAGACGGCACTTGCTTCTTTCTTAAACGGCCTCTTCTCAGTACTGGTGGAGGCAGCCTTTTGTATCTTGCCCGACCTGATGCCAGCTTCAATTCTTTCTCCTGTCAGAATCAAATCCGTAAACCCAGCGGAGGAGTTACCAACCAAATGATTAAAAAATGGACCAGATAAAGTCCCTAGGAACATATCAACCAGCTCACGATCAGTCAATGGAGGCTGCACCCTGCCAGCCAAATCTCTCCATTTTTGTGCGTACTCTTTGAACCCTTCACCCGTTCCTAGAGACATACCCTGAAGTTGGGTACGCGTAGGAGCGAGATCGGAATTGTATTGGTATTGTCTGTAGAATACGGTTGCCAAATCTTCCCAGTGTCGGATACTAGTTCCATCTAATTGGTAGAACCATTCAAGCTGTGACCCCGAGAGGCTATCTTGGAAGAAGTGAATCCAGAGGTTCTTATCTGCCGTGTAAGGTTGGATCTTCCTTACGTACGACCTCAGATGCAGCTTTGGGCAGGAGACCCCATCATACTTGGCGAAGGCAGGCGCCTTAAACTTGTGTGGAATTACTACCCCAGAAGATAACCCCAGATCTCCGAAATCCAGTCCCGGCAAATTCTGAATTTCCATGGCGCTCAAGCGGTCCTCCAATTGCTTGTATCTGTCAGCAGCAGGTGGGTATTGTTCGTCATTATAGTCCGTCTCGTTGTCGGAGACTGCGGGACTAGGAGCTCCTCCCCCTTGGGGACTGTTTTTCTCAGCAGAAGAAGTAGTTGGTTCAGCTTCATTATGGAGTGTGTTCCCAAATATGCGTCCGGCGTTGAACAACGCAGTCCTCTTTTTCTTCTTCTTCTTCAGGAGTAGAGTCTTCAACTCTTGCTGACCTTGGGCTAGGCTTAGGACCATCTCTTGAAACTGGGCACTTTGGGCCTGTAGGGCCTTGATTGCTTGCTCACTGGAGGAGTCTGGATTCATGATGACTGTTCAAAATAAACAGCGAAGGAGATTAAGCAACCTGTGAAATAGGGTACCTGCTATGCATATGGTGCAATGGAATGCGTATGTTTTATGTTTTCAAAGACAAACAAGATTCAACTTTGTAGACAAAAAAGGAAACACACTTCATTAGATTAAAATTTTCAATTGTTCAACAACTTGCCCTTAGGCATTACAGGAATGAAAAATACTGGAAAGGAAATAAAACTATAAAAAGAAATATTTAAAGCTCATCAATGCTCCCATGGCCTCCTCTTCTCAGTGCTGATGTAGTTGTTCAGGACCCGCTCTTCCTCCAATTGCTTAGTCAGCCTTTGGATCTTCCGTTCCTGCTCGTTGAACTTCTCCCAATAGAAATCCCGTTCTTCCTTTAGCTGTGCCCAAGATCTCTTCATCGTGTCAAAATCAGTGGGTATCTGAGGAGGGAGGACAGTTGGAGGAATCCCATCTTCATCAGGAGATTCAAGGATGAGAGGTCTAACAGCTTCGTACGGCATACCTAACCTCTGAGCACGGATGCGGACCCATTTGCAATAGGGTTCCATTGGTAGAGAAGTCTTTGGTCCTAACTCATGTGGGTCAGCTTTGTGAATTCTGTCCCAAGCTCTAATGAATCCATGGCGTAGTTTGTCACTGTCTGCCTGAAACTCAAAATGGAAGTGAGGAACCAGCATTTCATGAGGCCCATCTCTTCTGGCTCTTCCAAACTGACGGAGAGCTAAGCATGGATTGTAAGAGATTCCTCCTTGGATACCGATCAACGGGACATTAGGGTATTCTCCGCAACGGTCGATAACAGCTACCTCATCCAATCCTCTGAGAGTCCAGGTGATGTCATTATTAGTGAGAGACATTAACCTCCGAGCCCAACCTTTTCCTTCTTCATTCTTCAGCACGAACTTAGGAAGGTGCGAAATAAACCACCTTACTAGCAAAGGAGCACAACACCACGGAGTTCCCCGTTTTCGAGCAGTACGAGCATAGAGTTGTTGTAGAATATCACCCAAAAGAGTGGGTACTGGATTCCGAGACATGAAGATCCTTATGACATGGATACTGATAAAGGTGTCAGGGTTGGGAAATAATACCAGACCATAGATCAAAAGAGCCAGAATATCCTCGTACGCCTTGAAGTCCAAGTCATTCCAGAAATCATTAGCCTTGCCAACCAGAAATTTGACCAAAAAGCCCTTTACCCTATTTCTAGTTTCCCAGTTGGACAATACCTCTTCTTTGGTCAAGGGGAGAATTGCAGCAATCTCTTCAGGCCTAGGAGTCTTTTCCAAACCAGTGAATGGAGTTTGTTCCGAAACAGGGATCCCAAGCAAATAAGAGAATTCTTCCAGGGTAGGAACCAGCTGGAAGTCTTGAAAGGTGAAACAATGATACAGAGGGTCATAAAACTGGGTCAGAACACTTATCAGTTGTTGGTCCCAGTTTGCAGTGACCAAGCCAAGGAGAGAACCATGTCTGTTGATGAAGGAAGAAGTGTTTGGAATCCTCCCAACCAAATCCTTGAGTAAAACTGGTGGTTGAACAAAGTTGAGCCGGACAGTATTCCTACGCACGGGCATCATGATGTCCTACAAAACAGAGCAAAGATGGAACTCTTTTGTCTTTGAAATGGGTTAGTCCTTTATACAGGATGCATGCAATGGTATGATGGCATGATGCTATGATGAAGCACACCACAAGTATTCACACAGGCAAAAATGATAAGGCACACAAGACACCCTTAGGTTTCAGGCCAGCATGAGTTTCAGGTATTACCCTCTTTTGGTTTTGTTGGTTAGAACTTGTCCTATCAAAAGTAACTGGGTTCTAGAGGATCTCAAATCATTGGCTACCCTCAATCGGTCATAACTCCAGCATCGCAATCTTTTCTCGCGGCCAGAACCATCTCGAGAGTTTAGCCTCAATGAGTGTAGCATACTGCTACTGTCCTGATAGCCAAGTTGGTCAATTTAGGGTTCTAAGGTTGGTTGGTGTTTAATGACTCCTTAGAAGACCTATATTCTCCCCGTTGCAACACAAGGGATATAGGTACAGACTAAGATGCCACACCAACGTAGCCACTGCTTCACCCATGTCGGTCTACGTCGGACAGGTCCCTCACAGATTATGCTACCTAAAAAGGGTATTTCCCAGATCCGGGTTAGGATCTATGAAACTCCGATGCAAAGCCCACAAATATAAAAGCAAACAAAGCAAACAATTGAAAACAAAGGTGATCTAAACCCAAAGGTTACTCCACTTTAAAAATTTCCCCAGCAGAGTCGCCAGTTCTGTGATACGGTGGGAGAACTGACTTGAGGTTTTGCGTTTGTTTTCGCAAATGTTTCGGTTGAGCAAGAGTCGCCACCGACTTTTTATTTTATCCTAAGGAAAGGTTTAAAAAGCACAGCAAAAACCTTTGAGATTTTTCTTGGGTTCGGGGAGTAGATTATAGAAAGGGAAGGTATTAGCACCCTTTCTATCCATGGTTATCCATGGGCTCTTAGTTACTTGCTTAGATCACTTGCCTTTTGTTTTCAATTGTTTTAAATGGTGCTTGTGTGTGTGTGGGAAAATGTTTTGAAAAGAAGCCAATGTGGTGGCAACCTTTGTAATGATCCATGTGGGGATGTATACAAAGATGTATGTCTTTTGAAAAGGTTTTCATTTGTTTTTGAAAGTTGTTTTGAAAGTGTTGTGAGGTGTGGTTTTAGAAATAGGCAAGTGTTTTAGTTTGCAAGATTGATTCAAGTAACTAAGAGGTTATCTACTCCTAAATTTCTCAAAGTTTATTGCTATGTCTTAACCCTTTCAATAAGTTTGTTCCACCATTGTATTTGATGGACAATCTTATGTTTAGGATGTGAAAGGGACGGGCGCGGGTCATCGTTTAGACCATAATTGCAATGGTGCCAAGTATCTTTGGGCATTTTCTTTAAGGGACTTGATCATTTGTTTTTGTTTGTTTTGAAAAATGTTATCGAGGGACTATGATCATTCAATTTGTTTGTTTTGCCCAAAGAGACCTAACATGCAATATGGCCCAATTTGAAAGGCAACAAGTGGAATACCCTAGGGGGGTGCAAGTGTGATTTGTGTGTCCATTTTCATGCTTGTTTGTCTTGAGATTAGGTCATAACTATTTTGTCGTTTTTTCGCATACAAACCCTAATTCTAACATGGCATAATTAGAAAGCAATAAAGTGCGAAAATAAATTTACTAAGCTATTACAAAACCAAATATGGGAAAGGGGGTACAAATGTTCAAATGGGGATTTTGACAAGTAATGTAAACCTAAAACTATTACATCAATATTGAAATATTTTACAAGATGATTAATTGCATAAATTAAATAAAATAAGAATAAATATGCAAAATGCAAAAATGGTTTTTGTATGTATGAAAAAGGAATTATTTATGTGAGAATAAAAGGAAAATAAAAGGTATTATTTTTTGGGGTTTTTTACATTTAGGGTTAAAACCCCTAATTCTATTAAATAAAAGGTATTATTATTTGATTTAATACAAGTATTTAATTATTATGTACAAAAATAAAAATAAAATGAAGTATATTATAAAAAGTATTTTTTATATCAAATATTAATAAAAATGAAAAATATAGATATTTTTGTATTCTAACCTAAATATATTAATATATATATATATATATATATATATATATATATATATATATATATATATATATATATATATATATATATATATATATATATATATATATATATATATATATATATATATATATATATATATATATATATATATATATATATATATATATATATATATATATATATATATATATATATATATATATATATATATATATATATATATATATATATATATATATATATATATATATATATATATATATATATATATATATATATATATATATATGTATTAAGTTCTAAATATGTATTATATATATATAAATAAGAATAATTTTTAATATGTATAAAAAAGGTAATTTTTTATGTAAAATATTTTCAGAGAGTATAATAAAATAAAAATGAAAATAAAAGTATTTTTACCTATTTCTCAACATTTTAATGAAATGTATATATTTATTTATCTAAGTATTAATCAAAAGAAAAATCATAAAAATATCTAATAAATTAAAAATGGTGAGAAAAAATATTTTTATATTTTTTTATGTCATGATAAAAAATAAACAAAGCCAATCAAAAAAAGAAAAAGTCAAAAAGTCAAAGAAATAAGCAAATGGGCCTTGGGGGTGTAAAAGCAATTAGCATGGTGTGAATAAGAAAAATACACAGGCCCAGCCCAAAAGACCACTGTCTTCAACCTCCAGCCTACAACGTTTGAAAATGCGCGCGCCCTGTTCCTCATCTTCCAACTCTTGATTCCTGGCTTTTTAGCAAAAACTCATAACATAAAAAATGCTCAGCATGAAGAGACGATTCTAACCATATGCATAACTTGATCTAACTCTCTAAGATGAGGGAGAATTTCTCCTCCCCCAAATTCTAACCTAGTTTTTCTGCCATTTTCAAACTCCAAATTCTTACAACTCAAGCAAAAGAAATGAAAAGTAAAAACATGTTCATGTTCAGTGGCATGAGTAGAACCTTGTTTCTTCACAAACTTAAATCTAATGATGCCTAATAAGAGAGATATGAATTCAAAAACTTACCTGTTCAGTTGAAGTTCTATCTGGAGATGTAGGAACTTTCAGTGCAAGGTGATGATTGGAGAAGCTTCCTTGAGGTCCAGGGATGCTATTCCAATGTTTACTTTGTCTTGAAAGCTTCTGGATCAAGCTAGAGAACTTCACCTGCAAGTCAGAAATGTAAAAATGGTGGAAGTGGTTAGAGTGATTACAGGTCGTGCTTTTGCTTTTGGTTAGCTTGCATAGATGGTATGGAAGGTATGTGAACTGGTTTTGGCAAGAATGCTTGAGAGAAAAAGAAGTTGACACTCAAACTGCAGAGGCAACTCTGTTTTTGCAGTTTGATGGTGTTTTTTGGTTTGGTGATGTTTGGGAGGCAAATGGCTCGTGCAATAGCTTGGTTATGATGTGTGTAATGTGTTTGATAACTTTGTTCTTGTGTTTGTAAGCTGGTTTCTGAGTTGGTACAAGTTATGACACTTTTCTTCTTTCTTAAGCAACAAAAGTCAATTTGTGTTTCTAGGCATCTAGAGGACCCCTAATCCTGCTGCAAAGTTTCTCTTGATTAGAGTAATTTGTTCATAATCTTGTGCCAATCAGATTTGCAATGTACTTGTTGGATTTTCAATTTGACATAAAGTGAACTTTTGCAAAAATGGATAGTTTACTTTTTCCAAATTGGGATTAATCCTTTAGACAATGCTTGAACTCAAAGAACTTGGTCTTGGCACAAAGAATATGCATTAAATTTATGAGTGTAACTTGGTTTAAGGACCTGTAATCAAGGGCATGCTGGTTTTGATAAGTTTGCATAACTTATGAACATGAAAAATGGCCAAATCAAAAAGTGAGTTTTTGCTATATTGTGAAATTCGATTCTCCCTAACCATGAGGTTGTTTGATGAGTTCTTGGACATTTTGGAAAGCTTGGAATGTGTACTACAACCCATCTTTGAAATGCAAATTTAAATTCCAAGTGGAAGTGTATGTAAAATGGCCTTGAAGTGGAGTGAAAAACTTGTCCAAAATAGGTCAAATTTTCACTAAGTTAAGAATGGTTTAGTGCCCTTATTCAAAAAATTGTAACATGAGATACAAGCTTAAAATGAGAAAACTTTGTGAATAAAAGTTGTATATTATGCAACAAGCTACAACTTTCATGTTTTGACTTTTGTTTGAATCCAAATGAATCTTGGTGAAAAAGTGGGGCAAAGTTGGGAAAAAATTAGGGTTTTCCATAACTTAGAAAAATTCTAAGTTATGAAAAATTCCATTTCAAACCCTAATTTGCATTTTGTGATTTCTTGGTGAACAAGTTTCATGATTTGGCATGTTTTGATGAAAAATGAATCTTGACTCTTGATTTTGACCAAAAAGTCAAAGTTTGACTTTTCAGTATACAGTCAAAATTGATCAATTGACTAGGAAATTCAACTGTCAATCTTGTGTACTTGGGATCTTTTGAGCTTGATGAATGTGTCAATACCATTTCATTGAGTCCTTGAGTCCATATGTGAGCTTGGTTTGCCATTGGCTAGGTCAAACAGTCAAAAATTGCCTTTGTGCAGTCAAAACCCTAAAAATGACCATTTTGCCCTTTTGGTGATCTGATCAAATTTCTTGTGGAATTGTGATCCAAACTTGATCAAATGGTCCATATGAGTTCATAATGTTGATGTGGGTCAATTTTCATGAGATTTGACTGTCAATTGACCACAGTTGACTTTTTCCCCAATACAGCTGATTTCTAGGTCAACAGTCCAATTGACTGGGCAAAATTTGGAATCAAGACTTGAAACTTGGTATGGATAAACTTGGGAGTACAACATGAAGCATGAAAGTCATCTTAGGCATTTTAGGTCAAAACATCTTTGTTCAACCCCAAACCCTAATTGGATCTTGATCTTCAAAGGTCTTGTGATGAGAAAATGTTGAGGAAATGGGAGGGCAAATTTTGGGGTACAACACATTCTTATTTACATTCTTGCAAATATCCAGATCATTTCCTTTAAGTTATATTTAGGATTCATAGCCAAATGTTAACATTTTAAAATAACCATAATCACATAGAAATACCTTTTTATTATGCCAAACTTTGAGTCAAATTGTAACAACACTAAGACATGTGTCATGGGATCAATCTAGTTGATCCTGTAAGTTACCAAAACATAGAGTTTGGAAGACTAGCGGTTGTTTGTTAGAAATCACTGGTAAACAAATTGGCACGCCCAGTGGGACTAGTGTCGAAGTATTTTAGTTACATTGCTTATGTTCTTTCAATTTGAGTCTATAGTTTTTTTTGTGAACAAATTCTTGCCATTAGTATATGAACCTTAGAAGTGGTAAGATAACCAACAATAACCAATCAATACCCAAAAGAAAACAGACCAGAAAAATGGTTAATAATACCAATAGTGGAGGAGGACAAAATCTTCCACAAGGATCAGGAAAAATCATGGCAAGTTCGACGAATGCGTCAACTGCAATCTCTGGTTCACAAGCCATGTCCACATCCACATGATCCATGGCTACAAATAGTTTTATGCCTGGGCCTACAGACCCATTCCCATGAACAATTCGACAACCATGTCTGTCTCTGCAAGCATGGCAGAGATTCCTTTGAATACTCAAATTGGCCATGTGTTGACATATGTTGGAAATCAGACTCAACCTACAACCCCTAGGCTACCCTGGTTTGAGAATTTTGAACCTGGGAGGGAGCAATCCCAATATGGGATGCCAACTTCCTTTATGTCAGGATTACACAATAATACATCCATACATACACAGCCTACCATGATAACCTTTTCTCCAGTACAAAATTATGGTTCTGGTATGAACCATATGGGTCGAAGTACGCAGAACCAAGTGTTGTCAAACCAAATACCTATGCTTACAACTAATAAGCAGGCAGCATTTAGGCAACAAATGGACGCTAGTAACCATGACATGGTCGGAGTACTTTCCCGTGAAATGATTTCCATTTTCTCCCCTTTGATCCAAAATGTTAATAGAACAAACCAAGAAAATACCCAGTCCTATCAGTAAATGTCAGCGCAGATGGCGCGCATAGCAGACTTCTTTGGAGCCCCCCAAGCACCTGTTCGACGTAAGCAAAACCATGGGGGCAATTCAAGAAGAAGAACCCAATATCAATCAGGTTCGACCACCCAGACAAGAGGTTGGAGAAAGAAACATGGGGGCAAGGGTAGAACAACAAGAGATTCGACATGAGATCCCTGAGGAGCAACCTAGGAGAGTAGTAATGGTTAACAGAGATCAAAATGCAGAAGAAGTGATCCATAGAGTTAGGCAGGATAACATGCTGGCTAAAAATAATTTAACCACCATGATTGAAAGAATCATGGCCCAAAATGTCCTAAACATATGGTTTCGACGGCCAACTTACACATCTCTATTAACAGATTTTATTTTGCAGGCTGAATTATCAAGGGGTTGTAAACTCCCCAAATTCACAAAGTTTTCAGGAGATACTAATGAATCAACTGTCGAACATGTGCCCAGGTATCTGATATAAGCAGGGGATTTGGAAAATAGTGAAAACTTAAGAATAAAATACTTTCCTAGTTCATTAACAAAAAACGCTTTTACGTGATTCACCACATTGCCACCAAATTCTATAGACACATGGCCTCATTTAGAGAGATTGTTCCATGAACAATTTTACATGGGGCAAACTCAGATAAGTCTTAAGGAGTTAGCCAGCATCAAAAGAAAGTTTATTGAACCTATAGATGACTATTTGAATAGGTTTCGTTTATTAAAGTCTAGATGTTTCACAGTAGTGTCTGAACATGAATTAGTCGAAATGCCCGCTGCGAGATTAGATTACTCCATTTGAAAGAAGCTAGATACTCAGTATCTAAGAGACATGGCCCAATTAACAGATAGATTTTGACAAGTCGAACGTTTAAAAGCAGAAAAGGCCAGAGCAAGTAAAAATTATAAGAAAGACAGGGTAGCTTATGTCGAAGTCGAAGAAGAAGAAGCAGATGCCTTCAATGATATGTATGATTTTGGTGAATTAAAAGTAGATTTGGCTGAATCAAAAGAAGCACCTCCATACTCTTGTAAAATGTTGACACCAGCAAATGGCAGAAATCCTATCGAAACAGAAAAGAATGAGAAATTTCCCAAGAAAACTTATACGTTTGACATTACCAAATGTGATAGATTTTTGATTTGCTTGAAAAATATGGTCAAATGATAGTGCCTCCTAATGCCAAAATTCCTCCGTTATAACAACGGAAGAAAAGAGGCTTTTGCAAATATCATAATTTTCCGGGCCATAAAACTTCATAATGCTTTCTTTTCAGGGATCTTATTCAAAATGCTATCAAAGAAGGACGTTTGAAGTTTGCTGAGAAATTCAAGAGCCATATGAAGGTTGATGCTGACCCCCTTTGTTGTACCCTAAAATTTTCCCTCTCATTTATCAAATATTTTCTCACAAAGATTTCTCTTGGTTCAAGACTGCACTAGGGTTGATCAGCTAAAGACACCTCCTTAAGCACTGATAACCAAAATTAGGGTTTGAGATTCCACAAGGATAATTGAACTTTAAATTCTTCATATGACTTTAATGGATAATTATGGACCCCCAAGATTACTCATGCCAAGTTTCAAGCCTTGGATCACACTTTTGCTCAGTCAATTGAGCAGTTGACCCAAAAATCAGCTATATTGGGGAAAAAGTCAACTATGGCCAATTTACAGTCAAACTTCATAATTTTTTATCCACATAAATATCATAAACTCATATGTACCATTTGATCAAGTTTGGACCATAATTCATCAATAAATTGGATCAAATCATCAAAAGGGCAAAATGGTCAAAATTATGGTTTTGATTGAGAAAGGGCAATTTCTGATTTTTGACCTAGAAAATGATCAATTGGTTTGAAGCATGGTTTCAAGAGTTCAATTTCATCTTTTTGACCTAATGACATGACCTAAAACTTTGCTCAAGATCAATTGGATTGATAGTGAATTTTCAATCAACTGATCAAAAGTTAATTGTATACTGAAAAGTCAAACTTTGACTTTTTGGTCAAAATCTAATGTCAAAGATCACAATTCATCAAAACATGTCAAAAATATGGAACTTATTCATCAAGAAATCAAAAAGTCAAGATTTCATTTTGAAAAGTCAAATTTTTCTAACTTAGAAATTTTTCTAACTTAGAAATTTTTCTAAGTGTTTAAAACTTCATGTTTTTTCATAACTTTAAGCTAATTTTTCACCATGACGCAAGATGATTCAGAAGAAACTTTCAACTTGAAAGTTATAGATCTCGATGATATCTACAACATTGATTTACACAACTTCTTCTAAAAATTCTTGGATCTCAAGTTATTAATTCATAAAGTCATGGTCATGAAATTGAACACTTAGTGAAATTTTTCCCTAGTTTTGGTCAGGATTTTGACCTAACTTCATGGCACTTTTTCATATAGTTCCAAGGGGAATTTTCAAAAGTTATTCAAAGAGGGGTTGTAGAGCACATTAAAAGCTTTCCAAATTGTCAAAGAACTCCTTGAGATCATTTGTGAGCAAGGAGAATCAAAGAGATAAAGTTAGGGTTTTCAAACTTAAATTACAAGTCATTTTGTGATGAACAAAATTCAAATTTCAAACCTATGCTACACAATCTTGCTTGGCAGGCCTCTAAACCTCAATATCTCTCCATAATCAAAAGATTACACAACTATTTGAGCTATGATCCGAGTGTTTAAGTCTTTTTCCAAGTGATTATTCTATTAATAGAACAAAGTTCACACTTCCATTTTGGAAAAGTGACTTTAATCACAAAGTCAATGCATAGAGCTCCTAACTTGTTTAATCTGAACATAAGCAATGTCAAAGGAAAAAGCAACATGTCTAGAAACTTGTACTACACATTGAAACTTATTTTCCCACTTTTCTTCAAAATCAAGTAACATAGCCATAACTCTATATCTCACAGTTTTGTCAACTTCAAACCCTCTAACCTCTTTCATATAACTATACAAGTTATTTTCAAGCTAACACACAAAGATACAAGCTCCCAAACTATCTGAAAACTCAGATTGCACAAAATCTCCATTTTTGTGTCATTTCCGACTTTGAACTTCAATCTTCAAACCCACTCATGCGTTTCTTGGCTTAACACTTCCAAAAGCTTCTTAGCATCATAGACAAACCATCCATGTCCCTGTTTGCATATTGTAATATCATCTTCATCAACTTCCATAGCCAAAAATAGAGCATTGCAGTTGGACTTTTCCAGGCCATTTCAGCCACCCTCAGCTCAAGTCAGCCATTGCATTAGCTTCCTAGAGGTCTAAGGAAGCTAACCTGATCATCACCACTGCCTGAAACAAGCTCAAATCCATTTCACGATTTCCAGTTTTGAGGTATTTTTCTTGAACTTCTATCTCCATATTTAGGCATTGTTAGGCTTGCATTTGTGAAGATAAAATGTAGACATCATTTCCCTGAAACTATATATGTCCATAGATTTCATTTATTTTGATTGAGCTAGGAGAATTTTGAGTTTGAACTTTCTGAAATATTTAGGTCATAATTTGGTACTTGTAGAAATTCTCATTCATCTTTGATTTATAGCTTATGATATTTATATGGTTGAATTCGTGTGACAAAATGGAGCAATTTTCATGTTTACATTTTTACAAATGATTGAGAAATGAGCAAGTTACAGATCCTTTGGCTGGAGGTTGAAGATGAAGTCATTTTCAGGACTGGATTGATGTTATGTATTTTTTGTTTTGCTTATGTTAACGGATGTACAGCCACCCCAGTGGCAAAGGCAGTGTGCGTTTATCTCAAGGTCACGGGTTCGAGACCCAGCGCTGCCTTTTGTTCATTTTTGCAATGTTTTTCTTCCTTTTTGTCAGCCATAAGCGCTTGGGCCTTCCTCCTTTGGACCTGAGAATTTTTGCTAGCCTTCCACCCTCCTGACTGTTTTTAACACCCCTGGCCCAAATTTCTTTAATTTTTATCTTTTTTTTCTTTCTTATTTTTGTTTTTATTTCTTTTCTTCTTTAATATTTTTATTATTATTATTATTATTATTATTATTATTATTATTATTAATAATAAAAAATCCAAAAATATTATTATTATTATTATTTTCACACTTATATATTTTATTTTCTCTATAAAACAAAAAGATTAAAAAATATTTTCTTAAAACAAATTAATTTCTTTCTTTTCTTAAATAATTAATTTTTAGACTTAGGATAAATTAATATATTATTTTATTTTATTAGTTAAAATTAATTTAGAACTTAGGTTATTTTAATTAATTAATCTTCATTTTATTTTCATTAATTTAAAATCTTTTCATAAAAAACCCTAAAAATCCTTTTCAAATTAACTTCTTTTTCTTAATTAGTTTAAGTTAATTTTATTTAATTTTAATTAATATTTTTTCTTTAATTAGGTCAAGACAAAATCCCTTTCATAAAAAACAACAAAAATCATTTCTTTTTCCATTTATATTCTTGCATTTTATTTTCAATTTTGTACAATATTCAATATGGTTGTAATAGATAATTAGGTTTAATTTTCTTGCAATCCCCATTTGTAAATTTGTACACCCCCCTCCCCTAATGATGTAATAGCGTAGCAATTTTACTTTTCGCAATTTATTACTTTATATAAATGCTAGTAATTAGGGTTTGTATGAGAAGATAAAATCAACAAGTAGTAAACCCTAATCAAAGACTAAACAAAGCATGAAAATCAATACACTTGCACACAAGCATCCCTAGGGTAAATCCACTTGGTTGCCTTATAAAAATGGCCATATTACGCATGTGAGGTATCTTAGCAAAGACAAGCAAAATACAAGATCATAGTCCCTCGATGACGCTATCAAAAGTTGCCTTTCAAAATGATATTAGTCCCTAAAGAAAGATACTAAGATACCTTGCAACATTGCTAACCATGGTTATACAATGACACATGCTCGTCCCGTTCACATCCAAAGATAGGGTTACTTACCAAATCAATGGTAAGATAACAATGTCAAAGGAAAGAGGAAATGAACATGAAATACTTTTGAGTAGGTAGAATTCTCCTAGTTACTTGCTCAATTTCAAAACCAAAAACATCCTTGCTATTTTAAAAACAAACACCCAACACTTTCAAAAACATATTTCAAACTTGAAACATTTTAAAAAGATCAACACTTTGTATACATTCTTACGAACGAGAATCATTACAAAGTTCGCCTAAACAATGGCGCCTTTTCAAAATACTTTCAAAAAACCACACAAAGCACAATTTTAAACAAAAGCAAGTGATCTAGCAAGCAACTAAGAGCCCATGGAAAACCATGGATGAAAAGGGTGTTAATACCTTCCCTTTTCATAATCAACCCCCCGAACTCAAGAAACAATCTCAAAGGTATTTCCTGTGCTTTTTCACCTTTCCTTTTGGATAAAAGAAAAGTCAGTGGCGACTCTTGCTAACCGCAACATTTGCGATAAAACGCAAAACAACCAAGTCAATTCTCCCACCCTTCATGTTGCTGATACCAATTACATTGAACCTGTGGAGATCAACATGGTGGACATGGTGGAGTGTGGAGGAGAAGAAGCCAAGGAAGTCAAAGGCTCCGACATGGATGGAAAGCAGGATACTGAAGGCCTAACTGACAAAATTCCCTTTGACGCTCCTGTTGAGAATATTTCTGCAGGTAATGCTGAATCAGAAGCTACTGAGGGCTCTGTGGGAGGAATAACTGAGGCTACTGAGGGCCTTAGAGTTAAATTTGAGAAGATAAGGATTACGGAAGGTCCTAGCCTAAGGGTTAACATGGTGGATTTGAAACAACCTTCGCCAAAAATAGAAGAGGTGGAAAGGTGCCTGAAGATGGAGAGGGAACATGTGAATTTTGGTTACCCTAAGGCCAATGAAACGCTACGATAATACTTATGGAGGTGTCATCGAAGAAATTCAAACACATTGGTGTGTCCAAGGTGTAGCATTGTTCTGAATCGAAGGGTAGCAGAGGCATATGAAAGAGCCCAACATGCTAGAACTCAGGGTAATTGGAGACAAGAAATCCAGTTGATGAAAGTGTACCCAAAGCCAGGGGAAAGTCTGCTGGATTTTCTGGTACGTTGTTATAATGCTAAAACAGAATGTCTGTTATGCCCCAGGTATGGAGCAGTGTATGACAAGGAAATGGCTGAGATGTTTGAAAGAATTCCATTCACTCATGGATGGGACCAACAAGGTGGCAACCCAAATGTGTATGTCTTCGACAAGAGGGGAATTCCCAAGAGACAAGATAACCCTCACCCCAAAGCCATAAGAGTCACTTTCAAACTTCCAGCTGAAATACCAACTGACAAATGGACTCAGGCAGGGGCAGGAAGAGGAAAATGGAGGAGCTTCGACCAAGGATGCAAAACTTCAATGGCCTATAGAAAACAATTCCAGATGTTGAAGAGAGAGGCTTATAGGTTAGAGAACTACAAAGGAAAGAATCTAATGTCAAGATCCCAATGGAGGAGGCATCAGAGGATTAAAAAGGATGAAAGAGAGCTTATATTAAAAGACATAGGGGAATCCAGTAGTAACAAGTTCCCTTTGAGCATTGCAAACTCAAGTGAGCCACATGTGGGTCGAATATTGTTCACATCAGAGGAGAAGGTTGCAAGCAAGAAAGTTCAAGAGAACCCAATAAAGGAAGATGAAATGTCAACAGATGATTTTGAAACTGACGGAGTTTCGTCCCTTAATGTTAATTGTAATATGGTATCAGTCTTTCCTCGTGATTATAACCAGGAAACTGAAATAGAGGATCAGGAGGAAGCAGATGAGGAATAAATGGCCAAATATAAACCAGTCTGCTACTATGTGCTCAACAATGGAGCTGTCGAGGAACAAAATGCTTTCTTCTAAAGGCCTGACCAGGGCATGAAAGGGCATTTGAAGCCTTTACACATTAGGGCAAAGGTCAAACACGTGGGCATAAACAAAGTTCTGGTGGATGGAGGAGAACCTGTCAATCTAATTCCATAGTTCATGTTAAAAAGGATTGGAATGTTTGACACAGTTGTAAAGCCACACAATATGGTCCTCTCAAATTACAAAGGGAAATTGGACATACATTGGTGGTGATTCAAGTAGATTTGACAGTTGGTTCAATTACAAGGCCAGCTATGTTCATGGTAATCCCAGCAAAAGCAAATTACAACATGTTGCTTGGCAGAGAGTGGATACATGGAATAGGGGTTGTCCCTTCAACAATGCACCAAAGACTATCTATCTGGAGGGAGGATGGCATACTGGAAAACATAGAAGCGGATCAAAGTTACTACATGACTGAAGTGAATCAGATGGACAGGAGGAACTTTGATAGAAATTTGGCCAATATAGAGCCATGAAACCCAGCAGGAGAAGCATACTCACCTAGCAAAAATGCCCTTTATTTCTTAACTCTCCTCCTAAATGGTTTCCAATGGGATATAGAGATCATGGGAGAAACAGAGGATGTCGAAGGAATGTCTGGTATACGACCAACAGGCTGGGGTAAGGACATTGATTATGTCTGAATCATTGTTCTTCGAAAAGATTCTGGCCTACTTGGCCAAGAATAAAAGAAAAGCGGCTCTCGAAGTTGAGGTAACAAACATGGTTATCAAAGCCATAGACGACACACTGCACACAGCAGGACCTGGGGAGCATTTTATTCCAAAACCTCCTAACGAATAGGTACCAGGCGAACAGATAGAACAAAGGTTGGATGCTATATATGATGAGGAACCCTTGGGTTTCGAGAAAGATCCACTGGCATCAAGTGCAAAGATGTTGGCTCAAGACCCCCTTGAAGAGATAAATCTTGGGGATGGGAGCATAAAAAGAATCACTTACATCAGTGCTAAACTGGATCCTAAGTTAAAGACAAGGGTGATTGAGTTGCTGAAAGAAAATAAAGATTGTTTCGCATGGGATTATGATGAAATGCCTGGTTTGAAAAGAGATCTGGTCGATTTAAAGTTTCCAATCAAGGAGGGCAAGAAGCCTATCAATAAAAATCCTAGAAGATTATCCCCAGACGTGCTTTCAAAGATTAAACAAGAGGTCAAAAGGCTTCTCCGATGCAACTTCACCAGGACCACAAGGTATATCGAATGGATTGCCAATATAGTTCATGTTATTAAGAAAAATGGTTCGTTGAGAGTACGCATAGATTTTCGTGACTTAAATGCAGAAACTCCCAAAGATAAGTATTCGATGCATGTGGCAGAGATGCTAATAGATTCAGCTACAGGCTTTGAATACCTTAGTATGCTTGATGGATACTCAGGATACAACCAAATTTTCATTGCTGAGGAAGATGTGTCCAAAACAGCTTTTCGTTGCCCTGGGGAAATAGGTACCTATGAGTGGGTAGTTATTCCTTTTGGCCTAAAAAATGATGGGGCAACTTACCAAAGGGCAATGAATTCAATATTTCATGATTATATAGAAACTTTCATGCAGGTTTTCATAGATGACATTGTGATAAAGTCTGTATCAGATGAAAGTCATCTGAATCATCTTCGCTAATCATTCAAAAGGATGAGAAAACATGGCTTGAATATGAACCCCATTAAATGTGCATTCTTTGTGCATGTTGGAGACTTCTTGGGCTTTTTGGTCCACAAGAAGGGGATAAAAATCAACCAGAACAAGACAAAGGCTATCATGGAAGCGAAAGCGCCATCAACTAAAAAGGAGTTACAATCAATCTTAGGGAAGATAAATTTCCTGAGAAGGTTCATTTCCAACCTAAGTGGTCTAACTCAAGCCTTTTCACCCCTCATTCGTTTGAAACAAGGAAAGTTCGAATGGAACGAAGAGCATCAAGAAGCTTTCAATAAGATCAAGCAATATCTTATGAATCCTCCCATCTTGTCACCACCTTGTGGGAAGAAACCTATGAGATTGTATATATATATATATATATATATATATATATATATATATATATATATATATATATATATATATATATATATATATATATATATATATATATATATATATGCTTCTAATGTTACTATTGGTAGTATGTTAGCACAAGAAGACAGAAATGGCATCGAAAGAGCCATTTACTATCTAAGTAGAGTCTTAAATCATGCAGAAACAAGATATACTGCTATAGAAAAGCCTTGTCTTTGTCTGTATTTCTCTTGTACAAAACTTAAATATTATATAAAACTTGTTGATGTATATGTTTCTTCATATTTTGATGTTATCAAACATATGTTGTCAAAGCCAATATTACATAGTCGAATTGGCAAATGGGCCTTAGCCCTTACTGAGTATTCTTTAGCCTTCATGCCTTTAAAAGCAATAAAGGGTCAAATAGTCTCAGACTTTATTGTAGACCACGAAGTGGTCGAAAACCCTCAATATTATGTTGAGTTAAAACCTTGGAGATTGTTCTTCGATGGTTCTACCCACCTAAAAGGAAGTGGAGTTGGGATCCTAACAATTTCTCCAGATGGAATTCCAACAAAACTCAAGTATAGAATCGAAGGCCCCCTTTGTTTAAACAATGAGGCAAAGTATGGGGCCTTGATTTCAGAACTTGAAGCGTTGTTGGAATTGGGGGCAACAAGAGTCGAAATCCAAGGGGACTCTGAGCTAGTAATAAAGAAATTGACAAAGGAATACAAGTGCATAAAAGAAAATTTGATTATATATTTCATTATGGAAAACAGATTACTTAAAAATTCGAATATGCAAATATAAAGCATTTCCCCAGAGTAAATAATCAAGAGGCAAATGACTTACTACAAATAGCGTCAGGGTATAAAGTGACTAAATAAAAACTAGAAGAATTGGTCAAAGTAATGGGAAAGGCAGTGGCTACAAGGTTGTCTCTAATAGATTTGGAAATTACCCAGTTAAGTTACACTAACAAAGACACATTTGAATTATTGGTCACTAACACTCTATTAGATACAGATTGGAGAAGTCCAATTATTAATTATCTCAGAGGTCCTTTGATAGATACAGAAAGAAAGACTAATTATAGAGCTTTGTCTTATATCTTAATGGGGAATGAATTTTTCAAGAAAACCCCTGAAGGATTTTTGCTAAAATTCTTAGGAGAAAGTGAGGCATATTTGGCATTATCTAATGTTCACAGTGGAGCCCATCAAGAAGGTCATAAAATGAAGTGGTTGTTATTTCGATATAGAATGTATTGGCCTACTATGCTTAAAGACTGTATTGAATTTGCTAAGGGATGTCAAGAATGCCAAAAGCATGTTGGTATCTAACATGCCCCAGCAAGTGAGCTTCATGCAATCATTATACCTTGGTATTTTAGAGGTTGGGTGCTGGATCTAATTGGAGAAATTTGACCTGCTTCATCTAAAAACCACAGGTACATTTTAGTGGGTATATACTACTTTACAAAATCGGTTGAGGCCATACCTTTGGTAAACGTGGATCAAGAGATTGTTATCGAATTCATTCAGAAACAAATAGTTTATAGATCTGGAATCCCAGAGAGTATCACAACAGACCAAGGATCAGTCTTTACTGGTCGAAAGATGCAGGAGTTCGCCAAAGAAACAAGTTTCAAACTATTGACATCCACACCTTACTATGCTCAAGCGAATGGCCAAGTCGAAGCACCCAACAAGGTGATAATTGGTTGGTAAAAAAGCATGTAGGGAAGAAGCCAAAAAAATTGGCATATAACTCTAGACCAAGCATTATGGGCTTGTCGAACGTCCCCTAAAGAGGAAACTAATGCCACACCTTTCCAACTCACGTTTAGATTTGATGCAGTACTACCAGTCGAAATCTACTTACAATCAGTTAGAATTCAAAGGAAAGAGGAAATTCCTTCTGACCTTTATTGGGAAATGATGGTGAATGAGTTAGTAGATTTAGATGAAAGAAGGTTGCATGCTTTAGAAAAATTAAGAAGACAAAAGGAAAGAGTGGAAAAAGCATATAATAAAAGGGCCAAAGGCAAGGCTTTTATTATAAATGACTTGGTATGGAAAGTCATATTACCTATGGATTGAAAGAATAAAGCACTGGGAAAATGGTCCCCACATTGGGAAGGACCTTTTCGAATCTTATATACATTCTCAAACAACGCATACGAAGTAGAGGAGTTAGCTGAGGATTGAAGAATCCTAAGAGTAAATGGGAAATACTTAAAGTATAAACCATTTTTGCAGGAAATAAAAATTATGACAAGAGAGTAAGAAGCAAAATATACATAGACAAAATGGTGATCGAATTAATTTTAGAAGTGCCAAAATGGCTTTGTCTAGAATGCTTACAATATAAAGCTAATACAATGAATGGTTTATTACATAAATCAAAATGGGATATTTTTCTTCATCATCTCATACTTGATCTTCGCCAGGACAAACTTGTATTTCACAGTAGCATGTATGCCTTTGAGGCGTGTAATGTCTTCATTCATGGTTGAAGCCCGTTCGACATGTTCAAAGCTCTGTGCATCCAAAGTATCAGCCTTATTGGTGTCCAATCCTTTTATAGAAGCTTGTTTCACCTTGGCGTCAACAATTTTCTTCTGCAACTCCATAATGTGGGACTCCCAGAGCGTGATTGAAGTTGTGTAAGTGTCGAACTCCGCTTGGGCTGCCTTCCTGGAAGCCAACAATTCCTCATATGCTTGAGAGGTGTTGAGAGCTTTGTCAAATTCAGCAATTTGCTCTTGTTCCTTTTCTTGGAGTTTCAAAGTTGCATCAACTTCCATGTTGTATTCAGCACAGATTTGGTCAATTAGATTTTGGATATCTATTAAGACCCCACCTACATTAGCAGGGAAAGCAGTGGTATTGATTCAATTGGTCAGTTTTTTTATCCCAAATCGAGCAGTGACGTTTGTCTTCAGCACCTCAAACAAGTTAGTTTCGAATACAACTTTTTTCACCTGCTGAAGAAGTTCGTCATAAGAAGCTTCATTAGCGCTAGCACCAGATTGGGTCGAAGCGCCAGATTGGGTCGAATCCCCAGAAGCACTTTTGTCAGAAGAAGACCCCCTCAGAGCCATCATCATTTTCATGTACTTAATGGGATCACTCTTCTTTAGTGCTATCTTATCCTCCTTAGTGAGTTGCGGAGTTGGATTCGAATTTGGAATCGATCGAGCCTGTGTTGGATGAGTTTCTTCAGATTGTTGTTCGACTTCCTCCATCCACTCCTCATCATGAAAGTATGTTTCGATCCCATCTGAATATTTCTCTTCGTCCTCGATATAATCTGTAGAAAATTGAGCCTTTTTTGGAGGAGAATTCCTGGGAATACTTTCAGAGGCTTCGTCTTCCTTCATTGCTTGCTTACCAGATTCTAGAAAGACGTCTTTGCCAGGAGAAGAAGTCTCTTGTTTGACTTGGGCATCATCTACTTCAGTTTGACGAACCCTAGTCGAAGATCCCTTGTTTTGGACAGCGCCACTGGATGTGGGAGGAGGCGAAGGAGTCTCTGTATTCAAAGGAGTAGTAGATTTATCCTGCAGACAAAAAAGAAGTTGTTAGGTCAAGAGACATTTAAGAAAGAAATGAAAACACTGAAATAAAGTTGTACCTTTTGATAATCAGGGTTAGAGGCATTGCTGCCAATATGCTCCAAAACTACTACCCGAGAGGGTGAAGGTCTAACCTCGTGTTGAGGAGGAGGGAGAAATTTTACTTTAACGTCTTTTTGATTAGTATCTTGGTATGTGGCATCTTTTGACGCTTTGGCTTTCTTATGTTTCTTCTTGGCTTTAAAGTGAGTGAGGAGGATATCTTCATCATCATCTTCAGGGATGACTATTGCTTCTTCATTAAAAAAATTTCTCTTCTTCGCCACTTTCTCTAGAGTAGCATCCTTTGCAGAAAGACCTCCTTGACTAGAAGAAGTTATTGGCTTCGAAGCAGTAGTTGAATCCGCCTTTGCTACAGGTTTTTCTTTCTTTGCAGTTTTCCTTTCAACAGCTAGAAAACATTATCAATTAGTCAAATGCCAAAAAATTGAGAAATTTCCTAAAAAGAAAATTAAAAGGACCAAGGAATCCTTTGGTTCCACACATTCACGTGTCAGAGACACAATAGAGACTGCTGATAAATCACAGTGAAGGAAACCTTTGAAACTGTCCAGAGTGCACTTAGTCGAAACCACCTTCTTAGCAGTTTGTTGGGAGTCATTTTTTAGCTCATTAAAAATATTGCCACAAGTGAACCAATCTGGATAGGGTGGAAAGAACGCCAGGTCCAAATCAGCACTAGGCAATTTTGGAAATTTTGGTGGTTGCAGTTCAAAAGCCAAATCATACTTATGTTCAGGTTTTACAGAAGAAGGAATCTTTAAACGTGGAAGTTTCTTTGTAAATTTTTCTTTTAAAGTAGTTGTTGCTTAGGAGATGGTTCGACTAAGATTGGTTGGATCATAGACAGTTTCAAAGAATTTTTGGAAAGCCTGGATTTCCTAGGTATGCGTTAGTTTACATTTTGGGACGTTTTCATGCACAAAGGAAAAAGCTTTAGTTAAACATTCACTTATTTGAGCAGTATCGAACATGTTGTTCGAGTAGAAGTTGCTCCACCAACTGTAAAAGCCTTTGGTCATATAGAAAGTAGGTTGATAATGAGTAAGACCATATTCATCAAAGTTGGTATGATATTCCTGGTGTTTCTTGATGTCTCGAATAGTGTAATCTACACCTGCAATGCATATCTCACTTTTTCGACTGAAGAGAGGCTCAAGGATAAGTTGGCACAATCCAAACTATCGAGAGACAAAATTGGGCTGATAAGCCAGCAAGCAAACATGACTTTTCACTGGAAAGATCCTAGAGACTATGAGTCTAGGAAGAAGAAATACGCGCCATATGTTTTCAATGTTAGTGTTTGCATCCTTCACATCATCTTCAATTGACGAAGTAAACTAGGAGGGACCATAAGTTCGACTGGCAAAATGAGCCATAGTGGGGGTAAAGTTGTGGCGTTTGGAGAACATCAACATATATTTGGTAAGGAAATCTTGAAGAGTTTCATCATCATCACTGGGAGTTATTTGTAAAATCCTAGTTCCTTCAATGCTTCGACGTGTTATTTTAGGGTCCTTTTCGTCAACATTTCCAGCTGTTCGAAGAGAAGGTTTAAAAGTGTCATTTAGCCACAGTTAAAGAAACCAGTAGGGGCCAAATAAAAACAGGTTGGTTCCTTCTTCATAGTCCTTGAGTTTGGAAGTAGCAACCCCTAAACTTCCATACAAGCTAGCCAAAAGTAACTCACTTAAGCACACCTTTCGACCAGAATGTAACTGGTTTGCTAAGGTCAAAAATCTCTTGGATACTTGCAAGGATTTATAGCAAAAGATGAATTTGGATAGCCATAAAGCTAGAAAAGATATATGTTCAACATCGGAGACATCTTCACCATCAGCGTGATACAGGTCTATATAGGTGCTAAAGGAAGCATTCTTGACATTAAAATCGATGATGTTTTCAGATTCTAAAAAAGGGTGAAAAGTCTCTCCAATAGGAGGGAGTCCTGTAATAGCAACTATGATATGGTGGGAGAACTGACTTGGGTGTTTTGCATTTTATCGCAAATGTTGCGGTTAGCAAGAGTTGCCATAGACTTTTCTTTTATCAAAAAGGAAAGGCTGAAAAGAACAGGAAAGACCTTTGAGATTATTTCTTGAGTTCGGGGGGTAGATTATGAAAAGGGAAGGTGTTAGCACCCTTTTCATCCATAGTTATTTATGGGCTCTTAGTTGCTTGCTAGATCACTTGCTTTTGTTTGAAAATATGCTCTGTGTGGTTTTTTGAAAGTATTTTGAAAAGGCGCTTTCATTTAGGAAAACTTTGTAATAGTTCTCGTTCGTAAGAACATATACAAAGTGTTAAGCTTTTGAAAATGTTTCAAGTTTGGAAAATGTTTTGAAAGTGTTTTTTGAAAGTGTTGGTGTTTGTTTTGAAAATAAACAAGAGTGTTTGATTTGAAATTGAGCAAGCAACTAGGAACAATCTACCTACTCAAAAGTATTAGTTCATTTATTCCTTTACTTTGATATTGCTATCTTACCATTGATTTGGTAAGAAGCCTTATCTTTGGATGTAAAGGGACGGGAGTGGGTCATCGTATAGCCATGATAGCAATGTTGTGAAATATCTTAGCAATTCTCTTTAAGGGACTAAGATCATTTTGAAAGGCAACATTTGATAGCATCATCGAGGGACTATGATCTTGTATTTTTTATTTCTTTTTGCTAAGATATCCCACATGCATAACATGGCCATTTTTGTAAGGCAACAAAGTGGAATTACCTTAAGGGTGCAAGTGTGCAAATGTGTTTGATTTACATGCATTGTTTTGTCTTGAATTAGGGTTTGCTAACTTGTTGATTTTATATTTCCATACAAAACCCTAATTACTAGCATTTATATAAAGCGATAAATTATGGAAAGTAAAAATACTAAGCTAATACATCATGAGGGGAGGGGGTGTACAAATTTACAAATGGGGATTTTGTAAGAAAAT
Organism: Vicia faba; assembly: GCA_948472305.1. Taxonomy (NCBI): domain Eukaryota; kingdom Viridiplantae; phylum Streptophyta; class Magnoliopsida; order Fabales; family Fabaceae; genus Vicia; species Vicia faba. Next base: position 1,412,071,963 of record OX451741.1, on the reverse strand, counting down.
TAAACCTAATTATCTATTATAACCATATTGAATAAATGTACAAGAATTTAAAAATAATATACAAATGCAAAATGGAAAAAGAAATGATTTTTGTTTGGATTTTTATGAAAGGGGGTTTTAATCTAATTAAATAAAATGATTAATTAAAATAAACAAAATTTAAACCTAAGTTAATTAAGAAAATAAATTAACTTAAAAAAATGTTTTTAGGGTTTTTTATGAAGATTAGTCAATTAAAATAAACCTAAGTTCTAAATTAATTAATTTGCAAGAGAATAATATAGTAATTAAACCTAATTATCTAAATATTAGTTATAAAAAGAAATTAATTTATCTAAAGAAAATGTTTTTTTAGTTTTTTTGTTTTATAGAAAAAGATAAACTAAATAAGTGTAAATAATAAATAAAAATATTTTTTATATTTTTAATAATAAAAAAATAAAATAATAATAATAATAATAATAATAATAATAATAATAATAATAATAATAATAATAATAATTATGATAATGAAAATAATAAAAGTAATATGAAAATGAAAATAAAATAAAGAAAAAGAAAATGAAATAATAAAATAAAGGGACATGGGTGTAAAGTAAATAAGGGTTAGAGGTCAGCAAAAATAAAAAGCCCAGAGGGGGGGGGGGGGAAGCCCGGGCACTGTTTCAAACAAAAAAAATGGAAAAATGTGAAAAAAAATAGGCAAAACCCAGGTCCCAAAGGTGACAGGCGTGCGCTTTAACCACTGGGATGGTGATACATCCGTTAACTTAAACAAAACAACAAATATATAATATAAATCAAGTCCTGAATGAACTTCATCTTCAACCTCCAGCCAAAGGACCTGTAACTTATTCATTTCTCATCCATTCACAAAACTTCCAACATCAAACTTGTTAGAAATTTCCTCACGATTCTGAATATGTAAATAACTTAAGCTAATTCTCAAAGATGAGCATGAATTTCTAACAGTACCAAATTCTGACCTAAATATTTCAAAGGTTCAAACTCAAAATTTTCCCTACTCAAGAAACATAAATGAAATCTATGGACATGTATAGTTTCAGGGCAATGATGTCTACATTTTATCTTCACAAATGCAAGCCTAACAATGCCTAAATAATGAGATAGAAGTTCAAGAAAAATACCTCAAAATTGGAAATCGTGAAATGATTTTGGGCTTGATTCAAGGTGCTGCAATGATCAGGTTAGCTTCCTTGAGTCTCTAGGAAACTAATGCAATGCTTAGCTTGATTTGAGAGTGGCTGAAATGGCCTGGAGAAGTCCAACTGCAATGCTCTATTTTGGAGCTTGGACAATGGTGAAAATGGTGTTACATTTTAGGAACAGGGATTGGGATGAGTTGTATTTGAAGTAAGGAAGCTTTTGAGATGATTTGGAGAGGAAATGCACGAGTGGTTTGAGAGATGGGAGTTTTTGGCCATGTTTTGCACAATAATGGAGTTTTTGTGCAATTTAAGTATTCAGGGAGTTTGGGAGTGTTTCAAATCTTGTGTTAGCTTAAAAATAACTTGTATAGTTATATGAAAAAGGTTAGAGGGTTTGAAGTTGACAGATCTGTGAGATATAGAGTTATGGCTATGTTACTTGATTTTGAAGAAAAGTGGGAAAACAAGTTTCAATGTGTTGTACAAGCATGGTCTGAGTTGGTAGGAGGTTCTAACCATATTGCTTTTGGTTTTTGACTTTGCTTGTGTTAAGATGAAACAAGTTAGGAACTCTATGCATTGACTTTGTGATTAAAGTCACTTTTCTAAAATGGAAGTGTGAACTTTGTTCCATTAATGGAATAATCACTAGGACAATGACTCAAACACTTGGATCATAGCTCAAATAGTTGTGTAATCTTATAATTATGGATAGATTTAGAGGTTAGAATCCTTCAAAGTAAGATTTATGCATCATGGGCTTGAGATTTGAATTCTTGTTCATCATGGAAATGACCTATAATTCAAGAATGAATGTCCAACTTCTTGTCTTCGATTCTCTTTGCTCAAATATGATCTCAATGAGTTCTTGGACATTTTGGAAAGCTTGTAACATCCTATACAACCTCCATGTTGTATATTTTTGAAAATTACTCTTGGAACTATGTGAAAATTTTCCATGAATTTAGGTCAAAATCCTGCCTAAACTAGGGCAAGATTTCACTAAGTTTCCAAATTTCATGAACATGTATTCACAAAATCATAACTTGAAATCCATGAAATTCTAGAGAAGTTGTGTTCTACAATGTTTTAGATATCATTGAGATCTACAACTTTCATTTTGGAAGTTTCCTTTGAATCATCTTGCATCATGATGGAAAATTGGCTCAAAGTTGTGAAAAAATATGAAGTTTTCAACACTTAGAAAAATTTCTGTTTAGAAATTTCGACTTTTCAAAATGAAATCTTGAATTTTTTATTTCTTGATGAAAAGGTTTCATATTTTGAAATTTTTTGATTAATTGTGATCTTTGACACTTGATTTTGACCAAAAAGTCAAAGTTTGACTTTTCAGTATACAATTGACTTTTGATCAGTTGACTGAAAATTCATCTGTCAGTCAATTGATCTTGAGCAATGTTTTGAGCCATGACATTAGGTCAAAATGATGCATTTGAACCCTTGATATCATAACTTAAACCAATCAGCCCTTTTCTATGTCAAAAATCAGAAATTGTCTCTTCTCAATCAAAACCCTAATTTTGACCATTTTGCCCTTTTGAAGACCTGATCAAATTTCTTGTGGAATTGTGGTCCAAATTTGATAAAATGACATATATGAGTTCATGATTTTGATATAGATAAAAAAATTATGAAGTTTGACTGCAAATTGACCACAGTTGACTTTTTCCCTAATATAGTTGATTTTTAGGTCAACTGATCAATTGACTGAGCAAAAATGTGATCCAAGACTTGAAACTTGACATGAGCAATATTGATGGTCCAAAATGATCCATGAAAGTCATATGAGGCATTAAAAGTTCAATTGTCCTTGTGCAATCTCAAACCCTAATTTTCAGTCATCAGTGCTTGAGGAGTTGTCTTGAGTTGATCAACCCTAGTGCAGTCTTGAACCAAGGAAGATCTTGTGAGAGATTACTTGATAAATGAGAGGGCAAATTTTGGGGTACAACAGCAGCGATATCAAAAAAGGTTGGGGTTATCATCCCACATAGGAGATGAAAAGTGTTATAATTGTTATCCCAGAAATACAGGGACGCTAGCAAGAAGGGTTGGCAATAGCTGAAAGCTAATTTTGACATTTGAATCTAGTCAAAAATTCCTAATTATTTCTAGGCTTGAGCTTTTTTCTTTTCAACCTTAGTGAGCCAAGCTAAATAGGATTTATCTAGGGTTGGGCAAGATCGAAAATGTCTAAAGCTTTCAGTTATGTAATCTAGCTGGAAAGCTTCCCTCTTTACCTTAGGATTTGAAGGGATATCCTCAGAGGTTTTCTTAGAAGATTTTTTGGGTTTCTTACTGGAATCTTCATTGTTCTCCTTGGAGGGTAAGGTCTTGTTTGCCAAGGGTTTATTGGCATGATAAGTTGGAAAAGCTCTACATATTTTTCTAAATTTCCAGTAGCGATCAAGGGGCCTAAAAAACCTAGGGTTTTATCAAAAAGCAGAGAAGAAATTAATACCTGAGAAGCATAAATGGATTTTTGTTCCCTAGTAAGTTTTGGGGGCGTAATGAACTCTTGATTCCCAGAAGTGATGATTTTACTGGTTGGTATATTGGTTTGAGAAGATGAACCTTTGATCATTCCAGATTTCTCAGCATGCTTAGAATCTTATTTGGTAGCAGACATTGTTGCAGATTTGAAGAGTTGATGAAGCTTTTCAAGAAAAAACGAGAGCGTAAATCAGAAAGAAAGTGTGAATATTTCTAGGTTTGAAAAAGAAGAAAGAGAAAAAAAATAAAAGAAATAACCTTTTATAATGGTTAGTGGAAGAGTTAGAGGTTACACCTCAAAAAGTTAGTGGGGCACGCGTAAACATCCCGTGAAGAAAGGTTAAAGATCACTGTTTATTTTCTTGAAAGTTGATATATAATGATGTTGAAACTGCTGCACGCATGTCCTGATGAGACGTTTTGGAAAAGTAGTCATGATTAAATGTGACGTCAGAAGTTAAAGGAAAATGAAAGGTTGCTAGTCGAAATCTGGTGATTACAAGAAATGCCTATTTCTTCACTAATTCGAAATAGACATTTATTGGGGGCAATTTGTTAGCTGAAGATTTCGACATTGGATGAAAGTTGATTTGAGAAGAATTATGTTTCAAAGGATGACATGGAATTTGGCTTTATAAAGTTATTTTATAAAGTTGATTTTTATAGTTTGATATGTCGAAAGACCAACCAAAGTCAAAAGAATGAAGATCTCTTCGGCAATCACGTTATATGAATTCAAAGCTTCGAGCGGGAAGAATTTAAAATTCAAACTGATGCATTTTCTCCAGGAGGACGCATGGAAGCGCCAAAATGTATGCATGTAAAAATGTCGAACATGGCACAATCTCATAGAAAGACCGTTAGGGTCGAATCAATATAAATAGGAGTCTTAGATGTTAGGATTCGGGGTGTTCATATTGTATACAAATCACTCATATACTCAAAGTACCATAGCAAGAGAAAAGAGTTTGTTGATAATGTATGTGTAAGAACACCACCATTCTATTTAAAGTCTATTTCTTATTACAGTTACTTTAATTGCTTTCTTTATTCCTTTTCATTTCCTATCAAATCTTTAACAAATTTTGTCAAACTTCCTTTATAAGCATTCTTACTTTACATTCTTGCAAGTATCCATATCATTTCCTTTATGTTATATTTAGGATTCATAGCCAAACTTTAACATCTTAAAATAACCATAATCACGTAGAAAGACCTTGTTATTATGCCAAACTTTGAGTTAAATTGTAACAACACTAAGACACATGTCTTAACCAAAACATAGAGTTTGGAAGACTTGCGGTTGTTTGTCAGAAATCACTGGTAAACAATGGGCTTATAGATGCCATCCAGAGCGACTGTTGGTAGATATTGGAAGAAGTACCAGAATAAATCTTTGGTCGATTTATACTGAAACAACAAATATCCTTCGCCTATTTTTAACTGGAAGAAATAAATCTAACCCAGAAGAGGTCTTTTGTTTGCTTGTCTTTAACTGGAAGAAGTAAATCTAAACCAGAAGAGGTTTTTCGTTTGCCTGTCTTTAACTGGAAGAGGTAAATCTAAACCAAAAGAGGTCTTTTGTCTGTTTGTCTTTAACTGGAAGAAATAAATATAAACCAGGAGAGGTCTTTTGTCCGTCTGTCTTTAACTGGAAGAAATAAATCTAAACCAGAAGAGGTCTTTTATCCGTCTGTCTTTAACTGGAAGAAGTAAATCTAAACCAGAAGAGGTCTTTTGTCCTCCTGTTTTTAACTGGAAGAAATAAATCTAAACTAGAAGAGGTCTTTTGTCCGCCTGTTTTTAACTGGAAGAAATAAATCTAAACCAGAAGAGGTCTTTTGTCCGCCTGTCTTTAACTGGAAGAAGTAAATCTAAACCAGAAGAGGTCTTTTATTCGCCTGTCTTTAACTAGAAGAGATAAATCTAAAACAGAAGAGATCTTTTATCCGTCTGTCTTTAACTGGAAGAAGTAAATCTAAAACAGAAGAGGTTTTTGTTCATTTGTCTTTAACTAGAAGAAATAAATCTAAACCAGAAGAGGTCTTTTGTTTGTTGATTGATTCTTTCCTGAAAAGGAAAAGGGTTAACTATATGCGATATCGTGATGTATGAAAAACATTGCATAGTGATGCTCTCAACATAAATGAGATTATGCTATATGCGTTTTGTATGCATATGTCATGATGTATGAATGTATAATGTTATTGAAATGTGTCTTAATCTGGGAAAATAAATCCTTGACTACTGTTGGGGAGCTTAGGGAAGCTGAACCCGAACTTCTGCTGGAGACGAAGAGTCTGCGTATCTTCAACTTTGTTTAGAGTGTTTCTGTTGGGGATTCCTACTGATTTGTTTGAGGAAACTGTGTATGGGATGTTGATTTCTGCTTGAGGAGTAGAGTTCGGGAACCTTGGTTGACCATTATTCTACTGGGGAATTTAATTATCAAATGCCTTGACTGGGGATAAAAGAGATGACTAAACTTCTGATTTGTCTGGGGAGGATAAAGTTAACTGATATCTGGTTGGATACCAGGCTTTTCGGTAACCTTTTGGGGATAGTATCAACTCTACTGGGGAAGAGGAGTTTTTCAGTTGATTTATAGTAGTCTAAGGAGTAAACTCAAGTTGGGGGAGATTGTAGTCTGTTGCGGAAATAAACTCTGTTGAGAAAAGTATTATGGCGACCTTACTGGGGAATTGAATACCTCTAGGGAAGAACATTTTCAAAGTTTCTTTCTCAACTTTGGAAGACCAAACTCGGTTGGGGAAGAGAATTTTCAGGAGATATGTGGATTGGAACTCTGGATGGAGAATGTATGAATTCACTCTATGGGGATAATCCTATTGAAGTGACTCTGTGGCGATATCCCAAATCCTTAAGTAAACGCTTATCAATGTTCTTGTGCGTATATTTCTTAATAGTTAATAAATGTTCATATGTATATGTTCATTCAATTTTAGCCATTGGACATTTTTGCAATCAAAACAGAAAAAACAAAAATTATGCACTTCAAAATATATTTGTATTGATATTTTGCCTATAAACAGGGGTTTTGCTTAGGGAGACGGAAATTCTAATAAGAGGAAGTCGTTGCAAGAAAGAAAAGAATACAAAGTGAAAATGAAAATGTATAGCCATCTGGAAGTGATCTCATTAGGTTCCAACTCTGCTACTTCCCTTATGTCTTCGAACATCATCCCTTGTTGTCAAAAGAAGTTGATTAAATTGATCATGCACCATTTGAACTTTGACCTTCGTAATAAAAAACTGGGCGTAATGATCCAACGGAACATAGTCGTACACTTTAATCCTTAACTTTTTCCTAGACCGCCCTTTCGGGTTTTCAGTCCGCCAGGATACCCTTTTTTGCCCAAGCCACCCTTTCAGGTTTTCGACTTGCTGGGTGTACAATCTTTTGTATATATATTCCTAATTTTTACCCAAACCTTTATGGTTTGTTGGGATGCCCTGGTTTTTTGCCTAGGTATGTCAACCTAGCAGGTCATTCTTATGCGTAGTATTTTTTTATTATGTCCGTATTCACATGATGTGGGAAATCTTCATTGTCCATTGTGGTTAACATCATAGCACCGCCAGAGAATACTTTCTTGACAATAAATGGCCCTTCGTAAGTGGGAGTCCATTTTCCCATGGGATCACCCTTGTGGTAAAATGTTGTGCTTTATTACCAAGTCGCCATCCTGGTATACTCGAGGTTTGATCTTCTTATTGAATGCCTTGATCATACGCTTTTGATACATTTGACCATGACAAACAACAGACAGTCTCTTATCATCAATCAAGTTCAATTGATCCAATCTTGTCTGAATCCATTCATCTTCACCTAAGTCTGCTTATTTCATAATTCTTAGAGAAGGAATCTAAACTTTGATAGGCAGGACAACTTTCATGCCATAGACTAAAGAGAATGGGGTTGCCCCGGATGATGTTCGTGCCGAGGTACGATAGCCATAAAGAGCGAATGGTATCATCTCATGCCAGTCTTTATAGGTCACCACCATCTTTTGCACAATCTTCTTTATGTTCTTATTAGCAGCTCCCACTGCGCCATTCATCTTAGGTATTTATGGATAAGAGTTGTGATTCTTGATTTTGAACCGCATGCAGATTTCAATAATCATGGCATTATTGAGGTTGGTTCCGTTGTCGGTGATGATCCTTTTGGGGATACCATACCGGCATATGATGTTATACTTGATAAATCGGGCTATAACATTCTTGGTTACTTAGGCAAATGAAGTAGCTTCGACCAATTTGGTGAAGTAATCAATGGCGACGAGGATGAAACGATGTCCATTAGAGGCAGTGGGCTTGATTTCTCCAATCATGTCAATGCTCCACATTGCAAATGGCCACGGAGCGGTCATGACGTTTAAAGGTATTGGAAGTACATGAACCTTGTCGGCATATATCTAACACTTATGGCAAGTTCTCGAGTGGTGGTGACAATCAGTTTCCATAGTTGACTAATAGTAACCAGCCCTCAGAATCTTCTTGGCCATAGTGTATCCACTAGAGTGAGTTCCGAAGATACCCTCATTCATGTCTTCCATGATCTTTTCTGCCTCCTTCTTGTCCATACAGCAGAGCAGAGTTGAATCATGGTTACGTTTGTATAGGATCTCGTTGCTTAGGAAGAATTTGGCTGAGAACCTCCGCAAGAATTTCTTGTCGTTGATTGGCGCTCCCTCAGGATATTCTTGTGCTTCAAGGTACTTCCTCACTTCATGATACCAAGGCTTCTCCTCATAAGTGTCAATCTCATAATAGTGTGCAGGTTCGTCAAATATTTTGATGGTAATTCTAGGAGCTTAGTTGTCCCAATTGATCTTGAACATAGATGACATAGTTGCTAAAGCATCTGCCAACTGATTTTCTTCCCTCGGGGTATGTTCAAAGGTGACCTCCTCGAAGCATGGGATCAAGGTTAGCACAAAATCTTTGTAAGGGATCAAGTTTGGATGCTTGGTATCTCACTCTCCTTTAACTTGACTTACCACAAGGGATGAGTCTCTGTATACACTCAAGAATTTGATTCTTAGGTCAACGGTAGCCTTTAGACCTAAGATGCATGCTTCATACTCGACCATGTTGTTCGTACAGTCGAAGCAGAGTCTGGCAGTTAATGGTGTATGGAAACCTTCAGGAGAGATGATCACAGCACCAATTCTGTTACCCAATGCATTGGAAGCTCCATCAAAAACCATAGTCCACCGGGATCCTTGTTCAGGTCCTTCACACGATCTAGGCTTTTCACAATTAGTTATCAGCATGATATTCTCGTCTGAGAATTCAAAGTTCATGGATTGATAGTCATCAACAGCTTGATGGGCCAAATGATCCGCCAACACACTTGCTTTTTATGTAGTGTATTGGTTGTCATATTCAATCAAGATCATTTGCCATCTATCTATTCATTCAGAGAGAGCTGGTTTCTCAAAGATATACTTGATGGGATCCATCTTAGAAATCAATAAGGTAGTATGAGTCAACATATACTGTCTTAGTTAGCGAGCAGCCCACGCCAAAGCGCAACAAGTTTTCTCGAGCAGTGAATATCTGGTTTCACAGTCGGTAAAATTTTTGCTAAGGTAGTATATTGCATGATCTTTTCGGCCAGACTCATCATGTTGACCCAGCACACACCCCATTGAATTCTCTAATACGATCAAGTACATAATCATGGGTCTTCCTTCAACAGGAGGCATCAGAATTGAAGATTATTGTAAGTACTCCTTGATCTTGTCAAAGGCTGCTTGGTAGTTGTCGTTCCATCTGACTACTTGATCCTTCTTCAACAGCTTCAAGATCGGCTCACAAGTAGCAGTCAAGTGAGATATGAATTGAGCAATATAGTTGAGCCGACCTAAGAAACACCTAACTTCTTTTTTAGTACAGGGAGCTAGAATTTCTTGTATGGCTTTGACTTTTGTAGGGTCTACTTCAATACCTTTGCCACTAACTACAAACCCTAGGAGTTTTCTAGACCTTACCCCGAAGGTGCATTTGTTGGGATTTAGCCTCAGCTTGTATTTTTTTAACCTTTCAAATAGCTTGTGTAAATGATCAAGGTGTTCTTCCTCAATTTGCGACCTTGCAATCATATCATCAACGTACACTTCTATCTCATGATGGATCATGTCATGAAATAGAGCTACAATAGCCTATTGGTAGGTTGCGCCTGAATTCTTCAAATCGAAAGGTATGACCTTATAACAGAAGGTGCCCCAGTGTGTGACAAAAGTGGTTTTCTCCATGTCTTGGGTGCCATTTTGATTTGATTGTAACCGAATAAGCCATCCATGAAGGAAAACACTTTATGTTGAGCAGTTTTGTCAACCAAAACATCGATATGTGGTAGAGGAAAGTCATCTTTGGATCTTGATCTATTTAAATCTCTGTAATCTACACACATACGAACCTTTTCGTCCTTCTTCAGCACTGGGACCACATTTGCAACCCATTGGGGATATGACGTCACTGCCAGGAAACCTGCATTGAACTGTTTCATTACCTCAGCTTTGATCTTCTCAAACATATATGGCCGCATGCGACGAACCTTTTGCTTGACCGAGGGACAACCTTCCTTCATTGGCAGACGATGAACTATGATATCAGTATCAAGCCCCGTCATATCTTCATATGACCAAGCGAACACTTCAACATAGTAGTTAAACATCTGGACCAATCTTCTCTTGACACTGTCTTCCAAATTGGCACCGATCTTGAATTCCTTTTTGTCTGCCTCAGTACCTAGGTTTATCACTTCAACTAGTTCCTCGTGTGGTTGGATGGCCTTTTCCTCTTGTATTAAGACTCTAGCGAGTTCCCCAGGTATTTAACAATCTTCTTCACCTTCGTCTTTGGTTTGATAGATTGGATTTTCAAAGTCATAGATGGCAATAGCAGAATTATTGTCAATGAGATTCATAGTGGATGTGAATCTTCAAATGTGTGTGTGTGTGTGTGTGTGTGTGTGTGTGTGTGTGTGTGTGTGCATGTAAGGTCACATGGCTATTTTGAAAATGCAATAAAGTAAAGACAGACAATGAGCGCAAAATTTGAATGCAAAATAGTTCAATGTTTTTCATTAAAATGAGCATATGGCATATGAAAATGACAAACCCCTAACGAATGTGCCATTGTGCCCCGGGTAAGGCACATGCCTTAAAGTCATTGTTTTAATGGAAATTACAGACAAAGTTTTTAAAGTAATAAAAACAGGAAACTGTAGCTACTCCTGGATGAAGGATATTGGGATGAAGTCCTTGGTCTTCCAGTTATTGAGTCCTCCACCAGCAGTCGGGTAGATCTAGTCGTCAAAGTCACAATCAGCATTAGACTCTTCAAGAGCATTGACCCCATGGTTACTAATGCGGAGAGGTGGTTTCCCTGCACGAGCACGTTGAACCTCCTTTTGAGCTTTAGAAGTGAAACCCGACCCAAATTTTTTTGACTTGAAAGGGAAATCAGAAGTTGTCCCCAAATGGTGCAACCTCTATCTTTAACAACAGCACATGCATCTTTGAGAGAGGCCATCCTTGGTGTATTTTTAGCAGCTTTGGGAATGTCGGGAGTGGCTTTGGCAACAACAACCATTGGAAAGACCACTTCAAAAGCTTGACAAGGAGTTTCAATGAACTCACCATCCATTTCAACATATTTGAATGAATTTAGATGACTAATCATAAACTCCTCTTCTCCGCATACAATGACAATTTTTCCTTTGACCGAATATTTCAACTTTTGATGTAGTATGGAAGTCACTGCATCTGCCCCATGTATCCATGGGCATCCAAGAAGGAAAGAATAATCAGGACGGATATCCATCACGTAGAATGTTGAGTTAAAGGCTTGAGATCCAACTTTGATAGGGAGATCAACCTTGTGATCGGTGGATCTGGAACTGACTGTTTAACGCTGGTTCGCGAAATGTCGCGGAAGCAAGAGTCGCCACCGTCTTTTATTTTCTCCAAATGGAAAGGACAAAAGCACAGAAAAATTCCTTAAAGAGATTGCTCTCGGTTCGGGAGGTAGGTTATAGAAAGGGAAGGTGCTAGCACCCTTTCTATCCATGGTAATCCATGGGCTCTTAGGTACTTGCTCAATGTGTTTTCAAAAATGTTTGCTTGCTTTTCAATGTGGGTTTTAAAAAGTTTCTTTGAAAAATTTCAGTTCGACTCGTGCGTCAGAGTGTTTGAAAAATTTGCTTTGAAAGCTTTTGAAAAGTGTTGGTGTGAAAAGATTTCAGTTTGTTTGAAATTAGAGCAAGTATCCTTGAGAACCTACCTACCCTAAGGAATTCGTCTGTGTAAATGTCCTTTAAAGTAGTGCCATCCCACCATTGAGAGGTAGGTAGCACCACCGTCGGAGGTATTCAGGTCAATTCGAGTTTATAGGGACATGGTGATCACCAGAGTAATGGGAAGACACCTTAGAAGCTACCCTCATGCCAGGTTCCCGGATCATGAGGACTTACTAAGACGTCCTCTACTCGACGATCACCTTTCGAAAGGCAACAGTGAGGCGTACCCTAGGGGTGGTGTGTGCGAATTGTGTGTCATGTTTCAGTTTTTTGTCTTGTCATGTTTATTTGTGTTCTACGCTTGATTTTAATTAGGGCCATTCATTCTTGCATGCTTTTTAACAGTTATATATTTGCGGGAAAATAAATCTAAACTATTACAAATGGCGCGGGTCCACATCGCCAAAATTAAACCGGACCCGATTTGGACTGAAAAATAAATAAAGCGAATAAAAGTGCAAGAAATAAAATTATTACAAGGCTTTGGGACATGTACATAATTATAATAAGCGACAAAGTAAAATGCGCGAAACAAAATAATTAAAGCGACGGGCGTTGGACCCTTTTGCAAAATATCAAATTAATGAGGAATTAAAATGAAAGTTAAAAATTAAATGTTTTTTGGTATTTTTGTGTTTTTTAAGATTTAAAAGAAAAAGAACTTTTTAGAATGAAATTTGAAATGCAAATCCTAATTCTAATGTTTTTTAGTTATTGTGAAAATGTTATATTAATCTAAATTAAACCCTAATTTTTACTTATGTACATTTAATTATAAAAATAAAATAAATAAATAAATAATATTGTGACAAAAAAAGGAAAATTTAAAAGGTATAAAAAGTCATTAAACCTAATGCTATATTTTTGGATTTTTAGTTATTAAGAAAGTAGTAAAATCTAACCTAAATGCAACCCTAATTAGTTTACAAGTTTAATTATGAAAATTACTAATATTATGGCAAAAAACAAGGAAAGTTAAAAGGAATAAAAAAAGTCATTAACCTAATGCTATATTTTTGGATTTTTTTATGGAAGAAAGAATTAAAGTTAAAACCTATTTTACTAAATTTATTTACATGTAATTTATTTATAAAAGTAATTAAAATAAAAATTATATTTTTTGCCTTTTTCTGATTTTTTATGATATTTTTCATATTTTTGTAGAAATAATTAATTAATTAAAACAAATAAAATAAATAAATAACATAACAATTGAGAAAATGAAATATAAAAAGAAAATCAAACCAGGGGGGTAGCCCCAGAATTGGAGGTAAGGCCTAGCATTCTGGCCCATTAACATTGAAATCCACTTGACTTTTCAGTTCACGTGCCAATGCGTTGACCATAGCGTATCATGTGCCTTGAATCTGAGCCCTTTGATTGATCTACTGGGACGTGTGGACGATGAGTTTTGAGTGTGTATGGTATGCCCTGGACGTTAGCGCTGCACAAGATCTTGTATTGAAAAATATTATTGAAATTTATACATACCTGGGGTTCGAACCCAGGTCTTAGACAATGCAAAGGAATACGCCTGCCACTGAAGCACTTGAGTTACTTTTAACATATAATGATTAATGAATATAATAAAAAGAAAAGAGAGTTAGTGGCCTTCAACGCGCCAATTTTTGAACTGACGAATCACAGCGTGCCATGTACTCATCTTCCTCGCGTGCCTGAAATACAAAACACAGAGGCAACGGTTTCAACGCGTTGTGTTAGGCATGTTTATGAAAAATAGCGACTAGCGCTGTGACATCAATAAATTGATCGCGAGGGTCCATATCTCCTCGTCTTGATGAGCTGGTTTGAATGGCATAAGTCTGGAACCCTAATTTTACTGTATTGTGAAAGCCCTAAATCAAGCTCTGAAAAAACCTAGAATATGAAAATGGTAGAATCGCGCATGGCCAATGAAAACTCAATTGAACATGATGGTTAGTCTCAAAACATTATGCTAAACATGAATCAATGGACAAAATGCTGTAAAAATGTTTAAATCATGATGCACGATTTTGGAAATTTTGCTATACAGTTCGAGTTCTAACTACCAATTCTTGGAGATTGGCTTGTTGTTTGTGATTGATACACGTTCAGAATTGCCCAAGGAAGCTAATGGGATGATTTTTATGCCTTGAATCCACCTCTAACCTTGAAATCAGTTTTCTGTTTTTATGGAAAAAAATTTTGTTGCAACAAGCCTTTGAGCGCAGCATATGATGTGTTAGGCTTAGGGTTTGACTCAGTGCTTATGATGGAAGAGAATTGGCTTCCTATTTGACCTTAATTCATGCTCATGAAAGAACAAGTCCTAGGTTTTTTACCATTAACCAAGTTTCCTTCTTTTTAGCCAAGACCTAGACCTAGTGTGAAATTTAACCCTAGCCTGAGTTCTTGAGTTGGCCCATGATACATGGAAGTTGTCCAAATTCACATGACACTATTCCATTGGTTTTTGAATTTTATTTGAATTTTTAAAGATTTAAAATGAATTAAATTATCAAAAATTAAATAAAATAAAAAAATCAATATTTGGTCTTGAAATTAATCATGGGACACGTGTGTGGCATGACAAGGATGAATCAAGTGGAAGAAAGTGGGCCCTTTTGTCAAAAATTGGAGTTTCAAGGATAGTTGACTTTTGCCATTTCACAAAAATTTCCCAACTTCTACAAGGCATAACTTGCTCAATTTTTAAGCTTTTCACATGTTCTTGGACATTTTGGAAAGGTATTTGAGTCCTTTAACCAATGCCTTTGGTCCCATGTCATTTTGATTTACCAATCTCAAGTTATGGTCTTTGACTTAAAGTCCCTTTTTGTTGACTTTTGAAAATGACCTATAATGTTGAAATTGATAACTTTTTGTGAGAGCATTTCTTGGACTTGAAGTATGAAGATGAGTTGTAGGAAATGTCTTTCTCTTCAAAATGAGCTTTGGATGGAATTTTTCTGATAATCCATGTGAAAGTTATGCCCTGGTCAATTTCAGTTGACTTTTTCAACTGTCCAAATATAGCAACTTTTGCATCTTTGATGATTTCTGAGCCAAATTTTGAGAATCATGATCAAGCATTGATCAAATGATGTTTGTGGCTTCAAAATGATATGTTGACCAAAAATTTGAACTTTTGACTGCCAAATGACCATTTTGCCCCTACAGTTGACTGTAGTGCAATTTAGGGTTTTGACTGTGCAATTTTGAGCTGAATGCCTTGAAACTTGATATGAGGATGCTTGACCATGTTTGTAAGCATATGAGACTTGATTGGGCCTTTGAAAAATTCCTTCCTTTGATCAGAACCCAAACCCTAGTTTTGACTGTAGGGGAGACTGTTGCACTGCACAACCCTTGGGGAATTTTGTAGCTTGGCTTGGCAATTTCTTGAGGAATATGGGAGGGCAAATTTTGGGGTATAACAGTTGCCCCTGTTCAATCTTCTTAGACCTGAGGATGCAGATTGGCTGACGTGCCTTTCGTAATCCGAGGGTAGAAGATGATTGGACACTAGAATGCCCAGAAATTTGCGCTCACATAGTGGCAGTGATGGTGGAATGGGCTTATAGATGCCATCTGGATGTTTGATTGCGTAAGAGATTCCTTGGCGAGAACCTGTATACCTGCAAAACAGAAAATGAGTACCTTAGCATGAATGGTAAGAGAACCTCGGGCGACTTTAACCTCAACAACGCTCGTTGAGAAAAAATCTTGGGTGACTTTAACTTCAACAACGCTCGTTGAGAAAAATCTGGGTGATTTTAACTTCAACAACGCTCGTTGAGAAAAATCTGGGTGATTTTAACTTCAACAATGCTCGTTGAGAAAAAATCTTGGATGTCTTCTACTGGGATAAGAATCAGGGAGATCTTAGGGTCGATCTGACTGAACCAGAGAGGCCTTTGACTGGGTAAGAATCAGGAAAATCTTAGGGTCGATTTAACTGAACCGGTATAGGTCTTGAAATGTCTTCAACTGGATAAGCATCAGGGAGATCTTAGGGTCGATCTGACTGAACCAGAGAGGCCTTTGACTGGATAAGCATCAGGAAAATCTTAGGGTCGATTTAACTGAACCGGTCTAGGTCTTGAAATGTCTTCAACTGGATAAGCATCAGGGAGATCTTAGGGTCGATCTGACTGAACCAGAGAAGGCCTTTGACTGGATAAGCATCAGGAAAATCTTAGGGTCGATTTAACTGAACCGGTCTAGGTCTTGAAATGTCTTCAACTGGATAAGCATCAGGGAGATCTTAGGGTCGATCTGACTGAACCAGAGAAGGCCTTTGACTGGATAAGCATCAGGAAAATCTTAGGGTCGATTTAACTAAACCGGTCTAGGTCTTGAAATGTCTTCAACTGGATAAGCATCAGGGAGATCTTAGGGTCGATCTGACTGAACCAGAGAAGGCCTTTGACTGGATAAGCATCAGGAAAATCTTAGGGTCAATTTAACTGAACCGGTCTAGGTCTTGAAATGTCTTCAACTGGATAAGCATCAGGGAGATCTTAGGGTCGATCTGACTGAACCAGAGAAGGCCTTTGACTGGATAAGCATCAGGAAAATCTTAGGGTCGATTTAACTGAACCGGTCTAGGTCTTGAAATGTCTTCAACTGGATAAGCATCAGGGAGATCTTAGGGTCGATCTGACTGAACCAGAGAAGGCCTTTGACTGGATAAGCATCAGGAAAATCTTAGGGTCGATTTAACTGAACCGGTCTAGGTCTTGAAATGTCTTCAACTGGATAAGCATCAGGGAGATCTTAGGGTCGATCTGACTGAACCAGAGAAGGCCTTTGACTGGATAAGCATCAGGAAAATCTTAGGGTCAATTTAACTGAACCGGTCTAGGTCTTGAAATGTCTTCAACTGGATAAGCATCAGGGAGATCTTAGGGTCGATCTGACTGAACCAGAGAAGGCCTTTGACTGGATAAGCATCAGGAAAATCTTGGGACGATTTAACTGAACCGGTCTAGGTCTTGAAATGTCTTCAACTGGATAAGCATCAGGGAGATCTTAGGGTTGATCTGACTGAACCAGAGAAGGCCTTTGACTGGATAAGCATCAGGAAAATCTTGGGACGATTTAACTGAACCGGTCTAGGTCTTGAAATGTAGCTTGAGAACTTAACTGGATCTTTCTTGAAAGGTAAAAGTCAGTCATATGCAATGCATGATATGGATCAAGCAATGATGTTCTCAACATAAATGAGATTTGTAAGATATGATGTGTACATGCATGCTATAATGATGTATGTGATGTTTCATGTATATTTTTGTCTAGGAAAGTGAATCCTTGACGGGTGCCGGGAAGTCGTATCCTGGGCTGATGTCGAAGAATAGATTTTGCTTCCGCTGGGGATGATAACTGCAAGGATACCGGTAGGAGAAGATGACTCCGTTGCGGAATAAACTTGGCGAATGGAAGATTCTGCGGGGGGAAAAGATATTCTAGCGATCATGCTGGGAAGCAATACTCTGTGGGGATAGAGATGCTTTGCTGAGTGTTGATAGCAGTAATTTGCTGAGGATGTCTTTGTTGTTGGAAGTGTTAATGGACTTCGCTGGGGATAGGAAAGAACTATGTTGACGATGATCTTTCCGTGGCTTTTGGCTGAGGATAACCCAGTTATATCCTGTTAAGGAAATAACTCTTTGAATAAAGCCGGACGACGCGTTCGTGCTCTGCGAGGGGATAAGCTTCCAGAATCTACTGGGGATAAGCTTACTGCTTGGAGAGATGAATTCCAATTTTCCTGGGGAAACTGGATTGGACTCTTCTGGGGAGTTTTGGAATGTAATTTTATAAGTTGAAAGGGGGAACCTATGTAGGGTTGCATGCTGATGAGTTTGTGTAAAACTGTATCTGAAATGGAGAAGGAACCTGGGTAGGGTTACTTTGATGATGAGTTCGTGTAAAACTTCGTTTTTTTGGAAAGGGAGAACCTGTGTAGGGTTTCTGGGTGACGAGTCCATGTAAAACTGCATCTTGAAGAGAGGGAACCGATGTAGGGTTTCTTGGTGAGGTAAGTTCATGTAAAACTTCTTGATGAACCGGGGTGAGGTTATCTTGAGCTAAATCCATGTAAGACTTCTGGGGGGAACCAGGGTTAGGTTGCCGCAGGATAAGTTCGTGTAAAACTTCTTGACGAACCGAGGTAAGGTCATCTTGAGATAGGTCCATGTGAGACTCTTGGAGGAACCGGGGTTAGGTTACGGCAGGATAAGTTTGTGTAAAACTTCTTGATGAACCGGGGTTAGGTCATCTTGAGATAGGTCCATGTGAGACTCTTGGAGGAACCGGGGTTAGGTTATGGCAGGATAAGTTTGTGTAAAACTTCTTGATGAACCGGGGTTAGGTCATCTTGAGATAGGTCCATGTAAGACTTCTGGAGGAACCGGGGTTAGGTCACTTCGGGATAAGTTCGTGTAAAACTTCTTGACGAACCGGGGTAAGGTTACTTGTGATAAATCCATGTAAGATTTCTGGAGGAACCGGGGTAAGGTTACTTGGATAAGTTTGTGTAAAAACTTCTGGAGGAACCGGGGTAAGGTTATTTGGTTGAGTTTGTGTAAAAATCTCTGGAGGAACCGGGGTAAGGTTATTTGGTTGAGTTTGTGTAAAAATCTCTGGAGGAACCGGGGTAAGGTTACTTGGATAAGTTTGTGTAAAAACTTCTGGATGAACCGGGGTTAGGTCATCTTATGGAGGAGGAGTCTGTGTATGACTTTGTCTGAAGGTTGAGCAGAAACCGGTGTTGGGTTGCATGATTTTGATTAAGTGGATGATTGTCCTGTTTGGTCTCGGACGTTAGCCCACGATCTGGAATTTGTAAAGGTAGATGGTAATCATTTTTATGTTGATCTGTCCTTTGTAATTTGGTTGACAGAGCAATTGGATCGCCTGGATAGCTCATTATTGCCCCTGCTTCGGAGGTGAGGGAAGAGGATACCTGTGCGGGTGATCGACAAATCTTCGGGTAGGCAAGTGACGAGATACCGGAACATAGTCGTACACTTCGATCCCTAACTTTTGCCTGGACCGCCCTTTCGGGTTTTCAGTCCACCGGGATACCCATTTTTGCCCAAGCCGCCTTTTCAGGTTTTCGACTTGCCGGGTGTACATGTTTTTCGTTTCATCCCTTCAATTTGCCCGAACCCTTTTAGTTCGCCGGGAAGCCCTTATTTTTGCCTAGGTATGTCAACCTAGCGGGTCTTTGATTATGCGCAGTATTTTTTTCGACTATGTCCACGCTCTCAGAATGTAGGGAGTTGCCCCTGTTGGAAGTATTTTGCCATGCCCCAGATAATGAGCAATGTGCCCCTTGATTGGAGGTTCTTCTGTTCACAAGGTGTTCATCGTGCGAATTTCCCTGCTTGTTCAAACAAGTAGTCATATGCAAACAAGGTTATTTTAAGAATGCAAAAGTCTATGTCTGTCTTGAATTTTGAAAATGCATTTTTTGTAATACAGTGCGATGTCAACTCAATATTTTACAGCAAACCTTCAGGAGTCAGGATACCTTCGTAACAGTATGCTTTCGAACTAACCCATGCTTCAGCTAGGACTTTTAAGAGTTATATCGTGGCCTGGTTCACGGTTTAAGAAACAAAGGATAAAGGCTCAAATTATTTGTACCCACCCGCTCTTCGTGATGTTCTCCAAACCTAAACTCAGTTGATCGTGCGTTAGACCTTGTTTGAGTCTTTGCTCTGATTTTCCGGTGATGATTCGGATATTGAACGTTTATTTGAATAGGCAATCATCCCCTTTTTTGATGAGGGTTTGTGAGACCTCTTTTTTTTTTTTTTGATTTAGTTATCCCTTTCTTTTTTTTTTGCCTGAACTGTTTCCTTTTTGGGATTACAGTCAGCGGGATGCCCCAGTTTGGTAAGTCTTCTTTATTGGTTTTGACTTTTTGGGCTTTTCATTCATGAATTTTTTTTGATAATGACTGCCTGTCCTTATGATTGTTCGGAACCATCACTGTCTTTTGTTTTTGAAAAACTCATTTAGTGACATTCATTGTGCACTTGGATCGACTGAGAGAACTACCCTGCCCCAGGTTATGATTAAGGGTTTTGATTTTCGAAAATACAAACTCCTACTTCTTTGGCTCTGATGGGTTGACGAGGGATTATCGTCCTTATAACTCCAGTGTTTAGGAATTGAAACAATGCCTGTACCTCATCAGCGGGGTCTGTTCAAAAGCATACTGTAAATTGTGGTATTGTTTTCGTCATCCTCCCTCAAGAGGTTTAGAGTTTAGATCCAGAGTTGACATCAGAAAAAATATGAAAATAGTTTGCATATAGTGAATACGAATATATTGATTCAAAACGGACATAAGCGATGCATTAATGTGATAACAATGTTTAACATGAATAAATGTTTGAACAATCAAAGAAAAATACAACTTGAACA
This sequence comes from Vicia faba, assembly GCA_948472305.1. NCBI lineage: Eukaryota > Viridiplantae > Streptophyta > Magnoliopsida > Fabales > Fabaceae > Vicia > Vicia faba. The sequence continues at coordinate 1,412,051,524 of OX451741.1, read as the reverse complement.
TTTGAATGAACAAAAGACATTCTCGATGATTTGGTGTAGGATCAGTGTTCAAACTCGACCTCCTTGGCGTCAATCAGGTCTTGGATCTTGTTCTTCAGGGTCCAACAGTCGTCGGTGTCATGTCCAGGACTGTCAGAATGGTAGGCACATCTCACACCCGGGTTGTACTTGGAAGAGGAAGTATCAGGATTTTGAGGAGGATCCTTTAGTGTGATCAGTTTTGCCTTCAGCAATTGTTGTAATGCCTGAGACAAAGACATGTTGATGTCAGTATACTTCCTATCTTGATGCTTTATCCTACGCCTATTGCTCTTTCTTGGTTGAACGGGCGTGGGATTAGAAATCTGGATTGCCCCTACATCATGATGACCCTTTTTACCATGTATAGCATTGGACTCCTTCTTCCCACTATGGGGCTTTTTCTGAGCATCAGTAGGTGCGGTTTCTTGAATCTTCCCCGACTTGATACCAGCTTCGATTCTCTCCCCCGTCAAGACAAGATCTGTGAACCCAGCAGAAGAATTCCCAATCAGATGGTTGTAGAATGAACCAGACAAAGTCCCCAAGAACATGTCGACAAGCTCGCGGTCAGTCAGAGGTGGTTGTACCCTTCCAGCAAGGTCCCTCCATTTTTGAGCATACTCTTTGAAGCCTTCGCCTGTACCCATAGACATCCCCTGAAGCTGAGTACGCGTGGGAGCGAGGTCAGCATTATACTGGTAGTGTTTGTAAAATGCAGTGGCTAAGTCTTCCCAGGTACGGATGTTGGCTCCATTCAGTTGATAGAACCACTCGAGCTGAGTCCCCGAAAGACTCTCTTGGAAGAAATGGATCCATAAGTTTTTGTCAGCTGTATAGGGCTGGATCCTCCTTGTATAAGCCCTGAGATGCAACTTAGGACAGGATGCCCCATCGTATTTAGCAAAGGCAGGTACCTTGAATTTGCGCGGGATCACTACCCCAGAAGACAGACCTAGATCCTCGAAGTCCAGACCAGGCACCTTTTGTATCTCCATAGCACTTAACCGGTCTTCCAACTGTTTGTACTTATCCTCAGCCGGAGGGTACTGTTCGTCGTCAAAATCTGTCTCGTTGTCGGAGACCACTGGACTAGGCACCTCTCTCTCATGGTGACTGTTTTCCCTCACATATGGGGTAGTCCTCTCAGTTTCAGTCTGCGGTGTATTCCCAGATCTGCGCCTGGGGCTGAACAAGACAGTCCTCTTCTTCTTCTTGTCCTTCTTCAAGAGCAAAGCCTTCAGATCTTGCTGCCCCTGGGTCAAATTCATGATCAGCTCTTGGAACTGGGCGTTCTGAGCCTGGAGGTCCTTGATAGTCTGCTCGGCTGATGATTCAGGATTCATGACGATCGGCTGAAATAAACAGCGGAGAAGGGTAAACAACCTGTCAAAGGGATACCTGCAATGCAATGAGATGTATGACATGCATGTAATGTTTTCAAGGACCTCGCGGGGTAAACAGAGAAACTTTGTTAGCATTTGGGACCGGTAGCTTGATTGTAAGAACTTCATTTTGTTGAGAGTCCTTCGTCAAGGGTCAAAGGCTCACCATATCCAGTGGGTCATAGCCCCTGACAACCTTGGCTAGAGGAAAATAAATCCTCCTTGCCCCTTGCTGGGATAGTTGGTTCATCATGACCTGCATCACAAGCCCTTGAGATCCTTGAAATGGGTTAGGATGTATGCAATGGTATGATGTCATGCTATGCATGGGGTGATGTAGGTAAACCATGTTATGAGTCCCAACTAAGGACTATAAACAAACCCTTCAAGAAATTCAGTATACTTTGTTATGAGTCCCTATTAAGGACTATAAACAAACCCTGCAAGAAATTTAGTAAACCCTGTTATGAGTCCCAATTAAGGACTATAAACAAAACCTGCAAGACTTAGCAACCCTGTTATGAGTCCCAATTAAGGACTATAAACAACCCTGCAAAAATTTTAGTACCCTGTTATGAGTCCCAATTAAGGACTATAAACAAGACCTGCAAGACTTAGCAACCCTGTTATGAGTCCCAATTAAGGACTATAAACAACCCTGCAAAAATTTTAGTACCCTGTTATGAGTCCCAATTAAGGACTATAAACAAGACCTGCAAGAAACAAGTGTCAGGTAACAAGCACGCAGATAGTCAAGTACGAAGGCACACAAGTCACATAAAAGAAGCCCTTAAGGTTTAAGGCCAGCGTGGAGTCTGGGTATTACCCTCTTGAAGTTGGTGGGCTCAAACCTGTCCTATCAAAGTAACCGGGTTCTAAGGGTCCCAATATCACGGGATTGCTTTCATTGTTCATCGTTTCGATTTAGCCACTGAACTGGCGACCGAAATATTCCAGGAAAGCAACCCTCAGTTGAGTGTAGTATCGAGTATCAACCAACCTCGGACTGCACCAAAGTCAGTTATCTCACTACCCTAAAGAGGCCAAGATGGTTCAATTAAGGTTCCTAAGGTCTGTTGATGCTTCATGACACCACATGGAGGCCCCGTACTCTCCTTGACTGAACTCAAGGGTTACCGGTACACACCAAAGTGCCACATCAACGTAGCAGACTGCTTCAACCATGTCGGTATACCCCGCACAGTTCCCTCACAGCCTTGTTGCTACTTTCTAAGAAGGTATCCCCAGATCCGGGTTTAGGATCTATAGAACTCCCAAGACAGTCCCACAATTTAAAGCAAGCAAGTCAATACAATTGAAAACACAGTTATGAACTATCCCTAAGGTACACCCCACTTTAAGATACATCCCCAGCAGAGTCGCCAGTTCTGTGATCGGTGGATCTGGAACTGACTGTTTAACGCTGGTTCGCGAAATGTCGCGGAAGCAAGAGTCGCCACCGTCTTTTATTTTCTCCAAATGGAAAGGACAAAAGCACAGAAAAATTCCTTAAAGAGATTGCTCTCGGTTCGGGAGGTAGGTTATAGAAAGGGAAGGTGCTAGCACCCTTTCTATCCATGGTAATCCATGGGCTCTTAGGTACTTGCTCAATGTGTTTTCAAAAATGTTTGCTTGCTTTTCAATGTGGGTTTTAAAAAGTTTCTTTGAAAAATTTCAGTTCGACTCGTGCGTCAGAGTGTTTGAAAAATTTGCTTTGAAAGCTTTTGAAAAGTGTTGGTGTGAAAAGATTTCAGTTTGTTTGAAATTAGAGCAAGTATCCTTGAGAACCTACCTACCCTAAGGAATTCGTCTGTGTAAATGTCCTTTAAAGTAGTGCCATCCCACCATTGAGAGGTAGGTAGCACCACCGTCGGAGGTATTCGGGTCAATTCGAGTTTATAGGGACATGGTGATCACCAGAGTAATGGGAAGACACCTTAGAAGCTACCCTCATGCCAGGTTCCCGGATCATGAGGACTTACTAAGACGTCCTCTACTCGACGATCACCTTTCGAAAGGCAACAGTGAGGCGTACCCTAGGGGTGGTGTGTGCGAATTGTGTGTCATGTTTCAGTTTTTTGTCTTGTCATGTTTATTTGTGTTCTACGCTTGATTTTAATTAGGGCCATTCATTCTTGCATGCTTTTTAACAGTTATATATTTGCGGGAAAATAAATCTAAACTATTACAAATGGCGCGGGTCCACATCGCCAAAATTAAACTGGACCCGATTTGGACTGAAAAATAAATAAAGCGAATAAAAGTGCAAGAAATAAAATTATTACAAGGCTTTGGGACATGTACATAATTATAATAAGCGACAAAGTAAAATGCGCGAAACAAAATAATTAAAGCGACGGGCGTTGGACCCTTTTGCAAAATATCAAATTAATGAGGAATTAAAATGAAAGTTAAAAATTAAATGTTTTTTGGTATTTTTGTGTTTTTTAAGATTTAAAAGAAAAAGAACTTTTTAGAATGAAATTTGAAATGCAAATCCTAATTCTAATGTTTTTTAGTTATTGTGAAAATGTTATATTAATCTAAATTAAACCCTAATTTTTACTTATGTACATTTAATTATAAAAATAAAATAAATAAATAAATAATATTGTGACAAAAAAAGGAAAATTTAAAAGGTATAAAAAGTCATTAAACCTAATGCTATATTTTTGGATTTTTAGTTATTAAGAAAGTAGTAAAATCTAACCTAAATGCAACCCTAATTAGTTTACAAGTTTAATTATGAAAATTACTAATATTATGGCAAAAAACAAGGAAAGTTAAAAGGAATAAAAAAAGTCATTAACCTAATGCTATATTTTTGGATTTTTTTATGGAAGAAAGAATTAAAGTTAAAACCTATTTTACTAAATTTATTTACATGTAATTTATTTATAAAAGTAATTAAAATAAAAATTATATTTTTTGCCTTTTTCTGATTTTTTATGATATTTTTCATATTTTTGTAGAAATAATTAATTAATTAAAACAAATAAAATAAATAAATAACATAACAATTGAGAAAATGAAATATAAAAAGAAAATCAAACCAGGGGGGGTAGCCCCAGAATTGGAGGTAAGGCCTAGCATTCTGGCCCATTAACATTGAAATCCACTTGACTTTTCAGTTCACGTGCCAATGCGTTGACCATAGCGTATCATGTGCCTTGAATCTGAGCCCTTTGATTGATCTACTGGGACGTGTGGACGATGAGTTTTGAGTGTGTATGGTATGCCCTGGACGTTAGCGCTGCACAAGATCTTGTATTGAAAAATATTATTGAAATTTATACAGACCTGGGGTTCGAACCCAGGTCTTAGACAATGCAAAGGAATACGCCTGCCACTGAAGCACTTGAGTTACTTTTAACATATAATGATTAATGAATATAATAAAAAGAAAAGAGAGTTAGTGGCCTTCAACGCGCCAATTTTTGAACTGACGAATCACAGCGTGCCATGTACTCATCTTCCTCGCGTTCCTGAAATACAAAACACAGAGGCAACGGTTTCAACGCGTTGTGTTAGGCATGTTTATGAAAAATAGCGACTAGCGCTGTGACATCAATAAATTGATCGCGAGGGTCCATATCTCCTCGTCTTGATGAGCTGGTTTGAATGGCATAAGTCTGGAACCCTAATTTTACTGTATTGTGAAAGCCCTAAATCAAGCTCTGAAAAAACCTAGAATATGAAAATGGTAGAATCGCGCATGGCCAATGAAAACTCAATTGAACATGATGGTTAGTCTCAAAACATTATGCTAAACATGAATCAATGGACAAAATGCTGTAAAAATGTTTAAATCATGATGCACGATTTTGGAAATTTTGCTATACAGTTCGAGTTCTAACTACCAATTCTTGGAGATTGGCTTGTTGTTTGTGATTGATACACGTTCAGAATTGCCCAAGGAAGCTAATGGGATGATTTTTATGCCTTGAATCCACCTCTAACCTTGAAATCAGTTTTCTGTTTTTATGGAAAAAAATTTTGTTGCAACAAGCCTTTGAGCGCAGCATATGATGTGTTAGGCTTAGGGTTTGACTCAGTGCTTATGATGGAAGAGAATTGGCTTCCTATTTGACCTTAATTCATGCTCATGAAAGAACAAGTCCTAGGTTTTTTACCATTAACCAAGTTTCCTTCTTTTTAGCCAAGACCTAGACCTAGTGTGAAATTTAACCCTAGCCTGAGTTCTTGAGTTGGCCCATGATACATGGAAGTTGTCCAAATTCACATGACACTATTCCATTGGTTTTTGAATTTTATTTGAATTTTTAAAGATTTAAAATGAATTAAATTATCAAAAATTAAATAAAATAAAAAAATCAATATTTGGTCTTGAAATTAATCATGGGACACGTGTGTGGCATGACAAGGATGAATCAAGTGGAAGAAAGTGGGCCCTTTTGTCAAAAATTGGAGTTTCAAGGATAGTTGACTTTTGCCATTTCACAAAAATTTCCCAACTTCTACAAGGCATAACTTGCTCAATTTTTAAGCTTTTCACATGTTCTTGGACATTTTGGAAAGGTATTTGAGTCCTTTAACCAATGCCTTTAGTCCCATGTCATTTTGATTTACCAATATCAAGTTATGGTCTTTGACTTAAAGTCCCTTTTTGTTGACTTTTGAAAATGACCTATAATGTTGAAATTGATAACTTTTTGTGAGAGCATTTCTTGGACTTGAAGTATGAAAATGAGTTGTAGGAAATGTCTTTCTCTTCAAAATGAGCTTTTGATGGAATTTTTCTGATAATCCATGTGAAAGTTATGCCCTGGTCAATTTCAGTTGACTTTTTCAACTGTCCAAATATAGCAACTTTTGCATCTTTGATGATTTCTGAGCCAAATTTTGAGAATCATGATCAAGCATTGATCAAATGATGTTTGTGGCTTCAAAATGATATGTTGACCAAAAATTTGAACTTTTGACTGCCAAATGACCATTTTGCCCCTACAGTTGACTGTAGTGCAATTTAGGGTTTTGACTGTGCAATTTTGAGCTGAATGCCTTGAAACTTGATATGAGGATGCTTGACCATGTTTGTAAGCATATGAGACTTGATTGGGCCTTTGAAAACTTCCTTCCTTTGATCAGAACCCAAACCCTAGTTTTGACTGTAGGGGAGACTATTGCACTGCACAACCCTTGGGGAATTTTGTAGCTTGGCTTGGCAATTTCTTGAGGAATATGGGAGGGCAAATTTTGGGGTATAACAAACCTCTCCATGGACCATTCTCTTTGATCCGTCAAAAGCTCTCACCATGATGTCACTAGGTTTCAGCACCAAATCATCACAATCCAACCTATCTAGAGCATATTTAGGTAAGATATTCAGAGAGGAACCAGTATCCACCAACACATGGGCTAAAGTGGTTCCTTTACACTCGATGGAAACATGCAGAGCTTTATTGTGACTCTTCCCCGCCGGGGTCAAATCTGCATCTGAAAATCCCAAACCATTGTCAGCAGTCAAACTGGCTACACAGTTTTCAAATTGGTCGGCCGTAGTTTCTTGACGGACATGTGCATTTTTCAAGAATTTTATCAGTGCTTGAGCATGCGCCTCGGAGCATAGCAACAAAGACATCATAGAAATCTTCAAGGGTGTTTGCCCCAACTGTTCCACTGTCTTGTAATCACTTTTTTTGATAATTTTTAAAATCTCCTCCATCTCTTCGGTAGATGGATCCTCAATGATAATATCTTTTGTGGGCGCCTCTGTCCTGGCTGGCTCAATCATTTTCTCCTTTCCTCGAGTACCAGCAACAGGTTTAATAGGGGCAATACGAATGGGTGTAGTTGTGGTTATCGGAGGTGAAATTTCTAGAGAGAAGATCCTCTCCATCCTAGTAACTTTACTTGATCCAGTAATGTTTTTAATGTCATCAGTTTCATCTATGGCAATCCATGAATCTTGTTTGATACCATGGTAATACACTTCCTCCCCATAATTCCAGGGCATAGCCTTATCAAAAGAGTAGGGGACTGGCCCCGATGTGGTGATAATTAGTGGAGCTATTCGTGGTTCAACGGGAATCCTAATAGGACCTTTGGAGGTGATCCTAATAGGTTTGTTTGATATAGTAATGATAGAAACGTATTCAATCTCTTGAGATACCTTTTTGGTCTTACTTTTCACAGATGGAATTTTCTCAAATAGAATCTCATGGCTATTCATCAGGTGTTGGACACCTTTCTTTAGCCATTCATAACCATTAATTTGTACAGTACAGCAGCAACAGTCTTCAAGGCAGCCAGAGGATACCTCGACTTTCAAAAAATTCTCTTTAACAGTCTTCAAAGGAGTGGTTAAATTATTGAAGGAGGAAACAAAAGAAGCATCTTCAACAACATTGATACCCTTACCATGATTTGGCATGGGTGTAGTGATCACGTTAGGAGTTGGTGGAGGGTCGAATTCAATTATCTTGTTATCAGTTAGGTCTTGGAATTTTCATTTTAACGCCCAACAAAGGTCAGTGTCATGTACGGAACTATTGGAATGGTAGGCACATTTTGCATTCGGGTTATATTTTGGAGATGAAACATTGGGATTTAAAGGGGGATCCCGCAATGTTACCAAATTGGCCTTCAACAGGTGTTGTAGGGCTTGAGATAGTGACATGTTGATTTGGGTAAATTGTCTCCTCGGGATATCTGGTCTTTGTTGATTAGCTTGTTGTTGTGGTCTTTGAGTAGAAGTTGGGTTGGAGATCAAAACTATCCCTAATGAATGATGATGGTCATTCTTAGCATGACTCCTTGACCCATACATAACATTAGTCTCTTTTTTACCAATAAATGGATTTTTCACAGCATTTGAAGTGGAGGCCATGGGTATCTTCCTACTTTTAATCCCGCTTTCAACCCTCTCACTAGTTAAGATCAATTTGGTAAATCCGAATGATGAACTTCCAATCAGCAAGTTGAAAAATGATCCAGTCAATGTTCCCATAAACATGTATACAAAATCTCTATCAATAAAAGGTGGTTTCACCCTGCTATCCAGGTCTCTCCATTTTTTAGCGTATTCTTTGAAGCCCTTGTTGGAACCCATGGTCATTCCTTGTAATTGCACCCTAGTTGGCACAAGATCAACGTTATATTGATATGGGAGGTAAAAGGCAGTGGCCAAATCCTCCCGAGTATGGATGTTAGTCCCTTCTAATTGGTAAAACCACTCCAATTGCGTCCCAGATAGACTTTCTTGAAAAAAGTGCACCCACAATTTCTTATCAGTGGTATGCGGCTGAATTTTGCAGACGTAAGATCTTAGGTGAAGCTTCGGACATGAAACACCATCGTATTTGGAAAAAATAGGGATCTTGAACTTGTGGGGAATGACTACCCCAGGAAACAAACCCAAGTCACCAAAGTCCAAGCCAGGCACAATTTGAAACTCCACAGCTTTTAGTCTGTCTTCTAGTTGCTTATATTTATCGTTGGCCGATGGGTATTGCTCATCCGAATAATCCTCGTCTTCGGAGATTTGATTGTTTCCACCCCCAGCTCGGGTGCTTCTGGCATCTTCATCTTGATTCTCATCCTCCTCGGAGGAGTCTTCTTCAACTTGAACTTGTCGAATAGGGCCTTTAAATCTCTTCCCCATGTTGATTATAGTTTTCTTCTTGGTATTCTTCTTCGTGATAAGAAGTGTCATCATTTCTTGTTGCCCCTTTGCTAAGTTGAGCAGAGTCTCTTGGAATTGAGAGTGTTGAGTCTGCAAATCCTTGACAGTTTTCTCGAGATCCATCTTATACTGAAATAATCAGTAGAAAGATGAGGAAACCTGTTTCAGAAAACCTGCTTATGATATGATGCATGTTATGGGAATGAAATGTTTTCAAAGACTTTTAAGATTTAAGTTTGCTTAACCAAAGAGGAAACAAAACATCAATTGTATTAATAAGTTCAAATGTTACAAATGCCTCTTTGGCTTACAAAACAAAAAGGCAAAACTCCTAAAACAAAAGGCTTAGGTTTCCCAGTAGTGCATCCTCTTTGGTGCAATGTAAGCATTCAGGCTTCGCTCCTCGTGAGTTGCCTTGTAAGCTCTAACACTTTATTCTCACTTGTATATAATTGGGCTTCAAAGGTGTCTCGCTCTCCCTTGAGTTGAATCCATGATCTTTGCAACTCCTCCATAATTATTGGTAAGATGGCTGGATACAGAATCATGAGGTTTTGAGCGCGAGCTCTCACCCACTTGAGATAAGGCTCTAAAGGAATAGAGTTCTTATACCCCAAAGTCTTGCTATCAACCTTGTTTACCATGCCCCAAGCTCGTACAAATTTTTGACAATAACCTTGGTTATCATTCTCATAGTCAAATACAATACCTTGGACAAGTGCGTCATGAGGATCATCCCTCCGAGCTACCCAAACTGTCATAGATCCAAGCAAGGATTATAAGTGATACCTCCCCTAATACCAAGGAGTGGGATATCAGGGAATTACTCACAGTGATCAATAATGGTAACATCCTTCAAATATCGATAACACCAATGAATATCTGAATGTGAGAGTGTCATCAACCTTTGAGACTACCTCATGCCTTGTTCATTCTTCAAAACTGGTTGAGGAAGGTGCAAAATAAACCACCTAGACAGCAATGGAGTGCAACACATAAGAATCCCCTTTCTCTTCATGGTACGGGCTTGAAGAGAATGCAAAATGTCTCCGAGCAGGGTAGGCACCGGGTTACGAGATAGGAAGATTTTGACCGCATTCACGTCTATAAGTTGGTCTGGGTTATGAAACAATATTGTCCCATATATTAGAAGAGCCAAAACATATTCAAAAGCATGCAAATCCAGAGCATCCCAAAACAGTTGAGCCTTCTCAAACAGAAACTCGGCTAGAAAACCCTTAACACCACTTCTTGTTTCCCAATTAGCCACGATGTCAGACCATTGCAAATGTAAGGATAGAGCAATCTCTTCAGGTCTTAGGTCTTTCTCAATACCTATGAAGGGTATTTGATCAAGAATAGGTATTCCCAATAGTTGAGAGAACTCTTCCATGGTAGGCACCAATTGGTAATCAGGAAATGTGAAACAGTGATGTTTAGGATCAAGGAATTGAAAAAGCACATGTACCATATCTTCTTCAAAGTTTGAGGTAACCAAGTTGAGGAGTCGACCATACTTCTTGGTGAACGGAGAATTTTCAGGGACCTTTGATGCTAACTCTTTGAGTTGAGAAGGCACTTTCACAAGGTTGATTCGGATGGTATTTCTGCAAGTGGAAGCCATATCCTACAAAACAGAACAAAGATAAATCTCTGGGTCCTTGAAATGGTTAGTGCAAATGCTATGGTATGATGTCATAATGTCATGTACAAATAATCATATACAACCAAAACAAAACAAGTCCTTAGGTTTAGGCTTGCGTGGAGTCCATAGGTAAGTACCCTCTTGAAGTTTAGTTAGTTCAACCTATCCTAGAAAGTAATCGGGTTCTAGAGAATCTCAATATCATTGATCTTTCTTCGTCAGGCATTATTTCACCATAAGCCTCTATTTTGGCGACTGAAATATCCCGAAAGTCCAATCTCAATGAGCATAGTATCGAGTATCAACCAACTTTGGACTGCACCAAAGCCGGCTATCTCACTACTACCTAATGGAAAAGTTTTTCAACTAAAGGTTCTATGGTTAGTTAGTGCTTCATGACACCACACAACAGCCTCGTATTCTCCTTGATTTTCCACAAGAGATACCAGTACCCACAAATGTGTCACACTAACATAGCTATTGTTTCAACCGTATCGGTCTACGCCGTACAGTCTCCACAATCTTTGCTACCTACCTAATGATGTTACCAGATCTAGGTAGAGGATCTATTCAAAAACCAAAACACCCTTTTAAGAGTAAAGCAAGCAACTCAAACAATTAAAGCATTTAAAGGTGATCTAGTCTCTAAGGTAACCCCACTTTTAAGTACACTCCCCAACAGAGTCGCCAGTTCTGTAATACGGTGGGAGAACTGACTTGGGTGTTTTGCATTTTATCGCAATTTTTATGGATCACAAGAGTCGCCACTGACTTTTCTTTTTATCCAATAAAAGAAAGGGTGAAAAGAACAGGAAAGACCTTTTGAAAATTTTTCTTAAGTTTGGGGGGTAGGTTATGAAAAGGAAGGTGTTAGCACCCTTTTCATTCATAATTATCTACGGGCTCTTAGTTTCTAGCTCACTTTGAAATGCTTTGTAAGTGTGCTTGTGATTTGTTTTTGAAACTATTTTTGAAAAGTGCCATTGTTTATGCGAACTTTGTAATGATTCTCGTCTCTATAAGAATGTATACAAAGTGTTTGACTTTTGAAAATATTTCATTGAAAAGTGTTGGTGTGTTTGAAAAATGAAATGTTTGTGAGCAAGAAACTAAGAACATTCTACCTACTCAAAAAGTCTTTGTTCTTTTCCTTCTCCTTTAGATAGTGTTATCCTACCATTAGTTAGTAAGAAACCATATCATTGGATGTGAAAGGACAAGCGTGGGTTATCGTACAGTTATAGAAGGCAACATTGTAGGATACCTTAGAAATTTGTCGTAAGGGTCTAAGATCATTTACCGAAGATAACATTGAAGGGTCATCAAGGGACTATGATCTTGTAATCGAGGGTCTTTGCTAAAGTATCCCACATTCGAGGGACATGACTGTTTTATTCTAAGGCAACAAGCGAGGGTTAACCCTAGAGGTGTAAATGTGCGAAGTGTGTTGTTTTCATTTATTTGTCTTGAATTAGGGTTGCCTATTGTTAGGTTTTAAGTCTTGCCATACAAACCCTAATTACTAGCAATAATATTGAAAGTGATAAATAGCGGAAACTAAAAGTCTTACGCTATTACATCATTTTAGGGGATGGGGATACAAATTACAAATGAGGATTAAAGCAATTAAAACCTAATTATTATTACAACCATATTGAATAATGCAAAAACAAAATAAATATGCAAGAACATAAAGATAATATGAAAGAAGAGATAATTGTTTTTTGTGGTTTTGGATGGAAAAAGTTTTAACCTAACTAGTTAAACTAAATTAAATGGAGAGAAATTAATTAATTAAATTCCTAAATTCTAAGTTAATTTTATTAAAAAGAGCAAATTAAACTTAAACCTAAGTCTAATTCTATTTTAGTTAAATTAAGAAAAGAAAATATTTTTGTTTTAGAGTTTTATGTTTGAAAGAAATTAAAGTAAAATGGAAATAAAATAAAAAATTTAGTCTAAGTATTTAATAAAATATTTTCTTGTATTTTTTAATTAGAAATAATAAAAAAATAATATTAAAAGGAAATAAAAGAAAATAAAATAAAAATAAAAATTGAAAGCCAGGGGGTTAGAAAAGGAATGTTGGAGGTTAGAGAGTAAAAAACAGTTTTTGTTTAGGGCCCAATAGATTTTTGAAATCAGAAATAAAAAGCAAAAAATAAAAAAATGGGTTGCGTATTGTTTAGCAACCAGGGGGAGAAGGAAAGCAAAAATGAATGGCCCATTGGAGCGAGGCCCAAGCACGCATGTTCAAACAAAAAAAGAAACAAGTGAAAATATGAAAAATGTAAAAGGTCTCGCTAGGGCTTGAACCCATGACCTTGTAGAGGTATACCTTACGCGCGCTTGCTGCCAATGGAGTGGCCTGTACATCCGGTATAGAAACAAGTTGCAATAAATATAAGATAAAGCAAGTCCATAATTGTACTTCATCTTCTTCCTCATGTCAGCCATAACTCTAACTTTCTCAACTCTCAACCATTCTCAAAAGTAAGAACATCGAACTTGTTAGAAATTTCACCACGATTTCAAATATGTAACTAACTTAAGCAATAGATCAAAGACGAGCATGAATTTTAAATGGTACCAAATTCTAACCTAATTTTTCAGGAAGTTCAAACTCAAAATTCACATTACTCAGGCAACATAAATGAATTTTAAGGACATGGTTAGTTTCAGGGCTATGATGTCTATATTTTCTTTTAAAATGGAAGCCAAATGATGCTTGTATGAAGAGTTAGAATTCCATAAAACTCACCTTGCAGATGGAGATTGTGTTTTGAGTTAGAGCTAACTTCAAGGTGTTGCAATGATCTTGTTAGCTTCCTTGAACCTCTAGGAAGCTAATGCAATGCTTAGCTTGAGCTGAGAGTGCCTGGAATGTTCTGGAGAAGTCAAGTTGCAGAAGTGCAAAGTGAGGTTTGGAAAATGGTGATGGAGGTGTTACAGCTGTAAAACGGGGAGGGGGTGAGTTATATTTGATGTAAGGAAGCTTTATGATTAATTTGGAGAAGAAACACATGAGTGGTTTATAAGATGAAAATTCTTGGGCAGAAATGACAGGTTATGGTATTTTTAGAGCAATTTCTGGTTTGAGGGAGTTTGAGGGAGTTTCCAGGCTTCTAATTTCGTGACCTAAGTTGCATAATAGTGCCTTAATTTATAAAAGAAGGTTTGGAGGCTTGAGGTGGTCAGAAGCAAAAGTTCACATGTTATGGTCATTTGACTTGTTTTTGAAGTAAGCTTGACAAGCATTGTTCCAAGGCAAGGTACAAGGCTAACTAAAGTGGTTAGGAACTTTAAACATGCTTATCTGATTGTGTAGAGGATTCTTGTGCAGAAAGAACAAGTGTAATTCTCAAGACAAGTTGACTTTGTGATTAAAGCAACTTTACTAGAATGGCAATGTTACTTTGTGTCATTAATGGAAATGCAACTTGGATAATGGTTCAAATGATTGGACAATGGCTCTATCAGTTGTGTAATAAATTAATTATGAAGTGAAACACAAGTTAGAAGCTTGCAAAGTGAAGTTATGCAGCATAGGCTAGGGTTTTGCTCAAGTGTTCATCACAAAAATGCCTTTTAATTCAAGAATGGATGCCCAACTTCCTCTCTTCGATTCTATTAACTCAAAAATGTTTTCTTCAAGTTCTTGGAAATTTTGAAAAGCTTGAAACATCCTTTTCAACTTTAATGTTTTCAATTTTTACTAAATCAAATTGGAGCTATGTGAAAAATAGCCAAGAAGTTGGGACAAAAAATCTTCCTAAACTAGGTCAAAACACTATGCCAAAATTGACTTTAGACAGCGCCACATAGACAGCGCTTATGCCCTAAGCGCTGCTATAGGTTTTCAGTAAAAAAAAATTAAAAAATTAGAATAAGCGCTGCTAAAGGTATACTATAGACAACGCTTATTATAAGCGCTGCTATAGGCCTTACCATAGACAGCGCTTTCTTTCCCTAAGCGCTGCTATAGGTTTTCAGTAAAAAAAAATAGAATAAGCACTGCTAAAGGTTATACTTTAGACAGCGCTTACTAAAAGTGCTGCTAAAGGTGTTATTCTAGGAAGCATTACTAAAGCCTAAAGCGCTGCTAAAGGGTATACCTTAGACAGTGCTTTCCATAAGCGCTGCTAAAGGGTATACCTTAGACAGCGCTTTCTAGAAGCGCTGCTAAAGGCATTACTCTAAAAGCGCTGCTAAAGCCTAAAGCGCTGCTAAAGGCAATACCTTTAGCAACGCTTCTTGAAAGCGATGTCTAAGGTAATTAAATAGTGTCTAAATCCCTAAATTGGTTATCAGATTTCCAGAAATCCCACATTGTACAAACGAAACCCCACACCCAGAAAACGCTCTTGTTCATCTTCTTCTCTAACTCGTCTCCTCCCATTCACCATCCAACCGTGGTTCTTCCTCTAACTCTTCTCCAACTCGTCTCCTCACCGTCCAACCGTGGTTCATGCCAGAAAGCTTCTGATTTGTTGTCTCGTTACAGAGAAACTGATTTGCATATTTTAGACACTTGTGAGTTGTTATCTTTCTTTAGTATCTCAGTTTGTTTGTTGCCTTAAGAAGAAAATGCATTATGTCATTCATACACTCTATTATGTCAAAATCTATGTGGGATCTATTTTGTGGGCCTCATATGAAATTTATCCAATAATGAAAATTGTGTCAGTGGAGAGAGGGTGTTTATCTTGCCTCTAAAAGCTATAATCTATGGATTTTAGCTTCTACTTGGTTGATCTTTGCATAAACCTGAAGATATCTTGCTCTTTGTATATTTACGACTTTTTGATGGTTAATTATTTTTAGCTTTGCAAACATGGGATTCTCCGGTTATACGAGGGAAAGGGCTAGAGGCACGTGAGGGTCATAGTGCGGCTGTTGTTGGGAAACAGCTTTACATTTTTGGTGGTTGTGGAAAATCTGCTGATAATAATAATGAGGTTTAATACAATGATCTTTACATACTGAATACAGGTAACGTTTGCTCTTCATACTGCGGTACTGACTGTTATTTATTGATCGAGTTAGTTAGTTCATTACACAATAAATACCCTTTGACATTTAAATGAGATCTTATGTAAGTGATACAAAGTATGGTAAATTGAATGGGAACGTTTGGATTCGAGAATTTGTCTTTTGCTTTTGATTATAGTATCTGATGTGGATTATTCTAATGGTTCAGTTTTACTGTTTCACCCGCAGAGACACTTGTTTGGATGCGCCCTACAACATCAGGCACACCACCATCTCCTCGTGATAGCCACACTTGATCATCTTCTTCTCCAACTCATCTCCTCCCATTCACCGTCCAACTGTGGTTCTTCCTCCAACTCTTCTCCAACTCGTCTCCTCACCGTCCAACCGTGGTTCATGCCAGAAAGCTTCTGATTTGTTGTCTCGTTACAGAGAAACTGATTCAAAAACAGTGTGAGCCTTTACCTAGAAGAAGAATTTTCACAAAATCGGTTTCATCTAAGGTAAAATTTCTTCATCCTTTTCCGGTTTCACTATGGAAGCCTGTTAGTAATAAAACAGTGAATTGGAATGGTTTAAACTGCAAGAGTTTCGAGTGTTTGAATGGTAGGAAACTGAATAGAGATTGTGTTCATTGCTTTGATTTGGTTAATGGATATGAGAATCAAAGATTTATTAAGTCTAAGAGTAAGAATGATTTTCTTGTTGATGATGTTTTGCAATTAGGAAATGGTGGGATTAGAATAGGTTTTGATATTGGAATTGGTTTGAGGTCTTTTGCGGCGGTTATGGCTGAGAAGAATGTTACCGTGATTACTAGTACTCTTAATGTTAATGGTCCTTTCAATGAGTTTATCGCGGCGAGAGGACTTTTTCCGGTTTACTTGAGTTTGGATCATAGGTTTCCGTTTGTTCAATCTAGTATTCAACTTAGTAATAGTAAAAAATAACACAAATCATGAATCTTCGAATGAGTTCACAACTAAGCTAATGTCTCTAAAATTGTAACATTGACGATCATTGATTGAATATGTTATAGGACCATAATAGTAACATGAACTAGGCCTCTAAGGTTGGACCACATTCGTGGCTATGCTCCTTTCACTCACACATTACAATCCTTATTTCTAGAATTGTTCTAATCACATATTTGATTTTTGTTGACAACACACACTCTTTAAATTCATTGTACTCCCACCACATTGCTTATAATCCAAGTTAGTAATAATCAACACAAGAGGTTCACGTAACAATGACATATTCACTTGAATAATAAAATCTGTGTATACTTTGTGTTTTGGCAGAAACGCATTATAACGTTATGTGCCCTAATTAGTGTTTTTGTTTAACTTAGATAATAGTTAAAACCATGGATAAAAAATGGATGTGTGCTGATCGATTGTCAAAACAGTACGAGAAAGGGGTATTAGAGTTCGTTAAGTTTACTGTTGAACACGCTGAAGACCCGAATAGAATGAAATGTCCTTGCTTGGGTTGTTGTTATGTGGGTTGGGTTGACGTAGATGGATTAAAATCGCATTTACTAATGCGCGGAATTGATCGAAGTTATACGTGTTGGATATTTCATGGTGAGAAAAGCATCGAGAATGTTGAACCGGGGGTGAAAAGTAATGCGACCTATGTTTTATACGACAATGCCACAGATACATATGATTGTGATCGAGTTGAAGAGATTGCAGAAGCACTTGAAGAAGATCTTCAAGATTGTCCCAAAATGTTTGAGAGGTTGGTAAGCGATGCGGAGAAAACGTTGTATAAATATTGCCCCAAATTCACAAGATTGTCTGCGGTATTAAAATTGTACTACTTAAAGGCGCGCAATGGATGGTCGAATAAAAGTTTCACACAGTTATTAGCCCTTTTGAGAGATATGCTTCTTGAGGATAATGTTCTTCCTAATCGAACCTACGAGGCCAAAAAAATGTTGTGCTCTATTGGCATGAGCTATGATAAGATACATGTATGTTTAAATGATTGTATTTTGTTTCGAAACGAATATGCATCGTTGAATGAGTGCCCAAAGTGCGGTTTATCTCGATATAAGAAAAAATTATCTCCAGCGAAAGTCTTATGGTATTTTCCTATTATTCCGAGATTTAGACGCATGTTTCGTAGTGAAACCGATGCTAGACACTTGACTTGGCATGAAGATGAAAGAATTATCAATGGAAAGTTTCGACATCCGGAAGATGCACCACAGTGGAAGAAAATTGATAATGATTATCCTGATTTTGGAGGAGAAACAAGAAACCTTCGCTTGGCATTATCTACGGATGGAATGAACCCGCATGGTCTTCAAAGTATATCACATTCCACATGGCCTGTGATTCTTATGATTTATAACCTACCTCCATGGCTATGTATAAAGTGCAAGTACATGATGTTATCTATGTTAATTTCTGGGCCTAAACAACCAGGGAATGACATAGATGTATACTTGAAACCTTTAATCGAAGATTTGAAGATTTTGTGGGAGAACGGTGTGGAGGTTTATGATGGATATAGGAAAGAAAGTTTCAATTTGAGGGCGATGTTGTTTGGCACAATTAACTATTTTCCAGCATATGGAAATCTATCCGGGTATAGCATTAAAGGTGAAAAAGCGTGTCCTGTCTGTGAAGATGGAACCGATACGACACGATTGAAACTTTGTCAGAAGAATGTCTTTCTCGGTCATCGTAGATTCTTAAATTCAAAACATCAATATCGTGGATGGAGAAAAGCGTTTAATGGAAATACCGAACAACATAGAGCTCCACCTGGATTGATAGGTGATCAAATTTATGAAAAGGTGAAAGATGTGAGTATTCAGTTTGGCAAGCCTTTTGCACATAAAGTTGTCACAGGTGGGTGCAAGAAGAGGTCAATTTTTTTGAATTGCCATATTGGAAATCTTTGTATGTAAGACATTTTTTTGATGTTATGCATATTGAAAAAAATGTATTTGAAAGTGTTATTGGTACATTACTCAATATAAAAGGAAAGTCTAAGGATGACCTTAAAGCAAGAGAGGACATGGTAGAGATGGGAATAAGAACTGAATTAGGACCCGTGAAGAAAGGAAGACGAACATATCTACCACCTGCTGCTTATACTCTATCTAGAAAGGAAAATAAAATATTGTGTAAGTTTCTGAGTGAAGTTAAAGTTCCAGAAGGTTACTCCTCATACATTAGAAGACTCGTGATGAAAGACCTCAAGTTAAAGAGTCTGAAGACACATGATTTCCATGTCATAATGGAACATTTTCTACCAATAGGTATACGTTCTATTTTTCCAGAAAAAGTAAGAAGCGCTATAACTAAATTGTGTTTTTTTTTCAGGTCAATTTGTAGTAAGGTGATCGATCTTGAGATCTTACCAGTATTACAAAAAGAAATCGTTATTACTCTTTGTGACCTTGAAATGTATTTTCCTCCATCATTTTTTGACATTATGGTACATCTTGTTGTTCATCTTGTGAAAGAGACACAATTGTGTGGACCAACTTATATGAGATGGATGTACCCTGTTGAACGTTATATGAAAAATATTAAAAGGGTACGTGAAAAACCAAAGTCATCCAGAGGGTTGTATCATTGAGCGATACATTGTTGAAGAAGCGGTTGAGTTTTGTACTGATTTTTTTGTTTAATGTGCAATCCATTGGACTCCCCAAATCTTATTTTTTCAAAAAAAAAGAAGGTAAAAAATTAATTGGAAATGAAATTGTGACAGTATCAAGGGATGAACGGGATCAAGTGCATTTGTATGTTCTGCACAATGACACTGAGGTTGAGCCGTTTGTTGAAATGCACAAGGCTATACTCCAAGGTGAGAATTAAAGTAGAAATGAAAATTGGATAGTACGAGAGCACAATCAAAGTTTTATACAGTGGTTTAAGGATCATATATATTCAAAGTTTCATTCAGATCCTGCTTCAATATCAGACAGGTTGCGATGTTTGGCATATGGTCCAAGTTCGATTGTGTTCTCTTATAGAGGATACGAAATTAATGGATACACATTTTATACCAAAGAACAAGATGAGAAAAGTACTATGCAAAATAGTGGTGTCATGGTGGTATGTGAAGCAATGCACATTTCTAGTATGAAGGACTTAAACCCCAAATATGAAAATTTGTCATATTTTGGGGTTATCAATCACATCTGGGTGTTTGATTACGAGAAGTTTCAGATTCCTATCTTTGGTTGCAAGTGGGTACATACTAGTGGCATATGAATGGATAAGTTAGGGTTTTTGCAAGTGGATCTTAGTAGGGTGGGGTACAAAGATGAGCCTTTTATTCTAGCCTCTCAAGCTAAACAAGTGTTCTATGTCACAGACCCGAAGAGTACGAAATGGTCTATAGTGCTTTTATCTAACAAAGTGATTGATGATAAAAGTGTGGATCAAGGTGATGTTGATGTTGAGAATGAGTCGTATATTAGAAACGATCGAGATGAAAATACTACAGCGGATGAATCATATATCAGAAAAGATCATGATGAGGGAATTTGGATCAATCCCTCCATCCGCGTTCTTAAGAGATAAGTAATTCGGGATCCAACCAAGAAAAGAAAGAGATGTTAGTGAAAGAGGTAATATATATTCCTCCATACCTGTTAACACTTAGCAAACTTCTAATAAATTATATATTTGTCATTTTATATACTCAATTGATATTTGTCATTTTATATACTGAATAGATATTTGGAATTATATATTTGGAATTAAATATTTGTCATTAGATACTAATGTTTTTCTTTATTACAGGTTAGATGGCTAGTAACGAGGAGCACCCACACGATGATTCTATTAATGATGGAGACAATGATGGAGGAAAATCCAGTAAGGGAGTGGAAAAAGAAATTAAAAGAGGAAAAACTATTATGAAGAATATCATTCGTGATAGAGATAGAGGTATAAAATACGATGTGCATTGGAGTCCAAATGACCAATTAATTGAGCTTAACGGTTCTAAATTGACAAGTTACATTGGTACACTTGTAAGGAGAGAAATTCCAATAACTTGTGATGAGTGGAGAGATGATAAGCTGGATGATGCTAAAAATAAAATTTGGAGTGAGATACAGGTACTTTAAATTATGTCTTTAAATTATGATTATGTACTTTAAATTATGTCTTTAAATTACTTATACTAACGCACTTTGTGTATGTTTTTTGTAGAGGTCTTTCAACATTGATGACAGAAGAAAAGATTATTGTCTTGGATTGGCCGGCAAAATACTAAGAGGGTTTAGAACATATTTAAACATAAAATATCTTAGAGATGCCGAAAAAAAATTTGTTGATGCAGAGCGTCCAGCAGAATATGCATATGTGATTTCAGTTAAAGAATGGGATGTTTTTAAAGCCAAACGGAAAACCCCAAAATTTCAGAGTGTAAGTGACGTAAATCATCAAAGAGCATCGTCTTCCGCATATGCATACAAAAAGGGCGTTTGGGATATGCACGATTAGAACAAAAAATAGTAAGTATTTACAAATTGTAATGATATACTTGTTCATCAAGAGTTATAACTGAGCTTGTTTTTTGTGTTAATGTGTAGTTAAAAGAGGAGAGTAGTTCTGAAACATCTCTTCCGGAGCATGTTTTGTGGAAGGCTGCCCGTGTGGGTAAGGATGGAGTTCTTAAAGAAGATGTACAACAAATTTTTGAAAAATGCGTAAGTATAACATTAATTCTAATTAAATCAAAATTTTATTAACATATAGTATTCGTGTTTTTCCAATATTCATATGAATTTCTGGAGAGTCTGTCTCAGTCTACATCTCCACCAGATGATTGTAGGAGCATACTTAGTCGAGCATTAGATGTTCGTGAGTATTCTGGTCGGGTGAGGGGTAAAGGGCATGGGGTTACTCCAAGCTCCTTGAAAAAGAACAACTCAAAGACAAAATCTGCTAGCAATAAAGAACTGCAGGCAAGGTTGGATGCATTAGAAGCTGAATTTCTTGAATTGAGGAAGGAAAAAGCAAGACAGTACCAATCAGAAAGGGAAGCTTTGGGTGTTAAAGAAACTAGTGACATAGCTAGTGTTAATTGTGCAGCTCAACCAAGTATTCCTGAGGTACTTACATATATTATTATGAAATTAAATTAGTGTAATTTATTTAACTGACATATAGAGGTAAGGAGCCTATAATTAGCAACATTCCCACAGAAACAAAGAGTGTTGCTAAGAGGACCGGGGCTAGAAAGAAAACTACTTCACAATATAGGTCGTGCCTTCAGACATTTATAAGCTTCACAACTATTTCGCAAGGTGGTACTTCTCTTATACCCCTGGATGAATGGATTTATGGTTCTGAAGGCATGACAACAATTGGTAAGGAGGATTTGGAAGAAGTTTTTGGACACTTGACATTAGGCATCGCTGTTATCAATACATACATCAGGTATACTCCAATCAACTTTGTTTAATTAATTGCAGAATTTATTTACTCATTTCAATGAATAATTAATGTTAATGATGTTTTTATTTAAGGTTTCTATATGACAAGTTGATTCACCCGCGTGGATTGGAGTCCAGATTCGCTTTCATAAATCCCAACATTGTCCACGCAGGGTCAATCATCTCAAAACCAGATGAAGTAATAGCATTTGTGCTCAGTTTATTTATGGCCAAAAAAGATACAGAAAAATTGTTCTTTTTACCATATAATACTGGCCCCAAGTAAGATTTTCATTCTAAATTTCCTCTATTATAATTTTTCGTTTTTTAACGTTGTGCAGAAAATTTCCATCTAACCTTTGTTTAATATTCCAGTGGACACTGGTTATTGGTTGCAATTAATCCTGTGAGGGAAATTGTATATTATCTGGATTCATTGGGCAATGATTGGACAACATACCCAGATATGAAGAAGACGATTGAAACGTAAGTGAGATTGTTCCAAAATATTACTGTGTATATTTAATTATTTATGTTCGATAGTTATAAATATTCGTTATTATTTTATTATAGCATTCTACAAAGTTTTCGAGCACAAAGAGATATTCAAGTACCAAGGAGTAGAGTCAACAATATTTCTTGGATCAAAGTGGAGGTATAGATTTTCACAATTTTGATTATATAGCGATGATACTTGATAAAACAAGTTAAGGTGTATATCTTGATGTATATCCGTATTTTCTTTCCATGTGTAGTGTCCTCGTCAGTGCAATGGTGTAGATTGCGGTTATTTTATGTTGAGGTTTATGAAAGAAACTATTCTTTTGGACCGATTAGAGATTCCATCCACGGTATGAATTTCTAACTTAGGAATTATTTTCATATTTCTCATAAAATGCCTTAGTATTTTAATTAAATCATACTATGTTATATTATTATGTAGTACTTTGATGAATTCAAGTGTGCTTCATACTCAAAAGATCAATTGGATGAACTTATGGAGGATTGGTGTCAATTTGTTATGGAGTTGAGAGTTTTATTATAAGGTATAACTTTGAGTTTTGAGAATATAATATATGTCGTTATAGCTGTGTTACAATATTATTGTTTTTGTTGTTGTTATTTGATAACTTGTATGAATTTTGATTTTTTGATTTTGTTTTAGGTTATATAGGTGCAGCTCGATGTAGAAGATAGAGTTATTTTGTAATTCATTGTTGATTTTGTTTCATTGTTGTATATACTAATGTTGTTGTTGTGTATATTATGCAAAAAGGATTGAAGAGATGAATATTGATGTTGTTATAATATTGTTTCATTGTGGTATATTGATGTTGTTGTTGTTTAAAATGTTATAATGAAGCTATAAATTCTGGTGCAAAAATGGTGAGATTAATTTTGATAGGCAGCGTTTTGTTTTAAATGAAAAAAAAATTATATTTAAAAAATAATAAGCAAAAGCGCTGCTAAAGGGGGGGGGGGGGAATAGACAGCGCTTTTAATGAGAAACACTGTCTAAAGTGTTAGAAAAAAATTATATTAAAAAAATAATAAGGAAAAGCGCTGCTAAAGGGGGGGGGGGGGGGGGGGGGGATAGACAGCGCTTTTAATGAGAAGCGCTGTCTAAAGTGTTAGAAAAAAATTAAATTAAAAAAATAATAAGGAAAAGCGCTGCTAAAGGGGGGGGGGGGGGGGGGGGAATAGACAGCGCTTTTAATGAAAGCGCTGTCTAAAGTGTTAGAAAAAAATAATAAGGAAAAGCGTTGCTAAAGGGGGAAGGGGGGAATAGACAGCGCTTTTAATGAAAGTGCTGCCTAAAGTGATTGAAAAAAAATATATATTAAAAAATAATAAGGAAAAGCGCTGCTAAAGGGGGGGAATAGACAGCGCTTTTACCAAGCGCTGTCTAAAGTTCCACATTAAAAGTGTTGTCTAAAGTGTAAGCGCTGCTAAAGGGGCTGCTAAAGGGGGGGTACCTATAGCAGCGCTTTTGAAATTACATGAGCGCCGTCTATACCTTTAGCAGCAGAGGTTTTAGCAGCACTTTTAAGCGTTGTTAAAGGCCTAAAAAAGCGCTGTCTAATCCCTTGTTTGGTATAGTGAAATTTCACCAAGTGTTTAAGAAAAAGTGCATGACTTCATGGGCCTACAACTTAAAATTTAAGCATTATTTGGATATGATTCCTCTAATACAAAGATGTAGATTTCATAAATATCTACAACTTTCATGTTAAAAGTTTTCATTGAATCATCTTGGATCTTGGTGAAAAGATGGCATGAAGTAGTGAAATTATCATGTATAAAAACATAGAAAAATTTATAAGTCTTGAAAAGTT
Source organism: Vicia faba (assembly GCA_948472305.1). Classification (NCBI taxonomy): domain Eukaryota; kingdom Viridiplantae; phylum Streptophyta; class Magnoliopsida; order Fabales; family Fabaceae; genus Vicia; species Vicia faba. The sequence goes on along the minus strand of OX451741.1, from coordinate 1,412,027,082 downwards.
TGACTTTTTAAATTGACTTTTGACTTTATTGATTTATTGATGATTAAGCTTCATATTTTTGAATTTATTGATTAATATTTACTTTTGAAACTCAATCTTAATCAAAAAGTCAAAGTTTGACTTTTGGTGTATCATTTGACTTTTCATCAGTTGACCAAATTTCATCTATCAATTGTTTGATCTTGAGAGGTGAATTGAGTTATGAAATTAGGTCAAATGATGTACTTGAATCCTTGAGATCATGTTTCAAACCAATAAGTCATGTATTAGCTCAAAAGTCAAAAATCAGTCATTCTAATCAAAAACCCTAATTTTAACCATTTTACCCCTTTTGATGATTTGCACACTTTTCTTGAGGAATTATGATCCAAACTTGATCAACTGATGAATATGACTTCAAATTGTTGATATTGGTCAAAAATCTTGAAGTTTGACTGTAAGTTGACCTCAATTGACTTTTTAACCAATGCAGTTGATTTTTCAGTCATCTGATCAATTGACTGGGCAAAATTATGATTCAAGGCTTGAAACTTGACGTGAATGTTCTTAGAGGTCTATAATGATCCATGAAAGTCACTTGAGGCATTATAAGTCCATTTGTACTTGTCAAAATCAAAACCCTAATTTGGGGCATCAATGTTTAGGAGGTGGTTTGACCTAGTCAATACTTGTGCAAACTTGAGCTATTTTAAGATCTTGTGAGAAATGTCTTAAGAAAAAAGAGGAAAAATTTTGGGGTACAACACACAGAATTCGAAGGTTCAGAACCAACTTCAGAACACAATGGAAGTTGATATATTTTATGCATTTTTTACCTTGAAAAAGGATTTGAAAGTTGTTAGATGTTTTATGCATTTTCCAAGAAACGGGTGTTATTCTTAATGCAAGGATGCTAAATAAAGAAAAACATCTAAGGGAAACTAGATAGAATCTAATCCCTAATGTTATCATACAATGATTGATCGTACGTTTTAGTTTTGAAAGGGAAATCTCTACCATATGTTAGCATGCATGGATACCTATCCTAATGTCTAGTTCGAATCACCACCAAAGGATGAATAAAAAACTCCTAAAGAAACATAACAAAGGTTCACAACCTAAACCTATGTTTATCTCGAATCACCACCAAAGGATGAATCAAGAAATCCTAAAGGAACATGTCAAAGTTTCACAACCTAAGAAAACATGCACACAAGGATGGAAATAAAGTAATCCATAAGCTTAATAGAGCACACACATGTCATGAGTATCGCACACTAACTCAAGTCAAAATGCCTAGCCAAGATATCATGAATCGAGGCAAGAGATAAAGGGGGAGCTTTAGCCAAGGGGTCATATCAACCGAGGAAAATAAGCAGGGTATGATATGGGAAGCTTTAGCCAAGGGGTCATATCAACCGAGGCAAACAAGCTATCTGTGATGATACAACGTCTATACCATTGTATCGTATTAGCAGGCAAGAAGAGTAAGAGGGAAAGGTGATAAACATGGAGCGTAAACATCAAATAACGTGAGCTCAAGACAAAGTGTGGAGGTTTTATTGCGAAACCCTTTTCCACTTGATGACTCGATAACAAGAGTAGACACAACTCTGAAGCATCGTGGTGCGTCACGAGCTAAGGATGACACGGACGAAATGCGTGGGGGTTGATTGCTAACCCTTTCCGCTCACCTCCTTTTGAGGACTTCAATAGGGAACGGGGGAATAGATGCGAGCACAAATGTAAACACACGTGCGGAATACCTACTTCAAAGGTTGGATTTTAAACAAACACATATAACATACAGAAAGTGGTGCCTGCTACAAGACTTTAAACAGCGACTTCGAGCGCACGCTCTTTATTTCCTGCTTCTCATGATAACTAGGAGCAGTAAAGTGTTGAAATGAAATAAACCAAAATTAGAATGATATCAAACGAACAAAAGTCTGTAGCACAGCAAGTAAAGTAGAGAAACCCGGAAACTTCATGCAAGCTAGCATCAATACCAAGAGAATAGCGAGAAACCGACAATGTGAAAATAGATCACATGTGCAATACGTGCATCAAAAGCATCCAAATCACAGACAATATACCTGCACAAGAATTCACAATCCAGACAAAAAACACAAGCAATGTATATTTCTCATGTAATGAGAATCAAGATAAATCACGTCGGAAGCAAATCTCGAATCCACAAATAAAGTGGAATGCAAATGCTCTTCAATTGAAATAAACGATCGAAAGCTCTCTTAAAATGCCTTGCACAAGTCAACAAATGAATTAAAAATAACAAAGTGATGATAATCGAAGTTAAACATATATATCACAAATTAATTTCTAAAATCAATTAAAAATCTAACAAGTTTATTCTATTGATTTTGTAAATTTATATCATCAAAATATAGAAAAAGTATAAAAAAAATATCCTAAATCTAATACAAGAAAAAGGAGTATTAGGGGAGTGTCATCCTGAAACAGAGAGTGTGGTGCAGAAATCTGGTGCTAGGGCCCAATCTGCAATGTCCAATAAGCAATTTTTTGTTCCAATCTCCTGTTACGGCGACCTTTCATGAAAAACCACTTCACTCTCCTTCAACGACGAATCATCCTCATCACCGCTCCGTCTCGCTTCAGCCACGGTTCTCCTTCAAAGCTTCACTCTGTTCGTGGTTCATCGTCAAGCTTCGTTTTCAATCTCACTTCAATCGCGGTTCCGTCGAGCCTCGTCTTCAACCTCTGATTCTCCGTCTCAAATCGCAAGTTCGGTTCACAATGTCGCCGTGATTCACATGCTTTCTTCTCCGATCACCCATAATGTACCAGTTCTTCACGAACCTTTCCCGGATGATGAATGCAGAGTTGTTGCTTACTGCTTACGGATTGACATAGAAAGGTGAAGATGATGCAGATTGGAAGAAGATTTGTTGAAGGTGATCGAGGATGCCTTCGTTCTTGCGTTGATGCAGAAGGAGATTGCGTGATTCAATTGTAATTCGAAACTTAACTCAGATGTTAAAAGGAATAGTTCTGATAGGAACTTTGAAACAATGGATGATTGAATGAATATAAATTCTATTCCATGTAAAGAATCTTGACTTCAAACAATCCATATACTTGCATCTTAAAATCTTGATCCAATTTTGGAATACTTGAGCTAAAGTAACCACTTGAATAATCTATGAACGGGTCTTAATCGAATGAGCAAAGCAATATACATTCACTTCCAATCTTGGAAGTCTTAAATGACTTTGATGAAGTGAACCAAATTATGATCAAACATTGATTCAAAATTCAATTCTCCTTCTCAAAGAGTCTTTTAACTTTCAACCTTAAATCCACTAGCAACTTGCATGACATTCCACCCAATAAGAAATGGAGATAACCACAATAAAACCATAAACCACATCTTGTATCATGGATCCTTGCTTTACCATTCAATTTCCAAACCTCAATGGCCAATGATCTCAACACAAAAAGAATGTCTTGGAGAAGCCTTGGAGGTGAATAGTTTGAGAACTAGAGGATGAACTATAGCTCAAAAGATTCTCCTCTGAAGTGTTGATGGAAACCCTAGCATTAGCTAATCCACCCTAATTTCATACATTCATTGATTGAAGAAGAATCAGATATCATTTGATATGTAAACCTCAAAGGAACTGGAAAAAAACTGTAGCTTTAGGACCACTGATCGTTTGAACTTTAGGTACATTATTGAATGAATGTTATGCTGATGCAAATGTCTTGGTGGTATACAAATGAATGTGAAGCCTAAGCTAGATAAAAGAAATTAGGAGGAAAATTTTTGAGGTGCAACACACACCCATAAATTCTAACCCACTTTAGTGGATTCCACTCCAGACATAGAAACAACAAAACTTGGAGTGTGGGAATGTACCTACTTTCAGCCAAATTATTTTATTACGCATTTTTCAAATAGTTCATATCACTAAAGGTCAAATCGACATCAAGCCTAAAGATTGTTGTTTTTCTTGATTTAGACTTTGAAATAACTTAAAAACCCTAAGATCAAATGCGAAAGAGGTCCAGACTGCCCCACCCACCCAAAAATTCTATACTAGATAGTTGAAAAAACCTCACATAAAATAAAAAAAGATTTGCGGATTCCGCATGTCATACACACATTACACATCCGCATTACTATAGTCAGACATAACTTTTCGCCTCACAAGATGTTACTTAATCGACAACCTATTTTAAAGCGACTCTCTAATCTACATTACTGATAACTTAAAAACAAGTTTTAGATTCTAGAATCTTAATATCTCTTATAACCCCATGAAACATCCCACTTCTCAGCCATCGACATTCAGAAATTTGCATATATCGTTGTAGCTAATTGTTAAAGGACTATTTTTCTTAAAATTAAATCAAGGCTATAAAATTGAGATATAAGATGCCAAAATCTTACACAACTCAAGTTGAAATTGTAATTGTAATTGTAATTAATTAATAAAATCAAACAAACATGCAAAGTGGGGTCTATAAAATAGAAGGTAACAGACACAAAATTGGGACCCTTATATGGAAGAATCTAAAAAAGGTAAATAGGATAAGAGCCATATGCACTACAACAATTCCTCCTGCGACTTCTTTATGGAACCAAATCTCTGCCATACCAACAACTCATATACTATTAAACTGCTTATACAAATGCTCCCTTTAAAAGCATCCAAAATCTTCTACAAAAGTATAATACTAACTCAATATATATATCACCTTTTTTCTAATATCTTCTTTAAATTTTGAATAGAATGTGGAAAGTATATATTCTCAATTTCAAACTAGCCCACATGATCATGCATATACTATATGTTAAAGAACATAAATTAATTATATATTGCATATTAGTATTAATTTTCACATGATCACACATACTATTACTATATACTATGTGTAAATTAATAATATATAGCTAATTATATATATAAAATAAAATAGTGTGTATGTGATATGTCTTTTTCATGCACTGACATATATATAAAAGATGCTAAAAAGTTTATTCTTGTCTTCTATTTCTCTGTTCAATATTCCTTTGTCTTTAATTATTCCCTTCAGAAACTACCTATGAAGTTTACCCTAATGCATGTTGTTTCACAGAAAAAATAAAGCATTAACATGTTACATGTTCTTCAAAAACACTATAGCTAGTAATAATAATATAGCAATGAAATTAAAAGTTTGGAATCAAATGAAGAATAAAGTAATAAAGATGTATGTGTCTCCTAGCTAGTACCACACTTTCTTTTCTGAAAAATAAAAAACAAAGAAAATTAAAAGAATCTTGCATATAAAATGTAGGTTTGTAGAAATGTGCATGTTGTATTCAAAATTAAAGATTATAGAAAATATTCCATAAGATATTTGAAATGAGTTTGGCTCTAATTGACACTCAGAGAAGTATTAAGTTAATAATTGAATTTGAAAAGATTAAAAGATTGTGTGTGTCGTTTGTGGCTTTTGGTGAATGAAAATTGAAATGGACCCATGAGAAACAAAAAGATATTCTTGAAACTCATGTTCTAAAGTTAAATTTCTTTTTATGAGGCAAACATGTAAAAGCTCCAACGAAGTAGTGATTTACTGCAGCTATAGGTACATTGTCACGTAGTGTAAAGAATACTGCAGATGATGATCAGTGTTGAATTATGCATGCATGAAATGAGATAAATAACTCTAAATATTAAATACTAATTACATGCTTGAAGAATGATTCTAAGAAATTTTCTTATGTTCATGAAACTCATATTTCTTTGATTTTCATCTATTATAAAGGAGGTCACATTGGTTCTCGAGCTCGAGGTTCCACGTGAATAGGATTGTCTTTCAGAACTTGCAAGACACATTATGACACATCGGCAAAAATTTGTCACGATTAACTCATGGTTAAATATAATTTCTATTTATTTTATCATAAAAAAACTATAGTTGACGTAGAAATAACGTCAAAAATATGAAACGGATTTGCCTCCAAAAACATAAGACGGACTTTGGTTCTGCATGTGAATTTCTTGATAATATTTAAAAGAGAAAGCAAAAGTTATATGATTCCTCTCTAAACTTTAAAATATTATAAGCAACATAAAAATAGATTTGGTATACTAATCAATATGTTATACATAAAATGCTTGGCACAAATTAAATTTGTCCAATATTATCATATTGTTACAATATGCACAAACTCAATGGTATATATATATTTTATGTAAGGAAAAAAAAAAACTTATACAAATATCTTTAAACAGAAAACTTATACAAACAAAACTTATATAAAAAAACATGTTAAAATAATAATAGAATAATATAAATAATATGATACTATATAATAATATTGATATATATTAATATATAAAGTGATGATTTTCATGCAGATTTAACTTTGAGTCTTAGGTCATTCTCCATGACTGTACTGTCACGAGGGAGAGCAGCTTTCTTTTCTTTTCTTTTTCTTCTTTAATTTTTCTCTTTCTTTTTCTCTTTGTTCTTTGTCACTTTCTTTCCAAAACTTGTTCTTGTTCTGACACTGAAGAAGTTGATTAACTGGAAAAAAGAAAGAAAGAAAAAAAGAGCAAAAACAAACGATGGATATGATGGTTTTTTTGTTGGAAAGGGTATGGTTGAAGCATGAATGATGATATGACAATGATGTTGTCTTTGTTTTTGTTGTCTCCTTCATTCTATTGATCATGATGATGTTGATGATGATGTTGATGATGATGGTTGTCATGAGGAGGAGGGTCAACTGGCCAATAAGATGAGTACTTCAACCATTCTGCTTCTTGTTGGTTTCTCATAGATGATTCCTGCCGACATTAATTAGGGTTTAAAAAACTTAGATATAATATACTAGTAACTTTTTTTATATGAGAAAATATTTCAAACTCTGAGGAATATTGTACACAAAAAACAATGCAATGGTCTTTTTTCCATGTCATCATATAGTCAAAAGTTGATATTCACCAAAAAAAAATTTCAAACAAGACCAAGAATGCAAAAACACATGATTATGTTTGAATGTAAATGAAAACATTATAAAGAGAAAAAAAGAAGATGAAAAATTGGTTGTTTTATTTTCTATTAATAGTATATTTCTTGACTCTCTTTTCTCTTTTCTTAGTGGGAATTATGAGAAAAAAATTATAATAGTATATAGAATTTTGAGTCAAAAAAGTTAGTAGTTTGTGTAGTGACCTCTTTGATAGTATCAGAAGATGTTGAAGTGCAACCCATGATGACTTCTTCCAAACCAGACGCAGACCTTCCACCACCAAGTTTATGATGTTGTTGCTGTTGTTGTTGTTGCTGCCATGTGGAAACATATTATAGTTCCATTGTTAAAAGAAATCAATCAATTTTGAAGTAATCATTGTGTTTGATTCATACATGACAAGCAAAAAGTGAATTGACAGTTTCATGCTTGTACAATACCATGCATAAGCATAATCAACTAAATTCAACATATTGAGTGGCTATTAATTGCACTACTCAACCTAATACTTACTACTAAAATTTTCTAAAATATTTGATTCATAGTCAATGGTTAATATATAAGGGTCTTAAAAGTGGTGCCTATTGTCAACTTTTTTGAGGACTCTTGAAACTCTATATTGTGTGTAATTGGTCAAAATTGAGGTTATGTACAATATCTATGACATTTTTATATCAAGCTTACATAATCAATACTTACAATATTGATTTGTAATGTGAAAACTTGAAATTGTTTCAAGTTGAGTTCAACAAGTTACATGCATATACACTTGAGTTTTATTATTATAATTATGTTCTTTGCTACATCAAAATGTAAAAAATTATATTTTTTATCTATTTTTTATTATTATAAAATTCATTTTTTATTAAAATAGTAAAAATCTCCCTTAAAAACATACTTTGAAATTTCATATTGAGCTGGATTTAGAGGATGAATATAAAACATACCTGGAAATTATCATTTTGGAGCGTGATTGTTGAGACATGATAAGAATTATCATCAAGGATGATGGATGTATGGTGAAGTGGAGGTGGAGAGATGATAGTTGAGATTGGATTTGAAGGCCTACTGATATGGAAAGCTGCGTTTGCATTAATTTGTTGTTGCACATGATGCTCATGTTGATGTTGCTGCTGTTGTTGTTGATGATGTTGATGATGATGATGTGTTACTACATGATGCTGCTCCTGATCACATGAGCCTGATGCTGTAGAACCTTCTCCTATTCCAACCTACAATAATAGTATCAATCATCATCAAAATTAGTAATGTTTATAAATGTTACATTTTCTTAGCTAGGTAGGTAAAGAAACATTGGTTAGCTACAGCTACTATACTACTGACACTGATTTATCATCTGGTCAGGTACATGTAATCTTTGCTGTCTATGCAAGCAATGTTTTATTCATTATGCCAACACTTTCCTTAACCCTTAATTTCATGCATGTTCTCTCATCTTTTTTTGTCCAAAAGCATTTACTTACCAACCCAATGTTGAAATTTTCATATAATTATATAGCTGCAAGTGAAACATCACATTCATTCATCTATTAATTAATGTGTTCCAATCAAATAAATGTATCATAACATGCCAGACACCAGACATATCTTCGTATGTGTCTTATAGTCTCAACGTTGTCAGACACTAGACATGTTTTTTATATCGACATACCTCATCGAAGCTGTTTTTCCGAAATGGGATGAAGCCGAAATGATCAGATTTAAGATGTTGAATATCCAAAGCATTTGAGAAGCTTGTTAAAGGAGTTGGGACACCAACAGCAGCAACAGCAACAGCAGCGGCAGAAATTTCGTCTCTATAGATATGAGTATGATTATGATGAGTTACAATCTCCTTAGAAGAGGAACTTCCACTTCCACTATCTCTTCTTGCATTGATAACATTATTAGGTTCACCACCACTTCCTTCACCGGTAGTTGTTGCTGTTGCACCAATCCTATGATTATTATCAGACCAATTACACTGTCTTGGCTGTGTCTGATAAAATATCTTTGAAACAACAAGCTCTCCTTCTTTCTCTTCTTCATGCTGTCCTAGATGATACTGATGCATAACCCAGTTCGTCTTCTCAGGTTTTCGATTCTTCCCGAAATTCGTGTAGAGTACTAGAATCTTCTTGCAGCCTTTTTGTTTCCCGTTAACCATAACAGGTCTTGTTTTTCCAGTTTTGTGCCATCTTGTTTCTCCTCCTGAACTTCCTTGTAAATCACATTCTTCCGTTTGAATCTTTCGCCTCTTTCGTGTTCCTGTGGTATATGCCTTTGATGGTCTGTGGAAAAAGTGTCTGCTTAATCCATCTCTTGTCACTCCTGAAAAAATATTCAAAGTTAGGTCACTTAATTAATTAGGTGAACTATATATTTAAATAAATATCTAACAAAAACCTAACATGAATATATTATAAAATTCAAATTTTATCACCTGGAAGTTTTTCAGGATGTGTGTAACAAATTCCGTCTTCACCTTCAATAGTGAGAATGAATTCATCAATCAAAGGATGTGATTTCATATTGTTCTTCGATTCAACCTTCGCTTCTAGATGTTCGATGAGTTCTTGATCTGTTGGATCAAATTTCACTCCGGCCGGTAGACCTAACCAATCCTATCAGTTCAAATTTAAAGAATATTAGAGAAAGGAAAAGAATATAATAAAAAGAAGAAAACCAACTTTAGTAATAATAATAATAGATTGCGAGCTAAATAAAAACATGTCACCATAGTTTAAAGGTTTGGAGTGTAACAACCGCAATAACCATACATACCGGTTTGCCTTGATCGAACTTGTGACCGCAGCGAGGACAGTGTTTGGATCCACACAACTGATGTTCTTCAAGCTTAGAATCTATGAGATCAGAGCTGGTCATCTTATTCATCATCTTGTGATTGAGGTGAATATGTTTTTGTGGATGAAACTAACAAGTTTATGAAATAAATAGATCCATAGAATGAAGTGATTAGGATAAGGATGAGAGTTACTTAGAAGGAAAGTGATGGAATAAGTAGTGATAAATATAAAAACTAAGGTGGTTTTAAAGAAACAAGGAATAAAACACCAGAATTTGCTCACTACTTTAACTGAAGCCAAGGAAGTGAGAGAAGAAAAAATAAAGGAAAAGTTGTCTCTTTGTTTTCATATACTTTTCTCAACCGCGTTTTTTCTAATAGGTAACCGGTTTATATGAGAAAAAGTTAGAGAGAGAAACAATAAAAACAAATTTAACCCGGTTGGTTTTTTTTCTTATAAGGCTAAGTAACAACATATATTGTCTTCATTCCTCATGCCACCCCACAGCAAGTATCTTTTTTCAAGGATAAAGGGATGCATTACTATTTTTAATAAATTTGATAAAATGTTTTTTATTAACATTTATAAAATTTTAGTTACTAAAAATAGTGAGGAATTTATCTTTAAACCATTTTTAGGAAATCTATAATAAAAACAAATCTATGATATAAAGATATAACATTTGTAATTTACACATTAAGTAGAGAAATAAATAAAAAAAGATGAAACAGATAAACATGACAAGATAATTAGAAAATATAAAGATATTATTTAAATGTTGAAACTATATAACATGATTAAACTACAAAAAAATAAAATAATAATAACATGATTAAACTATAAAACATTGATACTATTTAATTAATTGGAGGTTGAGAGCAGTAGTTCAACTTAGAGTTAAAAGGACATAAAAAAGGTACAAGGTTCAACTCTTAACAAGAGTGTAAATGTATATTTTGTTATTAAAAAATTGTTACTATTTAATTTATTTTTTATTTTTTTAATAAAACTAAATTATTGAATAAAAATAAAAAATAAAAAATACCGGAACATAAAATCTAACTCATTAAACAACTAGTAATAACGATAGTTGAATATGTCTAATGTATCCCTAAATTTTTTTCAAATGCACATATAGAAAGTGAATCTCATCAAATAATCAACAAAAAATCGACATTAGTTAATTTAATTGCATTTGCATTTTCATTCATAAAAAAATGAGATACTTTTAATCTAAAGAAGTATATAGTGTGTAAAATATTTTTCCATTTAATTAAAAGATGTCAAGGGACAATATTCACATTAAAAAAATACACGAATGACCAACATTGAGTTATTTTAGACCAGAGATTTATTTAATTTACCATGGTAGCATATTCGATAGCAAACATGATTTTGTACAATATCAGCTTGAAAGGAGGTGCAAACTCCAATCTTAGCTGAAAAAGCTCCCAAGAATGTTCCTAAATTATCCTTAAATATGACACCCAAGTCACTACAAAAACTACCTATAGCAACGTGATATTCAAGTCACAACGTGAAAAATTATGTCACAATATTTTATTAGCGACATGAATTTTCATGCGGCAGGAGGGCGTGTGGCAACTCTATTGCGACGTGGTTTTCACTTCACAATTTTGTCATGTGAAATTCACGTCCCAACAGTTTGCATAGATATCCAGCTAACGTTAAATAGGAGCAGAGAGGGTATAGCAGGTGACAGTGAGTGACGACGTGATTTTCACATGACAAAATTGTGAAGTGAAAATCACGTCATAAAATTTAAAAGTAGTTGCGACATGATATTTACGTGACAAACTTGTGAAGTGAATATCACGTCACAAAACACTTTTTTTAAAAATAAAAAACTGAAAATAATTAACGTTGTTTTCATTTTATTTTTAATAAATATAATATACTAAATTAACAAATAAAAAATTATAAAATAATAAAAAATTTAAATAATAATTTTATAATATACTAAAAAGATTTAATTAATATCTTACACAAATTAAAATTAAAAAATAAAATAAAAATAAAATAAATCTTATGGGTCGGGAAACTCGTCAATGTTAAGATCATCGTCATTCTCCTCATCTATCAGTTCTTGACCACCAACTCCTTCATTTCGATCAAATGCTTGGAATTGTATAAATCTCTGCATTTTCTCCCCCATATCAGATTCCCTCTTTGCCCTTGCCTCCATCTGTCGCGTTGCTCCTCCATTTGGGCCGTTAGCGCTGCCTCACGTTACGCTGACTCACATCTTGCCTCAATTAACGCCAATTGTCTTACTGTTTCTAACATTTCAAGTGTCAATTGTGGTGGACGTGACGTTCCTTCCCCATCTCTAACTCTTTGAAATAAAGTTCTATCCCCTCTTCTCAAGCTGTCGGTCAAATTTTCAGCACCAAAAAAATACTCATTAGGTCTCTTTCTATCATTTGCTAAACTCCAAATATAAAAATTCAAACGTGGATTAAGCGGCTATGAACCTCTCGAAGTATATTGAAGATTTTCAGCCAAAAATTATGCGAGTAATATCTGATAATCTTCTTACACATACAATAAAAAAGTTAAGTTAAATATGTTTTAAACAACTTAGTTATATACAAGAATTAAATTAAATTAAATTAAATAATAAATGAAATATAGTCACGTGATTTTGACACCACAATATCTAAGTTGCCACGTAAAAATCACACCACAAAGTTGTCATTAAATAAAAAATATATAAAAATTTAAATAAAATAACTTACCAAAGCTTTTTTGGTACGTTCGTTAACAAAAACCCCCAATTTTTTTGTCAAAGTCTTTATAACCAGCTCCGTCATTAGTGCTAGTCTCCACAAACTCTTTGCCTAAATAATAAAAATAACCTTAACTTAAAAAACATATAATAAATCAAAATACAACTTAAAATATAAGTGGTTGAGAACTGACCATGGACATAGGATCTACTTGACTATGCGGGAGAGGACACATGACCGACTGAGGTGTCTGGCATACTATTACCTTCGGATGCTTGATGTTGGGTCTTCTTACCACTACCACTACCATTATCCTTATTAGTTCGGAGTCGCATTTTACCTATCTATAGAGATTACACATTTAATATATGTTCATCAACATAAATAATAAATTTAAAAAACACATTCTTATCAATATATATATTCATTAACACATTTAATACATGATTCATTAAATAAAATTGCAAAAACACATTCTCACCAATATATATTTACTATTCAAAATCGTCATGCTCTTCATTCATATCATTGTCGCCATCTGATGCAATATTATCCTCGGATCCAAATTCTTCATGCTCTTCGTCCACATTATTTTCAATACATATTCTATTTTTTTAACACATAATAAATAATGTCTTTAAATAAAAATATAATAAGCATATTATTCTTTTAATAAATATATAATGAATTATTACATACTATTAGTTTTAAATCAACATATATATTATACACTAATTTTAATAAATATTGTTTTACAAATTTATTATTCTGTGTTTTAAGATAATCTATAATATATTCTATTTTTATCAATAAAAAGTATACATAAATATAATATAATATATATTATATTATGTTTTTAATAAATAATATATTATATTTTTAATATAAAAATATATATTATATTTTATAATAAATTTAAATATTTTATTTTAATAATATATTATTAAAAATAAAAACTTTTATAATATCTTAGTAAAAAATAGTATTTTTTGTTAATAAAAATATATTCTATTTATTATAAAAAAAATAGTATATCTTAATAAAAAATAATATATTTTTCGGAATATTTATTTTTAAAAAAAAATATATTTAAAATTTAAAACAACTAAATTAATATATACAACAAACAGTCAACAACCAGCAACCTAATAATTAAATCTGGAAAAACAAATAAATAAAAGAGCTAAAATACCTATAATCCAAAAAGTTTTTTAGCTCTTGAACAATCTTCTTGAGTTTGAGTCTTGATTGATCTTGAAGAATTTAAACCAACATAAAAATAAAAATCAACATAAAATTTATAATATAAAAACAAAAAATTAAAATAAAAAATTAAAGATATTTAAAGAATTGGATGAATTTATCATACCTTTTGACAAAAATTGGAAGAACTATTTGAAGATAAATTGATGAATTAGGTTGAAATTGAAAGAAGATTGGAACGGAAAGGGGATGGAAACAGAAGCAAGCGAAATGGAAAGAGAAGAAAACATAAGCAAGTGAAGTGAAGCGTGAAAGAGAAAGAAATGGTCTTTCAATAAGGAAATCAACATCGTGATAATCATGTCACAAAAAAATAGATCTGTTGGGTTGCGACGTGAAATCCATGTCGGAACATATGCACAGTCAGAACGGACATGTGATTTGCGACGTGATATACACGCTACAAACTAATTTTTCAAAACAATTTCAAAGTTCCCCATATGAAAGTTGGGTTCTCTTTTTTATATATAATATGTTACATCAAGTTTTCCACGACGCAGCGTTATTTTAAAAATATTTTCAACATTCTCCCACGTGAATACCTGAATTCTATTTTTTTTATTATTATAAACATGTAGCAGCATGATAATCACGTCTCAATTTAGCTTTTTTTGCCACATATTAAACACGTCACAACACCACGAGACTGGGTGATTGTTTTCTTGTAGTGAGTTGATTTTCCAGAATTTCCTCTTGAAGCTCCATTTATATTACACTTAATCCAAATATGATTAGGAAAACACCACTTAAATTGTATGATTCTAGGTGCGGAAGGATGTCAACATTTGATGTGAAAGTATTTAATAATTATAAACTTATGAATTAAAAACTACATGTGTCCCTTGAAATATTAGATGTCATATAGATCAAATGTATAATATGAAGAATGTCTCTATCTAAGTCAAATTTACCATTTTGTGCCAAGTTTTTCAAAGAGTTATTATGTTGAGAGCTTCAACTTCTACTAACAAGGTTGAATAAACTTTCATAATTAGTTATATCATTTTTCATGTCAAATAATTGTTTCATTCAATGCCAAAAAAGTAAGGTGTACTTTCATCTAAGAATTAAGTGGTATGCAGTTTCTACATCATGATTGTAGAGAGAGAACCTCGAAACCATATGCACTTCCCTTCGAATAAGGTTGTCTTATATTACAATAACATTATGAATTATCTATCATGTCGCTAATGACTTAGCATGAAGTATGTAGGGATGCAAATGAAGTTTTTCCAAGAAGGTTTGATGTTGTGATCCATCTTAATACAGTTGTAGGAATCTTTAAAAGATAGGTCACCATTTGCAGATCTTGTCCAAATAAGTATATCAGCAGTAGTATGACAAGTTAATCTTTCAAAATGTCTTCAATAATTGATGAGGCAAAATGCATTATCCATGAGGAATGTTCGAATTAATGTTTTGGATAGTGTAATTGACCTTAATTAGTAATTTTCTTAAATTCAATATCTGCTGGCAGTGTGATGGCTCACTCACCAACTATAGTTGGCTCTTCGCTAAGCTACTAAGTTCCCCTTCTAGAGGATTTTTCTGATAGGACTACAAAATGCTTTGCGAAAGGAGTGGAGAAAATGGTGGGTGATGGTATTTTGACTAACTTTTGATATGATTGGTGGGTGAGTGAAGTCTCTCTTAGATAGGGAATTCATAATTTTTTTTTCTTAGTGTCGAAACAAAAATTGGCAAACAACGATATTATGAGTCATTGGGTCAAGGATAATTAGACTTAAGATTTGTCTTGTAAATGAGGTCTGTTTGTTTGGGAGTTCGATTTGGTTGAGGAAATTTTTAATCTCATTATATGGCTTACTGTAACACCCGATGTCAAAGAGGACGGAGAGTGGATGTAACACCAGAGGCCGAATAGGACAGAGAATGGTTGTCGATACCGAATTCACATCGAAATGAGATGGATCCTAAGGTTGTGCATGTGTGAGACTGATTACTATTTAATAATTGGGGGTTAAAGGAGTAGTTCAACTTGTAGTTTAAAGGACATAAAGGTAAAGGTAGAAGCAAGGTAACGAATGGTGTTATGAAAAGCTGCCACTTTAGCCCTTGGTGTTTTGAAAATCGAGGGGTAAAATTAACTGCACACGAGTTCGAACCTCATCTTCTGCACTTTTATTATTTTCAAAACTAGTGCATCATACCTCTCGGTTTATCAATAAAACTGAGGGGTAAGATAGATTTTTCTTTTTATTAAACTCATGACATTGTTTGCATGAAATAATAATAAATTACTTTGTTTACAAACTACATTATTTATCCATAATATTACATTGTTTACACTGAATAATAAAGTAAAAACTAATTTCTCAATGAAGATCATATGTTGGATCTTCAAATCATTGAGTTTTGGAAAAGATCAAATGTTGAGTGCCAGAATATTTTCAATTACTTTTTCTTGCATTTGTTTCTAATATAAAAAAACGATTAGATAAATAAATAATTTTCTACTAAAATAAATATTTAAGATCACAAATCCAAATAATATTTTGCTCTTAAAATCTACCATAGAGAAATTTTCATCATAAATAATTTAATAAGAAAGAGAACAAGATATATAGTGGTGGATGTAAATAGTTTCAAGCGCTTCATGATGTTTCATTATCAATTTTTGATATTCATAATATTTTTATAATGGAAGTTTTTTATGTTACACGCAGATCATTAATGGTAGTGTTTTGAGCGTTGATACTCATTAAGTGAATGACAAAGATTTTTTTAAGGACGGTGAATATTTAAACATGCTTAATTATTCCCTCAGTTATGAAAAAAACTGAGGTAAAAGGTATTTACCTCTCGGTTTCAGTTGAAAACCGAGGTGAATAAGATTTTTCTTTAAAAAAAATGTTACATTGTTTACACAGAAAATTAAAATACATTGATTACAACAAATCCAGATTCATCATTGTTATTTCTCTGAAATTATGATTGGCATGAATTTTAGTAAAACTAACTTTGAAGCAACATGTTGAACAAGATGTTTCAACTTGCATATCCAACACGTCAAATGTGATGTCCTAACCAGAAGTATAGGACATCTGGTCTGTTACATTTTTGCAGTTTGGAAAATGTTTCAACTTGCAGTTTCAACATATCGAATGTGATGTCCTAAACAGAAGAGCGGGACATATGGACTGTTACAGATTTGTAGTTTGGAAGATGTTTTAACTTGTTGTCTGAACATGTCAAAAGGGATGTCCTAACCAGAAGTATAGGACATCAGGTCTGCTATAACTGCTAGTTTGGATTCAGTTTTTGTGATTTAATTACTGAATATTCTTGGAATATTTAATACTCCTATATAGCGTCCAAGATTGATAAATCAGAGATTTTATGTTGGTATTCAAGATATTTAAAGTTTCTAAATATGGAGACATTTTAGGAAAGTTTTGATCGAAGACCTATTTTCTTGGAGAAGTTTTTACAAACTCTGTGCAACCCTCTGCTGTGTTTTTGAAGCCCAAATCCAGTTGGGGAAAGGTTTATAAATATAAGGTTATAAACCTAAAGTTTGCACGAGTCCAGGATGTAGAATCATTAGGGTTTTGTTGTTGTGCTACTCTCTAAGAGAGTTGGTTTGTGTGATCTGATAACACAAAATTATATCGTATTTTCAACTTGATTCACATGCACTTTTATATTGTTTTTCATTCATTTTATCTTGGTATGCCGGTATTTCTATTTCATTTCAGGTATTTATATTCCACAAGGCTTGCATGAGAAAAGAGGAAGAGATGGAAAAGAAATGAGATGAAAATCACATTGTAGTAGAAAAATAGCAGGAAAATGTATCACAGAAGACTGTGACGGTCGTCACAACCTTCATGCCAATCGCCACACCTTGAGAATATGTGTGCCCCTCGACACACATTATATTACGGCCGGAATATGTTAGAATATATGTGCCCCTCGGCACACATGATGTTACATTTGGCACATGTTTAAAATATATGTGTCACACGACACACAATTCCTGCCATGATCTCAACGTTCTCTTCACGTCTGCAACAAAGCTCCATTTTCTCCACTTCACCCACTCACCTCATGATTTTCTCAACTTCTCCAACCATGATCTCCACTACTTGCCACATGAATCACAAAGTAACTTTCATGAGTTCTGACTATAAAAAGGGTCGAGCATTCATTTTTTGGGATTATCTAAGTTTTGTGTGCAGATTATTATTCTTAGTTTTTAGGCAGAAAAGTTTACCATGTAAAAGTGGTAGTTTCTCACATCGAGGAACTACCACACCATTAGCTTTAGGCCTACAATTGATGTACTCTTGGATCGTAATATTTCCGATATTATTTCAAAGCTTTATTCAAGTTTCAAGATTTATTCCGTTCGTAGTTTTATTCAAGTTTATTTTGTGTGCTTTACTTCCAGGTTTATTTATTTGCAATTATTTTAGTTTCTTGTTCTTATAATATTGTTTTATCATTACAAATCTAAATATGCATATGTACATGGTTAATAATTATAATTGCATGTTTGTTTCTTTAAGTATGTCCGACTAAATTATTTAGAGTCTGGTATGTGAGAATCGTCGTCTCCGACGGGACTCAGTAACTGTAATACGGTGGGAGAACTGACTTAGTGTTTTGCGTTTTATCGTAAATGTTGCGAATAGCAAGAGTCGCCACTGAATTTTCTTTTATCCAATAAAGGAAATGGTGAAAAGAATAGGAAAGACCTTTTGAGATATTTTCTTGAGTTCGGGGGGTAGGTTATGAAAATGGAACGTGTTAGCACCCTTTTCATCCGTAGTTATCTACGGGCTCTTAATTGCTTGTTCACTTTAAAAAATGCTTTGTGTTTGTGTAAGTTGAAAGATTTGAAGATGTTTTGAAAGTGGTGATTTTATAATGATTCTCGTATCGTTGAGAATGTGTACAAAATATTTGTTTTGGAAATATTTTGAAAATGCCTTAGTACGACAAATTTTGTAATGATTCTCATATCGTTGAGAACGCATACGAAGTGTTTTCTTTGAAAATATTTGTTGGAAAAGAGAGTGTTTGGAAAGATGTTTGTTTTTGAAAGTGGGAGGTGTGAAAAATGGTTTTAGTTTGTGAGCAAGCAATTACGAGCAATCTACCTAATCAAAAAGTCTTGTTCTTTTCCTCCTCCTTTAGATAGTGCTATTTTACCATTGGTTGGTAAGGAGCCATATCATTGGATGTGAGGGACGGACGTGAGTCATCGTACAGTCATAGAAGGCAACTTGTAAAATACTTTATCAATTTGTTATAAGGGACTAAGATCGTTTATTAAAGGCAACATCGAAGGGTCATCGAGGGACTACGATCTTTTAATCGAGGGTCTTTGCTAAAGCATCTCACGTTCGAGGGACATGACTGTTTATATCTGAGACAACAAGTGTGAATTACCCTAGAGGTGCATGTGTTCAAAGTGTATTGATTTCAAGTATTTTATATTGAATTAGGGTTTTTGCTATGGTTGATTTTAATCTTGTCATGCAAACCCTAATTACTAACAATAATAAGGAAAGCGGTACATTGCGGAATTTAAATGTCCTACGCTATTACAACGCTTTGTGAATAAGGAGAAGAAAGCAATAAAGCCCTAATTATCTATTACAAACTATTGAACATGAATAATAATCAAATGTACAAAATGTAAAGATGAAGAAGAAAGAAATTGTTTTTATGGTTTTTTGGTGATTAATCCTAATTAAATGTCCTTTAAAAGAATTTAATAAATCTAATTAAATTAAGATAAAAATTAATTTCACTAACCAAAAGGAAAAATAATTTGAATATAGAAAAGCCTAAATCTAAATTAATTTACGAGAAAAATTAACTATTATAAAAATATTTTTGAGGCTTTATTAGTCTGAAGAAAGAAAGAATAAATGTAGTAAAAATAAAATTAAGATGTTTTTAATCTAATTATTCAAAAAATATATTTTTGGTATTTTTTGGTTAAATAAAATAAATAAATAAATAAATAAAATATAGGGAAAATATAAAGAATATAAAAAATATTGGGCTGAGATGTTGAAAAGTAAAAATGGGGTTTAAAAGTAGCAAATAGGCCCAAATCACGTTTTTTGAATCAGAAAATAAAAATAAAATAATGGAAAATGGGCCTAAGTATAAGTAAAATAGGGGTGTTGGGGAGAAACTTAAACAGACCCAGAATCAATGATTCAGCGCCTATGTGAGATCTAGTGTGGGTGTTTTCTTAGAGTGCACCATGGTCTTGCTCATGTGGAGCGCTGGATTTGTTTGATTTGAATTGCTGAACATCCAATGGTGTTGATGTGAGGCTCATGATAGGCGTGCAGAGCTTGCTTGCATTGAATCTGTAATAAAAAAATAAGTGAAAAACAAAAGGGTACCACTGGGGCTCCAACCCATGTCCCTATGCACAAATGCCTTAGAGCACGCTTCTCTACCACCGGGGTGGCTGTTTCATCTGTTTATAATACAACTTCAACTAAATATAAAATAAACTCGTTTCTGAACATGACTTCATCCCTAACCTCGCGCCAGTCACCATTGTCACATTTTTGAATTTTCAAAATCGCTCATTTCTCAACTATTTTCAAAAGTGTAAACATGAAACTTGCTCCATTTTTCATCACGGATCCAACCATTTAAACAACTTAAACTATAAATCAAAGATGTGCATGAATTTTATTTGGTACCAAATAAAAACCTAATTTTTCTGAAAGTTCAACTTCAAAATTTGCATCTGTTGTACCCTAAAATTTTCCCTCTCAATTTCTCAAAGATTCTCTCACAAGGTCTTTATTGGGTCAAGACTGCACAAGGTTTGATCAGCTCAAGATACTTCCTCAACACTGATGGCTCAAATTAAGATTTGGGTTTAGACAAGTACAATTGGACTTTTAATGCCCCATATAGTTTCCATGGATCATATTGGGCTCTCAAGCATCAGGTCAAATAAAGGAGGGAGAGGAAATTGTCTAAAGGACAAGGCAGATCGAAAGGTGTGCAACTGCAAATAACAGTTCGAATTCAAAATATGGTTCAGGCTATTCGAACCACAGGACTGATCAAAAAGGAGTGGTGGGCATATTTTGACAAATCGAAGGAGAGCAAGCTTGCGTCGATGCACAAGCTTCGATTGGGCAATGACTATCTTCATGAAAGCTTCGATTGGGCAATGGCTATCTTCATGCAAGCTTTAATTGGGCAATGGCTTCCTTCATGCTTGCTTTGATCCACCTCTCAACCTGCTTCAATCAACCTCTAAACCTGCTTCGGTCCACCTCTAAACCTTCTTCGATCCACCTCTTAACCTACTTCGATCCACCTCTCAACCTTTTT
This sequence comes from Vicia faba, assembly GCA_948472305.1. NCBI lineage: Eukaryota > Viridiplantae > Streptophyta > Magnoliopsida > Fabales > Fabaceae > Vicia > Vicia faba. Next base: position 1,412,005,927 of record OX451741.1, on the reverse strand, counting down.
TGATCCACCTCTAAACCTACTTCAATCCAACTCTCAACCTACTTCAATCCACCTCTCGACTTGCTTCAATCCACAAGCTTTGATTGGGCATTGGCTTCCTTCAAAGCAACCTACTTCGATCCATCTCTAAATCCTTCGAGTAACCTGCTTTGAAGAACATTGATCAAATCTCATAACCTTATCCTCCAAATCTCACTTTTCAGGCTATGTTGCTTCTAAATCTTTACATAATCAGAGGCTTACACAAATTTGTGATGCATTACACAAAGATTCGAAGCTTTATCCACTGGATTATACCATTTTTGGATGAAATGGCAAAAAGCTACGTGTCTATTTTCATAAAGATTACTTTAATCACAAAGTCATCTTCTTAAGCTCCCAAACTGATTTTATCTGAACATAAGCAAGGTCAAAATTAGAAGCAACAGGTCTAAGGCCTCCAACAACTTCAGACCGTGCTTGTATAACACATTGAAACTTGTTTTCCACTTTTCTTCAAAAAGCAAGCCACCTAGTCAAAACCTTACGATAGAGAGATCCCTTATGTAAAACATCTCTAACCGTTTCTCTATAAATATAGAGACCATTTGCAAATCAAAGGGCCAGATTCTTGTTGTGTTGAAAAATCCTCAAACACTCCCAAACTCTCAAAAAAATCAGAACCTGCACACAAGCATAAAACTTGGCACATCCTGACTTTACACATAAAAATCTCAAATCCCTTCATGCGTTAGTGAGCCTTTCGATTCACTCCCAGCTTCCATACACCAACCTTAGAACACTCCCAAATCCCTAAAAAAATCTCTCAAGGAAGGTAATGATCCTTTCGGTTCACCCCCAGCTTCCATATACCAGCCTTTTGACTCACTCCCAGCTTCCATATACCAGCCTTTCGATTCAGTGATTTTTTAAGCAAAGTAGTGATCCCACTAGCTCAAGGAAGGTCCCTGCAGGCTTAACCTATCATCGAATCATTCCTGGAAGTCATACAAAGCTCATTCGAATTGCACTTCAAGAGGTAAGTCTCTTTCAAAACTTAGAACTCTTTATCCAAGCATCATTCATATATACATTGTAAAGAAAAAATATAGACATCATGTCTAGGAAGCTGACCATGTCCATAGTTTTGATTATCATTGCTTGTACATTAAAAAGTTCATCTCTGAACAGTTAGGTCTTAGTTTTGGTATTTCATGCTAACCTTCGACACATAGCTTTTAAAAGTTATATGGTTAGATTCGTATTAAGATTTTGTGCAGGTTTGACGTTTAAAATCTTTCGATTTGGCTGAGAAATGAAGCCTTTCGAAGCTTAACAAATGAGTTATACATCCATGTGCACGCGAAGGAAGAAGATGAAGCCATGTTCAAACATTCAGAAACGAGTTCATTTTATATTTAATCGAAGTTATCTTACCAACGGATGAAATAGACCACCCCAGTGGTACAAACAGTGTGCGCTAAAGCCTTGCCATGTAGAAGGTCATGGGTTCAAGCCCCAGCGAGACCTTTTGTCATTTTTCATATTTTCTCACTTTGCCTTGTTTGCAGGAAGCACACATGGGCCTCCACAGTTGGGCTTTGGCATTTTTTATGTTTATGACCCCCTGTTTACTAACTAACAAACAAGCCCTGGGCCCAAACACAAAACTGTTTTCTACACAAAAGCTATTTTAAACACAAAAATTGTTTTCTACACAAAAACACCAAAAATATATTTAAATTATTTAGTTTATTTTATTTAACTTCTTACAATGAAAAGACCAAAAACATTTTCCTATTGATTTTCTTTTTTTAATTTAATCTTAATTTTTCTTTAGTTTAATTAAATTTCCTTTTAATTAAATAGGCCAAAATCTTTCTTTAACAAAATCAAAACAAATTCATTTTCTTTTCATTCATATCTTGTACATTATATTCCTTTCAATTATTGTACAAATTCAATATGGTTGTAATAGATAATGAGGATTTAATTTCTTGCAATCCCCATTTGTAAATTTGTATACCCCATCCCCAAATGATGTAATAGCGTAGTAAATTTACTTTTTGCAATTTACCACTTTCATATAAATGCTAGTAAATTAGGGTGTGGATGGCAAGACTAAAATCAATCCTAGACAACCCTAATCCAAGACAAAATCAAGCATGAAAAACAAAAACTTGCACACTTGCACCTCTAAGGTTAACTCCACTTGTTGCCTTGAGAAAATGGTCATAATATGCATGTGAGACATCTTAGTAAAAACAATAAAAAAAATACAAGATCATAGTCCCTCGATGACGCTTCGAATATTGCCTTCAAATGATCTTAGTCCCTTAAGAGAAATGCTAAGATATCTCACAACATTGCTATTCATGACTATACGATGACCCACGCCCTTCCCTTTACATCCAAAGATAAGGCTTCTTACCAATCAATGGTAAGATAACAATATCAAAGGAAAGAAGAAATGAACAAAAGACTTTTGAGTAGGTATAACGTTCTTAGTTGCTTGCTCACAACCATCTTCAAAACATCTTTTCAAACACACCAAACACTTCCAAAAACATGAAATATTTTCAAAAAGTCCAACACTTTGTATGCATTCTTATAGAGACGAGAATCATTATAAAGTTTGCCTAAACGAAGGCGCTTTTCAAAAATACTTTCAAAACCCACCACAAGCACATTTTCAAACAAATCATTTTCAAGTGATCTAGCAAGCAACTAAGAGCCCATAGATAACTATGGATGAAAAGGGTGCTACCACCTTCCCTTTTCATAACCTACCCCCCGAACTCAAGAAAATATCTCAAAGGTCTTTCCTGTTCTTTTCACCCTTTCCTTATTGGATAAAAGAAAATTCGGTGGAGACTCTTGCTATCCACAACAATTGCAATCAAACGCAAAACAACCAAGTCACTTCTCCCACCGTATTACAGTATCACTCAAGCAACATAAATGAAAACTAAAGGCATGGTTAGCTTCAGGGCAATGATGTCTACATTTTTCATTCACAGAGTAACCATTAATGATACTTGTATAAGGAGTTCAAAGTTTTGAAAAATTACCTCAAAACTGGAAATCATGTTTGAAGTTTGAGAACTCTTGGAGATGTTGTGATGATCTGGATAGCTTCACTGAACTCCTAGGAAGCTATTGCAATGCTTACTTTGAGCTGAAAGTGCCCGAATCTTTCAGGAGTAGTCAAGTTGCAAGTTTGAGATTTTGGAAATGGAGGATGGTGAAAATGGTGTTACAATTATGTAGAAAGGGTTTGGATAGTCTCTATATGAGTTATAGAAGCTTTGTGATTGATTAAAAGTGAAAACGCACGAGTGGATTGTGTATTTGAAGTCCAAGGTCAGAAATGATAATTAATGGGGGGTTTTTGGTGCAAGTTCTGATTTCAGAGTGTTTGAGGGGGTTAGAGGGCTCTTGAACTCGTGTTAAGGCTTGAAAACAACCTCTCTATTTATAGAGAAAAGGTTTTAGAGGCTCAAGTAAACAGAAATCAAAGATCACATGTTATGGTTATGTCACTTGACTTTGAAGCAAACTTGAAATACATAGTTCCAATGCATAGTGCAAGGCTCATAGGGTGGTTGGCAGGCTTGTAGATGTGTTGCTTCTGGATTTGAGATTGTGTATGTTCAGAAGAAACAAGTGCAAGGCTCCAGGAGAGTGTACTTTTTGATTAAATCCACTTTTCCAAAATGGAAGTCTTGGCTCTCTTCCCTAAATGGAAAATCAATATGGACAAAGCTTGAATCACTTGGACAATGGATCAATCAGTTGTGTAAACATTAAATTATGGAGTGATTACAAGTTAGAGGCCTGCAAAGCAAGATTTTGCAGTATAGGTTTGAGATTTGATCATGTGTTCTTCATGAAAATGCCTTGTAATTCAAGAATGGATGCTCAACTTCTTCTCTTCGATTCTCTTAGCTCAAGCATGATATCTTCAAGTTCTTGGATATTTTGGAAAGCTTGAAACATTATCTACAACCTTCATGTTGACCACTTTGGCTAAATCAGCTTGGAACTTAGTGAAAAATTTCCAAGAAGTTGGGACAAAAATCAAACCAAACTTGCTAAAATTTTCACTAAGTGTTTTGTAAAAATGTCATGACTTCATGAGTCTATATCTTCAAATCTAAGCATTTTTTAGACATCAACCCTCAAGGACAAAGTTGTAGAATTCATCAAGATCTACAACTTTCATTTTGAAATTTTTCCTTGAATCATCTTGCATCTTGGTGAAAAATTATCATGAAGTAGTGAAATTATCAAGGTAAAAAACACTTAGAATTTTTCTAAGTATTGAAAATATTGAATTTTTTTTTTTACTTTTCTTGACTTTATTAATTCTTGATGATCAATTTTGACATTTTTTAATGACTTGGTGAATTTTGATCTTTGAAATTCAATGTTGACAAAAAGGTTAAAGTTTGACTTTTGTGTATCAATTGACTTTTCATCAGTTGATCCAAATTTCAACTATCAATCACTGGATCTTTAAGATAATTTGAGCCATAAAATTAGGTCAATATGTTGTGTTTGAGTCCTTAATATCATGCTTCAAGCCATTAGGTCATGTACTAGGTAAAAAGTCAATGATCAGCGATTCTCAATCAAAACCTTAATTTTGACAATTTTGCCCCTTTGATGATTTGAATACTTTTCTTGATGAATTGTGATAATCCCTTGATAAATTGATTAATATGACTTTAAAATGTTGATGTTGGACAAAAATCATGAATTTTGACTGTATGTTGACCACAATGGACTTTTTACCCAATACAACTGATTTTTAGTCATCTGAGCAATTGACTGAGCAAATCTGTGGTGCAAGACTTGAAACTTGGTATGAGCATTCTTGAAGACCTATAATGAATCATGAAAGTAACCTGAGGTATTAAAAGTCCAACTTTCCTTGTGAAAACCAAAACACTAATTTGTGATCTCAGTGCTTAGGAGGTGAGCTTGTCTGATCAACTCTTGAGCACCTTGAGCATTTGAGATCTTTTGTGGGAAATGTCTTGAAGAAAAGGGAGGGAAAATTTTGGGGTACAACAACTTCCCCTGTTCAATATTCTTAAACCTGAAGAGTTAGATTGGGTTGTCCGCCATTCGTGACTTGAAGGTAGAAGAGGATTGAACACTTAAGTGCCCAGAAATTTGCACTTGCTTGTGCATGAAGTAAACTGTTTGTTGATTATATCGGGAATGGGCTTATAGATGCTATTTGGAGAGGTAATTAAGAGTTGTTGGAGATGGGATTATAGATTCCATCCAAAGTAACTGTTGATAGATAAATTAGACTAAGTCTACGCTCGACTTTAACTGGGAGAAGCATCAGAATAAATCTTTGGTCGATTTAATCTGAGCCAGAAAATGTCTACTGGAAGGAATATCATAATAAATCTTTGGTTGACTTAACCTGAGCCAGAAAATGTATTCTGGAAAAAGTATCAGAATAAATATTTGGTTGATTTAATCTGATCTAGCAGAGGTCTGTTGTACCCCAATTTTTTCCCCTAAGATCCCTTCATCATACCATATTGATTCAATCACAACAAGGTCACATTAGGGCTTTTGGTTCTCCTCCCTATCTCTAGCTTTATTCTTTAAGGAATCACCAAGCACCTTGACTTGTTTTCTTTTGTGGTCATGAATATTTTGTCTTGATTTTTCCTTTTAATTAATAAAATGCAATGTTGATTTGTCTTGCTTGTTACTAATGTAGGTAAAGGCAATGAGATTTAGCAAGTTACTCCATGGGTTCATGAGTTTATTTCCATGCCCTAGACAATAAAGCTTGAGAAGTTCAAACCTCACCATTGGAGTTGTTTTAGAAGAAATGGCATGGCAAGGTTATTTTGGTTCACCACATTTCAAGGTTATCAAATTTGATTCAAAAGTACAAGGGGTTAATTGAAGAAGTTCTCATGCTTGGACAAGGCTTTGTTCCCATTGGTCACAAGTGCATATTTCTCTCAATTCTCAATATATGGAAGTGGTTTTTGTGGCTATAAGTTCTATTTTCATCCTCAACAACTTCTATTTACAAAGAATTTGTGTTGGTACAAGAAGTTTGTTCAAAATTGTCAAAGTTCCTCAAAGCATTTTCTTGATCTAGGAGCTAGGGTTTTGAACTTCAAAGAAGCATATCTTGCTCATATTTTGGTATTTTTGAGTGATTCCAAAAACATCCTTATCTTCAAAGGGTTATCAACAAATCACTTCAAAAGTTTCAAGGATTTTTCATGTGGAAGAAACTTGATGATGAAGAAAGATTACAAGTCCTCCAGATGAACCCCCAATTTCTCATATGTGACTTCAAATGATCATAACTTGGTCAATTTGTATCACCTTGAGACCATTCTTTTTCCATAATGATCTTGAGGATCTTAACTTTATGCCTTCTTTTATGTGCAAAGTGAGAAAATGGATGGAAGATGCCCTAAGGATACAAAAGATTATAGGTCATTTCATGATTTTTTGCCAACTTCAACAATTCATAACTCTCTAAATATTTGGATATTTTGAATGGTTCAAGTTTCAAAATGTCATTCAAGAAGTATATTTCATGCCATCTTTTTTGGTCAAGAGCAAATTCCAAGTGGAAGGTCATGTTTGGATGCAAGACATTATAGGTCACTTTTGAAGAAAAACTTGAAATATTTCTAAGTATGGAAAGTCAACTTCTTTTTCCCAACTTTGACTCAATGCACCTTTAAGCTCAAGCATACATTTGATTCCATTATTTTTCCATTGAAAAGTTTGTAACCTCATCTTTCTAAAGCATCAACAATCATGCCCTAAGACCCCTTGAGTTGAGAATGCCATTGATTTGAACTTGGTAACTTGTAACTGAAGTTTCTTCAAAAGTCAGAATTTGAAATCATTGGTTTAGCTTCTAAACACTTTGTTTCTGTGTGTTTTTGCCTCTAAACATGTTTAGTGAACTTCCAGAAGTGATTAGCACAACAAAACGCGCGTTTTGGATGAGTTTTGATCAAATTAGAAGTCACACTTTTCTTGTTTGCAACTTCACACGATTTTCCTCCAAACATCATTATTTCACAAGCTTGGACATTCCATTTGATTCTCTATAAATAGAGGGTCATCCCCCATTCATTTCCTCAAGCTTGGATAGCCAGAATCACCCTGCCAAACTTGTTCCATAACTCAAAATTCTGCAACTTCGAAATCTATTTTCAAGCCTTTTTCAATCCAATTTTTCTATGAATTTACCTTCCTTGGTCTTCCCTGAAGCTAACCATATAATTATATTCAAGAATCGTGCCCTATATTTCTCTATAGAAGTCCAGTTTCAGAGATCTGCAACTCAACTTCAATAGGTAGATTTCTTCATCAATTCTTCAAAACTTTGATATCATTGTGATGCTCTCATTGCTCTGGTTCTAGTCACAACAATTACTTTTATCTGGAAACTTGTTTTGACCATGAAATTTCAAATTCCTTTTCAAAACTTTCTTTCCAAATTGCTTGAGCTACAATTTGTATAAATTTATCGCGAAGGTATGGTTGTCTTCGTCTTGAAGAGACGAAGCGAATGGCATATGTCTCGTGCTCCAATTTTACAGATTGGGCAACCTGGTTTTGGGACTGGCTGGAGGTTGAAGATGACCAACGTGTCATCCTTAAACCAATGAAACAACGCTATTTGGATTTTTTGAATTTCTGATTTACATTTGATTCATTGCTTTATTCACTAATGACCATGATATGCACAGTGCACCAGATCCCTTGGATTTGATTACTAACGCGCTTTGATTTTTATCCAATGGTCCACATGTTTTTGACTTTATTTTTCTTTTCTGATTTTTATATATAATTGTTTTAAATTTCAAAAAATCATAGAAAATTCATTTTTAGTCAAAAAAATCTGAAAAAATTATGAAAAATATTTTTGATTTTTCTCTTTCTGATTTTTATTTTTTCATAATTTTATTGTGTTTTGATATTTTTTTTTATAAATTTCCACCTTATTTGAATTATTTTAAATGTTTAAATATACTTTTATGCATTTTTAAATTTTGGAAAAATTATGGAATGATCCAATGGTATTGTGACAAATATTGGTGACCTCATTTAATTTTTATTTCTAACTTTGTTATTTTTTATTATTTTGGGTTTATCTTACTCATTTCTTTTTATTTTAAAAATAACTTCTGACTTTAAAAAATTCCCAAAAATTTTATAAAACCATTTTAGTTCATTTCTGATTTTTCTATGGTCTTACTTTTTATTTCTTGATTAATTTGAATATAGTTGATATTTTTCTCTTTTATTTCTATTTTAAAACATTTTTAAAACCTTTTTTTAATGTATATATTAAATGCAATATTATTTTGTGATTATTTTCAGGATGATCTTAGATTGAATTTTTGGTCATGAACTTTGTTAACATCATTGGATCCATGGTGTTGAGTCTAACTCCACAAAAATGGATGAATGATTTTAATAATAGTTTGATTTAAATTTAATTCAAATGTGGTTTGTATATTCTCTGTCACCCCTCTTCATCTTGTCTCTTTCTCATTGCACTAAGTGTTATTGGAGCATGATCTCTATATCATGTCTCAAAACAAATGGTGCATAGATTGCTATTGACCGGCCTCAAAATAGGTGCGACTTCTATATAAGTCCACTTACGATTGCTTAACATAGCGCTAAATTTTGTCTCGATTCGAATAAATGATCATTCGTGGCCCAAACCTATGTTTGCAAGGCCAAGTATGTTAATTTTATCTCTTTGATCCAATAACCTTGAGATTCATTGTGTGGAGGCTTTGGTTCTACCAATCCTCTAATGGATCTACAACACTTTTGGTCAACGCGGATCACTTAAACATCGTTGATCATTAAATAGTACTTTTGAGGATTCCAAATGGATGATATACTTGACAAAAAGCAAATGCAACTTGTTGTGTGGAGGCTTTGGTGCTACCAATCCTCTAATGAGTTCCAAATGCAAGTTTCAAGATGGTCATCCAACTAACCACTAATTATTAAATTGTTTTTATTTTATGCCCTTTTATTTTTTATGCTTTATGTACCATTTACTTTACGCATTACATTTCATATCATTTTTATTTTGCTCACTTGAGCCTTTTCTTTTCTCTTCTAAGACACCTAATAATCAACATGAACCATAAAAAACATTAATGATACTTGGACTATTTGGTTACTATCCTTGGCATTATGGAGTATTGGACATTCTTGGACTTGGGATTAGAAACCTTAGCCTATGTTGGAGACCTTGTGACCTTAATTGATATTTTGTCTGGAGTTCTTGAGGTTTACCTCAAGACATTGGGTTGTTTGTTTGTTTTGTGTGCAGACTATTGTGATTAGATTCTTTGTTTGTAATCTGAAATTCACCCGTATACAGCCGTTACTCTTCCCAATTTTTATGAAGACTTAATACACATGAAGTTTGGTTCTCACAAGAGGTCTAATATCTTTGCTTGCTTAGTTTAAATCCAAAGAATGAGAATTCTATCTTGGCTCATAATGTCAAGTATTGGCTTCTTGTTAGTTAGATGGTCCTTATCCCTAGCTTTTACCTTATGCTTTAGGATAGCCTCTTCTTCTCCTCCCATCTTCTTAAATTTCAAAAAATCTTCTCCCTCCTTTTGAAAACTCTTCTTATTTTTAAAATTGAACTACTTTCATAATAAACCTGGACTTAGGTCCATGCATTTTCAAAACATATTTCACAAATAAACTTCAATCAACATTAATAAAACCTTGACATTTTTTTGTTAGAAGACTAAAAATCGATCAATCTCATTCAAACCATTTTGCCATCTTGGCTTTCATCTTAAACTTTTCTCAAAAGATTCGACTCTTGTCAATCCTTGTAGTGATGCAAACAACTATACTTCTATGATATGTAGTGAAGTGAGATATTTTCCACTTGGATGTTGAGTGAGGCATTGTTGATTTTAAAATCCAAGCCATATCTTCCACTTTGAGATGATGCAAATTCTCCTTTCTCATGATTGTGGGTAGTAAGTATGTTTTTCCATACAAACAATGACGATGATGTCTTATCTCATAAAATTAACCAACACACTTGTGTTTTAAAAAATTTCAAAGGTGAACTACGTGTACCCTGATCCCCTATTGCACGAAAGGTGGTACGTAGGCACTAAAGGTTCGCAACCGCGGCGGGTGAAAAAATCATAAAAAATATATTTCTTCTCTCATCTCCACCATCTATTTACATACAACATTTTATAGCCAAAATATATAGATTTTTCAAAGAGGTTCTTGCGGAGTACCATAGATGTTTAAGGTGATAATACCTTCCCTTTGCATAACCAACCCTCTTACCTAGAATCTTTCCCCCTCTTTTTGGGTTACTCTCTCTTTTCCCATTCCTTTGGAAACAATAAAGCGCGGTGGCGATTTTGATTTTGATTTGTACAAGTCTAGTCAATCCAATGGCTTAGTTTTAAACATTTCTACCGCTATAGAAAAAAATGGGAACTTCACTGGGGAAAGATTGACCTCTTGTTGGTCCATCCCAAAGTGGGTTAAGCCTATCTTTATTTATATCTGTATATGTGCTATTGTTGTTTATGTGTTATATGTTGTATATATGTTTGTCTGGATTTTCCTGGTTTTCAGGGTGATTGGTGATTACTTATAAGTCCTATACCCGGACTTGAGAAAACTTTAAGATATGACGGGCGGTATAGTCATGTTAACTTTGATGGAGTAATCCCAAAAAAGGAGGCATGAGATCCCCCACTCAGTGGAGGCCCCTTTGGCTGTAGTGTCGTTTACCGAGTAATCGGGAAGACGTACTGCTTTCGACTTGGGAGCCTACTGAAGCTGAGGACCGTAGAATACCAAACCCATCTTGGCCTTTTAGGTGTAGTGCGGAAGCTTTGACGGAGTAATCCGGAAATAGTTGTCACGCGATACTGCGCTTGGACGAGTTTTTCTTGAGAATAATACTAATTACCGAGTTAATCAGGAAGTTGGTAATATCCGAAGGAAGGATGTAGACTCTGGGAACCTCTAGAACCTTGTTTGGAAGGTGATAACTTTTAGACCAACACCTTATGTGTAGTACCTTCGACCTCATGCTCGTGACGTTGAACCTATGAACCCTATATGTGTGATCTTGTGTGTGATTGTTGCATCATGCATCCATGCACTCATAAGCATCTTTTGAAGAAATCTTATTTCAAGGGACTTAAAAGTTGACCTTTTGTGAATATCTCAGGTACTTTTTAACCATGGATTCTGGAAAAAGAAAGACCGGGAAGTACAATTTCAAGGATCCCAAGATAGATGAGTTGATCAGTCTAATTCCCGAGATCGAGTGTTCTGCAGATTTTTGGAAGAAGTATGGATCCATCATTCCTCTTATAAAGCTTAGGATGAAGGAGGGTATTCTCTCGACCTTGGTCCAGTTCTATGATCCGATGTATCATTGCTTTACTTTTCCCGACTATCAGTCGATGCCTACACTGTAGGAGTATTCTTATCTGTTGAATTTACCTGTTACCAATCGTGTTCCTTTTACTGGTTTGCATGGTGAGCCAAAACCACATGAGATTGCTGCTTTGATTCATCTGGGGAAGTCTGAGGTGGAAGCCCATATGAATACTAAAGGAGGGATTAGAGGATTACCAGCTCAGTTCTTATTGGAGAAAGCTCGTTACTTTGCCAAGATGAAGAGTACAGTCGCTTTTGAGGCCATCTTTGCTCTACTTGCTTATGGGTTGTTCTTATTTCCTAATGTAGACAAGTTTATTGACATAATGCTATCAGGATCTTCATGATTGGAAACCCAGTTCCTACATTGTTGGGTGATGCTTATTACTTTATTCAGCTTATGAATTCTTATCATGGGGGATGACTATCTGTTGCACGCCTTTGTTGTACCGGTGGTTTATCTCTCATATGCCTCAGTCTGATGCTTTTTGGGATGTCAAGAAGGAACCTCGTTGGGCTCCTAAGATCATGGCACTTACTCACTCGTACATTGATTGGTATCATCGAGCTTACCAGGATATCGAGATTGTTGACAATTGTGGTAGTTTCCCCAATGTACCTCTTCTTGGTACAAAGGGAGGAATTAACTATAACCATGTTCTTGCACGACGACAACTTGGTTATCCGATGAGGGATAAACCAAATAGTATTCATTTGAGTAGTTTCTTTCTAAAGGAGGGAGGAGACCATAAGGAATCTAGGGAGCAGATTGCGAAGGCCTGGCGTCACATCTATAAGAAGAGTAGGAAAGACTTGGGACCTAGGGGGCTGTTTCTTTGGAGCCATATCTTCAGTGGGTCCAAGTGAGGGCTATTCAGTTGAAGATGTCGTATTCCCGGGAAACACCTATGCCTGATTTATTTGTGAAGACCACTCCTGCCTTATTGGATGATCTAGAAGAGCTGTAACTTGCTTTGGTCAGGATGCAGCAGTAAAAGGATGATTGGAAGAATAAGTGCCAAACTTTAGAGATTTCCTTTAGATCAGACTTGAAGGAGAAAGACGACTTGATTGAGATCCTTGAGAGTCGAGCGGTAGAGACTATGGAGAGGCAAGGGGATTTATGTTCTCCTAAGCCTCAATCAGATGCTAATTACTCACTTCCTGATTCAGGTGATTGGAAGGAGGTTTCCACCAGGTATGCAGAAGAAAATCAGAGGTTGAAGGCTCAGATTTCCAGGCTTACGGGGAAGCGCCAGCGTATAGAGTGATCTCCGACAACTTTAATTCTCAGGGTTTTAGACTTTATTTTCATCTTGTACTGGGGATTGTTGAGACTTGTAACCTATTTTGAAGTTATTATAATAAAAAAATTCAGTATTTCAAATGCGTTATTACTTTGATATTTGTAATGTGTCTATAAAACTTTAAATCCCTTGAAATATTAAATAACAAAATAAAATCATGTGCATTGCATATCATGCATCATATTGCACATATTTCTTGCATTTGTTATGCATATCCAGATGTCTTACCAAGCTTCTTTACTTTGTTCAGCAAGATGACTCACCACTACAACACTCGGGCTAATTTCAGAAGGAAGATGGACAACTTAGAACAAGAGATTCGTGAGCTGCGCGATGAGGTTTCTTCTTTGAAGGCCGACATGGCCAATCTTACTGTTCTGGTGGAATCTCTGGTGGCTGCTCAGAATCAGCCACCGAGTGTTCAACCTCAACCAACAAGGGCTACTGCTGAAGCTCCGACTGTTCCTGTATCTGCTACCCCAACTGTTGTTCAGAATCGCATGCCTCAAGGTTATCCATGGGGAATGCCAGAGAACTTTGCACCTGAAGGTTTCAATCTTGGCCCTCAAGATACTCTAGTTGTTCAGACTATTGTTACTCCTGCACCTCCTGTGGTGCATGCTGCTCTTGTTGCACCTCCTTCATTGAATATGGTTCTGTTTGTTAACGATGATGTGTGTCGTCCTTTTCCTCCACCAAGTGAAGACTTTGGTCTTTATGACAGAATGGATGATTTTCAAGAGCAGTTTGACAAGATGCAGAGGGAGATGAAGGTCCTTAGGGGAAAAGAGTTATTCGGGAAAAATGTGAATGAATTATGCTTGGTCCCGAATGTTAAGATACCTGCTGTGATCGGTGGATCTGGAACTGACTGTTTAAAGATGGTTCGCGAAATGTCGCGGAAGCAAGAGTCGCCACCGTCTTTTATTTTCTCCAACATGGACAGGACAAAAGCACAGCAAAATTCCTTATGAGATAGTTTCTCGGTTCGGGAGGTAAATTTATAGAAAGGGAAGGTGTTAGCACCCTTTCTATCCATGGTTATCCATGGGCTCTTAGATACTTGCTCATTTGTGTTTTCAAAATGTTTGCTTTTCAATTGTGAGTGGGTTTGAAAAAAAGTTTCGTTTAAAGATTTCAGATCGACTCTTGTATCGGTCCTCAAGAGTGTTTGAAAAATTGTTTTGAAAGCTTTTTGAAAAGTGTCAGTGTGAAAAAAGTTTTGATTCGTTTTTTAGAGCAAGTATCTATGAGTCATCTACCTACCCTAAGGAATTAGGTTGTGTAAATGTCCTTAAGGTAGTGCCATCCCACCATTGAGAGGTAGGTAGCACCACCGTTGGAGGTGTTCGGGTCAATTCGTTTGTAGGGACAGTGTGGTCGCCAGAGCAACAGTAAGACACCTTAGAAGCTACCCTTATGCCATTGATCTTTTGTATTCCGAGGCAACCGTTTCGAGGAAACTATTCCGAGGCAACTGTTTCGAGGCAACTTGTTTTGAGGCATATGGATCAACGGACATAAGGACTTACTAAGACGTCATATACTCGACGACCACGTTTCGAAGGCAAGGCAACAGTGAGGCGTACCCTAAGAGTGGTGTGTGAATTCGTGTGTTATTTTCATGTTATGTTTTATCTTGTACATGTATTATGGTGATCTACGCTTGTTTTTAATTTCGGCCATACATTCTTTCATGCAATTATAATTTAAAAGTGCGGAAATTTAAATGCGGAAAGTAAAATCCTACGCTATTACAAGGCGCGGGTCTATACATCGCCGAATTAACAAAGACCCATTTTGAATAAAAATGCGGAAAGTAAATAAATTCCTAATTACTATTACAAGGCTTGAGCAATTACATAATATTCACAAAGGAAAATAAAATAACGTGCGAAAAGAATAAAAATAGAACGTGCGAGGGCGTTGGGCCCTTTTGAAATTAAATTGAAATTAAAAATTAATTAATCATTTATTAAAAGAAAAGAAATGTTTTTTTTATGGTTTTTGGTATTTATGAAATAAAGAAATTAAAATTGAAGAGAAACCCTAATTCTAAGTTGTTTTTAATTATTAATGAAAAAATATTCAAGTTTAACCTAATTTACTAAATATTTAATGTATATGTTTATTTACAAAATAAATTAATAACTAATAATAATGATAATAAGAAAAAAATTATTTATTAAGAAAAAGGATGAAAATGCTAAAAACCCTAATTTCTACATATTTTAATTTGTTAAGAAAAAGATTTAAGTTTTAAAACCTAAATTAATCTAATTAATTGTTTAAAGTTTATTTACAAAAATAATAATAATGAAATTAATATTAATAAAATAAACACTTTTTTTGATTTTTCTGTATTTTATATTTATTATGGAAATTATTTTATGGAATGAAAAGAAAACAATTAAAAAAAACAATTAAAAGAATAAAAAGGAAAAACAAAGCAAAAATTAAAAATTGAGCAAACCATGGGGGTGTCTGGACCCAAAGGGAGGTTTTTTGGAAGCAGTTTGGCCCAATAATGCAAATCCTTTTTTGACTTTCAGAGATTGCATGTGGAGTGGTTGACTGAGGTGCATGGTGGAATCCACGTTATGGCCATTGGATGGATCCTCTGGGACACTTGGCAAGCCTGGGCGTTGGGACATATGGTAGGACGTTTTGAAGGAAACTGCACATGAACACGTTATAACAAAAATTATTGAGAATATGGGGGACCTGGGAATCGAACCCAGGTCCCAGTACCTGCAGGACACATCAGCTACCAACTGCACCAGCGCGTTTCTTTGTTAATATTATAGAACATAAATAATATATATGAAAAAAAAAGTATTATGCTGAAACAATAAAAAAAAACGCGCCAATGTTCAAATCCTCCAACCACGCTCAGACACCTCAGCGTCTTCTTCCTTTTTGTACCTGTAACATAATCAAATAGCGGGGGTTTTAAACCCCCACTAAACAAGACCAGGAAAAATAGCGATTAGACAATGGGCAATTATAAAAAGGGCGCGATGTGTGAGTTTGATTCGTCTTCCTGTCACAAATTCAATGGCATAGTTTTTATGGTATGATTTTACCATATGTGTAAACCCCTAATTTAAAACTTCTGAAACCCTAGAACACGTCCATGGCAGATCTTGGCTCAAGCGTTGTTAATTCAATTAAATGGTACCATTCGCTTCAGAACATCAATATTAGTAGGAATCAACATTTAAAACATGTGAATAATGCATGAGAATTGAAAAACGATAATGGACAAGTTTGAGAAAAGTGTGATGTCGTTCTACCAATTCTTTAAGTGTGGAGGCGTATTCTTGATTGCAACACGTTCCTAGCAATGTCAGGAAGACAATGGAAGGCTTCTTATGCTTTGAAACGAGCTCTAGGTATAAAATCAGTTTTCAACTTTTTAATGAAAATTTGCAATTTGGTGTGCAGCCTCTGAGCAATATTTCGTGTGTAATGGAATAGGGTTCTCTTGTGTATAAGTGCTTGAGTGAATTAGGTTAAAAAAACCAAGCCCAAAGTCCATGTATTCATGTTTTGAATATTTGATTTTGTCAAATCTTTTTTCAATCTTTTCCATGCCAATTATGCCAAATTTGGATGATTTTGTCCTTGTTGATTGATACACGAGATATTCAGCTCATAATGAGTGAACTTGCTGCACAAAAAGATTTGATAAGTGTTATTTGCTATTTTTTCATATTTAAATTTAATTAAGTGAATTAATAATAATAAAAATTCAAATAATTAATCAAAAATGAGAAAATACATCCCTTTGAGGTCAATGGGTCGTGCACAGCTTTTGGGTAATGATTCATGGAAGAATTTGTGGCCCATTAGCATTTTTGAAGCCTTTTGTGCAAAGTTGACTTTTCAAAATTCCCAAAAATTTCCCAACTTCTCCAAGGCATATCTTGCTCAATTTTTAAGCTTTGATCCTGTTCTTGGACATTTTGGAAAGGTCTTGAAGTCCTCTAACCAATGCCTTTGGTCCCATGTCATTTTGATTTACCAATTTCAAGTTATGGTCTTTGACTTAAAGTGCCTTTTTGTTGACTTTTGAAAATGACCTATAATGTTGAAACTGATAACTTTTTGTGAGAGCATTTCTTGGACTTGGAGTGTGAAGATGAGTTGTAGGAAATGTCATCCCCTTCAAAATGAGCTTTGGATGGGATTTTTCTGATAAACCATGAGGAAGTTATTCCCTGGTCAATTTGCAGTTGACTTTTTCAACTGTCCAAAAATAGAAACTTTTGCATCTTGAGACTTTTTGAGCCATGCTTTGAGAATCATGATCAAGAATTGATCAAATGATGATTGTGGCCTCAAAATAAGATGTTGACAAAAAATTTTGGCTTTTGACTGTCAAATGACCATTTTGCCCCTGCAGTTGACTGTGAAGCATTTAGGGTTTTTGACTGTGCAATTTGATGCTGTGAGTCTTGAAACTTGGCATATGGATGCTTGACAATATATGTAGGCATATGGGACTTGATTGGACCCTTGAAAACCTCATTTTCTTTGCCAGAACTAAAACCCTAGTTTTTGATTGTGTTAGGAGGCAATTGGACTGTGCAACCTTTGAGAGATTTTGAACCTTGGTCTTGGAAAATCTTGAAGCATATGGGAGGGCAAATTTTAGGGTACAACAGTTGCCCCTGTTCAATCTTCTTAGACCTGAGGATGTAGATTGGCTGGCGTGCCTTTCGTAATCTGAAGGTGGAAGATGATTGAACACTAGAGTGCCCAGAAATTTGCACTCACATAGTAGAATGTCAGCAGTGTGATGACGGGAATGGGCTTACAGATGCCATTTGGAGATTGATGATGGATGGGGGGATGGGCTTATAGATGCCATCGGGAGATTGTCGATCGCGTAAGAGATTCCTTAGCGAGAACTTGCGTACCTGAGAAAGAAAATAATTACCTGGCCTGTTACAGGAGTTGATCTTCAAACTCTTTACGTAGATGTACCCTGGCTGGATACAGGAATCGAATCTTTAAACTCTTCGGACGTGCCCTAGCGGGATACAGGAATCGAGTCCGGAGAATATAGTCGTCAACAGATACACCCTGGCAAGATACAGGAATCGGATCTTCGAACTCTTCAGACGTGCCCTGGCGAGATACAGGAATCGAGTCTGGTAATGTTAGTCGTCAACAGATACACCCTGGCGAGATACAGGAATCAGATCCTCAAACTCTTTAGACGTGCCCTGGCAAGATACAGGAATCGAGTCTGGTAATGTTATTCGTCAACAGATACGCCCTGGCAAGATACAGGAATCGGATCCTCAAACTCTTCAGACGTGCCCTGGCAAGATACAGGAATCGAGTCTGGTAATGTTAGTCGTCAACAGATACACCCTGGCAAGATACAGGAATCAGATCTTCGAACTCTTCAGACGTGCCCTAGCAAGATACAAGAATCGAGTCTGGTAATGTTAGTCGTCAACAGATACACCCTGGCAAGATACAGGAATCGGATCTTCGAACTCTTCAGACGTGCCCTGGCGAGATACAGGAATCGAGTCTGGTAATGTTAGTCGTCAACAGATACACCCTGGCAAGATACAGGAATCGGATCTTCGAACTCTTCAGACGTGCCCTGGCGAGATACAGGAATCGAGTCTGGTAATGTTAGTCGTCAACAGATACACCCTGGCAAGATACAGGAATCGGATCTTCGAACTCTTCAGACGTGCCCTGGCGAGATACAGGAATCAAGTCTGGTAATGTTAGTCGTCAACAGATACACCCTGGCAAGATACAGGAATCGGATCTTTCGTTGCGACCGTTGATAGCAATTATCTTTGTATTGACTTTTGTCCTGAAAAGACAAAACGTTAGTTGTATGCAATGTCATGATGTATGACATGCGTGATGTTCTGAGATTGTATGTTCATGATGCGTATGTGCAAGCTATAATGTATGAAGATGTGATGTTTATGAAATGTTTGTCTAGGAAAATAAATCCTTGACGGGTGCCGGGAAGTCAAATCCTAGGCTGATGCTGAAGAGTATAGCTTTTTGTTTCCGCTGGGGATGATGGTTGCAAGAATACCGGTAGGAGAAGATGACTCCGTTGGGGAATAAGCTTGGCGAATAGATTACTCTGCGGGGAGTGAACTCTGTGGGGAAAGAGAAGTACTTCGCTGAGGTTTGATGATAACTCCGCTGGGGATACCATTGTTGAGTTCTGTTGGAAGATTTGAACTCCGCTGGGGATAGGAAGACTTTGTCGGGGACGATATTTCCGTGGCAATTGGCTGAGGATAACCCAGTTATATCCTGGTAGGGAAATAACCTTCTGAATAAAGCCGGGGGACGCGTTCGTGCTCTGCGGGTGACAAGCTTCCAGAATCTACTGGGGATAAGCTTTAAGACCTGCTGGGGAGATGGATTCCACTTTCCTGGGGAAATTTTTGGACTGGGCTCTCCTGGGGAAATTTTTGAGATGTACTGGGGAAGTGGCTCCACTGAGGGTCTGGTATACCGCCGGGGAACAATCTTAGATCAAGACTGCCGGGGATGCTTGTTAAGAATGTTTGTATATTGCGCTGAGGAATGTTTGAGATTTGCTGGGGATACCCAATTTCCTTAAGGTTGACAGTATAACTTTGCTTGAGGAGAGTATGTTGACTTGCTGGCTCATTCTCTGGGGAGTTAAGATATCTTGGTTATGTTCTTCAGTTGAACTTACCTTGGTACCTTGATGGACAGAGCAATTAGATCGCTTAGACAACTCATTATTGCCCCTGTTTCTAATGTTACCTGTAATTAATCCTTTGTTTCGTATGCAAATATTTATGAGTTAGCAATTAGTGTCAAATGCATATATCAAAAATTGAACATTGGACGTTCTTCGCAAAACAAAACGGAAAAAGAAAAAAACAATTGGCAATTTAGCTGAAACGTGAATTTGTATTGATTTTTTGAATTTGCCTGTAAATAGGCGTTTATGTACAAGAGGCTGACGTCCTAGTAAGAGAACACCGCCGAACAACAGAGTTTATACAATTTTACGAAAAGGGAAAACAAGACAGCTATGTGAAAAGAATAATCCCACTGGGTTCCAACTCTGCTATCACCTTTATATCTTCGAGCGTCTCATCACTTTGCTGCTCAGTTGACGATGAAGCTGATTGATCAATGCCGTTTGAACTTGAGGTTGATACCGGATTCTGGATGCAAGGTGATCCAATGCGACATAGTATTACGCTTTACTCCCTAACTTTTGCCTGGACCGCCATTTCGGGTTTTCAATCCACCGGGATACCCATTTTTGCCCAAGCCGCCTTTTCAGGTTTTCGACTTGCCGGGTGTACAGATTTTTTTCATTTCATCCCTCGTTTTTCCCGAACCCTTTTGGTTCACCGGGAAGCCCTAATTTTTGCCTAGGTATGTCAACCTAGAGGGTCTTTTATCATGCGTAGTATCTTTTTACTATGTCTGCATTGGCGGGGTGAGGAAGGTCGTCACCATCCATGGTGGTTAGAATCATGGCTCCTCCTGAGAACACATGTTTAACCACAAATGGCCCTTCGTATGTAGGAGTCCATTTGCCTCTGGGATCACTTTGAGGAAGGATGATACGCTTGATTACCAGGTCCCCGACTTGATACTCTTGTGGTCTGACTTTCTTGTTAAATGCCCTGATCATCCGTTTTTGGTACGTCTGACCATGACAAATAGCAGTGAGTCTCTTTTCATCAATCAGGTTTAACTGATCAAGTCGGGTCTGGATCCAGTCATCTTCGCTCAGATTTGCATCCTTCATTATCCGGAGAGAGGGTATCTGGACTTCAATCGGCAAGACTGCCTCCATGCCATAGACCAAGGAAAAGGGAGTTGCCCCGGTTGACGTTAGGGATGGCAACGGGGCGGGTCGGGGGCGGGTTTAGCTAACCCCACACCCGCACCCGCAACTCCAGTAATAGACCCTCCCCCGCCCCTAAACCCGCCGGGGGATGGAAATTCACCCCCAGACCCTCCCCCAATGGAGAACGGGTCACCCGCACCCGCACCCGCCCCCACCCGCGAAAACTGTTTTTTTTAAATAAAAAAATATCTATTTTTTTCACAAATTTCCTGGACAGCATTAACAAATACATTAAAAATACAAAATTCGCCATTGATTTGAGTAAATAATTGTAGGATTTAATATTCAAACACCATTCCAAATATTTTTCTATCATAACCCTTCAATCAACTATAATTGGTTGTGAACTTGTGATTCATTAAAAGAGTGTAATCTTTCAATATATCAAAGTATAAATCACTCCGAACAACCAACAATTTTTTTGCAAAGTACAAATACAAAATTAAAACAATACAATCAACAAAAGAACCATTCCAACAACATGGAACAAAATAACCATTCCAACAACATGGAACAAAATATACGATATCATCATAACAAAAAAAGATCCAAATAAATAACAAATTTTCTAATAATCTTCATCTTCGAGGCGGGAGTTGGAAATAGAAGTAGCACCATCAATCAACAACTCACCTGTGTTAAAAAATAAAAGTTAAAATATAAAAATTTAACTTGACAAATTTAATACAAATAGTATGAATAATACCTTCATCATCAGACTCCATTTCAGTTAGTAAAATAGCATTTTCATTTTCCACGTTAGATTTCAAATTACCTATCAATATAGTAAAATATAGTCAATGATAGTAATTGGATTATTCGGGGCGGGGCGGGTGCGGGTGCGGGCGAGTCTCAGTGTCTTACCGCCCCCTCCCCCGCACCCGTAGTTAGAAACCGGGTTTTACCCGCCCCCGCACCCGTACCCGTTTTAGCCGGGTTTTCCCCGTTAATTTCGGGGCGGGTCCGGGCGGGGCCCAGCGGGTCTGGGTTTTTTTGCCATGCCTAGTTGACGTCCTTGCTGAGGTACGGTACCCATGAAGAGCGAACGGTAACATCTCATGCCAATCTTTATAGGTCACTGTCATTTTCTGCACAATCTTCTTGATATTCTTATTAGCTGCTTCTACAGCCCCATTCATCTTCGGCCGGTAAGGGGAAGAGTTATGGTGCTGTATCTTGAATTGCTCGCAGAGCTCAGTGATCATCTTGTTGTTAATATTTGTACCATTGTCCGTAATGATCCTTTCTGGAAGGCCGTATCGACAGATCAAGTTATGCCGAATGAACCGTGCCACGACATTCTTGGTTACTGTAGCATAGGAAGCTGCTTCAACCCATTTTGTGAAGTAATCGATCGCCACTAGGATGAAGCGATGCCCGTTGGATGCCGTAGATTTAATCTCGCCGATCATATCAATGCCCCACATTGCAAACGGCCAAGGCGCTGTCAAGACATTCAGAGGAACTGGAGGAACGTGCACCTTATCTGCGTATATCTGGCACTTATGACATGTCCGAGAATGTTGGTAGCAATCAGCTTCCATTGTGGACCAGAAATATCCTGCCTGAAGGATCTTCTTTGCCATGGTGTGTCCACTGGAATGTGTTCCGAAGGTACCTTCATGCAGTTCTGCCATGATCCTTTCTGCTTCAGTCTTATCCACACAACGCAGTAAGGTTGAATCATGGTTTCTCTTGTACATAATGTCGTTGCTAAGGAAGAACTTTGCCGCGAACCTTCTCAGAAACTTCTTGTCATTGATGGATGCACCTTCAGGGTATTCTTGAGCTTCCAAGTACCTTTTCACTTCATGATACCAAGGTTTTTCAGTCACTGTCTCAGCCTCAAGATCACAACAGTATGCCGGTTCGTCCAGTTTCCAGATGATGATCCGGGGAGCCTCATTGTCCCATTTGACTTTGAACATGGAAGACATCGTAGCCAGCGCGTCCGCCAACTGATTCTCCTCTCTTGGGAAGTGTTCAAAAGATGTCAACACACATTCCTTGTAAGGAATAAGATTCGGATGTTTCGTATCTCACTCGCCTTTGATCTGATTGATCACGAGAGCGGAATCTCCGAAGACACTCAGAAACTTGATCCTTAGGTCAATCGCAGCTTGAAGACCCATGATGCACGCCTCATACTCCGCCATGTTGTTGGTGCAGTTGAAACATAGCCGGGCAGTAAGTGGAGTATGAGTGCCTCGAGGGGATATGATCACAGCGCCGATACCGTTACCCAAAGCGTTGGAGGCTCCGTCGAAGTGCATAGACCATCGGGATCCTTCCTCAGGTCTTTCATCCGGTCTAGGTACTTCACAATCAGTCACTATCATGATGCTCTCGTGTGGAAACTCGAAGTTCATTGACTGGTAGTCATCTACTGCCCGGTGTGCCAAATGGTCTGCCAATACACTTCCTTTGATGGCTTTCTGAGTTGTGTACTGGATGTCGTATTCCGTCAAGATCATTTGCCATCTTGCTATTCTTCCGGACAGAGCAGGCTTCTCGAATATGTACTTTATTGGATCCATCTTTGAAATCAACAGAGTAGTGTGAGTCAGCATATACTGTCTCAGCCGGCGAGCAGCCCATACCAAAGCGCAACAAGTTTTCTCGAGCAGTGAGTATCGGGTCTCACAGTCGGTAAACTTTTTGCTAAGGTAATAAATGGCGTGCTCTTTTCGGCCAGACTCGTCATGCTGCCCCAACACACACCCCATTGAGCTGTCAAGTACTGTCAGGTATAGTATTAGAGGTCTCCCTTCAACCGGTGGCATAAGAATGGGTGGTTCTTGGAGATACTCTTTGATTCTGTCAAAAGCGGCCTGACATTCATCATTCCAACGTACTACCTGATCTTTCTTCAGCAGCTTGAAGATTGGTTCACTGGTAGCAGTTAGGTGCGAGATGAATCGGGCAATGTAATTCAGACGTCCTAGAAAGCCTCTGACTTCCTTCTCTATCTTTGGAACTGGCATCTCTTGTATGGCTTTAACCTTGGCAGGGTCCACTTGAATACCCTTGTCGCTCACGACGAAGCCTAACAACTTTCCAGATCTTACCCCGAATATGCACTTGTTTGGGTTCAACCTCAGCTTGTATAATTTCAGACGGTCAAACAATTTCTGCAGATGGTCAAGGTGTTCCTCCTCAGTTTGGGACCTTGCAATCATGTCGTCGACATACACTTCAATCTCATGATGGATCATGTCATGAAATAAAGCAACCATGGCACGTTGGTAGGTTGCCCCAGCATTTTTCAACCCGAATGGCATGACCTTGTAGCAGAAGGTCCCCCACTGAGTGACAAAGGTAGTCTTTTCCACATCTTCAGGAGCCATATTGATTTGATTATAACCTGAAAAACCATCCATGAAGGAGAACCCCTTGTGCTGAGCAGTATTGTCAACCAGAACGTCAATGTGAGGTAGGGGGAAGTCATCTTTGGGGCTGGCCCTGTTCAGATCCCTGTAGTCAACACACATTCTGACCTTACCATCTTTCTTTGGCACTAGAACCACATTGGCAACCCATTGAGGGTAAGAAGTCACTGCAAGAAACCCGGCATCGAATTGCTTCATAACCTCAGCTTTGATCTTCTCGGACATCTCTGGACGCATACGGTGGACCTTCTGTTTAACCGGAGGGCAATCTTCCTTGGTAGGCAAGTGATGGACCACAATGTCGGTATCCAACCCAGGCATGTCTTCGTAGGACCAGACAAAGATCTCCACATAATCATGTAACATCTGAATCAATCGTTGTTTCACGCTGAGCTCCAGATTAGCACCAATCTTAACTTCCCTTCTGTTTGTCTCAGTACCCAGATTTACCGTTTCCACTGGCTCTTCATGTGGCTGAATGGCCCTCTCTTCCTGGAGTAACAGTCTTGCAAGCTCACCAGGCACTTCGCAATCATCTTCACCTTCGTCTTCGGCTAAGTTGATCGGATTTTCGAAGTCATAACCGGCAGTAGCAGAGTCGTTACCAGTGAGATCCAGAGTGGATTGGAACCTGTATAGGTGAGTGTGTGTAAATATAGCTGTTTTGCAATATATAAAAGAAAGAAAGAAAGAAAGGGAGCACAAGATTTGAAATGCGAAAAACGCCCAATGTCTTTATTCATGATATATGGAAATGACAAGTAATAAGCCCTCACAAATGAAGCCAACGGTGCCCCGGGTAAGACACCGGGCCAGAAAGTTTCAATTTATTGTTTATTACAAATTAAAGAAACAAAGGAATTCATTACTGCGTAACAAAAGTAACAGGTATGTGATCTTTTGCAGTCCAATTAGTCAATCCACCGTCAGTCGTCGGGTAGATCCAGCTATCAAACTCTGATTCCTCCGCATCGCCTTCTATAGCATTCACCCCCGGGTTGGTGATGATCACGGGGGGTCTTCCGATCCTAGCTTTGCGTACAGCCCTCTGAGCCTCTGCAATAAAACCCAGCCCAAACTTGTCAATTTTAGGAGTAAAATCAGGGAGCCTGCCCCAGTTAGCACATTCACCTTTCTCAATTACAGCCCGAGCGTCCTTTAAGGAGGCCATCTTCAAGGGAAAGTCTTCTTCAACCACTGTCTCTGCTGACGCCAATGTTTGAGGTACCTCTTTAAAATGTTGAAAGGGGGTTTCAATAAAATCCCCGTCCATCTCAATATACCAGAAGGAATTCAGATGACTGACCATGTATTCTTCCTCCCCCTGCACAGTAACAATCTTCCCTCTGACAGGGTACTTGAGCTTCTGGTGTAGAGTGGAGGTCACTGCCCCAGCTTTGTGAATCCAAAGTCGACCCAGCAAACAGGAATAAGATGGACGGATGTCCATCACGTAGAACGTTGAGTCAAATACTTGAGAACCCACACGAATAGGAATGTCTACCTCACCATGAACCATCCTTTTCGACCCGTCAAAGGCTCGGACAATGATGTTACTAGGCTTCAACTCCAGGCCCTCACAATCCAACCGGTCTAAGGCCTTCTTGGGCAACACATTCAGGGAAGAACTGGTGTCCACCAAAACGTGTGCGAGAGTAGTGCCCCTGCATTCAATGGAGACATGCAGGGCATCATTGTGGTTCTTTCCCTTAGCAGTAAGATCAACATCCGAGAAACCCAAACCATTGTCAGCTGTCAAATTGGCTACGCAATTAGTGAATTGATCTGCAGATGTCTCTTGTGGCACATGGGCCGTCTTCAGAAATGAAATCAGGGCCTTGGCGTGGGCCTCTGAGCACAACAACAATGATAACATAGAGATCTTGGAGGGGGTATGCCCCAGCTGTTCAACGACATTGAAGTCGCTCTTCTTGATTATCTTAAGAATTTCCTCCATCTCTTGCTGGGAGGCTTCAACATTCACAGTCTTCGGTGTCTCCATCCGGGCAGGCACATCATCAATCCCTTTGCCCCGAGTATTAGATGACTCGGCAGCAGGGGTAGCAACTTGATCAGAAGGGGGAACAGGCGCACTTGCAGGCGTTATTATAAGAGGTCTTCGGATAACTGGTGGCGCAATGTCAGGCGAGAAGAGCCTGCCACTGCGAGTAACTTTAGCGGGACCAGTGATGTTGCTGATACCGGTACCGATGTTGAACTCCTGCTTCACTCCAAGTACATACACATCTGCCCCATAGTGCCATGGGACAGCCTTGTCAGATTCATAGGGGAGGGGCCCCGGAACAGTAATAATAATGGGTGCAACGGACATGATCTTGACTGGCTTCCTCGGGGGAGCCTTGGTTGGATTGTTGAAAATTATGATGACAGATACTTCTTCCACAGGAAAAAAAGGAACAACGGTCTTCTTGAACAAGATTTCCTTGCTATCCATCAGGCTTTGGATGCCTGACTTCAGCAACGGACAACCAGTAGGGGAAATAGCACACAGAAGGCAACCCTTGCTACAGCCCGGAAATAAACCGGCCAGCAACAGGTTCCTCTTAACAGTCAACAAAGGGGTAGCAACATCCTCCACAGAAACGGCATACAAGTCTTCATCAACGACATTTACTCCATGCTGGGGCATAGGAGCAGTCACCACATTTGGCCTCTCGGGTGCCTCAAATTGGATTTCCTTTGCATCAATAAGGTCTTGAACCTTATTTCTCAGGGCCCAACAGTCATCAGTAGAATGCCCCGGGCTATCGGAGTGATAAGCACAGCGGGCATTTGGATTATACTTGGGAGAGGTTGTATTCACCACCTTCGGAGCCTCTCTGACGGTCACCAAGTTGGTCGATAGCAACTGCGGCAAGATCTGTGACAAGGTCATACTCAGCCGAGTGTATTCTCTTCTGGGTCTCTCACCCCTTGGTTGGTTGGGTTGCCGAGGAGCGGCAGCAGGCTTAGCAATTACCACCGTGTTGAAAGCTTGGCGGCGCTCCGGTTTGTCTTGCCTTCTAGGCCCATACACAGCACTGGCCTCCTTTTTAAAAGGTTTCTTCTCAGAACTTGAGGACGCACCCTTCTGAATTTTACCTGATTTCATACCAGCCTCGATCCTTTCCCCAGTCAGAATGAGGTCTGTAAACCCTGCAGATGAATTGCCAATGAGATGATTAAAGAATGTCCCGGATAGGGTCCCCAAGAACATGTCCACTAATTCACGGTCGATTAATGGTGGCTGCACCCTGCCAGCCAGGTCCCTCCATTTCTGCGCAAACTCTTTAAAACCTTCTCCCGATCCTAGCGACATACCCTGGAGTTGGGTACGTGTAGGAGCGAGGTCGGCATTATATTGATACTGCTTGTAAAAAGCAGTAGCCAACTCCTCCCAGTTACGAACCTTGGTTCCATCCAGCTGATAGAACCATTCGAGATGAGTCCCTGAAAGACTCTCCTGGAAGAAGTGGATCCACAAGTTCTTGTCCACAGTGTATGGTTGGATCTTCCGCACATAAGATCTGAGATGTAGCTTAGGGCAAGACGCCCCGTCATACTTTGTGAAAGATGGTGCTTTGAACTTGTGTGGGATGACCACACCAGAAGATAGACCCAAGTCTCCGAAATCCAAACCAGACACCTGTTGAATTTCCATGGCATTCAGACGGTCTTCCAACTGCTTGTATCTGTCTTCAGCTGGAGGATACTTCTCCTCATTAAAATCAGTCTCGTTGTCAGAGACCACCGGACTTGGAGCCCTTCCCCCCTGGGAACTGCCTTTGCCTACAGAAGAACCAGCTTGATCAACCTCATTCTGCAGTGTGTTACCAAACCTCCGGCCCGTGTTGAATAATATAGTTCTCTTCTTCTTCTTCTTGACCAGCAGAGCCTTCAGCTCCTCCTGACCTTGGGCCAAACTCATAATCAGTTCTTGAAATTGGGCGTTCTGAGCCTGAAGGGCCTTGATGGACTGCTCGGTAGATGATTCAGGGTTCATGATGCTGAAATAAACAGCGAAGAACATTAAGCAACCTGAAAAGAAGAGTACCTGTGATGCACATGATGAATGGAATGCGTATGATTCATGTTTTCAAAGATAATCGGGAATCAACTTTGTAAACAAAAAGGAACACACTTCATTAGATTCAACTTTGAAATTTAAATTGTTCAACAGGTTGCCCTTAGGCGTTACATAGAAAATGAAAAATACTGAAAAAGGAAATAAAACTGTAAAAGAATATCCAAAGTTCATCATTGATCCCAGGGTCTCCTCTTCTCAGTATGGATGTAGTCATTCAGAGCTCGCTCATTCTCCAACTGCTTTGTCAGCTTCTGGATCTTCAATTCCTGCTCGTTGAACTTTTTCCGATAAGAATCCCGTTCTTCTTGTAGTTGCGCCCAAGACCTCTTTAGTGTCTCAATATCAGTAGGTATCTGAGGAGGGAGAACAGTTGGAGGAGCCCCATCCTTATCAGGATACTCAAGAATGATGGGTCTGACAGCTTCGTACGGCATACCTAACTTCTGAGCACGGATGCGGACCCATTTGTAGTAGGCTTCCATAGGTAGAGAAGTCTTTGGTCCCAACTCTTGTGGGTCATCTTTGTGAATTCTGTCCCAAGCCTTGATGAACCTACGACTCAGCTCGTCACTATCTACCTGAAACTCAAAACTGATGTGAGGCACCAACATCTCATGAGGCCCTGCTCTTCTGGCTCTTCCAAACTGACGGAGAGCTAGACATGGATTATAAGAGATTCCTCCTTGGGTACCAATCAAAGGAACATTAGGATATTCTCCGCAACGATCAATAACAGCTACCTCATCCAAACCTCTGAGAGTCCAAATGATGTCATTATCAGTGAGAGACATTAACCTATGAGCCCAACCTCTTCCTTCTTTGTTCTTTAGCACGAACTTAAGGAGGTGCGAAATAAACCACCTCACTAACAAAGGAATACAACACCACAGAGTTCCTCGTCTTCGGGCAGTACGAGCATAAAGTTGTTGCAGGACATCACCCAAGAGAGTGGGCACAGGGTTCCGAGACATGAAGATCCTTATGGTAGTGACGTTAATAAAGTTATCAGGATTAGGAAACAAGACTAGACCATAGATTAAGAGAGCCAGAATGTCTTCATACGCCCTAAAGTCCAGGTCATTCCAGAAATTGTTAGCCTTACCAATCAGAAACTTGGCCAAGAAACCCTTAACTTTGCTTCTAGTCACCCAGTTGTCCATTACCTCCTTGTGGGTCAAAGGAAGAGCTACAGCAATCTCCTCAAGCCTAAGAGTCTTTTCCCAACCAGTGTAGGGAGTCTGATCCAAGATAGGGATACCAAGCAAATCAGAGAACTCTTCCAGGGTAGGGACCAACTGGAAGTCTTGAAAGGTGAAGCACTGGTACAGAGGGTCATAAAACTGGGTCAGGACACTCGTCAGTTGTTGGTCCCACTTTGCCGTGACTAAACTGAGAAGAGAACCATGCCTCTGGATGAAGGAAGTAGTATTTGGAATTCTGCTAACCAATTCTTCAAGCAACTCAGGTGGGTGAACAAAATTGAACCGGATAGTGTTCCTTCGCATAGGCATCATGATATCCTACAAAACAGAGCAAAGGTGAAACCCTCTTGTCTTTGAAATGGTCAGTCCTTATGCAGGATGCATGCAATGTTTATGATGGCATGATGTTATGATAAAGCATACCACAAGTATTTCACCAAGGCAAACATGATAAGGCACACAAGTCACACAAGACAAGCCCTTAGAGTTTAGGCCAGCATGGGGTCTAGGTATTACCCTCTTTCAGTTTGTTGGTTAAGACCTGTCCTATCAGAAGTAACCGGGTTCTAGAGGATCCCAATATCACTGACTACCCTCAATCAGTCATAACTCCTGCATCGCAATCTTTTCTTGCAGCCAGAACCATCACGAGAGTTTAGCCTCAATGGGCGTAGCATACTGCTACTGTTCTATTGGCCAAGTTGGGTCATTTAAGGTTCTAAGGTCGGTTGGTGCTTAATGACTCCTCAGAAGACCCATATTCTCCTCGTTGCGACACAAGGGATATCGGTACAGACCAAGGTGCCACACCAACGTAGCCACTGCTTCACCCATGTCGGTCTATGCCGGACAGGTCCCTCACAGCTTATGCTACCTAACAGGGTATCCCCAGATCCGGGTTAGGATCTATGTAACTCCGAAACAGCCCACAATAATAAAGCAAACAAAGCACAACAATTGAAAACACAAGTGATCTTAGTCCTAAGGTACACCTCACTCTAAAAGGATTCCCCAGCAGATTCGCCAGTTCTGTGATCGGTGGATCTGGAACTGACTGTTTAAAGCTGGTTCGCAAAATGTCGCGGAAGCAAGAGTCGCCACCGTCTTTTATTTTCTCCAACATGGACAGGACAAAAGCACAGAAAAATTCCTTATGAGATAGTTTCTCGGTTCGGGAGGTAGATTTATAGAAAGGGAAGGTGTTAGCACCCTTTCTATCCATGATTATCCATGGGCTCTTAGATACTTGCTCATTTGTGTTTTCAAAATATTTGCTTTTCAATTGTGAGTGGGTTTGAAAAAAAGTTTCATTTAAAGATTTCAGATCGACTCTTGTATCGGTCCTCAAGAGTGTTTGAAAAATTGTTTTGAAAGCTTTTTGAAAAGTGTCGGTGTGAAAAGAGTTTTGATTCGTTTTTTAGAGCAAGTATCTATGAGTCATCTACCTACCCTAAGGAATTAGGCTGTGTAAATGTCCTTAAGGTAGTGCCATCCCACCATTGAGAGGAAGGTAGCACCACCGTTGGAGGTGTTCGGGTCAATTCGTTTGTAGGGACAGTGTGGTCGCCAGAGCAACAGTAAGACACCTTAGAAGCTACCCTTATGCCATTGATCTTTTGTATTCCGAGGCAACCGTTTCAAGGCAACTATTCTGAGGCAACCGTTTCGAGGCAACTTGTTTTGAGGCATATGGATCAACGGATATAAGGACTTACTAAGACGTCCTATACTCGACGACCACGTTTCGAAGGCAAGGCAACAGTGAGGCATACCCTAAGAGTGGTGTGTGAATTCGTGTGTTATTTTCATGTTATGTTTTATCTTGTACATGTATTATGGTGATCTACGCTTGTTTTTAATTTCGGCATTACATTCTTTCATGCAATTATAATTTAAAAGTGCGGAAATTTAAATGCGGAAAGTAAAATCCTACGCTATTACAAGGCGCGGGTCTATACATCGCCGAATTAACAAAGACCCGTTTTGAATAAAAATGTGGAAAGTAAATAAATTCCTAATTACTATTACAAGGCTTGAGCAATTACATAATATTCACAAAGGAAAATAAAATAACGTGCGAAAAGAATAAAAATAGAACGTGCGAGGGCGTTGGGCCCTTTTGAAATTAAATTGAAATTAAAAATTAATTAATCATTTATTAAAAGAAAAGAAAAGTTTTTTTTTATGGTTTTTGGTATTCATGAAATAAAGAAATTAAAATTGAAGAGAAACCCTAATTCTAAGTTGTTTTTAATTATTAATGAAAAAATATTCAAGTTTAACCTAATTTACTAAATATTTAATGTATATGTTTATTTACAAAATAAATTAATAACTAATAATAACGATAATAAGAAAAAAATTATTTATTAAGAAAAAGGATGAAAATGCTAAAAACTCTAATTTCTACATATTTTAATTTGTTAAGAAAAAGATTTAAGTTTTAAAACCTAAATTAATCTAATTAATTGTTTAAAGTTTATTTACAAAAATAATAATAATGAAATTAATATTAATAAAATAAACACTTTTTTTGATTTTTCTGTATTTTATATTTATTATGGAAATTATTTTATGGAATTAAAAGAAAACAATTAAAAAAAACAATTAAAAGAATAAAAAGGAAAAACAAAGAAAAAATTAAAAATTGAGCAAACCATGGGGGTGTCTGGACCCAAAGGGAGGTTTTTTGGAAGCAGTTTGGCCCAATAATGCAAAGCCTTTTTTGACTTTTAGAGATTGCATGTGGAGTGGTTGGCTGAGGTGCATGGTGGAATCCACGTTATGGCCATTGGATGGATCCTCTGGGACACTTGGCAAGCCTAAATTATTGAGAATATGGGGGACCTGGGAATCGAACCCAGGTCCCAGTACCTGCAGGACACATCAGCTACCAACTGCACCAGCGCGTTTCTTTGTTAATATTATAGAACATAAATAATATATATGAAAAAAAAAGTATTATGCTGAAACAATAAAAAAAAACGCGCCAATGTTCAAATCCTCCAACCACGCTCAGACACCTCAGCGTCTTCTTCCTTTTTGTACCTGTAACATAATCAAATAGCGGGGGTTTTAAACCCCCACTAAACAAGACCAGGAAAAATAGCGATTAGACAATGGGCAATTATAAAAAAGGCGCGAGGTGTGAGTTTGATTCGTCTTCCTGTCACGAATTCAATGGCATAGTTTTTGTGGTCTGATTTTACCATATGTGTAAACCCCTAATTTAAAACTTCTGAAACCCTAGAACACGTCCATGGCAGATCTTGGCTCAAGCGTTGTTAATTCAATTAAATGGTACCATTCACTTCAGAACATCAATATTAGTAGGAATCAACATTTAAAACATGTGAATAATGCATGAGAATTGAAAAACGATAATGGACAAGTTTGAGAAAAGTGTGATGTCGTTCTACCAATTCTTTGAGTGTGGAGGCGTATTCTTGATTGCAACACGTTCCTAGCAATGTCAGGAAGACAATGCAAGGCTTCTTATGCTTTGAAGCGAGCTCTAGGTATGAAATCAGTTTTCAACTTTTTTATGAAAATTTGCAATTTGGTGTGCAGCCTCTGAGCAATATTTCGTGTGTAATGGAATAGGGTTCTCTTGTGTATAAGTGCTTGAGTGAATTAGGTTAAAAAAACCAAGCCCAAAGTCCATGTATTCATGTTTTGAATATTTGATTTTGTCAAATCTTTTTTCAATCTTTTCCATGCCAATTATGCCAAATTTGGATGATTTTGTCCTTGTTGATTGATACAAGAGATATTCAGCTCATAATGAGTGAACTTGCTGCACAAAAAGATTTGATAAGTGTTATTTGCTATTTTTTCATATTTAAATTTAATTAAGTGAATTAATAATAATAAAAATTCAAATAATTAATCAAAAATGAGAAAATACATCCCTTTGAGGTCAATGGGTCGTGCATAGCTTTTGGGTAATGATTCATGGAAGAATTTGTGGCCCATTAGCATTTTTGAAGCCTTTTGTGCAAAGTTGACTTTTCAAAACTCCCAAAAATTTCCCAACTTCTCCAAGGCATATCTTGCTCAATTTTTAAGATTTGATCATGTTCTTGGACATTTTGGAAAGGTCTTGAAGTCCTATAACCAATGCCTTTGGTCCCATGTCATTTTGATTTACCAATTTCAAGTTATGGTCTTTGACTTAAAGTGCCTTTTTGTTGACTTTTGAAAATGACCTATAATATTGAAACTGATAACTTTTTGTGAGAGCATTTCTTGGACTTGGAGTGTCAAGATGAGTTGTAGGAAATGTCATCCCCTTCAAAATGAGATTTGGATGGGATTTTTCTGATAAACCATGAGGAAGTTATGCCCTGGTCAATTTGCAGTTGACTTTTTCAACTGTCCAAAAATAGAAACTTTTGCATCTTGAGACTTTTTGAGCCATGCTTTGAGAATCATGATCAAGAATTGATCAAATGATGATTGTGGCCTCAAAATAAGATGTTGACAAATTTTTTTGACTTTTGACTGTCAAATGACCATTTTGCCCCTACAGTTGACTGTGAAGCATTTAGGGTTTTTGACTGTGCAATTTGATGCTGTGAGTCTTGAAACTTGGCATATGGATGCTTGACAATATATGTAGGCATATGGGACTTGATTGGACCCTTGAAAACCTCATTTTCTTTGCCAGAACCAAAACCCTAGTTTTTGACTGTGTTAGGAGGCAATTGGACTGTGCAACCTTTGAGAGATTTTGAACCTTGGTCTTGGCAAATCTTGAAGCATATGGGAGGGCAAATTTTGGGGTACAACACCTGCAAAGTTTAAGGTCCCAGAGTTTGAGAAGTACAAGGGAAACACTTACCCTCGTGATCATCTGGTAATGTATGTAAGGAGAATGTCTACCCATACTGATGATTAGCGTCTGTTGATTCACTTTTTTCAGGGAAATCTGTTATCGGTGAAGTGGACTTGCCTATTCATATAGGGCCACATTTGTTTCAGATTACTTTCCAGGTCATGGATATTGTACCTGTTTATAGCTGTTTGCTAGGAAGGTCGTGGATACATGAGGCAGGGGCTGTCACTTCAACTTTACACCAGAAACTGAAGTTTGTACGTGAAGGAAAAGTGGTAATCATAAATGGAGAACAAGCATTATTGATATCTCATTTGTCCTCTTTCAGCATTGTGGAGGCGGATGAAGCTGTTTTTGGAACCCAATTCCAAGACTTATCCATTGATAATATAAGAGGAAATGAGAATTCCATGGTTTCTCTCAAGGATGTTCAGCAAGTTATGCGTAAGGGTCATAGTGAAGTATGGGGACAAATTATTGATCCACCTGTAAACAAGAACAGAGCCGGCTTGGGTTTCTCTTTTAAGAATGACAAAGGTAAGAGCATGAAGCCGAAGTCTGCTACAGGCAAGTATCAAGACATCTTCCGTAGCAGGGGTTATCTTCATCCAACTGTTTCCGGGATTAATGCCATTGCGGAAGATGAAGCAGAGCAGAAAATGCCAAATTACGTGACGCACGGAGTTAGGGTTTAGAACTGGATCACCATTGATGTTCCCTCTTGCATACATGTTTCAAAGTAATTTGATTTGTTAATCTTTTTGAAAAGCTTTCACTCTGCCCAAGGTGGAAGTATTAATATTGTGTGGGCTTATCTGTTTGCTGTGACTTTTAAAATCAATAATAAAAGTTGTCTTTGTTTCCCAAATTGTGTCTTTATTTTCTGCTTTTTCTTGGAAAATGGTAATCAGAAAAAAAACCTTTCAAAATAAATAATAACTGAAATACAATCTGCATGATCACTTATTATATGTGTCAGTTTCTAAATGCAATCATAAACCATATGTGCGGATTAATTAAAAAACTCGTTGAATACAATGACCCTGCACCCTCTCCCAATTTTGAATGTCCTGTGTATGGGGCCGAAGAAGAAGACTGTGATGAGATTCCTGAAGAGGTTTCACGGTTGCTTGAGCGTGAGGAAAATTACATCCATCCGTATAAAGAGCCATTGGAAGTAATCAATTTGGATTCAGAAGAAGATCCGAAGGAAGTCAAGATTGGAGCATTACTGCATCCTGACGTGAATAGCAGGTTGATTGAGTTGTTGAAAGAGTATGTGGATATTTTTTCTTGGTCTTATCAAGATATGCCTGGTCTAGATACATATATTGTAGATCACCATTTGCTGTTGAAGCTAGAGTGTCCGCCAATCAAACAAAAGTTGAGAAGAACTCACCCAGATATGGCAGTGAAGATCAAAGAGGAGGTTCTAAAGCAGATTAATTTCGGTTTTCTTGTGATGTCAGTTTACCCTCAGTGGATTGCCAATATTGTCCCAGTACCAAAAAAAGACAGAAAAGTTCGCATGTGCGTAGATTACAGAGATCTAAATAAAGCTAGTCCAAAAGATGATTTTCCATTGCCACATATTGACATGTTAATGGATAGCACAGAAAAATTCAAAGTATTCTCATTCATGGACGGATTTTCCGGGTATAATCAAATAAGAATGGCTCCAGAGGACATGGAAAAAACAACGTTTATCACACCCTGGGGAACCATCTGTTACAGAGTGATGCCCTTCGGGTTGAAGAATGCTGGTGCAACGTACCAGAGGGCTATGACAACCCTATTCCATGATCTGATGCACAAGGAAATTAAGGTATATGTTGATGATATTATTTCTAAATCCCATACTGAAGAAAGGCATGTAGAAGATTTGTTGAAGTTATTTCAGCGTTTGAGGAAGTATCGTCTCCGCTTAAATCCAAATAAATGTAGCTTCGATGTTCGATCGAGGAAATTATTGGGCTTCATTGTTATCCATAAAGGAATTGAAGTCGACCCTGATAAAGTCAAAGCAATTCAAGAGATTCCAGCATCGAGAACTGAAAATCAAGTCAGAGGGTTCCTCGGGCATTTGAATTATATTTCCAGATTCATTTCCCACATGACTGCAACATATGAACCGATCTTTAAGTTGTTAAAGAAAGATCAAGGTTGTGTATGGACGGATGACTGCCAAAGGGAATTTGAAAGTATTAAAGAATATATGCTTGAACCTCCTATCTTGCTCCCTCTTGTCGAAGGAAGACCGTTGATTATGTATCTGACAGTGTTAGATAAATCCATGGGTTGTATTCTGGGACAACAAGATGAAATAGGGAAGAAAGAGTATGCCATTTATCATCTCAGTAAAAAGTTTACTGATTATGAGTCGCGGTATTCAATGCTGGAAAAGACATGTTGTGCTCTGGCCTGGGCGGCAAAATGTTTGCGGCAATATATGTTGAATCACACCACTTGGTTGATCTCCAAAATGGATCCAATCAAGTACATTTTTGAAAAGCCTGCTCTTACTGGGAGAATTGCCCTCTGGAAGATGCTGTTATCTGAATATGATATAGAATACCGCACTCAAAAAGCTATTAAAAGCAGCGTGTTGGCAGATTATCTTGCTTACCAACCAGTGGAGGATCATCAGTCTGTAAAGTATGAATTTCCCAATGAGGATGTGATGTTTCTGAAAGTGAAAGATTGTGATGAACCATTTCCTGAGGAAGGTCCTGATCCTGAATCTCGTTGGAGTATGATATATGATGGAGCTGTGAATGCTTATGGTAAAGGAATTGGTGTTGTGATTGTCACTCCACATGGGTCGCACATTCCTTTTACTGCAAGGTTGACATTTGATTGTACTAATAATATGGCAGAATATGAGGCTTGCATCATGGGTCTCGAGGAAGCTATTGATCTCAGAATTAAAATTCTATATGTGTATGGTGATTTAGATTTGGTAATAAACTAGATTAAAGGAGAATGGGATACTCGTCACCCCGGCTTAATCCCTTACAAAGATTATGCTAGAAGGTTGTTACCCTTCTTTAATAAAGTTGAATTCCATCACATTCCTAGAGATGAAAATCAAATGGAGGACACTCTGGAAACTCTGGCTTCAATGTATCAAGTGAATACTTGGAATGATATACCTCGAATTATGGTTCGGCGACTGGATAGGCCCGCTCATGTGTTTACAATAGAAGAGGTAGCATATGAGAAACCTTGGTATTATGATATCAAGCATTTTCTCCAAACTCAGGAATACCCGATTGGTGCATCAAATAAAGATAGAAAGACATTGAGAAGATTGGCTGGCAGTTTCTTCCTCAGTGAAAATGTGTTATACAAGAGAAATCATGACATGGTCTTTCTCAGATGCGTGGATAGACACGAAGCAGACATGATGATGCAAGAGGTTCATGAAGGTTCATGAAGGTTCATTTGGAACTCATGCCAATGGACATTCGATGGCTAAAAAGATGCTAAGGGAAGATTACTATTGGCTGACAATGGAATCTGATTGTTACAAATTTGCAAAGAGGTGTCATAAATGCTAGATTTAAGCAGACAAGGTTCATGTGCCTCTGAAACTTTTCAATATGATCTCTTCCCCATGGCCTTTCTCTATGTGGGGTATTGACATGATTGGATTGATAGAACCCAAAGCTTCGAATGGACACCGTTTTATCTTGGTAGCGAATGATTACTTCACTAAGTGGGTGGAGGCTGCTTCATATGCTAATGTTACTAAGCAGGTGGTTGTGTGCTTCATTAAGAATAATCTTATATGTTAGTATGGTGTGCCGAACAAAATTATCACTGACAATGGCTCGAATCTGAACAAAAAAATGATGACAGGACTGTGTGAAGAATTCAAGATTGTCCATCACAACTCATCTCCGTACAGGCCAAAGATGAATGGGGCTGTTGAAGCTGCTAATAAGAATATCAAGAAGATTATCCAGAAAATGGTTGTTACTTATAAGGATTGGCATGAAATGATCCCTTTTGCTTTGCATGGATATCGAACATCTGTCTGCACTTTAACAGGAGCAACCCCATTCTCCCTTGTGTATGGAATGGAAGTTGTGCTCCCACTCGAGGTTAAGATTCCCTCTTTGCGTGTGAAACAACCCGACTGAAAATCATCAAACAATAAAGTCACCATCGAACGTCTTTTATCCCACATGAAGGGAAAGGTAAACATCGATAAAACCTGAGAAAGGAGAAGTCATGGTCTTGCGACCGAGAGAAAAGGGTAAGGGAGTCTGTTACGCAGGGGGAAGGTATTAACACCCCACATGCCCGTAGTACTCTACGGTATCCACTCTTGTTGTCTATCTTATGGGTGTGTTTAATCTATGCTTATTGTTTATTACTGCTAAAGGGAGAATGCATGCAAAAAGGAGAAAAGAATGTAGGGAAAATAAAAGTTGTGCTCGTTCGGGCCCTACCCCGATGCCTACGTATCCCTTTAAGGAATCAGAGCAGCTGTAGTTCGGCTCATAGGTTTTTTTTTGTTGGTTCGTATTTTTTTAATGAACAATATTAATTTCACCATCTGCCGCAACTCGACCTTCGGAGACTTACGCGTCAGCACAGAAGTGAATTAACATGCTCTTTTGAAAAAGTTTTGGAGAAAAGGTGCTTGGGTGCACAAGAAAGTTTGAATTTGTTTGTGTTTTAAATGAACAATATTAATTTCGCCTTCTACCGCAACTCGACCTTTGGAGACTTACGCGTCAGCACAGAAGTGAATTAACATGTTCTTTTGAAAAAGTTTTGAAAGAAATGCCCATAGGCAAAAAGAGTTTGTGTTTGTTTAATGCTTTTGCTTGTAGATAACAGCTAGTTGACCTCAAGAGAGAGATATTAGCCATTTTTCTACTTATTCAGGAAATGAGTCTTTGAGACTTGAACCATGCCAAGGCTTAGAATGGAAAAACGATAAGATCGAGAATAGACCCGCTTATCATCTCCCATGTTCAACAAAGGCACGATTCTCGTCAGTAAAAATTTTTAAAAGTATTTTTTGAATGTTTGTAAGGAAAAGAAGTTTTTTTTTGTTTTAATGCAAGGATGCAAAGAGTGGAAAGAAAAGTCAAGGGGAGACTAGCATATTTCTAAACCTAATGTTATCACACTTCACACAATCTATGGGAAGCGATAAATGTGGGGTGAAAGTAGAAAGAAAATATACCAAACGAGTACTAGCCCGTAGAGAAAAGCAAAAAGCAAAGAAACCCGATGATCTCGCGAGCTGCTAGCATCAACAAAGAAAAGAGTTAGAAATCCAATGCTCAGAATAAGTGTTGAAGCATCATCGGTGTGAAAATAAATCATAATCGAAATTTCGAACATATCCGCATATTGCATAATAAACCTGCATAAGATTTAAATCTCAACAAGAAAAGGTGAATAATGAATTTCGAATAATCGGATAACCACGAATTAATTCCTAAAAATAAAAATAAGAAAAATCTAACAAATTTTACTGATTTCTATTATTTTTATCATGTGAAGAAAATTAAAACAAGTCTAAACTATAATCAAAATCATTTAAAAGAAATTGCAAATAGCAAAAAAAAGTGCCAGGGGTGCAGGCTGAATTCTGGAGGATGTAGTATAGTGAACGAAAATCTGGGCGCTAGGCCCATTTAATTGAGTCCACGGTTTTTTTTGTGTTAAGCTCTCAGAACTGCTTCAAAAATCTTCCTATGGGGTTTACTGCTTCGGTCCAAACCCATTAAAAATGGTAGTCCAACAACACATTCACAAATATTTATTAACCATCTTATTGTCAATTGATTTACAAAATAAAATAATTTAAAAAAAATTAAAAGTAGAGTTGAAAGAGAGGAATGGATACGCTGCCGTTTGGAGCATTGATAGGGCTAAGGAGAAAGACTCTCCACATTCCTCGACTAGAGGCGCTCATCTTCCCAAAACAACTGTCGCAGCATCAGCGACACCCCTCCGTCTCAGCTTCCCGTCCCTCAATTTCCTACACAAGAGCTCCTTCGGTCTCTCTTTTCCCTGTCTCTCGTTTATCTTGAATCTAATGGAACAAATCCAAACCCATAGGCTTCATACAACTCTTGATTAAACCTTCAAGATTGACCTTCTAAGTTTGATTCTATGGGGTTTTGGATCTACTCATCATCCTCTACAAACCGGTATAAAGAATTTGTAAAAAAGAAAGAGGAAGAGTGATACCTCACCTATCTCGACGGTGGAGATAATTGGAGACTCCGACAAACACTCATATTCAGGTATTCATATTCTTCCTTTAGTTCTCTTTCTTGGCTCTTCTGCTCCGAAATCTTCTTTGAATCATGGCTTCCAGTGGACTCGTTGTTGTTGATTGCAGATTCTTGAAGACGAAGAGAGAATGCAGAATCGTAGAGGAATTTTTGGTGATTCTGCATGGTGATTCTTCTGAGGAGAATGAAGAATGAATCGTGATGGTGATGAAGAGAGAAGAGAGAAAGAAGATTCAGAGAGATTTCTGAGATTTCAGAGAGAGTGCCCCTTTTTTGGTGAGTTTCTGATAGATCTTTTTTCTGTATTCTGTAACAAATGAATTGTGCCCCTAGATTTTTGGAGGGAGTTGAGATTATATAGTTGAAGGGGAATCTGAAATTAGTTATATGAAGAATGAACCTGAGCCCTTGGATGATGAGTGTTTGTTATGGAGATTAATAGTGAGATTGAGGTTAGTTGCAAGTTGTTTAGAGAGTTAGAGAATTTATTCAGATTCTGTTAGAAAAATCTGTTTCTTCTCCCTCTCCTCTTCCATTATAAGTTTGTTAGAACACAATTAGGAGGTTGGCTTTAGTTTGTTAAGAATCTGTTAGGAAAAACTCTGTTTTTTGTAGAAAAATGGTTGGGAGTTAGTTTTCTGTTATGGTTAAAACAGTTGGGTGAGTTCTGTTAGCAGTTAGAAAATTGTTAGTTAGCTGTTAGCTTTTGATTTTTGGGCCTTTCTATTATACAAAATTAATTAGAAATGGATTTAGTCAGTATTTGTTGTGAATTGGCAGTTGAGCTGACAATTGGTTAGTTAGAGTTTTAGTTATAGTTTTTTTTTTAAATTCTGTTAGTTGTTAGTAAGCTGTTAGTTGGTTAGAAAATCAATTAGTGACCTGTTTGTTAGTTTCTATTAGCAATTAGAAATTAGTTTTGTTTTCTGTTATGAGATAATTTATAAGTTGGTAGGATCCAATTGTTTATATGACATATATCATCTAGTTCCTGGCAAGGAGTTTGCAAACTGAACACAGCCTCTGCCAATTTTTCCTCTTAACAGATGGAAGTGAGCATTGATGACCCCCAGGATACTGACAAGTCCCTCCTTGATTTCTTAAACATGTATCACTACAACCATCTATAATGGATTCTATCTTTAATTCCATGTCATCTTCACCAATTAACCATTTATGAATTTTCATATTGCACACAACAATCGCATCCTCTATCGTTTGCTGCTGAAGAGTCAGTGCATTCCTCTTTCGAATAAGAACTTTGATGGCAGTTTCTGACAATATCTTCCCCTTTGAAGCTATGAAAGTTCGGAACTTCTCAAGATCTGTGTTGGAATTATTTGCAATCAGGGTACATTTTTCTACAGAATCATTTTCAGAAGTGGTGTTGGTACAAATTTTATCAAAAGCAGATTCATCTTTGGTTCCACCCTCAGTGATGTGTTTCCTAGCTGAAACAATATTCTTTACCTCGAGAGGGGTTGTACATTCATTTGAGTGATGTAGCACTGATGGATTTAGAACATTTTGATCTTCAATATCGCTAGCATGTAAAGCTTTGAAAATATTCTTGCTTTCTTCTTTATC
The DNA here is from genome assembly GCA_948472305.1 of Vicia faba. Lineage (NCBI taxonomy): Eukaryota > Viridiplantae > Streptophyta > Magnoliopsida > Fabales > Fabaceae > Vicia > Vicia faba. Next base: position 1,411,963,886 of record OX451741.1, on the reverse strand, counting down.
TTTAGATGGAAAAACTATAGAGTTGTCCACATCCATATCTTTGGCTTCCTTGACAGAACCACGCCATTTAATTGTACTGCAGGTTTATAATGGCATAGGTACAGTTGGATTATTTTTATAGATTTTCTTACTGCAGGCTTATGCAAAACTGTTTGGTTAATTTGACAGGGTAGAGCTTATAATTATAAGAAGGCTTAAAATTGGAGTTCAAGGAAAATTCAAGAAGAGGGCATGAGAGATTGAATATGTCCTGAAGAAATACCGAGGCAAAACAGTTTGTAGTTTGGGCTAAGCGAAAGAGAATTTTGAAGATGGTTACTTGTCATGAACATGGAACACATGAAGATGTTAGGCTATTAAGATTTTAGGCTTAGAACAAAAGTTTATGTAGTATTTTTGTATGATGTTTAGACATGATAAAACTTGAATAATGAATATTAAACTTGGAATTTGAATTTGGATGAGTGAATTGAAATTTGGATTTGTGATCTTGAAATTTGAATTTTTGATCTTGAAATTTGGATTTGTGATCTTGAAATTTGAAATAGCCTTGAATAATTATTGAATGCCCTTGTTCATGCATGAACTTGATATTTGCTCTAAATTCCAAATAACTTGTTTCTCAAGAAATCCACATGAATCTTTTTCTAACCTTGCATGCTTAGTAAATGAACTTTAATCCAATTCTTGAACAAAACTTGAATTCACATGATATTTGAAATAATCTAAAACAAACTCCGTGATCAGGATCCCACCTTCTTGAATGAACCCTAAAGCAAATGACTTATATCATGAGCCATGAAGCGAGTCCAATCTTCAATTGATGACCATGAACAAAATGGTCCCTAACATCACCCTTTATCCTTCGTGAGAGAATGGATCCAACATGTTGATCCCCATCAATCTTGTATAACAAACAATAAGAGAACCAAACTGCCTTGATCTTAATGAATTTACAATGCCATCCTTATATCATGCCTTATCATCCCATGAACCTCCATTGAAGATGTTGATAAACCCATGTACGATAGGATATAAATCCTAATCTTTCACACAAAGCTGTTAGATTTTGATCTCAAAGCATTAAAATGAAATCCGGAGAAAATAGATTATATCGTAAGTAAGCCAATCGACCAGAGGAAGAGCTTTGCATTATAAGGCATACAAACCCTAATTCGTGAAGAAGGTCCAACTGAATCTTTTTCTTTAGAATATAACTGTTTCCCGCATAACTAGAGATTCAAGCAACGCTTTTCTTCTTATTTGCCAAAGATATATCCATTGAAACCCTGATTGTTCATGGACGATATCCCTTGATTATAGCCTTGCCTGATAATCACAACTTCCCAGAGAAACCTCTCTTGAATGGTACATGATTTAGAGAAATAAACCCTAATCAAAGGATGACGTTGAGCACAAGGAGATGATGAATGCCTGATTTGGTAGTCCTTAGGTGACCTCATAGAACAACTTGGAAATGAACATGGGGATACAGAAAGAAATATGACCAAGATGGCCATGACTTAGAAAACCTAATGAACCTCGGTTGATGAAATGCTGACAAGCACAAACTTGGTGGAGAAACACTCTGACTCTTGTCTTGAATGTATCTTAATGAGTAATAACCCCCTTAACTTGAAGAGAACATAACCCTCAATAAGCATAGGTTGAAATCCTAATTCCATATTTCACTGCTTGAAGGATAATCAGAAGAATCATGCCTTATTGAATACGAACACCTTAACCGTTGCAAAAACCTAATATCGCACAACCACTGAACTTTGAACCTCAAGTGCTTTATTGAATGCAAATGTATGTTAATGACCTAATGAAAAGATATGAATGCAATGCTAAGCCTAAGCCAAATATAAGAAAATTAGGAGGGCAAATTTTGGGGTGCAACAACTGCCCCTATTTAATCGCCTTCAACCTGAAGGTGAGATTGGCATCAGCCTTTCGAACTTTCAGGGTGGAAGAAGATTAAATACTAAAAGAACCTGAAAATTTGCGCTCTGAAGCCAGTCAGGTATACATTATATTTTTGGTTTTCTGTATTTTCTATTTTTTTTTCTTTTTTTAGGTAAAAGAGGTTATCAGGGTTAGATGTATGTTTAACCAGAGTTTGACACACAGAAGAATAACTTGGTTATTGAGGAACACTTGTTGGGATTTAATAACAAACACCTGTAAGAAAAATGTCAAAAGGTATATGCCTGAAGTCTGTAGCAGACATACGAAAAAGAGGTATCAGAGATACATATCCGGGGTCGATAGCAGATACGAAAGCGAAAAACTGAAGAAAGCTCTTACAAAGATATCAAGAACACATGTCTGGGATTGGTAGCAGACATATGAAACAGGTATCAAAAATACATATCCGTGGTCGGTATCGGATACGTAAGAAAGAGATATCAAAGATACATATTTGTGGTCAGTATCAGATACGTACGAAAGAGACATCAAAGATACAAGAACACATGTCTGGGGTTGGTAGCAAACATATGAAACAAGGTATCAAAGATACATATCCGTGGTCGGTATCGGATATACAAGAAAGAGATATCAAAGATACATATCCTTGGTCGGTATCGGATACGTACGAAAGAGACATCTAAGATACAAGAACACATGCCTGGGGTTGGTAGTAGACATATGAAACAAGGTATCAAAGATACATACCTGTGGTCGGTATCGGATACGTAAGAAAGAGACAGACCAAAGAAAGCTCTTACAAAGATATCAAGAACACATGTCTGGGGTTGGTAGCAGACATATGAAACAAGTATCAAAAATACATATCTGTGGTCGGTATCAGATACACAAGAAAGAGACAGACCGAAGAAAGCTCTCACAAAGATATCAAGAACACATGTCTGGGGTTGGTAGCAGACATATGAAACAGGTATCAAAAATACATATACGTGGTCGGTATCGGATACGTAAGAAAGAGAAAGACTGAAGAAAGCTCTTACAAAGATATCAAGAACACATGTCTGGGATTGGTAGTAGACATATGAAACAAGTATCAAAAATACATATCTGTGGTCGGTATCAAATATGCACGAAAGAGACAGACCAAAGAAAGCTCTTACAAAGACATCAAGAACACGTGTCTGGGGTTGGTAGCAGACATATGAAACAAGTATAAAAAATGCATATCCATGGTCAGTATCGGATACGCAAGAAAGAGACAGACCGAAGAAAGCTCTTACAAAGATATCAAGAACACATGTCTGAGGTTGGTAGCAGACATATGAAACAAGTATCAAAAATACATATTCGTGGTCGGTATCGGATACGTATGAAAGAGACAGACCGAAGAAAGCTCTTACAAAGATATCAAGAACACATGTCTGGGATTGGTAGCAGACATATGAAACAAGTATCAAAAATACATATCCGTGGTCGGTATCAAACACGTAAGAAAGAGACAAACCGAAGCAAGCTCTTACAAAGATATCAAGAACACATGTCTGAGGTTGGTAGCAGACACCTGAAACAAGTATCAAAAATACATATTCGTGGTCGGTATCGGATACGTAAGAAAGAGACAGACCGAAGAAAGCTCTTACAAAGATATCAAGAACACATGTCTGGGATTGGTAGCAGACATATGAAACAAGTATAAAAAATACATATCAGTGGCTGGTATCGGATATGCACGAAAGAGATATCAAAGATACATATCCGGGGTCGATAGAGGATACATAATAAGGAAAGAGGCCAGAGGAAAGGACTCTAACCAAGGATATTAAGAAATATACGTCCGGAGGAAAGGGCGTATAACCAAGGATATCAGGAAAAATATGTCCGGAGGAAAGGACTTATATAACCAAAGGCTCGCAAGGGTAAGAGAGAATCACGACTTACCAAGACAATGGGAAACACTAAAGACTCGACTGGTGGTAGATCAAACAGCCTTAGCTGGGGAAACAAAATAGAATCACCCTAGGCTTCTTGTGGAGATAGTTCAAATCTGAATGCATAACAGTCTGGTTACTGCAAGTAAACATAATTGGCTTATACTCATGCATGTTTGAATTTTTTTTTATATAGCGTAACGCTCCATACCGTGGAAATGCTACGCGTTTTGGTAGATGCAATGTAATGATGCATGTTTAGTAATGCATTAGGATAACACATCAATAATCGGATGCTGAGAAGATAATGAACTTCCGAATGATTATTCTTGCACATCTGATCTTCTGTAGAGAAAGGGCAATTTGTACTTCAATGGGAAACCGAGATTTGGAACCACCAACCTCTAAAGATCGATATCACTGGGGAAGTAACTTCCTGGGAAGAATACTACAATCATAAATTACAATTTAGAGAAAATTTTGAATTCTGATCAAACTCCCCACTTCACGTGGAACAAGTTCCTTATCCTCTGTTGGAAAGAGGAAGGCTTTGCTGGGAATGGAAACTTCTGGCATAGAAATTTTTTGACGCAGATAACTTCTGACGGGGAGTATATAAATTCTTAAATAAAAAGAATTCTACTCATACCTTACTGGGGATAACATCGTTGGGAGGTAAAATATCCTCTGGGGAAGAAACAACATCCCGAGATAAAACTCCACTGGGGACATCTCAATAAAATCTTATACCATAGTTAACGAAGAGTTATGACTGGAATTCTCCTGCACACCTCACCTGAGAGATAGGACACTTGCTCCATTACAGAAAGAAGAATAATTCCACTGGGGAAATTGGATCTCATTATACGAAAATCCTCATGTTGGTCACATACAGACCCTTCCTGATTCCTTTGTTGGTATGCATCTTGTCATACAAGACCAACAGTACTTGAAAACAGACATTGGGGCGACATGCCCCTGTTTAGAATGGAAAACCTTACTGAAGAATAGACAACTTGAACTATCAATCACCGGGTAAAAACCGCGATGCAAGATTGCAACTTCAACATGTTGACTTCGAGGAGAAATGCCACTAAAAAGTGGACTTTAGAGAAGATGCTGCAAAAATAAATTGCAGTCCAATGAAAAGGAATCATCTTGACTTTAAACAACTTCTACATTTCCAGGGAGAAAGAACATTCTCCTCCTGTAGAGAAATGAGGATGCTTCACTGGGGAGAAAATATCTTAGAAGAGAAACCCCTTGGTAGACAGATCTTTGTCGAGTAGCAACAGTTCTTTTACTGGGAATAGGCATCCCCCTAGGAAGAAATATTTCCACCACATCTTGTACGAGTAAACAAACCCAAATGATCGTTGCATTACTGCTCATATCCTATTGAGGATAACAATCCAAACTTCAACTAGGGATAATAACCTTGACTCAGGACAAAGGATATTAGTAAACGGACTTCAGTCTCTGATAAGTCGAAGATAACAATCCCGACTTCTCGGCATGATTTTCAAATTCATAGGTCATTTAGCCTGCATATGGACTTGATCTAATCAACTAATGAAGAAGAGAGAAAGCCCTTACATAAATTCTTGCCCCAGTCTGCAAGGCTTTTGTAGAAAAATTGCCTTGAGAGGACTTTTTGAGATTTATACCATTTAAGATAATATGCCCCAGTTTGACTGCACTTTGAGGGATAAAATCCTGACTTGAATGCCTCAGATTGGCTGAATACTTACTCGATGGAGTATTCGACACGCTTGCCCTTGCTCAACAGATTCTCAATAAATATTTTCTTTTACCTCATGCTCACGGAAGGATGAGAAAATGGAGGTTTTTCGAAGGCAACATGACCTTAGAGTGGTTGGCTTATGTCTTAAAAGCACGTTTCGTCACAACCATACTGCTCGACATGAACTGCTTCAGTCTCTAATCAGATACTTGAAGAAGTCGACCCCTCGGGACCAACTGAAAGTAATGCACCACTGCTTGACAAAGACTATGGGCAACCAACTTTTGCAATCTACTTCATATTATTTCTCAAACTGGTATTCCTTTACTCAACAGAGTCAATAGAAGATTTGCCCCAGGTTAAGACCATTCTCAAAAATGATTCACCTTTAAACGTATCCTGAAGTAATTTGTCCCTTGAGATGATCAAATTTCCATCGGATGCTCATTATGCAAACTTACTTGATGTTTAAACACTTGCTCATATGCAAAGAATGTTTATTCTAAGAATGATAATTCTAATGCAAAAATCATGTTTATCTTGAAGCTTTAAAAAATTTGTATAAAAAATATATTAAAACATCAAAAACATTTGTACAAAAGATTAGTAAAAAGACGGAGTGATACCAACTCAAAAGTGTTTGCAAGCCTCCTAGGAGTCAGATTACCGTATTTCTTGTTACAGTGTGCTTTCGAATTAACCCATGCTTCAGTTAGGACTTTTAAAGGTTGTAACGTGGCCTGGTTCACGGTTTTAGAAAGAAAGGATTTAAGACTCAAAAATATTTGGTGCCCACCCATTCTCCGTGATGTTCTTCAGTCCTAAATTCAGTTAAACCAATACGAGCACTCATCCCTCAGAAGGAGTTTACCATGGTCGAGGAGGATATGACAGTCACTCACCTCTTTCATTTTTGGTGCTCGATCGCATGACTTTATTCTTTGTGGAGGATCTTTATTTGCTAATCCCCTTTTTCTCTTTTCGCGCTTTTTGCTTTCTTTTTGTATTCCCTAACTTTTTCCTGGACAAATTCCTTTTGATTTTGACTTTGAAGTCCAGCGGGATGCCCTGACTTTTGCCTAAGCAAATTGTATTTTCAAGTTTCGGCTTAGCGGGGCTCTTTGTCTCTTTCTTTTATCATTTCTTTTAGTTTGAACCAGTCGTGTGATTTCGAGTCGTTTTTGACTTCCTGAGAAAGTGTGACTACCTCGCTGCTTGGTTGACGAGGAATAGCCATTATGGTATCGTCATCTTTTGACCTCTTGATGTGCGAGAGATACTCTTTGGGATATCATCCTCATTGATGTGCACTGCTGATAGATAAAAGTTAGCCATTGTGATTTTGTTCTTTCTCAACCTTCTGAAGGATAACCATTGTTGTATCCTTTGATGCACACTCCTAATGAGTTTTGAACACTCAATCAGATTAACTGAAATCCTACCCTGCCCCGGGTTAAATGTGATGGTTTTTCTGAACAGAAAAGAAACTCCTACTTCAAGGCTCAAAGGGGTTGACGAGGGTTTCACTCCCTTATATCTCCGGTGTTTGGGAATTTGAAACAAGGCCTGTACATCGTCAGCGGGGTCCTATTCAAAAGAACATTGTTTGAAATTTTGGCATATTACTCACCATCCTCCCTCCAGAGGTTCTTTTCTTTATTTAACAAGAGTTAAGTATCGAAAAGTCAAAGAAAAATATGAATGAGTGAATACGAAAGGATTAATTCAAGACAAACAAATTCAATGCATTGTGATTAATATTAAAAAATAAGCAAGTTTTACGTACAAGAAAGTACAGAACCAAAACAAAGAAAGATTACACATGAGAATGCAAATGTAATTTGAACATGCCATGTTGAGGAGACTAGTCTCCGTTTGGACTTGTTGCTTCATAAAGTACGCTTGGTAACCTTACTTCTTATCTATGGATGCTTTATACTCTTGAGTTGAGAACGAATATCCGCCATATCTTTAGTAAGAATATCCTTAGGTCGTGAGATCCTGTTCTGCGGAGGTGAACCTTATGACAACACATCTTGAGCATGGACTGGTTTCCATACCTGATATTTGAGTAATCTAATGCCACGTGCTGTAAAGCTTTTAATGTGTTTCTTTTTGCATTGTTTTATTGAAAACATTGAACGTCTTTTTGTTTATCAAAACAACAATAATGAAAACAACTTGGTGTAATTTGAACAAACACTTTTATTGAATGATTGGCTTGTAAATAGGCATTTACAACGAAAAGTAATTATCAAAAAGGAACAATTGCATGCGAAACGTATGGGGAGGAAGAAGAAAAGAAAGAAAAGAAAATGAATGCAGACTTTGTCAAGTACAACTCTGCTATAACTCTCATGACCCCTGAATTCTTCAATACTTGCCTTCCGAATGGCTGGTTGGACCAAACTTTCGTCTTGTTCCGATCAAACCAATGACCTCTTACGCGAAATATTTTTTTACCACATCTGTATTGACATGGTGAGGGAAATCCTCTCCATCCATGGTTGCGAGCATCATAGACCCTCCCGAAAAAACCTTCTTTACAACAAAAGGTTCTTCATAATTGGGAGCCCATTTACCTCCAGCGTCCGTGTTGTTAGGAGGCAAAATCCTTTTTAGCACCAGATCACCAGCTTGAAAATTCCGCTGACGTACCCTCTTGTCGAAGGCTTTCTTCATCCTCTTTTGGTATAACTGTCCGTGGCAAATCGACGTTAATATTTTCTCCTCAATGAGATTCAGCTGATCGGATCTATTATGGACCCATTCGGTCTCATCTAATTGTGCATCCGTCATTATCCTCAAAGAAGGGATTTCCACTTCCACTGGTAAGACTACTTCCATGCCGTAAACAAGCGAAAAGGGGGTTTACGCATAGTGGTACGATAACCATCTAAAGCGAATGGTAGCATCTCATGCCAATCTTTATAAGTGATGACCATTTTCTGCACAATCTTCTTAATATTTTTGTTTGCTGCTTCAACTGCGCCATTCATCTTAGGGCGGTAAGGAGAGGAATTGTGATGTTTTATCTTAAAGTTTTCACACAACTCTTTCATCATATTATTATTGAGGTTCGACCCATTATCAGTAATAATCTTTTCGGGAATGCCATATCGACAGATTATGTTATGTTTGATGAAACGTGCTACCACCTGTTTAGTGACATTGGCATAAGATACGGCTTCAACCCACTTAGTAAAGTAGTCGATAGCCACCAAGATAAAATGGTGTCCGTTGGAAGAGGTTGGCTCAATCCGGCCTATCATATCAATTCCCCACATCGCGAAAGGCCAAGGTGAAGTTAGGATATTCAGGGGATTGGGCGGCATATGAATCTTGTCAGCGTAGATCTGACACTTGTAGCAGATCCTGGAATGTTCATAGCAATCATTTTCCATTGTTGACCAGTAGTAACCTGCCTTTAAGATTTTCTTGGCCATAGTATGCCCGCTAGAATGTGTCCCAAAAGACCCTCCGTGCACTTCTTCTATGATCCTACTTGCTTCGTGTCTATCCGCGCATCTGAGCAGGATGGAATCGTAATTCCTCTTATACAGAATATCACTGTTGAGGAAGAATTTGGCGGCAAACCTCCGTAAAGTCTTCTTATCTGTGATAGAAGCACCTTCTGGATATTCTTGGGTTTTAAGATACTTTTTGATGTCATTGAACCATGGCTTCTCGTCAACGTCATCTTCTCCTACTCCATAATAAAACGCTGGTTCATCTAACCTTAGGATGGTGATAGAAGGAGCTTCATTCGCCCGTTTAACCTTAAACATGGATGAAAGGGTAGCCAAAGCGTCTTCCAATTTGTTCTCCTCCCTTGGAATATGATTAAAAGTAATCTCATCAAAATAAGGGGTTAGTTTTAACACATGATTGCGATACAAAATTAAATTTGGGTGACGAGTCTCCCAATCTCCGTTGATTTGGCTAATTACTAGAGCAGAATCCCCATATACTTCTAAGATTTTGATTCGTAAATCAATGACAGCTTCTAACCCAAAAATACAAGCTTCATGCTCAGTCATAATCAAAGCAAATCCTGGCGGTAAGAAGAGTATGGAAACCTTCAGGAGAAGTAATCACCGCACCAACACTATTACCCAATGCATTGGAGGCACCATCAAACACCATCGTCCATCACGATCCTGGTTCAGGTCCTTCCTCTGGGCCTGGGATATTACAATCTTGTATGTACATGATGTCTTCATCAAGAAACTCAAACATCACTGGCTGGTAGTCATCTTTCACAGGTTGGTGGGCAAGATGATCTGCCAATACACTACCCTTGATAGCCTTTTGAGTGGTATATTGGATGTCATATTCAGTCAAAATCATTTGCCAACGAGCTATCCTTCCCGTGAGAGCTAGTTTTTTGAAGACGTACTTGATTGGGTCCATTTTAGAGATCAGTAAGGTGGTATGAGTCAACATGTATTGCCTTAGTCGATGAGAAGCCCATACCAAAGCGCAATAAGTTTTCTCGAGCAGTGAGTATCTTACCTTACAGTCAGTAAACTTTTTACTAAGGTAATATATGGCATGCTCTTTTCGACCATCCGCATCATGCTTCCCTAATACACATCCCATTGAGTTCTCTAATACCGTTAGGTACATTATCAAGGGCCTACCTTCCACCGGGGGCGAGAGAATTGCAGGTTCCATCAAATACTCTTTAATTTTATCGAATGCTATCTGGCAATCGTTATTACACCTATTTGTTTGGCTCTTTTTTAACAATCTAAAGATTGGTTCACAAGTGGCTCTAAGGTGGGAGATAAACCTAGAAATATAGTTCAATCTCCCGAGAAAGACACGAACCTCTTTTTCTGTTTCCGACACGGGCATTTCTTGTATAGCCTTTATCTTGCTAGGGTCAACTTCAATTCCTTTCTCACTTACGATGAACCCTAATAGTTTCCCTGATCTTACTCCGAATGTGCACTTATTTGGATTCAGCCTTAACCTGAACTTCCTTAACCTTTCAAACAATTTCAAAAAATGAACCAGATGTTCCTCTTCTGTCTGAGATTTTGAATTCATATCGTCGACATATACCTCAATCTCTTTATGCATCATGTCATGAAAGAGAGTGACCATCACACGTTGATAAGTTTCCCCGACATTTTTAGGCCAAATGGCATCACCTTATAACAAAACGTTCCCCAAGGAGTAATAAAAGTAGTCTTGTCCATGTCTTCCGGTGCCATCTTAATCTGATTATAGCCAGAAAAACCATCCATGAAGGAGAACACTTTAGCTTGAGTTGTATTGTTAACTAGCACATCAATATGTGGTAACGGGAAATCATCTTTAGCACTTGCTCTGTTCAAGTCCCTATAGTCCACACACATCCTGACCTTTCCATCCTTCTTAGGTACTGGCACAATATTCGCGATCCACGGCGGGTAAGATGTCACTTTTAAAAACCCGGCATCAAACTATTTATGAAATTCTTCTTTGATCTTCTTAGACATCTCAGGATGAGTCCTTCGAAGCTTTTGTTTAACAGGAAGACACTCTTCTCTGAGAGGTAGCTTGTGCATGACGATGTCCGTGTCTAAACCAGGCATGTCTTCATAGGACCAAGTGAAGATATCCACATACTCGCAGAGAATTGTGATTAATTTGTGCTTGATACTGTCTTCTAGAGCATCCACAATCTTAACTTCTTTTCGGACCTCTTTGGTTCCTAAGTTGATCATCTCAGTGGTCTCTTGGTGTGGTTGAATGACTTTTTCTTCTTGCCTCAATAACCTAGCCAACTCTTCAGGAAATTCACAGTCCTCCTCAGTTTCTTCTTCAGCTTGATATATTGGTTTTTCAAAGTCATAGAGAGTCATAGCAGAATCATTCCCGACATTTTCTGGGATTAATGAGGGACAGAATCTGCATGGTTATTTTTTGTCTTTATTTTAGTTTTAGATGTAAAAGAAAACAAAATCTTAAATCTTGTAAAAAAATTTGGAAAGACAAAGAGTGAAACATTTGAAAACAAAAGACGTTCTTTATTGACGAATAACTTGTAAATGAAAAACATTGTGGCCTTACAGCATGTCCGCTATGTCTTAGGCAGGACATAGGGATTATTGCATGATAAAAGAAATAAAAGAAAGTTACTCTTCAAAATGGGTGACTTCAATGATGTCCTTGGTGAACCAGTTGGTAAGCTTTTCATTCGGCCTGGTCGAATGAACCCACCTATCCATCTCACAATCGTTGTCATCTCCTTCACTTACTGCATGAGCTTCTTCCTGGATGGTTCCGCCGCTGACGAATCGAATTGGTGGAGGAATATTTTTACCTTCAGGAGTGATGATTGACTTTCCCTGATTAGCGACGAAGCCTAAACCTTTCTTGTCCTCCTGAGTAGGGAGATCCAACACTCTTCCCCAGCCTTCTGGATGACCAGACTAAACGATTGCTTGTGCCTGGCGATAGGATGACATGGGGACTTCTGGCCTCTTGTCTTCTTGATAAGGAGTTCTAACAACTTGTACAGTTTCGAAAGATTGACACGGCATCTCATGGATTTCTTCTTCTACTTCAACATAGCGGAAAGAACTCAGGTGAATGACAATGTAATCTTCTTCGCCGCAGACAATGACCACTTTTCCATTTAGTAAAAACTTCAGCTTCTAGTGTAGAGTGGAGGTAACAGCGCCAGCCCCGTGGATCCATGGGCGTCCCAACAAACATCAATAGGAAGGGTTTATATCCATGATAAAGAGGGTTACTTCAAATACTTGAGGTCCTATCTTGATTGGCAGGTCGACTTCCCCGAACACAGTTCTTCTTGATCCATCAAAAGCCTTAACAACCAAATCACTTAGCCTCAATGAAATCCCCTCGTAATCTAGCTTCAAAAGAGCAGACTTAGGTAATACGTTGATAGAGGAACCTGTATCAACCATCACACGAGATAAAGTAGTTTTTGCAGTTTCCATGGAGATGTGTAATTCTTTGTTATGTTTCCTCCCCTCAGGGGGTAGATCGAAGTCCGTGAAACCCAGCCCATTACTTGCAGAAATACTATTCATAATTCCCTCAAATTGATTCACTGATATTTCTTGGGGAACAAAAGAGGTTCCTAACAGATTTAACAGTGCATTTCTATGGGATTCCGAGTCTCTGAGCAAGGCGGGGATGGATATCTTTGAGGGTGTTTGACTTAATTGGTCAATGATTTTGTAGTCACTCTTCTTGATGTACCGCATTAACTCGGCTGCATCCTTAGACATTTCATCATCAAAAACAGGAACAGGGGGACTCAGCCCCGGCTTATCGCTATTGATCATGATTTGTTTGCCTTTAGCCTTAGCTGCAACATCTGTACTACCTTCAGGTTGCTCTGGCGGGGAGAAAATTCGACCGCTGTGAGTAATTCTTCTTTCACTGACAATATCGAGTACTGCAGGTTTCTCTTCTTCAGCCTTGTCTTTCTCAGATCTCTGAGTAGTAACCTTCTTCCCTTGATAGTAAAGTTCACCACCATAATTCCAAGGTACTGCTTTGTCGCTAACGTACGTTACCGGACCAGGCGTAGTGATAAGTAGTGGGGACTTCTTAGCAGGTACCAAGATTGTTACAGGTACTCGGGTAGATTTTTGTTTGACCATAATGGTTATCACATTGACTTCATTCTTATCGATCTCATGCTTCATGATCTTGCGATTAAACTGAAGAAACCCCTTTGTAATCAAATCTTGCACTGCATTTCTCAATAAATGAGAACCCTCTGGATGTTTTAAACAAGCAGTACAATCCATTCCGCAGCCCAGGAATACACATTTGCTTGTTAATTGCTCTTTCACGAATAACAGGGGGGTAATTAACTGATCAACATCCATGACCAGATCTAGGCTTTCTTCTTCAATGATGGCATTGACAGTGGAACCTCCGTGAGTCGGTAGTGGTTGATTTGTAATATTAGGTGCTGGCCTAAAATTAATAGCTTGAGAGTCTAACAGGTCTTGGATCTTATGCTTGAAACCATAGCAATTCTCGGTAGTATGCCCATGTCCTCCAGAGTGGAAATCACACCGGGCATTAGCGTCAAAGTGAATCGGTAACCTTTCGGGGTCAACTTTCAATGTATGTAACTCAATCAATTTTAGCTCGAGTAACTGGGGAAACAATTCAGCATATGTCATCGAAAGCACATCAAACTTTCTAAAGGGGAGTTTTGGTTTTTGTTGATTACTCTGTCGGGGTGTATATGTTGTACGTTGAGGGGGAGCTATTGGAATTGTTTCAACAGCAGACTGATGGTCGTAATCTCGATATCCGCCCTTCCCCTTCTGAGGATAGATCACACCGGATTCTCCTTACTTTTTCTTTGAATGTCCCCCGAAAGACTTCTTAGTATTTCCAGCACTATTCCAAACCGGGACATCTTGGATTTTCCCCAATTTAATTCCGATCTCAATCCTCTCCCCGTGTGTTACCATCTCAGCAAAAGTACCTGATATGCTACAGGTTGTGTAATACTGGCCTTGCAGCATAATACTAAACATCTCTACCATTTCTCGTTATAACATGGGAGGTTGCACTTTTGCAACCATCTCTCGCCACCTCTGGGCGTACTCTTTGAAAGATTCATCTCGTTTCTGGGATAAGTTCTGCAGTTGGGTTCTTGTGGGCGCCATGTCAGTGATATACTGATAGTGCAAAACAAATGCTTCAATCAATTCTCTCCATGTGCGGATACGACTACTTTCCAGCTGCATGTACCATTCGAGTGGGCCACCTGTCAAACTATCTTGAAAGTAGTGCATCAACAGTTTCTCGTCGTTGGAATATGCAGACATCTTCTGATAGAAAGACTTAACATGGGTTTTTGGACAGGAAGTGCCTTTGTACTTTACGAAATCAGGTACCTTGAATTTTGGGGGAATCTTTACTCCGGGCACCAAGCCTATGTCAGATATGTCAAAGCCTACTGCACCTTGACTTTCAAACTTGCGCATCCGCTCTTCAAGCATATGCAACTTCTTGCTATCTTCAGTTGGTTCTTCCACATTAGTCATCCAGTCTTCCCAATTATCTTCTTCCATTGGCCTAACAGGAATGCGAACAGGCCTTGGTAGCATAATAGGTTGTTCAGTGTTCTGATGAGCAGGAGTGAGTGGGGGAGGGTTTCCCATAGCTTGATTCCCAAGGATGCCTTGGTTACCTGTAAGGTTGCTGAAATTTGCATGCTGACCATTTTGGGTATTCAAACCGATATTCACATTTCGAGTTCCTCCCAGATTCTCCATTGCTTTCTGAGCCACTGGAATACTGTTAGGATTATTGATGACGACCCCTGGTGGACCAGCGTTCGGATTTTCACCCCCATTATTCAATGCTTCAGCAGGCCTCACAATCATAGCCCTCATTTCCTCCTGTTGACGAGCCATGTTCTGAATAATCTCCATCAACAGATCGACTCGAGTATCCATCCTGGTTCCCATAGCCATAACATCTGCTTAAATTTGTTCCATCTGTCTTTTGGCAGTGCTTCGAGTATTATAACGATGGGAATTCGTAGTGGCTATCTTCTGCAAAGGGGAGTCCCAAATCAAGGTTTAAGAAGACATGCCATAATTATTTCTTATATTATGATATGCATGAATGCATGTTTGTGTATGCAATCTTATATCATTTCCAGGACATCCCAAGTTTTATTACCCCTAGGAATTTTAAACAACATGATAAGAGAGACAAACGGTGGGAAGAAATTTTGATTAACAATTGATCTCATTAAAAACATCATTCATATGATCCAATGGTAACTTCTTACAAGCATGATTTAGAAACTGCAATGAAATCTAAATGACCCCATCCAACAAGGTTGGTGGTGATCAAAAGACAAAAAGAAAATAAAAGGGGAGAACAAAATAATCAACGGGGGGGATCTCTAATCTCTGTGTAGTACAAAGGTCCTCCTTGCCGGAAGTACTCCTCACTCCATTCCTTAGTTTCTTCAAATAATTTCTTTGTCTTTTCACGATCCCGTCCATGAGTGAAGCTATCGATCACCACATCTTTCTGATATAGTTGTCACTCTAAGTACACACATTTCTCTAGGAAGAGATCACATTCTTTACATTCTGGTAAAGGTATAGGCACAGGTGCTTCTTCTATTTCCTTGATCTTGTCTCGGAGTCTTGCATTCTCTTTCAGCACTTCGGTCATTTGATCTTCTTTTGCTTCCAACTCCATCCTAGAAATTTTGAATTGGTGTCCCAATTCCTTGACTTTGGCTTTGTTCCTATTGTTGGCCATCTGAAATTTCAAAGTTTCTTGACGATTCCTTTCTGCATCAGCGAGGGCTATCTGATATTCTTCTGTAGACACAAAAGAGTTTTCATCTCTGGGTCGTTTCTTGGAACTACCTTCCCCTTCATACTCTTTTAGCTGACGGGCCAAGTCCCTTTTCTTTTCTGTTAAGAAATATATTTCCATTTTTTTGTCTTCCAGATTCTGGCGAAGGTCCCTATTCTCCAATTGTACTTGATAGAAGTGTTCCTTAGGCACATCGTGCTGTAACTCCGTGGGTTAAAGATACAAGGAGATTTCCTTTTCAAAAGGCAACATAAGAGCTTTGACTCTTTCCTTCAACCAATCCATGTAAGGATCGAAAGCTAATACCTCTTTTAGCCCAAAGAATTCTTTTCCCTTCCTTCCAACATGTGCCCAAGCAATCTCCACTTTCTTCAGCAATTCTGGGTCTTCTCCTTTTTTGAAATACATAGGTTCGACCTCCTTGGTCGTGGGTGGGCGCCTCAAGGCATAACCTAATTGGCGAAGAGAAAGTGCCGGATTGTAGTTGATAACCCCTTTTGTTCCCATGAGCGGAACATTAGAGAAACATGCACAGTGAGAGATGACTTCTGAGCTATCCACCTTAAGTTTGTACTGTTGGATATCGAAAGAGGTGAGCGTCATCACTTTGGATGCCCATGAACGAGGATCTTCTTTGAATGGCCCTTTGGTGGGTAACTGTGCCATGAACCATTTGTAAAGCATAGGTGTATAACATACCACTACTCCTTTCTTCCCATGCCTGGAGTGGATGGCGTGGTAAGTATCCGCTAATAGCGTAGGTATAGGATTCTTATTCATGAATATGCAAAGAGAAGCCAAGTCTACGATTTCTTTAATCTCAGGGAATAAGACAGCTCCGTAAATGATAACAGCTAACAGAGCATAATAAGCGTCCCAATTTCCTGCGTTTGCCATTTCCTTAGCCTTACTTACCAAGAAATCTACAGGAAGACCACAAGTGACTTTGTTACGTCTCCATTTCCCTTTTACATCGTTAAGGCTCAAATAAAGAACCTTATCAATGGCCTCAAAGTCAGGCTCAATAGGGACTTGAACAAATGGAACATGACTGGTGAGCTTAATATGGAGAAGATGAGCATACTCCTCAAGAGTAGGTGCTAACTGGTAGTCTTGAAATGTGAAACAACGCAACTCTGGATCATAAAATTGTAACAAAGTCTGTACAGCCTTATCGTCAACTCGAGCATCCAATAAAGATAGGAGATTCCCATATCTTTCACCAAAAATGCCCATTTGTTGACAATTCATGAGGTCTCTGAGCTCATCAAGAGAGGGCCAAATACTAGGACGAAACTAATAGCTGAAGTTATCCCTCTTTGTCTTTAGGATGCTATCAATGTTGTTTTCCATTCTTTAGAGGAAAAGGAAACCCTAGAGAGATCCTGGAAATGACAATGCGCATGCGAATTAATTATCGACATATATATTTTTTTGAAAAGTAAATATGCTATGATGTGTGTGCAAATGATCATGGGGTTACTACTTCCATGATACTGATTCCTGTTGTACTGTCTCTTCACATTCTGTTAATACCGAGATTACAGGTCTGAAACGTAACCGGAAGAAATCCATGAAGATCATGGTTGGATCCTCAGAAAATAAATCTGAGAAACTCATAATTGTTGGCAGAAATTCAGGATATAACCAAAAGTAACCGTCTAAATATAGTCACCAACTGTACCTGTGATAAAATTTTCCTTCCCGCTCACGGGTGAAGACTAGGTCAGGGTGAGATAATGGTAACTCGAAAATCACGGGTTCGCCTGAAAGTACAATCATCGCAACACAGACGTGCATGATGAAAGTACCTTCAATTGAACCTCTTCCGAGCGTGGTATATGACATGAATGAACTAATAGGACCACGTCCTATAGCCGTCATGCCCCCACTCTATTCCTAGGTGTCCTAGTGCACTCTGGCATGGGTACTGGGCCTTTTACCTCAATAGTAACATCCCCACCCAAACAAGAAGCAGATCCAGTACAACAACATTATATGGAAGACGGTAAAGTGTGATGAAAACATATGCTCAGATAAATATGTATAACTGAGTAAACTAAAAGCATAAAAATAAACACCCAAAGAAAAGAAAACAAGAGCTAGGATCGACTCTAGGATGGACCAGCATTTGGTCGACCTTTCCCCAGTGAAGTCACCAGCTGAAACAACCCGGTTGAAAATCATCAAACAATGAAGTCTCCATCGAACATCTTTTATCCCACATGAAGGGAAAGGTAAACATTGAGAAAACCTGAGAAAGGAGAAGTCACGGTCTTGCGACCGAGAGATAAGGGTGAGGGAGTCTGTTACGCAAGGGGAAGGTATTAGCACCCCACACACCCGTATTACTCTATGGTATCCACTCTTGTTGTCTATCTTATGGGTGTGTTTAATCTATGCTTATTGTTTATTACTGCTAAAGGGAGAATGCATGCAAAAAGGAGAAAATAATGTAGGGAAAATAAAAGTTATGCTCGTTCGGGCCCTACCCCGATGCCTACGTATCCCTTTTAAGGAATCAGAGCAGCCGTAGTTCGACCCATATGTTTTTTTGTTGGTTCGTATTTTTTTAATGAACAATATTAATTTCGCCTTCTTCCGCAACTCGACCTTCGGAGACTTACGCGTCAGCACAGAAGTGAATTAACATGCTCTTTTGAAAAAGTTTTGGAGAAAAGGTGCTTAGGTGCACAAGAAAGTTTGAATTTGTTTATGTTTTAAATGAACAATATTAATTTCGCCTTCTGCCGCAACTCGACCTTTGGAGACTTACGCGTTAGCACAGAAGTGAATTAACATGTTCTTTTTAAAAGGTTTTGAAAGAAATTCCCATAGGCAAAAAGAGTTTGTGTTTGTTTAATGTTTTTGCTTGTAGATAACAGCTAGTTGACCTCAAGAGAGAGATATTAGCCATTTTTCAACTTATTCAGGAAATGAGTCTTTGAGACTTGAACCATGCCAAGGCTTAGAATGGAAAATGATAAGATCGAGAAGAGACCCGCTTATCATCTGCCATGTTCAACAAAGGCACGATTCTCGTCAGTAAATTTTTTTAAGTATTTTTTGAAGTTTGTAAGGAAAAGATGTTTTTTTTTAATTTTAATGCAAGGATGCAAAGAGTGGAAAGAGAAGTCAAGGGGAGACTAGACTATTTCTAAACCTAATGTTATCATACTTCACACAATCTATGGGAAGCGATAAATGTGGGGTGAAAGTAGAAAGAAAATATACCAAACGAGTACTAGCCCGTAGAGCAAAGCAAAAAGCAAAGAAACCCGATGATCTCGCGAGCTTCTAGCATCAACAAAGAAAATAGTTAGAAATATAATGCTCGGAATAAGTGTTGAAGCATCATCGGTGTGAAAATAAATCACAATCGAAATTTCAAATGTATCCGCATATCGCATAATAAACCTGCATAAGATTTAAATCTCAACAAGCAAAGGTGAATCATGAATTTCGAATAATCGGATAACCAAGAATTAATTCCTAAAAATAAAAATAAGAAAAATATAACAAATTTTACAGGTTTCTATTATTTTTATCATGTGAAGAAAATTAAAACAAGTCTAAACTATAATCAAAATTATTTAAAAGAAATTGCAAATAGCAAAAAAAAGTGTCAGGGGTGCAGGCTGAATTTTGGAGGATGTAGTATAGTGAATGAAAATCTGGGCGCTAGGCCAATTTAATTGAGTCCACGGAGTTTTTTTTTGTGTTAAGCTCTCAAAACTTCTTCAAAAAGCTTGCTATGGGGTTTACTGCTTCGGTCCAAACCCATTCAAAATGGTAGTCCAACAACACATTCACAAATCTTTATTAAGCATCTTATTGTCAATTGATTTACAAAATAAAATAATTTAAAAAAATTAAAAGTAGAGTTGAAAGAAAGGAATGGATACGCTGCCGTTTGGAGCATTGATAGGGATAAGGAGAAAGACTCTCCACATTCCTCGATCAGAGGCACTCATCTTCCCAAAACAACCGTCGCAGCGTCAACGACGCACCTCCGTCTCAGCTTCCCGTCCCTCAATTTCCTACATAAGACCTCCTCCGGTCTCTCTTTTCCCTGTCTCTCGTTTATATTGAATCTAATGGATCAAATCCAAACCCATAAGCTTCATACAACTCTTTATTAAACCTTCAAGATTGACCTTCTAAGCTTGATTCTATGGGGTTTTGGATCTACTCATCATCCTCTTCAAACCAGTATAAAGAATTTGCAAAAAAGAAAGAGGAAGAGTGATACCTCACCTATCTCGACGGTAGCGATGATCGGAGACTCCGACAAACGCTCAGATTCAAGTATTCATCTTCTTCCTTTTGTTATCTTTCTTGTCTCTTCTGCTCCAAAATCTTCTTTGAATCTTGGCTTCCAGTGAACTCGTTGTTGTTGATTGCAGATTCTTGAAGACGAAGAGAGAATGCAGAGTCGTAGAGGAATTTTTGGTGATTCTGCATGGTGATTCTTCTGAGGAGAATGAAGAATTAATCGTGATGGTGATAAAGAGAGAAGAGAAAGAAGATTCAGAGATATTTCTGAGATTTCAGAGAGAGTGCCCCTTTTTTGGTGAGTTTCTGATAGATCTTTTTTCTGTATTCTGTAACAAATGAATCGTGCCCCTAGATTTTTGGAGGGAGTTGAGATTATATAGTTGAAGGGGAATCTGAAATCAGTTATATGAAGAATGAACCTGAGCCCTTGGATGATGAGAGTTTGTTATGGAGATTAATGGTGAGATTGAGGTTAGTAGCAAGTTGTTTAGAGAGTTAGAGAATTTGTTCAGATTCTGTTAGAAAACCTTGTTTCTTCTCCCTCTCCTCTTCCGTTATAAGTTTGTTAGAACACAGTTAGGAGGTTGGCTTCATTTTGTTAAGAATATGTTAGGAAAAAATCTGTTTTCTGTAGAAAAATGGTTGGGAGTTAGTTTTCTGTTATGGTTAAAACAGTTGGGTGAGTTCTGTTAGCAGTTAGAAAATTGTTAGTTAGCTGTTAGCTTTTGATTTTGGGGCCTTTCTATTATGCAGAATTAATTAGAAACGGATTTAGTCAGTATTTGTTGTGAATTGGCAGTTGAGCTGACAATTGGTTAGTTAGAGTTTTAGTTACATTTTTTTTTGAAATTCTGTTAGTTGTTAGTAAGCTGTTAGTTGGTTAGAAAATCAATTAATGACCTGTTTGTTAGTTTCTATTAGCAATTAGAAATTAGTTTTGTTTTCTGTTATGAGATAATTTATAAGTTGGTAGGATCCAATTGTTTATATGACATATATCATCTAGTTCCTGGCAAGGAGTTTGCAAACTGAACACAGCCTCTGCCATTTTTTTCCTCTTAACATATGGAAGTGAGCATTGATGACCCTCCGGATACTGACAAGTCCTTCCTTGATTTCTTAAACATGTATCACTACAGCCATCTATAATGGATTCTATCTTTAATTCCATGTCATCTTCTTCACCAATGAACCATTTATGAATTTTCATATTGCACACAGCAATCGCATCCTCTATCGTTTGCTGCTGAAGAGTCAGTGCATTCCTCTTTCGAATAAGAACTTTGATGGCAGTTTCTGACAATATCTTCCCCTTTGAAGCTATGAAAGTTAGGAACTTCTCAAGATCTGTGTTGGAATTATTTGCAATCAGGGTACATTTTTCTACAGAATCATTTTCAGAAGTGGTGTTGGTACAAATTTTACCAAAAGCAGATTCATCTTTGGTTCCACCCTTAGTGATGTGTTTCCTGGCTGAAACAATATTCTTTGCCTCGAGAGGGGTTGTACATTCATTTGAGTGATGTAGCACATATGGATTTAGAACCTTTTGATCTTCAATATCACTAGCATGTAAAGCTTTGACAATATTCTTGCTTTCTTCTTTATCTTTAGATGGAAAAACTATAGAGTTATCCACATCCATATCTTTGGCTTCCTTGACAGAACCACGCCGTTTAATTGTACTGCAGGTTTATAATGGCATAGGTACAATTGGATTATTTTTATAGATTTTCTTACTGCAGGTTTATGCAAAACTGTTTGGTTAATTTGACAGGGTAGATCTTATAATTATAAGAAGGCTTAAAATTGGAGTTCAAGGAAAATTCAAGAAGAGGGCATGAGAGATTGAATATGGCCTAAAGAAATACCGAGGCAAAACAGTTTGTAGTTTGGGCTAAGCGAAAGATAATTTTGAAGATGGTTACTTGTCATGAACATGGAAACATGAAGATGTTAGGCTATTAAGATTTTAGGCTTCGAACAAAAGTTTATGTAGTATTTTTATATGATGTTTAGACTATATCGCAAGTAAGCCAATCGACCAGATGAAAACCTTTGCATTATAAGGCATACAAACCCTAATTCGTGAAGAAGGTCCAACTGAATCTTCTTCTCTAGAATAGAACTGTTTCCCGCATAACTAGAGATTCAAGCAACACTTTCCTTCTTATTTGCCAAAGATATATCAATTGAAACCCTGATTGTTCATGGACGATATCCCTTGATTATAGCCTTGTATGATAATCACAACTTCCTAGAGAAACCTCTGTTGAATGGTACATGATTTAGAGAAATAAACCCTAATCAAAGGATGACGTTGAGCACAAGGAGATGATGAATGCCTGATTTGGTAGTCCTTAGGTGACCTCATAGAACAACTTGGAAATGAAAATGGGGATATAGAAAGAAATATGACCAAGATGGCCATGACTTAGAAAACCTAATGAACCTCGGTTGATGAAATGCTGACAAGCACAAACTTGGTGGAGAAACACTCTGACTCTTGTCTTGAATGTATCTGAATGAGTAATAACCCCCTTAACTTGAAGAGAACGGAACCCTCAATAAGCATAGGTTGCAATCCTAATTCCATATTTCACTGCTTGAAGGATAATCAGAAGAATCATGCTTTATTGGATACGAACACCTTAACCATTGTGAAACCCTAATATCGCACAACCACTGAACGTTGAACCTCAAGCGCTTTATTAAATGCAAATGTATGTTAGTGACCTAATGAAAAGATATGAATGCAATGCTAAGCCTAAGCCAAATATAAGAAAATTAGGAGGGAAAATTTTGGGGTGCAACAACGTGTGATAATGGAAACCAAGTTGTCAGAGGCTGAATGGGTCCAGAACCGGTTTGACCAATTGAATTTGATCGAAGAGAAGAGAATGACAGCTTTGTGTCATGGACAATTATATCAGAAAAGGATGAAGAAAGCTTTTGATAAGAAGGTCAAACCTCGTGAGTTCAGAGAAGGCGACCTCGTGCTTAGGAAGATCATGTCTTTTAACGCTGATTCTCGGGGCAAGTGGACTCCCAATTTTGAAGGCCTATATGTTGTCAAGAAAGCCTTATCTGGCGGTGCATTAATTCTTGAAACTATGGATGGCGAGGAGTTCCCACGTCCCACGAATGCTGATGCAGTCAAGAAATACTTCGCCTAAAGAAATAAAAGATCAGCTCGCTAAGTTGAAAACCCGAAAGGGAGGTGTAGTACCCCAAAATTTTCCCTCTCATTTATCAAGTATTTTCTCACAAGATCTCCTTTGGATCAAGATTGCACAAGGGTTGATCAGTTCAAGACACCTCATTAATCACTGATGACTGAAAATTAGGGTTTGAGATTGCACAAGGACAAATGAACTTTTAATGTCTCATATGACTTTCATGGATCATTTTGGACTCTAAAGATTTCTCATGTCAAGTTTCAAGTCTTGGATCACATTTTTGCTCAGTCAATTGATCAATTGACCTAAAAATCAACTGTATTGGGGAAAAAGTCAAATGTGGTCAATTTACAGTCAAACTTCATAATTTTTTATCATGTGAACATTATGAACTCATGTATGTCATTTGATCAAGTTTGGACCATAATTCCTCAAGAAATTTGATCAAATCATCAAAAGGGCAAAATGGTCAAAATTAGGGTTTTGACTGAGAAAGGGTAATTTCTGATTTTTGACCTAGCAAATGGTTAATTGGTTTGAGACATGATCTCAAGGTTTCAAATGCGTCATTTTGACCTAATGTTATGACTCAAAACTTCCCTCAAGATCAATTGATTGATAGTTGATTTTCAGTCAACTGATTAAAAATTAACTATACACTGAAAAGTCAAACTTTGACTTTTTGGTCAAAATCAAGTGTCAAAGATTAAAATTCATCAAAACATGTCAAAATATGAAACTTGTTCATCAAGAAATCAAAAAGTCAAGATTTCATTTTGGAAAGTCAAAATTTCCAAACTTAGAAATTTTTCTAAGTGTTGAAAACTTCATATTTTTTTCACAACTTTGAGCCAATTTTTTACCATGATGCAAGATGATTCAAAGGAAACTTTCAACATGAAAGTTGTAGATCTCAATGATATCTAAAACATTTCTGAACACAAATCCTCCTAGAAATGTATGGATTTCAAGTTATTAATCCATGAAATCATGTTTATGAAACTAAAACACTTAGTGAAATTTTGAGCATTTTGGTCAGGATTTTGACCTAACTTCTGGGCCAAGTTTCACACATTTCCATTTGGATTTCACAAAAATGATTCAAAGAGGGATTGTAGATCACATTACAAGCTTCCAAAAATGTCCAAGAACTCCTTAAGATCATTTTTGAGCAAGGAGAATCGAAGGCAAGAAGTTAGGGTTTCAAGTTATTTTACAAGGCAGAATTTGTGATGCACAATGGACCAAATCACATAGCCATGCTGCATGATCTCACTTTGCAGGATTCTAACTTGCAATTCACTCCTTAGTTAAATGTTTACACAACTTATTGAGCCATTGTCCAAGCATTTGAACTATTATCCAAGTTGCATTTCCATTTTTGGAAGAAAGGCACCATTGTTATTCTTGAAAAGTGGCTTTAATCACAAAGTCCACTCTCCTTGAGCATTGAACTTGTTCTTTCTGCACACACAAACCCTATAAACCAAAATCAAACATGTCTAAAGTACTAACCACTCTATGCAGCCTTGTACCATGCCTTAGAACAAGATGTTTCAACATTGCTTCAAAAACAAGAAAGATGCTACAACTTGAGATTTCAAATTTTGGCTTGTTATAACATATAAAGCCTCTTGCCTATAAATATACTAGTCATTTGAGAGCTGCCACACGCATACATAAGCCCTCAAACTCCCTAGAACTCAGGATCACACACAAAAACTCCATTGTTGCACAATCTGACCAAAAACTTGAAACTTACATCTCATTCGTGCGTTTCCAAGCCTTTTGGTTCCTAAAGCTTTTAAACATCAAATACAAACCATCCAAAGTCCTTTTGCCAAACTGTAACACCTCCATCATCAAGTTCCATTTTCAAAAACAGGGGTCTGCAACTTGACTTCTCCAGAACTCCTCAGCCACTTTCAGCTCAAGCCAAGCATCACATTAGCTTCATGGGGAACTTGAGGAAGCTAACCCAATCATTAGAACTCATTGAAAGTTGTTCAAACTCAAAACACGATCTCCATTTGCAAGGTGAGTTTTCTGATTTTTGAAATCCTCATATAGGAATTATTAAGCTTTCATTTTCAAAGATAAAATGTAGGCCTCATTGCCACGAAGTTGTACATATCCATAATTTGCATTTATATGGCTTGAGCTTAGAGAATTTTGGAGTTGAAGTTTCTGAAATTTTTAGGTTTTAGATTAGGGCCAATAAAATTCATGTTTGTCTTTGATCTATAGTTTTAATGCTTTACATTTCTGAAATCGTGATGAAATTTGCCACAAGATTCATGTTTACACTTTTGCAAATGGATGAGAAATGAACAAGATGCAGGTGGTCTGGTTGGGCGCGAGGTTGAAGATGAAGTTGTCTTCAGGAAGAAGTTTCTAATATATATTTATTGTTTGATATAAGTAAACGGATGTATAGCCACCCCAGTGGTAAGGCAGCGCGCTGGTAACCAAGATGGCGTGGGTTCGAACCTCAGCGCGCTGCCTTTTGTTTCTTTTTTTCACATTTTTCTTCTCTTTTCCCTTTGCAGCACTGGGCCTCCCCCTTTAGGCTTCCTCTATTTTTGCTGAACATCACCCCCCTATTTGCTTATAACACACATCCCGTCTCTTTTTTTTCTTCTTATTATTATTTTTTATTTTTTCTAATTACAAAAACAATAATGGGCCAACTTCAAAACTGTTTTTTCTAACAAACCTCCCAAATTCAACTTTAACCCCCCTGACTTTATTTTTTTTATTTTATTTTATTTTATCTTTTATTATTATTATTAATATTATTATTGTTATTATTATTATTTTCATCAATAAAAACCCAAAAAATATTTTATTCAATTAGATCCAATATTACTTATGTTTTTATTTTAAAACCAAAAACACAAAAGCATTTTTCTTAATAAACTTAATCCATTGTTAAATATATTAGTAAGTATGCTTAGGTTAATTTATTTTCTTTTAATTTAAAATTAATTTAGAACTTAGATTTTCTTTTAATTAATTAATTTTTATACAATTATTAACCTAGTTTAATATTCAAAACCTTTCTTTTCTTAAAAAAACTTTTCTCTTCTAATTAAATTAATTAAATTTTCTTTTATCTTTAGGTTAAGTATTTTTCTTCTAGTTTATTTAGGTTAAAACAAACAAAACCTTTCTTAACAAAAATCCGAACAAATTCATGCTCTTTCCCATTTATTCATGCTTGTACGTTATTATTTCAATTCTTGTACATTGTTCAATATGGTTGTAATAGTTAATTAGATTTAAAATTCTTGCAATCCCCATTTGTAAAAATGTATACCCGATCCCCTAAATAATGTAATAGCGTAGAATATTTACTTTCCGCAATTTATCGCTTTATATAAATGCTAGTAATTAGGGTTTGTATGGAAAGATAAAATCAATGCTTAGAAAACCCTAATACAAGACAAATCAAGCATGAAAAAGATACACTTGCACACTTTGCACCTCTAGGGTTAACTCCACTTGTTGCCTTGAGAAATAAAGGGTCATAATACGCATGTAAGACGTCTTAGCAAAAACAAACAAAAATACAAGATCATAGTCCCTCGATGATGCTATAAACGTTGCCTTACAAATGATCTTAGTCCCTTAAAGAAAATGCTAATATATCTTACAACATTGCTATTCATGACCATATGATGACCCTTGCCCGTCCCTTTTACATCTAAAGATAAGTTTACTTCCCAATCCATAGTAAAGTAACAATGTCAAAGGAAAGAGGAAATAAACAAGAAATACTTTTGAGTAGGTAGAATATTCCTAGTTGCTTGCTCATTTTCAAATCAAAACATCCTTGATATTTCTAAATCAAACACCAACACTTTCAAAACATCTTTCAAACTTGAAACATTTTCAAAAGATCAACACTTTGTATACGTTCTTACGAACGAGAACTATTACAAAGTTTGCCTAAATGATGGCTCCTTTTCAAAATACTTTCAAAAACCACACAAAGCACATTTTCAAACAAAAGCAAGTGATCTAGCAAGCAACTAAGAGCCTGTAGATAACTACGGATGAAAAGGGTGCTAATACCTCCCCTTTTCATAATCTACCCCCCGAACTCAAGAAAGCATCCCTGAAGGTCTTTCCTGTTCTTTTCAGCCTTTCCTTTTGGATAAAAGAAAAGTCGATGGCGACTCTCCCACCATATTACAGAACTTGCGACTCTGCTGGGGATAACTTAAAAGTGGGGTTACCTTAGGGTTAGATCACCTTTATTTGGTTTCATTGTTTGACTTATATGCTTTATATTTTGGTTCTTTGTTTCGGTTTAAATCCTCTACCGGGATTTGGGATACCTTATAGGTAAGTAGCAATACATTATGGAAACTGTGCGGGGTATACCGACATGGTCTAAGAAATAGCTAAGTTAGGGTGACATATTTATGGGTACCGGTAGCCCTTGAGTAGTCAAGGAGAATACGGGGCTGCTGAGTGATGTCATTAAGCACTAACTGACTTCTAGAACCTTTACCTGACCAACTTGTCCATTATGACATAGTGAGATGACCGGCTTTGGTGCAGTCCAAAGTTGGTAGATACTCGATACTACACTCATTGAGGTTTGGTTTTTTGGGATATTTCGGTCGCCATTAAAGAGGCTTGCGATGAAATAATGCCTGAGAAGACATACCAATGATATTAAGCTCCCTTAGAACCTGGTCACTATTGCTAGGACAAATTTGAGCCAACTAAACTTCAAGAGGGTACTTACCTATAAGACTCCATGCAAGCCTAAACCTAAGGACTTGTTTGTCTTGTTTGTATATATTTTCTTATACATAACATCATGACATCATGCCATAGCATTTTAAACTAACCATTTCAAGGATTTTGAGATTCATCTTTGTTCTGTTTTGTAGGATATGACTCCCACTCGCAGGAACACAATCAAAGACAACCTTGTACGAGTACCTTTTCAGCTCAAAGATTTAGCGTCAAGGGTCCCTGAGAATTCTCTGTTCACCAAAAGACATGGACGACTTCTCAACTTGGTTACTTCGAGCTTTAATGAAGACATGATGAAGGTGCTTTTCCAATTCTTTGACCCGTTGCACCATTGCTTTACCTTCCCCGATTACCAGCTTGTACCAACTATGGAAGAGTTCTCTTAGCTCTTGGAAATTCCTATCCTCGATCAACTACCTTTAAATGGTACCGAAAGAGACCCAAGCCCTGAAGAGGTTTCCCGAGCCTTGCACTTGAAACAATTCGACGTCACGGCCAATTGGGAAACAAGAAGTGGTGTCAAAGGGTTGTTAGCCAAGTTCTTACTGGAAAAAGCTCAAGACATTTGGAATAACCATGATTTACAAGCTTTCGAAGAAATTTTGGCTATTCTCGTCTACGGGTTGGAACTATTTCCAAATCCTGACCAACTTATAGATGTGAATGCTGTCAAAATATTTTTATCTCACAATCCAGTGCCTACTTTTTCGGGAGATATCTTGCATTCTCTCCACACTCGCACCATGAGGAGAAGAGGAACCCTCATGTGTTGTACTCCTCTGTTGGCTAAATGGTTTATTTTGCATCTTCCCCATCCGTTGTGAAGAATGAGCAAGGTTTGAGGTGGTCCAACAGACTGATGTCACTCGGGCATTCAGATATCTACTGGTGTTCTCGATCCTTGGAGGACATTACTATCATCGATCGTTATGGGGAATTACCTAATGTTACTTTGCTTGGCATTAGGGGAGGCATCACTTATAACCCTTGCTTAGCTCTGCGACGGTTTGGGTACGCACGAAGAGATGGTCCACATGACGCGCTTATCCAAGGTGTAGTGTTCGACTATGAAAGTGACAATTAAGACTACCATCGGAGGTTCATACGAGCCTGGAGGATGGTAAACAAGGTGGACAGTAGGACATTGGGGCACAAGAATTCCATTCCCTTGAGCCTTGCCTTAGGTGGGTACGGGCTCGCGCTCAGAATCTCGTAATGCCTTACCCCTCCATTCTCCCAGTTATCATAGAACCTGTTGTGGAAGGAGATGTCCCATACACTATCCTTCATCCTAACATGCCCACCTCTCTTGAAGACTTGCAAAGGGATTGGATACAACTTAAGGGGGAGCGAGACACTTTCGAGGCCCAATTCTACGCCAGCAAGAAGTAAGTTTTGGAACTCACCAAGCAGTTTCATGAAGAGCGGAGTCTGAACGCCTACATCGCACCGAAAAGGATGCGTTCAACTTTTTTGTCTTAGAGTTTTTGTATTTTATTTCTTTGTAAGCCCAAAGAGGCATGATGTACTCAAACTTTGATTTATTAATATAATGTGTGTTCCTTTTTGTCTAACGCAAATTTAAATCTCTAATTTCCTTGAAATCATTTGCATATGCATCTTCATTCATCATAACACAAACAGGTTTCTTACAACAGGTCTCCTTATCTTTCTACTGTTTATTTCAGTGAGATGGATATTGAACAAACAGTAAAAGATCTTCAGACGTAGAATGCCCAGTTTCAACAAATGTTCTTGACTCTGGCAAAAGGACAAGATGAGTTAAAAATCCTGCTGATCAAAGAAAAGAAGAAGAAGAAATCAACTGGTGTTTTGAATCTGGGAAGAAGGTTCAAAGGACCAGCCAGATGGACTCTAGACTTCGCAACATCATCAGGTGAAAGGGATAATCAAGAAGGGAAAAACAAGGAAGTGACTGACCCTCCAAAATCTGAAGAGGAAGAAGAGGCTGACTACTCTGAAGAGCAGTATCCTCCAGCTGACGACAAATACAAACAGTTGGAAGATCGACTCAATGCTATGGAGATCCAGAAAGTACCCGGGTTGGATTTTGAGGAGCTAGGACTTGTCTCAGGGGTTGTCATACCGCAGAAATTCAAGGTCCCCACTTTCTCTAAATATGACGATGTCTCTTGTCAAAAGTTGCATTTGAGATCATACTTCAGGAAAATTCAACCCCATGCTGCGGATAGGAATCTATGGGTGCATTTCTTCCAAGAAAGCTTTCCAGGAATGTAGTTGGATTGATTCTATCAGTTGGAAGGGACCAACATCCGCAATTGAGAATATTTGGCAACCGCTTTTTACAAGCAATAACAGTATAATGCTGACTTAGCTCCAAGATGGACACAGTTGCAAGGCATGTCTATGGGTACAGGTGAAGGTTTCAAGACCTATGCTCAAAAATGGAGGGATCTCGCGGGAAGGGTCCAACCCCCTCTATCTGATAGAGAATTGGTGGATATGTTCTTAGGCACGCTATCTGGTCCATTCTTCAAACACTTGATCGGAAGCTCCTTGGCTGGATTTACCGAATTAATCATGACCAGTGAACGGGTAGAAGCGGGTATAAAAAGTGGCAAAATTCAAAGAGATGCATCCTCGAGCGCGATAAAGAAGCCCTTTACCGGAATGAAGGAGGTCAGTGTTGCATATGACCATTGGAATCAGGACCGAACTGAACACCATCCAGCGGTAGGGGCTGTCATGATCTCTAAGCCTGCACCTATTCAACAAAGGAACAACCAGCCTAGAACGGAAAGGCCGGTAAGACAGTTTACCTGGATAAATATGATGATGTCTCAAGTTTTTCCGAATTTGTTAAAATCTAATCTGGTGACCTTACGGGAAGCTCCGAAGAATCCCAACACTGCCTCTCCCCGTTATAACCCAAATGCTCGCTGTGCTTACCATTCAGGAAGTCCAGGTCATGATAAAAATGACTGATGGGCTTTGAAAAATAAGGTGCAAGACCTTCTCGAGGCAGAGGAAATTGAATTTGACGCTCCTGAGATCCCAAATGTTATCACCGCTCCTATGCCCAAGCACGGCCGTGGTGTTAACATTGTTGAAGATGATGTGTTTATTGTTGTTGTTGATGAACTTGTTACTCCTCTCCTAATCTTCAAAAGGAACCTGTTGAAGGCCGGTTTATTTCCGGGCTGTAGCGAAGGCTGCCACCTCTGTTTATCCCTACCGACTGGTTGTCATTTATTTAAGGCAGGTGTCTAACGCCTGATGGATGACAAAGAGATTTTGTTTGAAAAGACTCCTGTTCTAACCATTGCTTACAAGGATGTTTCAATAGTAACCATTTCCGCCAATCCTCCCAGGGTCTCCCCCAAAAGACCCGTTAGGATTACATCTGTTCCGAAGGTGACTCCACTGATAATTACTATGCCAGGGCCGATCCCGTACTCCTCAGATAAAATTGTTCCCCAGAACTATGGGGGTGACGTCTACTACCACATCGTCAAGCAAGAATGGCTGGCTGTTGAAGACCCGGTGTTTGAGAGGGCTGACCCCGACATCGGCAACATTGTGGGAACCAGCAAAATAACCAGAAGTGGAAGAGTGTTCTCCCCTGAGATTGCTCCTCCAAAAACTGTTACCGGTCCTGTGATCATTCATGCTTTTGTTCCTACTACTACAGTTCTTGTGGTTACCCCTGCTGACACCCCTATCGTCGAGTTGACCGAG
Organism: Vicia faba; assembly: GCA_948472305.1. NCBI lineage: Eukaryota > Viridiplantae > Streptophyta > Magnoliopsida > Fabales > Fabaceae > Vicia > Vicia faba. The sequence continues at coordinate 1,411,931,991 of OX451741.1, read as the reverse complement.
ACTCGGGGCAAAGGCATTTTGGTTGAACCTGTCTGGATGAAGGCGCAATCAGTATCTATCCCAGAGGCTTCCAAGAAGGAGATGGAAGAAATTTTTGAAAATTATAAAGAGAAGCGACTACAATGTAGTCGAACAACTAGGGCAGACCCTTCAAAGATTTCTATGCTAACTTTACTATTGTGCTTCGAAGCTCATGCGAAGGCCTTGGTGAAATTTCTTAAAACTGCCCATGTGCCACAGGAAACCTCTGCTGACCAATTCGAAGATTGTGTTGCCAGTTTGACAGATGATAATGGTTTAGGATATTCCGATGCTGATCTGACACCTAGAGGGAGGAAACACAATGAGGCGTTGCATGTCTCTGTTGAATGCAGGGGCACTACTTTGGCCTATGTCCTGGTAGATACTGGTTCATCATTGAATGTGCTGCCTAAGAAGGCTCTGGATAGACTAGACTGTGAAGGTTTGACCTTAAAACCCAGCAACATAGTGGTAATGGCCTTCGACGGTTTAAAGATAATGGTGCACGGGGAGGTGGACATCCCCATTAAAGTTAGAACTCAGACCTTTGATTTAACTTTCTATGTGATGGATATTCTCCCTTCCTATTCTTGTTTACTGGGCCGACCTTGGATTCATGATGTTGGTGTCGTCACCTCTACATTACATCAGATGTTGAAATACCCAATTAGGGGGAAAATTATCACTGTCCATGGAGAGGAGGAATATATGGTCAGTCACCTGAACTCCTTCAGATATATGGAAATGGATGGTGAATTCATCGAAACTCTGTGTCAGCATTTCGAGGAAGTCCCACAAACAGTTACGATAACCAAGATTGTTTCCAAAGTTCCAAAGATTACCATACCTTTGCTGAATATGGCTTCTCTGAATGATGCCAAGGCAGTAGTCGAAGAAGGTGGGTGTGCCATTTGGGGACAACTCCCGGATATTCCCTACAAATCTGATAAATTTGGTTTGGGTTTTACTTCAGGAGCCCAAAAAATTGTTCGTCGTGCTCCTGTCGGGGAACCACCTTTGCGGATCAGCAACCATGGAGTCAACGCAGTGGAGGATAGTGATGACAGCTGTGACCTGGAAGAATCGATTTTTTCTAACTATCAGCGGAGGACTCAACAACTGAGAAGCCAAAGAATTTGTCCCTATTACTTTTATCCAACATTAATTGTATTTAAATTTTTGTCGGACTTGTAATAATTAAACAATTTAGACTTTTAAAACCTTGTGTCTTACCCGAGACACAACGGTCCATTTGTAAGGGTTGTTACTTCATTTTCATATGTCATCAATGAATCATGGACGTTTTTGCATGCAAATTTTACGCTCTTTGTTCTTCTGTTTTCTACATTTTTATTTTTTTCAAAGATAGTTATGCTCTTACACACACTCACATATCAAAATGCAGATCCACATCCACTCAGGATCCCATGGGTAACGATTCTGCTATGGCCTACAGTGACTTTGAAAATCCTATCTACCAAGCCGAAGACAAAGGTGAGGAAGATTGTGAGGTTCTAGGGGAACTAGCCAGGTTACTACAACAGGAAGAAAGGACCATACATCCCCATGAAGAACCGGTTGACACAGTTAACTTAGGTACCAAAGAGGACAAGAAAGAAGTCCAGGTAGGTGCCAATCTGGAACCTAGTGTCAAGAAGCACTTAACTCAGTTACTACATGACTATGTTGAGGTCTTTTCCTGGTCATAGGAGGACGTGCCAGGATTTGACGCTGATATCATGGTCCATCGTCTACCGACAAAAGAAGACTGCCCTCCGATAAAACAGAAAGTCTGTCGCATGCGGCCAGAAATGTCAGAGAAGATCAAGACTAAAGTCATGAAACAATCCAACGCCGGATTATTAGTTGTCACCTCCTATCCACAATGGGTCGCCAATGTTGTTCCAGTGCCTAAAAAGGACGGTAAAGTACGCATGTGTGTGGATTACAGAGATTTGAATAGGGCAAGCCCTAAGGATGATTTCCCGCTTCCCCATATCGATATTCTGGTTGACAATACCGCACGACATAAAGTGTTCTCATTTATGTATGGTTTCTCAGGCTATAATCAAATCAAAATGGCACCTGAGGACATGGAGAAAATGACCTTCGTCACACAGTAGGGCATGTTCTGTTACAAAGTTATGCCATTCGAGTTGAAAAATGCTAGGGCAACTTATAAACGCGCCATGGTAGCTCTGTTTCATGATATGATCCATCACGAGATAGAGGTATACGTGGATGACATGATACCCAGATCTCAAACTGAAGAGGAACATCTTGACCATTTGCAGAAATTGTTTTAAAGGCTAAAGAAATACAAGCTAAGGTTGAACCCGAGTAAATGCACATTTGGAGTGAGGTCCGATAAACTCCTAGGCTTCATCGTCAACGGTAAAGGTATCAAAGTGGACCCTTCAAAGGTAAAATAAATACAAGAAATGCCTGCTCCTCGCACCGAGAGGGAAGTCCGAGGATTCTTAGGACGGCTAAACTACATCGCCATATTCATTTCTCACCTAACCGCTACTTATGAACCAATCTTCAAATTACTGAAGAAAGATCAAGTGTTGGATTGGAACGACGAATTCCAGGTTGCCTTCGACAAGATCAAAGAGTACCTTCAAGAGCCTCCTGTTTTGATGCCGCCAGTCGAGGGAAGACCTTTGATCATGTATCTAACTGTCTTGGAAAATTCAATGGGGTGTGTGCTGGGGAAGCATGACGAGTCTGGCTGAAAAGAGCATGCAATATACTACCTGAGCAAAAAGTTTACCGACTGTGAAACCAGATATTCATTGCTCGAGAAAACTTGCTGCGCTCTGGCACGGGCTGCTCTCCGGCTAAGGCAGTATATGTTGACCCATACTACCTTATTGATATCCAAGATGGATCCAATTAAATACATATTTGAGAAGCCCGCCCTCTCTGGAAGAATAACAAGATGGTAGATGATCCTGACTGAATACGACATTCAATACACTACCCAAAAAGCAATAAAGGGCAGTGTGCTAGCCAATCACCTTGCTCATCAGGCTGTGGATGACTACCAGTCCATGAAATTCGAGTTCCCATATGAAGACATCATGTTGGTAAACAATTGTGAAGAACTCAGACCATATGACGGACCTGAACAAGGATCCCGATGGACCTTGGTTTTTGACGGAGCTTCCAACGCACTCGGCAATGGCATAGGTGTTGTGATCATATCCCCTGAAGGATGTCATACTCCCTTCACTGCAAGAATTTGTTTCAATTGTACCAATAATATGGCAGAATATGAAGCGTGTATTATGGGTCTCAAAGCCGCCATAGATTTGGGAATCAAGTCCTTAAGGGTATTTGGAGATTCAACCTTAGTCATCAGTCAGATCAAAGGAGAATGGGACACGAAGCACCCTAATCTCATCCCCTACAAAGAACATGTGTTGACATTAATCCCACATTTTTAGGAAATTACCTTTGAGCATTTTCCACGAGAGGAAAATCAACTATCAGACGCGCTAGCCACTATGCCATCCATGTTTAAAATCAAGTGGGATAACGAGGCTCCCCAGATAACTATTGAGCGGATGGATGAACCATCTTACTGTCACGAGATCGATACTGAAGAAGTAGTGGACAAGCCTTGGTTCCATGAAGTTAAGAGGTATCTCAAGGCCCAAGAGTATCCGGAGGGAGCTTCAGTCAATGATAAGAAGTTCTTGAGAAGATTCTCTGCTAAGTTCTTCCTCAGTAATGGCATTCTCTACAAGCGCAACCACGACTCTACTTTACTTCGTTGCATAGAAAAGAGTGAGGCAGACAAGATCATGGATGATCTACATGAAGGCACTTTTGGCACCCATTCTAGTCGGCACACGATGGCTAAATAGATCCTACGGGCGGGGAACTACTGGTCTACCATGGAAGTAGATTGCCATCAGCATTCACGATCCCGTCACAAGTGTCAGATCTATGCTAACAAAGTACATGTGCCTCCAGTTCCTCTAAACGTCCTAACTGCTCCCTGGCCATTCGCGATGTGGGGCATCGACATGATTGGAGAAGTCAAACCTACAACTTCTAATGGACACCGCTTCATCTTGGTTGCCAATGACTACTTCACGAAGTGGGTTGAGGCAGCTTATTTCGCTTCTGTTATGAAGAACGTTGTGGTCTGATTCATCAAACATAATCTCATCTATCGGTACGGTATCCCGGAGAGAATCATTACGGATAATGGTACCAATCTCAACAATACTATGATTACCGCACTATGCGCACAATTCAAGATCCAGCACCATAACTCTTCTCCTTACCGGCCAAAGATGAATGGCATTGTCGAAGCTGCAAATAAAAACATCAAGAAGATCATACAAAAAATGACAGTGACCTACAAGGACTGGCATGAGATGTTACCATTTTCTCTCCATGGTTACCGTACCACGGCGCGCACGTCAACAGGGGAAACTCCTTTCTCTTTGGTATACGGTATGAAAGCCGTCCTACCAATTGAAGTCCAAATACCTTCTCTGAGAATCATAAAAGATGCAGGGCTGAATGAAGATGAATGGATTCAAACTCGACTTGACTAGTTGAACTTGATTGATGAGAAGAGGCTTACGGCTGTCTGTCATGGTCAGATGTACCAAAAACGTATGATCAAAGCTTTTAACAAGAAGGTCAGACGTCAGGTATATCGAGTTGGTGACTTGGTAATCAAGCGTATCATATTGCCACAAGGTGATCCCAGGGGAAAATAGACTCCTACATACGAAGGACCATTTGTGATCAAAATCATATTCTCTATTGGAGCAATGATCTTAACCACTATGGATTGCGACGACCTTCCGCAGCCTGTAAACGCGGACATAGTTAAAAGATACTACGCATGAATAAAGACTCGCTAGGTCGACTGACCTTGGCAAAAATTAGGGCATCCCGGCGAACCAAAAAGGTTCTGGCAAAAATTAGGGATAAAATACAAAACAAATATGTACACCCGGCAAGCTGAAAACCCGAAAGGGCGACTTGGGCAAAAAAGGGTATCCCGGTGGAATGAAAACCCGAAAGGGAGGTCCAGGAAAAAGTTACGGAATTAAAGCGTATGACTATGTCCCGTTGAATCACCTTACAGACAACCTTCAGTATCGACTGACAAACTCAAACGGTTCTAATCAATCCAATTAGCTTCGGACAAAGCAGCAAGTGGACGAGACGCTCAGAGACATGAAGGCTATAGCAGAATGGGAACCCCATGGGATTATTTCACATAACTATCTTTTCTTTGTATCAATTTTCATTTTCTACGACGACACTCCCTTACTAGGATGTTCGTCTCATTGTACAAAAAATACTTATTCAAGATTAATACAAAGATATTCCTTTGAAAGTGCAAAACTATCTGTTTTTCTTTTATTTCCGTGTTTTGTTTGCAAAAAAGTCCAATGATTATTTTTGAACATATGCATTTGAACGTGACTACTATTTACAAATGAGCACAAAAAAAGAGGAACAGAAAATATAAATATAATCACTAATGGATTTAAGAAATAGGATAATATCTATAGACCATTCCATAAAATCCCCCGCAGGTACTTTTTCCAGCAAGAGCGGAAACCGGGACATCCCTCTACAGGATCACTAATGTATCTCCAGTATGCAGCCTAATGGTATCAAGTGATCTCACATCCCCGACGGAATAAAACTTCCAGTTACCGCTTGTTGTACCCCAAAATTTGCCCTCCCATATTCTCCAAGAAATTGCCAAGTCATGCTTCAAAATTCCCCAAGGGTTGCACAGTGCAAAGGGCTCCTATACAGTCAAAATTAGGGTTTTGAGTCTGATCAAGAAAATGAAGTTTTCAAAGGTCCAATCAAGTCTCACATGCCTACAAATATGGTCAAGTATCCTCATATCAAGTTTCAAGGCATTCAGCTCAAAATTGCACAATCAAAAACCCTAATTGCACTACAGTCAACTGTAGGGGCAAAATGGTCATTTGACAGTCAAAAGTTCAAATTTTTGGTCAACATATCATTTTGAAGCCGCAAACATCATTTGATCAATGCTTGATCATGATTCTCAAAGTTTGGCTCAAAAATCATCAAGATGCAAAAGTTTCCTTATTTGGACAGTTGAAAAAGTCAACTGAAATTGACCAGGGCATAACTTTCACATGGATTATCAGAAAAATTCCATCCAAAGCTCATTTTGAAGAGAAAGACATTTCCTACAACTCATCTTCATACTTCAAGTCCAAGAAATGCTCTCACAAAAAGTTATCAATTTCAACATTATAGGTCATTTTCAAAAGTCAACAAAAAGGGACTTTAAGTCAAAGGCCATAACTTGAGATTGGTAAATCCAAATGACATGGGAACGAAGGCATTGGTTAGAGGACTCAAAGACCTTTCCAAAATGTCCATGAACATGATAAAAGCTTAAAAATTGAGCAAGTTATGCCTTGTGGAAGTTGGGAAATTTTTGGATATTTTGAAAAGTCAACATTGATCCAAATGACCTAAAATTGCTAATGGGCCCATGTTTCTTCCACAATTCATCATTCCAAGCATGTGCACGACCACTTGGCCCAAAGGGAAGTATTTTCTCATTTTTTATTTATTTATTTGAATTTTTATTTATAATAATTCACTTAAATCAATTAAATATGTGAAAAATATTTAACCTAACCTAACAAATCTTTTTATACATGTTTTAACCTCAAGATTTCGTGCTTGTACCAATATGGAAAGATTTGGGTTGATTGGCTTGATTTTGAACCAAAAACACATGGGAAAAGATATGAAAAAAAATCTTAGAAAATCAAATTTCCAAAATCAATGAATGCAATGAATTTGATTGATTCTTTTTGACCTAATTCACTACTACATATGCCAGGATCACAACCCTAATCAGAATAGACACTAAGCTGCGCAAAAGAACACAAAGCAAACTTGAAATTTTTCTCCACAAAGTCAATTCTGAAAACATCCTTCCAGGGCGATTCAAGACCTAATTCTGATTCCATTAGCTTCCTTGGAGATTACTGAACGTATTCCAGTCACAAACATCCATCCAAACCTCAGGAATCGGTATACAGAATTCAAGATGTTTCGTGAAAAATTCATAATCATACTTTGAAATCTATGCATTTTTATGGCATTTCAATTATTGATTCTTATTCCTTGAATGATTATGAAGCTAACCAACATATTTAATTGTATTTTTATGCACCCTACGTGAATCCACCATTATCGTTTTTTAGGGTTTGAAGAACTTGGAATTGGGGTTTCCCAGTTCAGGAAAAATTAGAGCCCCATGGTACCATAACTGAATTCAGCATGTTGGAACGGTTCAAAGTCAACCATCGCGCTTAATTTATGTGGCCTTATGGCCTATTCGTTATTTTTTCTAATGGTACATTACAGAACGGTTCAAAAACCGTTGTCTATTGTCTTTGTATTTTCAGGAAAATATAGCACAATGAAGAAGAAGGGTACGTGGCCAACCATGACTGGAGGCTTTGAATCTTGGCGCGCGTTTTTTTCTGATCAGGCCACTAGCGATTGTTTTGCTTTATAGTAATTCTCATGCGTATAATATACAAAGTAAACAATTTGGTTCAGTGGTGCACGTGTTGATTGGTAATCTTAATGACCTGGGTTCGATCCCGGGTCTTCTTCCTTTCCATTTATTTTTTCTCAATTATTGTTCATGTGTAGCGCCTATGTTGAAGACTCCCATGCATCCTCAAGAATCAATATCCACGCGTCCAACCTCATCCATCCAAGGGCCAGGAATTAGGGAGCATGGTAGGCTGCAGTCAACGTGCTACATGCTAGTGAAAAAGTCCAACAAGGCCATGCTTATTGGGCCTGAATTACTAAGGCCAAACCTCCTATTTGGGGACTACCACCCCCCTTGGTTTGCAATTTCCTTTAATTTTCTCTATTTTTTCTATTCTTATTATAATTTTTATTTTTCTTTTAATTACTGTCCAATTTAATTAAATATTTTCACAAAATACAAAAAACATCATAAAATCAAAAAAAAAAAGAATTAAATAATAAATATTTTTGTTTTAATATTTTCATGAATAAATTAGCATGTAATTAAATTTAGTTTCAAATTAGGTTAATTTTAATTCTTTTAATAACAAAAAAATCTAAAAATATATAGAATAGGTTTAATTAATAATTTTTCACCCCTTTTATTTTTCTTTCAAATAATTAAATATTTATTTTATTTATTTTTATAATCAAATTTGCATGTAAAAAATTAGGTTTAATTTAGGTTAAAATTTTCAATATTTCTTAATAAATTAAAAAATAAATAGAATTAGGGTTTGCATCTTATTTTGATTTTAATTAATTCTCCCTTTTCACATTAAATCTTAAAAAAACATAAAACACAAAATTCTTGCTTTCTTTTTAATTAATTAATTCATCGTTAATTTAGTTTTGCAAAAGGGTCCAACGCCCTCGTTTCGATTTAATTTCGCACATTTATTTTATTTTGCTTAAATATTTATGTACCTCTCCCGAAGCCATGTAAAATTACTTTTCGCACTTTTCAATTCTTTATTTACTTTGTTTATTTATTTTCTGTCAAATCGGGTCCTGGTTAATTTTGGCGATGTGGACCCGCGCCTTTTGTAATAGCTTTAGATTTACTTTTCCTTGCAACCTTTAACTGTTAATCAAAAGCATGAAAGAATGTATGGACGAAATAAAATCAAGCGTAGAACACCAATAACATGACAAGACAAATACAAATGAAAATGACACACGAACCGCACACACCACCCCTAGGGTACGCCTCACTGTTGCCTTGCCTCGAAAGGTGATCGTCGAGTAGAGGATGTCTTAGTAAGTCCTCATGATCCGGGAACCTGGCATGAGGGTAGCTTTTAAGGTGTCTTCCCATTGCTCTGGTGATCACCATGTCCCGAACCTCGAATTGACCCGAACACCTCCAACGGTGGTGCTACCTACCTCTCAATGGTGGGATGGCACTACTTTAAAGGACATTTACACAGACGAATTCCTTAGGGTAGGTAGACGACTCTAGATACTTGCTATAATTTCAAAACAAATCAAAAATACTTTTCACACCGACACCTTTTCAAAAAGCTTTCGAAAGCAATTTTTCAAACACTCTTGAGGACCGATACAAGAGTCGAACTGGAATTTTCAAAGAAACTTTTTAAAACCCACAGTTGAAAAGCAAACAAACCATTTTTGAAAACACAAATGAGCAAGTATCTAAGAGCCCATGGATAACCATGGATAGAAAGGGTGCTAACACCTTCCCTTTCTATAACCTACCTCCCGAACCGAGAGCAATCTTTTTAAGGAATTTTTATGTGATTTTGTCCTTTCCATTTGGAGAAAATAAAAGACGGTGGCGACTCTTGCTTCCGCGATATTTCGCGAACCAGCGTTAAACAGTCAGTTCCAGATCCACCGATCACAGAACTGGCGACTCTGCTGGGGACCAAACTTAAAGTGAGGTGTACCTTAGGGCTAGTTCATAACTGTGTTTTCAATTGTCTTCTTTGCTTGCTTTATTATTGTGGGTTGCATCGGAGTTACATAGATCCTAACCCGGACCTGGGGATACCCTGTTTAGGTAGCATAAGCTGTGAGGGACCTGTCTGGCGTAGACCGACACGGGTGAAATAGTGGCTACGTTGGTGTGGCACCTTGGTCTGTACCGATATCCCTTGTGTCGCAACGAGGAGAATATGGGTCTTCTAAGGAGTCATTAAGCACCAACAACCTTAGAACCTTAATTGACACAACTTGGCCTTTAGAATTGTAGCAGTATGCTACGCCCATTGAGGCTAAACTCTCGTGATGGTTCTGGCCGCAAGAAAAGATTGCGATGCTGGAGTTATGACCGATTGAGGGTAGTCAATGATATTGGGATCCTATAAGAACCCGGTTACTTTTGATTAGGACAGGTATGAACCAACAAATTGAAAGAGGGTAGTACCTAGACCTCATGCTGGCCTAAACTTTAGGGGCTTGCCTTGTGTGACTTGTGTGCCTTACCATGTTTGCCTTTGTATCTGTATGTGGTGTGCTTTATCATAACATCATAGCATCATGAGCATTGCATGCATCCTGCATAAGGACTGACCATTTCAAAGACAAAAGGGTTTCACCTTTGCTCTGTTTTGTAGGACATTATGATGCCTGTGCGAAGGAATACTATCCGGTTCAACTTTGTTCGTTCACCTGAGTTGCTTGATGAGTTGGTTAGCAGAATTCCAAATACCACTTCCTTTATTCAGAGGCATGGTTCTCTTCTCAGTTTAGTCACTGCAAAGCGGGATCAACAGTTGATGAGTGTTCTGACCCAGTTCTATGACCCTCTGTACCAGTGCTTCACCTTTCAAGACTTTCAGCTGGTCCCTACCCTGGAAGAATTCTCTGATTTGCTTGGTATCCCTATCTTGGATCAGACTCCCTATACTGGTTGGGAAAAGACCCTCAGGCTTGAGGATGTGGCTGCAGCTCTTCCTTTGACCCATCAAGAGGTAACAGACAACTGGGTAACTAGAAGTGGAGTTAAGGGTTTCTTGGCCAAGTTTCTAATTGGTAAAGCTAACAGTTTCTGGAATGACCTGGACTTTAGGGCATATGAAGACATCTTGGCCCTCCTAATCTATGGGTTAGTCCTGTTTCCCAATCCTGATAACTTCATCAATGTCACTGCCATAAGGATCTTTATGTCTCAGAATCCTGTGCCCACTCTCTTGGGTGACATCATGCAACAACTTCATGCCCGTACTACCCGAAGACGAGGAACCCTATGGTGTTGTATCCCTTTGTTGGTGAGGTGGTTTATTTCGCACCTCCCCAAGTTTGTACTGAAGAACCAAGAAGGAAGAGGTTGGGCTCACAGGTTAATGTCTCTCACCGATAAAGACATCATTTGGACTTGCCGAGGTTTGGATGAGATAGCTATTATTGATCGATGCGGGGAATACCCTAATGTTCCTTTGATCGGTACCCAAGGAGGGATCTCTTACAACCCATGTCTAGCACTCCGTCAGTTTGGAAGAGCAAGAAGAGCAGGCCCCCATGAGATGTTGGTGCCTCACATCAGTTTCGAGTTTCAGGTGGATAGTGACGAGCTGCGTCGTAGGTTCATCAAAGCTTGGGACAAAGTTCATAAAGCTGACCCACAAGAGTTAGGGCCAAAGACTTCTTTACCTATGGAATCCTACTACAAATGGGTTCGCATCCGTGCTCAAAAGTTAGGTATGCCGTATGAAGCTGTCAGACCCGTCATTCTTGAGTGTCCTGACAAAGATGGTGTTCCTCCAACTGTCCTTCCTCCTCAGATACCTACTGATTATGAGACATTGAAGAGATCTTGGTCGCAACTGCGAGAAGAGCGGGATTCTTACCGGGAAAAGTTCAACGAGCAGGAATCAAAGATCCAGAAGCTGACAAAGCAGTTGGAGAATGAGAGAGCTCTGAATTCCTACATCCGTACTGAGAAGAGGAGACCATGGGATCAATAAAGAGCTCCAGATGTGCTTTTACAGTTTTACTTTCCTTTTCAGTATTTCTTTTCATGTAACGCCTAAAGGCAACCTGTTGAATAATTTCAGTTGCAAAGTTGAATCTAATGAAGTGTGTTCCTTTTTGTTTACAAAGTTGATTCCCGATTGTCTTTGAAAACATAAATCATACGCATTTCATACATCATGTGCATAGCAGGTTTTCCTCTTTTCAGGTTGCTTACAGTTCTTCGCTGTTTATTTCAGCATCATGAATCCCGACTCGTCATCAACTGAGATTTCCATCAAGGCTCTTCAGGTGCAGAATGCACAATTCCAGGAATTAATCAAGGGTTTGGCTCAGGGCCAAGAAGAACTGAAGGCTATGCTCCTGAAGAAGGAGAAGAAGAAGAAGAAGAGAAGAACTGTTCTGTTCAACTCGGGCCGAAGGTTTGGCAATACTCTGCAACAGGAAGAGGCTGGTTCTTCTGTTGGCAAGAGTAGTCCTCAAGCAGAAGTAAGGGTTCCTAGTCCGGTAGTCTCCGACAACGAGACAGATTTTGATGAAGAGCAGTACCCTCCTGCAGAAGACAGATACCAGCAACTAGAGGATAGGTTGAAAGCTATGGAGATTCAACAGGTACCTGGGCTGGATTTCGGAGATCTGGGTTTGTCAACTGGTGTGATTATCCCTCATAAATTCAAAGCACCATCCTTCTCTAAGTATGACGGGGCGTCTTGTCCCAAGCTGCATCTAAGGTCCTATGTTCGGAAAATTCAGCCGTACTCTGCGGATAAGAATTTATGGATCCACTTCTTCCAGGAGAGTCTTTCAGGGACTCATCTCGAATGGTTCTATCAGCTGGATGGGACCAAGGTTCGTAACTGGGAGGAGTTGGCTACTGCTTTCTATAAGCAGTATCAATATAATGCCGACCTTGCCCCCACACGTACCCAGCTCCAGGGTATGTCGTTAGGTGCAAGCGAAGGTTTTAAGGAGTACGCTCAGAAGTGGAGAGACCTGGCTGGCAGGGTGCAGCCACCATTGACTGATCGGGAGTTGGTAGACATGTTCTTGGGGACCCTATCTGGGCCATTTTTCAACCATCTCATTGGGAATTCTTCTGCTGGGTTCACTGATTTGATTCTAACTGGAGAGAGAATTGAGGCTGGGCTGAAGTCTGGGAAGATTCCGAAGGGTGCATCATCTAGTTCTGAGAAGAAACCCTTCAAGAAGGAGTCTAGTGCCGTGTATGGTTCCAAAAGATCAGAGAGACCTGAGCGCCGCCAATCTGTCAGCACGGTAATGATTGCTAAGCCTGCTGCCGCTCCCCGGCCAACTAATCCTCAAAAGGTTGAAAGACCCCGGAGAGAGTTCACCCGCTTAAGCATAACCTTATCACAGATCCTGCCACAGTTGCTATCCACTAACTTAGTGACTGTCAGAGAGGCGCCGAAGTTCCCCAATACTGCATCTCCTAAGTACAACCCGAATGCTCGTTGTGCTTACCATTCAGATAGCCCAGGGCACTCTACTGATGACTGTTGGGCATTAAGGAGCAAGCTGCAGGACCTCATTGACGCCAAGGAGGTACAGTTTGAGGCATCTGAGAAGCCTAATGTGGTGACGGCTCCCCTACCTGTTCATGGAGTGAATGCTATTGGGGACGAAGAGGAAGTGGATGAAGCTGAGTTTGATAGCTGGATCTACCCGGCAACCGACAGTGGACTTAACAATTGGAGTGCAAAAGACAATCTCTCTGTTTCTCTTGTTACTGAGTAATGAATTCCTATGTTTTGTTATTTTGTAATAAACAATAAATAAACTCTATGGCCCGGTGTCTTACCCGAGGCACCGTGGTTTCATTTGTGAGGGCATATAAATTGTCATTTCATATATCATAAATGAAAATCTTGGACGTATTTTCGCATTGCAAATTTTATGCTCCTTTTCTGTCTTTCTTTCCTTTACATATCTTTCAAAACAGCTGTATTTACACACACACTCACTCATACAGGTTTCAATCCACTCTGGATCTCACTGATAACAACTCTGCTACAGCCAGTTATGACTTTGAGAATCCGATCAACTTAGCCGAAGACGAAGGTGAAGATGATTGCGAAGTGCCTGGCGAGCTTGCAAGACTGTTACTTCAGGAAGAGAGGGCAATTCAACCCCATGAAGAGCCAGTGGAAACCATAAACCTGGGTACAGAGACAGACAGGAAAGAGGTAAAGATTGGTGCCAACCTAGAGCTCAGCGTGAAGCAACGGTTAACCAAGATGTTACATGATTATATGGAGATCTTTGTCTGGTCCTACGAAGACATGCCCGGATTGGATACCGATATTGTGGTCCATCACTTGCCAACTAAGGAAGACTGTCCTCCAGTTAAGCAAAAGGTCCGTCGGATGCGTCCAGAGATGTCCGAGAAGATTAAGGCCGAGGTTATGAAACAGTTCGATGCCGGATTTCTTGCAGTGACTTCTTACCCGCAGTGGGTCGCTAATGTGGTGCCGGTACCTAAGAAGGACGGTAAGGTCAGAATGTGTGTCGACTACAGGGATTTGAACAGGGCCAGCCCCAAGGATGACTTCCCTTTACCTCACATTGATGTCCTTGTTGATAATACAGCTCAGCATAAGGTGTTCTCTTTCATGGATGGCTTTTCAGGTTACAATCAGATCAAGATGGCACCTGAAGACATGGAAAAGACTACTTTTGTTACTCAGTGGGGCACCTTCTGTTACAAGGTCATGCCATTCGGGTTGAAGAACGCTGGGGCAACCTACCAACGGGCCATGGTTGCTTTATTTCATGATATGATCCATCATGAGATAGAAGTATATGTTGACGACATGATCGCTAGGTCCCAGACTGAGGAAGAGCACCTAGATCATCTGCAAAAGTTGTTTGACCGGTTGAAAAAGTACAAGCTGAGATTGAACCCGAACAAGTGCACCTTCGGGGTAAGATCTGGGAAGTTGCTAGGCTTTGTGGTAAGTGACAAGGGAATTCAAGTGGACCCTGCTAAGGTCAAAGCTATTCAAGAGATGCCAGTTCCCAAGACAGAGAAGGAAGTCAGAGGCTTTTTAGGACGCCTGAATTACATCGCTCGATTCATCTCACACCTGACTGCTACCTGTGAGCCAATCTTCAAGCTGCTGAAGAAAGATCAGGTAGTACGTTGGAACGATGAATGTCAGGCTGCTTTTGACAGAATCAAAGAGTATCTCCAGGAACCACCTATCCTTATGCCACCGGTTGAAGGGAGACCTCTGATACTATACCTGACAGTACTCGACAACTCAATGGGGTGTGTGCTGGGGCAGCATGACGAGTCTGGCCGAAAAGAGCATGCCATTTATTACCTTAGCAAAAAGTTTACCGACTGTGAGACCCGATACTCACTGCTTGAGAAAACTTGTTGCGCTTTGGTATGGGCTGCTCGCCGGCTGAGACAGTATATGCTGACTCACACTACCTTGTTGATCTCAAAGATGGATCCTATAAAGTATATATTCGAAAAGCCTGCTCTGTCTGGGAGAATTGCAAGATGGCAAATGATCTTGACGGAATACGACATTCAGTACACAACCCAGAAAGCCATCAAGGGAAGTGTATTGGCAGACCACCAGGCACATCAGGCTGTAGATGACTATCAATCAATGAACTTCGAGTTTCCAGACGAGAGCATCATGATAGTAACTGATTGTGAAGTACCTGGACCGGATGAAGGACCTGAACCAGGATCCCGATGGTCTATGCACTTTGACGGAGCCTCCAATGCTTTGGGAAACGGTATCAGCGCCATAATCATATCTCCACAAGGTACTCATACTCCACTCACTGCCCGGCTATGTTTCAACGTTACCAACAATATGGCGGAGTATGAGGCGTGCATCATGGGTCTCCAAGCTGCGATCGACCTAAGGATCAAATTTCTAAGTGTCTTCGGAGATTCCGCTCTTGTGATCAATCAGATCAAAGGAGAGTGGGATACGAAACATCCAAACTTGATTCCTTACAGAGAATGTGTGTTGACCCTGATCCCCCACTTCACAGAGATAACCTTTGAACACTTTCCAAGAGAAGAGAATCAGCTGGCGGACGCGTTAGCTACAATGTCTTCTATGTTTAAGGTCAAATGGGATAATGAGGCTCCCCGAATCATCATTTGGAAACTGGACGAACCGGCATACTGTTGCGATCTCGAGACTGAATTGGTAATTGAGAAGCCTTGGTACCACGAAGTGAAAAGATATCTGGAAGCTCAGGAATACCCTGAAGGTGCCTCTATCAATGATAAGAAGTTCCTGAGAAGGTTCGCAACAAAGTTCTTCCTTAGCAACAGCATCTTATACAAACGAAACCATGATTCAACCTTACTGCGTTGCGTGGATAAGACTGAAGCAGAAAGGATCATGGAAGAGCTACATGAAGGGACCTTTGGTACACACTCCAGTGGACACACTATGGCTAAGAAGATCCTACGGGCAGGATATTACTGGTCCACAATGGAAGCTGACTGTTACCAACATTCCAGGACATGCCACAAGTGCCAGATTTATGCAGACAAGGTGCATGTTCCTCCGGTTCCCCTGAACGTTCTGACTGCGCCATGGCCGTTTGCAATGTGGGGCATAGACATGATTGGTGAGATTAAACCTACGGCATCCAATGGACATCGCTTCATCCTAGTGGCGATTGATTATTTTACGAAGTGGGTTGAGGCAGCATCCTATGCTACGGTAACCAAGACTGTTGTGGCACGGTTCATTTGGCACAACCTGATCTGTCGGTATGGCGTCCCAGAGAGAATTATTACAGACAACGGTACCAATCTGAACAACAAGATGATCGCTGAGCTCTGCAAACAGTTCAAGATACAGCACCACAATTCTTCCCCTTACAGACCGAAGATGAATGGGGCTGTAGAAGCAGCAAATAAGAACATCAAGAAAATCGTGCAGAAGATGACAGTAACTTATAAAGATTGGCACAAGATGTTACCGTTTGCTCTACATGGGTACCGTACCTCAGTTAGGACGTCAACCGGGGCAACTCCTTTCTCTCTGGTTTATGGCATGGAGGCAGTCTTGCCGATCGAAGTGCAAATACCCTCTCTCCGGATAATGAAGGATGCAAATCTGAACGAAGATGATTGGATCCAGACACGACTTGATCAGCTCAACCTTATTGACGAAAAGAGACTTGCTGCTATCTGTCATGGTCAGACGTATCAGAAACGGATGATCAGTGCATTTAACAAAAAGGTCAGACCACAGGAATATCAAGTTGGGGATCTGGTAATCAAGAGAATCATCCTTCCTCAGAGTGATCCAAGGGGCAAATGGACCCATACGTACGAAGGGCCATTTGTGGTTAAGCATGTGTTCTCAGGAGGAGCCATGATTCTAACCAACATGGATGGTGACGACCTTCCTCACCCCGCTAATGCAGACATAGTAAAAAAATACTACGCATGAAAAAAGACCCGCTAGGCTGACATGCCTAGGCAAAAATTAGGGCTTCCCGTCGAACCAAAAGGGTTCGGGCAAAATGAAGGGATGAAAATGAAAAAAAATCTGTACACCCGGCAAGTCGAAAACCTGAAAAGGCGGCTTGGGCAAAAATGGGTATCCCGGTGGACTGAAAACCCGAAAGGGCAGTCCAGGCAAAAATTAGGGATAAAAGCGTAATACTATGTCTCATTGATCACTTTGCATCCAGAATCCGGTATTTACAGCAAGTTCAAACGGCATTGATCAGTCAGCTTCACCTTCAACCAAGGTCATCAAGTGATGAGACGCTCGGAGTTATAAAGGCAATAGAAGAGTTGAAACCCAGTGGGATCATTCACTTCACACAGCTGTTTTATTTTCTTTTGTACAAAATTTGTATAAACTCTTTTGTTCGGCGGCATCCTCTTACTAGGACGCCAACCTCTTGTACACAAAACGCCTATTTACAGGCCATTCAAAAATCAATACAAATATATTTTCAGTTAAACGTGCCAAGTGTTTTTCTTTTTCTGTTTTGTTTTGCGAAGAACGTCCAAGGTTCAATTTGTGATATATGCATTGACAATAATTTGCTAACTCATAAATATTTGCATACGAAACAAAGGATTAATTACAGATGACACTAGAAACAGGGGCAATAAAGAGTTGTCTGAGCAATTCAATTGTTCTATCCTCCAAGGCACCAAGGTAGGTTCAGCTAAAGAACATGACCAGTACATCTCGATTCCCCAGAGAGTAAATCAGCAGCCAGTACACTCTTCTCCAAACAGAGTTATCAAATCTCAAGGAAGTTGGGTATCCTCCAGCAGATATCAACATTCCTCAGCAGCAATACATATATTCTTAACAAGCATCCCCGGCAGTCTTGGTCTAAAGATTGTTCCCCGGCGGCAGACCAACATTCAAAGGAATCACTTCCCCCGGCATATCAAAACTTCCCCAGAGAGTCCAATCCAATTCCCCCAGGAAATTTGGAATCCAACTTCCCCAAGCAGTAAGCTTATCCCCAGTAGATTCTGGAAGCTTATCCCTCGCAGAGCACGAACGCGTCGCCCGGCTTTATTCAAAGAGTTATTTCCTTAACAGGATATAACTGGGTTATCCTCAGCCAAAAGCCACAGAAAGGTCGTCGTCAACGAAGTCTTCTTATCCCCAGCGAAATCTATTAGCACTTCCATTACAACAAGGGTATCCCCAGCCAGTTATTATCAATACTCAGCAAAGTATCCCTCTCCCCACAGAGTATTGCTTCCCAGCATGGTCGCTAGAGTATCTTTTATCCCCGCAGAATCTTCCATTTGCCAAGTTTATTCCGCAACGGAGTCATCTTCTCCTACCGGTATTCTTGCAGCTATCATCCCCAGCGGAAGCAAAATCTTTTCTCCAACAGCAGCCCAGGAGTGACTTCCCGGCATCCGTCAAGGATTTACTTTCCTAGACAAAAACATACATTCATAAAACATCACATATATCATTATGGCATGCATAGACGCATTATGTCATACAAATCTCATTTATGTTGAGAACATCATTGCTTGATCCATATCATACATTGCATATGACTGACCTTTACCTTTCAGGAAAGATGCAGTTGAAATTCTCAATCATATTTCAAGACCTAGACCGGTTCAGTTAATCGACTTCGAAGATTTCTTATCCAGTCCCAGGCCTTCTCTAGTCCAGCCCAAATCAACTCCCAACAGATTTTTCTGATAAAGACTCAGTAGAAGTTATCCCAGGTTATAATTTCCTATTGGTTCCCTCTCCGACGGTGAGTGAGGTAATAGTCTCCTATGGTTCCCTCTCCGACGGTGAGTGAGGTGGTAATTCCTTTTCAGATGTTTCCCTCTCCGACGGTGAGTGAGGTGATAGTCTCCTATGGTTCCCTCTCCGACGGTGAGTGAGGTGGTAATTCCTTTTCAGATGTTTCCCTCTCCGACGGTGAGTGAGGTGATAGTCTCCTATGGTTCCCTCTCTGACGGTGAGTGAGGTGGTAATTCCTTTTCAGATGTTTCCCTCTCTGACGGTGAGTGAGGTGATAGTCTCCTATGGTTCCCTCTCCGACGGTGAGTGAGGTGGTAAGTCCTTTTCAGATGTTTCCCTCTCTGACGGTGAGTGAGGTAATAGTCTCCTATGGTTCCCTCTCCGACGGTGAGTGAGGTGGTAAGTCCTTTTCAGATGTTTCCCTCTCCGACGGTGAGTGAGGTGATAATCTCCTATGGTTCCCTCTCCGACGGTGAGTGAGGTGGTAATTCCTTTTCAGATGGTTCCCTCTCCGACGGTGAGTGAGGTGATAATCTCCTATGGTTCCCTCTCCGATGGTGAGTGAGGTGGTAATTCCTTTTCAGATGGTTCCCTCTCCGACGGTGAGTGAGGCGATAATTCCTTTTCAGATGGTTCCCTCTCCGACGGTGAGTGAGGTGATAATTCCTTTTCAGATGGTTCCATCTCCGACGGTGAGTGAGGTGATAATTCCTTTTCAGATGGTTCCCTCTCCGACGGTGAGTGAGGTGATAATTCCTTTTCTTATGGTTCCCTCTTCGACAGTGAGTGAGGTGACAAGTCCCTTTCAGATTATAATTGCCTATGGTTCTCTTCCCGATACTGCAAAGATGGTAATTCCCGCTAAGATTTTTCTCAGCGAGCGTTGTTGAAGTTAAAGTCACTCAAGGTTCTCTTACTATTCATGCTAAGGAAGCAACCATCCCTGGTTCATTCATCATCTTTTGAAGCTCCAGATCCAGCTCCTGTAACCAATCAGGACACATCTATATCAAGCATCTGAAACCAGCTCCTGCAACGTGTCAGGTACTCATTGTTTCTTTTGCAGGTATACAGGTTCTCGACAAGGAATCTCTTACGCAATCAACATCCATATGGCATCTATAAGCCCATCATCCTATCCATCAACCTCTAAATGGCATCTGTAAGCCCATTTCCATCATCACCGCTACTATGTGAGCGCAAATTTCTGGGCACTCTAGTGTTCAATCATCTTCTACCCTCGGATTACGAAAGGCACGTCAGCCAATCTGCATCCTCAGGTCTAAGAAGATTGAACATGGGCAACTGTTGTACCCCAAAATTTGCCCTCCCATATTCTCCAAGAAATTGCCAAGTCATGCTTCAAAATTCCCCAAGGGTTACACAGTGCAAAGGGCTCCTATACAGTCAAAATTAGGGTTTTGAGTCTGATCAAGAAAATGAAGTTTTCAAAGGTCCAATCAAGTCTCACATGCCTACAAATATGGTCAAGTATCCTCATATCAAGTTTCAAGGCATTCAGCTCAAAATTGCACAATCAAAAACCCTAATTGCACTACAGTCAACTGTAGGGGCAAAATGGTCATTTGACAGTCAAAAGTTCAAATTTTTGGTCAACATATCATTTTGAAGCCGCAAACATCATTTGATCAATGCTTGATCATGATTCTCAAAGTTTGGCTCAAAAATCATCAAGATGCAAAAGTTTCCTTATTTGGACAGTTGAAAAAGTCAACTGAAATTGACCAGGGCATAACTTTCACATGGATTATCAGAAAAATTCCATCCAAAGCTCATTTTGAAGAGAAAGACATTTCCTACAACTCATCTTCATACTTCAAGTCCAAGAAATGCTCTCACAAAAAGTTATCAATTTCAACATTATAGGTCATTTTCAAAAGTCAACAAAAAGGGACTTTAAGTCAAAGGCCATAACTTGAGATTGGTAAATCCAAATGACATGGGAACGAAGGCATTGGTTAGAGGACTCAAAGACCTTTCCAAAATGTCCATGAACATGATAAAAGCTTAAAAATTGAGCAAGTTATGCCTTGTGGAAGTTGGGAAATTTTTGGATATTTTGAAAAGTCAACATTGATCCAAATGACCTAAAATTGCTAATGGGCCCATGTTTCTTCCACAATTCATCATTCCAAGCATGTGCACGACCACTTGGCCCAAAGGGAAGTATTTTCTCATTTTTTATTTATTTATTTGAATTTTTATTTATAATAATTCACTTAAATCAATTAAATATGTGAAAAATATTTAACCTAACCTAACAAATCTTTTTATACATGTTTTAACCTCAAGATTTCGTGCTTGTACCAATATGGAAAGATTTGGGTTGATTGGCTTGATTTTGAACCAAAAACACATGGGAAAAGATATGAAAAAAAATCTTAGAAAATCAAATTTCCAAAATCAATGAATGCAATGAATTTGATTGATTCTTTTTGACCTAATTCACTACTACATATGCCAGGATCACAACCCTAATCAGAATAGACACTAAGCTGCGCAAAAGAACACAAAGCAAACTTGAAATTTTTCTCCACAAAGTCAATTCTGAAAACATCCTTCCAGGGCGATTCAAGACCTAATTCTGATTCCATTAGCTTCCTTGGAGATTACTGAACGTATTCCAGTCACAAACATCCATCCAAACCTCAGGAATCGGTATACAGAATTCAAGATGTTTCGTGAAAAATTCATAATCATACTTTGAAATCTATGCATTTTTATGGCATTTCAATTATTGATTCTTATTCCTTGAATGATTATGAAGCTAACCAACATATTTAATTGTATTTTTATGCACCCTACGTGAATCCACCATTATCGTTTTTTAGGGTTTGAAGAACTTGGAATTGGGGTTTCCCAGTTCAGGAAAAATTAGAGCCCCATGGTACCATAACTGAATTCAGCATGTTGGAACGGTTCAAAGTCAACCATCGCGCTTAATTTATGTGGCCTTATGGCCTATTCGTTATTTTTTCTAATGGTACATTACAGAACGGTTCAAAAACCGTTGTCTATTGTCTTTGTATTTTCAGGAAAATATAGCACAATGAAGAAGAAGGGTACGTGGCCAACCATGACTGGAGGCTTTGAATCTTGGCGCGCGTTTTTTTCTGATCAGGCCACTAGCGATTGTTTTGCTTTATAGTAATTCTCATGCGTATAATATACAAAGTAAACAATTTGGTTCAGTGGTGCACGTGTTGATTGGTAATCTTAATGACCTGGGTTCGATCCCGGGTCTTCTTCCTTTCCATTTATTTTTTCTCAATTATTGTTCATGTGTAGCGCCTATGTTGAAGACTCCCATGCATCCTCAAGAATCAATATCCACGCGTCCAACCTCATCCATCCAAGGGCCAGGAATTAGGGAGCATGGTAGGCTGCAGTCAACGTGCTACATGCTAGTGAAAAAGTCCAACAAGGCCATGCTTATTGGGCCTGAATTACTAAGGCCAAACCTCCTATTTGGGGACTACCACCCCCCTTGGTTTGCAATTTCCTTTAATTTTCTCTATTTTTTCTATTCTTATTATAATTTTTATTTTTCTTTTAATTACTGTCCAATTTAATTAAATATTTTCACAAAATACAAAAAACATCATAAAATCAAAAAAAAAAAAAAAGAATTAAATAATAAATATTTTTGTTTTAATATTTTCATGAATAAATTAGCATGTAATTAAATTTAGTTTCAAATTAGGTTAATTTTAATTCTTTTAATAACAAAAAAATATAGAATAGGTTTAATTAATAATTTTTCACCCCTTTTATTTTTCTTTCAAATAATTAAATATTTATTTTATTTATTTTTATAATCAAATTTGCATGTAAAAAATTAGGTTTAATTTAGGTTAAAATTTTCAATATTTCTTAATAAATTAAAAAATAAATAGAATTAGGGTTTGCATCTTATTTTGATTTTAATTAATTCTCCCTTTTCACATTAAATCTTAAAAAAACATAAAACACAAAATTCTTGCTTTCTTTTTAATTAATTAATTCATCGTTAATTTAGTTTTGCAAAAGGGTCCAACGCCCTCGTTTCGATTTAATTTCGCACATTTATTTTATTTTGCTTAAATATTTATGTACCTCTCCCGAAGCCATGTAAAATTACTTTTCGCACTTTTCAATTCTTTATTTACTTTGTTTATTTATTTTCTGTCAAATCGGGTCCTGGTTAATTTTGGCGATGTGGACCCGCGCCTTTTGTAATAGCTTTAGATTTACTTTTCCTTGCAACCTTTAACTGTTAATCAAAAGCATGAAAGAATGTATGGACGAAATAAAATCAAGCGTAGAACACCAATAACATGACAAGACAAATACAAATGAAAATGACACACGAACCGCACACACCACCCCTAGGGTACGCCTCACTGTTGCCTTGCCTCGAAAGGTGATCGTCGAGTAGAGGATGTCTTAGTAAGTCCTCATGATCCGGGAACCTGGCATGAGGGTAGCTTCTAAGGTGTCTTCCCATTGCTCTGGTGATCACCATGTCCCGAACCTCGAATTGACCCGAACACCTCCAACGGTGGTGCTACCTACCTCTCAATGGTGGGATGGCACTATTTAAAGGACATTTACACAGACGAATTCCTTAGGGTAGGTAGACGACTCTAGATACTTGCTCTAATTTCAAAACAAATCAAAAATACTTTTCACACCGACACCTTTTCAAAAAGCTTTCGAAAGCAATTTTTCAAACACTCTTGAGGACCGATACAAGAGTCGAACTGGAATTTTCAAAGAAACTTTTTAAAACCCACAGTTGAAAAGCAAACAAACCATTTTTGAAAACACAAATGAGCAAGTATCTAAGAGCCCATGGATAACCATGGATAGAAAGGGTGCTAACACCTTCCCTTTCTATAACCTACCTCCCGAACCGAGAGCAATCTTTTTAAGGAATTTTTCTGTGCTTTTGTCCTTTCCATTTGGAGAAAATAAAAGACGGTGGCGACTCTTGCTTCTGCGACATTTCGCGAACCAGCGTTAAACAGTCAGTTCCAGATCCACCGATCACACCGCTTCAAAGATTCCCCAGTGAAAGTCGCCCAGTTTCTCAGGATTCCCCAGCAGGATTTCACGAGGTCCACAAGCAATGCACGGCGTTTCCCTTCCACAACAGAGTTTATTTCTCTAATAAATGGAAACTCATCCATCAATGCTTCAACTTCAAAATATGAAGACTTACACTCCTCATTCCCAGCAGTACTCAGGGATTTATTTTCCCCGGCTCCAACAACACTGCGACATAACAATAAATGTGTCCATACATTACATCCATACGTCATAGCATTGACAACACAGATGCATACAACGCGATCTCATTTATTTTGAGAAACAACATTATACCGTGCATTTCATACATCATGGCATTGCATGCAACTAACCCTTCACCTTTTCAGGAAAGATCAATCAACAAAAAATTATCGTCAAATTTTCAACAGGTCAATTATATATCAATTCCCGAGAAAGGACTGGTCGACCATCTACATAACAGATATTTCCTTCAGACCCCCGCTGGTTCAGTTTAAATCTCTCAACGGTTTATTTTGATTATTTCCCGTAGACGCTTTCTCTAGTTCAGACGTTTTCTCTGGTTCAAATAAATTTCTCAATGATTTGTTATGATTCTTCTCTAAATCCCTTCTGGTTTAGTTTAAATCTCTCAACGGTTTATTCTGATTCTTTCCCGCAGACGTTTTCTATGGTTCCGATAAATCTCTAAATGATTTGTTCTGATTCTCCTCCAGATCCCTGCTGGTTCAGTTTAAATCTCTCAACGATTTATTCTGATTCTTTCCCGCAGACGCTTTCTCTGGTTCAAATGAATCTCTCAATGATTTGTTCTGATTCTTCTCCAGATCCCTTCCGGTTCAGTTTAAATCTCTCAACGTTTATTCTGATTCTTTCCCGCATACCCTTTCTCGGGTTCAGACGTTTTCTCTAGTTCAGATAAATCTCTCAATGATTTATTTTTATTCTTCTCCAGATCCCTGTCGGTTTAGTTTAAATCTCTCAATGGTTTATTCTGATTCTTTCCCGCAGACGTTTTCTCTGGTTCAGATAAATCGCTCAAAGATCTACTCTGATTCTCTCCAGTTAAAGAATATTCAAGACCTCTTTTGGTTTAGTTTAAACCTCTCAACGGTTTATCCTAATACTTTCCAAATGAACATTTCTGGTTCAGATAAATGTCTCCAAGATTTATTCTGATTCTTCCCAGTCAAACAACATACAAGACTTCCGCTAGTTTCAGATAAATCGCTCCAAAGATTTATTCTGATTCTTTTCCAGTTGAAATCAAGTTCAGTATTAGTCCATTTTCTGTCAATAGTCACCTTTGGATGGCGTCTATAAGCCCATCTCTGACAAATCTCCATCATTCCTCCAAATGGCATCTATAAGCCCATTCACAATTCATCTTCAAGTGTAAATTTCTGGGCACTCTAGTGTTCAATTCCACCTTCAAGTCACAAATGGCAGATTCGTCAATCTAACTCTTCAGGTTTAAGAAGATTGAACAGGGGAAGCTGTTGTACCCTAAAATTTTCCCTCTCATTTATCAAGTATTTTCTCACAAGATCTCCTTTAGTTCAAGATTGCACAAGGGTTGATCAGTTCAAGACACCTCCTTAAGCACTGATGACTGAATATTATGGTTTCAGATTGCACAAGGACAAATGAACTTTTAATGTCTCATATGACTTTCATGGATAATTTTGGACTCTCAAGATTTCTCATGTCAAGTTTTAAGTCTTGGATCACATTTTTGCTCAGTCAATTGACCAATTGACCTAAAAATCAACTGTATTGGGGAAAAAGTCAATTATGGTCAATTTACAATCAAACTTCATAATTTTTTATCCATGTCAACATTATGAACTCATGTATGTCATTTTATCAAGTTTGGACCACAATTCCTTAAAAAATTTGATCAAATCATCAAAAGGGCAAAATGGTCAAAATTAGGGTTTTGACTGAGAAAGGGCAATTTCTGATTTTTTACCTAGAAAATGGTTAATTGGTTTGAGACATGATCTCAAGGTTTCAAAAATGATTCAAAAGTTTCACATAGTTCCATTTGGATTTTGCAAAAATGATTCAAAGAGGGATTGTAGAGCACATTACAAGCTTTCAAAAATGTCCAAGAACTCCTTAAGATCATTTTTGAGCAAGGAGAATCGAAGGCAAGAAGTTAGGGTTTTAAGCTATTTTACAAGGCAGAATTTGTGATGCACAATAGACCAAATCACATAGCCATGCTGCATGATCTCACTTTGCAGGCTTCTAACTTGCAATTCACTCCTTAATTAAATGTTTACACAACATATTGAGCCATTGTCCAAGCATTTGAACCATTATCCAAGTTGCATTTCCATTTTTGGAAGAAAGGCACCCTTGCTATTCTTGAAAAGTGGCTTTAATCACAAAGTCCACTCTCCTTGTGCATTGAACTTGTTATTTCTGCACACACAAACCCTATAAACCAAAAGAAAGAATGTCTAAAGTACTAACCACTCTATGCAACCTTGTTCCATGCCTTGGAACAAGATGTTTCAACATTGCTTCAAAAACAAGAAAGATGCTACAACTTGAGATTTCAAATTCTGGCTTGTTGTAACATACAAGGCCTCTTGCCTATAAATATACAAGTCATTTGCATGCTGCCACACGCATACATAAGCCCTCAAACTCCCTAGAACTCAGGATCACACACAAAAACTCCATTGTTGCACAATCTGACCAAAAACTTGAAACTTACATCTCCCTCGTGCTTTTCCAAGCCTTTTGGTTTCTAAAGCTTATAAACATCAAATACAAACCATCCAAAGTCCTTTTGCCCAACTGTAACACCTCCATCATCAAGTTCCATTTTCAAAATTAGGGGTCTGCAACTTGACTTCACCAGAACTCCTCAGTCACTTTCAGCTCAAGCCAAGCATCACATTAGCTTCCTGGGAACTTGAGGAAGCTAACCCAATCATTAGAACTCATTGAAAGTTGTTCAAACTCAAAACACAATCTCCATTTGCAAGGTGAGTTTTCTGATTTTTGAACTCCTCATATAGGCATTGTTAAGCTTTCATTTTCAAAGATAAAATGTAGACCTCATTGCCACGAAGTTGTACATATCCATAGTTTGCATTTATATGGCTTGAGCTTAGAGAATTTTGGAGTTGAATTTCTAAAATTTTTATGTTTCATATTAGGGCCAATAAAATTCATGTTTGTATTTGATCTATAGTTTTAATGCTTTACATTTCTGAAATCGTGAGGAAATTTGCCACAAGATTCATGTTTACACTATTGCAAATGGATCAGAAATGAACAAGATGCAGGTGGTCTGGATGGGTGCGAGGTTGAAGATGAAGTTGTCTTCAGGAAGCAGTTTCTAATATATATTTATGGTTTGATATAAGTAAACGGATGTATAGCCACCCCATTGGTAAGGCAGCACGCTGGTAACCAAGAGGGTGTGAGTTCGAACCACAGCGCGCTGCCTTTTGTTTCTTTTTTTTCACATTTTTCTTCTCTTTTCCCTTTGCAGCGCTGGGCCTCCCCCTTTAGGCTTCCTCTATTTTTGCTGAACATCACCCCCCCTGTTTGCTTATAATACACATTTCATCTCTTTTTTTTCTTGTTATTATTTTTTTATTTTTTCTGATTACAAAAACAATAATGGGCCAACTTCAAAACTGTTTTTTCTAACAAACCTCCCAAATTCAACTTTAACCCCCCTAACTTTATTTTTTTTATTTTTTTTATTTTATCTTTTATTATTATTATTAATATTATTATTGTTATTATTATTATTTTCATCAATAAAAATCCAAAATTTTTTTTATTCATTTACATCCAATATTACTTATGTTTTTATCTTAAAACAAAAAAAAACATTTTTCTTAATAAACTTAATCCATTGTTAAATATATTAGTAAGTATGCTTAGGTTAATTTATTTTCTTTTAATTTAAAATTAATTTAGAACTTAGATTTTCTTTTAATTAATTAATTTTTATACAATTATTAACCTAGTTTAATATTCAAAACCTTTCTTTTCATAAAAAAAACGTAAAAAAACTTTTCTCTTCTAATTAACTTAATTAAATTTTCTTTTTTCTTTAGGTTAAGTATTTTCTTCTAGTTTATTTAGGTTAAAACAAACAAAATATTTCTTAACAAAAATCCAAACAAATTCATGCTCTTTCCCATTTATTCATGCTTGTACATTATTATTTCAATTCTTGTATATTGTTCAATATGGTTGTAATAGTTAATTAGATTTAAAATTCTTGCAATCCTCATTTGTAAAAATATATACCCCATCCCCCAAATAATGTAATAGCGTAGAATATTTACTTTCCGCAATTTATCGCCTTATATAAATGCTAGTAATTATGGTTTGTATGGAAAGATGAAATCAATGCTTAGAAAACCCTAATACAAGATAAATCAAGCACGAAAAAGATACACTTGCACACTTTACACCTCTAGGGTTAACTCCACTTGTTGCCTTGAGAAATAAAGGGTCATAATACGCATGTAAGACGTCTTAGCAAAAACAAAAAAACATACAAGATCATAGTCCCTCGATGACGCTACAAATGTTGCCTTACAAATGATCTTAGTCCCTCAAAGAAAATGCTAAGATATCTTACAACATTTCTATTCATGACCATACGATGACCCTTGCCCGTCCCTTTTACATCCAAAGATAAGGTTATTTACCAATCCTTGGTAAAATAACAATGTCAAAGGAAAGAGGAAATAAACAAGAAATACTTTTGAGTAGGTAGAATGTTCCTAGTTTCTTGCTCATTTTCAAATCAAAACATCATTGCTATTTTCAAAGCAAACACCAACACTTTTAAAATATCTTTCAAACTTGAAACATTTTCAAAAGATCAACACTTTGTATACGTTCTTACGAATGAGAACTATTACAAAGTTTGCCTAAACGATGGCGCCTTTTCAAAATACTTTCAAAAACCACACAAAGCATATTTTCAAACAAAAGCAAGTGATCTAGCAAGCAACTAAGAGCCCGTAGATAACTACAAATGAAAAGGGTGCTAATACCTTCCCTTTTCATAATCTACCCCCCGAACTCAAGAAAACATCTCTAAAGGTCTTTCCTGTTCTTTTCATCCTTTCCTTTTGGATAAAAGAAAAGTCGGTGGCGACTCTTGCTATCCGCAACATTTTCAATAAAACACAAAACACCCAAGTCAGTTCTCCCACCGTATCACATGAGGCTTAGGGAAAAAAGAACAACTCGCTAAGTTGAAAACCCGAAAGGGCGGCTTAGGCAAAAAAGAGCGTCTCGGTAGGCCGAAAACCCGAAAGGGTAGTCTAGGCAAAAATCAAAGACATAAACAGAATAAATTTCCCGCTAAGTTGAAAACCCTCAAGGGCAGCTTAAGAAAAAGTTAGGGACTTTCTTGGCAAGTAACTACATCAAACAAGACTTGATCATTGGAGCAACAATCTTTTCGGATCCTCATCATACTTCAACAGAAGTTGCTGCTCAGGATTTCAAAAGTTGTTAGAGGGGATAGTGTTCATTGTATCTCAATTTATATTTTCCATTATATATTACCATTTTTCGAACTTTGTAATCATCCATGGAGTCTCTCCATTCGCAAGACTACCATTCTATTAATGAAATTTGAGCTTTTACCCAATTCTTTGTATTTCTTATTTTATTTAGCTTGCAAAGACTCCATTTATTATTGATAATAACTTTCAAAGCGAAAAGATTAAATAAAAAAATTTATTTTCAAAAAGAATTTACAATTTGCCTTTAGTTTAAAATTTGTGACGTAAGAGAGAAAAAACAACAAAAGTGGTGATCCCAGGAATGGACGAACTCCAGTTGCTTTTAAGAAGTTTTATTTCCCGGAGAAGTTTTTTCTCAAGATGTTTTGCCATATAGGGTTTGTAACTCCAGTATCCCTGGTAAAATTTTGGTTCATTTCTCCTCTGTATGATATGAAGATTCAATCTAAGATTTCCCCGATGAAGGTTTCGTTTGTTTAATAGAAGTTCTTCTTTTTTCTAGAGAAGTTGGTACAATAATTACTCTCGAAGAACACGGGCCTCTGTTTTCCCCAGTGAAGAACGTATATTGGTTTTCCCTTTGTGAATGTGGTGTTGACCTCCCCAATGAAGTCGACACGAATCCCCCAGTAAATGTTTTAATGATTTTATGTCTGTCTGCTCTACTTGAAATTGATTTTTCAAATCCCCAGTAGAGGCTTTACTTTTGAAAATATTTGATTCCCCGTTAAAGTCTGAGTGCTATTCCCTGGTAAAGCATGGGAGAGGATGTTGTATCTCTATATTTACATTGTTTGGTTTCTATGTTTTGTTTACTTCCGAATTACGTTTCTCCCCAATAAAGTTAAACTAGACAGTAGGTTTTGTTTCCTCAGTTGGCGCTTACTTTTTCTTGGGTTGATCATCTTGGATGTAATTTAGCCGAGTGTTGATTATGCCCGAGTTGGTTTTGCCTGTTTACTCCCAGTGTTATATATTTCTTTTGTCAACATATGCGCGATAACACTCATACATTCATACATAGCTAAAATTGGAAAATCATCACTCATTCACATTCGTTAATATTTTGTTGACATATTACCCTGTTTTGCAGAGTTATGTTGTCCTCTCTCCAATAGAGTGTTGGCCTTAAGAAGAAAGCGTATATTCTTTCAATTTCCCCACTGAGTTATCCCTCGTGGAAGATTTTTGCTTTAGCCTTCTTGTACAACTCTTTGTCTGGATGATTTGGGTTTCCCTCTTGAGTTTATTTCTCAAAGGAAGTGTTTCAGACGACAGTCTCATTCCAGTTTATTTCTGGTTTGAATTTTTGATCCTCGACAATATTATTACTTTAGATTTCTTCAAGCTTCGAGCATTGGTTTGAGAATGTGCATTTATTTTGCACGAGAAGACATTTATATCATCAAGCAGGAATATATTGGCATTTCCCCAGGAAGTCATATTGCTCTCCCCGAAAATCATTTATTTTTTACAATCCTTCTTGTGATACGGTGGGAGAACTGACTTGGGATTTTGCGTTTATTTTCGCACTTGTTCGGTTTAGCAAGAGTCGCCACCGACTTTTTATTTTATCCAAAGGAAAGGTCAAAAAGCACAGGAAAGACCTTTGAGATGTTTTCTTGGGTTCGGGGGGTAGATTATGAAAAGGGAAGGTGCTAGCACCCTTTTCATCCATGGTTATCCATGGGCTCTTAGTTACTTGTTTTAGATCACTTGCCTTTGCTTTTCGATTGTTTGAAATGGTGCTTTGTGTGTGTGGTTTTGAAAATGTTTTGAAAAAGATGCCTTGTCTAGGCAACCTTTGTAATGATTCTTGTTTGAATATATACAAAGGTGTGTGTCTTTTTGAAAAGATATTCCAATGTTTTGAAAGTTGTTTTGAAATTGTTTTGAAGTTGTGTTGTGAAGTGCGTTTGAAAAATGGCAAGGATGTTTTGCAAGATTTTTGATCAAGTAACTGAGAGTTTGTCTACCCTGTTTTTACTCAAAGATCTTTCTTATGTTTTTAACCCTTTTAACAGTGTTGTTTCACCATTGTATTTGGTGAACAACCTTGTGTTAGAATGTTTTGCGGGACAGGCGCGGATCATCGTATACAATCATTGAAAGCAACTTGTGAGATGCTCTAGCAATTTTGTAAGGGACGAGATCATTTTATCGAAGGCAACATCGAGGGTCATCGAGGGGCTACGATCTTTGTTTATCGAAGGGGAATTTGCTAGAGTGTCTCATACTCGAGGGACATGATTGCATTTTCCGAGGCAACAAGCGAGATTAACCATGCTTTGTACAGTTAAACAAACAAGCATTCCATACACTTTTCACTCCACTGATCAAACCAATGCCTCAAAGTTTCAAACAAAGCCTCAGCTCCTATCCCAGATATTTAGGTTTTTGAGAAACAACCGGTAATCTGGAACAAGCGTAAAAATAATGTAACAGACAATTGAATTATTGTAGATTCAATTTCTTCTGAGAAATACGAGCGAAAACCCTAATTCCAGATTTGTCGTCAAAGAAAAGTCTGCTTGATCAATTCCTGAGCCAATCTCAACCCAATCAATGGAAACCCTAATTCTGGACTTGTTGTCAAAGAAAAGTTTGTTTGATCAATTCCTGAGCCGATCTCAACAAAATTAATGGAAACCCTAATTCTGGATTGACTGATAAAGAAAAGTCCGTTTGACCGATTCTTGAGCCAATCTTGAAAAACTAGAGAAAACCCTGAGGTTGTGATTTCTTGTGAAAACGGGAGGGCAAATTTTGGGGTACAAAACTTCCTATAACAACAAGTAGCAGGTCTCTTTATTTGAGCAACCTATACTTCCTTGTAAAAGTCGACGTAACTTTTTGCTATCTTCTTTATGAGTGGATAGTTTGCAGTGCGTTGCCAAATTACTCCAGTGGATGGCAAGGCTTTCAATATCGCAGAAACAGTTTGTGACACGGTGGGAGAACTGACTTGAGGTTTTGCGTTTGTGTTTGAGAAATCTGGATTTTTATGAAGGTTTAACAACTTCCTTTTCTCTCTTTTTGCAAATCTCTCTCCAAAAGCCAGTCTGTCCCTCAAAGCCCAACCCCTTGAAAGTGTGATGGAGAAACTTATTTATAGGTGAATTTGTTGTGATTTTTTTTTGGGGGGGGGGAAGACAAATGGGATTTTAAATCAATTTGGCATCCTGCTCCCTTGCTTTTTCATCACTGTTTTCGTATGCTAGTTTGGTGCAATTATGGGATGCATGCGTAGGCTGAACTAGTTGTTGGTTATAGGTCTACAGCAGGTTGTATAAACAAGGTTTTGGGATTTGGTCAAGTTCTGACCAAAGCATTGAATATAACCTTCATATGCCAAAGTGTTGCCTTGTTCTTGAAGCAAGCATGGTGGTTGTCAGCAGGAATTAAGGAAAAGCAAAAATCAAAGCATGGGCCTAGTACCAAAGTTTTCTATCCCAAGACAGTAGAGGTACACGTGGTGAAAATCCCTTGGATAAAGACTCTGAAAGTGGTTGTGAGCATTAAGTGATGATGAGACTTATCACAACCAGAAATCCTGCAACGTGAGATTCTACACCAAGGCTTAGTTCTGGATCAGAAGTTCTGAGCTTGCGTAGCATCCAATCTTCTGATCCTCTTATCTTCTGGCTCCAGCATGTTCTGAAGGAGCATTCAGACTTTCTAGAAAGCTTGCAGCACGCTTCTTAACCTTCTTTGAAATACCCTAGCAAACTCTGACTGAACATTTGTGAAAACTTGCCCATAAGTTCTGACCAAACTCTGTCTTGAGAATATCCAGAATTTGCTGAGCGTTATGGTGATAATCTGGTCAGAAGTTCTGAAATTGTCATATTTCTTAAACACTTAGGAACATTTCTAAATATTTAGAATTTGACTTTTCCAAAGTAAAGTTTGAATTTTGAAATTCTTGATGAAACAAATCTCACATTCCAACATGTCTTGATGAAATATGATTCTTGCAGCTTGATTTTGATCCAAAAGTCAAAGTTTGACTTTTCAGGGTGCAAATGACCATTTTGCCCTGGTGGATGACTTTCTTGAAAAAGATTGCAGTTCAAGGCTTGGAATTGGATGGAAGAAAACTTGAGGATCCAGGGTGATTCTTTGAGAAATGAGAGGGCTAATTTTGGGGTACAACAGCTGCCCCTGTTCAATCTTCTTACACCTGAAGAGTTAGATTGGTAATTCTGCCATTCGTGACTTGAAGGTGGAAGATGATTGAACACTAGAGTGCCCAGAAAACTTGCACTCGAAGATGCAATGGTAGGAGGAATGGGCTTAAAGATTCCATTTGGAGAGGTGATAAAATCTTGTTGGAGATGGGCTTGTAGATGCCATCCAAGAATGCTTGTTTAATTGTAATTTGTAAGTTGAAAGAATGAGTATCAGAATGGTATCCATATCTGGAGCGTATCTCGAATGAATTTGAATGAGTGACAGAATGACATCCGAATTTGGACTGTATTTGAATGAGTGACAGAATGACATCTGAATCTGGATCGTATCTGGACTGTATTTGAATGAATGACAGAATGACATCCGAATCTGGATCGTATCTGAACTGTATTTGAATGAGTGATAGAATGACATCCGAATCTGGATCGTATCTGAAATGTATTTGAATGAGTGACAGAATGACATCTGAATCTGGATCGTATTTGGACTGTATTTGAATGAGTGACAGAATGACATCTAAATCTGGATCTTATCTGGACTGTATTTGAATGAGTGACAAAATGACATTCGAATCTGGATCGTATCTGGACTGTTTTTGAATGAGTGACAGAATGACATCCGAATCTGGATCGTATCAGGACTATATTTGAATGAGTGACATAATGACATCTGAATCTGGATCGTATCTAGACTGTATTTGAATGAGTAACATAATGACATCCGAATCTGGATCGTATCTGGACTATATTTGAATGAGTGACAAAATAACATATGAATCTGGATCGTATCTGGACTGTATTTGAATGAGTGACAGAATGACATCCAAATCTGGATCGTATCTGGACTGTATTTAAATGAGTGACAGAATGACATCTGAATCTGGATCGTATCTGGACTGTATTTGAATGAGTGACAGAATGACATCCGAATCTAGATCGTATCTGGATTGTATTTGAATGAGTGACAGAATGACATCTGAATCTGGATCGTATCTGGACTGTATTTGAATGAGTGACAGAATGACATCTAAATCCGGATCGTATCTGGACTGTATTTGAATGAGTGATAGAATGACATCCAAATCTGAATCTTATTTGGACTGTATTTGAATGAGTGACAGAATTACATCCGAATTTAGATCTTATCTGGACTGTATTTGAATGAGTGACAGAATGACATCTAAATCCGGATTGTATCTGGACTGTATTTGAATGAGTGACAAAATGACATCCGAATCTGGATCGTATTTGGACTGTATTTGAATGAGTAACAGAATGACATCTGAATCTGGATCGTATCTGGACTATATTTAGAAGCTGAATCTAAATGAGTATCAGGATGGCATCCATATCTGGAGCGTATCTGAACTGTATCTGAAAGCTGAATCTGAATGAGTATCAGGATGGCATCCGTATCTGGAGTGTATCTGAACTGTATCTGAAATCTGGATCTGAATGAGTATCAGGATGGCATCCATATCTGGAGCGTATCTGAACTGTTTCTAGAAGCTGAATCTGAATGAGTATTAGGATGGCATCCATATCTGGAGTGTATCTGAACTGTATCTAGAAGCTGGATCTGAATGAGTATCAGGATGGCATCCATATCTGGAGCGTATCTGAACTATATCTGAAAGCTGGATCTGAATGAGTATCAGGATGGCATCCATATCTGGAGCGTATCTGAACTGTGTCTGAAATCTGGATCTGAATGAGTATTAGGATGGCATCCATATCTGGAGCGTATCTGAACTGTATCTGACAGATGGGAAGGATGATGAAGGAATCTTGGATGATTACTACTCCAAAAGGATGATGACCTTTATCTGTTGACTGATCTTTTCTGAAAAGGTAAAGAGTTAGTTGTATGCAATGTCATGATGTATGCATTGTGTAATGATGTTCTCAAAATAAATGAGATTTGTGTTATATGTATTTTGTATGCATATGTTATGAATGTTGTTGAAATGTAATTTTGTCTTGGAGAATAAATCCTTGACAAGTGTTGGGGAGTTATTAAATCCCGGACTGTTGTTGAAGAGTAGGTGAGTCTTCAAACTTTTCTTAGAATATTTCCACCAAGGATTCCTGTTTTGTTGAGGAGAACTCCACCGGGGCAAGTTGAGAACTCTGGAGAGTATTGATTCCTTCTTGGGGGAAAAAGTTCGGGAGTCTCGGTTATCTGTTGCTCTATTGGGGAGTCAAAGTTGAACTAATATCTGGTCGGGTCCAGGTTTCACAGTAACTTGTCGGGGATTGTAGAGTAGTCTACTGGGGAAGAGGAGTTGTGGTCCTTTGATTTGTAGTAGTCGGAGAGGCAAAATCAAGTTGGGGAATCCTACCGTTTGTTGGGGAAATAAACCATGTTACCGGTCTGCTTGAGAGGTGACGACTTCATTGGGGGAAAGTCCTAGAGGATTCTTGAAGTCGACTCAGATAGGGAGAGGTTTTCAGAGATTGAAAATATGGCTGGGGAATCATCCTATGAGAAGGATTGTTGGGGATATTTGTCACTGCCCCTAGCAGTAAATGTTTGTGGTATTGCCAAAAATGTTTGGTTGTACGTAACCCTTTACTGAGATTGACGTTCAATGCCCCAAGTGACGGAGATGGAGACCTGCCCCTGGTTATTCTGTACTTCTTGGATATTTCTGGAATCTTGACTGGACTTCCCCAGGTGTGCTGGATAGTGACATATCATGTCCCCCTGTTGATAGGAGTTTTGACAATGGAAGTGTCATCTTTCTTGAATTGATTTTGTTTATTGAGAGAGCTTTCTTTCACTGGATATTCATTGTGAATTTCGCTGCTGCCAAACAAATAGCCATATGCAAAAAGTGATATTCAAGTAATGCAAAGTTTATGCTTGTCTTGAAGTTTTGAAAAATGCGTTTTTAGCAAGTAAAGAAGTTTGTAATTCAACTCTGGATTTTGAGTAAAGCCTTACAGGAGTCAGGATACCTTTTGTAGCAGT
Source organism: Vicia faba (assembly GCA_948472305.1). Taxonomy (NCBI): domain Eukaryota; kingdom Viridiplantae; phylum Streptophyta; class Magnoliopsida; order Fabales; family Fabaceae; genus Vicia; species Vicia faba. The sequence goes on along the minus strand of OX451741.1, from coordinate 1,411,895,417 downwards.
ATGCTTTCGAACTAACCCATGCTTCAATTAGGACTTTTGAAGGGTTGTAAGGTGGCTTGGTTCACGGTTTAAGAAATAAAGGATAAAGGCTCAAAGTATATTTGTACGCACCCGCTCTTCGTGATGTTCTTCAGTCCTAAACTCATTTAATTGTGCGTTTGAACTCCAATTGAGTCTGGAATGACGTTTTGGTGATGGTTCAGACAAGTTAAGTTTATCGGAAGGCAATCATTTTTTTTGCAACCTTTTTCATGTTGTTGAGGATTTGTAGTGACCTCTTTTTGATTTGTTATCCCTGATTTTTGCGTGACTTTTCTTGTTTTGAGATTACAGTCAGCGGGATGCCCCAGTTTTCTTAAGTCTCCTTTGTAGGTTTTGACTTAGTGGGCCTTTCTTTTTTTTGAGAGATAATGACTGCCTATGTGATAGGGAACCATCACCGTTTTTTGATTCAAGAGGAATGTTTCTTGACGTCATTCGTTGTATTACAAGATGAGAGTTTGCGGCTTAACGCACGTTTGAATTAACTGAGAGACTACCCTGCCCCAGGTTTTGATTAAAGGTTTCAAATTGTGTTAAAACGGAAAACTTCTACTTCTTTGGCTCGAAGGGGTTGACTAGGGATTATCTTCCTTATAAATCCAATGTTTAGGATTTGAAAGAATGCTTGTACATCGTCAGCAAGGTCTGTTCAAAAGCATATTGTATGAGATTATGGCAGTATTTTTGTCATCCTCCCTCTAAAGGCTTGTAACTTTTAGCAAGAGTTGAATGTCATAAAGTGAGTAAAAAGCATAGTTTAAATGTAATGAAAATGAGTGGATTAAATCAATACAAACATATGCAATGCATTAATGAAACAAAGTTTGACATTAATAGATAGTTGTTTGAATAACGAAAGTAATTACAACTTGAAAATTCAAATGAAAAAGACGCTCTCAATGATTCGGCATAGGAGCAATGATTATGTTTGGAGTCTCCGGAGGGTCAAACTCGATCTCCTTGGCATCAATCATGTCTTGGACCTTGTTCTTCAGAGCCCAACAGTTGTTTGTGTCATGTCCCGGACTATCAGAGTGGTATGCACACCTTTCATTGGGATGATAGGTAGGAGCGAAAGTATTTGGGTTCCAGAGAGGAGCCTTTAACGTAATCAGCTCTGCCTTCAACATGTGTTATAGCGCTTGAGCCAGTGACATGTTGATCTTAGTGAATTCTCTTTTAGGCGCGACCTCCTTACGCGATGCCCCTGTTGTTGTCGGCGAGATTGTTGTTGGAGTCGATACGTGGCAGCAATTTGGAACGGTCTACTCTCCCGTAAACCGGCTCCATGTCGCATGAGAGGTCGGGTAGTGACTTGATCTCCAATTCTGGCTGTTTGTCCCATACGGTTGTAACCGTCTTGACGAAGCTGGTTGACGAGAACTTTCAACTCTTCTTGTCCTTGAGCTAGATTTTGGATAAGAGCCATCTGGCCCACCAGTTGTCCCATCATCTGAACTTTCATTACGGCTATCTCGGTTTGTAGCCGCTCCAATTGGTCATCTCTGTCGTCCCCATGATCATGCCCCCTGGTGAGGAGCGCCTTGACCTCTTCTTGTCCCTTGGATAGGTTCAAGAACATCTCTTGAAGTTGAGCGTTTTGAGCCTGGATGTCCTTGATAGTCTGCTCTAGAGCCATCTCTACTGAAATAAACAGTAGGAAGATAAGGAGACCTGTCTGGGAGAAACCTGTCATGATATGATGCATGATATGTGGATGCATGTTTTCAAGGATCTCGCGGGGTAAGTAGTCACTTACAGTTTTGGATTGGAGAACTTTGTACCAGTGGATGTCTTTCCACGAGAATTAAGCTCACCATGTCAAGTGGGTCATAGCCCTTGACTCAAATTATTGTACTTGATCTTTGACGGTGTTTGGTTAGAGAAAAATAAATCCTCTTGCCCTTTGGTAGACGTCTGGTGACCCTGCATCATAGGCCCTCGGGATCCTAGAAATGTAATGGTTCAATGTTATTAAAAATGCTATGGTATGATGTTATGATGTTATGTACAGATATGCGAGGTAAGCAAGTTTATATAAAAATAATCATATTCACACAAAGCAAACAAATCCTTAGTTTTAGGCTTGCATGGATTTTGTAGGTAAGTACCCTCTTGAAGTTTAGTTGGCTTAACCTGTCCTAGTTAATAGTAACCGGGTTCTAAGGGATCTCAATATCACTGAGCTTTCTCCCAGCTTCGTTCAATAGGAAATTGACCCACAACCAAACAAAGCTCAAGAGTCAAACCTCAATGAGTGTAGCATCGAGTATTTGTTGACCTTGGGAATAGACCAAGGTCGGCCATCTCGCTACGTCCTACTGGCCAAGTTGTGCAATTAAAGGTTCTAAGGTCAGTCGATGCCTCACGACACCATGCGACGGCCCCGTACTCTCCTTGATTCGACTCAAGGGTTATCGGTACCAACCAAAGTGCCACATCAATGTAGCTACTACTTCAACCGTGTCGGTATACTCCGCACAGTTCCCTCACAGTTTATTGCTACTTACCTAAAAGGTGTCCCCAGATCGGGGTGTAGGATTTAAAATAAACCCAAACAAGGATCCAAAATGTAAAGCAAACAAATCAAACAATGTAAGCAAATAAATGTGATCTAACCCTAAGGTAACCCCACTTTTAAGTATTTCCCCAGCAGAGTCGCCAGTTCTGTGATACGGTGGAAGAACTGACTTGAGGTTTTGCGTTTGTGTTTGAGAAATCTGGATTTTTATGAAGGTTTCACAACTTCCTTTTCTCTCTTTTTGCCAATCTCTCTCCAAAAGTCAGCCTCTCCCTCAAAGCCCAGCCCCTTGAAAGTGTGATGGAGCAACTTATTTATAGGTGAATTTGTTGTGATTTTGGGGGGGAAAGGCAAATGGGATTTTAAATCAATTTGGCATCCTGCTCCCTTGCTTTTTCATCACTGTTTTCGTATGCTAGTTTGGTGCGATTATGGGATGCAAGCGTAGGCTGAACTAGCTGTTGGTTATAGGTCTGCAGCAGGTTGTATAAACAAGGTTTTGGGATTTGGTCAGGTTCTGACCAAAGCGTTGAATATAACCTTCATATGCTAAAGCGCTGCCTTGTTCTTGAAGCAAGCATGGTGGTTGTCAGCAGAAATTAAGGAAAAGTAAAAAAGCAAAGCACGGGTCTAGTACCAAAGTTTGCTATCCCAAGACAGTAGGTACACGTGATGAAAATCCCTTGGATAAAGACTCAAAAAGTGGTTGTGAGCATTAAATGACGATGGGACTTATCACAACCAGAAATCCTGCAATGTGAGATTCTACACCAAGGCTTAGTTCTGGATCAGAAGTTCTGAGCTTGCGTAGCATCCAATCTTCTGATCCTCTTATCTTCTGGCTCCAACATGTTTTGAAGGAGCTTTCAGACTTTCTAGAAAGCTTGCAGCACGCTTCTTAACCTTCTTTGAAATACCCTAGCAAACTCTGAATGAACTTTTGTGAAAAATTGCCTAGAAGTTCTGAACAAACTCTGTCTTGAGAATATCCAGAATTTGCTGAGCGTTATGGTGATAATCTGGTCAGAAGTTCTGAAACGGTCATATTTCTTAAACACTTAGAAAAATTTCTAAATATTTAGAATTTGACTTTTCCAAAGTAAAATTTGACTTTTAAAATTCTTGATGAAACAAATCTCACATTCCAACATGTCTTGATGAAATATGATTCTTGCAGCTTGATTTTGATCCAAAAGTCAAAGTTTGACTTTTCAGGGTGCAAATGACCATTTTTCCCTTGTGGATGACTTTCTTGAAAAAGATTACAGTTCAAGGCTTAGAATTGGATGGAAGCAAACTTCAGGATCCAGGGTGATTCTTTGAGAAATGAGAGGGCAAATTTTGGGGTACAACACAGTTCATTGTGAAATCTTTATAAGTTGTAGTCTCTTTATTTGAGACATCTTATATGTTACCTTTTCCAGGCAGAGTGCCTTGGTTAAAGAAGAAGTTGAGACCCGATCTAGGTGAAATGCCTGAATTTTGGGGAAACTTGTTATCTTTTTACTACCCTCAGTGAACGTTGGTAGTTCATCATCAGTGAACAGCAGTGCTATGATATATTTTCTATCTACCTTCAGTGAAAGTTGGTAGGTCACCTTTAGTGAAAGTTGGTGATTGTTATCTTTTTGCTACCCTCAGTGAAGGTTGGTAGTTCATCTTCATTGAGCGGCGGTGCTATGATATACTTTCTCTCTACCTTCAGTGAAAGTTGGTAGGTCACCTTCAGTGAAAGTTGGTGATTGTTATTGTGATCGGTGGATCTGGAACTGACTGTTTAACGCTGGTTTCGCGAAATGTCGCGGAAGCAAGAGTCGCCACCGTCTTTTATTTTCTCCAAATGGAAAGGACAAAAGCACAGAAAAATTCCTTATAGAGATTGCTCTCAGTTCGGGAGGTAGGTTATAGAAAGGGAAGGTGTTAGCACCCTTTCTATCCATGGTTATCCATGGGCTCTTAGATACTTGCTCATTTGTGTTTTCAAAAATGGTTTGTTTGCTTTTCAACTGTGGGTTTTAAAAAGTTTCTTTGAAAATTCCAGTTCGATTCTTGCATCGGTCCTCAAGAGTGTTTGAAAAATTGCTTTCGAAAGCTTTTTGAAAAGTGTTGGTGTGAAAAGTATTTTTGAATTTGTTTTAAAATTTAGAGCAAGTATCTAGAGAATCTACCTACCCTAAGGAATTCGTCTGTGTAAATGTCCTTTAAAGTAGTGCCATCCCACCATTGAGAGGTAGGTAGCACCACCGTTGGAGGTGTTCGGGTCAATTCGAGGTTCGGGACATGGTGATCACCAGAGAAATGGGAAGATACCTTAGAAGCTACCCTCATGCCAGGTTCCCGGATCATGAGGACTTACTAAGACATCCTCTACTCGACGATCACCTTTCGAGGCAAGGCAACAGTGAGGCGTACCCTAGGGGTGGTGTGTGATTTGTGTGTCGTTTTCAGATATTTTTGTCTTTTGTCATGTTATGAGTGAGCTACGCGTTTGTTTTTATTTAAGTCATTCATTCTTGCATGCCTTGATTAACAGTTAAAAGAATTGCGAGAAATAAAAAGTTCTAAGCTATTACAAAAGGCGCGGGTCCACATCGCCAAAATTTCTCGAACCCGATTTGACAGAAAAATAAAGAATTAAAAGAAAAGTAAAGTGCAAGAAATTAATTTACAAGGCCTTGGGAGAGATACATAAATATTAAAATAAATAAAGAAATAAACACGCGAATTAAATAAGAATTAAAACGAGGGCGTTGGACCCTTTTTGCAAGATTAAATTAAATGATGGAATTAATTAATTAAAAAGAAAAGAAATTGTTTTTGGTATTTTTTGGTTTTAATGAAAAAAGAATTAATTAAAATAACATGCTAACCCTAATTCTACAATTTTTATTTTATTATGAAAACATGTTAAAGTTTTAACCTAAAATTAACCCTAATTAGTTAACATGCAATTTAATTACAAAAATAAATATTTAATATTTAATTATTATGAAAGAAAATAAAAAGGGATAAAAATTAATTAAACCCTAATTCTACCAATTTTGAGTTTTAGTAAAAAATATTAAGATTAAAACCTAAATTTAAAACTAAATGAATTGATGAATTTATTTACAAAATACTAGTTAAAAAAATGTTTATTATTTTTTTTATCTTTTTCTGATTTTTTTGTGTGTTTTTTATATTATTTGTAAAAATATTAAGTTAAAGAAACTGATTAAAAAAATAATATTTGAAATAAGTAAAATAAAGAAAAGAAATAAAAATTCAAACCTAGGGGGGTATCTGTCCCCAAAGTGGAGGTGAAAGCCCAGCAATTCTGGCCCATTACTGGAGGCCTTGTTGACTTTTTCAGGCAACGTGTGGGAGCATTGACTAGAGTGCATCATGTTATTCAATTCTTGGCCTTCTGATCGCTCCATTGGGCACGTGGATGGCAAGATTTCATGGACGTACGGTACTCCACTACGTTGACACTGCATGTGAATATTCAATGAAGAAAAATATGAAAGGGGGTGGGGACCTGGGGCTCGAACCCAGGTCCTGAATGTTACCAGCGCTTATGCCTGCCAGTGGAGCTACTTTGTTTCTTTGTAAATTAAATAACCCACAATCAATATAAAATAAAACAACACGCTAGTGGATTTTTAGCGCGCGATTTTGAATGGACCAACCAGAACTGGCCACTTCATCGTCTTCCCCATGGTTTTGTTCTTCCTGAAAAAATAGAAAACGATTAACGGGGGTTTTGAACCCCCTCAAAATAAACCACATTTCATAATAGCGATTAAGCCCTCTTGGTATATAAATTAAGCGCGAGAATGCTATTCTTTTCGTCCAAACGCACTGAACATGGTCATGGCATTGAGGTCCCCTAATTTTACAGTAGCAAGAAACCCCTAATTTGGATTTCGAGAAAACCTAGCCTGCATCAATGGTAGAATCATGTATATCGCACAAAAACGCAATTAATTTATATGGTTAGCTTCAGAATCTTATAATGAACACAAATCAAGCATCAAGAATTATGAAAAGTGTATGAATCGAGATGCAAGAGTTTCAAATATTTTCTGTACAGGGTGAGGTCGTGTTACCAATTTAGGGCGTTAGAATGATTGGTTTTGATTGGAAAACTCTCCTTGAAGCCTCAGGAAGCTAATGAGATAAAAATCTTGCCTTGAATCGTCCTGGAAATTGGTTTTCAGATTTTAGTTTTCAAGCAAAATTTTCAAGTTTGTATAAGGATTTCTGGCGCAGCTTTTTGGTTCTTTAGCATTAGGTCTTGATCCAGCTTATGTATGGAGTGAATTAGGTCAAAGAAAACAATCAAAATCCTTGGCATTCATGGTTTGTAAGATTTGATTTTTCAAGATCTTTTTCAATATTTTTTTCATGCTATTTTGTACAAATCATGGCCAATTCCTTCCAAAAATGATCATGCACGAATCTTGAGTGTCCAATGAGAGTATTTTCTGCACAAAAAGATTTTATTTCATTAGTTTAGCATTTTTTCATATTTTATTTAGTTTAAATGAATTAATAATAATAAAAATCCAAATAAATAAATAAAAAATGAAGAAAAACTTCCCTTTGGGCCAAATGGTCGTGTGCATGTCTTGGAAGATGAATTGTGGAAGAAAAAGAGGCCCATTAGCAATTTTAGGTCATTTGAATCAATGTTGACTTTTCAAAATATCCAAAAATTTCCCAACTTCCACAAGGCATAACTTGCTCAATTTTTAAGCTTTGCTCATGTTCTTGGACATTTTGGAAAGTTCTTTGAGTCCTCTAACCAATGCCTTTGGTCCCATGTCATTTTGATTTACCAATCTCAAGTTATGGCCTTTGACTTAAAGTCCCTTTTTGTTGACTTTTGAAAATGACCTATAATGTTGAAATTGATAACTTTTTGTGAGAGCATTTCTTGGACTTGAAGTGTGAAGAGGAGTTGTAGGAAATGTCTTTCTCTTCAAAATGAGCTTTGGATGGAATTTTTCTGATAATCCATGTGAAAGTTATGCCCTGGTCAATTTACAGTTGACTTTTTCAACTGTCCAAATAAGGAAACTTTTGCATCTTGATGATTTTTGAGCCAAGCTTTGAGAATCATGATCAAGTATTGATCAAATGATGTTTGTGGCTTCAAAATGGGATGTTGACCAAAAATTTGAACTTTTGACTGCCAAATGACCATTTTGCCCCTACAGTTGACTGTAGTGCAATTAGGGTTTTTGACTGTGCAATTTTGTGCTGAAAGTCTTGAAACTTGGTATGAGGATGCTTGACCATGATTGTAGGCATGTGGGACTTGATTGGACCCTTGGAAACTTCATTTTCTTGATCAGAACCAAAACCCTAATCTTGACTGTTTAGGAGGCCCTTGAACTGTGCAACCCTTGGGGAATTTTGAAGTTTTGACTTTGGCAATTTCTTGAAGAATATGGGAGGGAAAATTTTGGGGTACAACAGTTATCTTTTTGCTATCCTCAATGAACGTTGGTAGTTCATCGTCAGTGAACGGCGGTGCTATGATATATTTTCTCTCTACCTTCAGTGAAAGTTGGTAGGTCACCTTCAGTGAAAGTTGGTGATTGTTATCTTTTTGCTACCCTCAGTGAATGTTGGTAGTTCATCGTCAGTGAACAGAGGTGCTATGATATATTTTCTCTCTACCTTCAATGAAAGTTGGTAGGTCACCTTCAGTGAAAGTTGGTGATTGTTATCTTTTTGATACCCTTAGTGAATGTTGGTAGTTCATCGTCAGTGAACGGCGGTGCTATGATATATTTTCTCTCTACCTTCAGTGAAAGTTGGTAGGTCACCTTCAGTGAAAGTTAGTGATTGTTATCTTTTTTCTACGCTCAGTGAATGTTGGTAGTTCATCGTCAGTGAACGGTAGTGCTATGATATATTTTCTCTCTACCTTCAGTGAAAGTTGGTAGGTCACCTTCAGTTAAAGTTGGTGATTGTTATCTTTTTGTTACCCTCAGTGAACGTTGGTAGTTCATCATTAATGAACAGCAATGCTATGATATTTATTTTCCTTCTACCTTCAGTGAACGTTGGTAGCTCACCGTTAGTGAAGGTCGGTGTTGTTATTTCTTTCCTCTTTCTACCTTCAGTGAACATTGGTAGCTTCACCTTCAGTAGAAGTTGGTGTGTCCTTTGACCATTTTACCATCCTCTCTAAGTCGGGTCTTTTGATCCACCAGTGATTTATTTTCCTGGTCGGGTTGCTCTCTTGTTTCTTTATTTTGGTACATCCCCAGTGGTGTTTTGCGTCCTTTTGGAGTTGTCCATGTGCACTCATATTCATAAGCATTGCATGGTATCTTAGGGCCAAAAATAGGGTTTGTTTTATATTTAAGTATCTTCGATCTCGTCGATACGAAGATTTTTAACTTTCGTATCTCCAGACAGAAGAAACTTAAATAAGGGAAGTTGTTGTACCCTAAATTTTGCCCCTAAGATCCCTTCATCATACCATATTGATTCAGTCACAGCAAGGTCACATTAGGGCTTTTGGTTCTCCTCCCAATCTCTAGCTTTGCTCTTTGAGGAATCACCAAGCACCATGACTTGTTTCCTTTTGTGGTCATGAATATTTTGTCTTGATTTTTCCTTTTAATTAATAAAATGCAATGTTGTTTTGTCTTGCTTGTTACTAATGTAGGTAAAGGCAATGAGATTTAGCAAGTTACTTCATGGGATCATGAGTTTATTTCCATGCCCTAGTCAATAAAGCTTGAAAAGTTCAAACCTCACCATTGGAGTTGTTTTGGAAGAAATGGCATGGCAAGGTTATTTTGGTTCACCACATTTCAAGGTTATCAAATTTGATTCAAAAGTATAAGGGGTTGATTGAAGAAGTTGTCATGCTTGAACAAGGCTTTGTTCCCGTTGGTCACAAGTGAATATTTCTCTCAATTATCAAGATATGGAAGTGGTTTTGGGGGCTATGAGTTCTCATTTTCATCCTCAACAAATTATATTTACAAAGCATTTGTGTTGGTACAAGAAGTTTGTTCAAAATTGTCAAAGTTCCTCAAAGCATTTTCTTGATCTAGGAGTTAGGGTTTTGAACTTCAAAGAAGCATATCTTGCTCATCTTTTAGTATTTTTGAGTGATTCCAAAAACATCCTTATCTTCAAAGGGTTATCAACAAATCACTTCAAAAGTTTCAAGTAGTTGTCATGTGGAAGAAACTTGATGGTGAAGAAAGATTACAAGTCCTCCAGATGAACCCCCAATTTCTCATGTGTGACTTTAAATGATCATAACTTAGTCAATTTTTATCACCTTAAGCCCATTCTTTTTCCAAAATTATCTTGATGATGTGCACTTTATTCCTTCTTTTATGTTCAAAGTGAGAAAATGGATGGAAGATGCCCTAAGGATACAAAAGATTATAGGTCATTTCATGATTTTTTGCCAACTTCAACAATTCACAAATCTCTCAATTTTTGGAGATTTTGAATGGTTCAAGTTTCAAAATGTCATTCAAGAGGTCTATTTCATACCATTTTTTTGGTCAAGAGCAAATTCCAAGTGTAAGGCTATGTTTGGATGCAAGACATTATAGGTCACTTTTGAAGAAAAACTTGAAATATTTCTAAGTATGGAAAGTCAACTTCTTATTCCCAACTTTGACTCAATGCAACTTTCAGCTCAAGCTTCCATTTGATTCCATTCTTTTTCCATTGCAAATTTTGTAACCTCATTTTTCTAAAGCATCAAGAATCATGCCCTAAGACCCCTTGAGCTGAGAATGCCGTTGATTTGAACTTGGTACCTTAGAACTGAAGTTTCTTCAAAAGTCAGAATTTGAAATCATTGGTTTAGCTTCTAAACACTGTTTCTGTGTGTTTTTTCCTCTAAACATGTTTAGTGAACTTCCAGAAGTGATTAGCACAACAAAACATGCGTTTTGGATGAGTTTTGATCAAATTAGAAGTCACACTTTTCTCGTTTGCAACTTCACACGATTTCCCTCCAAACTTCATCATTTCACATGCTTGGACATTCCATTTGATTCCCTATAAATAGAGGGTCATCCCCCGTTCATTTCCTCAAGCTTGGATAGCCAGAATCACCCTGCCAAACTTGTTCCATAACTCAAAATTCTACACCTTCGAAATCTGTTTTCAAGCCTTTTTCAATCCAATTTTTCTATCAATTTACCTTCCTTGGTCTTCCCTGAAGCTAACCATATAATTACATTCAAGAATTGTCCCCTATATTGCTCCATAGAAGTCCAGTTTCAGAGATCTGCAACTCAACTTCAATAGATAGATTTCTTCATCAATTCTTCAAAACTTTGATATCATTGTGATGCTCTCATTGCCCTGGTTCTAATTGCAACACTTACTTTTATCTAGAAACTTGTTTTGACCATGAAATTTCAAATCCCTTTTCAAAACTTTCTTTCCAAATTGCTTGAGCTACAACTTATATAAATTTATCACGAATGTGTTGTTGTCTTCGTCTTGAAGAGACGAAGCGAATGGCATAGGTCTCGTGCTCTAATTTTACAGATTGGGCAACCTGGTTTTAGGACTGGATGGAGGTTGAAGATGACCAACGTGTCATCCTTCAACCAATGAAAAAGCGCCATTTGGATTTTTTTGAATTTCTGATTTACATTTGATTCAGTGCTTTATTCACTAATGACCATGATATGCACAGCGCGCCAGATCCCTTAGATTTGATTACTAACACGTTTTGACTCTCATCCAATGGTCCACATATTTTTGACTTTATTTTTCTTTTCTGATTTTTATTTTTAATTGTTTTAAATTTCAAAAAATCATAGAAAATTCATTTTTAGTCAAAAATATTTGAAAAAATTATTAAAAATATTTTTGATTTTTCTCTTTTCTCTTTTTTATTTTAATTTTTTCACAATTTTATTTTGTGTTTTGATATTTTTTATAAATTCCTACTTTATTTGAATTGTTTTAAATGTTTAAAAATACTTTTATGCATTTTTAAATTTTGGAAAAATTATTGAATGATCCAATGATATATTGACAAATATTGGTGACCTCATTTATTTTTTATTTCTGACTTTGTTATTTTTTATCATTTTGGGTTTATTTTACTCATTTCTTTTAATTTTAAAAATAGCTTCTGACTTTAAAAAATTATCAAAAATTTTATAAAATCATTTTAGTTCATTTCTAATTTTTCTATGGTCTTACTTTTTATTTCTTAATTAATTTGAATATATTTGATATTTTTCTCTTTTATTTCTATTTTAAAACATTTTTAAAACCTTTTTTAATGTATATATTAAATGCAATATTATTTTGTGATTATTTTCTGGCTGATCTTGGATTGAATTTTTGATCATGAACTTTATTAACATCATTGGATCCATGGTGTTAAGTCTAACTCCACAAAAATGGATGAATGATTTTAATAATAGTTTGATTTATATTTAATTCAAATGTGGTTTGTATATTCTCTCTCACCCCTCTTCATCTTGTCACTTTCTCATTGCACTAAGTGTTATTGGAGCATGATCCCTATATCATGTCTCAAAATAAATGGTGCATAGATTGCTATTAACCGGCCTCAAAATAGGTGCGACTTCTATATAAGTCCACTTACGATTGCTTAACATAGCGCTAAATTTTGTCCTGATTCGAATAAATGATCATTTGTGGCCCAAACATATGTTTGCAATCCCAAGTATTTTAATTTGATCTCTTTGATCCAATAACCTTGAGATTCATTGTGTGAAGGCTTTGGTTCTACCAATCCTCTAATGGATCTACAACACTTTTGGTCAATGCAGATCACTTAAACATCATTGATCATTAAATGGTACTTTTGAGGATTCCAAATGGATGATATACTTGACAAAAAGCAAATGTAACTTGTTGTGTGGAGGCTTTGGTTCTACCAATCCTCTAATGAGTTCTAAATGCAAGTTTCAAGATGGTCATCCAACTAATAACTAATTATTAAATTGTTTTTACTTTATGCCCTTTTATTTTTTATGCTTTATGTATCATTTACTTTAAGCATTATATTTCATGTCATTTTTATTTTGCTTACTTGAGCCTTTTCTTTTCTCTTCTAAGACACCTAATAATCAACATGAACCATAAAAAACTTTAATGATACTTGGACTATTTGGTTACTATCCTTGGCATTATGGAGTATTGGACTTCTTGGACTTAGGATTAGAAACCTTGGCCTATGTTGGAGACCTTGTGACCTTAATTGATATTTTGTCTGGAGTTCTTGAGGTTTACCTCAAGACATTGGGTTGTTTGTTTGTTTTGTGTGCAGGTTATTGTGATTACATTCTTTGTTTGTAATCTAGAATTCACCTGTATACATCCGTTACTCTGCCCAATTTTTGTGAAGACTTAATACACTTGAAGTTTAGTTCTCACAAGAGGCCTAGTATCTTTGCTTGCTTGGTTTCAATCCAAAGAATGGGCATTCTATCTTGGCTCATAATGTCAAGTATTGGCTTCTTGTTGGTTAGATGGTTCTTATCCCTAGCTTTTACCTTATGCTTTAGGATAGCCTCTTCTTCTCCTCCCATCTTCTTAAATTTCAAAAAATCTTCTCCATCCTTTTGAAAAATCTTCTTATTTTTAAAATTGAACTACTTTCATAATAAACTTGGACTTAGGTCCATGCATTTTCAAAACATCTTTCACAAATAAACTTCAATTAACATTAATAAAACCTTGACATTTTTTTGTGAGAAGACTAAAAATCAATGAATCTCATTCAAACCATTTTTCCATCTTAGCTTTCATCTTAAAATTTTCTCAAAAGATTCGACTCTTGTCAATCCTTGTAGTGATGCAAACAACTATACTTCTATGATATGTAGTGAAGTGAGATATTTTCCACTTGGGTGTTGAGTAAGGCATTGTTGATTTTAAAATCCAAGCCATAACCTCCACTTTGAGATGATGCAAATTCTCATTTCTCATGATTGTGGGTAGTAAGTATGTTTTTCCACACGGACAATGACGATGATGTCTTACCTCATAAAATTAACCAACACACTTGTGTTTTAAAAATTTTCAAAGGTGAACTACGTGTACCCTGATTCCCTATTGCATGAAAGGTGGTACGTATGCACTAAAGGTTCGCAACCGCGGCGGGTGCAAAAATCATAAAAAATATATTTCTTCTCTCATCTCCACCATCTATTTACATACAAACATTTTATAGCCAAAATATACAGATTTTTCAAAGAGGTTCCTGCAGAGTACTGTAGATGTTTAGGGTGCTAATACCTTCCCTTTAAATAACCAACCCCCTTACCTAGAATCTTTCCCCCTCTTTTTGGGTTATTCGCTCTTCTCTCATTCCTTTGGAAACAATAAAGCACGGTGGCAGTTTTTATTTTGATTTGTACAAGTCTAGTCAATCCAACGACTTAGTCATAAACATTTCTACCGCTACAAGGTCTTTAAATCTTTTAAACTGGGAGAAGTATCAGAATAAATCTTTGGACGATTTAATCTGAGCCAGAAAAGGTCTACTGAGAGAAGGATAAGAATAAATCTTTGGTCGATTTAATCTGAGCCAACAGAGGTCTTTAAATATTTTTAACTGGGAGAAGTATCAGAATAAATCTTTGGTCAATTTAATTTGAGCCAGAAAAGGTCTACTGAGAGAAGTATCACAATAAATATTTGGTCGATTTAATCTGAGCCAGCAGAGGTCTTTAAATATTTTAAAATGGGAGAAGTATCAGAATAAATCTTTGGTTGATTTAATTTGAGTCAGAAAAGGTCTACTGAGAGAAGTATCAGAAAACATATTTGGTCGATTTAATCTGAGCCAGCAGATGTTTGAAGGGAGTGTCCATCATGTAGATATTTTCCCTGTTTTATTTCAGGGAATGAACTACAATTTGTTTTGAGGATTTGTTGATGATATCGGTCTGTCGATTGATTCTTCCCGAAAAGGTAAAGAATTAATTGTATGCAATGTCATGATGTATGAAATGCATTGCATAATGATGTTATCAAAATAAATGAGACTGTGTTATATGCGTTTTGTATGCATATGCTATGATGAATGTAAAATGTTGTTGAAATGTATTTGTAAGCCCGTGTAGTATCTTTGTCTGGGAAAATAAATCCCTGACTATTGTTGGGGCTGAAGAGTGTTTGTATCTTCAATTTTGTCTAGAATGCTTTTGTTGGGGATTCCTGTTTACTTGTTTGAGGAAACTCTGTAGAGGATGTATTGATTTTTGTTTGGGGAGTAGAGTTTAAAAATCTTGATCGTTTGTTGCTCTACTGGGAAGTTTTTTTCATATATCCTGATTGGGGATAAAAGAGATGGATAACCTTCCAACTCTCTGGGGAGGATAAATTCTTGTACACCCTGACTAGGGATAAAAGAGATGGATAAGCCTCTGACTCGTCTGGGGAAGATAATGCTTAACTGACATCTGGTCCGATTCCATGTTTTGCAGCAAGTCTCTGGGGATAGTGGCAACTTTACTGGGGAGAAGAATTTTGTCAATGATTTGTAGTAGTCATAGGAATAGACTCAAGCAGGGGAATTTGTAGGCTGTTGGAGGAATAAACCATGTTGGGGAAATAAACCTGGTCGTCGGAGAAGTGCTCTGCTGAGGAAACAATCTCTCCTGGGGAAATTGAATTTGCTAAAGAGGAGAATTCTGCAAGGTTTCTTTTTCAGTTTTCGAGGACCAAACTCAGCAAGGGAAGAGAATTTCCAGGAAGTGTACTGATTGGAAACTCCGTAGGTTGGTGAAATTGTTGGGAAAGTGATTATACTCCTTAGTTTGCTGGAGCAATCTGCCGAGGAGATTACGGGGAATGTACCCTTATTTGGGATGAATTTTGTGAAGATTATTCTGTGGGGATAATCTTATAGAAGTAGTTCTATGGGGATTTATGGATAGCTTGAGTGTCATTCCAACTCCTAGAATTTAGAGTAAATGCTTATTCATGTTCTTATGCATATATTTGTTAACAGTTAATCATGTTCATATGCATGTGCTCATTCAATTTTAGTCATTGGACGTTTTTGCAAACAAAACAGAAACAAAAATTTTGAACTTCAAAGTGTATATGTATTTATAATTTGCCTATAAACAGGCGATTTTCTACAAAGAGACGGAAATCCTAGTAAGAGGAAGTCGTCGTGAGATGAAAAGAGTATAAAGTGAAAAACAAATATATATATATATATATATATATATATATATATATATATATATATATATATATATATATATATATATATATATATATATATATATATATATATATATATATATAGCCATGTGGAAATGATCTCATTGGGTTCCAACTCCGTTATTGCCCATATGTATTTGAATATCTCATCCCTTGTTGTCGGAGGAAGTTGATTGAACTGATCTTGTACCATTTAAATTGTTGACCTTGGTAATAAAGCGGGTTGCAAGTGATCCAACGAGGCATAGTCGTACACTTTAATCCCTAACTTTTTCCTGGGCCGCCCTTTCGGGTTTTCAGTCCACTAGGATACCCTTTTTTGCCTAAGCCTCCTTTTCAAGTTTTTGACTTGCCAGGTGTACAATCTTTTGTATATATCCCTAATTTTTTCCTGAACCCTTTTGTTTCGCCGGGATGCCCTTATTTTTGCACAGGTGTGTCAACCTAGTGGTTCATTCTTATGCGTTGTATTTTTTTACTATGTCCGCATTCATAGGGTGCGGGAAATCTTTGCCATCCATAGTGGTTAGCATCATAGCACCGCCCGAGAATACTTTCTTGATAGCAAATTCCCTTCTTAGGTGGGGGTCCATTTTCCCCTGGGATCTCCTTGTGGTAGAATGATGCGCTTTGTTACCAAGTCACCAGCCTGGTATACCCGATGCTTGATCTTTTTGTTGAACGCCTTGATCATACGTTTTTGATACATCTGACCATGACAGACAGCCGCAAGCCTTTTCTCGTCAATCAAATTCAATTGATCCAACCTAGTCTGAATCCACTCGTCTTAGTCTAAGTCTGCTTCTTTCATAATCCTTAGAGAAAGGATTTGAACTTTGACAGGCAGGACAACTTCCATACCGTAGACTAGAGAGAATAGGGTTGCCCCAGTTGATGTTCGCACCGAAGTACGATAGCCATGAAGAGTAAATGGTAACATCTCATCCCAGTCTTTGTAGGTCACCACCATCTTTTACATAATCTTATTTATATTTTTGTTGGTGGCTTCCACTGCGCCATTCATTTTAGGTCTGTATGGAAAAGAGTTGTGATGCTTGATCTTGAACTGTGTGCAGAGTTCAGTGATCATGGTGTTGTTGAGGTTGGTACCATTGTAAGTGATGATCCTCTCATGGATCACATACTGACATATGATGTTATGCTTGATGAACTGGGACACGATGTTCTTGTTAACTGAGGAAAATGAAGTTGCTTCAACCCACTTTGTAAAGTAGTCAATAGCGACAAGAATGAAGTGATGTCCACTAGAGGCAGTAGGCTTGATTTCTCCGATCATGTCAATTCCCCACATTGCAAATGGCCAAGGAGCAATCATGACATTCAAAGGAATTTGAGGCACATGAACCTTATCAGCATAAATCTAGCACTTATGGAAAGTCCTCGAGTGGAGGTGACAATCGATTTCCATGGTCGACCAATAGCAGCCAGCTCTCAGAATCTTCTTGGTCGTAGTATGTCCACTAGAGTGAGTACCAAAGATGCATTTGTGCATGTCCTCCATAATTTTCTTTACTTCCTTCTTGTCCATACAACGAAACAGGGTTGAATCATGGTTGCGCCTGTATAGAATCCCATTGCTCAAGAAGAACATGGCGGAGAACCTCTGTAGGAATTTCTTATCGTTGATTGACGCCCCTTCAGGATACTCTTGAGCGTCGAGATATATTTTTACTTCATGAAACCAAGGCTTCTCTTTTACACCATCAGTGTCAATCTCATAGTAGTGCGCCGGTTCGTCAAATCTTTCTACAATAATTCTAGGAGCTTCGTTGTCCCATTTAACCTTGAACATAGATGACATGGTAGTTAAGGCATCCGCCAACTATTTTTCTTCCCTCGAGATATGTTCAAAGGTAACCTCTTCAAAGTACAGGATCAAGGTTAGCACTAGTTCTTTGTAAGGGATGAGATTTGGATGTTTGTATCTCATTCTTCTTTAACTTGACTGACCACCAAGGATGAGTCTCCAAATACGCTTTAAGAATTTGATTCTTAGGTCAATAGCAGCTTTAAGACCCAAGACACACGCTTCGTACTCTGCCATATTATTGGTACAGTCAAAGAAAATTCTGGCAGTGAAAGGCATATGGCAACCTTCAGGGGAAATGATCACAACACCAATTCTGTTACCCACTGTGTTGGAAGCTCCATCAAAAACCATAGTCCATCAGGATCCTTGCTCAGGTCCTTCATACGGTCCAGGCTTTTCACAATCCGTAGTCAGCGTGATATTCTCGTCCGGGAATTCAAAGTTCATAGATTGGTAGTCATCCACAGCTTGATGCGCCAAATGATCTGCCAGCACACTTCCTTTGATTGCTTTTTGAGTAGTGTACTGGATATCGTATTCAATTAAGATAATTTTCCACCGGGCTATCCTTCTGGAGAGAGTTGGCTTCTCAAAGATGTACTTGATGGGATCCATCTTAGAGATCAATAGAGTAGTATGAGTTAACATATATTGTCTTAGTCAGCGAGCAGCCCATGCCAAAGCGCGACAAGTTTTCTCGAGCAGTGAATATCTTGTTTCAGTCGGTAAACTTTTTGCTAAGGTAGTATGTTGCATGATCTTTTCGGCCAGACTTGTCATGTTGCCCCAGCACACACCCCATTGAATTCTCTAACACGGTTAAGTACATGATCAGAGGTTTTCCTTCAACTGGTGGCATTATAATTGGAGGTTCTTGAAAATATTCTTTGAACTTGTCAAAAGCTATTTGGCAGTCGTTATTCCATTTTACTACTTGATCTTTCTTCAGCAGCTTGAAGAGTGGTTCACAAGTAGCAGTCAAGTGAGAGATGAATCGGGAAATGTAATTGAGTCATCCCAAGAAACCTCTGACCTCCTTCTCGGTGCGGGGAGCTGGCATTTCTTGGATAGCTTTGACTTTTTCAGGATTGACTTCAATTCCTTTGCCACTGACGACGAAGCCTAGGAGCTTTCCAGACCTTACCCCGAAGATGCACTTGGTAAGATTCAACCTCAGCTTATATTTATTCAGCCTTTCAAATAGTTTATGCAAATGAACAAGGTGCTCTTTCTCAGTTTGTGATCTCGCTATCATTTCATCCACATAAACTTCTATCTCATGATGAATCATGTCATGAAATAAAGCCACCATGGCTCATTGAAAAGTTGTGCCTGCATCCTTCAGCCCAAAAGGCATGACCTTATAACAGAAGGTGTCTCACTGTGTGACAAAAGTGGTTTTATCCATGTCTTCAGGCGCCATTTTGATTTGGTTATAGCCCGAGAAGCCATCCATGAAGGATAATACCTTGTGTTGAGCAGTGTTGTCAACCAAGACATCAATATATGGTAGTGGGGAGTCATCTTTGGGGCTTGCCCTATTTAAATCTTTGTAGTCTACACATATACGGACTTTACCATCTTTCTTCAGCACTAGAACAACATTTGCAACCCATTGGGGATACGATGTCACTGCCAAGAAACCTACATTGAATTGTTTGATTACCTCAGCCTTGATTTTATCTGACATATCTGGCCGTATGCGACGAACCTTTTGTTTGATTGAAGAACAATCCTCTTTTATTGGTAGACGATGAACCACAATATCAGTATCGAACCCTAGCATGTCTTCGTATGACCAAGTGAATACCTGAACATAGTCGTGCAACATTTGAATCAATCTTCTCTTAAAACTGTCTTCCAGGTTGGCGCCAATCTTAACTTCTTTCTTATCTGCCTCAGTACCCAAGTTTATCACTTTGACCGATTCTTCGTGCGGTTGGATAGCCTTTTCCTCTTATATCAGGAGTCTGCGAGTTCTCCAGGTATCTCACAATCTTCTCACCTTCGTCTTCGGCTTGATGGATTGGATTTTCGAAGTTATAAACGACAATAGAAAAATTATTGTCAATGAGATCCGGAGTGGATGTGGATCTGCAAATGTGTGTGTGTGCATGTAAGGTCACATGGCTATTTTGAAAATGCAGTAAAGTAAAAGAAAGACAAGGAGCGCAAAATTTGAATGCAAAATCATTCAATGTTTTCATTAAATGAGCATATGATATATGAAATGATAACCCTTAACAAATGTACCATTGTGCCCCGGGCAAGGCACGTGGTTTAAATTCATTTATTTTTAAAGAAATTATATAGACAAACTTCTTAAAGCAATAAAAATAGGAAATAGTAATTACTCCTGGCTGAAGGAGATTGAGATGAAGTCTTTGGCCATCCATTTGTTGAGTCCACTCTCAACAATAGGGAATATCCAGTCGTCCAAGTCACCATCACCATCAGTGTCTTCTAGAGCATTGACTTCATTGTTGCTAATACGGAGAGGTAGTACTCCAAGACGAACACGACGAACCTCTTTTTAAGCCTTTGAAGTGAAACCCAACCCAAATTTGTCGGATTTATAGGGGATATCAGGAAGTTGTCCCCAGACAGTGCAACCTTCTTCTTCTACCACGACCCTAGCATCCTTTAAGTAAGCCATTCTTGGTGAGTTTTTAGAGACCTCCGGAATGGTATCTTTAGCAACAACAATTGTCGGAGGGATTACCTCAAATGTCTGACAAGAAGTTTCAATGAATTTGCCATCCATTTCAACATATTTGAAATAATTCAAATGACTGACCATATATTCTTCCTCTTCAAAGGCTGTGACAATTTTCCCTTTTACTAGGTACTTCAGCTTTTGATGTAATGTAGAGGTAACTGCACCTGCCCCCATGAATCCATGGGCGTCCGAGAAAGCAGGAATAGGCCGAGCAGATATCCATTACATAAAATGTTGAATTGAAAACTTGAGATCCCAGTCTTCAAAATGCGTTCCTCGATTAGAATGGGCGAGCGAGAGAAAAATCTCATGGTCAAGGAATGTGACTTTACTCAAAACCACGAGAGTGTGAGATATTGTCTTTAAATTGATATTTTCTACTAAACACATTTTAACATCAGTACAAGCCAACAAGTTAAAGTCCCTGAGATACGCAGAATACACATTCTGGTCTCTCTTTTCTTATATTTATCTAAATATTTATTTTATTACAGATTTAGTTCTTAGTTTCCCCTAATCCAATCATTCATTAGCCTTAGCTTTACAAATCAATGATAGATTAGAGTAGGTTGACATTGGTCTCTGTGGGTTTGATAATCTTTTATATTACTTCGATATTTTTATACACTTGCGAACGCATCAAGTTTTTGGCGCCGTTGTCGGGGACCAGCAGTCAATATTGTTATTTTCGTTATTGCACCGTATAGACTAAGGCCCTCTAAACTTAATTACTATGTATCACTCAATTTTTTTCTATAACTCTCATTCCCAGTATTTCGAGGAATCACAAGAACCCCATAAATCCGACCTTGAAATACTGATGGAAGATTTCAATGCTTCACTAACTCACTCTTATCCAAATTACCTCTACAACTTCCAATCCCAACATTTTGAGGAGTCGCAAGAATCCCATAAATCTTATCTCAAATTATTACTGGAGGATTACAATGCGATGCTAACTTATCCTCAACCAAATTTCCTCTACAATCACCACACCCAATATTTTGAGGAGTCACAAGAATCCTAAAATTCCAATATCGAAACATTATTGGAGGATATAACTGTGACACTAAATCGCTCTAGGCTAGAAACTATGATGATGGAGCACTCTGTGGAAACACAAAATGTGATGCTAACTCACTTTGAGGAACCACATGAATCCCATAACTTCAGCCTCACAACATCAATGGAGGATTTCGATGCGATGCTAACTTACTCTAGGCTAGAATCTATGATAGAGCATTTAGTAGAGACACAAACTGTCCAAAATAAAGAGATAAGAAATCAAAGTCTTCAAAATATTGAAACCCTTAGGCAGCTGAACAATGCGGTTGAGTCCCTCACGACTCACAACATGGCCTTAGAGACCCAAATCTCCATGCTTGCACAAAATCCTCTAGGACCCTTCCCCGAGGAGCATGTGGATGTTGTAACAACCAGTAGTGAAAAACAAATCGAAAATCCTAAGGAGAGTGATAATGAGGTTGAAGAGAGTAATAATGAGGATGAGAAGAGTCCTGATGAAAAAAGAGTAGAGATTGAGAAAAATACACCGACGCCATCTGAAAGGGAGGTTATCGAAGAGGTAGAGAAAGAAACATCTATTGTTGTTCCTCCTTCCTATAACCCGCCTATTTCTTTTCTGCAAATATTTATGGAAGCTAATGTAGATGCTCAATCCAAAAGGTATATGGACAATATCCACACTAATTCACCTTTGTTTGAGGTCCCGCATAAAAAGAGAAAATCTGAGGACCATGAAACTAGGGAAATCATTAGTATTAAGAAGGGAAGGTTAAAATTCGAGATGGTGGATGAAATAACTAAGCCCAAACATGAAAAGCTAATACTCAAGATTGATCCAGAACCACCACCACAAGTTTAAAAGAATGAACCACCCTGTGATACGGTGGCAGAACCGGACTGTTTTGGAAATGCTAGTTTGCGTTTTGCGTTTGTGTTTGCAAAATGTCGCGGTAAGCAAGAGTCGCCACCGACTTTTATTTTATCCAACAAGGAAAGTAAAAAAGCACAGAAAAATTCCTTTTTTCGAGATTTTCTGAGTACGGGGGGTAGATTATAGAAAGGGAAGGTATTAGCACACTTTCTATCCATGGTTTTCCATGGGCTCTTAGGTACTTGCTCATCTTTTAAAATTGCTTCTGTGTTTGGGTGATTTGAAATTTTTTTGTTTTACTTCGATTTAACCCTTGCTTCTATCTTCAAGAGTGTTACGAAGTCATTTTGAAAACTTTGTTCGAAAAGAGTGTAAGTGTGGAAAAGTTTGTTGTTTTGAGCAAGTACCTACTAGCATCTACCTACTCGAAAAAGGGAATTGTTCTATGTTCGTTTCCTTTAGACATCGCTATCCTACTATTAGTGAGTAGGTAGCACCATCGTTGGAGTTGTAAGGGTCAATTCGAAAAGGGACGTACGACCACTAAAGCAATGTTAGGACGTCTTAGTAATAACCCTAATGTCTTAAGATAGTATTCGAGGCAACAATTCCGAGACGACCTTTCCGAACGGGACATTTGATCTTTTAGACAAAGAGCGACCACTAAAATATCCTATACTCAATGATCGTTTACCGAAGGCAACCGAAGTGGGAGTATACCCTAGGGGTGCGCATGTGCGAGTGATTCAATTTCAAGTTTATCTTTGCACATTTAGGGTTTGCTAACTGTTTTAATATTAGCATACATTCTTGTCACGCAACCCTATTACCATACATCTAACAGTTAATATTTGCGGAAATCAAAGTGCGAGAAATAAGCTACGCTATTACAAGGCTTCGGGTATTAATTACATAGCCAAAAAACCCGTCAAAAAAGATGAAAAGAAAAAAAGGTCTTAATTAATCTATTACATCCTGTGAGCAGTTACATCAATATGGTTAAAATAAATAAGCGCGATGAATCGAGAACGAGAGAGAAATAGGGTTTTGACCCCGTCTAACCTAATTGAAAGAAAAATTATTTTTGATTATTTTTAAGAAAAAGAATAAGGTTTTAAATTAAATACAAATCTAATTAGTAATTAAATTAAATTAAAGAAAATAATTTACATGACCTATTTTTGTATTTTGTTATTTTTAAGAAAAAGAAAATAGAATTTAAATTAAACTAAAACCCTAATTTTCTAATTGTTTTTTAATTTATTTACAAAAGGAATTAAAGTTGCCTAATAAATTAAATAAACTAATTAAATTAATTTTTTTGATAAAAAATAAACTAAATCTAATTGGATGACAAATTATTTTTTTATGATTTTTTTATAAAAGAATTAATTATTGTGTTAGTAAAATAATTTAAATGAAATAAATAAAGAAAATATAAAAGCAAAGAAAAAGAAAATGGGCCTGTAATCAGCAGATTGGGGGTGTCAAAAGAAATTCTGGGCCCAAAAGAAACTAATCCATGTTGACTTTCCAAGATTCCATGCTGCACTTTGACTGGGATGCATGATGGACCACCACATGATGACCTTTGGATTAAATCTGCTTCAGATTTAGTGGCTGCAATCTGATGGCACAAGGTAGCGTCTTGGCCTGTACAAGCACATGATTACGCAAGGAAAAATATTATTGAAGAATATGGGGGACCTGGGATTCGAACCCAGGTCCTATGGCCTTTTCCACTCACCTCCACACCAACTGAGCTACATGCGCGTGTTGTACATGAAATAATAATAAACAATAATATGTAAAACAAACATAATAAATAAAATCCGCGCAAAAATTCAAACGAAGCAATCAGGGGTTGCCACGCCATCGTCCCTGTCCTCTCTCCGTTGCTAAAAGGTCACTGACTTTTACCTACGGACAAACGTCTGTAACTATATGCCAACGATTTTCCAAAATCATCCTCAGGCACGATAAATGGAATCTAAAGGTATAGATCAACTCGCCTTGGCCTACTGAGCATCATGGTGCCCTTCTTGTGAACCAACTTCACCTGTATAAAAAGACCCTAAAACGAGACTAAGAACCCTAGCAATGGTGAATTCTGATATAGTCAACAAAAATGCAATTAATTGCTACCATGAGCTTGCCAACGTGTTAGGGATTCAGAATATGCTATTGAAACATGATAAAGATACAAGAATTTGGATAATCGAATTTGAAAAATATACCAAACCGTGATGATTATGCGTCCCGTTTCTGGGCTTATGAGGGCTGGCAAACGATTGAATCTGCTTCAGAGATGGTCCAGGAGTGGATTAGCTGCTTCAAATTGCCTTGAATCTTCCTCTAACTAGTAATTCGAACCAACACTTTTGAGTGGTTTTTTTGAATTCAGTTCTGACTTCTCACACCTCCAAACCTTGTTGTTTCTGGCTGCAATTGTTCACTATATACCAAAGGATGAATTAGGTTTACAAATATGATCTCAATCTTTGCCAATTATGATTTGTGATCTTGATTTGATTTCCATAAAATTCCTTCCAAAATAGGCCAAAATAAATCTTTTTGTTCCCCCCTATGCCTTGCACGATATAATTCACTTGCTAGCTGTATATGGGACCTGAAATGTGCACAAGATCTTGAAGTTTGAATGATTTGGATTTTTTCATGATTTGTTTTGATTTAAATTAATTTAATTGCAATAAAAATCAAAATAAATAGCAAAAATAAGATAAAGGCAAATGGGAAGATCTAGGGCTCGTGGACCATGCTACAAACTCAGAACAAGTGCAAAAAGTTAGGCCCATTTGAAAAAAATTGCAATTTGAGGCACTTTTGACTTTTGGCAATTTTGCAAAAAAGGTCAACTTCACCAATACATAACTTCTTCAATTTTGACTCTTTGAAGGTGTTTTGTGTCTTTTTAGAAAGCTTGAGATGTCCTCTAAGCAACCCGTTTTGTCTCATATCAATTGAGTCTTCCATGTTCATGTATGAAGCTTTGACAAAAAAAGGTACTTTTGTTGACTTTTCAAAATGACCTATAATGTCCAAATTCATAACTTCTTGTGAGTGCATATTTTGAACTTGGGAGATGAATATGAATTGTAGGGAATTTCATACTATTCAAAATGAGCTTTGGATGGGTCATTTCTCATAAATTATGAGAAAGTTATGCTTGGTCAAAGTTGAGTTGACTTTTCCTACAAAACCCTAATTTAGCAACTTTTGGGTTTTGATGAATTGTGAGCAATCCTTGATGAATCATGATCAACCCTTGATCAAATGATGAATCATACTTAAAAATGATAATGTTGACAAAAAAATTTGAAGTTTGACTGGATGTGGGCCATAGTTGACTTTTGCCCTAGCACAGTCGATTTTCAGGCCTTTGAGCAATTGACTGAGCAAACTTTCTCTGCAAGGCTTGAAACTTGACATGGATGATCTTGAAAACATATTAGTACAATGGTGAGCATTTGAGACCCTTTGGACTCACACATCTTTATGCAACATGAAACCCTAATTTTGAGGTAGACTGCCTTAGGAGAGAGTTTTGTCTAGTCAACTCTTGGACTTCCTTGAGAAATTTGAGGACCTCACTTGAAATGTATTGAGAAATATGGGAGGGAAAATTTTGGGGTACAACAGCTTCCCCTGTTCAATCTTCTTAAGCCTGAGGATGTAGATTGGCTTGTCTGCCTTTCGTGATCCGAGGGTTGGAGATGATTGAACACTAGAGTGCCCAGAAATTTGCACTCGCATGAAGTGGCACTTGTCTCGCGACATCGGAAATGGGCTTATAGATTCCATTTGAAGATTGATGAAGGAGGGTGGGCTTAAAGATGCCATCCGAAGAAGTGTCGATCGCATAAGAGATTCCTTAGCGAGAGCTTATATACTTGTTGTTGAGGAGGATTCCGCTGGGGAATACTGGTCTTTGTCTTGAGAAAAGTGGAATTTTAGGAGCTTCGATCGTCCGTTATTCTACTAGGGAATAGTCTTTTGGTCGAAGAGGTGACAATGAACTACTATCTGGTCGTGATCCAGGCTTCATAGTGATAAGATCGACTACTATCTGGTTGTAATCCAGGCTTTACAGTGGCTTACTGAGGTGATGAGATTAAACTTGCTATCTGGTCGTAATACGGGCTTTGCGGTTTCTCAATTCTTATCTGGTCGTAATCCAGGATTCAGAAGGAATTAAGTTGTTATCCGGTCGTATCCGGGCTTCAACTTGACCTTAGGGCATACTAATATCCGGTCGACTCCGGGCTTCTTAGTAGTTGTCCAGGTAAAACTGCTATTTGATCGAAATCCAAGCTTCACGGTGTCTTGTACCGCTATCTGGTCGTAATCCAGGCTTCACGATCTAATATACCATTATCTGGTCAAATCTAGGCTTCATGGTGTTCGGGGAAATCAAGATATTATTCGGTCGAATCCGGGCTTCATAACTTGAATTAAAGATATACCACTATCTGGTCGTAATCC
Source organism: Vicia faba (assembly GCA_948472305.1). Lineage (NCBI taxonomy): Eukaryota > Viridiplantae > Streptophyta > Magnoliopsida > Fabales > Fabaceae > Vicia > Vicia faba. The sequence continues at coordinate 1,411,868,695 of OX451741.1, read as the reverse complement.
AAGCTTCGTAGTATTCTTGGCTGTTATCTGGTCGTTTTCCAGGCTTCACAGCATCTTCTACCATTATCTGGTCGAGTCCAGGCTTCATGGCATCTTGTATTGGTATCTGGTCGTAATCCAGGCTTCACAATAACTTTGTTAAGCGGCTATCCGGTCGACTCCGGGCTTCACGGCTTGTGTTTATGACATACCACTATCTGGTCATAATCCAGGCTTCATGGTGTCTTTGTATTGCTATCTGGTCGTAATCCAGGCTTCACATTAACTTGCTGGGGATTAAACTATTATCCAGTCGAATCCGGGCTTCATAGCTTGTGATAAACCACTATTTGGTCGTAATTCAAGCTTCGCGGTATTCTAATATTGTTATCCGATTGTTCTCCGGGCTTCACAATATGATGGAGGAATCAAGATACTATCTGGTCGAATTCGGGCTTCATAACTTGAACTTTGTGAGGATTTGATTGTATCTTTTCCTGAAAGGTAAAGAGTTAGTCGTATGTAACGCCATGATGCATGACATGTATTGAGCAATGATGTTCTCAAAATAAATGAGATTGTATGGTATGATGCATATGCATGTGCCATGATGTATGGAAATGTGATGTTTTCTAGCTGGGGAAAATAAATCCCGGACCGCTGCTGGAGAATAAAACGAGTTTCGCTTGCTGAGGACGACGACTGAAGATGATTTGAGAATATATTGGCAGGATAATAATTCTGTTGGAGAATAAACTGGTGAAAGAATGACTCTGTGGGGAAGAGAGATACTCTGTCAGAAGGTCCACTAATTTGGAGAAATACTCTCGGTTGTGGATGAATTGCCGTTGCTGGTGATGATGAACTCTGTCGGGGATAAAATTTCTGTTTGTGGAAGAAATAAATTCCACTGGGGATGGTCTTCCATTGTTGGTGATAGATGAATTCTGCTTGGGGAGAACTAACACCACTGTTTTTAGATATTTTTTACTCTGCGGGGAGTGAATTCATTTTAGTCTAATTCTTCAGCTGGGTCTATCCCTACACCTGGTGGATAGAGCAACTGTAAGGTTTGGACATTTCTTGTTTTCCCCTGTTCCTGAAATTACCGGTAATCGTCTTTTGTTTCGAATGTACATATTTATGAGCAGTAGTTATTGTCCAATGCATATATAAAAAATGAATCATTGGATGCTCTTGCAAAACAAAACAGAAAAAGAAAACACAAATTTGAAATTTATTGTAAAAATGAATTGTATTGATTTTGAAGTTGGCCTGTAATAGGCGTTTTTGTACAAGAGGCTGACGTCCTAGTAAGAGAACGCCGCCGAAGGACAGAATTTATACAATTTGTGAAAAACAAATAAAAACAGTTATGTGAACAATCCCACTGGGTTCCAACTCTACTATTGCCTTTATGTCTTCGAGCGTCTCATCACTTTGCTACTTGATTGAAGGTGAATCAGGTTGATTGGCGTCGTCTGAGCTTGATAGTTGATACCGAAGTCTGGTTGCAAGATGATTCAATGAGACATAGTGTTACGCTTTGATCCCTAATTTTTGCCTGGACCGCCTTTTCAGGTTTTCAGTCCATCGGGATACCCTTTTTTTTCCCAAGCCGCCTTTTCAGGTTTTCGACTTGTCGGGTGTACAGATTTTTTCATTTTCATCCCTTACTTTTGCCCGAACCCTATTGGTTCACCGGGAAGCCCTTATTTTTTCCTAGGCCAGTCGACCTAGCGGGTCCTTGATTATGCGTAGTATTTTTTCACTATGTTTGCATTGACGGGGTGAGGAAGGTCGTCACCATCCATGGTGGTTAGAATCATAGCTCCTCCCGAGAAAATGTTCTTAACCACAAATGGCCCTTTGTATGTGGGGGTCCATTTTCCCCTGGGATCACCTTGCGGCAGTATAATGCGTTTGATCACCACATCCCCGACTTGATACTCTTGTCGTCTGACTTTCTTGTTAAATGCCTTGATCATTCGCTTTTGGTACGTCTGACCATGACAAATAGCAGTAAGTCTCTTCTTGTCGATTAGATTCAGCTGATCAAGTCGGGTCTGGATCCAGTCGTCCTTGCTCAAACCTGCATCCTTCATAATCCGAAGAGAGGGTATCTGGACTTCGATAGGCAGGACCGCCTCCATGCCATACACCAAAGAGTAGGGTGTTGCCCTTGTTGACGTTCGTGCTGAGGTGCGGTACCCATGAAGAGCGAATGGTAACATCTCATGCCAGTCTTTGTATGTCACCGTCATCTTCTGCACAATCTTCTTGATGTTCTTATTAGCCGCTTCAACAACCCCATTCATCTTCGGCCGGTAAGGAGAAGAGTTGTGATGTTGTATCTTAAACTGTTTGCAGAGCTCGGTGATCATCGTGTTGTTGAGATTTATACCATTGTTAGTAATGATCCTCTCTGGTACACCGTATCGACAGATCAGATTGTGTCGGATGAACCACGCCACGACGTTCTTGGTCACTGTAGCAAAAGAAGCTACTTCAACCCACTTCATAAAATAATCAATAGCCACCAGAATGAAATGATTCCCGTTGGACGCAGTAGGTCTGATCACGCCAATCATATCGATGCCCCACATTGCAAAAGGCCAAGGTGCCGTCAAAACATTCAGAGGAAGTGGAGGTACATGCACCTTATCAGCATAGACTTGGCACTTATGACAGGTCCGAGAATTCTGATAACAATCGGCTTCCATAGTAGACCAATAATATCCTGCCCGTAGGATTTTCTTCGCCATGGTATGTCCACTGTAGTGAGTTCCGAAGGTGCCTTCATGTAACTCTGCCATAATTCTTTCTGCTTCGTTCTTGTCCACACACCGCGGTAAGGTTGAGTCATGGTTGCGCTTGTAAAGGATACCATTACTGATGAAGAACTTCGCCGCGAACCTCCTCATAAACTTCTTATCATTAACAGATGCACCCTCGGGGTACTCTTGAGCCTCAAGATACCTCTTTACCTCGTGAAACCAAGGTTTATCTTCTACCTCTTCAGTCTCAATATCACAGCAATGTGCGGGTTCATCCAACCTTTCAATGGTAATCTGGGGAGCTTCATTATCCCACCTGACCTTGAACATAGAAGACATAGTAGCTAGCGCGTCCGCTAGCTGATTCTCCTCTCTGGGGAAATGTTCAAAGGTTACCTCCTTGAAGTGCGGAAGCAACGTCAATATATACTCTTTGTAAGGAATAAGATTTGGACGCTTCGTATCCCACTTGCCTTTGATCTGACTGATCACGAGAGCAGAATCTCCTAACACACTCAAAAACTTAATCCTCAGGTCCATAGCAGCTCGAAGACCCATGATGCATGCTTCATACTCCGCCATATTGTTGGTGCAGTTAAAACATAGTCGGGCGGTGAACGAAGTATGACAGCCTTCAGGAGATATAATCACGGTGCCAATGCCATTACCTAATGCGTTCAAGGCTCCATCAAAATACATAGACCATTGGGATCCTTCCTCAGGTCCTTCATCCGGTCCAGGTTCTTCACATTCGGTCACCAACATGATGTTCTCATCCAGGAACTCGAAATTCATAGACTGGTAATCATCCACAGCCTGATGCGCCAAATGATCTGCCAACACAATTCCCTTAATTGCTTTTTGGGTTGTGTATTGGATGTCATACTCAGTTAAGATCATCTTCCATCTTGCTATTCGTCTGGACAAGGCAGGCTTTTCGAAGATATACTTGATTGGGTCCATCTTTGATATCAACAGGGTAGTGTGAGTCAGCATATACTGTCTCAGCCAGCGAGCAACCCATGCCAAAGCGCAGTAAGTTTTCTCAAGCAACGAGTATCGGGTCTTGCAGTCGGTAAACTTTTTTCTAAGGTAGTAAATAGCATGCTCTTTTCGGCCAGACTCATCATGCTGCCCCAGCACGCACCCCATTGAGTTGTCCAACACTGTCAAGTATAAGATCAAAGGTCTTCCTTCGACTGGAGGCATCAGAATTGGTGGCTCTTGGAGATATTCTTTGATCCTTTTGAAGGAAGTCTGGCACTCATCATTCCACTTTACCACCTGATCTTTCTTCAGCAGCTTGAAGATCGGCTCACAAGTAGCAGTCAGATGTGAAATGAATCGGGAAATGTAATTCAGACGTCCCAAGAAGCCTCTAACTTCCTTTTCTATGCGGGGAGCCGGCATCTCCTGTATAGCCTTTACCTTTGCAGGATCCACTTGTATGCCTTTATCACTAACAACGAAACCCAGTAGCTTACCAGACCTTACCCCGAAGTTGCACTTGTTCGGGTTTAATCTCAGCTTGTACATCTTCAAACTGTCGAACAGTTTCTGGAGATGGTCGAGGTGTTCTTCTTCATTCTGGGACCTTACGATCATGTCATCAACGTAAACCTCAATCTCATGGTGAATCATGTCATGGAACAAAGCGACCATGGACGCTGATACGTTGCCCCAGCATTCTTCAACCCGAAAGGCATCACCTTGTAACAGAAGGTACCCCACTGCGTAACAAAAGTTGTCTTCTCCATATCCTCGGGAGCCATTTTAATCTGATTGTAACCAGAGAAACCATCAATGTAGGAGAAGACCTTATGTTGTGCGGTGTTGTCGACCAAAACATCGATGTGAGGCAGAGGGAAATCATCCTTGGGGCTTGCCCTATTCAAATCTCTATAATCTACACACATACGTACCTTACCATCCTTCTTCGGCACCGGAACCACGTTGGCAACCCATTGTGGGTAAGAAGTGACAGCTAGAAATCCAGCGTCAAATTGTTTCATGACCTCAACTTTGATTTTCTCAGACATTTCGGGGCGTATACGGCGAACCTTCTGCTTTACCGGAGGATAGTCTTTAGTTGGCAGGTGGTGTACCATAATATCAGTGTCTAAACCAGGCATATCTTTGTAAGACCTGGCGAAGATCTCAACATAGTCGGGTAGCATCTGTATCAACCGTTGCTTAACACTAGGCTCCAGATTTGCACCTATCTTGACCTCTTTCTTGTCTTCCTCCATACCCAAATTTACCGATTCCACTGGCTCTTCATGAGGCTGTATGGCCCTCTCTTCCTGTAGCAGCAATCTAGCAAGTTCCCCCAGCACTTCACAATCATCCTCTCTTTCGTGCTCGGCTTGGTTGATCAGATTTTCGAAGTCATGACTAGCAGTAGCAGAATCGTTATCAATGGGATCCAGAGTGGATGTGGATCTGCATTATGATATGTGAGTGTGTGTGAGAAAATAGCTATTTTGATAAAGTGCGAGATAGAAAAGAAAAACAAGGAGCGCAAAATTTGTAATGCAAGAAAACGTCCAATGCTTTATTTATGATATATGAAAATGACAAATAATAAGCCCTCACAAACAAAAGCCAAGGTGCCTCGGGCAAGGCACCGAGTCGTAAAGTTTCAAATTGTCTGTTACAAGTCTCAAAACAAAATTTTATTACTGTGTAATAAAAGAAACGGGCATGAAGTCCTTCGTCGTCCAGTTGTTCAAGCCACCGTTGGTAGTCGGGAAAATCCAGCTGTCAACATTCGGGTTCTCATCATCAGCATCTTCTGTGGCGGAGACAACCTCAATAGCATTGATTCCCAAGCCATGTTTGGGCATGGGTACAGTTATGACGTTGGGTTTCTCTGGAGCGTCAAACTCGACCTCTTTAGCTTCAATCAAATCTTGCACTTTATTCATCAAAGCCCAGCAGTTATTCGTATCATGGCCCGGGCTATCAGAGTGATAGGCACAGCGGGCGTTTGGATTATATAGCGGAGATGTGGTGCTGGGATTCTTCGAGGCTTCCCTCAGGGTTGCCAGATTGGTTTTCAACAATTATGGTAGAATCTGGGACAAAGTCATATTAAGACGAGTCTAATGTCTTTGTGGCCTCTCCATTCTTTGCTAATTGTTGCATTATGGGGAAACGGTGGGTCTTGATATTACTACCGCATTCACTGTTTGACGGTGCTCAGGTTGGTTTTGGCTCCTCGAACTGTAGACTGCACTACCTTCTTTCTTACTAGCAAAAGGCTTCTTTACCGTACTGGATGACGCATCCTTCTATATCTTGCCGCTTCTGATACCAGCTTCTACTCTCTCTCCAGTCAGAATCAATTCAGTAAACCCAGATGACGAACTACCGATCAGATGATTGAAAAATGGACCATACAACATCCCTAGAAACATATCAACCAACTCCCTTTCAGACAAAGGGGGTTGGACTCTTCCAGCCAGATCTCTCCATTTCTGAGCATAGTCCTTAAAGCCTTCGCTTGCACCCATGGACATACCCTGAAGCTGAGTACGAGTGGGAGAAAGGTCGGTATTATACTGGTACTGTTTGTAGAAAGCAGCAGCAAGGTCGGTATTATACTGGTACTGTTTGTAGAAAGCAGCAGCAAGGTCCTCTCAGTTGCGGACATTAGCTCCTTCCAATTGATAAAACCATTCAAGTTGAGTCCCTGACAAACTATCTTGAAAGAAGTGTACCCACAGATTCCTATCAGCAGTGTAAGGTTGAATTTTTCTGACGTATGAGCGGAGATGGAGTGTTGGAAAGGATACTCCATCGTACTTAGCAAAAACTGGAGCTTTGAACTTGTGAGGGATCACCACCCCCGATGCTAGTCCCAAATCTCCGAAATCCAACCCAGGAACCTTCTGAATCTCCATAGCACTTAGACGGTCCTCAAGTTGTTTGTACCTATCCTCAGCAGGAGGATGTTGTTCATCATCAAAGTCAGTATCATTATCAGAGACCACATGACTAAGACCTTTTTCTTCTTCTTGATTCTCTCCTCCTTTGGATGAATGAGACAGATCAGCTTCCTCTCACAACCTATTCCCAAACCGGTGACCCATATTCAGAAGAACCACCTTCTTCTTCTTCTTCTTCTTTTCCTTCTTCAGGATGAGAGTCTTCAAATCTTGTTGCCCTTTAGCCAAGTTCAAGAACATCTCTTGGAATTGGGCATTCTGAGCCTGAAGAGCTTTGATGGCTTGATCGTTAGGCATTTCAGAAGACATTTTGTGCTGAAATAAACAGCGAAGAAGATGAGAAACCTGTAATGGTACCTGTAATGAGGTGCATGATAATGGAATGCGTATGAAATGATTTCAAAGACTTTGGTAGATTTAAATTTGTAAAATAAAAATAAAACACACTTTATTAGATTAACTTGTTAAAATGTTTAACAATTCCTTTAAGGCGTTATAAAAGAAATAACTGAAAAACAAATCTAAACTAGAAACAATAAAAGACATCAGAACTCCCATGGTCGTTTCTCCTTCATGTTGACGTAGTCATTGATTGTCCTTTCATTCTCAAGTTGCCTCGTGAGCTTCAAGATCTTCCTTTCTTTCTCATGATACTTCTCCCGGTAGGTATCCCTCTCTTCCCTTAACTGAATCCAGGATCTCTTCAGTGCCCCAAGATCATTAGGCATGTATGGATAAAGGACCGTATAAGGAACACCTTCTTCATTGGTATGCTCCACAATCACTGGCAGCACAGCTTCATAGGGCATCCCAAGCTTCTGATCTCGAGCTCGGACCCACTGGAGATAAGGTTTCATAGGGAGAGAAGTCTTTGGTGCTAGCTCATGAGGGTCAGACCGGTTCACCATGCCCCAAGCTCGTATGAACCTTCGGCGATGCTCATTAGTGTCTTCCTTGTAGTCAAAGGCAATATCTTAAAGAAGTAGCTCATGGGGACCGTCTCTCCTAGCGCGACCAAATTGTCGTAAAGCCAAACAAGGACTGTAGGTTATTCCTCCTCTGATTCCAAGCAACGGGACATTAGGGTATCCTCCACGTCGATCAATGACAGCAACCTTTTCCATATCTTTAGAACTCCAAAGAATGTCCGTATGGGCAAGGGACATTATCCTGTAGGACCAACCCAAACCTTCTTCATTCTTCAGCATGGACTTAGGGAGGTGCGAAATAAACCACCTCGATAGAAACGGAATACAACACATAAGAGTCCCTCTTCTTCGCACAGTACGAGTATAGAGGGCATGTAGGATATCACCCAGAAGAGTAGGCACAGGATTGCGGGACAGGAAGATCTTAACCGCATTCACATTTATGAAGGAATCTGGATTCGGGAAAAGAACCAAGCCGTAGATGAGGAGATCCAAGATGTCTTCAAAAGCCTGAAAATCCAAGTTGTCCCAGAACTGTTAAGCTTGATCATCAGAAACTTAGCCAAGAAACCTTTAACCCTGCTCCGTGTCTCCCAGTTGGATACTACATCAGTCCTTTTTAGATGTAAAGCTGAAGCAATGTCCTCAGGTCTGGGAACCTCTTCCAAACCTGTGAAGGGTGTCTGCTCGAGGATGGATATGCCCAGTAAATAAGAAAACTCCCCCAAAGTGGGGACTAGCTGATAATCCGAGAAGGTGAAACAATGATGCACCGGATCGAAGAACTGGAAAAGCACACTCATCATCTTCTCATCAAACTTTGAGGTAACCAAGCTAAGAAGTTGACCATGTCTCCTAATGAATGAAGAAGTATCATAAATCTTCGAGGCTAAATCTTTGAGTTGAGAAGATATTTGCACAAAGTTAACCCGGATGGTGTTTCTGCGCATAGAAGCCATAATCTGCAAAACAGAACAAAGATAAATCCCCTCGGTCTTTTAAATGGTTAGTGTAATGAAGTATGCATGTTATGTTATGATGTATGATGTCATGGTAAAGCACACAACAGGTATAGCAGACATGGTAAAGGCAAACAAGTCATGCAGGAGCCCTTAAGTTTCAGGCTTGCATGGGGTCTAGGTACTACCCTCTTGAGGTTCAGTTGGTTTCAACCTGTCCTAATAATAGTAACCGGGTTCTAGAGGTTCTCAATATCACTGACCATCCTCCATCGGTCATGGTTTCAGCTCATGCAATCTTTTCTTGCGTCCGGAACTATCTCGAGAGTATGGTCTCAATGAGTGTAGTATCGAGTATCAACCAGTTCTCAGCTCTATACCGAGGCCGGCAATCTTACTACTTCCTATGGCCAAGTTGGTCAATTATAGGTTCTAAGGTCAGTTGATGCTTAACGACACACATAGCAGCCCCGTATTCTCCTTGTTTCTCCACAAGGGATACCGGTACCAACCAATGTGCCACATCAATGTAGCTACTGCTTCAACCGTATCGGTCTACGCCGTACAGTTCTATCACAGTTTATTGCTACTTACCTAAAAGGTGTCCCCCAGATCCGGGTTAGGATCTATAGTAACTCCAATACAAAGCTCACAAAAATAAAGCAATCAAATCAAACAATAGAAGCAAATATGATGAACTAATCCTAAGGTATACCCCACTTATAATTCCCCAGCAGAGTCGCCAGTTCTATGATACGGTGGCAGAACCGGACTATTTTGGAAATGCTGGTTTGCGTTTTGCATTTGTGTTTGCAAAATGTTGCAGTAAGCATGAGTCGCCACCAACTTTTATTTTATCCAACAAGGAAAGGAAAAAAGCACAGAAAAATTCCTTTTTTCGAGATATTTTGAGTACGGGGGGTAGATTATAGAAAGGGGAGGTATTAGCACCCTTTCTATCCATGGTTTTCCATGGGCTCTTAGGTACTTGCTCATCTTTTAAAATTGCTTCTGTGTTTGGGTGATTTGAAAAAAATTTGTTTTACTTCGATTTAACCCTTGCTTTTGTCTTCAAGAGTGTTACGAAGTCGTTTTGAAAACTTTGTTCGAAAAGAGTGTAAGTGTGGAAAAGTTTGTTGTTTTGAGCAAGTACCTACTAGCATCTACCTACTCGAAAAAGGGAATTGTTCTATGTTCGTTTCCTTTAGACAGCACTATCCTACTATTAGTGAGTAGGTAGCACCATCGTTGGAGTTGTAAGGGTCAATTCGAAAAGGGACGTACGATCACTAAAGCAATGTTAGAACGTCTTAGTAATAACCCTAATGTCTTAAGATCGTATTTGAGGCAACAATTCTGAGGCGACCTTTCCGAATGGGACATTTGATCTTTTAGACAAAGAGCGACCACTAAAATATCCTATACTCAATGATCGTTTACCGAAGGCAACCGAAGTGGGAGTATACCCTAGGAGTGCGCATGTGCGAGTGATTCAATTTCAAGTTTATCTTTGCACATTTAGGGTTTACTAACTGTTTTAATATTAGCATACATTCTTGTCACGCAACCCTATTACCATACATCTAACAGTTAATATTTGCGGAAATTAAAGTGTGAGAAATAAGCTACGCTATTACAAGGCTTCGGGTATTAATTACATAGCCAAAAAACCCGTCAAAAAAGATAAAAATAAAAAAAAAGGTCCTAATTAATCTATTACATCCTATGAGCAGTTACGTCAATATGGTAAAAATAAATAAGCGCGATGAATCGAGAACGAGAGAGAAATAGGGTTTTGACCCCGTCTAACCTAATTGAAAGAAAAATTATTTTTTATTTTTTTTAAGAAAAAGAATAAGGTTTTAAATTAAATACAAATCTAATTAGTAATTAAATTAAATTAAAGAAAATAATTTACATGACCTATTTTTGTATTTTGTTATTTTTAAGAAAAAGAAAATAGAATTTAAATTAAACTAAAACCCTAATTTTCTAATTCTCTTTAATTTATTTACAAAAGGAATTAAAGTTACCTAATAAATTAAATAAACTAATTAAATTAATTTTTTTGATAAAAAATAAACTAAATCTAATTGGATGACAAATTATTTTTTTATGATTTTTTGATAGAAGAATTAATTTTTGTGTTAGTAAAATAATTTAAATGAAATAAATAAAGAAAATATAAAAGCAAAGAAAAAGAAAATGGGCATGTAATCAGCAGATTGGGGGGGTGTCAACAGCAATTCTGGGCCCAAAAGAAACTAATCCACGTTGACTTTCCAAGATTCCATGCTGCACTTTGACTGGGATGCATGATGGACCACCACATGATGACCTTTGGATTAAATCTGCTTCAGATCTAGTGGCTGCAAGCTGATGGCACATGGTAGGGTCTTGGCCTGTACAAGCACATGATTATGCAAGGCAAAATATTATTGAAGAATATGGGGGACCTGGGATTCGAACCCAGGTCCTATGGCCTTTTCCACTCACCTCCACACCAACTGAGCTATATGCGTGTGTCGTACATGAAATAATAATAAACAATAATATGTAAAACAACCAGAATAAATAAAATCCGCGCGAAAATTCAAACGAAGCAATCAGGGGTTGCCACGCCATCATCCCTGTCCTCTCTCCAATGCTAAAAGGTCACTGACTTTTACCTACGGACAAACGTCCATAACTATATGCCAACGATTTTCCAAAATCATCCTCAGGCACGATAAATGGAATCTAAAGGTATAGATCAACTCGCCTTGGCCTGCTGAGCATCATGGTTCCCTTCTTGTGAACCAATTTCACCTGTATAAAAAGATTCTAAAACGAGACCAAGAACCCTAGCAATGGTGAATTCTGATATAGTCAACAAAAATGCAATTAATTGCTACCATGAGCTTGCCAACGTGTTAGGGATTCAGAATATGCTATTGAAACATGATAAAGATGCAAGAATTTGGATAATCGAATTTGAAAAATATACCAAACCGTGATGATTATGCGTCCCGTTTCTGGGCTTATAAGGGCTGGCAAACGATTGAATCTGCTTCAGAGATGGTCCAGGAGTGGATTAGCTGCTTCAAATTGCCTTGAATCTTCCTCTAACTAGTAATTCGAACCAACACTTTTGAGTGATTTTTTTGAATTCAGTTCTGACTTCTCACTCCTGCAAACCTTGTTGTTTCTGGCTGCAATTGTTCACTATATACCAAGGGATGAATTAGGTTTACAAATATGATCTCAATCTTTGCCAATTATGATTTGTGATCTTGATTTGATTTCCATAAAATTCCTTCCAAAATAGGCCAAAATCAATATTTTTGTGCCCACCTATGCCTTGCACGAATTGATTCACTTTCTAGCTGTATATGGGACCTAAAATGTGCACAAGATCTTGAAGTTTGAATGATTTGGATTTTTTCATGATTTGTTTTGATTTATATTGATTTAATTGAAATAAAAATCAAAATAAATAGAAAAAATAAGATAAAGACAAATGGGAATATCTAGGGCTCGTGCACCATTCCACAAACTCAGGACAAGTGCAAAAAGTTAGGCCCATTTGACAAAAATTGCAATTTGAGGCACTTTTGACTTTTGGCAATTTTGCAAAAAAGGTCAACTTCACCAATACATAACTTCTTCAATTTTGACTCTTTGAAGGTGTTTTGTGTCTTTTTAGAAAGATTGAGATGTCCTCTAAGCAACCCTTTCGGTCTCATCTCAATTGAGTCTTCCATGTTCATGTATGAAGCTTTGACAAAAAAGGTGTTTTGTTGACTTTTCAAAATGACCTATAATGTCCAAATTCGTAACTTCTTGTGAGTGAATATTTTGAACTTTGGAGATGAATATGAATTGTAGGTAATTGCATCCTCTTCAAAATGAGCTTTGGATGGGTCATTTCTCATAAAGTATGAGAAAGTTATGCTTGGTCAAAGTTGAGTTGACTATTCCTGCAAAACCCTAATTTAGCAACTTTTGGGTTTTGATGAATTGTGAGAAATCCTTGATGAATCATGATCAAACCTTGAGAAAATGATGAATCATACTTTAAAATGAGAATGTTGACAAAAAATTTGAAGTTTGACTGGATGTGGGCCACAGTTGACTTTTGCCCTAGCAAAGTCGATTTTCAGGCCTTTGAGCAATTGACTGAGCAAACTTTCTATGCAAGGCTTGAAACTTGACATGGATGATCTTGAGAACATATTAGGACATTGGTGAGAATTTAAGACCCTTTGGACTCATACATCTTGATGTAACATGAAACGCTAATTTTGAGGTAGACCGCCTTAGGAGAGAGTTTGTCTAGTCAACTCTTGGACTTCCTTGAGAAATTTGAGGACCTCACTTGAAATGTATTGAGAAATATGGGAGGGCAAATTTTTGGGTACAACACACCCCATCGAAGAAAGAAAAGAAAAGTTGAAGGATATGTGAGATGGCTTGATAAGTGGCTATGGAAACCAAAGACGATTAAAATTTTGACTGAGGAGTCATTCTCAAGAAAATCACCATGAGTGTTGACACTCTTGAGTCGTAGAGCTATCGACGTTAAAAGAAGTGTCGTGTGGGAGGCAACCCACGAATTTTAATTTAATATTTTTGCTTTTGTTTGAGTTTGCAGAAAATAAAGATATCGATCGCTTGGCACCTGTCAGTTGCATGTAGGCAACTATCGAGGCGAGCATTGATTAGGTTCTTATTCCTTTTCCCACTTTTTACTAAAACATTGAGGATAATGTTTGGTTTAAGTGCGGGGGAGGAACTTTACCACTTTCCATTTATCGCTTCTTATTATGATTTATTATTTTCTAGTTTATTTCATGTTTTTAAGATTTTATCTATCTCCAATAATTGGTCGAGTCATTGCATATGATGTCAAGTATATATGTCTGTTTTTCAATTGTTACTGAATTTCCCCGAATTTTTAAAATTTTGACCTCCAACAACAATTTTCTTGTTGATGCATGGCACACACACTCTTAAAGTATATAGGTTGTCACACTTTAGGTTATGTTAGAGAGACTTAGGAAAGTTTTGATAAAATCGATATTGTTATGACACCCTAAACCCCCTCATTATGTGATATCAATTTGGGTACCCATTATATCGAGACCTTAGGCTCAAGTTTTGAAAGTAGCTCTTAAGTAGTTTATAGCAGTCAACACCATCTTAAACACAAACTACATAGGGAGTCAATGAATATAAGTGAATGATCCCAAAAATTCTAAAGAATTATTTGCCATTATAATAAAACAACCCGTCGTTAGTTGGCCCAGAGGTGTCTGGTGCTGATCTTGGTAGGGAGGACTACGGTCCGATCCTCCGCAAATATGACTGGTTAAATAAAAGGGGTTACCAAACTTATGTACCAGAACCCCGAGAAAAGGATCATAGTCACTAACAGATTTCCCTACTATGTGCGTGTACGGATAACATGCTTAATGTGATTGCGCTTGAATGAAAAGAGTGGGGAAAAAACGGGAGATATAGGTTGAACTATAATTTCATATTCGAATTGGTTTGCATAAAGAGGGAGTATTTGAAAATTGTGTCATTACGGTGTCCTTGGTATTGAACATTTAGTACCTATTGATCTAACATTAGCCTAGCAGCCACGTACGATTAGGAGTCGTGTTGTGTCCTTGTTTCAAATCGCGCTTAATCATTTATTTTTACTGTTTTGGTCGATTGCTTGAGGACAAGCAATAGTTTAAGTGTGGGGGTATTTGATAACACGAGATTATATCATATTTTCGACTTGATTCACATGCACTTTTATATTTTTTTTCATTCATTTTATCTTGTTATGCTGGTATATCTATTTCCTTTCAGGTATTTATATCCCACAAGGTTTGCATGAGAAAAGAGGAAGAAATGGCAAAGAAATGAGATGAAAATCACATTGTAGCAGAAAAATAGCAGGAAAATGCATGACAGAAGACTGTGACGGTCGCCACAACCTTCATTCCAGTCGCCATGCCTTGAGAATATGTGTTCCCCTCGGCACACATGATGTTACGGTCGACACATGTTTAAAATATGTGTGACACAACACACAATTCCTGTCATGATCTCAACGTTATCTCCATGTCTCCAATGAAGCTCCATTTTCTCCATTTCACCCACTCACCCCCATGATTTTCTCAACTTCTCCAACCATGATCTCCACTACTTGCCACATGAATCACAAAGTAACTTCCATGAGTTCTGACTATAAAAAGGGTCGAGCATTCATTTTTTTGGATTATCCAAGTTTTGTGCGCAGATTATTATTCTTAGTTTTTAGGCAGAAAAGTTTACCATGTAAAAGTGATAGTTTCTCACATCGAGGAACTACCACACCATTAGTTTTAGGCCTACAATTTATGTACTCTTGGATCACAATCTTTCTGATATTATTTCAAAGCTTTATTCAAGTTTCAAGATTTATTTCGTTCGTAGTTTTATTTAAGTTTATTTCATCTGCTTTACTTCCAGGTTTATTTATTTGCAATTATTTTAGTTTCTTGTTCTTATAATATTTTTTATCATTACAAATTTAAATATGCATATGTGTATGGTTAATAATTATAATTGCATTTTTTGTTTCTTTAAGTATGTCCGACTAAATTATTTAGAGTCCGGTATGTGAGAACCATCGTCTCCGATGGGACTCGGTAACGAATGTTGGTTTAATATTTAATTTAGAAATTATGATTTGGTCTTTGTTTTTAAACTTAATTTAAATAGCCTTGTCACGAGAGTGAGTGGTTACTTAACACGATTTTGCCACGAGAGTGGGAAATTAAGGTTCGAGCCGGAACTGCGAGAGCGTGGGGGTCAAACCGGATAGTAAAAACTAGGCATTAATCATAAACACAGCGAGAGCGCTTTAGGATTAATTAGAACTTGTTCAGTCTTCAAAATGCGTTCCTAGATTAGAATGGGCGAGCGAGAGAAAAATCCCATGGTCAAGGAATGTGACTTTATTCAAAACCACGAGAGTGTGAGATATTGTCTTTAAATTGATATTTTATACTAAACATATTTTTAACATCAGTACAAGCCAACGAGTTACAGAGTCCCTGAGATACGCGGAATACACCTTCGGTCTCTCTTTTCTTATATTTATCTAACTATTTATTTTATTTCAGTTTTAGTTCTTAGTTTCCCCTAATCCAATCATTCATTAGCCTTAGCTTTATAAAGCGACGATAGATTACAGCAGGTTGACATTGGTCTCTGTGGGTTCGACAATATTTTATATTACTTCGATATTTCCGTGCACTTGCGGACGTATCATGATCCACTCGGGTTGTGACTTGGACTGTGTTACAAAGTTGTAATCTCTATTATTGTTCTCCTTGAAGCTTTTAAGAAAGAGGTAGTATTATTCTTGGAGGAAGCTGTTAAGAAACTATAAGTATTGTTCTTGGTCAAAGTTGTGAAGCAAGATCAAGTATGTTGTTTTTAATCAAGGGGTGTCTTGATTAATGTGTTTTTGTATTTTGAAGTGTGATATTCATTTAGGTGAAAGGTCGTCGAAATAGTAACTGGGGCTGGGACTATTAGACATCACTGCGGTGATTGGAGGTGAGATGGGATTTCTCATATCTAGGGAGGACCTAGGTAGAAGTTGCACAGGGTAGTGATTAAGTGATAAGTTGTAAACTTGGGACTAGTTTAGCTTTGAAGTGATATTGTCTAGTGGATTTCCTTCCTGGCTTGGTAGCCCCTAGAGTAGGTGTTGTTGTACACCGAACTGGGTTAACAATTTTATGTGTTGTTTATGCTTTTCAATACTGTTTTACATGTTGTATACCTTGCTTGTGTGTCTTGTTTGGATTCATATGTCTTAACATGACATAGGACATCTGAAGTCTAATATACCAGAATTTCAATTGATATCAGAGTAGGCATTATGTTCTATTTCTAGGTGAGATCATGGGAAGATACTTTCTAGTCATGGGTAAGGAAGTGGGTATCTACTGAAAAGTTGTTTGAACTTGGATAGTTCATATTGTTGTTTGAATAGTCTCTTGAAGTGGAGGATGGACTATTCATGACAGGATGTGTATTGGACTTGTCTGTTGTCATCAGGCCTGTAGCTTTGGGGGTGAGTTGTTGTGTTAGGTTTGATTTATTTTCAAACCTAGGTTATTTTGTTTGCACCTGGAGTGTGGTGTTTGTGTGCAAGGGTTTTATGTTGTGCCGGAAGAATATTGAGGAGTTTTTGTTTGTTCCGATGCATCTGATAGAAAACTCTTGTTGGTTCCTAGTGGCTCTAGTGTTGAGGCTGTATGGAGGTTTGCCCTTACAATACAATAAGGAAGAGCCTTGTGATATGTTCCTATTTGGAGGTGTATCATGTATTGTATTAACACTTGGAGGTTGTTTCGACCAGCCTGCTAAAGTTTCTAAAGATACTTGAGGATTATCTCAAGTCCACTCATAAAGGCACTTTTAAGTGAGTTTGTTGAAAAAGATCTGAAGAAATTTAGAAGAAATTTATTTTTGATTTTAACCCTAAAAGGCCAATCTCCAACCTTTTTCAAAGGATCTCTTGGTGTGTTTCTTGGAATGATGTTCGATCAGATGTTAGAATATCACGTTAGCAAGTTGTGCATAACTTTGTTGACTAAAGGAATGGCATTGCAGATGCTTTGAGTGCTAAGAAAATATGTTATGATCACATATGTTTAGAACCTTCTCCCGATCTGGAAGAGGAAGCATCTTGGTTATGTGTCTAAGAAGGTTATGTTCTAGAAACAGGTCTTAGATATGTGTGTTTGGTCAAGGGTTGATTAACAATTTTACCCATTGGTTCAGCTTATTTCTGATTAAAGGATATAAGAGTGTAGAAGTTGAGCATAAATAGGAGATTTATTTTCTCAACCAGGTTCTTCATATGGGGATGTCAAGCTCAAATGTTGAGGACATTCTCTCTGACATCTAGAAGAATCTCCTGATCAAGAGAAGTCTAATTTGTGTGATCTTGCTTGTGACTATTATGATAAAATAATTTATGACTAAGTTGGAGAAGGGGATGTTAAGAACATGATTGATGGATGTTTCTCATAAACAGGATGGAGGTTGTTTACTATAACTTGATATCACTCATCAAGTCTATGAGAACATGGAACTCTTGTTTTGTCGAAGTAGAAGAAACATTCAAAGGGGCTATATGCAACAGAGATGTATCAACCTGAGTTCAATAGTTGATTGGTGTCTGCATGTTGGAGTTCATCCAAACCACCTAGGATGAGCATTTCAGATTTATGCCTTGAGTAAGGAGGAGTTTGTTGATCAAGCCTTATTGGTGGAAGGACTCCAGTTCATCAGTGAGTCATGGAGGATCTTGAAGAAACAGGCATGTTTATGGTATGGTGTTGGTTCTATACCCTGCTTGTTGTTGTCTACCCCATATACATGTTAGAGGGAATCTCCTCTTTAGGTGTAGAAGGATGGTGTTCAACTCTTTATTGTCATATAGGAGGTCGGACCATGGAGTTGATCAGCTATCGTTTAGTACTAGTATGTGTTCTCTTGTGTTGTCCCTCAAGAGATGTGTTTAAATTACTACGGTGTTATCTCCAGAACCATTGTAGATGGTGATTGAGACTGATGTCTGAAAAGATGTTGGAACATTATCTCAGGTTTTTGCTACTTCAGAGAAGGAAGATTTTTTTTTTGAAGATCACAGGGGAGTGTGAAGAAGAAGGATATCATATTAAATGTCCTAACATTTATGGAAAGGGAGCACCATCTGCTGTTTATGAATCTGGTGTAGTCTGTGGTATAGATATCTTTCATGTCTGCATGATATGATGAAGGATTCACTTGTGCTTTTATTTCTCAACCATTTATGAGAAGGGAGTTGTATCTGCATCGTGTACCTCTAAAGGAGGTTATGAATGAAGGAATGTGAGGAAATTTTTCCTTTGATGAGTTGGTGCATGTGACTGATTGCAAATACCTTGTCGAGATCTAGGTGTTTATCTGATGTAGTGCTGCAGAGTTGAAGCCTGGACAAAGGATTGCATGGTCTCATACAACTTGTGCTAGTATGCCTCTGATGATTTTATGGTGTCAAGCAAAAATGTCTTAACATTGTGTTTAGTTCGTTTTCTGAACCTGGCTGAAGGTAGTAGGCTTGGAATTCTATGGGAAGCGTTGGGTTTTGGAGCATTGTGATTCTTCCTCTGATCTATGTTCTACAGTGTGTCAGAATTGCTCTTGTGTCTTGGAAATGCCCTGAGGAATTGTGCTGGTTGTTTTCTGAGAAATTTTATTTTTCTCTGCAAAAGTTGTAGAGCTCAAGAGGGAGTTCTATTGTTGGATGATGGTCAAAGTGATCAGGTTCTGTGATAAGAAGTTGATGTCTAACATGATGTTGTAACATCATGCTTGTTGGCGGCTATCTTTGGAAGAGTCCTTGAATGTTATTATTGTCAATCAATTCTTCATCATTCCATCTATATCGTGATATTTTATTGACTATTGTTAAGAAAAGGGAATCTCCTTGTCTTTGTATTTCTATTTTTTTGGAGGGAAACATGTTCCAAACATTATTGTGTCATTATCCCAGGTGAAGACCCTGTTGTCTAGAGTAAGGATGTTGCTAATCATGTTGCATCAGACATTGAATATGCTTGTGCTTATGCTGATGAAGAAGGAAAAGGGTGTCAGATAGTGTAATCTGATCATAATTCTTGTTGAGGAGGTGGCGTCTTCTACTACAAGAAGAGTTTATGTGAATCTGGATCTTGTGGAACAAGCTATTTGAATACAGTTGTTTTGGAGTATGTGAGAAACTTCAAAACAAGTGTGCATGACTTCTTATCTATATAAAGAGTCATGACATTTTGTGTGGATCTGTAAAGACATTTTCCGGACGTGTCCTTATTAGAGTGAAGAAGTCAAAAGGCCTGAATATACTCTAAATGAGCTAGAGTATCTGGTTCAGGATTGAAGTTCCAGTTAGTGTATGTGTTTAGCAGATGTGTGGTGTTGTTCTTCACTGTGAGGATGTGAGATCATTCATATGATTTCATCTGGTGCTCAAATGCTCTTCTTCGGCAGGACTATTGTTTATCCATGACATGGGGAGTCAAGTGATTATCTATGGATTATTGTTGCAATAATGCAATTATTTTGAAGCTTGTGTGTGTTCCAAACTTGTGGAGTTTCTTGTACCTCTTATGAGGTTTTGATGTTTGACAAGTTGTCGTGTAATATAGCTACTAGATGTAGTTATTTATGCTCTTTACAGGGTCTGTATGGTTCCAGCCATGTGAAGGTTGTGTGGTTATACTTTATAAGATGTGGTTAATTGTCTGGAGTTCTTTTTAAGATGTTTTAACCTATTTTGAAGACACAAGAGAAGGTAGACAATGTCTAGTTAGATGTCAGGACATTATTCAATACATGTTTTCCTTAAGGTTGACAAGGAAATATTATGGACAGTGCTATCAAGAGGGAGTATGGAACATGGTTATCTGTGATACGGTGGGAGAACTGACTTGGGTGTTTTGCGTTTTATCACAAATGTTGCAGTTAGCAAGAGTCGCCACCGACTTTTCTTTTATCCAAAAGGAAAGTCTGAAAAGAACAGGAAAGACCTTTGAGATTATTTCTTGAGTTCTGGGGTAGATTATGAAAAAGGAAGGTGTTAGCACCCTTTTCATCCATAGTTATCTATGGGCTCTTAGTTTCTTGCTAGATCACTTGCTTTTGTTTGAAAATGTGCTTTGTATGGTTTTTGAAAGTATTTAGAAAAGGCGTCTTCTTTTAGGCAAACTTTGTAATAGTTCTCATTCATAAGAACGTATACAAAGTGTTGGGATTTTGAAAATATTTCATGTTTGGAAAATGTTTTGAAAGTGTTTGTTTTGAAAGTGTTGGTGTTTGTTTTGAAAATAAGCAAGGATGTTTGATTTGAAAATGAGCAAGCAACTAGGAACAATCTACTTACTCAAAATTCTTTGTTCATTTCTTCCTTTCCTTTGATATTGCTATCTTACCATTGATTGGTAAGAAGCCCTATCTTTGGATATAAAGGGACGGGTGTGGGTCATCGTATAGTCATGATACCAATGTTGTCAGATACCTTAGCATTTCTCTTTTAGGGACTAAGATCATTTTGAAAGGCAACATTGATAGCGTCATCGAGGGACTATGATCTTGTTTTTTTATTTGTTTTTGCTAATACATCCCACATGCGTAACATGGCCATTTTTGTAAGGCAACAAAGTGGAACTGCCCTAAGGGTGTAAGTGTGCAAGTGTGTTTGATTTACATATATTGTTTATCTTGAATTAGGGTTTGCTACTTGTTGATTTTAGTCTTGCCATACAAACCCTAATAACTAGCATTTATATAAAGCGATAAATTGCGGAAAGTAAAATTACTAAGCTATTACATCATTAGGGAGAGGGGGTATACAAATTTACAAATGGGGATTTTGCAA
Organism: Vicia faba; assembly: GCA_948472305.1. Classification (NCBI taxonomy): domain Eukaryota; kingdom Viridiplantae; phylum Streptophyta; class Magnoliopsida; order Fabales; family Fabaceae; genus Vicia; species Vicia faba. Next base: position 1,411,847,641 of record OX451741.1, on the reverse strand, counting down.
GAAAATTAAACCTAATTATCTATTACAATCATATTGAATAATATACAAGAATTAAATAAAATGTGCAAGAAAATAAAATGGAAAAGAAATGATTTTTGTCTGGTTCTCATTAAGGGTTTAGTCTTGACCTAATTAAAGAAAATGATTAATTAAAAATAAACAAAATTAAAATTAAACTAATTAAGAAAGAAATTAAGCTAAAAAAGCATTTTTAGGGTTTTTTATGAAAAGGTTTTAACTTAATGAAAATAATATGAAAATTAATTAATTAAAATAAACCTAAATTCTAAGTTAATTTTAATTTTAAAAAAATAATATAATAATTAAACCTAAGTATAAATATTTATTATTTAAGAAAAAAGAAATTAATTTGTTTAAGAAAATATTTTTTTATCCTTTTTGTTTTATAAAGAAAATAAAATATCTAAGTGTAAATAATAAATAAAAATATTTTTATATTTTTTAATAATAAAAATAATAATAATAATAATAATAAAAATAACAATAATAAAAATAATAGTAATAAAAAAAATAAAACGAAACTGAAATAAAATAAAATAAGAAAAAGAAATAAATAAAAATGAAATAAATAAAATAAAGTTGGGTCAGGTGTGCAAAAGTAAACAGGGGGTTAGAAAAAGCAAAAAAAGTGGAAGGCCCATTATTGGAGGCCCAGCGCCTGCAGCTTGTGACAAAAAAGAGTGAAAATGTGAAAAATAAGGAAAAAAAAGGTCGCGTTGGGTGTTGAACCCCTGACCCTCAGCATACACGCACGCTACCTTTGTCACTGGAGTGGTTGTACATCCGGTAACATTGACAAAACAATAAATACATAACACAAGTTATGTCCTGAATGTAACTTCATCTTCAACCTCCAGCCATGGATCCTGTAACTTCACCATTTCTCAACAAAAATGAAATATGCAAACATGAAAGTTGTCCCATTTTTTCTCACGAATCCAACCATATAAATAGCTAAAGCTATAAATCAAAGATGAATGAGAATTTCTAAAACTACCAATTTTTTACCTAACTATTTCAACAAGTTCAAACTTAAAATTCTCACTACTCAAGCAATATAAATGAAATCTATGGACATGTACAGTTTCAGGGCAATGATATCTACATTTTGTCTTTGAAAATGCAAGTCTAACAATGCCTAAATAATGAGATGAAAAGTCAGAAAACTCACCTTTCAGCTGGAGATCGTGTTTTGAGTTAGAGCTTGATTCCAGTTGTTGTGATGATCAGGTTGGCTTCCTCAAGTTCCCAAGAAACTATTCCAATAGTTACTTTGAGCTGGAAGCGTATGAATCGTGCTGGAGAAATCCAAGTGCAAGCATATGATTTTGGTTATGGAGGATGAAGGAAATTGTGTTACAGAACTGTAACAGGTGTTGGGATGACTTATATTTTAGGTAAGGAAGCTTTTGAAATGGTTTTGTCAAGAAACGCACGAGTGAAATGGAAGTTTGATGTGTAAAGTCAGAATTTGCACAACAATGGTGTTTTGAGGCAAATTCTGGCTTGAGGAAATTTTAGGGAGTTTTCAGGCTTGCAAAATCGTGTCCTAAGTTTCATAATAGTGTCTCAATTTATAAGAAAAGGTTTTGAGAGCTTGGGGTGATCAGAAGTACAAGTTCACATGTTATTGCTCTTTGGCTTGTTTTTTAAGCAAGCTTGATACACATTGTCCCAATGCATAGTACAAGGCTATCTAGAGTGGTTACAAGCTTTAAACATGTTTATCTGACTTTGTATGTTGAGTGTGTGCTGAACAAACAAGTTAGAAGCTCAACACAAGTTGACTTTGTCATTAAAGCAACTTTTCAAGAATGGAATGGTAACTTTGTGCCATAAATGAAAATACAACTTGGATAATGGATTAAATGCTTGGACAATGGCTCTATCAGTTGTGTAAACATTCAATTATTGAATGATTAGCAAGTTTGAAGCCTGCAACGCAAAATTTGTACAACATGCTTGAAGATTAGATCAAGTGTTCTTCACAAATTTGCCTTGCAAAACAAGAATGAAACCCTAACTTCATGCCTTTGATTATCCTTGCTCAAGTATGATCTTAATGACTTCTTAGACATTTTGGAAAGCTTGTAACATCCTATAAAACCTCTATGTTGGACATTTTTGAATATTCATCTTGGAACTATATGAAAAATGGCCATGAAGTTAGGTCAAAATCCTGCCTAAACTAGGGCAAAATTTCACTGAGTTTTCAAGTTTCATGAACATGTCTTCTTAAAATCATAACTTGAAATCCATGCATTTCTAGAAAAAGTTGTGTTCTACAAGTTTTTATATATAATTGAGATATACAACTTTCATTTTTGAAGTTTCCTTTGAATCATCTTTCATCATGGTGGAAATTTGGCTCAAAGTTATGAAAAAAATGTAAATTTCCAACACTTAGAAAAATTTCTAAGTTTAGAAATTTTGACTTTTCAAAATGAAATCTCGACTTTTTGATTTCTTGATGAACAAGTTTCATATTTTTGACATATCTTGATGAATTGTGATCTTCGATACTTGATTTTGACCAAAAAGTCAAAGTTTGACTTTCTAGTGTACAATTGACTTTTCATCAGTTGACTGAAATTCATCTGTCAACCAATTGATCTTGAGAAATGTTTTGAGTTATGCCATTAGGTCAAAATTATGTATTTGAAACCTTTAGATCATGTCTCAAACCAATCAATCATTTTCTAGGTTAAAAATCAAGAATTGCACCTTCTCAGTCAAAACCCTAATTTTGACCATTTTGCCCTTTTGATGATCTGATCAAATTTCTTGAGGAATTGTCATCCAAACTTGATAAAATGACATATGTGAGTTCATTATGTTGATATGGATAAAAAATTATAAAGTTTGACTGTAAATTGACCAAAGTTGACTTTTTCCCCAATATAGCTGATTTTAGGTCAACTAATCAATTGACTGGGCAAAAATGTGATCCAAGACTTGAAACTTGACATGAGAAATCTTAAGGGTCCAACATGATACATGAAAGTCATATGGGGCATTAAAAATCCATTTGTCCTTGTGCAAACTCAAACCCTAATTTTCAGTCACCAGTGCTTGAGGAGGTGTCTTGAGCTGATCAACCCTTGTGCAGTCTTGAACTAAAGGAGATCTTGTGAGAGATTACTTGAGAAATGAGAGGGAAAATTTTGGGGTACAACATTATCATTACACATGAATGTTGCCTTTTTTTCTCTTGTGTTTTGGTTCTACATTAGCATTATCTTAATGTGCTAATTTGTTATTGTGGTTTGTTTTTGGTTAGTTGCTTCCTTTTTCATATTATGGCTAAAAAGGGGGAGAAGTGTGTGTGTATGTGTGTGTGTATGCACTAACCACTGATTTTTGGATGCTATTGAGAGGGAGAATTTTTCTGATTCTCTTATTGATGGGGAGTCCCTGCTCTGGACTGGATGCTCTGAAGAGATGTCAGACATGATGTCTTGACATCATGATGTTGAGAACTTATGTTCTATATCGGTTGCAGATGTATTAGTAGATCAACTAACTACTAAATGTGTCTCTGATTTTTTTGCTACTCTTATCCTAACCTTGCTAATGTGTTTTCTGTTGTTGTGCCTCTGATGTGTGTGTTTGATTTATTTTCAAACATATTTTATGGTGTTTTCTTGTGTAAGGATTATTTGGTTGTTTTAGCCAAAATTTGCCAAAGGGGGAGATTGTTATTTCTCTGAAATTATGATTGGAATGAATTTTGGTAAAACTAACTTTGCAGCAACATGTTGAACAAGATGTTTCAACTTGCAGATTCAACATGTCAAATTTGATATCCTAACCAGAAGTATAGGAGATCTGGTATGTTATAGTTTTGCACTTTGGGAAATGTTTCAACTTGCAGTTTCAACGTGTCGAATGTGATGTCCTAACCAGAAGAGCGGGACATCTGGAATGTTACAGTTTTGCAGTTTGGAATATGTTTCAACTTGCTGTTTAAACATGCCAAAAGGGATGTCCTAACTAGAAGTATAACACATCAAGTCTGTTACAATTGACAGTTTGGATTTAGTTGTTGTGATTTAATTACTGAATATTTTGGAAATATTTAGTAATCCTATGTGGCGTCCAAGATTGATAAATCAGAGATTTTATGTTGGTATTCAAGATATTAAATTTTTTTTAATATGGAGACATTTTAGGAAATTTTGATTGAAGACCTATTTTCTTGGAGAAGTTTTTGCAGACTTTGTGCAGCCTCTCTGCTGTATTTTTAAAGTCTAAATCCAGTTGGGAAAAGGTTTATAAATAGAAGGTTATAAACCTAAAATTTGCATGGGTCCAAGATGTAGAATCATTAGGGCTTTGTTGTTGTACCACTCTCTAGGAAAGTTGGTTTGTGTGATCCACTCGAGTTATGAGTTAGACTGTGTTACAGAGTTGTAATCTCTGTTATTGTTCTCCTCGAAGCTTTTAAGCAAGAGGTAGTATTGTTATTGGAGGAAGTTGTTAAGAAACTCTAAGTATTTATCTTGATCAAAGATGTGAAGCAAGATCAAGTATTTTGTTTTTAATCAATGGGTGTCTTGATTAAGGTGTTTTTGTATTTGAAGTGTGATCTTCATTTAGGTGAAAGGTCGTCGAAACAGTAACTGGGACTGGGACTGTTAGACATCATTATGATGATTGGAGGTGAGATGGAATTTCTCATATCTAGGGAGGACCTAGGTAGAAGTTGCACAGGGTAGTGTGTGATACGGTGGGAGAACTGACTTGAAGGTTTTGTGTTTTATCGCAAATGTCGCGGTTAGCAAGAGTCGCCATCGACTTTTCTTTTATCCAAAAGGAAAGGTGAAAAAGCACAGGAAAGACCTTTGAGATGTTTTCTTGAGTTCGGGGGGTAGATTATGAAAAGGGAAGATGCTAGCACCCTTTTCATCCATGGTTTTCCATAGGCTCTTAGTTACTTGCTTAGATCACTTGCTTTGTTTTGTTTAAAATGGTGTTTGGTGTGATTTTGAAAGTATTTTGTAAAAGAGGCCATTTTTTAGGAAATCTTTGTAATGATTCCCGTTCGTAAGAATGTATACAAAGATGTTTGTATTTTGAAAATGTGTTCAATGTTTTGTAAGATGTTTTGAAATGTGTGTGTGTTTGTTTTTGAAAATAGCAAGGATTGTTTGAAATGGAGCAAGTAACTTAGAAGCTATCTACCTACTCAAATGTCTTTCTTGTGCATTTTCTATTCCTTTGACACTGTTGACCTACCATTGATTTGGTAAGCAACCCTATCTTTGGATGTAAACGGGACGGGCGTGGGTCATCGTATAACCATGATAGCAATGTTGCAAAGTATCTTAGCATTTTTTGAGGGACCAAGATCATTTTGTTTAGGCAACCTTTGAATAGCGTCATCGAGGGACTATGATCTTATATTTGTTTTGTTTTGCCAAGATACTTCGCATGTGTAACATGGCCATTTTATTTTAGGCAACCAAGTGGGAGAAACCCTAAGGGTGCTTGTGTGCAAAGTGTATCATTTTCATGCTTTTGTCTTGTATTTAGGGTTTTCTACTTTTGCTTTGTTTTTGTTCTTGTCATGCAAACCATAATTACTAATCATGGTATAAAGCGATAAATTGTGTAATGTAAAAATACTAAGCTATTACAACAATTTTTATGGGAGGGGAGAATACAAATTTGAATGGGGATTTGCACAAATATAAAGCTAAATATATTATTACAACCAAATCGAATATGCGCGGATTAAATAAATATAATACAAATATTTAAAATGCAATGCAATATGTATGTAAAAGAAAAGATTTTTTATGTCTTGTTTTTGTATGAAAAATATTTAATTTAAACCTAAAAAAAAGGAAAAAATAATATTTATTTTTGGAAGGGGATTAAACCCTAGTTTTTATTCAAAGAAAACAATGTTCTATATTATTATTTTGTGTATTTTTTTTATATAAAAAATAATAAATAATATTATGCCTAAATACTAAAAATTAAATATGTGTAAAAAAATAAGTATTTATGAGTATAAAAATGTATAATAAAAAATATATAGTATATTTAATTATTTACAAACTTATTAAGAAAATAAATTCTATTTTATCAAAATAAATCAATTTTTATGTGAGAAAATAATAAAAAATAAAATAAAAGTGTAAAAATAAAGAAATTATTTTTTAGGATTTTTTATCATTCAGAAAAATAAACAAAAGTATTAAATATAAAAATATGAAAAAAAATATAAAAATATAAAAAGTCAGCCAGGGGGTGCAATAGCAAGTCAGGGGGGTGCGTTTAGTAAAAACAAAAAGGCCACGCTGCCAAAAAGCCCAACGACTTCGTCCCTGTCCTTCATTCACCTTCTTCGCGCGTTTTCCAGTTCAACTTGTATCTTCCTTATGCTTGCATAAAAATGAAAACTCATAACATGAAAAATGTGGCATTTGAGCTCACGATTCCAACCATATTAATTATGTAACCTAACTATTAAAGATCAAAGAGAATTTTGGAATCCCTAAATCGTGACCTAATTTTTTCAGAGATTTCAAGCTTCAAATTCTCTTAGCAAAAGTAATATAAATGTAAAGTAATGTTATGTACAGCTTCGTTATGATGAGGACTACATTTTTTCTTCACAAATCGTGGCTTGAAGTTGCCTGTATAAAGAGATAGAGTTTAAGAAAATACCTCCTTCAGTTGGAATCGTGTAGGGCAATGTAGGGACTTTAATGGAGGCCTGGTGATTGTTTGAGCTTCCTTGAACTTCCCTGAACCTATTCTAATTTTTATCTTGCTCTAAGGATGGCTGAAACTCCCTGACCAAGTCCAACTGCAAGCTTCCAAGTTGAAAATGGCAGATGGTGAAACATAGGTTACAGAACCAGGGTGATGGCTTGGATTGACTAGGTATCAAGTGTATAAGATGTTTTGATCAGTTAAACACAAAACGCACGAGCCAAATGAGAGTTGGCTGAGCTTTTGCAGAAACTGTGTGCTTAGGTATATTTTTGGTGTTTTTCAGTTTGAGAGAGTTCTAAGTCCAAGACAAGTGTGTGATGCCTTGTACAATGTTTACATATTAGTATAGAAGTGATACAAAGTCAGCTCTTCACTAGTTGTGCAAGCCTTAGCCCTTTTGCAACTTTTCTTGTACTTGAAGTAAAGTTGACAAGACCAATCTCACATGCTTGTACCAGCTTGCTTTAGGGCTGAGATGAGTTTGTATAAATTTCTTGAGAGCTGTGTAGTTTGCTTGTATCAAGGGGACAGGTCCAATGCTCCAAGTTGACAAAGTTGCAAAAGTGCATCTTTATAAAAATGGCAATGAAGCCTTTTTGCCCAAAATGGAATTACAACTTGTGTAAAGTTCCAAAAGCAAGGATAAAGGCTTTGTCAACTGAGTATGAATTTAATTAAGGAGTTTATAGCAAGCTTAGGACCTGTAAAGCAAGATATAACCAGCATAGGTTTGATTTGCAACTTGATTCTATGTGAAAATGGCTTGAACAAAAAATGAGAAAATGTCAACTTTCTCTCTTCGATTCTCCCTACTCAAAAATGATCTTGGAGAGTTATTGGACATTTTGGAAAGCTTGCAATGTGCTCTATAATCCACCTTTGAAATGAATTTTGAGATACCTCTTGGAACTAGTTGAAAAGTTGCCATGAAGTTGGGTCAAAAACCTGCCTAAATTAGGGCAAAATTTCACTAAGTTATTTAGTTCATGAGCATGTATTCACAAATTTATAACTTGAGATCCAAGCATATTTAGGGAAAAGTTTGTGAAGAAAGGTTGTAGATTTCATGGAGGACTACAACTTTCATGTTGGGAACTTTTCTTGAATCAAAATGCATCATGGTGAAAAAGTGGTGAAAAGTTGAGAAAAAATAAGAAAATTTGTATACTTAGAAAAATTCTAAGTTATGAAAATTTTCAAATTAAAACCCTAATTTTCAAATTTGGTTTTCTTGGTGAACAAGTTTAATATTTTGACATATCTTGATGAATTATGACCCTTGGTACTTGATTTTGACCAAAAAGTCAAAGTTCGACTTTTCAGTATACAGTTGACTTTTGATCAGTTGACTGCAAATTTCATCTGTCAATCCAATGAACTTGAGATATTTTGAACCATGTAATTAGGTAAAGATGATTCCATTTAATCCTTGAAATCATGCTTGAACTCAATTGGTCATTGTCTAGGTTAAAAAATCAGAAATTGCCCTTTCTCAGTCAAAACCCTAATTTTGACCATTTTGCCCTTTTGATGATTTGATCAAATTTCTTGAGGAGTTGTGATCCAAACTTGATCAAATGGTACATATGAGTCTAGAATGTTGATTTGGATCAAAAATTATGAAGTTTGACTGTAAATTGGCCATGGTTGACTTTTTCCTCAATACAGCTGATTTTTAGGTCAATTATCCAATTGACTGATCAAAAATGTGGTTCAAGGCTTGAAACTTATCATGAGCAATATTAAGGGTCCAAGATGGTGTATGAAAGTCACATGAAGCATTTATGGTTCAAAAATCCTTGTGCAAACTCAAACCCTAATTTTGGGTTATCAGTGCAAGATGAGGTGTCTTGAGCTGACCAAATCATAATCTTGTCTTGAGTCCAAGAAGTCTTGTGAGAAAAGTCTTGATAAATGAGAGGGAAAATTTTGGGGTATAACATAGTGATTAAGTGATAAGTTGTAAACTTGGGACTAATTTAGCTTTGAATTGATATTGTCTAGTGGATTTCCTTCCTGGCTTGGTAGCCTCCAGAGTAGGTATTATTGTACACCGAACTAGGTTAACAATTATGTGTGTTGTTTATGCTTTTTAGTATTGTTTTGGATGTTGTATACCTTGCTTGTGTGTCTTGTTCGGATTCAGATGTCTCGACATGACATAGGACATCTGAAGTCTGATATACCAGAATTTCAATCATCATCGTTGTTATTTTTGGAGAACAACATATCTTTGTTATAGTTTAGATTTTGTTGGATACCTTGTATGCATCCAACTTCTAATAAGTTTATTCAAAAACTTATATCCTTTCTTTGTTTAACTTAAAGAAATAATGATTTTTTGCACTTGTAATCCATCATAGAGAAATGTTTCAACCTTCTTTAAGTTCCAAGACTTCATTATCTTGAGAAAATGTTTTCATGGCAAATTCTTTCACAAGAAAGAGAACAAGATATATAGTGGAGGATGTAGATAATTTATTATGGATTGATGTCTTGGCAATATCTTGAGTGTTGTTCCTTTATGAATGTAGGGTATAAATTCGCTATTGTAGCTGTGTAACATAACCACTCGATTATATTAAAAAACTAGGGGGAAAGTACTTTCTTTTTTAAATAGAAAAATAAAATAAAATAAGTAAACTCCTCGGTTTTAGAAAAAAAATGAGATAATAAGTTTCAAGCAAAAAATGGTAAATGATAAATAATTCAAAGTAACCATTTCATTTTTTTAAAATCACCATTTGTTTTGTATAATTTACAACATGTTTAGGAATAAATTTCTCAATATTGTCAATCGGAAAAAACAATATTGTTTTCTTTGATTGACAATATATGAATCTAATTCCAAAAATACAACAATAACATCAACACCATTATGTGAGATAGATTGCAATGGTGAAAAAAGTTTTGTTCAAGATAGAAGAGCATTGAAGATTTTTCTGTCTTGCAATTCATTCCAAAGAATAATGTGTACGAGTTTAGAGCGGCTACATATAAGTTAGGATTAGGGTAAAATTTATTTAACGAGTACTTTTATATTAAAATTTGATTATTTTACCCTTTTATTATTATAGAAATCAAAGGGATAAATCATTTAGATTACAAATAAAAAATAAAATAAAATGAAAGGTTCTACTTATAAAGGAAAAATATATATAAATTGCATTAGCTGAGATTCGAAGCATGTCCTGAATTGTTTTTTCCTTCGGTTATATTAAAAACGGAGGGAACATATTTTTTTAAACAAATAAAACATGGCACGTCTTGACATTCTACCACGGTTTTTTGTTGAATGAGGTGAACGTTTTATCATAAAATATATTATTTGTAATAAAGAAAATATTATGATATTATTTAAATGTTGAAACTACAAAATATATAACATGTTTTATCATAAAATATATTATTTGTAGTAAAGAAAATATTATGATATTATTTAAATGTTGAAACTACAAAATATATAACATGATTAAGCTATAAGACATTGTTACTATTTAATTAATTATGGGTGAGAGGAGTAGCTCAACTTAGAGTTAAAAGGACATAAAGGTAAAGATAGAAGGTTTAACTCCTAGAAAGGGTGTAAATATATACTAATTATTTGTCATTAAAAAAATTTGTTACTATTTAATTATTTTTTTATTTTTTAATAAAAAAACTATTGAATAAAAAAGAAAAAACAAAAAGGATGGGAACATAAAACCTAACTCATCAAACAAATAGCAAAAACAATAGTTGAACATGTCTAATATATATCTAAAAAAACTTTCAAAAGATCAAATAGGAAGTCAACTCCATCAAGTAATCAACAAAAAATCTATATTGGTTAATTTATCTGCACATGCATTTCCCTCCATAAAAATATGATATATCTTAAATCTAAAGAAATGTATAGTGTGTAAAGTATTCTTCCATTTAATTAAAATGTGTCAAGGGAAATATTTACATTAGAAAATGCATGAATTATCAACGTTGACTTTATTTTAAGCTAAATATTTATCTAATTTATCCTACTAACATATTCAATAGCAAACATGATTTTATGCAACATCAGCTTAAAAGGAGATGCAAACTCCAATCTTAGCTGAGAAAGTCCTCAAGAGTGTTCCTAAATTATTCTTAAATATAACACCACAAGTTTATATTCCAAAATTTCCTCTTGAAGTTTCATTCGTGTTTCACTTAATCCAAGTATGATTAGGAAAACACCAATTAAATGGTATGATTCTAGGTGTGAGAGGAGGTCGACATTTGATGTCAAAGCATTTAATAATTATAAACTTATAAATTAAAGAGTACATGTGTCCCTTGAAATATTAGATGTCATATAGATAAATTATTTAACATGCAAAATATCTTTATCAAAGTTAATTTTACCATTTTGAAACCTGGTACATTTCTTTTATGTCAAATTTTTCAAAGAGTTATTATGATGAGAACTTCGACATCTACCAATAAGTTTTAATAAAGTTTCATAATTAGTTATATCATTTTTCATGCCAAATAATTGTTTCATTCAATGCCATAAAAGTAAGGTGTACTTACATTTAAGAAATGAGTGGTATACAATTTCCATATTATGATTGCAGAGAGAGCACCTTGAAACCATGTGTGTTTCCCTTCTAATAAGATTTCCTTCTGTTACAATAACATTATATATTAACTTTCATGTCACTAATGACTTAGCGTGAGGTATGTAGGGATACCAAATGAAGTTTTCCCAAGAAGGTTTAATATTGTGATCCATCCTGATACAGTTGTAGGTATCTTTAAAAGATAGATCACCATTTATAGATGTTGTCTGAATAAGTCCACCAACATTAGTATTATCAAATGACAAGCTAACTTTCAAAATATCTTCAATAATTTGATGAGGAAAAATGGATAATCCATGATGAATGTTCCAATTGAAGTCTTGGATAGTGAAATTGACCTTAATTAGTAGTTTGCATAAATTGAATATCCATTGACAGTTTAATGGCTCACTCACCAACTATTGTTGGCACTTCGCCAAACTACTAAGTTCCCCTTCTTGAGGATTTTTCTAATAGGACTACAAAAATGTTTTGCGAAAAGAGTGGGAAAAATGGTGGGTGATGGTAGTTTAACTAACTTTTGATATGATTGATGGGGGAGTGGACTCGCTCTCAGATAGGAAATTCATAATTTTTCTTAGTGTCAAAACAAAAATTGGCAAACAACGCTATTATGACTCACTGGGCCAAGGATAATTAAACTTAAAATTTGTCCTGTAAATGAGATTTGTCTGTTTAGGAGTTCGATTTGGTCAAGGAGTTTTTAATCTCATTAGATGGCTTACCATCACTTTGAAAGATGATACTTGCTTTGGATTCATGATTTTATAAGTATTTTTATTCTTCCATAACCTATAAGGACTTCTTGATTAGAAATCAAACTATCACAACCTTTTCAGGTGAGTATCTAAGATCTTTATCCCTTGACTAGAAAAGTTGGGTCCTGTCTAAGGTAAGAAATTTCTTCTAGAAATTCCATCTAGATAAAGTATACACTCATTATAACTTTTTTATAATGGAGGTTGTCGAGAATCCTCAAGATATGTAGTGTGTGCTTTGTGGTAGAGATCAAGAGATTCGCACCAATTGTTTTTACCCAATTTTTGCACGTCTTAGGTTTGGTACTAAGTTATCAATTGATTGGATTGTGAGTTTTCTTTTCCACCTGACTTTCCTTTCTTATTATAATTTTATTGCTCTTTTTAAGTGGTCCCCACCATAGGGAGCGCTTAGATTTGTTGAGAAAGTGACTTCAAATACAGGAGAGTGGTGAATCATTATATTTGGATTTCTAAGAAAAAATTGATTTATTAAAACTCTTTGATTTAAATTCTTTTATGTTAGAGATCATATATGAGGTTTGCATTAATTGATTATAAGAATATTAAATTGATTAGATATTATATAATACCTTCTTAATTGATTAAACAAGTTCCAATCAATAAAGTGTTTGCCCTAATTTATTTTCAAAAGATAGTAACAAAAGAGAAGAGTTTTAAGAATATTTTGTATGTGTGTGATTGACTTAGTACCTCAAGACATACCCTTCCTTATTTTACATTAATCTTTGTTGGGAATTATGTTATTTTCTTCAATAAATTAATAATTAGATCAATTGGTTGATCATATTAAGTTTTTTTTTCTTTGAAGTGATTTTTGAGTAAATTTTTAAGATTTCCTTATACTTTTCTAAAGTGAGTTAGTGATCTCATCTCATGTCTAACACTAGAGGTTGAAGAATGTAAAAACACAAGAAAGGGGGGTTTAAATTGGGGTTTTCAAATCTAAGACAAAATGACACTTGATTTTTATCCTAGTTCGTTTAAACTCAAACTACTCCAGTCCACCCGCCAAGGTGATTTCGCCTCTCTCAAGTGAGGTCTTAATCCACTAATCAAACTTGATTACACAAATACAATGACAACTGTCAATGTCTTGTTGAGTCTAAACCACAACCCGGTTTCCTCGAGGAATTACAAAATACAATATTGAAAGGCGTGTACAAATATGTTTTCTAACACAAATAATATCACTAAAGTGATGTATTACATAGTTGAAGAGCACAAGGTAGAACTGGGTAAATATTTCTCTTTTTCGTGCGCAGACGTTATATTTTATGATATATTTTCCACGTCTTCTTTAAATAGGCAATGCATGAGAAACATAAGAAGATGCTTTTGGAAGGTTGATGAAGTGTAGTTAATGTTCTTTCCAAAAGTCAAAATCCTGTCTTGATTCAGCCATTACTTTTGATTTGCCATTAATAATTTGTAACGCTTCAGAACATGCTCACATCAGAAGATGAATGTTACCGTTGAGACTCTTTTGCTTTACAGAACTTTACATAACAGAATATCAGAGTTCTTGTTTCACAGCGTTGGTGCATTCAGAGGTTGTAACATAGAACTTCTTCATTTAGCGTATTACATAGATTTGCTTCTAAGTATGTTGTGTCTGAACAGATCTTCAAATGAAACTCTCTCATCTTCTTACATCAAAACTTCTAGATGTTCTAGCAGATCTTCTATGCTCCTTACACCAGAACTTCTATTATGTTCTAGCAGATCTTTTATGCTCCTTACATCAGAACTTTTATTATGTTCTAGTAGATATTTACTCATCTTATATGCTTCTTACATCAGAACTTCTCTGCATATTAAAATACTTTATTAGAGAGCATAAATGTTCTTTATATATATCATGTGTTTGTTATCATCAAAACTCTTACAGGGATGTAGAGTCAAACTATGTTCTAACAATCTCCCCCTTTTTGATGATGATAAAAACTTGTATATTTTGATAGAATACTTAAAGATCATAAAGCATAAAAGTCTCCCCCTGAGTTGGATACTCAGATGAAGAAAAAAATACTTCCCTGAAGATTTCTGATCAGAGCTTTGAGAAGGAGTCAAAATATCTTACATTCTCCCCCTTTTTGTCAAGAATCAAAAAGTAGGAACAACACGGGAAAAATAGAATATTAAGATGAAGCAACAAGAAAAAGAAAATCAGATTTTCAGATCTTCTGAGTTGTATTTTCTGGATGGTATCTTCATATGTTTCTGTAATGTTTGTTTCATCTTCTTTTGGATTTGACTGGGATTTTTCTGATGTTGTGTCCTCACTACTGTTACCAATAGTTCCAGAGCCAATAATATTTCCGTTCTGAATGCCTCTGAAACCTGCGTATCCTCCAGATTTAAATTTCAGGCTTTAGAATATATACTTTCTTCCTGTCATGTGTAGAGAGCATCCAGAGTCCAGTTGTTAAAAATGTTGTTTCAACCTTGTTGTTAAAAACATCTGCGACATAAATGATTTTATCCTTTTTTACCCATATCTTTTTGGGTCCATGATTGTTAGAGTTTAAAAAAATTTGTTTGAATTTTGGTTTAGCAGAAAAAGCATTACTAGTATACTTTATGTCATGTGTGTGCCCGTAGGTGAAGTGAGAATAGAGAGGTGTGCGTTTAATGACCATATCCTTAACTTTCTTAGGTTGAGATACTTTACCCTTGTATCCTATTCATTTTCTGTTATTTCTGCTAACTCCATAGATCATTGAAGTCATCTTGCTTCTATCTATGTTTTTAGTAAGACATTTTTGAAAGCTATGATCATATTCCTTTATGATCTTATCAGAGTTACTAGGAACTTCTAAGACAGTTTCTTTCTGAGCATTTTGTAAATTATTTTCTAGTTTAAATTGTTTCTCTCAGCTCAGAGTTTTCTGATTTCAGTTTCTTAGTTTCTTCAGATTCAAAAACTAGATCATTTTTCAGGTTCTTGTTTATGACTCAAAGTTGCTGATATCTTTCAAGAATTTCTGACAGACTTTCTTCTAATTGAGACATAGAAAATTTAGAGAATACCTCTTCTTCCTCTGAGTTTGATTATGATTCATATGATCCAGAGTCATCTGATTAGTTGGCCATTTGGGGTATATTGGCTCGTTCATCTTCTGATTCTGTTCCAGCTTCAGAAGATTTTGAGTCATCCCACGTTGCCATAAGACTTTTATTCTTATCTTTGCAGAACTTCTTAGTAGGCATTTCTTTATGTAGATTTGGACAGTCTCTTCTGTAATGGTTTTCTTCATTGCATTTGTAGAAAATAATGTCTTTACTTCAGGACTTTTTGTACCCAGAGTTTGATTCAGAATGACTGTTTGATCTTCTGGGATTTCTGAATCTTTGTCTGTGTTTCCATAATTGTTGTACCCTTCTGGAGAGGAGAGATAATGCATCTTCTTCTAATGCAGATCCTCCAGAACTTTCTTCTTCTTCCTGAAAAGCTTTAGTTTTATTAAATTTTAGAGCGAGAGACTTATCTTGCTTCTGGGGTTCACCTTCTTCTAGTTCTATCTCATGACTTCTCAGGGAGATGATAAGTTCTTCAAGAGAAATTTTATCCAGATCTTTGGCTAGTTTTAATATTGTGACCATGGGTCTCCATTGCTTGGATAAACTTCTTATGATCTTCTTTACATGATCTACTGTGGAGTACCCTTTGCCCAGAACTTTCAAGCCTGCAACCAGAGTTTGAAATCTTGAGAACATTGTCTCTATAGTTTCTTCTTCTTCCATTTTGAAAGCTCCGTACTTCTGGATGAGTGCAAGAGCTTTGGTTTTTTTGACTTGCCTTTTGCCTTCATGCGTCATTCTCAAGTAGTCAAACATGTGTTTTTGCTGATTCTCTGTTTTTTATCTTCTCATATTATGTGTACGAGATAGCACTCGAGAGAATTGTTTTGGTCTTGTGATGATTTATGAATTCTCTCTTTTGATAATCTGTCATTCTTTTTCTGTCAATCTTCTGACTGTTTTCATCACTAGGATAAATATAGCCATCAGTCACCATATCACATAGATCAGCATCATGAGCTAGAAAGAAACTTCTGATTATGTCTTTCCAGTAATCAAACTTTTCACCGTCAAATATTGGGGGTCTGTAGTTGATTTTGTCTTTCTCATCATGATAATCATTGCTGATGATCTGACTTGGTCCCACCATAGTGTTTTTCCTGCTTGGATCTTTTTCTCACACAGTTAAGTGTTTGCACCCAGAATCAGGTGCTCTGATACCAATTGAAGAATGGGAAAATACAAGAAAGGGGGGTTTGAATTGGGGTTTTCAAATCTAAGACAAAATGACACTTGATTTTATCCTGGTTCGTTTGAAATCAAACTACTTCAGTCCACCCGCCAAGATAATTTTGCCTCTCTCAAGCGAGGTCTTAATCCACTAATCAAACTTGATTACACAAATACAATGACAACTGTCAATATCTTCTTGAGTCTAAACCACAATTTGGTTTCCTCAAGGAATTACAAAATACAATATTGAAAGGTGTGTACAAATATGTTTTCTAACAAAAACATATCACTAAAGTGATGTATTACACAGTTGAAGAGCACAAGGTAGAATTGGATAAATATTTCTCTTTTTTGTGCGCAGTCGTTATATTTTATGATATCTTCTTCACGTCTTCTTTAAATAGGCAAGCATGAGAAACATAAGAAGATGCTTTTGGAAGGTTGGTGAAGTGTAGTTAATGTTCTTTTCAAAAGTGAAGATCTTGTCTTGATTCAGCCGTTGCTTTTGATTTGCCATTAATAAACTGTAACGCTTCAGAACATGCTCACATTAGAAGATGAATGTTACCGTTGAGATTCTTTTGCTTTCCAGAACTTTACATAACAGAATATCAGAGTTCTTGTTTCACAGCGTTGGTGCATTCAGAAGTTGTAACATAGAACTTCTTCATTTAGCGTATTACACAAATTTGCTTCTAAGTATGTTGTGTCTGAACAGATCTTCAAAACGAAACTCTCTCATCTTCTTACATCAGAACTTCTAGATGTTCTAGCAAATCTTATATGCTCCTTACATCAGAACTTCTATTATGTTCTAGCAGATCTTCTATGCTCCTTACATCAGAACTTCTATTATGTTCTAGTAGATATTTTCTCATCTTCTATACTTCTTACATCATAACTTCTCCACATATTAAAATACTTTATTAGAGAGCATATATATTCTTTATATATATCATGTGTTTGTTATCACTAAAACTCTTACATGGATGTAGAGTCAAACTATGTTCTAACAGAAGTTCCTTTAGTCCCTTTTGTTTTACGATCGTGGAACATTCAGTTGGTTAATTGTGGTGGTTGGGTGGTTGGGTTCTTATGTGGCCTTTGCTTCGGCTTTTTGGTCCTCTTCCTTCATTTTAGAATGTTGGATTTTTTTTATATTTTGATTTCTCCTATGTAAATTAGAGATGGGTGAATATTTCGTGTACTGATTACTCTTAATGAACGTGTCATATCACTATTCAATTATATATATATATATATATATATATATATATATATATATATATATATATATATATATATATATAATTCAAAAAAAATAAAGTTTGCTTTATTTATCTTAACATTTAATTTTGAATAAATAAATAATTTTTTATATTTAATAAATCAAATAATATACATTAGCTACTACATATAAGTATATTTCTCACCTAAATAATAGATATAATTGTCTTGTTTAAACGATTTAGTTTTTTAGGTTTATGGTGTAAAGTAATTTTACATAATTGTTCAATCAATCATTTTTAATAATTTGTTGAAATATATGCCGTTCATTGAATTTCGGTTTAAATTATTTTACACACGAATGCTTCTTGAAGCTTTATGGACAATAAAAAATTTAAGAAGAAGACTAAAAACAAAACCAACAATAAGCTTTTTTGTTGCAAAACAACTTAATTATTTACATGAGGGACTCTAGCATGAATTTTATTGATTTTAATAAATTTTAACTAAATATTTTATTTAAAAAAATAACTTTTTAATATAAAAAAATCTTCATCTTTGGACATTTAAAAAAAATCATATTAGATTGATTTTATTTATTTTGGAAAATGCATTATTAAGTATAACTTCAAATATAGATGAATTTAATTTAACCAAATATTGACAATTTTATTTGATCTTGCTTTAATTTACATTAAAAGAAAATCTATTTTTTTTTCTTATTTATTAAGCTAATAATATTTTCAAAATCTTTTATATTGATCCCCTTGTAAAATTTATGATAGATTTGGCACCATAAAAATGGAGGAGGGGGTAATGTATTTGCAAACAAGTCAATAGTTTATTGTTACATGTAATTCTCATTCTCAAGTCAATATTGGAAATAAGTAATTTTACAATGTCATGGTTTTTATCAATAGAAACTCACTTTATCATTTCCGATTACACTATCACAATTTATTCTTACATATATATAATTAAAAACTCAGTTTATGTTAATACGTGTCAATGTGGCAAAGTTTGAAATACAGATTAATAAATAATATTTGATTAATGTGAGATAATATAATAATAAAGGCAAATAGAATGGGAAAAAGGATGATAGAAACTCACATGGGATTTGAGGTGGAGTGCTGATGATGATGCTTTTAGGTATGAATGTTTTTGCAGAGAGAGAGAGAGAGAGAGGGGCAATCTTATTACTATTATTAGGTTGCTTGTTAATCAAGGAAAACCACCAATCTACTTGATGGACCACCACCTCCTACTCTTCTAGTTTATTGATTAATTACAATCTTAATTATGTTATACATTTTACATATATTTTAAAATTAAGTATTTTTTTTTATTTTTTATATCATTTTCAACTATTGGATTTTATAAAAAATGATAATATTTATTTGTGAATTTGTTTACTATTTTTATATTATAATATTTGGATGAATTTTATTAGATATGTATTATGTGTTTCGTCTAATTTAAGTGTAAGAAATGTGTGAAATTATATTATTTTTTAATTTTATGTATAATCTATAAATTCAATTCAACTCATCACGTAAATAAGAGATTGTTTTGATTTTGATAGTAAAATTACGAGTTAAATAACGAATTTGATCCATTGAAATTTAAATAATTGGATAATGAATTAGGTCAAACTCGATCTAAATTATGTACACGCTTAAATATATAATAATTTTAAAATATTAATTATCTAGGATGATTTTTCTTCCTTCAAGTATTGTTTCGGGTGAAGGTGTTGATAGTTAGAAAAAATAAATGTATAAAAAAAAATGAACACAATAGAATTTAATGTGATCTTTAACATCGGAGAAAAAATCACGATCGTTGTTAACTGACAATCACAAAATAATATTGTATGAAAATTGTTATAACACATAATTTATCTTTAACCAACGACATGTTTCAGTACACGCACACTCTCTAATACAAATATTTAATTACATATCACAATACTCTAACTCAAGAATATAAGAGAACAAAGAAAGTCAAATACAAACTTAAAATATTTTTGTCTAGTGCATTTTGTAAAGAAGAACTTGAATCTTTTATATAGCTTTTGACTCTCTTTTTCTTTACAAAGCTAAGCGATGTGAGACTTTTTCAACATGTATATTTTCAACAAATCCTAACAATCTTCATTTTGATTGATAATAATACATCAATTTTTCATTGTCTTCACCGGCAATCATATTCCACCATAAAAAGTATAGTCACTTGAAGTGATGTAGGAAGACTTTTTAAGCCATCCGAATTTGTTTCAGTCACAAAAACAACATTTTAATATTTTCCATATTTTCCATAATTTCCTATTTTATTTATGTTTTGGATTTAAAAATCTATTAGTATTTCTTTTTTATTTTATTTTATTTATGTTTTAGTTAAAAATCCATTAGAGTTTCTATGTTTTCTGTATCTAAAGACCTTTGGTGTATCCATCGGAATTATCTTTCATTATAATAAAAATTCAAAGTTTTATTTTTTTTCCTCCTAGTTTCCAGCTTTATTTGACAAGTTTGTCGTTTGTAAACTTGTGTTTTGTACTAGGTTTAGCGCTTGATATTTCTTTCGTGTTTTCAACTATGTCAGTTGACATCAGAGCATATTTTCTCATGTTTCCGTAGCTTGACAACCATGGTAAATCAACCAGTAACCAGAGCAGATCTTGAAGGAATTATTATAGCTTTTATCGCGACTCTAACTACTTTGATTGAACATATGGAGAGTTTAGAAAATCATGTGAACAACACCAACAATAACGGTAATCAGCAAAGAGATTGGGTGGAAACAATCATCGTGTTGTTATTGCTGAAAATTCGAGCTCTAAAGAAGAAGAACCCTACGAGGAAGAGGTAGTTGATCATGGGAATCGACATAACCATGATTATCGAGTGAAGATTAATATTTCATTATTCTATGGAATAATGAGAATGGAGGAGTTTTTAGATTGGCATATCGTCATCGACATGTTCTTCAACATTACGGGGGTCCCTAAGAACAAGAAAATTAAGATGGTGGCGATCAGGCTGAAGAGTATTGTTGTTGTGTGGTGGGATAAACTTGTTTTTCAGAGGCAGAGGAAAAGAAAAGGGTCAGTCAAATCTTGGCGAAGAATGAAATAATTGATGCTTGAGATATTTTTACTAGAGGATTATGAGCAGATTCTTTATAAGATGTATATTGAGTGAGTTCATGGAAATAGAACTATAAAAGAATTCACATATGAGTTCATGTGTTTTATGAGTGCAATGAATTAGGAGAATCAGAGAACTAGAAATATTCTTAATACATCAGTGGCCTAAAGGGATCTTTGCAGGAGAAGTTGGGTTTGCAGACTGTATGGACCGTAGCTGAGGCATCGAGTCTAGATTTGAAGGCAGAATTGATAGAGAAATCCCCTTGAAATTTCTCACCTTTTAGGTATTCGCCCCTGAATAATTTTGAATTAGTAGGTGACAAGGAAAAGAGTACAGCAACCAGGGATTCTAACCTTGAGAGTAAGGGGACTAGCAACCCTAGTAGTATCCAGTAGAGTAAAGAACTAGTCTAGAGGCAGAATAATCCATATGTTAAATCCACTAGAGACACGTGTTATCATTGTAATAGAAGAATCCATTGATCAAATGTTTGTCCAACAAGGAGATTTGTTGTTGTTGCGGAAGAAAGTGAAGAGGAAGAGGAAAGAGTGGGACATACATTTGAGAATGATGAATATGCAAGGGTTGAGTTTGCAGATGAAGAATCTGATGAGAGGGTAAATTTTGTGTTGCAAAGAATTTTACTAGCATTCAAAGATAAAAGGAGGTGCAAGAATTTAATTAAAACACAGTGTTCTATCAAGAACAATGTGTGTCATCTGATTGTGGATAGTGGCAGCATGCAGAATCTGGTGTTATAGAAATTGGTAGATTATTTTAAGTTATCCATAAAACCCCATGAGAAGTCATACACCATCGATTGGATAAGCAATAGCTCTCAAGTTCGAGTAATACTAGCCTGTAGAGTTCTTATCTCTATCGAAAAGCATTATAGAGAAGAGGTACTTTGTGATATTCTTGATATGGATGTGATTCATATTTTAGTTGGTAGGACTTATCAGTTTGATAATGATATCAATTATTGAGAACTGGATAACATGATGATATTTACATGGGGCACACATAAAATTGTCATGGCTTCTATTTTACCCTTTGATAAGAATCTAAGATGAAAGAAATCTAGTTTATTGGTGATGACACAAAGTGAAAATGAGCTTTATGAGGTTGTTAAAGAAATTGCATTTTTATGTCAATGGTGAGTAAAGGGATGATGAGTGTTGTAAAGGAGGAGACAACAATTCCAGAAGAAGTGTTAGGTATCCTAGAGAATTTCAAGGAATTGATCGCAGATGAGGTATCAAACAATTTGC
Organism: Vicia faba; assembly: GCA_948472305.1. Taxonomy (NCBI): domain Eukaryota; kingdom Viridiplantae; phylum Streptophyta; class Magnoliopsida; order Fabales; family Fabaceae; genus Vicia; species Vicia faba. The sequence continues at coordinate 1,411,825,604 of OX451741.1, read as the reverse complement.
CTCTTATGCGAGATAAACATCAAAAAGTTAAATATTTTAATATGAGAGGCGATGTGATGGTGTTTCTGCGTAAGGAGAGGTTTTCAGTTGGTACTTACAATAATAGGCATTACACAAGTATGACTTGTTCACTGTGAAACGAAAAATGCATGACAATGCGTATGTGGTAGCTCTCTCGAATTTCATGAATATATTCAATACTGTCAATATTGCTGACATTCATGAATATCAAGCAGATGGGACTCTTTATCAAGAAGAGAACTCGGGGTTGAGTTCTTCAGAGGTGGAGAGTGATGTAAGACATTTTAAGCCATTCGGATTTATTTTAGACCCCAAAACAATATTTTAATATTTTTTTCGTAATTTCCTGTTTTATTTTTGTTTTGGATTAATAGTCCATTAGTTTTTTTAGTATTTTATTTATGTTTTGGATTAAAAGCCCATTAGGGTTTCTTTGTTTTCTGTATTTAAAGATCTTTGGCGTGGCCATCAGGATTATCTTTTATTATAATAAAAATCAAAGTTTTCTTCTTGCTGGTGGATTTCAGCTTTATTTGACAAGTTTGTTGCTTGCAAACTTGTGTTTTCTTTTAGATTTAGCGTTTGTTATTCCTTTCGTGTTTCCAACAGCGTCATGAAGCTACATCACTCCAATAATTTTTATAGTGTCTTCATCGACAATCATACTACCCCATTAAAGAGTATAGTCACTTGAAGTTGCATCACTCCATGAATTTTCAAATTATCTTCACCGACAATTATGTTCCACCATAAAGAATATAGTCACTTGGAAATGCATCACTCTGAGAATTTTCACATTATCGTCAACGACAATCATAGTTAAAAAATTACCATATTCTACCATGAAGAATGTATTTCACTAGAAGATAAACCACTTCAAAAAATTTACATTGTCATCACTGGAAATCATATAGTCTATCGTGAAGAATATATTTCACTTGAAAATAAATCACTCCAAGAATCTTTCATGTCGAAAACTAGGTTGAAAACTTATGGTGCAACTTTCATGTTCGCGGGAAATTATTCAACCACCGGCATAATCTTACACCTTGTATAATATTGATTGTGTCAACACATCTTTGACTTGAACTTTCCACAAGTCAAAAATAATTCTTTCATCAATTTTCTCTAGCTCAAATTTCACAATGGAACTTGTGGCTGCAACTCAACAACTTTTTTCACAACACTATCTTTCTTTTCTGATGTGGAAGATCACACAAAATTGCAACTATGGAACATACTAAGAACTCTAATATCCGGATCGAATAAAAAGCTTTGATACTAGTTGTTAGGAAAATAAATACATAGAGAAAAAATAAACACAATAACAACACAAGAATTTAACGTGAAAATTTTAAAATTGGAGAAAAACTACGATCGTTGTCAAATGACAACCAGAGAATAATATATGTGAAAATTGTTACAACATATAATTTACTATCAACCAAGCTCAGGCCCCCCAGTACACACACCCTCCAAAACAAATACTCCATCTAGCCATTATTATAAGCAAATATTCTCTTTTTAGATTCATTGAATAATGAATGTATCTGATCTTTTACGTAGACTAGATACATTCATTACTCAGTGAACCTAAAAAGATAATTTTTGCTTACAAATAAGGTCGGAGTGATTATTTAATTACATCTCGCAACACTCTAACACAAGAGTATAAGAGAACAAAAAAAATCAAATACAAGTTTAAAAATATTTTTATTGGGGCATTTTATAAGGAAAAACTTGAATCCTTTATATAGTCTTTGACTCCCTCTTCCTTTACAAAACTAAGCGATGTGAAACTTTTTCAACATGTATATTTTCAATTGACTCCAATATTATTAACGAGAACTCTAATACAACACTCTTTTCTTATATGTCTAACGGTGTGGGTATATATGCAAATACTCTAACACAAGAGTATAAGAGAACAAAGAAAGTCAAATACAAGTTTAAAAATATTTTTATTAGGGAATTTTGTAAGAAAAAACTTGAATCCTTTATATAGTCTTTGACTCCCTCTTCCTTTACAAAACTAAGCGATGTGAAACTTTTTCAACATGTATATTTTCAACTGACTCCAATATTATTAACTAGAACTCTAATTCAACACTCTTTCTTATATGTCCAACGGTGTGGGTATATATGCAAATACTTTAACAATAAAGTTTGTGACAGACAAAAGTGTGAAGTTTAGAGGGTTTAATAGAGCGTGCATTGTTGAGGGAGTTACTAGGAGCATTGATAATAAGTTGAGGATTATGCACCTTTGTGAGAGACATGTCACTTATCCATCTAAAACTTTAAAGTGATAGGTGAGTATTCTCCTACTTATATATGCTCAAGTCTCCACATTCCTATCCTATGTGGGACATTCTAACACTCCCTCTCAAGTGTGAGTCCACAATGCTCTCCCTGAATCCACAATTCTAACACTTGTACCGTCAATGACACCTTACAATGGGACACATCTTCTTGGATATTTCGATACAAGTAAGTCGGTCTCTTTCTCGAACTAGGCTCTGATACCATTTGTTGGAGGGAGTTACTAGGAGCATCGATACATAGTATAGGAATATGCACATTTGTGAGAGACAAATCATTTATCCACCTAAAACCTTAAGGTGATAGGTGAGTGGATTCACCCACTTAAAAATGTTTAAGTCTCCATATTCATATTCAATGTAAGACTATTTCTCCACATACTCATACTTATTATATTATTCCAACATATATTAATCTAAATTGTAAGTTAGTAAGATTTTAGGTTTCAAAAACTCTAAAATCTTCTATAGGGACATTTGTTTCAAAAAACAGATGTCAAAAAATTGTATATTATCATCTGACGGTCTTTAAGACCGATGAATGATAATGCAATTTATTTTTAAATCGTGTTCATCTCTTAGTTTGTCTTACTATCTAAATCATAAATCATGTGTACTTGAATTTTCATTGGACCATAAATTATACCGGAAGAATGAATTATAAAAATCTAAATACTAGTGTGAACATGAAAGTCTAGCCTTTTATACTTTCTCAATTGTCACAAACTTTACCCCTAGTATAATGTAAATTATTGGTACACATCTTACATCTTATAATGTAGTTTCACATAATATATACATATAAAAAAATAAAGAATAGAGCCTCATGCATCATGTGGGTCCTGCATCAGCATGAAAAATCTTTGGCCTTCAAAAAGTATCTTAATCAGATGATGGTTAAGCTTCACGTTTATAACTAATTCTATGGTGTGCAGTCAAGAAATTAAATCATGGAGGGACCCTTATCATGTTATATGCAGTATAATAAATAGATGGTTATGATTGCACCTTTTTCTTTGCAATTTCCAATCTTTAAATTTCATTTCTAAGATCTTAATTTTTCACCTAAAAATATCATAGTCTTAAGGAATATTATTTATCATCTTATCTTTAGAGGATCGTATATTTGAGAGAAACATAGACCTAGCAAAAGAACTCGACTTGTATATTTCATTGAAAATATGATGATAAAATTGCTTTTAATTTTAATGGAGCCCACATATCTAAATAGACCTCTATATATCTTCTCATTATTAATTCCATAAATAAATATTCCTTAGTTTATGATATTTGTTTTACTATGAATTAGTATATAGTTTATTATTCACACAGTGATTCAAGGAATATAATCTTGGATACTAATTTTAGTTATTGTACTAAAAAAGCTCAGGTTTAATTTATACACATTCAAATATTCTAAATACACAGCCAAGAAAATTCCAACATAATCTTTTTTTTTTAGCATAATTCATCTTTAAGGATATTTCTTTCTTTTTCTTGACAAGTTTTAGGATATTGTTTAAAGAGTACAATTCATTGTACGACGGATATGTATATTCTAGATTACAAATTTTATAGATTTGGTTAATACAGCTTAGTATTATTTTTATCAGATTTACAACTTAGTTTATTTAGCAACAATTCTTAGACTTTACGGGATAATATATATTAATAATTTTAATTTTTTAAAATAAAACTTCTATTTAGTCTCTCTTTTTTTCTTCCTTTTAGTGAACAAATACAGAAGTGGGTTTGACAGCTGATAATATGGAAAAAAAATTATGTTGATTGGTTTATTATCTTATAATTGATAGCTTTCTTCAACTTTACTCATCTAAATCTTGTTTTGACCAATTGGACCCAAGCTACCTTCTTCTCTGGCCAACTTGAGAATAAGTTATAGCAAAACCAAGAATAATTCTTAGTCCTTACACATATTTGGCAGGAAAAAGTTAGAATATATTTTCACCTACATTAATGATGCGTATATGTGGAAAAAAATTGTAACATGAAACTAAATTAATATTTCTTATATTTTATTTTTTTTAAAGTCGGATATTCTTTACACGCAACTGCATAAGTTAATTATTCGAACGAAAAGAATTATAATAGATAATAAAACTTTTAAAAAAATTTAACACTTCTGCGTGTTCAAGACAGAATTCAAACTCAAATCTTTTGATAAAGTCAAAAGAAATCATTTATCATCTCATCTCAATATTCATATATATATATATATATATATATATATATATATATATATATATATATATATATATATATATATATATATATATATATATATATATATATATATATATATATATATATATATATATATATAAAAGTTTCTGTCCATATTTAATTCACTTACCTTTTTTTCTCTTTTTACAATAAATCTATAGTGTTGTATACTGAGGGCATGTAAGAAGTTTAAAGGAAATTTCTTTATACATTCTTATGTCTTTTTAAAGGTCTGAATTTATATATGTATATCTGAATTGTATTAAATATATACAAAAGTTCGAAATAGAATATGTTTTTTCCATTTTCATTTATATTTCAACTATCTCTATTTCAACCCTCTCTTGTGCAATTTTTGAACAACACTTTCAACTCATTTCCAGAATTAAGTACATTTTCAAGAAGCAGAGCACATTTTCAGCCCATTTTAATAATACTTCAAAGCTCCGAATTTGAGTAAGTTTCTATAAATTCATTATTCTACTTTGCAAAGGTAAAATATGTTATTTAGAATCATGTCAATTGAGTTGGTTGTAGTATAACTTGTGAAATGTGGTTGTTTGAGTGTTAAAGGGAAGTTTTTGGGTGATTTAGGGCAAGAAATTTCAACTGTTCGAAAATGGTTGTCGCGGACTGTTTCGGATATGCATATTCAAAACTCCTCTGAGTGGTTTTGCATATGCACATCTAAAATTAAGTTTGGGTTGTTTTTTTTTTCAAACTTGTTCCTTCCTTAAATAATTGTTATTTTTTTCAGAAAAATGGCTGAGAATCCGAACACCAGATTTGAGACTTGGTAGACCAGGTCATACTGCCTCCACTCAGCGCGAGATAGCTGAACAGGCTACTAGGAATCGAGGAGGGTCGGGTACTGCGAGAAGAAGTGGCGGGAGGACCCACTTCAACTCTGAGGAGTCATTTGTCTCATGTGTCCTCGTCTCGAGATAATGAGCAGGTACCTGAGGAGGTTGATGTTCGAACACAGGAGCTCGAGGAGGTTGACACACCGGCTGCACGGCTACGTACAATAACGGGGCAGCAAAACTCGGGGTATCCAGGAGGGCCCTCTGACACATCTATGTTGATCTATTATAATGATCATGTCGCTCCACATGTTTGAAATAGAGAGGTATATATTTTATTACATTTTTTTCATTTAAATGATTTACGCACAAATATCTTAATGACTAACATTGACATTAATAATTTTTTTAACAAGAACTTTTGTCCATAAAGTCTGTGAACCACTTGCAGAAAATGTTTGAGCTACATCATCCTAATGCGGGTTGGTTCTGGGAGGTTGTTCTTGGCTCCGGACTTGTCGGACTTTGTTGTTCTGGTTATGGTACTATTAGTTATGACATGCAATGGCCATTTGTCGAGAGATGGCACAAGGAGACGTCATATTTCCATTTTATGTTGGGGAGATGACGATCACACTTGACGATGTCGCATGCCTGCTACACCTTCCTATCAAAGGGAGGTTACTTAACCACTCCCGAATTACTCGTGGTGAAGCGATTGAATGGATGGTCGAGTATTTGGGAGCTCAATCGGAAAAGGCATTTGAACAGTGTGACTCATCTAATGAGGCTCATGCCATGTTCTCATTCTTGGACGACCTATATGACGAGCACCTGGATGCGGTTGCATCTTCAGAGAGTGAGGGCAATGAGCTCTTTGTTCAGTACCACCGCGAGTGTGCTTTATGGTGTTACTTTTGGTTCTTGGTTGGCACGTCCATTTTTGTGGAAAAGAGTGCAACCTACGTTGATGTGGCATATATCCAATACTTCATGGATCTGAATACAGTTGAAGAGTGGAACTGAGGGCTGGTTGTTTGGTATACCTATACCAAAAGTTGAATGAAACTTCTAAATGGAAGACGAGGCAGCTGACAGACTCTTGCACACTTCTCACAGTACCTTTCGTTCTAACTATTACATTTAATTTGTTGTTAATAATTTTTTCTTACATAACTCTTATTCATTTTTAGGGATGGATCATTTCTCACTTTCACCGTATTCATGGTTTCGATTATGATCTGAATTATAGTGACATGCCGATGGCCTCCAGGTATAGCCTCCACGGAGGGAGTCATGATTTGTCGTCATTCCGGGTGTATCTTGATTGGATTGTTCATGAGACAGTGGTGGTCATTATAGAGAGGATGGTTAGGAAGGCATCTCTTACAGAGGATTACATGAGGCAGAGGAGAAACCAAGAGGTTAGAATTAGGCATACGCAGTAGACTATGCCTTTTTTTTATTTATCGATGTATTTATTTTACATTTCGTACTTTTTAAACATTTTATGTATCTGGTATTTCTAAATCGTTTATGTTCGTACCATTTTTGGTATTTTGGTATTCCAATATTATTTAAACGAATTATGTATCAAATCGTTGTGTTTATTAGATACCACATTGATATTTTATAAGAAAATATGTTGCAAACGCGTTCTGCCCAGGTATTAGAGATACATAGCTTAGTCTAGCTTTCAATATTAGAAATGAGCTTATACTTCTATTATATATTCTAGCTTAGCTGTCATCTAATTAATCAGGCTAGTATATATATATATATATATATATATATATATATATATATATATATATATATATATATATATATATATATATATATATATATATATCATTGTATCTCTAATCAGATAAGAACAATAACAACATCCTTTCACTTCTTCTTCTTTTCACTTTCTAACATGGTATCTAGAGTTCTTTTCTTAATCTAGCGCTTCCATGGCATCTCCTTTCAATTCTGAGGGTGTGTTTCCCTCCTCTCAAGTGAAATTATCACATCTCATCTATGGTAAACTCAATGAGAAGAATTTCAAACAATGGAAGCAACAGATAGATGGAGTGATTCGTGGCCATAAGCTACAGCGGTTCATCACGACACCACTCGTTCCTCTGCGTCTTCTTCCCGATGTCGATCCTGTTACCGGCAGTGCAAATCCAACTCTTCTTGATTGGGAGCAACAGGATGCACTCATTTGCACCTGGCTCCTCTCTGCGATCTCTGATTCTCTTCTTCTAAAACTTGTGGATTTCACGTATTCTTGGCAGGTGTGGTCAGAAGTTAATCGCTACTTCAACACCTTACTTACGATGAAGGCGAGGCAACTTCGATCTGAACTACGCAATCTCACAAAAGGTTTATGTATGATTTAGGAATTTTTGGTTCGTGTGCGTGAAATCAGTGAAGCCTTGGTTTCGATTGGAGATCTTGTCCCTCTTCGTAACCCAATTGAAATTGTTCTTGATGCGCTTCGTGAGGAGTATGATTCGATTGTAATAGCGATGAATAGTAAAGAAGATATGTGTTCGTTGGATGAACTTGAGTCGAGTCTTCTTGCTCATGAATCACGCCTTAAAAAGAATAGTAAAGATGTTCTCACTGGACCTGTCACCATGAATCTCACTCAAGCCTCATCGTCATCAGCATTGTCTTCTACAGAAGTTTCAGGTGGTGATCCTAACCCTAATTTTCCCACTGGAACCAATCATGTAACTGCTAACGCTGAAAACCACGGTTATGGCGCTCGTGGTGGTCGATATAGTCGTGATGGTGGACACTTAGGTCGTGGTGATGGTCGCTTTGGGAAGGTTTCATGTCAGATATGTCACAAATCTAGACATAATGCCTCTGTATGCTATCATAGATACTCCTATTCAGGTGTTGTTTCCTTTCCTCAACCACGAGCTCCCTTAAATCCTTAAATGATGGCACCACATGCTCCTACCTATCCTTCTTCATATGGATATCCTGCTACTCCTCGTCCTACACCACCTAGGAAAAATCGACCACAAGCTTTTCCTGTAGGAAATGATCCTAATTTCAGTAATCAGTGGTGGTATCCTGATTCTGGTGTTTCTCACTATTGTACCCCAAAATTTTCCCTCTCATTTCTCAAGGAATTTATCACAAGGATTCTCAATATTCAAGCTTGCACAAGTACAATTGGATTTTCCAGCATCAAGTTAAAGAGGAAACTGTTAAAAAAGGGCAAAGCAGATAAAAATAATCTTTTTTACAAAATTGGAGAAAAACAAAGTTTACTTTGATTCACAAGGCTTCGATTGGACTTTGTTCTCCTTCAAGCCTTCTTCGATTTCCCTTGTTTCGTTGGACTTTAGTCTCTTTCAAGACTGCTTGGATTGGACTATGGTCTCCTTCATGCCTCCTTCGATCCATCCTTCATGCCTCCTTAGATCTATCCTTTGTTCCTCCTTCGATCCACAAAGCAACGACCTCCTGCATGCAAGCTTCGATTGCACCATTGGCCTCACATGGTTCACAATGCAATGGTTGCATGCATGCCTGCTTCGATTGGACATTTCATGCCTGCATGCCTGCTTAGATTAGACATTTGATGTCTGCATGCCTATTTTAATTGGACAAATGATTCCCCACATGTTTGCTTTGATTCACAAAGTAATGGCTAGCTTCATGCAGCCTTCGATTGAGCAATAGCTTCCTTCTTGCATGCTTCAAAGCAAGGGGATCCCACCAGGCCAGTAGGAACAAGGCAAAAAGCCCTCTATAGCCTTCTTCGATTCAGAATACAAGTGCCTTCTTTACGCTTGCCACCAATTCACAAGGCAAGGACCATCTTCAGACCAGCAGGCACAAGGCAAAAGCCTCCTGCAGCTATCCTTCGACTCAGAAGCCAATGGTCTTACATGTATGCCAAATTCACAAGGCAGAAATTTCCTTTCATGCTAGCGCTCGCAAAGCAAGGGACCTTCTGCATATGAGCTTCGATTACACCTTTGAAAATCTTCAACACGCAATTTCTACACCTTGGTGGCCCATTCGAAGGACACTATCACATATTTGGGTGTCTCATTCGAAGGAAATGCATTGACTTATATGGGTTGCCCTTTTCAAAGGATACACAAGCTGGCGCATTCGAAGGACGGGCACATGGTCCACTCAAAGGACATATATTTGCCCCATTCGAAGGACACTTTGATTGGAAACAAATATTGTTGCCTGAATAGGGATCTGGCCAAAGGTTGGAATTGAAGGATTTGAAATATTCAAAGATGCTTACTGCCAAGTTCAGGCCTAATACACTGGCCATAATGCTCCAAAACTGCTGCACAGCAGTCCTGTAATATTGCCTCTATTCTTGCACCAAAATAGTATACAAATACTGCCCTTCAAAAGCTACAAAAACAGTTTACCCATTTTATTCAAATTCTTTTGTTTTCCCTCCTAAACCTCAGCCAACTTCACCTATAAATAAGAGGATCCATAACACATCTAGGGGTTGGACAACACATCCAGAGGCTTTTGATAGCTGGGGAAACTTTGATTGTGTGAAAATCATCAAATACTTAACACATTATCAAACCCAGAAGCAAAAGATCATACCTTTGTTCCTTTCCCTTTCGAATCCAACATTAGAAACACAACACCTGTTTCTTTTCCCTTTCGAATCCAGGAATAACCCCACGCTTTGTTTTTCTTTCGAATCCAGCAGAAGGAACACTACACCTGTTCTTCTCCTTCAAATTCAGAAATAACAAATACCACCCCCACTCCTCTTGACCTTTGAATCCAGTCAAAGAAACACCACACTTGTTTCTTTCCATCGACTCCAGGAGCATCTAGTCCAATCACTCAAGGTCAAACACACGCATCCCAACTTCAAGTAAGGTAAGTCCTCTTAACCTTAAGCTTTTCGTTTCAAGCACAGCATGTATATAACCATTTCCTTTCGTTTCAAACATCATTATTATCCTTTGATTTGTTTTCGTTCCCACCTTTTCACTTTGTTTTCATTGCTAACCTTTTGGTTTTGTTTCTTGGTTTATCAAACATTTTTAAGAACTAACTTGGCCATGAGACAATACTAGCATGGCCTCAGGCCATGTTGTTATTTAAATCCCAAACGAAAGAAAACAGGAGAAAGGAGGTGTGAATCGAAGCTTTAGGATTCACCCCTGGCTGCTTCACAGTTGCAAACAAAATAAAGAGTGTGGCCTTAGGCTTCGTCACACACTGACTTCCAGACCATTCGAAGGAAGCAGAAAATGACGTAATCAAAGGATACATTCACACTGACTGCCAGACCCAATAGAAAGAAGCAGCCAGAAGGATGAATTGAAAGATGCATGCACATGCTGACTTCCAGGCCAAATCGAAAGAAGCCAGGAAGAGCAGAATCGAAGGATGATGCCGCCTGAATCGAAAAGCTTTTCTTCCCTTCTTTTATTTTGTTTTGTCTTTACATTTTCTTGCTATTCAATATGGTTGTAATAGTTTATAATATTTATTTTCTGCATTTTTATTGCTTTATACAAATGTTAGTAATTAGGATGTATGGCAAGATAAAACCAATAAGTAGATAACCTAAAAATCAAAGACAAAATGCATGCAATCAAACACACTTTGCACATATGCACCTCTAGGATAATCTCACTTGTTGTCTCGGAAAATAGTCATGTCCCTCGAATATGGACGTATTAGCAAAGACCCCTCAATAAAAGATCGTAGTCTCTCGATGATCCTTGATGTTGCCTTCGGTAAATGATCTAGTCCCTATATGACATTGCTAAAACGTCTCATAGGTACCTTCTATGACTATACAAAACAACTCGCGTTCGTACCTTCACATTCAACGATGGGGCTTCTTACCAAATCAATGATAAGATAGCAACATCTAAAAGAGGAGGAAAAGAACATTAGACCTTTTGAGTAGATAGGATGGTCATAGTTGCTCGCTTGCTCATAACAAAAAAATCATTTACACACCAACACTTTCATTTGAAACATTTTCAAAAGACAAAGCTCTTTGTACGCATTCTTATAGAGACGAGAATCATTACAAAGACACTTTTCAAAATCACTTTCAAAAACACATTCCACAAACACCTCTTTGAACTATTTTCAAAACTAACACTTTGTATGCATTCTTATAGAAACGAGAATCATTACAAATATGTTTTCAAAATATTTTCAAACCCACACCACAAAGAATATTTTCAAACAAAAATAAGTGATCTAGAAAGCAACTAAGAGCCCGTAGATAACTACGGATGAAAAGGGTGCTAACACATTCCCTTTTCATAACCTATCCCCTGAACTCAATAAATAATCTCTAAAGGTATTTCCTGTTCTTTTCACCCTTTTCTTATTGGATAAAAGAAAAGTCGGTGGCGACTCTTGCTATCCGCAACAATTGCGATCAAACGCAAAACACTCAAGTCAGTTCTCTCACCGTATTACACTCACCATGTCACGCATGAGGCTTCAAATTTGTCTGATGTTTCTTGCCTAACTAGTGCGGAACAGGTGTATATGGGAAACGACCATGGTTTGTGCATTAACTTTGTAGGTTCCATGAGTTTTCCTTTATTTAAGCATCCTAATTTGTCTCTTATGCTTCAAAATCTTCTTCTCGTGCCTCACATCACTAAAAACCTTATAAGTGTTAGTAAATTCGCACAAGATAATCGTGTTTTCTTTAAGTTTCATCCTCAATTTTGCCTTGTAAAATCGTAGGATTCTTCTGAAGTTCTTCTTTGTGGCACTGTTGGAGCCGATGGTCTTTGTAGATTTCCTAATCTTGTCGTGTCTATGTCACAAGCTAGTAGTCATAGTACTTGTAATAATCATAGTTTTAAGTGTAATTCAGCTTCTTTATGCAATTGTATCTCCCATTGTAATCTTGTTTCTCATCTTAATAAAAATATCATTGATTCTTATTTTAAATTTCAGCCTATTGCTCATGTTTCTACAGTTAATATGCCAACCTCTTCTTATAATGTGCCATATTCCCTTGCTATATCTGATAACAAATATACCTTATGGCACACAAGGCTTGGTCACCCCCATCATCATACTCTTACTGAAGTTCTTAAAATATGCAATATATCCATTCCTCACAAACCTCCTAATGATCTATGTTCTTCTTGTTGCATGGGCAAGTTCCTTAGACTGTCATCCTCCCTATTCACTATCATTTACCATTGTCCTTTTGAACTTGTTGTGTGTGACTTGTGGGAACCTGCACCAATGCATTCTTCTGGTGGCTACTCCTATTTCCTCACATGTGTTGATGCTTTTTCCAGATTTGTTTGGGTGTTTCCCCTTAGGCTAAAATCTTATACTCTCACCCAATTTATTCATTTCAAAACAATGGTTGAACTTCAATTTAATTGTCAAATTAAAGAGGTTCAAAGTGATGGAGGTAGTGAATTCAAACCTCTCACCGAGTATCTTTTTTCCTTAGGTGTTGTTCATAGGTTTATTTGTCCTTATACTCACCATTAAAATGGTATTGTGGAAAGGAAGCATCGCCATATTACTGAGACTGGTCTGGCGTTGCTTGCTCACTCCAAACTCCCTCTCAAATATTGGGACCATGCTTTTATAACTGCTGGCTACCTCATAAATAGGTTACCTAGTGTCTCTCTTCAAAACCAGTCACCTTACACACTATTAATGCAAAAATCACCTGATTATTCCTCTCTTTGTGTGTTTGGGTGCGCTTGTTTTCCTTTCCTCAGGTCATACAATTCACACAAACTTGATTTCAGGTCCCAATAGTGCATTTTCTTGGGATATTCTTCCATGCATAAAGGATATAAATGCCTTGTTTCCAATGGTCAGATTTATATCTCCAAAGATGTTCTCTTTCATGAGTCTCGATTTTCCTATTTAAAACTTTTTCCATCTTCTGATTCCTCTTCTTCTTCATACAGTTCCTTCAACCCTTAATCTTGGAAGCCATCAGCAGCCTCTTCTCCCACCCTGCCACCTCTTCATGTTACTCCCCTACAACATGTTACTCCTGTTGCTTTACCCATTGTGAATCAGTCTCCATCTACCCCCAGTCACACTGCCAATACAGACATTTCCCCTACAAATTCATTGGTTGCAGCTTCTTCTAACTCTCATGTACCTAATCCATTATCCCCTTCCAATTCATTTAATTCTCCTCAACCTGTCTTTTCTGTTTTCTCTGATTTGGCTGAAGCAAGCACTGTTTCTCCCTCCTCTCTACCTAATTATGTTTCATCTACCAGTACCACCATCAGTCATGTCCATGTGCCTTCTTTTCTTCATCCTCTTAATAATCATCCCATGCAAACTCGTGCCAAGAATGGTATTGTTCAACCCATAATCCATCCCACCCTTTTTCTCACTCATATGGAACCTACAACTTTAAAACAGGCCTTGGCTACCCCCTCACTGGTTTCAAGCTATGCAGGATGAATATCAGGCACTACTGAAAAATCAAACTTGGATTTTGGTGCCTCCTTCTGCATCTAAAAAGCCCATTGGTTGCAAATGGGTATTTTGTGTGAAGGAAAACCCTGATGGCTCCATTAACATGTACAATGCAAGATTAGTGGCCAAAGGGTTTCATCAAAAGCATGTAGTGATTTTACTGAGACTTTTTTTGCATTAGTAAAGCATGTCACTGTTAGGATAGTTTTGACTCTTGTTGTTACTCAAAGATGGTCCATACAACAAATAGATATAAATAATGCTTTTTTAAATGGAATTCTTGAAGAGGAAGTGTATATGGTTCAACCTCCTGAATTTGAAGCCTCTGATAAATCTCTTGTGTGCAGGCTTAATAAAGCATTATACGGGTTAAAACAGGCCCATAGGGCCTAGTTTGATAGGCTTGAGTGCTCCTTACTGCAGTTTGGGCTTCAAGCTAGTAAATGTGATTCTAGTATATTTTTTCTGCATACAAACAGTCTGTCAATTATGGTCCTGGTGTATGTAGATAACATAATCATCACTGGAAATTCTCTAACATTTATTGCCACTCTTATCAAAAGTCTCAACACTAAATTTACTCTCAAAAATTTGGGACAGCTGAACTATTTCACAGGCATTAAGGTCTCTCATTTACCCAATGGGGCATTAATTCTATCTCAAGCCAAATATGTGAATGGTTTACTTGCAAAAGTAAATATGTCCACTGCTAACTTTATGCTTACTCCTATGGTCTCTAGCAGCAAGTTATCCAAACATGGTTCTCACACAGTTGCATACCCAACACTTTTCAGGTCTGTAGTTGGGGCATTGCAGTATGCCACTTTAACCAGACCTGAATTGTCCTTCTCTGTTAATAAAGTGTGTCAGTTCCTCTCTAATCCATTGGAGGAACATTGGAAGGCAGTTAAAAGAATTCTCAGATATCTTAGTGGTACACTTCAGTATGGTTTACTTATTCAACCTGTCTCTAGACAACAACCCTTATCCTTGCTAGGTTTCTGTGATGCTGACTGAGCAGCAAACCCTGATGATAGGAGGTCAACATTTGGTGCTTCTGTTTTCTTAGGCCCTAATATTATCTCCTGGTTGTCAAAGAAGCAACAACTAGTGGCAAGATCTAGTGCTGAAGCAGAGTACATGAGTATGGCTCAGCTGACTGCAGAAATGATATGGATTCAATTTCTTACTGAACTGAAGTTTCAGTTTCAGACTCCTAAAATCCTGTGTGACAATCTCAGTGCAGTGACTCTAGCACATAATCATATTCTTCACAATAGAACAAAGCACGTGGAGCTGGACATTTTCTTTGTAAGAGAAAAAGTCCTGGACAAAAGCTTAACAGTTATTCATGTGCCTACCCAGGATCAGTACCCAGGATCAGTGGTCAGATGCTTTAACAAAGTCTCTTTATGCAGCTAAAATTCTTCCCCTGCGTAACAAGTTGAGTGTGTGACAAAAGGGAGCTACTAAAAGCAACAGCTAATTCAAAGGGGACTATTAAATATACATAACTTAGTCTAGCTTTCAGTATTAGAAATGAGCTTATATTTCTATTGTATATTTTAACTTAGCTGTCATCTAATTAGTTAGGCTAGTATATATATATATATATATATATATATATATATATATATATATATATATATATATATATATCACATTGTATCTCTAATCAGATAAAAACAATAACAACATCCTTTCACTTCTTCTTTTCACTTTCTAACATCAGGGTTTCGAAGATATTTCTATTGTATATTTTAGCTTAGCTGTCATCTAATTAGTTAGGCTAGTATATATATATATATATATATATATATATATATATATATATATATATATATATCACATTGTATCTCTAATGAATGAACCCTTATCAATTTTAGAAGTGTTTCAGAGATGCCATATTAATTTCATATTAATTTACACTTTATTTTACTTAGTTTTGAGATTTAAAAAACATTAATCACCTTAAAATAATATGATAATCGAACCTACCTTGCAAATAGATTATATCCCACATCACACGGTAACCATCATAAAAGCTGAAAAATGTAAGCAAGATAAAATTCATAGACAAATATATTTATTTAATCAAAACAAGTTACTGATCAATATGACTTTGTTTCCCACCATGGGATTTTCAGTCCAAATATTCAGTAGTTTAAAGCTTCAAGGTCATTCAAATTCAACGGCTTTGTACCCAAAAATGGAGATATGCAGATGTTGCTTGCACACATTCACTATTTTATTGATTACAACAAGGATTTATAAGATTTTAATTATACACTTTTTAGCCTTACAAGAATCAATAGGATGGATAAAATCAATCTCATTTTGATCGGAACCTCCTGCTCACTGAATCATAGTTTGGAACATATAAAACTGCAAAACATGGAGAGGCAGGGTTACACTTACTACTACACAAGACAAAGAAATCACAGTTTTTTAATTAAAGAAAAAAAAAAGGAAAATCAATTTACCATCTCCATATGATGCCATTGTGAGAGGGGAAGAGATGAGCTTTTGAGAAATTGAAGCAATGTCCTTCAAAGTTACTTCATCCACTGCTTTCAAAAACTCCTCCACGGGTTTCCTGTGTAGAAAAACAACTTTTAGCTATAGACAATATAGTCTTTGCAACAAATACAACTAACGCAACATTTTATTTTATAATAAAACTAACAGCTTCTGAGTAATATTTTGAATGTCATTCATAAGCCATACCTTTCACCATATGTCAAAACTTGTCTTCCGATATCTTCTGAAACAACCATCTGAGAACACATCAAGTACAATACTAATCAGATACTAACAAACAAAAGTTCAAATGAAAAAAACAATCGTAATTTTCAAGTAAATTTTTTATTGGGGATGGATTTACATACTCGTGATTCCAAATTCATCAAAATTGCAGATTTTGTAGCTTGTTTAGCACGATCCAGTTGTACCTGGTCGACTGCAGACAGATAGAATGTGTTATAACTGCAAGGCTATGAATCTATAGGTGATACTCAAGACGCAAAATATTAGTCGAAGAGCGTAACAGCATACCTTGTCCAGAAGTAGCAACTGCAAGAATCTCATTAGCTGCAATATCAATGGCTTTTGACACAAAATCTGAACCCTAATACATAGATGAGAATAATGTCACGTGATAAAAAAAATAAAGAATAATGATAATAGACTGTGCAGCAGACAATCATAATCTAGATTGGATTGCATCCATCATGTGCACATACAAGCTTAATGGTAACCTGCAATTTGACCAGGAAATGAACATGCATATACGCATGTGTTTTTGTTTGGTTTAATACGTAAAAATCTGAAAGAAAAAAATTTAAAATGCAAAACACTTGCTGTCCCTTGACAGGTCAAAAATATATAGTAGGAGTATTAATTTTCATTCAGTTAAGATCTCCTGAAAGCTGTATAATTGCAACAAAAGTATGTATACTCGTATAGATTAGTCTTTGTATTTTAAAAAGTCTCGACACAAAAGTGGGCCTTAATTGCATAAAATTTTATTTAGAACAAATAAATGAACCACAAATAATATGCACAAGTCTAGCCTCAAAAACACAACACAAATCTGTTCAAGCATTACCGTAAACCTACCAAAGTTGATTTTCACACTACGGCACAAATCTTTTTTGTTAATCATTAATATTTGTGATTTAAGCAAACTTGAATTGACGCAGTTGTTGAATTATCTCATGGCTTCAAAACACGCTGAAATTGTGATCAAGGTCACCTTTAATGGATTACTTAAAGGTATCCAAAATTACATTACATATAACAATGGCCAACATAAAAACTCAAATATTTCCAGAAAATATGATTTCATTATAGACAGAATTTGGAGGGACTTACTGTCGTGACTTGGATACCAAAAATGCCAGTATTATTGTAAATATTGTTGAATGCTGAAATTGAATGAACTTGTGGATATTCATTCAGAACACGAAGATCTGCATGTGATAAAACCAAGAACTTTAAGCTGACAGTAAGAGTACATATTCAATTTTTCTTAAGGGGGAATATGCTTCTTAGTACAAAAACTATACATAAAATCTAGACCATCACAGATAATATGGAGCCATACCGGGCTTCCATATGTAACTGACTATTTAAATCTATATTCCAATCATGGTTTTAAATTGCAGTTGTGGATGCGGTTGCAGTCACTGCGGTTGCGACTATTGTGGGTACTGCGATGCGGATTGCGGTCATTGCAGCGTGAATTTATTTTTTATGAAGATAAAATATTATACTTTTTTACTTATTTTATATTTCACATGTCTTCAATTTCATCTCTAAATTTTCACATATATCTCATTAACAATTCAACATCACTTTGAATATCTCTAATCCTTTAAAATATACCTTAAATCTATTATATAAGTAGAAAGTAAGGCAGATCAAATAAATTTTGCAAGCAATGCATAATCCGATGCGGCTTGATGCGGTATAATGCAGGCTGATGCGGCTGTTGCGGTGTTATGATGTGGCCATTGCGGCGTTATGATGCGGATTTTTGTGTGATTTAGGATCACACCGCAATTGTGGCCTGATGCGGATGCGGACACTACTGCAACCGCAATATTGTGGCCGCATCACGTGATGCATTCCGCAATTTAAAACCATGATTCCAATCTTCAACTAAAGCAAAGAGACAGAAAAGACTGAATACACTAAAGCAAAGAGACAGAAAAGACTGAATACGTCAAGATAACTTACACAGCCGTGAATACATCCCTTTACCAGGCCCACCAGCTGAGAATGATCCACCGCCTCCCAATAGCATCTGTATCATGTAAGATAATACGGTCAATATGCTGACTCAACAGAAACTAGAATAATATAAATATACTTAAAGGAGCCAACTAAACAATCCAAAGACAAATAAAAGGCATAATCAAGACCTGAAGAACAGTTAAAACCATAGCATCCTTCAAGTTATGCCAGCCGCCGGGAAGTTCAAATGCAAGAGCAAAATGGGTCCTCTGGCCATTAAAGTAATGTTAGACTTGACAGATGATTGAGCCCAAACTGTAAAAAATAGAGATGTAACATGAATAAATACAAAGCAAAACATATTTTTCTAATGCATACCCCTGTTTCAGTTTGACAGCGATAATCACCCCCAGTGTATACTGACTTTGGCTCCTGTGGACGCGGGACACTGGGTAAATCGGACAAAAGAGGTTCGGCAACGGATAACAATTCCTCATGTTCAACACCAGAGGCTGCAAGTACTATTCGAGGTGCGGTATAATTTTCCTGATGTTTTACAAAATTATAAGTCTCATAAGAAAGTTATTAACAGTTAAAAAAATAGATTTTTGAGAGACAACTAATACTACATTATACATATACATCAACTTTGAGTCATTGAGAACTTACTGCTACAAATTCTTCCAGAAGTGCACCATTTAGTCTACCTACTGCTGATTCCGAAGCTAACAGAGGATTAGCCAAGGCACCAGAAAAACCAGCAGAATGAATTGCTTCCAATAGCAAGTCTTGAGGGTTTTTGGAAGCTTCACCAATCTCAGCCTTCACTTTCAGAAGCTATATATAATTGTGGTATTAGTAACAGCAGAAAATTCAAAAGGCCATGACAAATGTAAGCATCAGGAAGGTACAAAGTTGCTATATAAATCTGTCAATATTTATACAACAACCCAAATGAATCATGCTTACTCACACTCTGAAACACATCCCATTCACTTATATTGACAGAAACTCATTATTCTATAAAGCAGTTAAAATTTAAATATAAAAATCTGAAAAGTATAGAGTATCTAAGCTGATTGTCTTATTATAATATATACAACTTTTTTTTCAACGCACAATAATAAGTTTTTTATAATATATAACTTTGATCGCACATATATGTTTAAGCCAGTACTAGAACAAGCTCCAGGTGCTGTGGTTAAATGAGACAAGCCAAAAACAGAGCCCTGGGAATGATATATTTGAGGTGGCCAATTTTATAGTCTCTGAAAGATTAACTATCGCCATTTAACATTTAAACGACACACTAAAAACTGGTGCAAGCGAACTAAAGGGTAATTCGACACAGGAGTTACATATTTGAAAACCAAATAAAACCAAACAATACAGTCACATAGACACACACAAATAGGACTTGTGAATCTGTGATATAGTTTGACAGCGGACGTGGTAACAGTTTGATGCCACATTTAGCGGCCGCAACAACCCCAATTGCTGACGGAAGCTCGCAGGCCAAAAGCCTCACACCAAACTCTGCCGCCGCTACTGACAACAAAATATCACATATGTATGTATATAGTTTCTTTTGATGCCTCCTATAGCTCACTACTGCTAGTACTACTTTCATTTATGTCTTTGCTGGCTTAAACTAAGGTCTATAAGGTCTATATCCTTTTTGTAAAATATCTATTAGAATCATCGCAGACTACTTTCTGTTTTTAATGCTTTTTCACAGCTTACTTTAAATTCAACTCGTATATGTGTGATGATTATCAATTAAACATTTTTTCTTGTGAGCAGTGGGTATGCCTAATGCCTTGGCATTTAGGAGTTTGGCACATCAAGCCGACTTACACACGTTCCAACAGAAATGCTGAGTTAAGCATTAAACAATCAGTAAAACATTCTACAAATCCTCATAAGGATTCAATGAAGGTACCTGCTCATTGACCTCCCAATCAAGAAACGCAGGGTTCCTCACAATATCAACAAGTAACTCCACCATTTCAGGAACATAAGTTTTCAAAGCATCGAAAGTGTAACCCATTTGCTCTCTAGAAGCCGAAGCCTGCACATTACCACCAACTGCCTCTACTTCACGGACCACTCGAAAGTGACTCCTGTTTACAGTACTCTTGAAAGCCATCCGTTCAAGCAGGTGCGTAGCCCCAAAAGTTAACGGGGTCTCATAGATTGAACCAGAATCCACATATAAACCTATTGAGGCAGCAGGAGACTAAACAACACAAATAATGTGTCAAATTATCAATACTTGCAAAGATCATATAACACATAACAAAGACCAACAATTAACTTATACCGGTGATGTTTCAGAGGCGACTTTAGCTCCATTCGGGAGCGTAGTAATAATAGTTTTCCCAGGCACAACATGATCAGGCAAAGGAGACGGAAGTACAACACCGGGAAGTGGGAAATCAAGAGGCGGCACAGAAGCCGATGATCCGGTAAGCCATCCAAAAATTCCACCTAAACCAGAAGAAGATTGTTTCGCCGCAACAGAACTTGAACTTGCAAATCTGGTAGTTCCAAGAACCCTATTGCACGAACGAGCCTAAACTCATTGGTTAACCACAACCCAAACTATTAGACAAATTAACCTAATGCAAAATCATAAATCCAATACGAAATTAACCTGATGCAAAATCATAAATCCAAAACGAAATTAACCTAATTCGAATTTCAATTAAGCAGTAATCGGAAAATACGATTCGATTGAAGTGAATTTGAAATTGAGAGATCTAGGGCATGAAAAAGGGAATTGAAAAAGAAGAAGAAAAATACTAACCCTAATGGTTCTGAGGCGCGAAGAAACGTTCCTGTACATGGTGAATGAATCTGAAGGTGGAACGAAGGAGAGGAAGAGAGTAAGCGAAGTTTTTGGTTATTTGATTCGGTTTAGGGCGGAGAAAGTACAAGATTCAGACACTTTTCTACCTATTGGACTATTTTCTTTTATTTATTCTGTAGCAAACCACACAAATCTTCATAATTTACTTTACACACCTCCTCAAACATCTCACTATTGAGTGGAAAAATTTATACAATTATACAAAAACAAATCTTATTTAAATTTGAATTTTCTAAAAAAATTATTTAAGTTCTTACTATCTTATAAAATATGTGATGTTTATCATTATGGATGTTTGGCTTGGTAAAGAATACATGTTTTTATAATATAGATTGAGGTTTATGTTATAAAGACTTTAAGTTAGAAAATCAATTGATTTTTATAATATTTATTTAAAATAATTGGTCGAGAAGTATATGTTTTATACTAACATTTATTTCCATTAAAAATAAGATGTAAATAGAGAGAATAGGACAATTAATTAGTATCGGTTAGTTGAGTTAAATGTATAAAATAAGTTGTTGATAGGAATAATGGTTGTGCAGAATTTGATAAAATCTTTATTTGTCTCTATGGTGTTTTTAAGAATGATTTCTTCTTTTTAGATATACATTAAGCATTTAATGTATTTTTCAGTATATTTTTTTGTATGAATTGTATTGTTACATTGTTGTAATTTTCAATCGCATTCAATTGTACTCATATTTTGTACTAGTGGAAAGTGTAGTGAGGTTCATTTAATTGCTTGTGTTAATTATTGCACATTACATTAGTATTTTCATCACTTCTAATGGAAGACAACACTCTAATAAAAGGACTCGAGGTATCCATCGTACAACCATGAAGAAAATGATGAAAGATATTGATTCACGTCACCACATGTAGAAGCAGATTGTTGATTCCATTAATTTAGATCGTGTAGAAGCTAAATTGGGGCTCCTTCAACTGAGTACCACTTCAATGGCAACTCAAACTCTAAGTCATCCTCTAGTCAACAAAAACTTTTCCAATTCATAAATGTTAAGCTTGATTTTTCATGAATTAATGGGATTGAGGTTCAGAATTGGATTTTCAACGCAGAATAATTTTTCAAATATTATGCGACATTGAACCATCATCGTTTCACCATTGTCGCCATTCACATGGAGAAAGACGTGATTCTTTGGTTCTAGATTATGACTGTAACAACTTTTTCCAATCACAATATGATTTCATCATAGCTTTAGAACTAGAATATGGGTTTACACCTTATGAATCACCATGATCGACCGTGTTTAAATTGACCCTAGACACTACAATTTCATACTATTACATTGTTTTTACCTCATTTGTTAATTGCACTTATGGCTTATCCCATATGCAACCCTCGATTGTTTCATAAGCAGACTTGGACCTTGAAATTCTGGTATAGTAGACTTCAGATGTCCTATGACATGTTGGGAATTCTGATTCGACTTAAAACACACACTAAATGTATAAACATACAAAACAGTACTGAAAAGATAAACAACACACAAAATTGTTAATCCAATTTAGTGTAAACCAACACCTACTTTGGGGGCTACCAAGCCAAGAAGGAAATCCACTATGATAAATTCATAGACCCTAAAGCAAACATACCAGTTTACGATATACTCACTTAATCACTACCATGTGTAACTTCTACCTAGGTCCTCCCTAGATATGAGAAATCTTATCCCACCTTCAATCACCGCAATGATGCCTGATAGTCTCAGTCCTAGTTACCGTATCGACGACCTCTCACCTAAATGAAGATTACACTTCAAATACAAAATAAACACCTTAATCAAGATACCTCATTGATTAAGAACAACATACTTGATCTTGATTCACAACTTTGATCAAGAACAGTACTTAGAGTTGCTTACTAGCTTCCTACAAGAACAACACTACCTCTTGCTTAAAAGCTTAGAGGAGAACAATAGTAGAGATTATAACTTTGTAACATAGCCCAACTCACAACCCGAGTGGATCACACAAACCAAATCTCCTAGAGAGTGACATAATGATAAAGCCTTAATGATTCTACATCCTGGACTCGTACTCTTATAGGTGACAAACACTTTTATTTATAACCTTTTTCCCAATTGGATTTGGGCTTCAAAATGCAGCAGAGAGGTTGCAACAGAGTCTGCAAAAACTTCTCCAAGAAAATAGGTCTTCAATCATAACTTTCCTAAAATATCTTCATATTTAGAAAGTTTGAATATCTTGAAAAACCAACATAATATCTTTGATTTATCGATCTTGGACTCTACATAGGATTACTAAATATTCCCAGAATATTTAGTAATTAAATCACAACAACTGAATCCAGACTGTCAGCTGTAGTAGACTTGATGTCCTATACTTCTGGTTAGGACATCCCTTTCGATATGTTCAAACAGCAAGTTGAAACATCTTCCAAACTGCAAAATTGTAACTATCCAGATGTCCCGCTCTTCTGGTTAGAACATCACATTTGACATGTTGAAATTGCAAGTTGAAACATTTTTCAAACTGCAAAACTATAACAGGCCAGATGTCCTATACTTCTAGTTAGGACATTACATTCGACAAGTTAAATCTGCAAGTTGAAACATCTTGTTCAACATGTTGCTACAAAGTTAGTTTTACCAAAATACACGCCAATAATAATTTTAAAGAAATAACAATCTCCCCCATTGGCATATTTCAAAGAAATAACAATCTCCCCCCTTTGGCATATTTTGGATAAAACAACCCAGTAACTCTTGCACAAGAAAACACCATAATCATGTTTAAAAATTAATGAAACACACACATCAGAGGCACAACAACAAAACAAACATAACAATAGAGTTATAAGCAGCAACACAACCAGAGAAATAGTTAGTAGTTATTTAGTCTACTAAACACAGCTGCAACAAATAGAG
Source organism: Vicia faba (assembly GCA_948472305.1). Classification (NCBI taxonomy): domain Eukaryota; kingdom Viridiplantae; phylum Streptophyta; class Magnoliopsida; order Fabales; family Fabaceae; genus Vicia; species Vicia faba. Next base: position 1,411,801,228 of record OX451741.1, on the reverse strand, counting down.
AAATTAAATTTTGAACACCATAATGTCAAGACATCTTGTCTTATATCTCTTCAGATCCCTTCAGTCCAACATCATAGAGACTCCCCCTCAACACTTGCTTAACACAACAGAAAAATTATCCCCCTCAACAACAATATTAGCATGTTTGTGGTTTAGTGATTAGTGCACATACACACTTCTCCCCCTTTTTAAACATAATATGGCCAAGGTAAGTAACTAACCAAAAACAAAGTGCACACAAGTGATAAATAAATCATGGGTATTTAACCCTTAAAAAACATCTTCAATTATTAGCAAAGGATGTTTCACAGACTTCTTCATATGCTCTGAAGCATAATCACAATGCCTTCCACTAGACTCTGAGTATACTCCTTTCACCCAACAATAGTGAAACAAACCAAGATATCAAGACATCCAATATGTGATATCTCTCATTCATCAACCAAATAGATAAGTGAAATTCTGGTATCAGATATGTGATGTCGAAGGAGATGTCACGACAGAAATATCTGAGGACAATATAAAATACAACAATATAAAAGCAGTAATAACACAAGGGATTATTAACCCAGTTCGGTGTACAACAACACCTACTCTGGGGACTACTAAGCCAAGGATAAGTCCACTAAATAGTATCAATTCATAGACCCTCAGTAAACAACCAATTTATGATCTAATCACTTAATCACTACTCGTGCTATACTTTTACCTAAGACACATCTAGGTATGAGGCCCTCCTCAAATCCCTTCAATCGCTAATAGTGAAAAACAACAGAATTATTAAGTTTGAAAAACCTCAATCATTAAATACTTAAAAGCTTATGAATGATCCATAATTTACAACTCAACTAACAAATTACAACTAAAGTATTGAAACAATATTATAGTGTATTACAATTAAAAGATTCAGACTTTTAAAACACAAAGAATATATTTTTCTTCAATTGTTGCAGTTGTACGAATAAGGTTGCAAGTCCTTATAAAGGCGCAACAACTTCTTTATGGGCTTGGGCTGAAAAACAAATATTACAAGATATTGAATCCCTTGAATATCTCCATGAGAGAAGGCCAAGATATAATCCATAAAGATAAGACATATCAAAAAATATTCCTCCATATGTTTTGCAAGTTATAAACCACAAAACCTGAATAAGGTGCGCTTAAAAACAGGAAACAGAAAATCTCCAAAAAAAATTCAGATCAGAAGGCAGATGTTAAGACATCTGCTTTGACATCATTCAAAATTAGTTGAGATATTTACTTCAAATGTTAAGATATTAAGCAAAACATTACCAAAGCAGTGTTTTACCAAAATTGCTGCCAACAAACACTTAAGCTCCCCCTTTGGCAAATTTTGGCTAAAACATTATTTGAGCACATTATCAGAGCAGCAACACAAGCAAAAAAAACTCAGTTAGCAGTTAGCAGTGGAATATGTCAGAACATCTTTTGAGACATGAAGCTCCCCCTCAAACTAACTAGTCAGGTCAGTTTCTCTCCTCCTTTTTAGACATAATATGCCAAATAAGCATGCATTCAAGAGAGTAGTAGAAAACATCCAAGTGTCAAGCATATACAAGTGCCAAAAAGAACATAGGGATCAAAACACAAAAGAAAAACAAAAAAAAAGCACCAGCACAAAGTCTAACTATCTTCAGGACCAATAGACTTGGCAACTTCAGAACTTCCTTCATTATCAGAATCTCCTCCTTTAATACCCACTTTATCATCAAGATTGTTATCCTTCTGCATCTCCTTGATCAACTTTTCAAATTTTAGCTTTCTTGTTGAGCTAACTCTGATCACCTCATCAAGTTCTTTGCAGCCTTCCATTAACTCAGTAATCATATCATCCTTGCATGAGGTCTTGTTTTCAGAGGATGCAGATGTCAAAATAATGTTTGGGACATGTTTACCTGAAAATAACTTGAAGTGAAGGGACAAAGCAGACTCCCTTTTGTAAACTACATCAGTGCCACACGGAATTCCAGGATGTTGATTTAGAATAATTCCACAAATAAGAGATGGAAAGGCAATAGGAATATTGATAACACAGGTTCCTGCATGCTTTACAGTCTGTTCAAAAATGTAAGCACCATAATCAAACAATTTCTTATTTCCAACAGCATAGATAAATTTTCCTAAACCAACTGTAATGGTTGAGGTATGATTGGTAGGGACCCAGTTAGTAGCTCTAATTCTATGAAGGATAGCATATTTCACACGTAACTTACTAACAGGGTGTTTACGCGTGAATTTGGTAAACAACTGCTAGTCCTCCAAACTAAATACTTTGGTAACTTGTAGGATCGATTAGATTGATCCTAGGACATGTGTCTAAGTTTCTAAGATTAAACTTGTAATGGAATTCATGTTTAATATTATTTTGTTGATAACAATATAAATATTAGAAATATAATTTAAAGTAAGTTCGGATAAAAGGGTTTTGAATGAGTAATGCAAAGGTTTCGACTAAAAACATAAAGAAATGTAAAGGAAATGCATAATAAATGTAAATGACTTGAAAAAGTAAAAGTTTTGACTAAAAAGTAAAGGAAATACTGGAAATGTTAAAAGACTTGATATTGATAAAGTAAAATGATTCGAAAAGAACAATAATGGTGTCTATACGTACATTTTCTGCAACTCTTTTCTCTAACACTTGGTACTTCGAGTATATTGAGTAATTTGTACAAAATGAACACACCGAATCCTAACATTAAGATTTATATTTGTACTAATTTGACCCTAACGGTCTTTCTATAATATAGTGCCACGTTCGAAGATTGCATGTCTTTCGAACCCATCAGACTTCCACGCGTCTTCTATGACTCAAACATTCAATTTCAAATTCAAATTCCTCTATTTTGTTGGCGCCAAGTTTTCGACGTATATATCCAAAAACTTTCGATTTCAAAATATACTTAACGAATATTTATTATATTCGTTTTGTCTGTCCATTGAACCATCTCAAACGCTTGGGATTTTACTCAACTTAATCCAAACGAAGACCAAACACAAAAAACAATATTAATGCATTCAAACAACCGTTGTAATCGAAATTCCAAGCCAAAAAATTGCCCCTAAAATGTGTATTTTGTTATGTAGAGAAATAGTCATTTTTGAATAATAATCTTGAATTTTGATAAACCATATACTCATGATAACCTTTTACTGTTGTGACGTCATAAAAAGTAATCACCTTTTTCCAAACGTCTATTTAGACGTGCACGTAGCAGTTCATCATTACCACTTATGAAAACAATTCCTAAGAAAAAATAACGTAACATCTTCCTCTTCTTATAACAGAAGCACATGTGTCCCACTAACTTGTTATAGTGTAAACTTCTCAACCACTATAAGTATTTTATAAGCACTTCATCTTCACACTTTTGTTTCTATAACTTTCAATCTTCCAAAAAATTCAAAAACAAAACCCATTTTTCAAATTTTAATCCAAGACTTATCTCGACAATGTTGTCATCCAAGAAACAACAACCATCCAAGAACACCAAAGGAACAGGAACTTAAAAGAACGTTGATCTTTAATCTGAGCTTGTTAATGAACTTATGACCACTAAAAATCAAGAATTCATCTCTACTCCCAAATTTACTCTAGAACAAAAAGCTATTTATGCTTCCCAGGTACTCATTACTTCCTCTCTCGCTGATAAAACCCTATGTTTTATGGGACCTTTAATCTCTGCTGAAAATCTGGAAAAATTTGTAGAGTTTTTTCCTGTTTACCATGAGACTAAACCAATAGCTAATGGAGCCAAGCCTCCTAAGAAAAATGATGACGATTCTGCTAAGAAACCCACAAAAACTTCCAAAGAAAAAACTTCTAAGGAGACCTCAATTTCTAAGACAAAGAAAGAAGTTTTTCAATTAGATTACATAACTGAAAACTTTAAACCCTTTCAATCATGCCCCTCATTAGATAATCTTTATTTGTCTTGGATTTCCAAAATCGAAAACAAAAAATCTCAAGACTGGAAAGATCTGGGTATCTTTGACTTAATTCAAATGTCAAAATTAGGATTCAGTTACTACCAACCTTTTCTATTAGCGTATTTATATTTTTGGGATAAAACCTATAATACTTTTCATCTTCCTTGTGGGATGATGACTCCCACTCTTTTTGACATAGCTGCAATAACTGGACTTCCTCCAACTGGAGAAACCTTTGACCCTTACTTGAAATCAGACAACACCATTAACTTCCAAGTTAAAAATGCTAGTTTCACCGCTTATATGAATCTGTGTTATACTGTGAAGATGTGAAAAACACAAGAAGGGGGGTTGAATTGTAAAACTTAAAACAAATGCTTAGACAACACAGTATTTTTATCCTGGTTCGTTTGATCTCCAACTACTCCAGTCCACACGTCAAGGTGATTTCGCCTCTCTCCAACGAGGTCTTAATCCACTATATTCAAAGGATTACAACAGCTACTTTAACAACTTTTAAAGCCTTCTTGAGTATAACCACAAATCGGTTTATCTCAAGGAAATCTTTTACAAATACTTTGAACAATGATGTGTTAACGTTTTCTAATAAAACAATATATCACAACTGTGATAATTACACAATTTAAGCTTGGAATAAAGTGAATTTGCTAAAGCATTTGAGTAAGCGTGGTTTTGAAGGCTTGGCAAATTATGTAAGTGCATGCGTGCGTCTTTTCTCACACAGACTTGTTTAAATAGGCAAGGCAGAGATACGTTATCCATAAATCCATTTTAATGATAATAACACACTTTCCTTTTTGAGAAGATCTTGTCTGAGGATAGCCGTTAGCATTTAATCTTGTCTTGAATACTTAATAACGCTTCAGAGTCTTCTTTGCTTTAACTTATGATAACGCTTCAGAGTGCTGATGACTTGGAAAAGATCTTTGATCAGAGTCAGAGTGTATTTGTTTATGCACAGATTCTGGTCATCAAGCTTCAGCGTATGATCTGGTAGCTTCAGCGTGTAGCACATGTTACTGATCTTCTGATGCTGATTCCATCAGATCTTCTGTATATACAAAACATAATTTTAAGCAGCATATTTGTTATATATATATATATATATATATATATATATATATATATATATATATATATATATATATATATATATATATATATATCTTTGAATTTATTTATTCTTTGTATTTTGTTATCATCAAAACTCTAATTAAGGGTTGTAGAATCAAACTATGTTCTAACAATCTCCCCCTTTTTGATGATGACAAAAACCAGATTTTTCAATTAAAAATAAAGAATAAAAAGTATAGAATTAAGAAGAGAAAACTCCCCCTGAGTTGATTACTTCCCTTTAATTCCATGAGTCTTTGAGCATCAGAACTTTACTGTATCTTTCATCAGAGTTTTGTACCTGTAAGCTTTTCAGAAGAGAGAAATTTAAATGGATCAGAATGTCTGAGACTTATGTCTCAGTAATCCGTTATTGAAAAATATCATTCTTTCTCCCCCTTTTTGTCAGTTATCACAAAGAACAAATAATCAGAGCCAAAATGCATTGATATTAAAAATCAGAAGCAAAGATAAGTTCAGAATAGCAGTAATGTACGAATATTACAGATAAACATGTTTTAAAAACGAGGAAATTCTAAGAGGGAGGAGGTAGACGCGTGAACAAGGTTTCCAACAAGCTCTTGATCTGGATGTTGGTTTCCTGTTGCTGGGTTAACATGCTCTTGATTTCCTCAATTTTATCGTCTTGTTTATCCATTCTTTCATTCATCAATATATCAGATCTTTTCAGGTCTTCTAGAGTCTGCCTGTCATAGGAGGAAGCTTGGGGATCTTCAGAAACTGGATGCTTCTCAGAGAATTCTGCAATATCCTCCTTGTGACCCAGTGCTTCAGCAGGAATCATCTTCTCTGGAGTATCAGTCAGATTGAGATCTTCTGACTCTGGTTGAACTTTGGATGTTGGACGATGTTCAGACTAGGGAGCAATGTCCAGAGGGAGAACTTCTTCCTTAAGCAACTTGCTTAGAACTGGATCTTCAATTTCTTTCAGTAGATTACTGAAGTTCTGTTGAACTTGTTCGTAGCTTTGTTCTTGCATTTTATGAGTTTCAGAAGATACCCATCTTCTGAACCTTGTCCAAAGGTAGTCTGATGCAGCAGGATTAACCAGCTCAAGACTAGCTTGTTTCAGAGAAGTGATCCACTTCTGTACTTCTGTTTCAAATATCAATATGCTGGTACCAACATCTGGAGAGGGTTCAGATGGTTTTGGTTTTGGGATAGCTGTTTTATGGGTTATGGCAGCAAGACGTTCAAAAATCGTTAAATCAATGACAGTCTTGTTGTGGTCATCTGGATTGTTCTTTGGTGAGGGAGTGGGAGAGTCATGAATTATTATTGGACTGGTTGGGGAGTTTGGTGGAGTTGATTCTATTGAGGAGGGAATTTGGGGAATATCCAGGATGGTTAGGGGCATACGAATGGCCAGAGGTTCAATGATTCCAGGAATGGGAATGGTATCAGAATCAACAGTTTGGTTTGATTGATCGTTATGAGGTTCTGGTTCATAGGATTCAGAAGGTTGAGCCTCAGAAGTTTGAACTTCTGGGTGAGATAGTTCAGGTTGTGGAGAAGGTGGATGAATTTCTGGTTGAGGAGATAGAGGTAGTGGGATTTCTGGTTGTGGAGAGAGGAGAATTTCTGGTTGTGGTGAGAGGGGAATTTCTGGTTGTGCTTCTGTGGTGGTTTCAGGGTTTGGATTTTCTGGCATGGAAGCAGAAGTATGTTGGTCAAAGGTATCTATATCAGATAGAACTTTTGCAAGTTCTTGTTGGGTTGCTTCAATATTTGGATTTGGAGGTTGGGAGCGAGATCTTCTAAGAGTTAAGGATTCAGAGGGGTCAAATTCAATGTCAAAGTCATCAAATGTTTGTGGTGTGGGGTTTTCTGATTGAGTGGGAATTGGTATATATGTTGATACAAAAATTGAATTTAAAACAGTTATAGAAGAAGGATTACCTCTCTTTTTAGGAGTCCGCTGGGATGATCCTTCTACTACAACTTTCCTTTTCTTGGTTTTCTTCAGCACAACTTCTGGAGCCTTCTGCTGCAGATCCTGAATGTTCAAATTTGGTGTTGTACCATCCGCCTTGCATGCATCCAGATATCTGACTATTATATCAGGTTTAGAATCAATCTCTGAGAATAGAGGAAAGTTATCCAGAGGGACTCTTCTGCTGGAGATTGTTGTAAAAGAAGTGACACTGAGTTCCTTCTGTATGTTCTCAATCAACTTCATCTTCTTCAGATTCTTTGCATTCAGCAGTTTGCCAAAAGTAGCTTTCAAAGAGTTGATTTCCTGAGCCTCTGTTAGATGATCAATCAGCTTATTCTCTGTTAGAATATCTGATATAAGTCTTCCTAGGGGTATCCAGTCCCTTTTTATGCGCTTCTCTTCTCTGGTTTCCTTAACACTCGTCCTTAGATGGTTAAACAACAGATGAGCTAGATTCACCTTGATCTTCTGGGAGATGAAGTAGATCAGAAATTGCTGATCAATATTAATGTAGTCAGGAGAGCTGGTAGACTTCCTGTGGTTTATGCATCCTAGAATGATCTTGGCCCATATTCTGTAATGGTCTTTTAAATCCCTTATCTTGCTGGAGGGAAGACCCGGAGTGAAGATTTCTCTAGCAATTAGGGCAACATCAGCGCATCTTTCAGCCATGTCAATGCAACGTACACCACCACCACCACTGTAGCCTATTAATCGTGCAATGAGGTCCTCGGTTATAACAATCTTCTTCCCCATTATGTATGAAGTAACTTGATGGTTGGAAGATGAAGCATGAATCCAAAATTCCTTTACAAGAATTGGGAATGTTGGACCCACTAGACGGTCAAAGTATCTGTCCCAGCCTTGAGCTTTTACTTCTTCAGAGAGATTAAACCCGTTCTCTTGAAGACTGTTGAAATCCACGATCAATTTTGAAAGAACTTCTAGATTTTTGATGGGTGTGAGAAGAGTTCTGTAGGGTTCTTCATATTGTTTGGAGGAATCTGTTTTCTGAGAACCGGAAGTAGGAATGCTTGAGGAAGCCATGTTCACACCGAAGGTTTTGAGAAGAAAATGAAAGGATTTTGAGAAAGGATGCAAACTGAAAACAATAAGTTTGTAGAGAAAATGAAAGTGAAAGTAAAAGATTGTAAATGGTGAGAAATGTGTTTAAATAGATTTCTAAAAAATTTTGAAAACATAAACGGCAAGAGAGAGAAATAAATTATAATGATTATGAGCATTTAATGATAGCTGATTTTGGGGGATTCAGAAAGATATTGGAACGGTTACCCATGACATGTGTCCCAATGCAACCAATCAGTGCTTTTGAACTTTCAGAAACGTGAACGCGTGTTCAGCCTCAGAAAGTAGTTGATGATTGGATGACACTTGTTTGCTTGAGTGAACTGCACATTTCTATCCTTGATTGTGATAGATTCTGATACAATCTGTACTTCTAAAGATCTGAAGAAAGATTGATCAGTAGTTCATGAAAAAATAGATAAAGTTCTGAGGGTTAAGATATGGAATCAAAACAGTTTTATTCTGGGCAGAGCTTCATGCTGAGATGTTTCAGAATGAAGTTGAACCTATCTTCAGAAAGAGGTTTTGTAAAGATATCAGCCCATTAATGGTCTGTGTTAATAAATTTTAAATTTAGAATCCCTTTATGAATATAATCCCTAATAAAATGATGTTTTATTTCTATATGCTTAGCCCTAGAATGCAAAATAGGATTTTTACTGAGACAAATAGCAGAAGTATTGTCACAGAGGATAGGGATGTTACTCTCAAATATCTTGAAGTCCTCAAGTTGACTTTTCATCTAGAGCATTTGTGTGCTGCATCCAGCTGCTGCTATGTATTCAACTTCTGCTGTTGATAGAGCTATTGTGGATTGTCTTTTGCTGGACCATGAGATCAGATTTTCTCCCAAAAACTGGCAGCTTCCAGAAGTGCTTTTACGTTCTACTCTGTCTCCAGCGAAATCAGCATCACAGTATCCTATCAAACTGTAATCACTTGATTTTCTATAAAACAAACCCAAATTAGTAGTACCTTTCAGATACTTGAAAATTCGCTTAACTACTGTTAAGTGAGATTCTCTAGGATCTGATTGGAATCTGGCACAAATGCAAACACTGAATAGAATGTCAGGCATTGAGGCCGTCAGATAGAGAAGAGAACCAATCATACCTTTGTAGACCTTCTGTTCTACCTTTTTACTTACCTCTTCTCTTTCCAGAATGCACGTGGGATGCATTGGAATCTTTGATGGCTTACATTCGGAGAGATCAAATTTCTTCAGAAGTTCTCTGACATATTTGCTCTGATGAATGTAAGTTCCTTCTGGGGTTTGATTAATCTGAATGCCCAGAAAGAATTTTAGTTTCCCCATTAGGCTCATCTCAAATTCTGCCTGCATACATTTAGCAAACTTTCTTCCCTGAGAGGGTTTAGTGGATCCAAATATGATGTCATCAACATAAATCTTACATACTAAAATGTCATTCTTAACTGTCTTACATAACAAGGTTGTGTCCATTTTCCCTCTGGTGAATTCCTTTTCTAGCAGGAAGTTACTTAGTCTTTCATACCAAGCTCTGGGAGCTTATCTCAGACCATATAGTGACTTCTTTAGTTTGAAAACATATTCTGGATTTTTGGAACTTTCAAAACCAGGGGGTTGGTGCACATATACCTCTTCTTCTATATAGCCATTTAAGAATGCACTCTTAACATCCATCTGATACATAGTGATGCCTTTATTAACAGCAAATGAGATTAAGAGTCTGATAGATTCTAACCTGGCGACTGGAGCAAAGGTTTCTGTATAGTTTATCCCCTCTTGCTGACTATAACCTTATGCTACCAGTCGTGCTTTGTTTCTGATGACTTCACCTTGTTCGTTCAGTTTGTTTCTGAACACCCATTTTGTACCAATGACGTTGAATCCTTTTGGTTTGGGAACTAGATCCCATACATCATTTCTTGTGAATTGATTTAGCTCCTCTTGCATTGCTAGAATCCAATCATTGTCCAGAAGTTCTTCATCAATTGTTGTTGGTTCAATTAGAGAAACCATTCCCAGGAGGGATTCTTCAGAGTTTCTGAAGCTAGATCTTGTTCTGATTGGATCTTCCCTTACTTCCTAAGATTATTTCTTCTGGGTGATCCATGCTGCTTCTGGATGGTATTTTCTGGAGTTGATCAACAGAAGGTGCTGGATTGCTTGCAGTGCCTCTTTCTGATGTTGAGGGAGTGTCTCTGTTGAGAGCTTTTGATGATTTGTCTTCAGTACCTGTGAGTTCAACTTCCATACCTCCAAGGAATTCATTCTGCTTTGACTTTTGAGAGTCAAGCTTATCATCAAAACGAACACTGATTGACTCTTCCACAATCTGTGTTTCTGTATTGTATACTCTGTACCCTCTTGAGCGTTCAGAATATCCTAACATAATACACTTTTGTGCTTTAGAGTCAAACTTGTTCAAAAAAATTTTTGTATTCAGAATAAAACATGTACATCCAAATGGGTGAAAGTAGGAAATGTTGGGCTTTCTGTTCTTCCACAATTCATATGGAGTCTTTTCCAGAATAGGTCTCATGGAGATTGTATTCTGAATGTAACACGCTGTGTTTATTGCCTCTGCCCAGAAGATCTTAGCAACGTTAGTCTCGTTGATCATGGTTCTGGCCATTTCTTGCAATGTTCTGTTCTTTCATTCTACAACTCCATTTTGCTGGGGAGTTCTAGGACAAGAGAAATCATGCAGAATGCCTTTATCATTAAAGAATAACTCAAAATCTTTGTTTTCAAACTCTCCACCATGATCACTTCTGACTTTGACGATTCGAAGATCCTTTTCATTCTGAACTTGGTTGCAGAAGGTGACAAACACAGAGTGTGATTCGTCCTTGTGTCTTAAGAACTTTACCCATGTCCATCTGCTATAGTCATCTACGATTACTAACCCATACTTCTTGCCAATGTCTGAAGTAGTTTTAACTGGTCTAAATAAGTCAATGTGCAGAAGTTCTAATGGCTTGGAGGTGGAAACAACATTTTTGGATTTGAAAGCTGGTTTTGCAAACTTGCCTTTCTGACATGCTTCACACAGAGCATCTGAATTGAACTTCAGGTTAGGAAGTCCTCTGACCAGATTGAGTTTGTTAATCTGAGATATTCTTCTCATACTAACATGTCCCAATCTTCTGTGCCAAATCCGTTGCTCGTTGTTAACAGATAATAGACATTTTACATTCTGACTTTTTAGTTCAGAAAGTTTTATTTTATAAATGTTGTTTTTCCTCTTTCCATTAAATAAGATAGTCCCATCTTTCTGACTAACAGCTTTGCATGAATTTTGATTGAAGATTATATCATAACCGTTATCACTTAATTGACTTATGGATAACAGATTATGCATTAATCCATCAACTAGTAAAACATTACTTATAGAGGGAAGATTTCCATTACCTACTGTTCCAGAGCCAATGATCTTTCCTCTCTGATTGCCTCCAAAACCTACGTGGCCTCCAGGCTTAAGTTCCAGGCTTTGGAACATATGCCTTCTTCCCGTCATGTGTCGTGAGCAGCTAGAGTCCAGGTACCATGATTGGTGTTTTTGCTTTGCTGCTAAAGATATCTGCCACATGTATTATTTTATCCTTAGGTACCCACATTTTCTTGGGTCCTGATTTATTAGTTTTACCAAAACTCTGGTTGAATTTTGGTTTGACAGAGTAATCACTACTTGTATATTTTATGTCATGTGTGTGCCCATATATAAAGTGTGAATCAAGTGGAGTACGTTTTATAACTAAATCCATGGCATTTTTTGGTGTAGGTACCTTACCTTGATATCCTATCCCTTTTCTGCCATTTCTGCTAACTCCATAGATCATTGAAGCCATTTTGCTTCTGTCTATGTTTTTAGCTAGAAACTTCTGAAAGCTGTGATCATACTCCTTGATGATCTCATCAGCATTGCTGGGAGTTTCAGGGATTGTTTCCTTCTGAGAGTTTTGCAATTGGTTTCCTAATTTTGAAATTTTATCTTTTAACTCAGAATTCTCCAATTTGAGACTCTCAGTCTTATCAGAGTCAGAAGCAAGATTCCTTTTCAGGTTTATGAATTTGACTCTGATCTGCTGATATCTTTCCAAAATTTCATTAAGGCTTTCAGCTAGTTCAGCCTTAGTAAAGTTTATAGTAAAGTCAAGGAATACCTCTTCTATATCTGATTCAGATTCTGACTCAGAAGCTTCACTGTCTTCTGTTATGTTTACCATGAGAGCTATGTTTGCTCTTTCATCATCTGATTCTGAGTCAGCTTCAGATGTGTCAGAATCATCCCATGTAGCCATGAGAATTTTCTTCTTTTCCCTGCCAAACTTTTTTTTGGGCTTTTCCTTCTGAAGCTTTGGGCAATCACTTTTATAGTGCCCTTGCTCGTTACATTCATAGCAGATGATGTCTTTGTTGTTTGGCTTTCTGTTTCCTGAAGAACCTTCAGATCTTTTGTGTCTAGAGGAGGATTCTGACCTTCTGTATTTGGAGAAGGATTCTGTTGTACCCCAAAATTTGCCCTCCCATATTCTTCAAAGTTTTGGCAAGCATTTACTCAAGTCCACTCAAGGAGTTGCACAGTCAACCACTCTCCTAAGCCAGTCAAATTAGGGTTTTGGTTCTTGCAAGGAAGTTGAGGTTTTCAAGGGCTCAATCAAGTCCCATATGCTCATGTACATTGTCAAGCATCCACATGTCAAGTTTCAAGGCTCACAAGGTCAAGTTGCACAGTCAAAAACCCTAATTGCTTCACAATCAACTGCAGGGGCAAAATGGTCATTTGGCAGTCAAAAGTCAAAAATTTTGGTCAACATCTTATTTTGAAGCCACAATCATCATTTGGTCAAATCTTGACCATGATTTCACAAGAATGGCTCAAAAATCATCAAAGTGTCAAAAGTTTCTATTTTTGGACAGCTGAAAAGTCAACTGTAACTTGACCAAGGCATAACTTTTTCATGGTTCATCATAAAAATCCCATCCAATGCTCATATTTAAGGGGAGGACATTTCCTACAACTCATCTTCACATTCCAAGTCCAAGAAATGCTCTCACAAAAAGTTATCAATTTCAACATTATAGGTCATTTTCAAAAGTCAACAAAAAGGCACTTTAAGTCAAAGACCATAACTTGAGATTGGTAAATTCAAATGACATGGGACCAAAGGCATTGGTTAGAGGACTTCAAGACCTTTCCAAAATGTCCAAGAACATGTTCATATGATCAAAATTGAGCAAGATATGCATTGGAGAAGTTGGGAAATTTTTGTGAAATGGCCAAAGTCAACTATCCTTGAAACTTCATTTTTTGACAAAGAGGGCCCACTTTTTCCACTTAATCCAGCTTTTCCATGCCACCCACGTGTCCCATGTTTTATTTCAAGATTAAAAATTAATTTTTCTATTTTTATTTAATTTTATTTGATTTAATTCATTTTAAATCTTTAAAATTCAAATAAAAATCAAAAAAATTAATTAAGGGATATTTTGTGGTTTGAATAGCTTTGATACACCATAATCCATATACCAAATTCATGCAAGACCTATTTCAAGCATGAAATTCAAATTTTGGACAAAAATGGCAAATGCTTTAATGGTGATAAAGAGGAAATCTCAAACTTCATTGCAAGGCTTAAAGGTTCATTATATTGATTGATTCTCATTGCTAGACATATATGCAATTGGTCCATACCATTGAGACGACCTAGAACTCTCTAAAACAGCCAAACTGAATTCCAAAAACTTGGAGAAAATTTGCAAACTGAAATCCACTCTTCAGTGCAATTCAGACACTGTCTTTGATCCAAACACACTCCCAACACTCCCAGGCACGATTTGCAATCATCAACAAGCCAAAAACCTCAAAGAATCGCTCATCACGCCCCCACGGTTTGTCAATTATTTTGAGAATCAAAATCCATATTCCATGCATTATTAACCCAATTTCTTGTTTGTTTTGTACTGTATGAATGCACAGGGAACTTTTGCCATGGTTTAATTGCAGTGTAACATACAGAATCGTGACTTGCCATTAAAACACTTAAGGGTTCTTAAGGTTTAGAATTGGGGCTTTGCACATGCTGTAAAATTAAACCTTCAAACATACATGGCTGAAACCAGCGTAATGAGACGAACATGTTGGACACCTCGCGCCATTTTTATATGCCCTGGATTCCTATTCGCTATTTTCCAATATTACAGGTTGTGGGGGTTTAAAACCCCCGCTATCTAACTCTATTTCTTGCAGTTTTAGGGAAGAAGAAGGTGACGTGCTTGCCTCTGGTTGGTCTATTCAAGCTAACACGCGCGCGCTTTTTATTTCCAGGATACCGCTCACTTTTTCATATAATATTTTTTGTTTGTTATTATAACAAATAAAATGGCTTGGCTCAGTGGCTTGGATGGACGTGTATAGACCCTTGGGACCTGGGTTCGATTCTCAGGTCCCCCCATAATTCATTGTCATTTTTTTCTAATGTATTCTTGTGCAGATTCCCAAACGTGGAGCACCATACACCTCACAGATCCAAGCGCCAAGTGGCCTCTCTCATAGATCTGAAGGCCAGGAGGTGGTCCTCACCATGCTCAGGAGTCAACACACAAGCACTGGATTCCAGAAAGTCAAACGAGCTGGATTCAAATGGGCCTCAAATTTCAATCAAAAACCCCCCCATTCTGGCCCATACCCCCTTTGGGTTTGCTCTCCATTTTTATTATTTTGTCATTTTCTTTTTTTATTTTATTTATTATTCCTTTTTATTAACAATTAACCAATTACTATTTTTTCATAAAAAATCCAAAAAAGAACTAACATTATTATTATTATTACTAATTTCATTTATTTTTGTAATTAAATACTAATAAATTGAATTAATTATTAATTAGGTAACTTTAACTTTTTTCTTAATAATTAAAATAAGTTTAGAATTAGGTTTTTAATTAACTTTGAATTTTAATTCCTTTATTTTATTTTCTTTAAAAAAAACATAAAAAACACAAAAACATTTTTCTTTTAATAAATTAATTAATTAGATTAGGCTTTATTTAATTAATTACATTTAATTCAAAAAAGACAAAAAAATTCAATTTCTTTTCTTAAAAGGGTCAAAACCCTTAAGGCATTCCCGATTAACTTTTATTCGCGCGCAGTTTATTTTGATTATTATGTAATTGCTTCCAAGAATGTAATAGTAATTAGGTTTATCGCTTTATTTAATTTCTCGTACTTATTTACCAAAACGGGTCTTTGTATTTTTGGCGATGTATAGAGTCGCGCCTTGTAATAGCGTAGAATTTATATTTCCGCAATTTACCTTCCGCACCCCTAATTGTTAAATGCATGAAATAATGTATGTAAATAAAATTAACCCGTAGCTCACAAATAACATGTATAAGAACATTAACTGAAAAACAACACACAAAGCACATGCCACTCCTAGGGTACGCCTCACTGGTTGCCTCGAAATGTGGTCATCAAGTATAGGACGTCTTAGAGGTCGCCCTTTGTCTAAAGATCCAGTTGCCTCGAAACGGTTGCCTCGGATAAAAGGATCTAGGACATTAGGGTTACTTCTAAGGTGTCCTACCATTGCTTCGGTGACCACACTGTCCCGATAATCGAATTGACCCGAACAACTCCAACGATGGTGCTACCTACCTCTCAATGGTGGGATAGCACTATCTAAAGGACTCTTACACAGCTTAATTCCTTAGGGTAGGTAGATGACTCATGGGTACTTGCTCTTTTCAAAACAAACAAAATACTTTTCACACCTCACACTTTCTAAAAGTTTTCAAACAAATTTTTCATACACTCTTGAGGACTGATACAAGAGTTACTTAGAAATTTTTCAAACGAAACTTTTTCAAAACCTACACACATTTGAAAAGCTAACATTTTTTAAAACATAAGAGCAAGTACCTAAGAGCCCGTGGATAACCACTGATAGAAAGGGTGCTAACACCTTCCCTTTCTATAAATCTACCTCCCGAACCGAGAAACATTCTCAAAGAAGGATTGTTGTGCTTTTGTCCTTTCCATGTTGGAGAACATAAAAGACGGTGGCGACTCTTGCTTACCGCGACATTTCGCGAAACCAGCATTTCAAAACAGTCAGTTCTATTTCCACCGATCACAGAACTGGCGACTCTGCTGGGGATAGGTTAAAGTGAGGTGTACCTTAGGATTATATCATACTTATGTTTTCAATTGCTTTGCTTTGATTGCTTTATATTTGTGGGCTTTGCATCGGAGTTTCATAGATCCTAACCCAGATCTGGGGATACCCTTTTAGGTAGCATAAGCTGTGAGGGACCTGTCCGGCGTAGACCGACACAGGTGAAGCAGTGGCTACGTTGGTGTGGCACCTTGGTCTGTACCGATATCCCTTGTGTTGCAACAAGGAGAATATGGGTCTTCTGAGGAGTCATTAAGCACCAACCGACCTTAGAACCCTAATTTGACCTAACTTGGCCATAGAACAGTAGCAGTATGCTACACCCATTGAGGCTAAACTCTCGCGATGGTTCTGGCCGCAAGAAAAGATTGCGACGCTGGAGTTATGACCGATTGAGGGTAGTCAGTGATATTGGGATCCTCTAGAACCCGGTTACTTTTGATAGGACAGGTCTTAACCAACAAACTGAAAGAGGGTAGTACCTGAACTTCATGCTGGCCTAAACTCTAAGGGCTTGTCTTGTGTGACTTGTGTGCCTTATCATGTTTGCCTTTGTGAATATTTGTGGTGTGCTTTATCATAACATCATAACATCATACCATTGCATGCATCCTGCATAAGGACTGACCTATTTCAAAGACAAGAGGGTTTCACCTTTGCTCTGTTTTTTAGGACATCATGATGCCTGTGCGAAGGAACACTATCCGGCTCAACTTTGTTCACCCACCTGATTTGCTTAAAGAGTTGGTTGACAGAATTCCAAACACTGCTTCCTTCATCCAGAGGCATGGTTCTCTTCTCGGTTTAGTCACTTCAAAGTGGGACCAACAACTGATGAGTGTCTTGACCCAGTTTTATGATCCCTTGTACAATTGCTTCACCTTCCAAGACTTCCAGCTGGTCCCTACCCTGGAAGAATTCTCTGATTTGCTTGGTATCCCTATCTTGGATCAAACCCCATTCACTGGCTGGGAAAAGGCTCTTAGACCTGAGGAGATTGCAGCAGCCCTTCCTTTGACCAACAAGGAGGTAATGGACAACTGGGTGACTAGAAGCGGAGTTAAGGGCTTTTTGGCTAAGTTCCTGATTGGTAAAGCTAACAGTTTCTGGAATGACTTAGACTTCATGGCGTACAAGGACGTCCTGGCTCTCTTAATATATGGTCTAGTATTGTTTCCAAATCCTGATAACTTTGTCAATATCAAGGCCATAAAGATCTTCATGTCTCGGAACCATGTACCCACTCTCTTGGGTGACATCCTGCAACAACTCTATGCTCGTACTGCCCGAAGACGGGGAACTCTGTGGTGTTGTGCTCCTTTGTTAGTGAGGTGGTTTATTTCGCACCTCCCCAAGTTCGTGCTGAAGAACCAAGAAGGAAAAGGCTGGGCTCATAGGTTAATGTCTCTCACTGATAATGACATCATTTGGACTCTCAGAGGTTTAGATGAGGTGGCTGTTATTGATCGTTGCGGAGAGTATCCTAATGTTCCATTGATTGGTACTCAGGGCAGAATCTCTTATAATCCATGTTTAGCTCTCCGTCATTTTGGAAGAGCCAGAAGAGCAGGGCCTCATGAGATGTTGGTGCCTTACATCAGTTTTGAGTTTCAGGAAGATAATGACGAACTGCGCCGTAGATTCATCAAAGCTTGGGACAGAATTCACAAAGCTGACCCACATGAGTTGGGACTGAAGAATTCTCTACCAATGGAACCCTATTACAGATGGGTCCGCATCCGTGCTCAGAAGTTAGGTATGCCATATGAAGCTGTCAGGCCTATCATTCTTGAAAGTCCTGATGGAGACGGGGTTCCTCCAACCATACTCCCTCCTCAGATACCCACTGATGTTGATACACTAAAGAGGTCTTGGGCGCAACTACAGAAAGAGCGGGATTATTATCGGGAGAAGTTCAACGAACAGGAACAGAAGATCCAGAAGCTGACTAAGCAATTGGAGAACGAGCGGACTCTGAATGACTACATCCGTACTGAGAAGAGGAGGCCATGGGAGCACTGATGGGCTTTGGATGTTTCCTTTACAACTTTTATTTCCTTTTCAGTATTTTTTTTCATTCCTGTAATGCCTAAGGGAAATTTGTTGAACAATCTAAATTCCAAAGTTTAAATCTAATAAAGTGTGTTCCTTTTGTCTACAAAGTTGATTCCCGATTGTCTTTGAAAACATAATTCATACGCATTTCATTCATCATATGCATCACAGGTACCCTTTTTCTACAGGTTTCTTAATCTTCTTCGCTATTTATTTCAGCACTCAAGCATCATGAATCCTGAACCAACTACCGAGCAAGCTATCAGGGCCATCCAGGCCCAGAACGCCCAATTTCAGGAGATGGTCATGAACTTGGCCCAAGGACAACAAGAGTTGAAGGCTTTGCTCCTGAAGAAGAAAAAGAAGAAGAGGACTATGTTGTTCAACACTGGGCGCAGACTCGGGATACACTGCAGAATGAAGCTGAGAGGACTACTCCATCTGTCGGGGAAGGCAGTCACCAAGGGAGAGAGGTCCCTAGTCCTGTGGTCTCTGACACCGAGACAGACTTCAATGACGAACAATACCCTCCTGCTGAGGACCGGTACAAACAACTGGAGGACAGGTTAAATGCTATGGAGATTCAACGTGGGCCTGGGTTGGATTTCGGAGACTTGGGGTTATCTTCTGGGGTGGTGATCCCACACAAGTTCAAGGCGCCCGCCTTTGTGAAGTATGACGGGGCCTCTTGTCCTAAACTGCACCTCCGCTCTTATGTAAGGAAGATCCAGCCTTACATAGCAGACAAGAACTTATGGATCCATTTCTTCCAGGAGAGTCTTTCAGGGACTCATCTCGAATGGTTCTACCAGCTGGATGGAACCAACATTCGTAACTGGGAGGATTTGGCTACTGCTTTTTACAAGCAGTATCAGTACAATTCCGACCTTGCTCCCACGCGTACCCAACTCCAGGGTATGTCACTGGGAACGGGTGAAGGTTTTAAGGAGTACGCACAAAAGTGGAGAGACCTGGCTGGCATGGTGCAGCCACCGTTGACTGATCGTGAACTAGTGGACATGTTCTTGGGGACCCTATCTGGTCCATTCTTCAACCATCTCATTGGTAATTCCTCTGCTGGGTTTACTGACCTGATCCTGAATGGTGAAAGGATCGAAGCTGGTATAACATCGGGAAAGATACAGAAGGGTGCCTCCTCAAATACTGAAAAGAAGCCCTTCAAGAAGGAGGCCAGTGTTGTGTATGGTCCCAGGAGACAGAATAAACCAGAACGCCGCCAAGCTGTCAATGTGGTAGTAATTTCAAAGCCTGTTGCTGCTCCTCAGCAGTACAACCAGCCAAGAGTTGAGAGGCCCAAAAGGCAGTATACTCGGCTCAACATGACTCTCTCTCAGATATTACCGCAACTGCTGTCAACTAGCCTGGTAACTGTCAAGGAAGCTCCAAAGGTGGTAAACACAGCATCTCCGAAGTACAACCCCAACGCCCGTTGCGCTTATCACTCTGATAGCCCGGGACATAACACAGATGATAGTTGGGCTCTAAGGAATAAGGTTCAAGACCTTATTGATGCTAAAGAGGTTCAGTTCGAGGCGCCCGAGAAGCCTAATGTGGTGACTGCTTCCATGCCTAACCATGGAGTAAATGCTATTGGGGATGAAGACGAAGTGGAAGAATCCGAGTTTGACAGCTGGATCTACTCAACGAACAACGGTGGACCAAGTAACTAGACTGCCAAAGACTCTATGCTTGTTACTTTTGTCACACAGTAATGAACTTCTTTGTTTTGAATTTGTAACAAACAATAATTTGAAACTTCATGGCCCAGTGTCTTACCCGGGGCACCGTGTCGTCATTTGTGAGGGCTTATTATTTGTTACCTTCATATATCATGAATAAAAGCATTGGACGTTTTTCACATTTCAAATCTTGCGCTCCTTTTCCTTCTTTATATATTGCAAAACAACTATATTTACACACACTCACTCATACAGGTTCCAATCCACTCTGGATCTCACTGGTAACAACTCTGCTACTGCCAGTTATGACTTCGAAAATCCGATCAACTTAGCCGAAGATGATTGCGAAGTGCCTGGTGAGCTTGCAAGACTGCTACTCCAGGAAGAGAGGGCCATTCAGCCACATGAAGAGCCAGTGGAAACGGTAAATCTGGGTACTGAGACAGACAGAAAGGAAGTCAAGATTGGTGCCAATCTGGGGCTCAGCGTGAAACAACGGTTGATTCAGATGCTGCATGATTATGTGGAAATCTTTGCCTGGTCTTACGAAGACATGCCTGGGTTGGACACCGACATTGTGGTTCATCATTTGCCTACCAAGGAAGACTTCCCACCAGTAAAATAGAGGGTCCGCCGTATGCGTCCAGAGATGTCCGAGAAAATTAAAGCTGAGGTTATGAAACAATTTGATGCCGGTTTTCTAGCAGTGACTTCTTACCCTCAGTGGGTTGCCAACGTGGTTCCAGTGCCAAAGAAAGATGGTAAAGTCAGAATGTGTGTTGATTACAGGGATTTGAATAGGGCCAACCCCAAGGATGACTTCCCTCTACCTCACATCGGCGTTTTGGTTGACAATACTGCTCAGCACAAGGTGTTCTCCTTCATGGATGGTTTTTCAGGTTATAATCAGATCAAGATGGCTCCTGAAGACATGGAGAAGACCACTTTTGTTACTCAGTGGGGCACCTTTTGCTACAAGGTCATGCCTTTTGGGTTGAAAAATGCTGGGGCAACTTACCAACGTGCCATGGTTGCTTTATTTCATGACATGATCCACCATGAGATTGAAGTGTACGTCGATGATATGATTGCAAGGTCCCAAACTGAAGAGGAACACCTTGACCATCTACAGAAGCTGTTTGACCGTCTGAAGTTGTACAAGCTGAGGTTGAACCCGAACAAGTGCACCTTCGGGGTAAGATCTGGAAAATTGCTAGGCTTCATTGTGAGCGACAAAGGTATTCAAGTGGACCCTGCCAAGGTGAAAGCCATACAAGAGATGCCAGCTCCCAAGCCAGAGAAAGAAGTCAGAGGCTTTCTAGGACGGCTGAACTATATTGCCCGATTCATCTCACATCTAACTGCTACCTGTGAACCAATCTTCAAGCTGCTGAAGAAAGATCAAGTAGTACGTTGGAACGATGAATGTCAGGCCGCTTTCGACAGAATCAAAAAGTATCTCCAAGAACCACCCATTCTTATGCCACCGGTTGAAGGAAGACCTCTAATCTTATACTTGACAGTACTGGACAACTCAATGGGGTGTGTGCTGGGGCAGCATGACGAGTCTGGCCGAAAAGAGCATGCCATTTATTACCTTAGCAAAAAGTTTACCGACTGTGAGACCCAATACTCACTGCTCGAGAAAACTTGTTGCGCTTTGGTATGGGCTGCTCGCCGGCTGAGACAGTATATGTTGACTCACACTACTCTGTTGATTTCAAAAATGGATCCAATCAAGTACATATTCGAAAAGCCCGCCTTGTCCGAAAGAATAGCAAGATGGCAGATGATCTTGACCGAATATGACATCCAGTACACGAATCAAAAAGCAATCAAGGTAAGTGTATTGGCAGACCATTTGGCACACCAAGCAGTGGACGACTACCAATCTATGAACTTTGAATTTCCAGACGAGGATATCATGGTAGTGACTGATTGTGAAGTACCTGGATCGGATGAAGGACCTGAGGAAGGATCCCGATGGTCTATGCACTTTGACGGAGCCTCAAACGCTTTGGGTAACGACATTGGCGATGTGATCATATCCCCCAAAGGCACTCATACTTCACTTACTGCCCGGCTATGTTTCAACTGCACCAACAACATGGCGGAGTATGAGGCATGCATTATGGGTCTTCAAGCTGCAATTGACTTAAGGATCAAGTTTCTAAGTGTCTTCGGAGATTCCACTCTCGTGATCAATCAGATCAAAGGCGAGTGGGATACGAAACACCCAAACCTTATTCCTTACAAGGAGTTAGTGTTGACATTGATCCCCCATTTCACAGAGATAACTTTTGAACACTTCCCAAGAGAGGAGAATCAGTTGGCGGACGCGTTAGCTACGATGTCTTCCATGTTCAAAGTCAAATGGGACAACGAGGCTCCCCGGATCATCATCTGGAAACTAGATAAACCTGCACATTGCTGTGATCTCGAGGCTGAAGAGGTAACTGAAAAACCCTGGCATCATGAGGTGAAGAGGTACTTGGAAGCTCAAGAATACCCCGAGGGTGCATCTGTCAATGACAAGAAGTTTCTGAGAAGGTTCGCAGCAAAGTTCTTCCTCAGCAATGGCATTCTATACAAGCGAAACCATGATTCAACCTTACTGCGTTGTGTGGATAAAACTGAAGCAGAAAAGATCATGGCAGAGCTACATGAAGGTACCTTCGGAACTCATTCCAGTGGACATACCATGATAAAGAAAATCCTTCGGGCAGGATATTTCTGGTCCACAATGGAAGCCGACTGTTACCAACATTCTCGGACATGTCATAAGTGCCAGATTTATGCAGATAAAGTGCACGTTCCTCCAGTCCCTCTGAATGTCTTGACGACACCTTGGCCTTTTGCAATGTGGGGCATTGATATGATCAGCGAGATCAGACCTACGGCATCCAACGGACATCGCTTCATCTTGGTAGTGATTGATTACTTTACGAAGTGGGTTGAAGCAGCTTCCTATGCTACCGTAACTAAGAACGTCGTGGCACGATTCATTCGGCATAACCTGATCTGTCGATACAGTGTACCAGAGAGGATCATTACGGACAACGGTACCAATCTTAACAACAAGATGATCACTGAGCTCTGCGAGCAATTCAAGATACATCACCACAACTCTTCTCCCTACCGGCCGAAGATGAATGGAGCTGTCGAAGAAGCAAATAAGAATATCAAGAAGATTGTGCAGAACATGACAGTGACCTACAAAGATTGGCACGAGATGTTACCATTTGCTCTTCATGGGTACCGTACCTCAGCACAGACGTTAACAAGGGCGACACCCTTTTCCTTGGTCTATGGTATGGAGGCAGTCTTGCCTATTGAAGTCCATATACCCTCTCTCCGGATAATGAAGGATGCAGGTTTGAGCGAAGACGACTGGATCCAGACTTGACTTAATCAATTAAACCTAATCGACGAAAAGAGACTCACCGCTATTTGTCATGGTCAAACGTACCAAAAACGGATGATCAGGGCATTTAACAAGAAAGTCAGACGCCAAGAGTATCAAGTTGGAGATCTGGTAATCAAGCGCATCATTCTTCCTCAGGGTGATCCCAGGGGCAAATGGACCCCTACGTACGAGGGGCCATTTATGGTTAAACATATCTTCTCAGGAGGAGCTATGATTCTAACCAACATGGATGGTGACGACCTTCCTCACCCCGCCAATGCAGACATAGTAAAAAGATACTACGCATGAATAAAAGACCCGCTAAGTTGACACACCTAGGCAAAAATAAGGGCTTTCCGGCGAACCAAAAGGGTTCGGACAAAAGTAAGGGATGAAATGAAAAAAAATCTATACACCCGGCAAGTCGAAAACCTGAAAAGGCGGCTTGGGCAAAAATGGGTATCCCGGTAGACTGAAAACCCGAAAGGGCGGTCCAGGCAAAAGTTAGGGATTAAAGCGTAATACTATGTCTCATTGGATCACGTTGCATCAAGAATCCGGTATCAACTATCAAGTTCAAACGGCATCAATCGATCAGCTTCATCTTCAACTGAGCAACAAAGTGATGAGACGCTTGAAGACATAAAGGCGATAGCAGAGTTGAAACCTAGTGGGACATTTTCACACAGCTGTTTTGTTTTCCTTTTCACAAAAAAAATTGTATAAACTCTATGTTGTTCGGCGGCGTTCTCTTACTAGGACGTCAGCCTCTTGTACATAAACGCCTATTTACAGGCAAATTCAAAAATCAATACAAATTCACTTTTCAGACCAATTGCCAATTGTTTTTCCTTTTTCTGTTTTGTTTTGTAAAGAACGTCCAATGTTCAATTTTTGATATATGCATTTGACATTAATTGCTAACTCATAAATATTCGAATACGAAACAAAGGATTAATTACATGTGACATCAGAAACAGGGGCAATAATGAGTTGTCTAAGCAATCTAGTTGCTCTATCCACCAAGGTACCAAGGTAAGTTCGGCTGAAGAATGTAACCAAGATACCTTCACTCCCCGCAGAGTAAGACAAGAATCAGCAATACTCTCCTCAAGTAGAGTTGGTCTCCTATCAGCCCTGAAAAGGCACAATATCTCCAGCAAGTCAGCGATACTCTCCCCAAGCAGAGTTAGCCTACTGTCAGCCTTAAGGAAGATGGGTATCCCCAGAAAATCTCAATATTCCCCAGCGGAGTATACAGATGTTCCTAAGTAAGCATCCCCGGCAGTCTTAATCTAAGATTATTCCCCGGCGGAATACCAGACACTCCAGTGGAGCCATCCCCAATACAGTTCAAAAGATTCCCCAGGAAAGTTGAATCAATCTCCCCAGTAGGAAGCTTATCCCCAGTAGATTCTGGAAACTTATCCCCAGTAGATTCTGGAAGCTTATCCCCTGCAGAGCACGAACGCGTCTCTCGGGCTTTATTCAAAGGTTATTCTCCACCAGAGCCTATAACTGGGTTATCCTCAGCTAATTGCCACGGAAAGATCGTCCTCGACGAAGTTCTTCCTATCCCCCAGTGGAGTTCATCAAATCTTCCAACATAACTCATCAACGGTATCCCCAGCGGAGTTATCATCAAACCTCAGCGAAGTATCTCTTCTCCACAGAGTAATTCCCCGCAGAGTAATCTCCTCAACAAGTTTATTCCCCAACGGAGTCATCTTCTCCTACCGGTTTATTCTTACAATCAACATCCCCAGCGGAAATGAAGAACTCTACTCTTCAACATCAGCCCAGGATTCAGCTTCCTGGCATTCGTCAAGGATTTATTTTCCTAGACGAAAATACATTCATAAACATTACATTATCATACACCATGACGCATGCATATACGCATCATAAACACTCTATCTCATTTATTTTGGGACATCATGACATCATGCAGTTCATACATCATGACATTGCATACAACTGATGTTTTACCTTTTCAGGAAAAAGGTCAATCCAAAGATAATTACTATCAATTGTCGCAATTCTAGATTTGATACCTGTATCCATCCAGGGCATATCTGTGAGCAATCAATTCCAGATTCGATTCCTGTATCCAGCCAGGGCACGTCTGAAGAGTTTGAAGATTCGATTCCTGTATCCAGCCAGGGCATATCCGTTGACGACTAATTCCAGATTCGATTCCTGTATCCAGCCAGGGCACGTCTGAAGGGTTTGAAGATTCGATTCCTGTATCCAGCCAGGGCATATCTATTGACGACTATTTCCATATTCGATTCCTGTATCTAGCCAGGGCACGTCTGAAGAGTTTGAAGATTCGATTCCTGTATCCAGCCAGGGCATATCTGTTGACGGCTAATTCTAGATTCGATTCCTGTATCCAGCCAGGGAACGTCTGAAGAGTTTGAAGATTCGATTCCTGTATCCAGCCAGGGCATATCTGTTGACGACTATTTCCAGATTCGATTCCTGTATCCAGCCAGGGCACGTATGAAGAGTTTGAAGATTTGATTCCTGTATCCAGCCAGGGCATATCTGTTGACGACTATTTCCATATTTGATTCCTGTATCCAGCCAGGGCACGTCTGAAGAGTTTGAAGATTCGATTCCTGTATCCAGCCAGGGCATATCTGTTGACGACTATTTCTAGATTCGATTCCTATATCCAGCCATGGCACGTCTGAAGAGTTCGAAGATTCGATTCCTGTATCCAGCCAGGGCATATCTGTTGACGGCTAATTCCAGATTCGATTCCTGTATCCAGCCAGGGCACGTCTGAAGAGTTTGAAGATTCGATTCCTGTATCTAGCCAGGGCATATCTGTTGACGACTATTTCCAGATTCGATTCCTGTATCCAGCCAGGGCACGTATGAAGAGTTTGAAGATTCGATTCCTGTATCCAGCCAGGGCATATCTGTTGACGACTATTTCCATATTCGATTCTTGTATCCAGTCAGGGCACGTCTGAAGGGTTCGAAGATTCGATTCCTGTATCCAGCCAGGGCATATTTGTTACGGCTAATTCTAGATTCGATTCCTGTATCCAGCCAGGGCACGTCTGAAGAGTTTGAAGATTCAATTCCTGTATCCAGCCAGGGCATATCTGTTGATGACTATTTCCAGATTCGATTCCTGTATCCAGCCAGGGCACGTCTGAAGAGTTTGAAGATTCGATTCTTGTATCCAGCCAGGGCATATCTGTTGACGACTATTTCCAGATTCGATTCCTGTATCCAGCCAGGGCACGTCTGAAGAGTTTGAAGATTCGATTCCTGTATCTAGCCAGGGCATATTTGTTGAGGACTATTTCCAGATTCGATTCCTGTATCCAGCCAGGGCACGTCTGAAGAGTTTGAAGATTTGATTTCTGTATCCAGCCAGGGCATACCTACGTAAAAGAGTTTGAAGATCAACCCCTGTAACAGGCCAGGTAATTATCTTTCTTTCTCAGGTACGCGAGTTCTCGTTAAGGAATCTCTTACGCGATCGACACCTAGATGGCATCTATAAGCCCATCCTCCCATTACAGTTCCAAATGGCATCTATAAGCCCATTCCCGACAAGGTTCTGTCACATCTCCAGATGGCATCTATAAGCCCATCCTCCTATCCACCATCCCTCTAAATAGCATCTGTAAGCCCATTCCCGACATCACACTGCTGATACTCTACTATGTGAGTGCAAATTTCTGGGCACTCTAGTGTTCAATCATCTTCCACCTTCGGATCACGAAAGGCACACAAGCCAATCTACATCCTCAGGTCTAAGAAGATTGAACAGGGGCAACTGTTGTACCCCAAAATTTGCCCTCCCATATTCTTCAAAGTTTTGGCAAGCATTTACTCAAGTCCACTCAAGGAGTTGCACAGTCAACCACTCTCCTAAGCCAGTCAAATTAGGGTTTTGGTTCTTGCAAGGAAGTTGAGGTTTTCAAGGGCTCAATCAAGTCCCATATGCTCATGTACATTGTCAAGCATCCACATGTCAAGTTTCAAGGCTCACAAGGTCAAGTTGCACAGTCAAAAACCCTAATTGCTTCACAATCAACTGCAGGGGCAAAATGGTCATTTGGCAGTCAAAAGTCAAAATTTTTTGTCAACATCTTATTTTTAAGCCACAATCATCATTTGGTCAAATCTTGACCATGATTTCACAAGAATGGCTCAAAAATCATCAAGGTGTCAAAAGTTTCTATTTTTGGAAAGCTGAAAAGTCAACTGTAACTTGACCAAGGCATAACTTTTTCATGGTTCATCAGAAAAATCCCATCCAATTCTCATATTGAAGGGGAGGTCATTTACTACAACTCATCTTCACATTCCAAGTCCAAGAAATGCTCTCACAAAAAGTTATCAATTTCAACATTATAGGTCATTTTCAAAAGTCAACAAAAAGGCACTTTAAGTCAAAGACCATAACTTGAGATTGGTAAATTCAAATGACATGGAACCAAAGGCATTGGTTGGAGGACTTCAAGACCTTTCCAAAATGTCCAAGAACATGTTCATATGATCAAAATTGAGCAAGATATGCATTGGAGAAGTTGGGAAATTTTTGTGAAATGGCCAAAGTCAACTATCCTTGAAACTTCATTTTTTGACAAAGAGGGCCCACTTTTTCCACTTGATCCAGCTTTTCCATGCCACCCACGTGTTCCATGTTTTATTTCAAGATTAAAAATTAATTTTTCTATTTTTATTTAATTTTATTTGATTTAATTCATTTTAAATCTTTAAAATTCAAATAAAAATCAAAAAAATTAATTAAGGGAAATTTTGTGGTTTGAATAGCTTTGATACACCATAATCCATATACCAAATTCATGCAAGACCTATTTCAAGCATGAAATTCAAATTTTGGACAAAAATGGCAAATGCTTTAATGGTGATAAAGAGGAAATCTCAAACTTCATTGCAAGGCTTAAAGGTTCATTATATTGATTGATTCTCATTTCTAGACATATATGCAATTGGTCCATACCATTGAGACGACCTAGAACTCTCTAAAACGGCCAAACTGAATTCCAAAAACTTGGAGAAAATTTGCAAACTGAAATCCACTCTTCAGTGCAATTCAGACATTGTCTTTGATCCAAACACACTCCCAACACTCCTAGGCACGATTTGCAATCATCAAGAAGCCAAAAACCTCAAAGAATCGCTCATCACGCCCCCACGGTTTGTCAATTATTTTGAGAATCGAAATCCATATTCCATGCATTATTAACCCAATTTCTTGTTTGTTTTGTACTGTATGAATGCACAGGGAACTTTTGGCATGGTTTAATTACAGTGTAACATACAGAATTGTGACTTGCCATTAAAACACTTTAGGGTTCTTAAGGTTTAGAATTGGGGCTTTGCACATGCTGTAAAATTAAACCTCCAAACATACATGGCTGAAACCAGCGTAATAAGACGAACATGTTGGACACCTCGCGTCATTTTTATATGCCCTGGATTCCTATTCGCTATTTTCCAATATTGCAGGTTGTGGGGGTTTAAAACCCCCGCTATCTAACTCTATTTCTTGCAGTTTTAGGGAAGAAGAAGGTGACGTGCTTGCCTCTGGTTGGTCTATTCAAGCTAACACGCGCGCGCTTTTTATTTCCAGGATACCGCTCACTTTTTCATATAATATTTTTTGTTTGTTATTATAACAAATAAAATGGCTTGGCTCAGTGGCTTGGATGGACGTGTATAGACCCTTGGGACCTGGGTTCGATTCTCAGGTCCCCCCATAATTCATTGTCATTTTTTTCTAATGTATTCTTGTGCAGATTCCCAAACGTGGAGCACCATACACCTCACAGATCCAAGCGCCAAGTGGCCTCTCTCATAGATCTGAAGGCCAGGAGGTGGTCCTCACCATGCTCAGGAGTCAACACACAAGCACTGGATTCCAGAAAGTCAAACGAGCTGGATTCAAATGGGCCTCAAATTTCAATCAAAAACCCCCCCATTCTGGCCCATACCCCCTTTGGGTTTGCTCTCCATTTTTATTATTTTGTCATTTTCTTTTTTTATTTTATTTCTTATTCCTTTTTATTAACAATTAACCAATTACTATTTTTTCATAAAAAATCCAAAAAAGAACTAACATTATTATTATTATTACTAATTTCATTTTATTTTTGTAATTAAATACTAATAAATTGAATTAATTATTAATTAGGTAACTTTAACTTTTTTCTTAATAATTAAAATAAGTTTAGAATTAGGTTTTTAATTAACTTTGAATTTTAATTCCTTTATTTTATTTTCATTAAAAAAACATAAAAAACACAAAAACATTTTTCTTTTAATAAATTAATTAATTAGATTAGGCTTTATTTAATTAATTGCATTTAATTCAAAAAAGACAAAAAAAATTCATTTTCTTTTCTTAAAAGGGTCAAAACCCTTAAGGCATTCCCGATTAACTTTTATTCGCGCGCAGTTTATTTTGATTATTATGTAATTGCTTCTAAGAATGTAATAGTAATTAGGTTTATCGCTTTATTTAATTTCTCGTACTTATTTACCAAAACGGGTCTTTGTATTTTTGGCGATGTATAGACTCGCGCCTTGTAATAGCGTAGAATTTATATTTCCGCAATTTACCTTCCGCACCCCTAATTGTTAAATGCATGAAAGAATGTATGTAAATAAAATTAACCTGTAGCTCACAAATAACATGTATAAGAACATTAACTGAAAAACAACACACAAAGCACATGCCACTCCTAGGGTACGCCTCACTGGTTGCCTCGAAACGTGGTCATCAAGTATAGGACGTCTTAGAGGTCGCCCTTTGTCTAAAGATCCAGTTGCCTCGAAACGGTTGCCTCGGATAAAAGGATCTAGGACATTAGGGTTACTTCTAAGGTGTCCTACCATTGCTTCGGTGGCCACACTGTCCCGATAATCGAATTGACCCGAACAACTCCAACGATGGTGCTACCTACCTCTCAATGGTGGGATAACACTATCTAAAGGACTCTTACACAGCTTAATTCCTTAGGGTAGGTAGATGACTCATGGGTACTTGCTCTTTTCAAAACAAACAAAATACTTTTCACACCTCACACTTTCTAAAAGTTTTCAAACAAATTTTTCATACACTCTTGAGGACTGATACAAGAGTTACTTAGAAATTTTTCGAACGAAACTTTTTCAAAACCCACACACATTTGAAAAGCAAACATTTTTGAAAACATAAGAGCAAGTACCTAAGAGCCCGTGGAAAACCACGGATAGAAAGGGTGCTAACACCTTCCCTTTCTATAAATCTACCTCCCGAACCGAGAAACATTCTCAAAGAAGGAATTTTGCTGTGCTTTTGTCCTTTCCATGTTGGAGAACATAAAAGACGGTGGCGACTCTTGCTTACCGCGACATTTCGCGAAACCAGCATTTCAAAACAGTCAGTTCTATTTCCACCGATCACAGATTCATTCTGATTTTCTGATCTTCTGGGATTCCTGAACTTCCTTTGCCTCTGATTCCACAATTGGTTCACCCTTCTGGAGAAGAGAGATGGTTCATCTTCTTCTGATGAGGACCCATCAGAGGTTTCTTCCACAGCCTGCAAAACTTTGTAGTCAGATTTTCTGTTAGATTTTAAAGCTAATGGCTTACCTTGCTTTTGAGGTTCATCTGCTTCTAGCTCTATCTCGTGACTTCTGAGGGAGCTGACAAGTTCCTCCAGAGAGATTTTATTGAGATCCTTGGCTAGCTTAAGCGCTGTGACCATTGGCCTCCATTATTTTGGCAAGCTTCTGATGATCTTCTTAACGTGATCAACAGTAGAATACCCTTTGTCAAGAACTTTTAGACCAGCAACAAGAATTTGAAATCTTGAAAACATAGTTTCTATTGATTCACTCTCTTCCATCTTGAATGCCTCATACTTCTGAATGAGTGCAAGGGCTTTGGTTTCTTTGACTTTAATGTTGCCTTCATGCGTCATTCTCAGAGAGTCAAACATATTCTTTGCAGTGTCTCTGTTTGATATCTTCTCATATTCTGAATAAGAGATGGCGCTGAGAAGAATTGTTCTGGCCTTGTGATGATTTCTGAACTCACGCTTTTGCTGATCAAACATCGTTTTCCTATCAATCTTCTGACCACTTCCATCCACTGGGTGCGTGTATCCATCAGTCACCATGTCCCAGAGATCAGCATCATGGGCCAGAAAGAAACTCTCAATTCTGTCTTTCCAGTAGTCAAAGTTCTCTCCATCAAAGACTGGAGGTTTGCCACTGAATCTGACTCTTTCTTCATTGTTGTCATTGCTGATGTTTTGATTTAGTCCTGCCATTGTGTTTTTCTGACGCTGGATCTTGTACTGATACGGTTAAGTGTTATAAGCTCAGAACCAGGCGCTCTGATGCCAATTGAAGATGTGAAAAACACAAGAATGGGGGTTGAATTGTAAAACTTAAAACAAATGCTTAGACAATACAGTATTTGTATCCTGGTTCGTTTGATCTTAAACTACTCTAGTCCACCCGTCAAGGTGATTTCGCCTCTCTCCAACGAGGTCTTAATCCACTATATTCAAAGGATTACAACAGCTACTTTAACAACTGTTAAAGCCTTCTTGAGTATAACCACAAACCGGTTTATCTCAAGGAAATCTTTTACAAATAATTTGAACAATGATGTGTTAACGTTTTCTAATAAAGCAATATATCACAACTGTGATAATTACACAATTTAAGCTTGGAATAAACTGAATTTGCTAAAGCATTTGAGTAAGCGTGGTTTTGAAGGCTTGGCAAATTATGTAAGTGCATGCGTGCGTCTTTTCTCACACAAACTTGTTTAAATAGGCAAGGCAGAGATACGTTGTCCATAAAGCCATTTTAATGATAATAACACACTTTCCTTTTTGAGAAGATCTTGTTTGAGGATAGCCGTTAGCATTTAATTCTGTCTTGAATACTTAATAACGCTTCAGAGTCTTCTTTGCTTTAACTTATGATAACGCTTCAGAGTGCTGATGACTTGGAAAAGATCTTTGATCAGAGTCAGAGTGTATTTGTTTATGCGCAGATTCTGGTCATCAAGCTTCAGCGTATGATCTGGTAGCTTCAGCGTGTAGCACATGTTACTGATCTTCTGATGCTGATTCCATCAGATCTTCTGTATATACAAAACATAATTTTAAGCAGCATATTTGTTTTATATATATATATATATATATATATATATATATATATATATATATATATATATATATATATATATATATATATATATATATATATATATATATATATATATATATATATATATATATATATATATATATATATATATATATATATATATATATATATATATATATATATATATATATATATATATATATATATATATATATATATATATATATATATATATATATATATATATATATATATATATATATATATATATATATATTTCTTTGAATTTATTTATTCTTTGTATTTTGTTATCATCAAAACTCTAATTAAGGGTTGTAGAATCAAACTATGTTCTAACATACTGAGGGGGATGAAGTCCCAAATATTAAACACATATCTTTCCTTGCCTTATGGTTGTCAAAGTACACTTTTTTGCTGAAAATCACTACATGTTGCTAGGAGATTTTTAACCATAGACAACCAATTGCATTCGGGTCGAAATATATGTTTGAGTGAATTGCTCTTAGCTGGTCTTTATGAGAGCTTAGGGTCTGCTACTTCTAAATTAAAAAAGCTATGAAACTGGTACCAACCTGCTTCTTGCTGGCTCATATTGGCTTCTTCAGTTGTGGCTAAATGCCACTTTCGAGCCATCACTTAGCACCTTTAAGACCATAGATGAAGAAAATATTGATATTTCCAATCGTACCATTGATGGAATCAGACTTCTGCAATTAACCCCAAATGAAGAGGCAGAAAATCTACAAAAAAGTTTCACCAATTATATGATGACGTTTTTGAACTGTCATGATTTTGTCCCAACTATGGCTCCTTTTGCTTATCGAACCCATGGTCTTGCATGGTTTACCCCATCTATCAAATATGCTTTAAAGAATGTTGATTCAGAAATCGAAGACATATGGTATGCATTCCTTTTACCAAGGCTTCTAATCTCCAGGATCATGCCAGTGAAGAGCCATATTTGTTTATTGGCCTACCAACCCAATTTTATATCCCGCCAGTTTGGGTTATGTCAACTTGTTCCTGAACCTATCTTTAATCGAAGGAAAGAGATTTGTGTAGCAAGACTGGATTATGTCTTTCAGGACATTGCAAAGTATCAGAACTATCATGCCAATTTTGTTGAATTTAAACTTACTTTGTGTGATACGGTGGCTGAACCGACTGTTTAATACTGGTTTTTGCGTTTTGTGTTTGCAAATGTTGCGGTAAGCAAGAGTCGCCACCGATTTTCTTTTATCTAAATTAAGGAAAGGGTGAAAAGAACAGAAAAATACCTTTTCGAGATTTTCTGAGTAAGGGGGGTAGATTATGGAAAGGGAATGTGTTAGCACCCTTTCCATCCGTAGTTATCTATGGGCTCTTAGAGGTTTGCTCATTTTGAAAGTACTTGGTGCTTTGTGTATTTGAAAAATGTTTTGAAATGCCTTAGTACGGTGAGTTGCTTTGTGTTTAACTCTTGTATCAGTCCTCAAGAGGGTTAACAAAGCAAATGCTTTTGAAAATTGTTTTTGAAAAGTAGTGTTTGTGTAAGTGCAAAATGTTTTTGAGCAAATTTCTAACAGCTATCTACTTTGTACTCGAAAAGGTAGTTCTTTTCCTCATATACTTTAGACAGTGTTATCCTACTATTTGTGAGTAGGTAGCCCCATCGTTGGATGTATAAGGGACATTCGAAGGGACGTTACAATCACGAAGGCAACTTGTGGAGACACTTTAGCAATTTTGTTAGGGATTAGATCATTTAACGAGAAGGAAATTGTAAGGTCATCGAGGCACTATGATCTTTTTGATTTATGGGTCTTTGCTAAAGCGTCCCTGTTTCGAGGGACATGACTGCTTTATTTCCAAAGGCAACCAAAGTGGGGTACCCTAGAGTGTGTATGTGCAATGTGTGTTATATTCAGTTATTTTTTTTATCTTTTGTGTTAGGTTTGCTAACGTTTTATTATTAGTCTTTCCATACATGCCTAGTTACTAGCAGTAAATATGTACAGAATATAAAGTACGGAAGTATAAACCTATACTATTACATGGCTTCAGGGAAGGGATTTACAATGTACAAAATTTGGGGAGTGCAAAAATTAAAAGCAGAAAATAAAGCTTAATTACTATTACATCTAGTATACAGGTACAATAATGTAAAAATGCGAGAAAATAATAACGCGTGAAAGTTATAAATACGTCTAAAACCTAATAAGTGAAAATGAAATAAAAAGTATTTTATTGTTCTTTTTTTTATTTAAGAAAATAATTAAAATTAAATTAAAGAAGATAGTCTAAATTCTTTTTGGTTTTTGTATTATGAAAAGAAAATAATTAAAGTTAAATTAAAACCTAAATTCTAATTTATTTTAAAATAAGAAAATAGTTAAAATTATTTATTAATTTACTTACAAAATTAGTTTAATAAAAAAAACCTAAAACTAATATTTTTGTGATTTTGATTATTTGTGTAATTAAATAAATAAAGAAAAAAATAAAATAAAAAAAAGTTAAAACAATACAAAAAAAGATAAATGGGACTAAGTATGTAAAAGAAACAAGGGGGTGCTGATTTGAATTTGCGCTAGGCCCGGATTGTGAAGCCCAAATTTGTGTTTGATCTGGTGAGATGAATCCTTGAGGGCATATGCTGGATCTGCGCATTGAAGCCCTTTGATCTAGATCACCCATGATTTATTAGTTGCAAACTGAAGGCGCATAGTAGGCTCCTGGCCATTGAAGCATGGGATCTGCGTGAATATATTAGAAAAAATTCAAAATACTGGACCTGCAACTTGAACCCAAGTCCTCTCCTCATACACACACCTTATCTGCCATCTGAGCTGCCATTTCATTTGTTTATATATATGAAACAATAATATAATATAAGAAAAATAGTCAGATTGTCAAATTTCAAACGCGCGCCAGCAAGGTTAACAAAGCTCAACGGCCAAGGATGCCCTTAATAATGGCATTTTATATTTTACGCGTTAAAGCTTGCACACAATATATCAACACATGTTCTAATGAATCCCCTGAACATGAATCAAGCACTGAAAAAGGTTAATTCATCGCAAAATCATAAATTTGAATTCAACAAAAATATACCAATAATGAGTGATCCGGTTTGGTGCTTACAGGCATGGGACGAATTGAACACTGACTGGGTCGAATTCCTGGAAGTCTCATAAAGGTGTTTGAACCTTTGGTTTGGACATATGATGGCTAGAACTGTGTTTTTGAATTTTGACAATCTTTCTTTTTCTCGTAAGTTTCCTCTGATTCCTTTGGGGCTTTGTATGTGTGTAAGCCTCCATTTGGCTTGCAAGCATACTGCTTATATAGAGTAGAATGGAGGGGACAACAAGGAAATGGTTTAAACAACCTTGATTATGTGTTTGAAAGCCATGAATTAAAATTTGTAACATTGGCCAAAAACATGGAATTTTGTCCTTTTTTGAAATTTGAATGTATGTGGACATTTTGGCTCCTTCGAATGCCCTCTAGTTCTTGCTCTTCGATTGGCCTAGTGTTTCCTCCTTCAAAAGGCTTCAATTGTGTACCTTTCGACTGGCTCATGTTCTCGTAACTTGGGCTTCTTCGTTTGAACCCATATTCAGCTAGCCCAAACGAAAACTCTTTCCTGGCCAATCGAAGCTTCTTTGGCATGAATATGCTTGTGCACGTTAGCTTGAAACTGATAGTATGTTGGCTTTTGGGCCAACAAGCCTCTTTGAATATTTTTCTTTCATTTTGGCTAGCAATATCCTTCATTTTGGACCAATGTATGTACTCTTTTGAAGGGAACCCATGCATCATTTGTATACATCACTTGCCATTCCTTCGAATGGGATAACAAAGTAAGTCATTCGAATGGAACACCCATGTATGCCCCTTTAAATCCATTAATACATGTCTTTTGAATGGGGAAAATATATGTCCTTCGAATGGACCATGTGCCTGTCCTTCGAGTGCGCCAGTACTAGGTGTCAAAATATGGAAAACTGTGCGTTGAATATTTTGGAGGTGGAGTCAAGGCTAGCATTAGGGAAGCCAGCTGCTTAATGAATCAAAGCACATATGAAAGAAAACCATTACTTTATAGGCACTGGCATGAAGGGAAACCATTTCCTTGCGCATTGGAGTCAAGCCCAGAGGAAGTCATTTTCTTGTGGGTCGAAAGCGAACACATAGGTAAGTTGAAGGGGCCTTGGCCTTGTGGATCGAAGGCAAGTCTGAGGCCTTTTTCCTTGTGAGTTGAAGGCATGCTGATGGGTCTTTGCCTTGTGAGACCAATGCAAGCATGAAGAGGCATATGTGATCTGGTGACAAGCTGAGGGGCCTTTTTCCCAGTGGGGACTTTGGGAATCAAAGGCCAGTTAAAAGTAGCCTTTTGCCTTGTGGATCGAAAGGAGCTTGTAGGGGATTCTTGCTTTGTACGCTGAAGGCACGCACAGAGGGAGAATTTGCCTAGTAGAAGCAGGAATCAAGCTTGCTCCAAGGAAAACAAATGCCCAATCGAAGCAAGAATTAAGCTTTCTCCAAAGAGACCAACTGCCCAAATGAAGCAGGAATCCAACTTGCATGCAGGTAGCCATTGCATTTGTGAATCAAACCAGCACGCAAAGCTAATGATGCAATCGAAGGAGCACTAACAAGAGGCCCTTCCCCTTTGGATCGAAGGAGGTTGTTTCAAAGGAAACACATGTCCAGTCGAAGCTTGTATACATGCAGAAGGCCAAGGCTTCAATCAAAGCTTGGAAATTTGAGGCAAGCTTGGAGGAGGTTAGGCGCTCAATCGAAATCTGTCCAAATACCAATCGAAAGGCCATTTGGCATGTCAATCAAAAGACTTTTTAAAGATGCTAATCGAAGACTCCTTGTTTATCTTTAAAAAAATCATTTTTCTTTAATCAAGTGTTTGTAATCACCAATGTAAGAGAAAAATCTTGGGAAAATATGAGAGGGCAAATTTTAGGGTACAACAGCTGCCCCTATTCAATCTTCTTAAACCTGAGGATTTAGATTGGCTTGTCAACCTTTCGTGATCTGAAGGTGGAAGATAATTGAACATTAGAATGCCCAGAAATTTGCACTCGCATGAAATAACACTTATGATTGATGATGTATGGAATGGGCTTACAGATGCCATTTGGAGGAGATGACAGAGAGTTATCAGAGACGGGCTTAAAGATGCCATCCAAAGTAGATGCTGATTTCACACATGGTCCCTTTGTGGGTTCCTGTTCCTGCTGTCTGAGGAGGAGTCCGTCGGGGAATGTGGGTTTCCGTTGTTCTCCTATTTGAGGAAAACTTTGTGGGGAATAGAGTCTAGGAACTTCAGTTATTCGAGGCTCTGCTAAAGAATTATCTCTGGAGAGATGATATTTTTCTATATTCTGGTTGAAGTCTATGTTTCCAGTGATTTGCTGGAGATAATGGAATTAACCGTTATCTGTAAATGTATTAGAAAGAGCATGTGTAGGGTTGCTTCAAGATAAGCCTGTGTTAGACTGTGTGAGAAGAAACCCGTGTAAGATTGCTTCGTCCGGTCATGTAGATAGCTTTCCTGTCTGGTTTCAGGTGTTAATTTACAACCAGTCGTACGCAGATAGTTGCCCTGTCTGGTTTCAGGTATTAATCTGGAATTTGAAAATTGTTGGTCGTTGAGATAGTTGTCCTGGCTGGTTTCAGGTATTAATCTCTGACCCAAGAAATAAAGATAGTTTTCCCGTCTGGTTTTAGGCGTTAATCTTTAATCTCCTTACGTAGATAATTTTCCTGGCTTGTTACATGTATTAATCCTACAGTTGGTCGTCCACAGATGGTTCTCATGGCTTATTACAGGTGTTAATCTGGAACTTGAAAATTTTCGGGCACATAGATAGTTTCCTCGTATGATTTCAGGCATTAATCTGTGGCATGCTGTATTTGCTGGTAAACCCGTCTTGCTTCGGGAATTCATACCATTTGGTCGTGTAGATAGCTTCTCCCGTCTGGTTTCGGGCATTAATCTTTGACATGCTGTATAAGTTGATAATGCTTGTCTTTTTGATAATTTAACCTGAAAGGTAAAGTCAATTTCATGCAATGTCATGATGTATGAATTGCATGATGCTCTCAAAATAAATGAGATTATGATATATGTATTTGTATGCACATGTCATGATGTATGAACATGTAATGCTGTTGCACGGTATCTTTGTCTAGGAAAATAAATCCTTGACTGTTGTTGGTGAGTGAAGAAAGTGATTCTTCAATTTCTGCTGGGGATAGTGAATGGAGATAGTTTTGTTGGCGATTCCCTTTCTCTGCCGAGGATCTTCGACTTCTGTTTGAGAATGATTTTACCGAGGGGAAGAGTTATGTTGGAAAATTTCACCAATTTGGAGAAATAAACTCCGACGAGGGATGAACTTCTGTAGCTAGAGAAATAAACTCTACTAGGGATAAGACTTTATAAACTACTTGAGACTTATAAAACTCTATTGCGGAAGGTGACCTCTATAAACTGCTTGGGGATTTTGTTGAAATCATGTAGGGGAATCTTGAGAAGCTTGGCGACTTCACTGGGGAATTTTGGAGCAGCAATTGAAAATTTTTGCTCTGCCGGGGATGAGGCTTTATAATCTGCTTGAGATTTAAAAAAAAAACTCCGTTGGGGATCTTTGACTTCTGCCTGAGGATGTGACAGGAAGATGCCCTTGTTTCCGTACCTCATGGAATGAGAAGTATATTAGAATGAACTTGTGTCTGAATGTATCTAGCAGTTGTGTGAGAGAGTGTCAGAATGAATCTTTGTTATGATTGTATATGAACAGAAAGATGTATTGAGTGAGTATCAAAATGGCATCCATATTTGGAGCATATTTGAACTGTATCTGGAAGTTGTACTGAATGAGTATCAGAATGGCATCCGTATCTGGAGTGTATCTAAATTGTATCTGAAAGAGTATCAGAATGGCATCCGTATCTGGAGCATATATGAACTGTATTTGAAAGCTGAATCTGAATGAGTATCAGAATGGCATCTGTATCTATCGCGTATCTGAACTGTATCTAAAAGCTGAATCTGAATGAGTATCAGAAAAGCATCCATATCTGGAGCGTATCTGAATTGTATCTGAAAGATGAGTCTGAAAGAGCATCAGAATGGCATCCGTATCTGGAGCATATATAAGTTGTATCTGAAAGCTGAATTTGAATGAGTATCAGAATGGCATCCGTATCTGACGCGTATCTAAACTGTATCTAAAAGTTGAATCTGAATGAGTATCAGAAAGGAATCTGTATCTGGAGTGCATCCGAATTATATCTAAAAGATGAATCTGAATGAGTATCAGAATGACATCCGTATCTAGAGCGTATCTGAACTGTATCTGAAAGCTGAATCTGAATGAGTATCAGAATGGCATCCGTATCTGGAGCATATCTGAACTGTATTTGAAAGCTGAATCTAAATGAGTATCAGAATGGCATCTGTATCTGGAGCATATCTGAACTGTATCTGAAAGTTGAATATGAATGAGTATCAGAATGGCATTCGTATCTGGAGCATATCTGAACTATATCTGAAAGCTGAAGCTGAATGAGTATCAGAATGGCATCTGTATTTGGCACGTATCTGAACTGTATTTGAAAGCTGAATCTGAATGAGTATTAGAAAGGCATCCGTATCTGGAGCGTATCTGAACTGTATATGAAAGCCGAATCTGAATGAGTATCAGAATGGAATCTGTATCTAGAGCGTATCTGAACTGTATCTAAAAGATGAATCTGAATGAGTATCAGAATGACATCCATATCTGGAGCGTATCTGAACTGTATCTGAAAGCTGAATCTAAATGAGTATCAGAATGGCATCCATATCTGGAGCGTATCTGAACTATATCTGAAAGTTGAATCTGAATAAGTATCAGAGTAATATCTGTATATGGAGCGTATCTGAACTGTATCTAAAAGTTGAATCTGAAAGAGTATCAGAATGACATCCGTATCTGGAGCATATCTGAACTGTATCCAAAATTTAAATCTGAATGAGTATCAGAATGGCATCCATATCTAGAGCGTATCTAAACTGTATATGAAAGCTGAATCTAAATTAGTATCAGAAAGGCATCTGTATCTGGAGTGTATCTGAACTGTATCTGAAAAATGAATTTGAATGAGTATCAGAATGGCATCCATATTTGGAGCATATCTGAACTATATCTGAAGTAAGTGTCAGGATGATATTCGTCTTTGGATCATACCTGAACCGTTTCTAGACGAGAATCTGCTTTATTTAGAATGTTTTCGCTGGGAATTCCTGTTTTGTTGTTTTGAGAAGAAATCCGTTGGGGAACATGAAAAGTTTGTGAACCCGGCTAGGGAATTTTTAAGACGTCAGAGCAGTGATTGGAGGTTCTTGCTCTGCCGGGGATACAAGAATGCTTAACATCACTTGGTTGTAAGTTGAGGATATGGCAGTGACCTTTTAGTAGGATGCCCCTGCCTCTTTACCTGCTGGAGAAAGTATCTACAGAGGTTTTGTGGATGGTTTGAGTGTCATCCTAACTCCTGGAGTCCTTGGTGAATGCAGATCAGGGTGATAAACCTTCTACTGATAGATAAGTGACGAGATGATGGGACATAGTCGTACGCTTTAATCCCTAACTTTTTCCTGGTCTATCCTTTCAGATTTTCAGTCCATCGGGATACCCTTTTTTGCCCAAGCCACCTTTTCATGTTTTCGACTTGCCGCGTGTACAAATTTTTCATATGTATATCCTTAATTTTTTTCCCGAACCCTTTTGGTTCGTCGGGATGCCCTTATTTTTGCCTAGGCCAATAAACCTAGCGGGTCTTTGTTCATGCATAGTATTTTTCGACTATGTCCATGTTCATCGGGTACGGAGAATTGTCATTGTCTTTAGTAGTAAGTGTTGTCACACTGTCAGGAGGTGTTTGATTGATCGCATGTGATTCGTTGTTGGAATTCATGTCTAATGCCCTAAGTGATTCAGATGGAGATCTGCTCTTGGCTATTTGGCATTTTGGAGAGATTCCTTGAACCTTGACTTGACTGCCCCAGGTTAGTTGGACACCATGTCATGCCCCTTGATTATGAAAGACCTATCACTATAATGTCTTTTCATCTGAGGTGGTTCTGCTCATTGAGAGGATTTCTGTTCATTGAATATTAGTCGTGCAAATGTCTCTGTTATTTGAACAATTAGCCATATGCAAACAATGTCATTTAAAGAATGCAAAACTTATGTCGGTCTTGAAGTTTGAAAAATCATTTTTAGTAAAACAAACAAATTTTGTAAGAGTGTGATATCAACTCAGAATTTATAGCAAACCTTATAGGAGTCAGGATACCTTTTATAATAGTATGCTTTCGAACTAACCCACGCTTCAGCTAGGACATTTAAGGGTTGTAACATGGTCTGGTTCACGATTTTAAGAAACAAAGGATAATGGCTCAAAATTTAGTTGTACCCAACCCGTTCTTCGTGATGTTCTTCAATCCTATGCTCAGCTAATTGTGCGTTTAGATCCCAATTGAGTCTGGGATCTTTGCTCTGATATTTGGTGATGGTTTAGGAATTGAAGGTTCGTTTGAGAAGGCATTCATTTTGGAAACCTTTTCTTTCTTCTTTTTTTTTGAGGATTTGTAGGACCTATTTTTTTTATTTTATCATCCCTGTCTTTTGCCTGAACTGTTTCTTTTGCGATTACAGCCAGCGGGATGCCCCGGTTTTTCTTAAGTTTCCTTCATAGGTTTTGACTTAGCAGGCTTTTCTTTTGAGAGATAATGACTACCGACTTTAATGATTATGCGGAACCATCACTATCTTTTGGAGAGCATCCTCTACACTATTTGTCATGTATGGGGATAAAGTTTGCGACTGAATGCACTTCTGAATTAATCGAGAAAGCTACCCTGCCTCGGGTTATGATTAAGGGTTTTAATTTGTATGAAAAGAAAAACTCCTACTTCTTAGGCTCAAAGGGGTTGACTAGGGATTATCTTCCTTATGACTCCACTATTTAAGATTTGAAACAAAGCTTGTACATCATCAGCGAGGTCTGTTCAAAAGCATATTGTAGAGATTGTGGTATAATTTTCGTCATCCTCCCTCTAAAGGCTTACAACTTTTAATCA
Source organism: Vicia faba (assembly GCA_948472305.1). Taxonomy (NCBI): domain Eukaryota; kingdom Viridiplantae; phylum Streptophyta; class Magnoliopsida; order Fabales; family Fabaceae; genus Vicia; species Vicia faba. The sequence goes on along the minus strand of OX451741.1, from coordinate 1,411,758,447 downwards.
AGAGTCTAATATCACAAAAAGGAAGTAAGAATGTAGTTTTAAAATAGTGAATACAAATGAATTAATTCAAGACAAATATATGTGATGCATTGATGAAATAACAAAGTTTGACATAAATAAATGTTCGAACAAAAAGAAAATTATAATTTAAAAAATTCAAATGAACAAAAAGCCCCTTTGTCTGAACTTGTTACTTCAGATGGTGTGTGATCGGTCACATTTCTGTCTAGTTTTATATCTATTATCCGGCATGAAACAACTTCTTTGGTAACACCTTGCTTAGTTTCTCTACTGTTTTCATCACGTATTTTAATTTTCACATTTTTGTTTATTTGAATTAAGTTAGTTCAAATTTTGTTTAAATAAGATACTATTGAAGTCTTGGTCTGGTGGTTTTTGTATTTTCAGGTCCGAATGAAATTGCACAAGAATAGAGGTGAAGCTGACAAGTTTCGAAGCGTTTCCTCTGGAAATCCAGTGGCTGACACGGGCGCCCGTGTCACCTGACACGGCCCATGTCAAAAAATGCTAGCACATATGATAATAGAGAAGGATTACAGTAGCTGACACAGGCGCCCGTGTCACATGAGATGGCCCGTGTCAGAATGCCTAGCAAGCTGATTGTTTATGAGAAGTTTTCAATACCCAACACGGGTGCCCGTGTCACCTGACACGGCCCGTGTTGGCAGGTGCGAGACAGAAAAGTGATTTTTTGAAATCACTTTGTTTGAATTCTTGGAAGATATTCCGGACTTTCTGCTTAGCTGTAAGGTGAACTGACACTATTTAGACCTAGTTTTTGAGAGTACAAAGACTTTTTTTTTTGGGATCAGAAAAGAAGAAGGAGATTAGAGAAGAGGATACGAACGATCAAGGGTTTGGATAACGAAGATCAACAAGAGCGGAAGCAATTGAAGATCGGAGCAATTCCATTCTTTTGTAATATTTAACTTTGACTTAGTATTTTCTTTGAATATTATGAGAAGCTAAACCCCCTAATGCTAGGGGGTGTCCCTTAATTGCTTTTGTGATGAACCGAATTCCTATACTTTTATAATATCTATGTTTTTATGTATTCACTGTATTATGCAATTTCTCACTGCTCGTCCTTTTGGAAAATAAGGTATTGATATATGGGTAAAGTAGGTTTGGCCGATCATTTTATCGTTAATTGTATAATACCATCGCTAATTTCTCTTAGGAATAAGGATCTAATAGTGATGATCGTAAATTCTTGATTTTATTACATGTGCTTGACATATGTTTGAATAACTAAGGAATTAGAATTTAAAATTTTATGTCAATGGTTTCCGGTTAAGGAATTAGGGGAAATAACTCTTGAGAATCGGTATTGGATCACATAAACATAGATAGTATAAATAGAGGTTCAGTTCATTACGGAGCAATTCATACATCTTATCCCTAACATGCTTCATCATTTTGTGTTATCACTCTTTACTTTTTGTTTTAAGATTCACATAGCAGATTTTATTGCCTTTCTTCCAACCACACCAATGCCATTTTTGTCTAATTGAATCACTTTCAACACTGATAATTCTAACGCAGTCCTCAAGATCGATACACGGGATACCTTCCTTTTATTACTACATTGGTAAAAATAGTACACTTGTTATTTTATCGATCAAGTTTTTGGCGCCATTGCCGGGGACTGCCAAATTTTCTATGTTTAATTACTCAATTAGAATTTTGTTGCTCTGCAACCAAAATTTTATTTACTGCAATTTTTGTTTGTATTCGCTCACAACTAATAATCGTCTAATCTTTTTATGCGAGGTAAGGCCTCAACTGAATTTCTTTTTGACGTAGAACCAGAAAGATCATTAAGAGAGAGAATCCGAAAAGCTAGGCAAGAAAGTCGGAAGGGAAGAGAAGAAGCACAATCAATTCCTTCCGAGCAATTTGATTCAAATTCTGAAGCGATGACTGTTGATCCACCTCCTGTGGAAAGACTTCTAGGCGACTATGGAGGAGCAAATGCCCCTTTGGGCCAGATAACGATCGTTAATCAACCTGTAAATGTCAATCACTTTCAGTTGCACCCCTCAATAATCAGGCAACTTGAAAGGAGACTGTTTTCTGGAAAAATTAATGAAGATGCAAATAAACATCTGCAGAGGTTTCTCACCATGACCACATCACTGAAAATTGAGGGGCATTCAGAAGAAGCTAAAAAATTAGTAATGTTCCCTTTTACATTGTCAGAGGATGTTGAAGAATGGTTTTACTCGTTACCTGCTGGAAGCATTACAACTTGGCAACAGATGGAGACTACCTTTCTCAACGAATATTTTCCTGCTTTTGTGTACATTCGTAAGAGATATGACATAGTGAACTTTAAACAGAAGGAAGCAGAACCACTGGAAGATGCGTATAAGAGGTTTAAAAGACTGTTGGTTACATGTCCTACTCACAACATGGATGCAACTGAACAAATGAAATTTTTTGTAAATGGCCTAAGGATGAAGATGAAGCAACTCATCGACACAGTTGTCGGTGGCTCAACTAACTTTACGACAACCACTGGTATTAAAAAGATAATTGAAGCTATTGCAGCAAATGAGCATTTAGAGTTGTATGACCGAAGTGTGTCCTAACTGAAGGAATAATTGATTTGAAATTAGCTAATCAAGTTGTTAAGATGGAATACCAAATTACAGCTGAAGTAGAGAGAAGACTGAAGAAGATGGATATTGATACACAAACTGTAGCATAAGTCCAACCGGTTCAACCTACGCAAGCGAGCAATTGCGAAATTTGTGGAGGACCTCATCTTACTGTACATTGCGTTGCTACTGCACAACAAATTGAGGAGATAAAATTTCTAAGGTAGAACAACCCTTATTCAAATACTTATAATCCGGGTTGGAAAAATCATCCTAATTTCTCGTGGAAGGATCAACAAGGAAATGTCCAAAATCGACCACAGCAGCAGCAACCATACAACCAAACTCAACAACAATTTTAACAATAGGGGATAAGGAAAGCTGATTGGGAGATTTCCATTGAAAAGATGGCCGCTCAAAGTTCTCAATTTCAAGAAGAGACCCGAAGTAATCTAAAGAACACGGGTGCTTCCATTAAGAATCTGGAATTACAGATGAGTCAGATCGCATAACAACTTGCGGGTTCGCAACCACAAGGCGCTTTGCCAAGTGCCGCGGTTGCTAATCCAAGAGACAATCATCACGTGAATGCTGTGATCACTAGGAGCGATAAGTCAAAATATGTGTGTGAGAAAAATTCCGAAGAAGAAGACCTATTGCTTGAAGTTGATTTAGAGATTAAAGAAAATGAGGTTGAAAGTGAAAAAGTCACTATACATGAAAGTATGGTCAAAGAAAAAACCACAAGAAAAAGTCGTTGAACCGAAACCAGCAATTAAACTCATTTTCCCCACAAGAAACAAGAAGAAGGGGCAGCATGAGAAAAACTTTGAATTTTTTTTAGAGATGTTCAAAAAGCTTGAACTCAATATTCATGTCTTGGAAGAACTCGAGCAAATGCCTACTTATGCCAAGTTCATGAAAGATATCATATCAAAGAAAAGAACCATCGATACCGACCCTATTATTCTAATTGAAACCTGTAGTGCTATTTTGCAGGGTATGAAGATTCCAGTAAAGAAGAAGGATCAAGGTTCTGTTACTATCCCTTTCACTATTGGGGATAGATCTTTTAAAAAGGCTCTTATTGATTTGGGATAAAGTGTTAGTCTCGTGCCATTTTCTATCTACAAGAAATTAGGGATTGGTAATATGCAAAACACAAGGATAACACTTCAATTTTCCGATCATTCTGTGAAAAGACCTTATGGAATAATGGAAGATGTCCTGGTGAAAATTGACAAGTTCGTATTCCCAGTTGACTTTGTTGTTCTTGAGATGCCGGAAGATGAGGAGATTCCTCTTATTCTTGGTAGACCAGTTTTAGAGATCGGGAGATGTTTGATAGACATAGAAGAGAGTACCATGGCTCTGAAAGTCTATGATGAAGAGTTGAAAATTGATGTTCGGAACACTATAGTATAAGGATGATATTGCCACAAGTCAACATATTGAGGTAATTGATCAAGTGGTTTCTAATGAGAATTCTTTGAAGACACAATAACTACCTTTGGAAAAAGTGCTAAGCTTATCAATTTTGAAGAATCTGAAGAGGTGGATGAAAAAGAGATGGAAGTGTTAGCTATGATGGATGCAATTCCATCTTTCAAGGGGACTCGACCAAACGGGTGGGAGGATTTAAGGCAGCCTTCAACTGAGGAGAAGAAAGATGAATCTAAGAAAGGGTAGTAATTGAAACAATTACCCGAGAACCTCAAGTATGTTTTCCTCGACACCGACAATAGATTCCTGGCAATAATAAGTTCCAATCTTGAAGCTCTCCAAGAGGATAAGCTCGTCAAAGTTCTAAAAAAACACAAAAGTGCTATTGGATGGTCGGTTGATGATTTGAATGGGATTAGTCCTACGGTTTGCATGCACAAAATTCTTATGGAAGATGATCATAAACCGGTTGTCCAACTCCAAAGAAGACTAAATCCCGCAATGAAAGAGGTAGTCAGAAGAGAAGTGGTGAAACTGTTAGATGCTGGGATGATTTATCCTATATCTGACAGTTCTTGGGTGAGTCTTATACATGTCGTGCCAAAGAAAGGAGGAACGACTGTAATCAAGAATGAGAAGAATGAGTTGATCCATATAAGGACAGTGTTGTACCCCAATTTTTGCCCCTAAGATTCCTTCATCATACCATATTATTTCAATCACAACAAGATCACATTAGGGCTTTTGGTTCTTCTACCTATCTTTAGCTTTGCTCTATGAGAAGTTACCAAGCACCTTGATTTGTTTGCTTTTGTGATCATAGATATTGTACTTTGATTTTTCTCTCTAACTAATAAAATGCAATATTGGTTTGTCTTACTTGTTGATAATGTAGGTAAAAGCAATGAGGTTTAGCAAGTTGCTTCATGGGTTCATGAGTTTATTTCCATGCCCTAGTCAAAAGCTTGAGAGATTCAAACCTCACCATTAAAGTTGTTTTGAAGTTGATATGAAATTTGTTTTGGTGGCCATAGATCCTCATCATCATCCTCAACAATTTCTATTCACAAAGTAAGAATATTGGCACAAAAAAGTTTGTTCAAAGTTGGCAAAGTTCCACCAAGCATTCTTTTGATCTAGAGGCTAGGGTTTTGGACTTCAAGGAGGCATATCTTGCCCATCTTTTGTCATTTTTGAGTGATTCCAAAAGCATTCTTCTCTTCAAAGAGTTACCAACAAATCACTTCAAAAGTTCCAAAGAGTTTTCATGATGAATGGACTTGGTGAAGAAGAAAGATTACAGGTCATCCAGTTGAATCCCAAATTTTCCATATGCGATTTCAAATTGTCATAACTTGGTCAATTTTTATCACCTTGATCCCATTATTTTTCCATGATGATCTTAAGGATGTGTACTTCATGCCTTCTTTTATGTGCAAGGTAAGAAAATGGATGGAAGTTGCCTTAAGAATGCAAAAGATTATAGGTCATTTCATGATTTTTGGCCAATTTCAACAAGTCATAACTTGCTCAATTTTTGGAGATTTTGAGTGGTTCAAATTGCAAAATGTCATTCAAGAGATCTACTTTATTCCATCTTTTTGGGTCAAGAGCAAATTCTAAGTGGAAATCCATGTTTGGATGCAAGAGATTATAGGTCACTTTTAAAGAAGAATTTGAAATATTTCTAAGTATGGAAAGTCAACTCTTTTTCTCCAACTTTGACTCCATGTAATTTTCTGCTCAAGCCTCCATTTTATGTAAAATCAAGCTTCACAAATGAGCTTTTGTTTTGATGAAGACAAACCATGGCCAACAAAGAAGGCAAAGATTTTTGATCAAGCTCAAAGCATCTAAGGATAATATCTTCATTCAAAGCTCTCAACAACTTTAAAGGTATAATAATATTATCTACTTTGATCTTAAGATATAGATGCTCAAAAATGAAAAAGAAATGTTTAAAAAATCATTACTCAAGTTTTTCAAAGTTAAAATTTCACTTTCTCTTGCATGCAATCGATTTACTTTCTAGTGCAATCGATTGCACACTTCAAACTTTCATATCTTTTGCTTCTGTTTCTCTGTGCAATCGATTTACATTGCTTGTGCAATCGATTGCATACTTAAAATTTTCAAAATGTTTGCTTCTGTTTCTCAGTGCAATCGATTTACATTGCTAGTGCAATCGATTGCACTCACTTACTTTTTGCTACTGACTTTGCATGCAATCGACTTGCATTGATAGTGCAATCGATTGCACTCTTAAAAGTTTTGAAAAAATAGTTGTTGAAACCTTGTGCAATTGATTTACACAAAGGGTGAAAATCGATTGCATGCTGCACGATTTTGAAAAACAACAGATTTGTACATGCTTGTTCATCATGCCTTTTCATTGAAACTTTTCACTCAAACTTGGCATTTGTTCATGATACATTTTCAGAACTTCATGTTGTTTCAAAAGGGTGTTATGAACATATAAATATTCAATTTCAAAATCTATTTCAACACCTCTTACATAAATATTTTCTGAAATTTCAAAATACAAACTCAAGCATTCCTTCACCTTCATGCATAAGTTTTCAGCACATTTTCATACATTAACAAACAGAAAACTTTGAGCAATTATATCTTGAGTCATTGTACAATAATATTATTGGAAGAGAAGGTCATACATTATTAAATCACTCTAAGTGATCAATATTACTCTACTCACTCAAACTCAAAAAGTTGATATTTACTTACTTATTTGTCCAAGATTGTTGGAAATAAGTTTAAGTGTTTTTTGAAATCTTGTCTTTCCAAAGTTGTTGGATACAAGTGTAGTTACATTGAGAGGATTGTTCTCATAGATAACTTAGTGAAAATACAAGAGGATTATTCTTGGTCCAAGAGGATTGTTCTTGGTTACTTGGTAGTTATTTTTTTAAGTTTGCCACAATAAGGAAATCTCTTTCATATTGAAAGGGGACTGGAGTACTCTCGGACTGTGAGGGGAACCAGGATATATCGCCCGTGTCTCTTTATTTTTATGCATTTTTAAGCTTTCCTAAACTCACTTTTAACCAGAAAAATAAGAACCATCATCACTAAAAACCAGAATTTTTAAAGTACCTAATTTACCCCTCCCCCCTCTTAGGCGTACTTCGTACTTACAATTGGTATCATAGCAGGTTATAGGTAACCTACTCCTAAAAGATCCAGAATGGCTTCCGCAAATCAAAATCCCGTTTTCAGAGATGGTGGTAGTAACAACAAGCCTCCTCTATTTTGTGGTGAATATTTTGACTTCTGGAAAATACGCATGAAGGCACATCTAGAAGCACAAGGAGAAGAAATATGGGATGCCGTCGAAAATGGTCCATTTATCCCTATAATGGTAATCAATGGTGTTGGCTCATCAAAGCCTAAAACTGCATGGGATGATGATAATAAGAAGAAAGTTCTCTATGACAAAAAGGCAATAAACCTTCTTCAAGGTGCACTTAGCATGGACGAATTCTTCCGTGTCTCGGCATGCAAAACAGCAAAAGAAATATGGGATACCTTGGTACAAACTCATGAAGGAACGATTGAAGTAAAAAGATTAAGACTAAATACCCTAAGTCAAGAATACGAATTATTTTGAATGCAGCCCGGAGAAACCATTCTTGACTTACAAAAAAGATTTGTGCACTTGACAAATCATCTAAGTGCTCTTGGTAAAACTTTGACGAATGATGAACTAAATCTGAAAGTACTTAGGTCCTTAACTAGGGAATGGTAACCAGAGGTAATGACAATTTCAGAAAAGAAAAGTCTCTCCAACATGACATCTGCAACATTATTTGGAAAACTTTAAGAATACGAAACGGAACTCGGAAGACTTGAAAAGCACAAAAATCAAGAGAAGAAATCCAAGAATATTGCTTTGGAGATAGACTCCAAGGAAGTTGAAAAGGAATACAATTCGGAAGAAGATGAAAACTTCATGCTTCTTGTTAAAAGGCTTGGTAAGTTCTTCGGTAGAAATGACAAACCTTTTTCTCATTCAAAAGGAAAGAAACGATTTAAGAAAAAGGAAGTCTCCACATCAACACAAGAAATCACATGTTATGAATGTGGTAAGTAAGGTCATATCAAGCCGGATTGTCCAAAACTCTCCAAGAAAGGTGGCTTCAAAAGCAAGAAGGGATTCAAGAACAAAAAGGCTTATGTCGCATGGGAGGACAATGAAATAAGTTCCTCATCCAATTTCGATAGTGATGAAAGTGCAAATCTAGCATTGATAGCCTCACACCATTCTGATGATGAAGACAATGAGGTATGCTTGAAGACCACATGCTATCTTTGGTATTTTGATAGTGGTTGTTCAAAGTATATGACAGGAGATATAAACCAATTTTCACATCTAGCGCTAAAGGCCAAGGGTTTTGTCACTTATGGAGACAATAACAAGGGAAGAATCCTAGGCAAAGGCAAAATTGGTGCTCCACCTTTCACATCCATTGAAGATGTTCTTTATGTTGAAGGACTAAAGCACAATCTTCTAAGTATTAGCCAACTTTGTGACAAAGGCTTCAAAATCAAGTTCACCAAGGATGAATGTTTGATAGAAGATGAAGTCACTCATGAAGTTATACTTAAAGGTAAAAGAATCAATAATATATTCATGATTTCCCTTGATGATCCATCTTTGAAGGTTAAATGTCTCATGGCGAGCAATGATGATTCATGGCTTTGGCACAAAAGAATTGCTCATATTCATATGGAACACTTGAATAAATTAATCAAGCATGATCTTGTAATTGGATTACCTAAGAGAAATTTCGTCAAAGATAGACTATGTGATGCTTGTCAAAAAGGGAAATAAACTAGATCAACTTTCAAATCTAAGAATGTGGTTTCCACTACAAGGCCACTACAATTATTACATATGGACCTATTTTGTCCATCGAGAACAAGGAGTTTAGGAGGTAATGTGTATGCTTTGGTTATTGTTGACGATTTCTCTAGATATACCTGGACATTCTTTTTAGTGCAGAAAAGTGATGCATTCAAGGCGTTCAAGAAGTATGCTAAACAAATTCAGAATGAGAAGTCTCTAACAATTGCCTCAATAAGGAGTGACCATGGCGGAGAATTCTAAAATGCTCTATTTGAAGAATTCTGTGGAGAACATGGAATATCTCACAACTTCTCGGCACCAAGGACTCCCCAACAAAATGGAGTGGTTGAAAGAAAGAATAGGTCTCTTGTGGAACTTGCTAGAACAATGCTTAGCGACTCAAATCTTCCAAAATACTTTTGGGCGGATGCGGTGAGCACGACATGTTTTGTTAGCAATAGAGTTAACATTAGACCGATCTTAAATAAAACTCCATATGAACTCTTCAAAGGGAGAAAACCAAACATTGCTTTCTTTCATATCTTCGGTTGCAAATGCTTTGTCCTAAACAATGACAAAGATAATCTGGGTAAGTTTCATGAGAAATCTGATGAAGGTAGTTTTCTTGGTTACTCACTCTCTAGTAAAGCATATAGAATATACAACAAAATAACTTTGACTATTGAAGAATCTATGCATGTTTCTTTTGATGAAACTAACCCCTCCAAGGAGGATAATATTGTTTGTGATAATGATGATGAAATTTTAGAAGGTCCTCAAGAAAATTCTTCCAAGGATCAACCCATTCAACTCGAAGAATCACCTCAACAAGAATCGAATCTCAGTGATCTACCAAAAGAATGGAAAACTCATAGAGATCATCCTATTGATAAAGTAATTAATGATATAAGTCAAGGTGTGTTTACAAGATTAAATCTCAAGGATGCTTGCCTAAACATGGCATTTGTCTCTCAAATTGAACCTTCCAAAGTTGATGAAGCCTTAGGCGATGACCAATGGATTATAGCTATGCAAGAAGAATTGAATCAATTTGAAAGGAATCAAGTTTGGGAACTTGTCCATAGGCCAAGCAACAAACACATTATTGGAACAAGATGGGTGTTCAAAAATAAACTTGACGAGAATGGAATAATTGTTCGCAACAAAGCAAGATTGGTAGCACAAGGCTATAATCAAGAAGAAGGAATAGAATTTGAAGAAACTTTCGCTCCAGTTGCAAGGTTAGAAGCTATTCGTCTCTTACTTGCCTATGCTTGTTCATTAAATTTTCAGCTTTTCCAAATGGATGTCAAAAGCACATTCTTGAATGGATATATCACTGAAGAAGTCTATGTTAAGCAACCCCCGGGGTTCGAAGACTTCAAGAATCCATCTCATGTATTTAAATTGAGAAAAGCTCTCTATGGACTAAAACAAGCACCAAGGGCATGTTATGATCGTTTACGCAACTTCTTATGCGAAAAAGGTTTCGAAAAAGGCAAAGTTGACAAGACTCTGTTGTACCCCAAAATTTTCCCTCTCATTTTTCAAGTATTTGCTCACAAGATATTCTAAGACGTCAAGTTTGCAGCACTGATACGTCAATTTTGGCTTAAAATTGGCACAAGGGTAAAATGTTCAATTGCATACTGGAAAGTCAAACTTTGACTTTTTGGACAACATTACATTCCAAAGATCAAATTTCATCAAGACATTCAAAAATATCAAGCTTGATCATTAAGAAGTCAAGAGAATAAAAAATCCAACTTTGCAAGACTTTGAGATTTTTCTAAGTATTTTCTATACTTGGTTAATTTCATTTGCTTCATGGCATTTTACTACAACTCCAAATAATTCAAGATGATGCAAGTAATTCAAGTTATTACAAAGTGACATATTGCAAAATTACATATTCTAAAAACTATGTCTTGATTAAAACCTTGTCACAATATTTTTGCCTTTGACATAATGTGCACAAGACTAAATTTGTGACATGCTTCAACTATGCTGTCCAAAATTGAAGAAATATGATATATCACATGCTACAACTATGTTGCACCCCAAGGATACATGCTGCCATTACAGTCCAAAACTGCACTATGCAGTCTGCCCAAGCCTGCATCACAACAGCCCCAAGATTGCACCAAAATGGCAAAGGAAATTTGGGTGCAGAAAGGATCAAAGCAGTATGCCAAAGCAATTCAAAATGGCTTATTTGTTTTCCCCCTTAAACCACAGTCAAGGGGTCTACAAAAGAAAACTGTCTCATAAGACAAGGAGGTTGGTTCTTGAAGAGAAAAAAGATTTTCTAGAGAAAAAATAGAGAGTTTTGTTGAGCAGGAAAAAACAATATTTGTGCAACCTTGACTCATTTTCAAAACCAAAACTGTTCTTGTTCAAAACAAAAAAAACCAATTCATTGCTCCACCATACAAACTCTCCCTCAAAGACTGTCCAAACATAACAAAAAAAAGCAGTCCTTGTAGTGCTACTCACCTTCATCATCAAAAATACCAAAAATATTACAGTACAGTCCAACTCAGTTCTAGCAGTCCAGAGCAACTTCCTGAAGACTCACAAGGTTATTACATCACTTGGAAAAGCATTCAGATCTAAAACAACTAGTGCAGCCCAAAGGTAAGTCCTTTTTGTTAGAACAAAGTTTGAATCTACTACCCTAAGTTAAAGTTTTGATGATAACAAAATGCAAGATTATATAAATTGTATGATTCATGTAAGACATATATGCTACCTAAAAATTATATTGTGTTTTACAGAAACTCTGATGAGTATCAGCATAAGAATATCATCATCAGCATCAGAAGATGAAATATCAACATCAGCATCAGAGGATGTTATATCAAATGCCAGAATCAGAAGATCAAAGCATGTGCTTACGCTGAAGCTTGATGAACACATCTACGCGTAACAATCTAAACTCTGATCAAGACAACAATAATTCATCAGCACCTAGCAGTGTCAGAATAAGACAAAGCCAGAACACGCTTAATTGGCAACGATACTGTGCATTCAAGATACTTTATTATCAACGGCATTATTCCAAACAAAGATCTTCTCAATATGGAAAGAATGTAATTGGCATTGAAACGAAATAACTGACTCCAACGTATCATTTCCAATGCTATATAAACAAGCAAGTGAGGAACGGATTGGCTAATGCTCTACAACTTTCTACACGCCTAAAGCGATTCATCTTCATCCTCATTCACAGTTTGCTAAAGCTCTCAAATTACTTACTCTATTGTTTTAGCATTCCAGTTCTCATAAGCTAAATTTGTGTAGTATCACAGTTGTGATAAACAGTTTTGTAGAAAACATTCAACACACTTAGATTTCATTTATCTGTAAGAAAGTATTTCCTTGAGAAACCGGTTTGTGGTTTTGATTCAAGAAGGCTTTAGCAGTTGTTAAAGCAGTTGTAATATTCAGTTGAATATAGTGGATTAAGACCTCGTTGGAGAGAGGCGAAATCACCTTGACGGGTGGACTGAAGTAGTTTGAGATCAAACGAACCAGGATAAAAATAACGTGTTGTCTGCATTTGATTTCAAGTTTTACAATTCAACCCCCCTTCTTGTGTTTTTCACTTCTTCACTCTTGACTTGATATCTTGTCATTACATCATTAACAAGCTATTGTTCTTTGAAGACAAGATGTAGTACTTTATTATCCTGTTGAACTAGTCATCTGCACTTTGTTTAGGCTCATTCAATCATTTGTTATTCATGTTTACCCATCATATGCCATAAGCTAACCTGTACATTCAGTAAAATAATGTTTAAGATAGGAAAATGAAGCATGTATCGACACATATCCTCATGTGTCGACTCATCCTAGTGAAAAAACAGGGTATGAGTCGACACATAACCCCCATGCATCGACTCATACTGATTTCAGGTTACAAAACAGAAGTGGGAAAAGACTATGTATCGACACATACGCGCTTCGCATCGACACAAGAAGGGTGCATGAGTCGACACATCCCATTATGTGTCGACTCATACTGAGTCATTTTTGTTTTACAGGAGCAAGGAAAAGCTATGTGTCGATGCATAGCAGCATGGGTTGACACATAGCAGTCCAAATGCAGTTTTTCCTTTTATTTTACACTATTTTTTACATTGTTTTCATTATCATTCGATATGGTTATAACATTTCAGTCTCCACTTCATCCCTATTGTAAATTTTTACCCCCATCCCCCTAAAGTGATGTAATAGCTTAGGATTTATTTTCCGCATGTTTACTTGCTTTCATATATTGCTAGTAATTAGGATGTATGGTAAGATAAAATCAGCAAGTAGATAACCTTTCAAATACAAGACAAAATGCATGCAAACTAACACACTCGCACACTAATACCTCTAGGGAAACCTCACTTTGTTGCCTTTAGGAAAATAGTCATGTCCCTCGAGCATGGGCATTTTAGCAAAGACCCTTCGATAAAAGATCGTAGTCCCTTGATGACCCTCGATGTTGCCTTCGGTAAACGATCTAGTCCCTAAAACGACATTGCTAAAATGTCTCATATGTTGCCTTCTATGACTATACAAACGTCCCTACGCCCGTCCCTTCACATCCAACGATGGGGTTTCTTACCAAATCAATGGTAAGACAGCGACATCTAAAGGAGGAGGAAAAGCACGTTTAAGACCTTTCGAGTAGGTAGATTCGCTCTTAGTTACTCGCTTGCTCACAACAAAAACATTTTTACCCACACTCTCATCTTTGAACTATTTTCGAAGCAAACACTTTGTAGGCGTTCTTATAGAAACGAGAACCATTACGAAGTTCCATTTTAAAATACTTTCGAAAACACATCTCACAAACACTTTCTTGAAAACATTTTCGAAACAAACACTTCGTATGCATTCTTATAGAAACGAGAATCATTACGAAGTTCCATTTTCAAAATACTTTCAAAAATCACCACCACAAGCACACATTCAAACAAAAGCAAGTTGATCTAGCGAGTAACTAAGAGCCCATGGAAAACCATGGATGAAAAGGGTGCTAATACCTTCCCTTTTCATAATCTACCCCCGAACCCGAGAAAACATCTCTAAAGGTCTTTCTTGTGCTTTTTCACCTTTCCTTTTTTTGGATAAAAGAAAAGTCAGTGGCGACTCTTGCTAACTGCAACATTTGAGAACACAAAACGCAAAACCTCAAGTCAGTTCTCCCACTGTATCACAGAACTGGCGACTCTGCTGGGGAGTAATAAAAAAAAGTGGGGTTACCTTAGGGTTAGATCACCTTTACTCGCTTTCATTATTTGATTTGTGTGCTTTATATTTAGTTCTTTGTATTGGGCTTGCTTTGATCCTCCACCCGAATTTGGGGCACCTTTTTAGGTAAATAGCAATAGATTGTGGAGACTGTACGGTGTAGATCGATATGGTTGAGACAATGGCTATGTTAGTGTGACACATTTGTGGGTACCGGTATCCCTCGTGGTGAATCGAGGAGAATACGGAACCGCTGAGTGGCGTCATGAATCACTAATTAACCTTAGAACCCTAATTGAACAAACTTGGCCATTAGGACGTAGTGAGGTAGCTGGTTTCGGTGTAAAGCTGGAAATTGGTTGATACTCGATACTACAATCATTGAGGCTAGACTTTTGGGATATCTCGGCCGCAAGAAAAGATTGTTATGTTGAGACAATGCCTAAGAGAAAGGTCGGTGATATTGAGATCCTTTAGAACCCGATCATTATTTCTAGGACAGGTTGAGCCAACTAAACTTCAAGAGGGTACTCACCTACAAACTCATGAAAGCCTAAAACATATGGATCTATTTTTTTTTTTGTGTATATGTTTGCTTGTACATAAACATCATAAACATCATAAACATCATATGCATGCTCACTAACCATTTCAAGGATTTAGAAATTTATCTTTGTTTTTGTTTTGTAGGATATGAATTCTCTCTGAAGAAACACCATCCGAATCAGCTTTGTAAAAGCACATCCTCAACTTCAAGAGCTAGCTTCAAGAGTGCCTAGGGATTCTCCTTTTACCAAGAAGTATGGTCGACTCCTCAATTTGGCTACATCCAACTTCCAAGAAGAGATGATGTGTGTACTATTCCAATTCTTTGATCCCGTACATCATTGTTTCACTTTTCCGGACTATCAGTTGGTACCTACACTATAAGAGTTATCTTTGCTCTTAGGAGTGCCCGTGCTTAATCAGATACCATTCACCGGTCTAGAAGGGATTCCAAAACCTGAAGTCATCGCCGAAGCTTTACATGTGAAGAGGGACGACGTTATAGCCAATTGGGAAACAAGAAGTGGGGTTAAAGGCTTTCTAGCTAAGTTTCTATTGGAAAAAGCTCGTTCATTCTGGGATGACATGGATTTCAAAGCTTTCGAAGACGTGTTAGCTCTCCTCATTTATGGTTTGGTTCTGTTTCCAATTCGGACCAATTCATAGACGTTAATGCCATCAAAGTCTTTCTCTCTTGTAATCCTATACCCACCTTGCTAGGAGACATCTTGCATTGCCTTCATACCCGTACCATGAAGAAAAGAGGTACCCTTTTGTGTTGTATACCTCTACTCGCTAAGTGGTTCACTTCACACCTGCCTCAGTCAGCATTGAAGAATGAGCAAAGATTGACTTGGTCTCAAAGGATGATGTCTCTCTCCCACTCTGATATCCGTTGGTGCTCAAGATCTTTGGAAGATATTTCTATTATTGACCGCTGTGGGGAGTTCCCTAATGTACCTCTGCTAGGTATTAGGGGAGGTATCACCTACAATCCGTGTTTAGCTCTTTGGCAGTTTGGGTATGCCCGTAGAGACGACCCTCATGAAATGCTCATCCAAGGTTTGGTGTTCGACTACGACAAAGAAGATCAAGGTTATCGCCAGAGGTTTGCACGTGCTTGGGGAATGGTGAAAAAGGTGGACAGTAGGACTTTGGGAAATAAAAACTCTATCCCTCTCAAGCGTTACCTTAAATGGGTACAGGCTCGTGCTCATAATCTCTTGATGCCTTACCCTTCCATCCTTCCTGTCATCATTGAGCCTATTATTAAAGGAGACGTCCCATACACCGTTCTTCATCCTGACATGCCTACCTCTCTCGAAGAACTGTAGAAAGCTTGGGTTCAATTAAAGGAAGAGCGAGACACCTTTGAAACCCAGTACTACGCCAGTGAGAAGAAGGTTCTGGAGCTCACCAAACTGCTTCATGAAGAGAAAAATCTGAATACCTACATTGCTCCAAAGAGGATGCGTTCGGTCTTTTTGTCTTAAGAATTTTTGTTGTGTTTTGTTTCTTTGTAAGCCCAAGGAGGCATGATGTATTCAAACCTGGTTTTATTTAATATGACGTGCGTTCTTTTTTGGTTTGGACAAAGTTTAAATCTATAAATTTCCTTGAAATCATTTGCATATTACATCTTCATTCATCATAACGTCATACATGTTTCTCATAACATATCGCCTTATCCTTCTACTGTTTATTTCAGTAAGATGGATGTTAAACAGACCGTGAAAGATCTTCAGGCGCAGAACGCCCAGTTTCAACAAATGCTCGTGGCTCTGACAAAAGGACAAGAGGAGTTGAAGACTCTTCTAGCCAAAGATAAGAAAAAGAAAACGAAGAAACCCACCGGAGTTGTGATCATGGGAAGAAGGTTTAAAGGGCAGACTAGACGAACCTTAGACTTTGCAACATCATCAGGTGAAGGAGATAATCAGGGAGCCGAGACCCAGGAAGTGAACAACGACCCAGTATCCGAAGAAGAGGAAGAGCCTAATTATTATGAGGAACAATATCCTCCTACTGAGGATAAATACAAACAGCTAGAGGATCGTTTGAATGCCATGGAGATTTAGAGGGTACCCGTTTGGACTTTGAAGAATTAAGACTCATCTCGGGGGTTGTCATCCCACAGAAGTTCAAGGTCCCAACTTTCGCCAAGTATGATGGTGTCTCTTGCCCGAAACTACATCTGAGGTCATATGTCAGAAAGATTTAACCCCACACAGCTGATAAGAATCTGTGGGTGCATTTCTTCTAGTAGAGTTTATCTGGGACGCAGTTGGATTGGTTCTACCAATTGGAAGGGACCAATGTTCGCAACTGGGAAGAGTTGGCCACCGCTTTCTACAAACAATATCAGTATAATGCTGATTTGGCTCCGACTAGGACGCAGTTACAAAGCATGTCTATGAGGACGGGTGAAGGTTTCAAAACCTATGCTAAAAAATGGAGGGATCTCGCAGGCAGGGTCCAGCCCCCTTTATCCGATAGAGAATTAGTGGATATGTTCCTTGGCACCTTGTCAGGACCATTTTTCAATCACCTGATTGGGAGTTCTTCATCTGGGTTTACCGAATTAATCATGACTGGTGAGCGGGTCGAAGCCGGTATAAAAAGCGGAAAAATTCAAAAAGATACATCCTCAAATATGGTGAAGAAACCTTTTGTTGGAAAGAAGGAGGTCAATGCCGTGTATGACCATAGGAATCAAAATAAAACCGACCGTTGTCCGGCAGTAGGGGCTGTCATGATCTCTAATCCTGCACCGAATCAGCAGCGAAATTATCAGCGCAAACCAGAAGCGCCTATGAGGCAATTTACCCGGATTAACATGACCATGTATCAGGTTTTGTCACACCTTCTCAAGACCAATCTAGTAACTTTAAGGGAAGCCCCCAAGAATCCTAATACTGCTTCTCCCTACTACAACCTGAACGCCCGATGTGCCTATCATTCTGGAAGCCCGGGGCATGATACAAATGACTGTTGGACCTTAAAGAATAAGGTGCAAGACCTTATCGATGCAAAAGAGATTGAATTTGAGCCCCCAGAAACGCCTAATGTAATAACGGCACCAATGCCCAGACATGGCCAAGGTATCAATGCCATTGATGATGATCGTTTTGTTTCCTCCGTGAATGACTTGGTTACTCCTTTGTTGACCATTAAACAAAATCTACTGCAAGCCGGCTTGTTCCCAGGTTGCGATGAAAGTTATCACCTTTGCAAATCTCTGCCGAATGGTTATTTGTTACTAAAGATAGGCGTCCAACGCCTGATGACTAGTAAAGAAATCCTATTTGAAAAACTCCCTCTTATCAAAAGCTCTTATCAAGATGTTTCGATAATCACCATTTTTGACAATCTTCCCAGGGTCTCCACCAAAAGACCCACCAGGATTACATCTGCTCCCAGATATGCACCATTAATCATCACTATGCCAAGACCCATACCATACTCCTCAGATAAAGTTGTTCCCTAGAGTTATGAGGCTGACGTTTATTACTACGACGTCAAGCAAGATCAGTTGGCTGTCACAAATGAAGTTGCGAGAGATATTGATCCTGATATCGGTAACATCATTGGAACCAGCAAAATAACAAGAAGTGGAAGAGTCTTCTCACCTGAGATTTCTCCAAAGACCGTTGCTACTCCTATAATCATTACTACTGCCACTCCTAACGACACCGCAAGTGATACTCCTACTGTTACCCCTACTGCCGATACAAGGGGCAAAAAGGCTTTGGTTGAGCCTGTCCAAGCAAGAGAACATCCTGAAGTCATCCTCGAAGCTTCTAGAAAAGAAATAGAAGAAATCCTGAAAATAATCAAGAAAAGTGACTACAACATTGTAGAACAATTGGGGCATACCCCCTCGAAGATATCATTGTTGTCCTTACTTTTGTGCTCTGAAACTCACGCCAAAGCCTTGGTAAAGTTTCTTAAGACCGCTCATGTGCCCCAAGAGACCTCCATCGACCAATTTGAAGACTGTGTGGCCAGTCTAACTGCTGATAACGGATTGGGCTTTTCCGATGCTGATTTAACCTCTAAGGGAAGGAAGCACAACGATGCCTTACATATTTCCATTGAATGCAGGGGCACCACACTTGCCCATGTTTTGATGGATACCGGTTCATCATTGAATGTCTTGCCCAAAAATGCTCTCGACCGACTGGATTGTGAGGGGCTCATCTTGAAACCTAACAAAATCATAGTAAGGGCCTTTGATGGTTCCAAGAGGACAGTGCACGGAGAAGTTAGTATCCCCATAAAAATTGGGACTCAGACTTTTGACTCAATTTTCTATGTGATGGACATCCACCCTTCGTACTCTTGTCTGTTGGGACGACCCTGGATCCATGGTGCTGGTGCCGTCACTTCCACCCTACACCAAATGCTAAAATACCCGATCAGAGGGAAGATTGTCACAGTTCACGGAGAAGAGGAATACATGGTTAGCCATTTGAACTCTTTCAGGTATGTTGAAATGGATGGTGAATTCATAGAGACTCCCTGTCAGAACTTTGAGGAGGTTCCAACAATGGTCGCAGCAACCAAGTCTACTCCAAAGGTCTCGAAGATTACCAGACCTCCGCTAAGGATGGCTTCATTGAAAGATGCTCGAGCAGTAGTCGAAGAGGGAGGATGTACTATCTGAGGTCAGCTTTCGGATATTCCCTACAAGTTCGACAAATTTGGGTTGGGGTTCACTTCAGAGGCTCAGAAAGCTGTCCGATGTTCTCGCGCTGGGGGACCACCTCTGCGTATCAGCAATCAAGGAGTCAATGCAATAGAAGACATTGATGGCAGTTGTGACATGGATAATTGGATTTTTCCAACTATCAGCGAAGGGCTTAACAATTGGGAGGCCATAGATTTCATTCATATTACTTTTATTCAAGAGTAATTGTCTTTTAATATTTTCAGGCTTGTAATATTTAAACAATTCATACTTTTTAAAGCCTTGTGTCTTACCCGGGGCACAATGGTCCATCTGTAAGGGTTGTCACTTCATTCTCATATGTCATTAATGAATCATGGATGTTTTTTACATCAAATTTTGTTTTCTTTGTCTTTTCTTTCTTACATTTTTATTTCTTTCAAAGGTAGCTATGCTCTTACACACACTCACATATTGAAAATGCAGATCTACATCCACTCAGGATCCCATGGGTAACAGTTCTGCTATGGCCAATTGTGATTTTGAAAATCCGATCTACCAAGCCGACGACGAAGGTGAGGAAGATTTTGAAGTGCCAGGAGAGTTGGCCAGGTTGTTGCAACAAGAAGAAAGGACCATTCAGCCGTACGAAGAGCCGGTCGAAACAATTAAATTGGGAACTGAAGAAGATAAGAAAGAGGTCAAGGTGGGTGCCAACTTGGAACCTAGTGTCAAGGAGCATATGATTCAGTTATTGCACAATTATGTTGAGATCTTTGCCTAATCGTACGAAGACATGCCAGGACTGGATGCAGACATTATGGTACATCGTCTGCCTACAAAGGAAGATTGTCCCCCAGTAAAGCAAAAGGTTCATCGTATGAAACCCGATATGTCTGAAAAGATCAAAGCAGAAGTTATGAAGCAATTCAATGCTGGATTTTTGGCTGTCACCTCTTATCCCCAATGGGTGGCCAATGTTGTTCCTGTACCTAAGAAAGACGGTAAAGTGCGGATGTGTGTGGACTACAGAGATTTGAACAGGGCAAGCCCCAAAGATGATTTCCCACTTCCCCATATCGACATCTTAGTTGACAATACGGTGCAACACAAAGTGTTTTCCTTCATGGATGGCTTCTCGGGCTACAAACAAATCAAAATGGCGCCTGAGGATATGGAGAAAACGACTTTTGTTACAGTGGGGCACTTTCTGCTATAAGGTCATGCCATTCAGACTGAAGAATGCTGGGGCAACCTATCAACGCGCTATGGTAGCTTTATTTCATGACATGATACACCATGAGATAGAGGTCTACGTAGACGATATGATAGCCAGATCGCAGACGGAAGAAGAGCACCTCGATCACCTACAGAAGCTGTTTGAAAGGCTGAAGAGGTACAAGTTGAGATTGAATCCAAACAAGTGTACATTCGGAGTACGGTCTGGTAAACTCATGGGTTTTGTCGTCAGCAACAAGGGTATCGAAGTTGCTCCTGCCAAGGTTAAAGCGATATAAGAAATGCCGTCTCCTCGTACTGAGAAAGAAGTCAGAGGATTCTTGGGACGTCTGAATTACATAGCCAAGTTTATTTCTCACCTGACAGCTACTTGTGAACCAATCTTCAAACTCTTGAAGAAAGATCAAGTAGTTAGATGGAACGACGAATGCCAAGTTACTTTTGACAAAATCAAGGAATACCTGCAAGAACCTCTGGTGTTGTTGCCACTTGTCGAAGGAAAGCCATTGATCTTATATCTAACTGTTTTAGAAAACTCAATGGGGTGTGTGCTAGGGCAGCATGGCGAGTCTGGCCGAAAAGAGCATGCTATTTATTACCTGAGCAAAAAGTTTACCGACTGTGAAACAAGATATTCACTGCTCGAGAAAACTTGCTGCGCTCTTGCATGGGCTGCTCGCCGGCTGAGACAGTATATGCTGACCCACACTACTTTGTTGATATCTAAAATGGATCCGATAAAGTACATCTTTGAGAAGCTCGCTCTTTCTGGGAGAATAGCAAGATGGCAGATGATCCTGACAGAATATGACATACAGTATACTACCCAGAAAGCTATAAAGGGCAGTGTATTGGCTGATCATCTTGCTCTCCAAGCTGTAGAAGACTATTAGTCTATGAAGTTTGAATTCCCAGACGAAGACATCATGACGTTAGACAACTGTGAAGAGATCAGGCCATATGACAGATCTGAACAAGGATCCCGATGGACAATTTTCTTTGATGGGGCATCTAACGCACTTGGAAATGGTATCAACGCCGTATTCATATCTCCTGAAGGATGTCATACTCCCTTTACTACCAGACTTTGCTTCAACTATACAAACAACATGGCAGAATACGAAGCGTGCATCTATGGTCTCAAGGCTGCCATGGACTTGGGGATCAAACACTTGGATGTATTTGGAGATTCAACCTTGGTCATCAGTCAAGTCAAAGGGGAATGGGATACCAAGCACCCCAACCTTATCCCTTATAAAGAACACGTGTTGACATTGTTGCCGCATTTCGAGAAGATTACCTTCGAGCATTCCCGCGAGAAGAAAATCAGCTAGCAGACGCATTAGCTACAATGTCATCTATGTTTAAACTTAATTGGGAAAACAAGGCTCCTCAAATCACCATTGAGCGGATGAATGAACCAGCCAACTGTCACGAGATTAATACTGAAGAAGTAGTGTACCAGCCTTGGTTTCATGAAGTCAAGAGGTATCTCGAGTCTCAGGAATATCCAGAAGGAGCTTCGGTGAATGACAAGAAGTTCCTAAGAAGGTTCTCGGCTAAATTCTTCCTTAGTAACGACATTTTGTACAAACGCAGTCATGACTCTGTATTGCTTCGGTGCGTAGACAAGGCTGAGGCTGAAAGGATCATGGGTGAACTACACGGAGGCACTTTTGGTACTCATTCTAGTGGGCATACTGTGATCGGTGGAAATAGAACTTACTGTTTTAAAGCTGGTTCGCGAAATGTCGCGGTAAGCAAGAGTCGCCACCGTCTTTTATGTTCTCCAACAAGGAAAGGACAAAAGCACAACAAAATTCCTTTTCGAGATGTTTCTCGGTTCGGGAGGTAGATTTATAGAAAGGGAAGGTGTTAGCACCCTTTCTATCCGTGGTTATCCATGGGCTCTTAGGTACTTGCTCACTATGTTTTCAAAAATTGTTTGCTTTTCAAGTGTTTGTGGGTTTTGAAAAAAAGTTTAGTTTGAAAACTTCTAGGTAACTCTTGTATCAGTCCTCAAGAGTGTATGAAGTATTTGTTTGAAAACTTTTTGAAAGTGTAGGTGCGAAAAGATGTTTTTGTTTTTGAAAGAGAAAGTACCCAGGAGAAATCTACCTACTCTAAGGAATTAAGCTGTGTAAGAGTCCTTTAGACAGTACTATCCCACTATTGAGAAGTAGGTAGCACCGTCGTTGGAGTTGTTCGGGTCAATTCGATTATAGGGACATGTGTGGTCACCAATGCAATGGTAGGACGCCTTAGCGGTAACCCTAATGTCCTAGATCCTTTTTATCCGAGGCAACCGTTTCGAGGCAACTGGATCTTTAGACAGGAGGGCGACCTCTAAAACACCCTATACTTGACGACCACCTCGAGGCAACCGAGTGAGGCGTACCCTAGGAGTGGCATGTGCATGTGTGTCAGGTTCATGTTAAATTATCTTGTACATGTATCATGGTGATCTACGAGTTGTTTTTTAATTTTCATAAAAGTCTTGCATGCATAATTAACAGTTAATAGTTTGCAGGAAATAAAGTGCGGAAAATAAATTGCGGAAAATGAATCTACGCTATTACAAGGCGTCGGGTTTTACATCGCCAAAAACATAACCCTTTGGAAAATAAATACGAGAAATTAAAGAAAGCGATAAAGTCCTAATTATCTATTACATTCCCTGAGCAGATACATAAATATAATCAAAATAATGAATTAAAAATAAATATGCGCGCGAAAGAATTGAATCGGGACGTCCTTAGGGTTTTGACCCTTTTTGAGAAAAGAATTGAATTTGGTCTTTTTTTGCATTTAATGAAATATTAAACCTAAAACTAAGTAATTAATTAATTAAAAGCAAAAAGTATTTTTTATGTTTTTTATGTTTTAATAAAAGGAATTAAAATTGTCAAAAGGAAAAACCCTAATTCTAAGTTTGTTTTATTTATTATGAAAAGAATCAAAATTAAACCTAATTTAAACTAAATTGGTTTGTTAGCATTTTATTTACAAAATAATTAAAATTAATAAGTAAGACTAATAATAATAATTAATAAAAATATTTACATTTTTTAATTGTCTGAATTTGTTATGAAAAATAATATTAATTATGTTGGTTAAATAAATAATAATAATGATAGTTAGAAATTAGTAAAAGAAAAATAAAAGAAAAAATATTTAACCAGGGGGGTGTTGGGCCCATAGGAGGTGTGTTCTGAAAATCTGGCCCATTAATGATCAAGCCTTGTTTGACTTCTGGAATCAGCTATGCGTATGGTTGACTGAGATCATGATGTTCCTTCCCTTGTAGCCATTAGATCTGTGCATAAGGACACATGGCACATTGATGATTGAAGCGCATGGTAGGACGCTTGGGATAGCCTGCACATAACCATGTTAAGAAAAAAATAGAAACAATATTTGGGGGGACTTGGGAATCGAACCCAGGTCCCAATGGTTCTTGGACAGCGCACGCTCCACCAGGCCACTCGCTTGCATTTGTTATTATGGTAAGCAACAAATATAATATTTAAAACATAACCATTATGCTGGAAATCCAAACAAGCGCGCCTTTTATTTGAATTGCCCAATAGTATGTCACCACGTCTTCATCTCCTTCGTTTGCCTGCAAAAAATACAATTGGATAACGGGGGTTTTTAACCCCCACAAAGTGTGACGACCAAAAATAGCGAATAGAGCTACGCTCTATATAAATATGGCGCGATGGTTGGGTTCAATTCGTCTTGTCTCTACGAATCCAACCATGGGTGTCTCAAGGTCTGATTTTTCCTGTACAGCAAAGCCCTAATTCAAGAACTCAAAAACCCTAAAAATCGTTAATGGCAATTCATAATTCCGTGCATTATAATCCAATTAATTAATACTAATAGCTTCATAAAGGTTCAAGCAATGCAAAACAATGATTAGAACATGTTAATGATGCGTAAAATGTGAGTTTCGATTCTGAAAAAGTTAAGCAAACCGTATCACTGTTCTTGCGTATTCTTTGAGTGTTAGCCCTTGATTTTGATTCCAATACATTTCTGGGAATGCTAGCAATGTATTAGAATCCTTAAATTGCTTTGAAAGGGCCTGGGAGTGAGAAAACAGTTTTGAGTTTTCTTGACTTTTTTTCAATATTGCATATGGCTTTCTTGCAGAGTTTTCACGTGTGATGCATTAGGGTTAGCTTCAGTATATATACTAGAACTGATTTAGGTTAAAATCTTGGTCAAAGATCCATGGAATTATGATTTGTATATTTGATTTTCAATCAAATATTTTTCAATCTTTTTGATTGAAAAACCTTGCCAAATTGGGAGATTTTGGTCCCCTTGATGTGCACACGAAATCTCCAGCATATGTTGACCACTTTTGCTTCACAAAAAGATTTGGAAATCATATCTTGATATTTTCCTACAATTAAATTAATTAAATGAATTAAAAATCAATTAAAAATCCAATTAATTAATAAAAATAAGAAAATAATTCAATTTAATCTCAATGGGTCGTGCATAAGCCTTGGACAATGTTTCAAGAAGAAATTTGAGGCCCATTAGCAAAAATGATGTGTTTTGAGCAAAGTTGACTTTTGCAAATTCACAAAAATTTCCCAACTTCTCCAATGCATATCTTGCTCAAATTTGATCATATGAACATGTTCTTGGACATTTTGGAAAGGTCTTGAAGTCCTCTAACCAATGCCTTTGGTCCCATGTCATTTGGATTTACCAATCTCAAGTTATGGTCTTTGACTTAAAGTGCACTTTTGTTGACTTTTGAAATTGACCTATAATGTAGAAATTGATAACTTTTTGTGAGAGCATTTATTGGACTTGGAATGTGAAGATGAGTTGTAGTAAATGTCATCCCCTTCAAAATGAGCATTGGATGGAATTTTTCTGATGAACCATGAAAAAGTTATGCCTTGGTCAAGATACAATTGACTTTTCTGCTGTCCAAAAATAGTAACTTTTGGCATCTTGATGATTTTTGAGCCATGCTTGTGGAATCATGATAAAGACTTGATCAAATGATGATTGTGGACTCAAAATAAGATGTTGACCAATTTTTTTGACATTTGACTGTAAAATGACCATTTTACCCCTGCAGTTGATTGTGAAGCAAATGAAGCTTTTGAGTGTGCAATTTGACCCTGTGAGTCTTGAGACTTGACATGTAGATACTTGACAATGTATATAGGCCTATGGGACTTGATTGAGCCATTGAAAACCTCAAATTCCTTGAAAGAACAAAAACCCTAATTTCAACTGGCTTAGGAGGCATTTGGACTGTGCAACCCTTGAGAAATCTTGAACCAATTGGAGATGATTCTTGATAAATCTTGAAGAATATGGGAGGGAAAATTTTGGGGTACAACACATACAATGGCAAAGAAAATCCTACGGGCAGGCTATTATTGGTCTACCATGGAGGCGGATTGCTACCAACACTCTCAGACTTGCCATAAGTTCCAAATCTATGCTGACAAAGTGCATGTACCTCCGGTTCCTCTGAATGTCTTGACGACTCCTTGGCCCTTTGCTATGTGGGGAATCAATATGATTGGGGAAATCAAGCCAACAACCTCTAATGGACACCGCTTTATCTTAGTGGCCATCGACTATTTTACAAAGTGGGTTGAGGCAACTTCCTTTGCTTCCGTTACTAAAAATGTGGTCGCTCGGTTCATCAAGCAGAATCTTATCTGTCGGTATGGTGTCCCAGAGAGAATCCTCACTGATAATGGTACGAATCTAAACAACACTATGATCACCATTTTGTGCGAGCAATTCAAGATTCAGCATCACAATTCTTCCCCTTACCGGCCAAAGATGAATGGTGTTGTAGAAGCTGCTAACAAAAACATTAAGAAGATCATACAGAAAATGACAGTCACATACAAAGACTGGCATGAGATGCTACCGTTCGCTCTCCATGGGTATCGTACCACAGCTCGCACATCAATTGGGGCAACACCTTATTCTCTCGTATACAGCTTGGAAGTTGTCTTGCCTATTGAGGTCCAGATCCCTTCTCTAAGAATCATGAAGGATGCTGGTTTGAATGAAGAAGATTGGATTCAGACTCGGTTTGACCAACTAAAATTGATTGATGAGAAGAGGCTTACAGCTATCTGTCATGGTCAGATGTACCAAAAACACATGATCAAAGCTTTTAATAAAAAGGTCAAACGTCTGGTATATCGGGTCAGTGACTTGGTAATCAAGCGTATCATTTTGCCACAAGGAGATCCCAGGGGAAAATGGACCCCTACATATGAAGGGTCGTTTGTAATCTAAAGCATTTTCTCTGGCGGAGCAATGATCTTGACTACCATGGATGGCGACGACCTCCCGCACCCTGTAAATATGGACATACTTAAAAGATACTACGCATAATCAAAGACCCTCTAGGTTGACTGGCCTAGGCAAAAAAAGGGCTTCCCGGCAAACCAAAAGGGTTCGGGCAAAAATAAGGGATGAAAATAAAAAAAAAGTGTACACCCGGCAAGTCGAAAACCCGACAGGGCGGCTTGGGCAAAAAAGGGTATCCCGGTGGATTGAAAACCCGAGAGGGCGGTCCAGGCAAAAGTTAGGGATTAAAGCGTATGACTATGTCCCGTTGGATCATCTGGAAAACAATCTTCAACATCAACCAATCAACTCAATTGGCTCTAAATCAATCCAATCTACTTCGTCGAGGCGACCAGCGGACAAGACATTCAGAGACATGAAGGCTATAGTAGAACAGGAACCCATGGGATTATTTCACATAGCTATCTTTTCTTTGTATCAATTTTCATTTTTTTACGACGACATTCTCTTGCTAGAATGCTTGTCTCATTGTACAAAAAACACTTGTTCAAGTTAATACGAAGACATCCCTTTTGAAAGTGCAAAACCATATGTTTTTCTTTATTTCTATGTTTTATTTACAAAAACGTCCAATGATTTATTTTTGAACATATGCATTTGAACGTGATTACTGTTACAAATAAACAAAAAGAAACGAAAAGACAATTACTAATGACTTTAAGAAATAGAATAATATCTGTAAGCCATTCCATAAAACCCTCGCAGGTACTTTCCCCAGCCAGAGTAAAAATTTCCAACCACTGATCCAAAATGTCCCCAATGAGTTGCCCAACTTCTCAGGTTTCCCCAACAGGATATCACAAGCAATGTCTGGATTTTCCCTTATGCAACAGAGTTTTTACTTGGAAACTCACCCATCAGTGCTTCAAAAGGGGATTTATTTTCCCCACTTCCAGCAACGCTACAGCACAAACAATATTTAATTTTCATACATTTGCATACATACGTCATAACATTGACAACTCAAGTGCATACCGTGCAATGTCATTTATTTTGAGAGGAAAACATCACACCATGCATCACATACATCATAACATTGCACACAATTAACTCTTTACCTTTTTACAGGAAAGAGACATTTGACAGTTATTATCAACAAACTTCCGACAAGACACAATTTTTCAACAAGTCAAATACAAATCAGTTTCCGAGAAAAGGATGATTTTTGCTGGTTCAAATAAATCTCTCAACGGTTTATTCTGATTCATCTCCAGGTTATTTCACTGGTTCAGATAAATCTCTCAACGGTTTATTCTGATTCATCTCCAGATTATTTCATTGTTTCAGATAAATCTCTCAATGATTTATTCTGATTCGTCTCCAGATTATTTCACTGGTTCAGATAAATCTCTCAACGGTTTATTTTGATTCATCTCCAGGTTATTTCACTGGTTCAGATAAATCTCTCAACGGTTTATTCTGATTCGTCTCCATATTATTTCACTGGTTCAGATAAATCTCTCAACAGTTTATTCTGATTCATCTCCAGGTTATTTCACTGGTCCAAATAAATCTCTCAACGGTTTATTCTGATTCGTCTCCAGGTTATTTCACTGGTTCAGATAAATCTCTCAACAGTTTATTCTAATTCGTCTCCAGATTATTTCACTGGTTCAGATAAATCTCTCAACGGTTTATTCTGATTCATCTCTAGATTATTTCACTGGTTCAGATAAATCTCTCAACGATTTATTCTGATTCGTCTCTAGATCATTTCACTGGTTCAGATAAATCTCTCAACGATTTATTCTGATTCGTCTCCAGATTATTTCATTGTTTCAGATAAATCTCTCAACGATTTATTCTGATTCGCCTCCAGATTATTTCAATGGTTCAGATAAATCCCTCAAACGGTTTATTCTGATTCGTTCTCTATTAAGATCAAATTCAAACTTTCCATCAACCATCCCCTTTGGATGGCATCTACAAGCCCATCTCAGACAATTCTCCTTTGTTTCTCCAAATGGCATCTTTAAGACCATTTCCAAAGAAAAAAAATCAAACTAGCGCGTCATCAAGTGCAAATTCCTGGGCACTATAGTGTCCAATCATCTTCCACCTTCGAGTCACGAATGACAAAACTCGCCAATCTAACTCTTCAGGTTTAAGAAGATTGAACAAGGGCAACTGTTGTACCCCAAAATTTGCCCTCTCATTTTTCAAGTATTTGCTCACAAGATATTCTAAGACGTCAAGTTTGCAGCACTGATACGTCAATTTAGGCTTGAAATTGGCACAAGGGCAAAATGGTCAATTGCATACTAGAAAGTCAAACTTTGACTTTTTGGTCAAGATTACAACCCAAAGATCAAATTTCATCAAGACATTCAAAAATATCAAGCTTGATCATTAAGAAGTCAAGAGAATCAAAAATCCAACTTTGCAAGACTTTGAGATTTTTCTAAGTATTTTCTATGCTTGGTTAATTTCATTTGCTTCATGGAATTTTACTACAACTCCAAATAATTCAAGATGATGCAAGTAATTAAAGTTATTACAAAGTGGCATCTTGAAAAATTACATATTCTAAAAATA
Source organism: Vicia faba (assembly GCA_948472305.1). Classification (NCBI taxonomy): domain Eukaryota; kingdom Viridiplantae; phylum Streptophyta; class Magnoliopsida; order Fabales; family Fabaceae; genus Vicia; species Vicia faba. The sequence goes on along the minus strand of OX451741.1, from coordinate 1,411,728,905 downwards.
TGTCTTGATTAAAACCTTGTCACAATATTTTTGCCTTTGACATAATGTGCACAAGACTAAATTTGTGACATGCTTCAACTATACTGTCCAAAATTGAAGAAATATGATATATCACATGCTACAACTATGCTGCACCCCAAGGATACATGCTGCCATTACAGTCCAAAACTGCACTATGCAGTCTGCCCAAGCCTGCATCACAACAGCCCCAAGATTGCACCAAAATGGCAAAGGAAATTTGGGTGCAGAAAGAATCAAAGCATTATGCTAAAGCAATTCAAAATGGCTTATTTTTTTCCCCCCTAAACCACAGTCAAGGGGTCTACAAAAGAAAACTGTCTCATAAGACAAGGAGGTTGGTTCTTGAAGAGAAAAAAGATTTTCTAGAGAAAAGATAGAGAGTTTTGTTGAGCAGGAAAAAACAATATTCTGTGCAACCTTGGCTCATTTTAAAAACCAAAACTGTTCTTGTTCAAAACAAAAAAACCAATCCATTGCTCCACCATACAAACTCTCCCTCAAAGACTGTCCAAACATAACAAAAAAAAGCAGTCCTTGTAGTGCTACTCACCTTCATCATCAAAAATACCAAAAATATTACAGTACAGTCCAACTCAGTTCTAGCAGTCCAGAGCAACTTCCTGAAGACTCACAAGGTTATTACATCACTTGGAAAAGCATTCAGATCTAAAACAACCAGTGCAACCCAAAGGTAAGTCCTCTTGACTTGATATCTTGTCATTACATCATTAACAAGCTATTGTTCTTTGAAGACAAGATGTAGTACTTTATTATCCCGTTGAACTAGTCATCTGCACTTTGTTTAGGCTCATTCAATCATTTGTTATTCATGTTTACCCATCACATGCCATAAGCTATCCTGTACATTCAGTAAAATAATGTTTAAGACAGGAAAATGAAGCATGTATCAACACATATCCTCATGTGTCGACTCATCCTAGTGAAAAACAGGGTATGAGTCGACACATAACCCCGATGTATCGACTCATACTGATTTCAGGTTACAAAACAGAAGTGGGAAAAGACTATGTATCGACACATACGCGCTTCGCGTCGACACAAGAAGGGTGCATGAGTCGACACATCCCATTATGTGTCGACTCATACTGAGTCATTTTTGTTTTACAGGAGCAAGGAAAAGCTATGTGTCGATGCATAGCAGCATGGGTCGACACATAGCAGTCCAAATGCAGTTTTTCCTTTTATTTTACACTATTTTTTACATTGTTTTCATTATCATTCGATATGGTTGTAACATTTTAGTCTCCACTTCATCCCCCATTGTAAATTTGTACCCCCATCCCCCTAAAGTGATGTAATAGCTTAGGATTTATTTTCTGCATGTTTACTTTCTTTCATATATTGCTAGTAATTAGGATGTATGGCAAGATAAAATCAGCAAGTAGATAACCTTTCAAATACAAGACAAAATGCATTCAAACTAACACACTCACACACTAATACCTCTAGGGAAACCTCACTTTGTCGCCTTTCGGAAAATAGTCATGTCCCTCGAGCATGGGCGTTTTAGCAAAGACCCTTCGATAAAAGATCGTAGTCCCTCGATGACCCTCGATGTTGCCTTCAGTAAACGATCTAGTCCCTAAAACGACATTGCTAAAACGTCCCATATGTTGCCTTCTATAACTATACAAATGTCCCTACGCCCGTCCCTTCACATCCAACGATGGGGCTTCTTACCAAATTAATGGTAAGATAGCGACATCTAAAGGAGGAGGAAAAGCATGTTTAAGACCTTTCGAGTAGGTAGATTCGCTCTTAGTTACTCGCTTGCTCACAACAAAAACATTGTTACCCATACTCTCATCTTTGAACTATTTTCGAAGCAAACACTTTGTAGGCGTTCTTATAGAAACGAGAACCATTACAAAGTTCCATTTTCAAAATACTTTCGAAAACACATCTCACAAACACTTTCTTGAAAATATTTTCGAAACAAACACTTCGTATGCATTCTTATAGAAACGAGAATCATTACGAAGTTCCATTTTCAAAATACTTTCAAAAATCACCACCACAAGCACACATTCAAACAAAAGCAAGTTGATCTAGCGAGTAACTAATAGCCCATGGAAAACCAAGGATGAAAAGGGTGCTAATACCTTCCCTTTTCATAATCTACCCCCCGAACCCGAGAAAACATCTCTAAAGGTCTTTCCTGTGCTTTTTCACCTTTCCTTTTTTGGATAAAAGAAAAGTCGGTGGCGACTCTTGCTAACCGCAACATTTGCAAACACAAAACGCAAAACCTCAAGTTAGTTCTCCCACTGTATCACAGACTCTATTTATCAAGAAAATCAAAGATGACACTTTGCTAGCACAAGTCTATGTTGATGACATCATCTTTGGTTCTTCAAATCAAGAAATGTGTGAAGAATTCTCATCAATGATGCAAGGAGAATTTGAAATGTCCATGATGGGTAAAATGAACTATTTTCTTGGACTTCAAATCAAACAACTAAAAGATGGCATCTTCATCAACCAATCCAAATATTGCAAGGAACTCTTGAAAAGGTTTGACATGGATAACTGTAAGGCAATGTCTACACCAATGGGTTCTGGTTCTTATGTTGATCAAGATGAATTAGGTGTTTCCATCAACATCACTAAATATCGAGGTATGATTGGCTCCTTATTGTATTTGACGGCAAGTCGTCCTGACATAATATTTAGTGTTTGTCTCTGTGCCCGCTTTCAAGCTAACCCAAAGGAATCTCATCTCACGGCGGTAAAGAGGATCATGAAGTATCTCAAAGGGACAACAAATGTCAGATTATGGTATCCTAAAGGTAGTGTTTGCAACTTAATTGGTTATTCTGACACGGATTATGCAGGTTGTAAAACAGATAGAAAGAGCACAAGTGGTACTTGTCACATTCTTGGTAATGCATTAGTATCATGGGCCTGCAAGAAACAAGCATGTGTTGCTCTAAGCACGGCCGAAGCTGAATATATAGCAGCGGGTAGTAGTTGCGCTCAAATTTTGTGGCTAAAACAACAACTTCGTGACTACAAACTCGATCTAGGGTGCATTCCTCTAAGATGCGACAACACCAGTGCAATTAACATTACAAAGAATCCCGTCATGCATTCAAGAACTAAACACATAGACATTCGACATCATTTCCTCCGTGATCATGTTCTTCAAGGAGATGTCAAGGTAACCTTTGTAGATACTCATAATCAGCTTGCCGATATCTTCACCAAACCTTGGCAAAAGAACCTTTCTACAAAATTCGTCGAGAGCTCGGCATACTTGACGAACGCGACTTATAAGGTGCATTCTACCCTTGATATAACTCTTATATATGTTTTATACATGCTATATGATAATCTATGCTATATGGTATTTAATATTTTAAGAAAAATTTGGTTTTGGACATTTTTTGTTGATGCAAATCGATTGCACAAAGAGTGTCAATCGATTGCACTCTATGCATTTATGTTTTATTTTGATTATGTTTGTATGCAAATTGATTGCACCTAGTATGCCAATCGATTGCATGTACTGCAACTTGCTTTTATGACAGAAAAATTATGTTGGTCAGAATTCCTCTCTCATATTCCCAAGCCAAATATACTTTATTTCAAATCACTCATTCCCTACCTATCCAAATCATTTCCAAATATCAGCTCACAAACACCTTTCTCTCTCACAAAACCTAAAACCCCAAAACCCTAAAAACTCCATATCCATGGCTTCAAGACAAAAGAGAAAGGCTTCAGTTTCAGAAAAAAGGAAGAAGAAGGTTGATTCAACATCCAATCCCTTGCTTTTAACTCTCACCAAAGAGCAAGAAGCTAGATTTATCCAAGACTTTCAAAGGAAAATAGTATCCAACCTCAAATATGGTATACTTTCCTCCTTTCCTCAAGAATGCTTTTCCTTTCAAAATGATCTAGCTGCTTATGGTCTAGAACCCTTCATTTCTTCGTTCAGTCCATATTACCCAGATTTAGTAAGAATGTTTTTCAGCAATCTAACATCCCACAAAGGCAAATTGGTCACATATATGCTGGGCACTCGTATCTCTCAAACTCCTCAGGTTGTAGGTGAGATCCTTCATATTCCTTTCATTGGAAGTTCCCTATATGATCCTGAAAACGAGATATGGGATGACTACCGGAAAAAGGAGTTCTTTTACAGCATTGGGCGGTTAAGTGAAGCTGAATTTCGCGCCAAACAGATTCTTGGTCTTGGCGGAGTAATTCCATCTAGAGACTCCTGGAGTGCAGGTAACCTCCATATAGACGATCGCTTATATCATTATTTTCTGGTCTATATTATGTTTCCAAGAGCTGGAAACCACTGCACTGTTACCGACTTGGAAATGAAGCTAATTTATGCAAGAAATAAAGGGGTAAGTGTAAACTGGGCAAGGCTTATCATAGTGCATATGATGAGAGTGGATGCAAAATCTAAATTCCTTCCATATGCTTATTTTCTCACTTTAATTATGGGGGAATTTGGTGTGGATTTTGCTGGGTTTGAAAAGGTGAATATGGATCCTAATCTAAACAAAATTTCCATTAAGAATGTTGACTCCAGAATGGGCGTGCATTACAATCCGGAGACAAAGACCATCACCTACATTGGTGAAGATGTTGTTGGCGATGAAGGAAATGACCAAGAAGTCGAAGGCGGTGAAGTTGTGCCTCCTCCTCCTACTGCTCCCTATGGTCCAAGCAATCAAGAGCTTATGGATTACATGTCTCAACAGTTTACTTCCATGAACACCAACATCAACAATCAATGGAGTGCGATCAATGATTCCACTACAACCCAGATTAATGACTTCTGAACGGATGTGAATCAACAGTTTTCGTACCTGTACTCTCATCTTCATATTCCACCATACGATCCAAATAATACAGCTGCACCTTCTCAACACTACACAGAACCCCCACTTCAACAACAATTCCTGAATCAAGGCTCATGGTCTTATAACCATCCAGACATGCATCACCCTTAATGTTCTGGCTAACTGGTTTTCTGTTATGTTCTTGTCTTGCTATTCAATGTTTTGTTTGTTCAAATTTCTGTATAATCCTTAAACAATTTGTGTTACTGTTTTAATTCTAAAATTTTTCTCAATATATTGCTCTATTATTATTTGCTTTAGACATCTTTCCCTTCTTTTTGATAATGCCAAAGGGGGAGAAAGTTGTGTGGTACTTTATGCTTGTATTTTCTGTGTCTTAATTTTTAAGGTACTCTCCAATCAAGATAAAGAAACGCATAGGATTCTAACCCTCTCCTACATAGGGGGAGTTTTGCATCTTAGGGGGAGAAGCTCTTCCGGAAAGTACATCGCATAAAGCAAGATTGTTTGTCATCATCAAAAAGGGGGAGAATGTAAAATCAAGCTTCACAAATGAGCTTTTGTTTTGATGAAGACAAACCATGGCTAACAAAGAAGGCAAAGATTTTTGGTCAAGCTCAAAGCATCTAAGGATAATATCTTCATTCAAAGCTCTCAACAACTTTAAAGGTATAATAATATTATCTACTTTGATCTTAAGATATAGATGCTCAAAAATGAAAAAGAAATGTTTAAAAAATCATTACTCAAGTTTTTCAAAGTTAGAATTTCACTTTCTCTTGCATGCAATCGATTTACTTTCTAGTGAAATCGATTGCACACTTCAAACTTTCAGATCTTTTGCTTCTGTTTCTCAGTGCAATCGATTTACATTGCTTGTGCAATCGATTGCATACTTAAAATTTTCAAAAGGTTTGCTTTTGTTTGTCAGTGCAATCGATTTACATTACTAGTGCAATTGATTGCACTCACTTACTTTTTGCTACTGACTTTGCATGCAATCAATTTGCATTGATAGTGCAATCGATTGCACTTTTAAAAGTTTTGAAAAATAGCTATTGAAACCTTGTGCAATCGATTTACACAAAGGGTGCAATCGATTGCATGCTGCACGATTTTGAAAAACAACAGCTTTGTACATGCCTGTTCATCATGCCTTTTCATTGAAACTTTTCACTCAAACTTGGCATTTGTTCATGATACATTTTCAGAACTTCATGTTGTTTCAAAAGGGTGTTATGAACATATAAATATTCAATTTCAAAATCTATTTCAACACCTCTTCCATAAATATTTTCTGAAATTTCAAAATACAAACTCAAGCATTCTTTCACCTTCATGCATAAATTTTCTGCACATTTTCATACATTAACAAACAGAAAAATTTGAGCAATTATATCTTGATTCATTGTACAATAATATTATTGGAAGAGGAGGTCATACATTGTTAAATCACTCTAAGTGATCAATATTACTCTACTCACTCAAACTCAAAAAATTGATATTTACTTACTTATTTGTCCAGGATTGTTGGAAATAAGTTTAAGTGTTTTTTGAAATCTTGTCTTTCCAAAGTTGTTGGATACAAGTGTAGTTACATTGAGAGGATTGTTCTCATAGATAACTTAGTGAAAATAAAAGAGGATTGTTCTTGGTCCAAGAGGATTGTTCTTGGTTACTTGGTAGTTCTTTGTTTAAGTTTGTCACAATAAGGAAATCTCTTTCATGTTGAAAGGGGACTGGAGTACTCTCGGACTCTGAGGGGAACCAGGATATATCACCCATGTCTCTTTATTTTTCTGCATTTTTAAGCTTTCCTAAACTCACTTTTAACCAGAAAAATAAGAACCATCATCACTAAAAACCAGAATTTTTAAAGTACCTAATTCACTCCCCCGCCTCTTAGGCGCACTTCGTACTTACATTTGATTCCATTCTTTTTCCATTGTAAAGTTTGTTACCTCATCTTTCCAAAGCATCAAGAATCATGCCTTAAGACTCCCTGAGATGGAAATGCCATTGTTTCAAAAGTGGTAATTTGGAATTGAAGTTTCCCTGCAAGTCAGATTTTAAATTTCACGTTACAACCTCTAAACCTCAAATTAGCACGCGTTTTGGGTCTAAACATGATTAGCCAACTTTCCCAAGTGGATTAGTGCATCAAAACGCAAGATTGGATGAGTTTTGGTGAAGTTTGGATCACACTTCACTCATGCATCAGGTTTGCATGAATTCCCTCCAAAACACATCATTCACTCTTCTTTTTGATCCCATTTGCTTCTCCTATAAATACATGTACTATCCCATTCATTTTCTCAAGCTTTGATAGCCAGAATCACCCTGCCAAACTTGCTTCACAACTCAGAATTCAGTTACTTCAAATCCTATTCTCAAGCCTTTTTCAATCCATTTTCTCCATCAATTCACCTTCCTTGATCTTCCCCGAACCTAACCATACCATTACATTCAAGAATCGTGCCCTACATTACTCCATAGAAGTCCAGTTTCAGAGCTCTGCAACTCAACTTCAATAGGTAGATTCCTTCATCAATTCTTCAAAACTTTGGTACCATTGTGTTGCTCTCATTGCTCTGGTTCTAGTCACAACAGTTAATTTTATCTGGAAACACGTTTTGACCATGAATTTTTAAAAATCCCCTTTCAAAACATTCTTTCCAAATAGCTTGAGTTACAGTTTATATAAAAATGGCGCGAGGGTATGGTTATCTTCGTCTTGAAGAGACGAAACGAATGACATAGGTCTGAGCTTTTGATTTTACAGTTTGAGAGACCTGCAATTCGTGAGGTTGAAGGTTGAAGATGACCAACGTGTCACCTTCTAACCAATGAAAGCGTGCCATTTGTATTTTTTGAATTTCTGATTTTGCATTTGATTCAGTGCTTTATTCAGTAAAGACCATGATATGCACAATGCGCCAGATCCTTTGGATTTGATTACTAACGCGTTTTGACTCTCATCCAATGGTCCACATCTTTTTCTTTTATTTTCTTTTTCTGATTTTTATATTTTAATTGTTTTAAATTTCAAAAAATCATAGAAAATTCATTTTTAGTCCAAAAAATCCAAAAAAATTATGAATTTTTTTTTGATTATTCTCTTTCTGATTTTTATTTTTTCACAAATTAATTTTGTGTTTTGGTATTTTTTAAGAATTTTACACTTATTTGATTTGTTTAAAATGTTTAAAAATACTTTTACACATTTTTTAATTCTGAAAAAAATTATGGAATGATCTAATGATATTATGACAAATATTGGTGACCTTATTTTATTTTTGTTTCTGACTTTACTATTTTTTACTATTTTTGTTTATTTTACCCATTTATTTTAATTTTAAAAAATAGTTTATCACTTTTAAAAATTCTCAAAAAAATTGTATAAATACTTGACCTATTTTCTGATTTTTCTATGATCTTATCTTTCATTTCTTGATTAATTTGAATGTAATTGACTTTTTCCTCATTATTTTCCATTCTTTAAACATTATTTAAAAAACCCTTTAATGTATATATTAAATATATTATTATTTTGTGAATATTTTCTGGCTGTCTTGGGTTAATTTTTTGATCATGGCTTTATTAACATCATTGGATCCATGGTGTTGAGTCTAACTCCACAAAAAATGGATGAATGATTTTAGTAATAGTTTGATTAAATATTAATTCAAATATGGTTTTCTTTTTTACCCTAATTCCCCTTCATCTCATCCCCTTCTTATTGCACTAAGTGTTGTTGGAGCATGATCTCTATATCATGTCTCAAAACAAATGGTGCATAGATTGCTATTGACCAGCCTCAAAATAGGTGCGACTTCTATATAAGTCCACTTACGATTGCTTAAAATAGCGCTAAATTTTGTCCCGATTCGAATAAATGATCATTCGTGGCCCAAACTTATGATTGTCAGCCCAAGTATATTAATTTGATCTCTTTGATCAAATAACCTTGAGATTCATTGTGTGGAGGCTTTAGTTCTACCAATCCTCTAATGGATCTACAACACCTTTGGTCAACGCGGATCACTTAAACATCGTTGATCATTAAATGATACTTGTGAGAATTTCAAATGGATGATATACTTGACAAAAAGCAAATACAACTTGTTGTGTGAAGGCTTTGGTTCTACCAATCCTCTAATGAGTTCCAAATGCAAGTTTCAAGATGGTCATCCAACTAACCACTAATTATTAACTTGTTTTATTTTATGCTTCTTATTATTTTATGCTTTATGTATTATTTATTTTTTTAGCATTTACATTTTATGCCATTTTCATTTCTTGCTCATTTGAGCATTTATTTTCTTGTCATTTTTTACTTTGCTCACTTGAGCTTTCCTTTCCTTTTTCTTAAGATACTTAATAATCAACATAAACCCTAAAAAACTCTTAATGGTACATGGACTATTTGGTTACTATCCTTGGCATTATGGAGCAGTGGACTTTTCTGGACTTAGGATTAGAAACCTTAGCCTATCTTTGAGACTTTGTGATTTTATCTGATTATTTTGTCTGGAGCCCTTGAGGTTTACCTCAAGACATTGGGTTGCTTATTTGTTTTTGTGTGCAGGTTTTTTGTGAATATATTCTCTGTTTGTAATTTGGAATTCACCCGTATACAGCCGTTACTCTGCCCAATTTTTGTGAAGACTTAATACACTTGAAGAGGTCTAGTATCTTTGCTTGCTTGGTTTCAATCCAAAGAATGGGAATTCTATCTTGACTCATAATGTCAAGTTTTTGGCTTCTTGTTGGTTAGATGGTTCTTATCCTTAGCTTTTACCTTATGCTTTAGGGTAGTCTCTTCTTCTCCTCCCATCTTCTTTAATTTCAAAAACATTCTCCCTCCTTTTGAAAACTCTTCTTGTTTTGGAACTTAAACACTTTCATAATAAACTTGGACTTAGGTCCATGCATTTTCAAAACATTTTCATAAATAAACCTCAATCAATTTAATAATACTTTAACATTTTTTATGAGAAGACTAAAAGTCAACCAATCTCATTTCAAACCATTTTGCCACTTTGGCTTTTACCCTTAAACTTTTTCTTAAAAGATTTGACTCTTGTCAATCCTTGTAGTGATGCAAACAACTATACTTCTACAATATGTAGTAAAGAGAGATATTTTCCACTTGGGTGTTGAGTGAGGCATTGTTGATTTTAAAATCCAAGCCATATCCTCCACTTTAAGATGATTCAAATCCTCCTTCCTCATAATTGTGGGTAGTAAGTATGTTTTCCACGCGGATAATGACGATGATGCCTTATCTCTTAAAATTAACCAACACACTTGTGTTTCAAATTTTTTTAAAAAAGAGGAACTACGTGTACCCTGACCCCCTATTGCATGAAAAGTGGTACGTAGGCACTAAAGGTTCGCAACCGCGGCGGGTGCAAAAATCATAAAAATATATTTCTTTTCTCATCTCCACCATCCATTTTATATACAACACATTTTTTATAGCCAAAATATACAGATTTTACAAAGAGGTTCATGCGGAGTATCGTAGATGTTTAGGGTGCTAATACCTTCCCTTTGCATAACCAACCCCCTTACCTTGAGTCTTTCCGCCTTTTTTGGGTTATTCGTTCTTTTCCCATTCCTTTGGAAACAATAAACCGCGGTGGCGATTTTTATTTTGATTTGTATAAAGTCTAGTCAATCCAATGGCTTAGTCTTGAGCATTTCTACCGCTACAGAAAAATGGTAACTTCACTGGGGAAAGATTGACCTCTTGATGGTCCATCCCTAAGTGGGTTAAGCTTATCTTTGTTTATATCTGTATATGTGCTATTGTTGTTTATGTGTTATAATTTGTATACATGTTTGTCTGGATTTTTCCTAGTTTTCAGGGTGCTTGGTGATTAATCATAAGTCCTATACCCGGACTTGGGCAAACTTTAAGATAGGACAGGTGGTATAGTCATGTTAACTTTGAGGGAGTAATCCCAAAAAAGGAGGTATGAGATCCCCCACTCAGTGGAGACCCCTTTGACTGTAGTGTCGTTTACCGAGTAATCGGGAAGACGTACTGCTTTCGACCTGAGAGCCTGCTGAAATTGAGGACCATAGAATACCAAACCCATCTTGGCCTTTTAGGTGTAGTGCGGAAGCTATGACGGAATAATCAGGAAATAGTTGTCACATGATACTACGCTCGGACGAGTCTTTCTTGAGAATATTACTAATTACCGAGTTAATCGGGAAGTTAGTAATATCCGAAGGAAGGATGTAGACTCTAGGAACCTTGTTCGGCAGGTGATAACTTTTTAGACCAACACCTTATGGGTAGTACCTTCGACCTCATGCTCGTGACGTTGAACCTATGAACCCTATATGTATGATCTTGTGTGTGATTGTTGCATCATGCATCCATAAACTCATAAACATCTTTTGAAGAAAACCATATTTCAAGGGATTTACAGGTTGACTATTTGTGAATATCTCAGGTACTTTTAACCATGGATTCTGGAAAGAAAAAGACCGGGAAATATAGTTTCAAGGATCCCAAGATAAATGAGCTGATTAGTCTAATTCCAGAGATTGAGTGTCCTGCAGACTTTCGGAAGAAGTATGGATCCATTATTCCTCTCATGAAGCTGAAGATGAAGGAGGGTATTCTCTCAACCTTGGTCCAGTTCTATGATCCGGTGTATCACTGCTTTACTTTTCCCGATTATCAGCTGATGCCTACACTGGAGGAGTATTCTTATATATTGGATTTACCCGTTACCAATCGTGTTCCTTTTACTAGTTTAGAGGGTGAGCCAAAACCACATGAGATTGCTTCTTTGATTCATCTGGGGAAGTCTGAGGTGGAAGCCCATATGACTACTAAAGGAGGGATTAGAGGATTACCAGCTTAGTTCTTGTTGGAGAAAGCTCATTACTTTGCCAGAATGAAGAGTACAATTGCTTTTGAGGCCATCTTTGCTTTACTTGCTTATGGATTGTTCTTATTTCCTAATGTGGACAAGTTTGTCGACATTAACGCTATCAGGATTTTCATGATTGGAAACCCGGTCCCTACACTGTTGGGTGATGCTTATTACTCTGTTCATCTTCGAAGTTCTTATCATGGAGGAATGATTATTTGTTGCATGCCTTTGTTGTACCGATGGTTCATCTCTCATATGCCCCAATCTGATGCCTTTTGGGATGTCAAGAAGGAACCCCGTTGGGCTCCTAAGATCATGGCACTTACTCACTCAGATATTGATTGGTATCATCGAGCTTATCATGATATAGAGATTGTTGACAGTTGTGGTAGTTTCCCCAATGTACCTCTTCTTGGTACAAAGGGAGGAATTAACTATAACCTTGTTCTTGCACGGCGACAGCTTGGATATCCGATGAGAGATAAACTGAACAATATTCATTTGAGTAGTTTCTTTCTGAAGGAGGGAGAAGACCACAAGGAAGCTAGGGAGCAAATTGTGAAGGCCTGGCGTCACATTCATAAGAAGAGTAGGAAGGATTTGGGGCCTAGGGGTGCTGTTTCTTTAGAGCCATATCTTCAGTGGGTCCGATCGAGAGCCATTCAATTGAAGATGCCGTATACTCGGGAGACACCCATGCCTGACCTGTTTGTGAAGACCACTCCTCCTTTATTAGATGATCTAGAAGAGTTGCAGCTTGCTTTGGTTAGGATGCAACAGAAAAGGGATGCTTGGAAGAACATGTTCCAGACTTTAGAGAGTTCCTACAAGGCAGACTTGAAGGAGAAAGATGATTTGATCGAGATCCTTGAGAGTCGAGTGGTGGAGTCTATGGAGAGGCAAGGGGATTTATTTTCTCCTAAGCCTCAAACAGGTGCTGATTACTCACTTTCTGCTTCAGATAATTGGAAGGAGGTTGCCATCAGACAGGTGGAAGAAAACCAGAGGTTGAGGGCTCAGATTGCCAGACTCACAGGGAAGCGCCAGCGTACAGATTGATCTCTATCAGTTTCTTTCTCTCAGGATTTTTAGATTGTATTTCCATCTTGTACTTGGGATCATTGAAACTTGTAATCCATTTTGAAGTTATTATAATAAATTTTTTTCCAGCATTTCAAATGCGTTATTGTTTTGATGTTTGCAATATGTCTATAAATCTTAAATCCCTTGAAATATTAAAATGATGGAATAAAAATAATCACGTGCATTGCATGACATGCATCATATTGCACATATTTCTTTCATTTATTTATTATGCATACCCATGTGCCTTACCCAACTTCTTTGCTTCGTTTAGCAAGCTGACTCATCACTACAACACTCGGGCTAACTTCAAAAAGAAGATGGACAATTTGGAACAGGAGAATCGCGAGCTACACGAGGAAGTTTCTACTCTGAAGGATGGCTTGGCCAATTTGACTACTCTGATGGAAGCTCTGGTGGCTGCTCAAATCAGTCACCGAGTGTTCAACCTTAACCAACAAGGGCAAATACCGAAGTTCCTACTGTTCCCGTATCCGCTACCCGATTGTTGTTTAGAACCGTATGTCTCAGGGTTATCCATGGGGAATGCCGAAGAATTTTGCACCTGAAGGTTTCAATTTGGGCCCCCAAGATACTCCAGTGGTTCCAAATATTGTTACTCCAACACCTCCTGTGGTGCATACTGTTCCTGCTGCACCTCCTTCGGTGAATTTGGTTCCGTTTGTTAACGAAAATATGTGTCGTCCTTTCCCTCCGCCGAGTGAAGATTTGGGCCTTTATGACAGAATGGATGATTTCCAAGAGCAGTTTGATAGAATGCAAAGGGAGATAAAGGCTCTTAGGGGAAAAGAGTTATTTGGGCAGAACGTGAATGAGTTGTGTTTAGTCCCAAATGTCAAAGTCCCTGCTAAGTTCAAGGTCCATGAGTTTTAGAAGTACAAGGGCAACACTTGCCCTCGTGCTCATTTGGTGATGTATATAAGGAGAATGTCAACCCACACCGATGATCAGCGTCTGTTGATTCACTTTTTCCAGGATAGTCTAACCGGCGCAATGTTGAAATGGTACATGAGTTTAGACAGTGCCAACATCCATACCTTTAATGATTTGGGAGAAGCATTCATAAAACAATACAAGTACAATATGGACACGACACCCGATCGTGACCAGCTTAGGTCCATGGTTCAGAAAGACAGAATCGTTTAAAGAGTATGCACAGAGATGGCGCGAAGTGGCTGCACAAGTGATTCCTCCCATGGAAGAAAAAGAAATGACTAAAATTTTTCTGAAGACGCTAGGCGCTTTCTACTACGAAAGAATGGTAGCAAGTGCCCCAAGTGATTTTACAGAGATGGTAGGAATGGGTGTCCGCCTAGAAGAGGCAGTAAGAGAAGGCCGTTTGACAATGGGTGAAGGATCTGGAGGTATGAAGAAGCTAGCTTATGGGTTTACAAAGAAGAAAGAGGGGGATACCAATGCTGTCATACAAGAGAGGAGAGTGAATGCTCGTAGAAGGAATTTTCAACGTCACCAGCAAGTTGCTTCAGTGACTCCTGTTATGAATGCCTCTCCAACTACGGTTGCTTATCAAAGAAAATCCCAGCAGGGGAACCAAGGGAATAATCAGAGAAGGGAGAACTATGTCCCTATTCCCATAAGTCATGCAGAGCTACTACCAGCATTGATTCAGAAGAAGTTGGTCCAGACACGACCACCTCCAGCGATACCATCTCCATTGCCTTGGTATTACAAATCAGATCAGACATGTGCTTTTCATCATGGAGCACCCGGGCATAGTGTTGAGAACTGTTACCCTTTGAAAACTGAAGTGCAAAGGTTGGTGAAGTCTGGAATTTTATCTTTTAAAGACATGGGACCTAATGTGAAAGACAATCCTCTACCCAAGCACGGGGGAGTGAATGCTGTGAATATGGTGGCCGGTTGTCTCGGTGATTTCCGGATTTTCGACATTAATCTGGTTAGAGGGAATTTGGTAAAGATGCATGCAGATCTATGTGAATTCAGTTACTATACGCATGACCATGCCGGTTGTGTTGTTTGCAGTACAAACATCCAGGGTTGCGAGAAGATAAAGGCTGATTTGCAGGAAATGATGGACGAAGGTTTAATCTATATAATCAGGACTAGGGTGGAATATGAGGAGGAAGTGAATATGGTTTCTGGATGTCCAGGTGAATTCAGAATTTTTGAGGTAGAACATTTGAATGAAGATCTCGTACAGTTGCATGCTACCTTTTGCCATACTGCTGGTCAGGTGGAACACCAATATGGGTCTTGCATAGTTTGTTGTCGAAACCCCTGGGGATGTTCTATTGTGAGAGAGGGTGTTCAGCTACTATTAGACAATGGGACTATTAAGATCACAGAACAGAGAGATGATTATCACGAGATTGATATGGTTGAAGTTTGTTTGATGGAAGAAGAGTCAAAGGAAGATTATGCCTCCGCAGATGAGTATTTCTCTTCAGACGAAGATTTGTTTGCCAGAAATGACCTTTTGAGGGCTGATTGTGTTGAGGAATGTGTAAACGTCATTATACCTTGTTTTGGTGCACCCGCTCATCTTGAGGTGGAGTACCATAGCAAACCAGCTGTTACCCCATTGGTAATTAGCCTGCCAGGACCTGTTCCCTATAAATCAGATAAGGCTGTGCCTTACAAATACAACGCTACAATCTTAGAAGATGGGGTGGAGGTTCCCATCCAGCCAATGCCAGATGTTGGGAATATAGCTGATGATAGCAGGGTGACCCGTAGTGGTCGTATGTTTGCGCCGGTTATTTGAAAAGATGTTGTTGCTGGAAAGAAAATTGTTGAGAATGATGAGCCTAAGAAGGCTGCAGGAGAGACTAGTGGAGCCACATTAGAGAAAGAAGTGGATGATATCTTGAAAATAATTAAGATGAGAGACTACAAAATTGTAGATCAGCTATTGCAGACTCCTTCAAAGATATCCATCCTGGCATTGCTGATGAATTCCTCCCCTCATAGGGAATAATTGATGAGAGTACTAGACCAAGCTTTTGTAGAGAATGACATGCCGTTAGATTAATTCAGCATCGTAATTGGAAACATTACATCATGTAAGAACTTGAGTTTCTGCGATGATGAGTTACCAGATGAAGGGAGGAATCATAACCCGGCCCTCCACATATCCATGAACTGCAAGAATGATTCACTATCTAATTTGCTAATTGATAACGTATCTGCATTGAATGTTATACCAAGAAGTACCCTAATGAAGTTAAAATACCAGGGAACACCTATACGCCCGAGCAACATCATTGTGAAGGCTTTTGATGGGTCGAGGAAATCTGTCATCGGTGAGGTGGACTTACCCATCCACATAGGACCATATTTGTTCTTGATAACTTTCCAGGTAATGGACATCATTCCCGCGCATAGTTGTTTGCTTAGACGACCATGGATACACGAAGCAGGGGCTGTCACTTCAACTCTACATCAAAAGCTAAAGTTTGTGCGTGAAGGGAAGGTAGTGATCGTAAATGGGGAGCAGGCGTTGTTGATATCCCATCTATCCTCTTTCAGTATTATAGAAGCGGATGAGGCTGCTGTTGGAACCCAATTCCAAGTCCCATCCATTAACAACATAAGGAAGAATGAGAATTATGTGATTTCTTTGAAGGATGCGCAGCAGGTTGTGCGCAATGGTCATAATGCAGTTTGGGGACGACTCGTGGATCCACCCGTGAACAAAAACAGAGCTGGTTTAGGTTTCTCTTCGAGGAATGGAAAAAGCGAAAGTTTGAAGTCAAAGTCTTCTATGAACAGTTATCATGATGTTTTCCGCAGCGGAGGTTACCTCCATCTGATTGGTTCTGGAGTTAATGTTGTTGAAGAGGATGAAGCAGAGTAGGAAGTACCAAGTTATGTGACGCATGGAGTCTGAGTTCAGAACTGGGTCACCATTGTTGTTCCTTCTTGCATACATGTTTCAAAGTAATTTGTTTTGATAATCTGTTTCTTTCTTTTGAAAAGCTTTCACTCTGCCCAAGGTGGAAGTATTAATGTTGTAGGGCTTATCTGTTTGCTATAACTGTTAAGATCATTAATAAAAGTTGTCTTTGCTTCCAAAAATTATGTCTTTTTATTTTCTGCCTTTTTCTTGGGAAATGGTAATAAATAAATAAAACCTTTCAAAATAAATAGTAACTGAAAATTAATCTGCATGATCACTTGTTATATGCGTCAGTTTCTAAAAGCAATCATAAATCACATGTGCAGATTAATTAAAAAACCCGTTGAATACAATGTCCCTGCACCCTCTCCCAACTTTGATTGTCCTGTGTTTGGGGCTGAAGAAGAAGATTATGACGAGATTCCAGAAGAGGTCTCACGGTTGCTTGAGCATGAGGAGAATACCATTCATCCATATAAGGAGCCTTTGGAAGTGGTTAATTTGGGTTCAAAAGAAGATCCGAAGGAGGTTAAGATTGGAGCATCATTGTATCCTGATGTGAAGAGCGGGTTAATTGAGCTGTTAAAAGAGTACGTGGATATTTTTGCTTGGTCATATCAAGATATGTCTGGTCTAAATACAGACATTGTCGAGCATCGTTTACCGTTGAAGCCAGAGTGTCCGCCAGTTAAACAAAAGTTGAGAAGAACCCACCCGGATATGGCAGTAAAGATCAAGGAGGAGGTCCTAAAGCAGATTAATGCTGGTTTTCTTGTGACATCAGTGTATCCTCAATGGATTTCCAATATTGTCCCTGTACCGAAAAAAGATGGAAAAGTCCGCATGTGCGTAGATTACAGAGATCTAAATAAAGCTAGTCCAAAAGATGATTTTCCATTGCCTCACATTGACATGTTAGTGGATAGCACAGAAAAATTCAAAGTATTCTCGTTCATGGACGGATTTTATGGGTATAATCAAATAAGAATGGCTCTAGAGGACATGGAAAAAATAACATTTATCACACCCTAGGAAACATTTTGTTACAGAGTGATGCCCTTCGGGTTGAAGAACGCCGGTGCAACGTACCAGAGGGCCATGACAACCCTATTCCATGATCTGATGCACAAGGAAATCGAAGTATATGTTGATGATATGATTTCCAAATCCCAAACTGAAGAAGGGCATATAGAAGATTTGTTGAAGTTGTTTCGGAGTTTGAGGAAGTATCGTCTCCGCCTGAATCCAAATAAATGCACCTTCGGAGTTAGATCGGGGAAATTGTTGGGTTTTATTGTTAGCTAGAAAGGAATTGAAGTTGACCTTGACAAAGTCAAGGCAATTCAAGAAATGCCAGCGCCAAGAACTGAAAAGCAAGTCAGGGGTTTCCTCGGGTGTTTGAATTATATCTCCAGATTCATTTCCCACATGACTGCAACGTGTGAACCGATCTTTAACTTGTTAAAGAAAGATCAAGGTTGTGTGTGGACAAATGACTGCCAAAGAGCATTTGAAAGTATTAAAGAGTATATGCTTGAACCTCCTATCTTACTCCCTCCTGTAGAAGGAAGACCGTTGATTATGTATCTGACCGTGTTAGATAAATCCATGGGTTGTATTCTGGGACAACAGGATGAAATAGGAAAGAAAGAGTTCGCCATTTATTATCTCAGCAAAAAGTTCACTGATTGTGAGTTACGGTATTCTATGCTGGAAAAAACATGTTGTGCTTTGGCCTGGGCGGCAAAGCGTTTGCGGCAGTATATGTTGAATCATACTACTTGGTTGATCTCCAAAATGGATCCAATCAAGTATATCTTTGAAAAGCCTGCTCTTACTGGGAGAATTACCCGCTGGAAGATGTTGTTATCTGAATATGATATTGAATACCGCACTCAAAAAGCTATCAAAAGTAGTGTGTTGGCAGATTATCTTGCTCACCAGCCGGTGGAAGATCATCAGTCTGTAGAATATGAATTCCCCGATGAAGATGTGATCTTAAAAGTGAAAGATTGTGATGAACCATTGCCTGAGGAGGGCCCTGACCCTGAATCTCGTTGGAGTATGGTATTTGATGGAGCTGTGAATGCTTATGGTAAAGGAATTGGTGATGTGATTGTCACTCCTCATGGATCACAAATTCCTTTTACCGCGAGGTTAACATTTGATTGCACTAATAACATGGCAGAATATGAGGCTTGCATCATGGGCCTAGAAGAAGCTATTGATCTCAGAATCAAGATTCTAGATGTGTATGGTGATTCAGCTTTGGTAATAAATCAGATTAAAGGAGAATGGGACACTCGTCACCCTGGCTTGATCCCTTACAAATATTATGCTAGAAGATTACTACCCTTCTTCAATAAAGTTGAATTCCATCACATTCCTAGAAATGAGAACCAAATGGCAGATTTTCTGGCAACTATGGCTTCCATGTACCAAGTAAATGCTTGGAATGATATACCCCGAATTACAGTTCGACGGCTAGATAGGCCCGCTCATGTGTTTGCGACAGAGGAGATAGCAGATGAAAAACCTTGGCATTATGATATCAAACACTTTCTTCAGACTCAGGAATACCCGTTTGGTGCGTCAAAGAAAGATAGGAAGACACTGAGAAGATTGGCAGGCAGTTTCTTCCTCAGTGAAAATGTGCTATACAAGAGAAATTTTGACATGGTCTTGCTCAGATGCGTGGATAGACACGAAGCAAACATGTTGATGCATGAGATTCATGAAGGTTCATTTGACACTCATGCTAATGGACATTCAATGGCTAAAAAGATGCTAAGGGCAGGATATTATTGGTTAACAATGGAATCCGATTGTTACAAATTCAAAAAGAAGTGCCATAAATGCTGTTGCACCCCAAAATTTGCCCTCCCATATTCCTCAAGATTTGTCAAGAATCATCTTCAAATTGCTCAAAGATTGCTCAAGGATTGCACAGTCCAATTGCCTCATAAGCCAGCTGAAATTAGGGTTTTGGTTCTTTCAATGAATTTTAGGTTTTCAATGGGTCAATCAAGTCTCATATGCCTATATACATTCTCAAGCACCTACATACCAAGTTTCAAGACTTACAATGCCAAATTGCACAGTCAAAAGCCTCATTTAATCCACAGTCAACTGCAAGGGCAAAATGGTCATTTTACAGTCAAAAGTCAAAAAATTTGGTAAACATCTTATTTTGAGTCCACAATCATCATTTGATCAAGTCTTGATCATGATTCCACAAGAATGGCTCAAAAATCATCAAGATGCAAAAGTTACTATTTTTGGACAGTAGAAAAGTCAACTGTATCTTGACCAGGGCATAACTTTTTCATGGTTCATCAGAAAAATCCCATCCAATTCTCATTTTGAAGGGGATGACATTTCCTACAACTCATCTTCACATTCCAAGTCCAATAATTGCTCTCATAAAAAGTTATCAATTTCTACATTATAGGTCAATTTCAAAAGTCAACAAAAATGCACTTTAAGTCAAAGACCATAACTTGAGATTGGTAAATCCAAATGACACGGGACTAAAGGAATTGGTTAGAGGACTTCAAGAACTTTCCAAAATGTCCAAGAACATGTTCATATGATCAAAATTGAGCAAGATATGCATTGGAGAAGTTGGGAAATTTTTATGAATTTGCAAAAGTCAACTTTGCTCAAAACACTTTGTTTTTGCTAATGGGCCCCAAATTTCTTCTTGAAACTTTATCCAAGGCCTATGCACGACCCATCAAGCTTATTTGAATTTATTTTCTTATTTTTATTAATTAATTGGATTTTTAATTGATTTTAATTCATTTAATTAATTTAAATTGTAGGAAATTCAAAGATTTGATTTTTCAATCTTTTTGTGAAGCAAAAGTGGTCAATATAAGCTGGCAAATTCGTGTGCAAATCAAAGGGACAAGAATCTCCAAATTTAGCAAGTTTTTCCAATCGAAAAGATTCAAAAATATTTGATTTTCAATCAAATATACAATCATCAATTCCATGGATTTCTTGGCAAAGATTTGACCTAATTCCATTCTACTATATATACATGAGCTAAACCTAATCATGCAGACGTGAATTTGCTGCAGAAGAAGCCATAGCAACATTGAAAAAAACTCAAGAAACTTGAAAACTGTTTTCTATCTTCCAGGCCAATTCAAGGACTTTGGTTGTTTCAAACACATTGCTGGAAGTGTCAGGGACGTGTTGCAATCGAAACCACACGCTGAGGCTCAAGAAATCACTCTAAACAAATTCACGGTTTGCATATTTTTCTCATAATCGAAACTCATGATTCATAAGCTTTTAACATGATTTATGGTTCGTTTTGCATTGCTTGAATCCTTGTGAAACTAATGGTATAAATTGATTGACTTATAATGCCCAGAATCACAAGTTACCATTGAAGAAATCTAGGGTTCTTGAGCTTCCAAATTGGGGCTTTATTATCCAGGAAAAATTAGAACCTCTAAGACTTATGGTTGAAACCGTCAGAACAAGACGAACACGTTGGCACCATCGCGAAATATTTATGTTCATTGTAGCCCTAATCGCTATTATTGGTCATCATGTTTTGTGGGGGTTAAAAACCCCCGCTATCTAACTGTGTTTTTTTACAGGCAAACGAGGAAGATGAATACGTGGTGATACATGGTTGGTCTATTCAAAAATAAGCGCGCGTTTTCTTTTATGCAGCATACTGGTTGATTTTTCAATATAATGATTACTTGGTATTATAATATCAACTGCAGCGTAATGGCCTAGTGGATGGTGCGCTGGCTGAGGATCATTGGGACCTGGGTTCGATTCCCAGGTCCCCCAAAATAATTGTTTCATATTTTTCTTCATGTAATTACATACAGGTCTCCAAAAGCGTTCCACCATACGCTTCTCATCTCAGCATGCCAAGTGGCCACAAGCTTGGATCTAAAGGTCAGGATTGGAAGACCATGGTGTTCCCAGTCAACTATGCCATGGAGGATCTCAAAAGTCAGAAGGGCTTGATTGTTAATGGGCCTGAGAAATTGCTTCTTCACCCCCAAAGCTGGCCCATCACCCCCTGGTTTCTTTATTCTTTTTCTTTTCTATTTTAATTTCTATTTAATTATTTTATTAATTATTATTATTATTAGTTAATTAACTCACAAATTAATTATTTTTCATAATAAATTCAGAAACCTAAAATATTATTTATTTTTATCATTTATTAATTTCACTATTAATTATTTTTTGTAAATAAATTCTAAATATAATTAATTTAGTTAATTAGGTTAACTTTGACTTTTTTCACAATAAATAAAATCAATCTAGAATTAGGGTTTTTCTTTTGACAATTTTAATCCTTTTTATTTTATTTTCATTAAGACATTAAAAAAATAAAAAAAAATACTTTTCTCTTTTAATTATTTAATTAATTAGAATTAGGTTTAATTGATTGCAAAAAGGACCAAAATTCCATTATTTTCTCAAAAAGGGTCAAAACCCTAAGGACTTTTCCCGATTCAATTTTTATTTCGCGCATATTAATTTTTGATTATATTTATGTAACTGCTCTGAGGATGTAATAGATAATTAGGACCTTTTATCACTTTCTTTTATTTTTCCGCATTTACTTTTCCAAAGGGTTTTGTTTTTGGCGATGTAAATACCCGACGCCTTGTAATAGCGTAGATTTACTTTCCGCAATTTACTTTCCGCAAATTATTAACTGTTAATTATGCATGACAAGACTTGCCTGAAAAATAAAATCAAAACGTAGCTCACCATAACATGTGCAAAGATAATATAAACTGAATCCTGACACACTCGCACATGCCACTCCTAGGGTACGCCTCACTTGGTTGCCTCAACGTGGTCATTAAGTATAGGGTGTTTTAGAGGTCGCCCTCCTGTCTAAAGATCCAGTTGCCTCGAAACGGTTGCCTCGGATAAAAAGGATCTAGGACATTAGGGTTACCGCTAAGGCTTCCTACTATTGCTTTGGTGACCACACATGTCCCTATAATCGAATTGACCCGAAAACTCTAACGACGGTGCTACCTACTTCTCAATAGTGGGATAGTACTGTCTAAAGGACATTTACACAGCTTAATTTCTTTAGAGTAGGTAGATTTCTCCTGGGTACTTGCTCTTTCAAAAACAAAACAAACTTTTCACACTTACACTTTTCTAACAAAAGTTTTCAAACAAATACTTCATACACTCTTCAGGACAGATACAAGAGTTACCTAGAAGTTCTCAAAACGAAACTTTTTCAAAACCCACAAACACAAGAAAAGCAAACATTTTTTGAAAACATAGTGAGCAAGTACCTAAGAGCCCGTGGATAACCACGGATAGAAAGGGTGCTAACACCTTCCCTTTCTATAATCTACCTCCCGAACCGAGAAACATCTCGAAAAGGAATTTTGCTGTGCTTTTGTCCTTTCCTTGTTGGAGAACATAAAAGATGGTGGCGAATCTTGCTTACCGCGGCATTTTGCGAACCAACATTTCAAAAACAGTCAGTTCTATTTCCACCGATCACAAATGCCATATTTACGTAGATAAGATCCATGTGCCTCCAACACTCCTCAATGTGATTTCCTCCCCATGGCCTTTCTCTATGTGGGGTATTGACATGATCGGGATGATAGAACCCAAAGCTTCGAATGGACACCGTTTCATCTTGGTAGCAATTGACTACTTTACCAAATTGGTAGAGGCTACTTCATATGCCAATGTTACCAAACAGGTGGTTCTGCGTTTCATCAAAAACAATCTTATATGCCGATACGGTGTGCCAAACAGAATCATCACTGACAATGGCTCAAATTTGAATAACAAGATGATGACAGAACTATGTGAAGAATTCAAGATTATCCATCATAATTCATCTCCATATAGGCCAAAGATGAATGAGGCTGTTGAAGCTGCTAATAAGAATATCAAGAGAATTATCCAGAAAATGGTTGTCACTTATAAGGATTGGCATGAAACGCTCCCTTTTGCTCTACATGGATATCGAACAACTGTTCGCACTTTAACAGGAGCGACCCCGTTTTCCCTAGTGTATGGAATGGAAGCTGTACTCCATGTCGAGGTAGAGATTCCATCGTTGCGTGTGATAATGGAAGCCAAATTGTCATAGGCTGAATGGGTTCAGAACAGGTTTGACCAATTGAATTTGATTGAAGAAAAGAGAATGACAACTTTGTGTCATGGGAAGTTATATCAGAAAAGAATGAAGAAAGCATTTGATAAAAAGGTCAAACCTCGTGAATTCAGAGAAGGCGACCTCGTGCTCAGAAAGATCATATCTTTCAACGCTGATTCTAGGGGCAAGTGGACTCCCAATTTTGAAGGACCGTATGTTGTCAAGAAAGCCTTCTCTGGTGGTGCATTAATTCTTGAAACTATGGATGGTGAGGAGTTCCCACGTCCCATGAATGCTGACGCAGTCAAGAAATACTTTTCCTAAAGAAATAAAAGAACAGCTCGCTAAGTTGAAAACCCAAAAGGGCGGTGTGATCAGTGGGAATGAGAACTGACTGTTTTGGAATGCTGGTTCGCGTTTACGTTTGTTTTCGCAAAATGTCGCGGTAAGCAAGAGTCGTCACCGTCTTTTATTTTATCCAACAAGGAAAGGACAAAAGCACAGAAAAATTCCTTTTCGAGATGTTTCTCGGGTTCGGGAGGTAGATTATAGAAAGGGAAGGTGTTAGCACCCTTTCTATCCGTGGTTATCCATGGGATCTTAGGTACTTGCTCACTATGTTTTCAAAAGTTTGATTTTCTTTGTGATTGTGGGTTTTGAAAAGAGTTTTGTTTTTGAAGAGAGTGTAAGTGCGAAAAGTTTTGTTTTGTTTTAAAAGGAGCAAGTACTTAAGAACATCTACCTACTCAAAAATGAATTAAACTGTGCTAATGTCCTTTAGACAATGCTATCCCACTATTGAGGAGTAGGTAGCATCATCGTTGGAGTTTTCAGGTCAATTCGATTAAGGGACGTGTGGTCACTAAAGCAATGTTAGGACGCCTTAGTGGTAACCCTAATGTCTTAGATCATTTTATCAGAGGCAACCGTTTCGAGGCAACTTATGATCTTTGGATAAGAGGACGACCTCTAAAACATCCTATACTCAATGACCACGTTCGAGGCAACCAAGTGAGGTGTACCCTAAGAGTGGCATGTGCAAGTGTATTATTTTTCAGTTATATTATCTTTGTACATGTAGGTGAGCTACTGTTGATTTTAAGTCAAGATAGATCTTGTCATGCAATCCTAGTTAGCATACATCTAAACAGTTAATATATGTACAGGAATTTAAAGTGCGGGAATTGTAAATCCTACGCTATTACAAGGCTTCGGGGAGGGGGATTATTTACATGTCCAAAATTGGGGGAATAAAGCAGTAAAGTGTAAAAGTCTTAGTTAAGCTATTACAAACCAATAGACAATTACAATAAAATAAACGCGCGCGAATCTGAAAATAACCTCTAAAAATCCTAAGAATACAATCTTTTTGTTGTTTTATTTTATTTTGGGAAAATGATCTAAATCTTCTTAATTTTAGTTTTGATAAAATGTTAAGATAATTAAATGATTAATTAACAAAGTTAATTTAATAGAAAAAACTAGCCTAATGTTTTTGTGGTTTTTCTTTTTAATTGATTTTATGTTGATTAAAAAAAAAGAAATAAAATAGTCAAAACAAAGATGAAATCGAAGGAACAGGCAGTAAATAAAAAAAAAGGTATAATTCTGGAGGCCTGGATCGAAAGAGGCGTGGGCTGTCTTTCGATCCAGTGAAGAGGCTTGATCGAAGGTGCCCGAGGGGCTGCACTTTGGGGGTGTTCGATCTGGATATGTCATCCTTCGATCTGGGAACTCTGGATCCAGTTCGAAGCTAAGCTGCTAAGCTTCGAAGCTCTGAACAAAATTCTGAGAAGATATTTCCTGCAAAACGAGACAAATATTAAAGATCCAGGGGGACTTTACCCCCCTGATTCGAATCTCCTCCCAATTCGAGTCCTTACTCAATTTGAATCTGCTGAATCTGGGCCTGGGTTTGTTTTATCCTGAGATTCGAAGGAGAAACTCAGATCGTGCCCAAGCAATGGCATGATCTCATCTTTGCGCTGTAGCTTACATGCAACATAATCAGCAATAACAAGAATACATATGCAATGTATATTTAAATGTCATGAAGGTGCAATTTTGGTTTTGCAAACCCTTAACAATTAAATATGTATGATCTGTGGCTCTGGGTGTGGAGATGTTTGCAGAATGGCTGCTTTGGCTTGGATTACTTCTGAAAATGTTGACAACCTTTGGTGGGTTTGTGGGCAGCGTATCTCCAAATCCTCTGTTTTTTCTCTGTCTTTTTTTGTTTTTTCTCCGTCCTCTGTAATGTGTCACTGGCCTCGTATTTATAGGAGTGTGAGGGTGCATGAAAATGGCAAGGGACAGCCATTTAACCAGGCCTTTAAAGCCATGAGACAAGAATCAAACATATTAAAAGATTTCCTTTTTTGAAATATTCATGTCTCTTTGGAATCTTGAATGAACCTGGACACTTTTGATTTTCGAATGAATTCAGGCCCTGCTCTTCGATTGGTCCTGATTTGAAAAGAATCCCTCTGGTCGAATCAACTCTTGTGGAGTTAGGAACAGAAAAGGCAAGAATCTGGCCTTTAACTCAGGAATTGAATCCACAATCAATTGAATTCTTGCCATATTTGCAAGGAAAACATGCCATTTTCTCATGTTCAGTGTACCTGGACATGTTTTTTGAGTGCCCTCTTGATGGCCTCTTTCGAATGGCCTGGAAGGAGTTCTTCAAATGGCCCTTGTCCAAACATCAATCGAAGGGTATTTATTTAAATATCAATCGAAGAGTCCTTTGCTACGCCAATCGAAAGATCTTGTTCAGATACCAATCGAAGGGTACTAATTAAAATTCCAATCGAAAGGCTTTGTTAACAGGCCAATCGAAAGGTGCTGTTCATGCTAATCGAAGGACATGGTTAACATGCCTATCGAAGCTGCCTTGACACAATGCTAAATCGAAGGATCCCTTGGCATGCCAATTGAAAGGCTTGGCCCAGGGTGCCAAACGAAAAGGTCTTTCAGAATTCCAATCGAAGGCCTTGTCCATAATGCCAATCGAAGTGCTTGTCCATAATGCCAATCGAAGTGTTTGTCCATAATGCCAATCGAAGTGTATGTCCATAATGCCAATCGAAAGGTACTTAAAGCACCACTCAAAAATTTTCTTTTTCCTTAGGCAAGGGTTTCTGGTCAACCATGCAGGGGGAAGACTTTAGAAAACATGAGAGGGCAAATTTTGGGGTGCAACAGTTGCCCCTGTTCAATTTTCTTAAACCTGAGGATATAGATTGGCTTTCGAGCCTTTCGTGATCTGAAGGTGGAAGATAATTGAACACTAGAGTGCCCAGAAATTTGCACTCGCATGGTGTAGTATCAGCATTGTGACGTCGGGAATGGGCTTACAGATGCCATTTGGAGATTGTTGGTAGGAGGACGGGCTTATAGATGCCATCTGCAGGAGTGATTGTTGGACTGTATCTAAATGAGTGACATAATTACATCTGAATCTGGATCGTATCTGGACTGTTATTTGAAGGTCTCTGATTGCCTGTCATTAACTGGAAGAAATAAATCTAACCAGAGGAGGTCTTTAGTTGCCTGTTTTAACTAGAAGAAATAAATTTAACCAGAGAAAGTCCTTTTTGATAATGATGTGTGATGAAGGAATCTGAGACGATTGCTACTCCAAACAGATGATGAAGGAATCTTGGACGATTACTACCTCAGCAGGATGATGAAGGAATCTTGGACGATTACTACCTCAGCAGGATGATGAAGGAATCTTGGATGACTACTACAACAGTAGGATGGTGAAGGAATCTTGGATGACTACTACCTCAGCAGGATGGTGAAGGAATCTTGGATGACTTCTACCTCAGCAGGATGGTGAAGAAATCTTGGATGACTTTTACCTCAGCAGGATGATGAAGGAATCTTGGATGACTACTACCTCAGCAGGATGATGACAGAATCTTGGACGATTACTACCTCAGCAGGATGATGAAGGCATCTTGGATGACTTCTACCTCAGCAGGATGATGAAGGAATCTTGGACGATTACTACCTCAACAGGATGATGAAGGAATCTTGGACGATTACTACCTCAGCAGGATGATGAAGGAATCTTGGATGACTTCTACCTCAGCAGGATGATGAAGGAATCTTAGATGACTTCTACCTCAGCAGGATGATGAAGGAATCTTGGACGATTACTACCTCAGCAGGATGATGAAGGAATCTTGGATGACTTCTACCTCAGCAGGATGATGAAGGAATCTTGGATGACTTCTACCTCAGCAAGATGATGAAGGAATCTTGGACGATTACTACCTCAGCAGGATGATGAAGGAATCTTGGATGACTTCTACCTCAGCAGGATGATGAAGGAATCTTGGATGACTTCTACCTCAGCAGGATGATGAAGGAATCTTGGACGATTACTACCTCAGCAGGATGATGAAGGAATTTTGGATGACTTCTACCTCAGCAGGATGATGAAGGAATATTGGACGATTACTACCTCAGCAGAATGATGAAGGAATCTTGGATGACTTCTACCTCAACAGGATGATGAAGGAATCTTGGATGACTACTACCTCAGCAGGATGATGAAGGAATCTTGGACGATTACTACCTCAGCAGGATGATGAAGGAATCTTGGATGACTTCTACCTCAGTAGGATGATGAAGGAATCTTGGACGATTACTACCTCAGCAGGATGATGAAGGAATCTTGGATGACTTCTACCTCAGCAGGATGATGAAGGAATCTTGGATGACTACTACCTCAGCAGGATGGTGAAGGAATCTTGGACGATTACTACCTCAGCAGGATGGTTAAGGAATCTTGGATGACTTCTACCTCAGCAGGATGATGAAGGAATCTTGGACGATTACTACCTCAGCAGGATGATGAAGGAATCTTGGACGATTACTACCTCAGCAGGATGGTGAAGGAATCTTGGACGATTACTACCTCAACAGAATGGTGAAGGAATCTTAGACGATTACTACCTCAACAGGATGATGAAGGAATCTTGGATGATTACTACCTCAAAAGGAAATGAAGGAATCTTTGACGACTGCTACTCCAAAAGGTAATGACTTTTATCTGTCGATCGATCTTTCCTGAAAAGGTAAAGAGTGAGTTGTATGCAATGTCATGATGTATGCATTGTGTAATGATGTTCTCAAAATAAATGAGATTTATGTTATATGTATTTTGTATGCATATACTATGAATGTTATCGAAATGTAATTTTGTCTTGGAGAATAAATTCTTGACAAGTGTTGGGGAGTTATTAAATCCTGGACTGCTGTTGAAGAGTAGGTATGTCTTCAAACTTTGCTTAGAATGTTTCCACTGAGGATCCTTGTTTTGTTGAGGAGAACTCCGTTGGGGAAAGTTGTGAACTCTGTGGAGAGTATTGATTCATTCTTGGGGAACAAGTTCAGGAGTCTCGGTTGTCCATTGCTCTACTGGGGAGTCAAAGTTAAACTGACATCTGGTCGGGTCCAGGTTTTGCAGTAACTTGCTGGGGGTTGTAGAGTAGTCTACTGGGGAAGAGGAGTTGTGGTCCTTTTATTTGTAGTAGTTGGAGAGGCAGACTCAAGCTGGGGAATCCTGGTGTTAGGGAAATAAACCCTGTCATCAGTCCGCTAGAGAGGTGATATCTTCGCTGGGGGAAGTCCTCGAGGATTCTTGAGGTTGATTCAGTTAGGGAAAGGTTTTCAGAGATTAAACCCTTGCTAGGAGTCATCCTATGAGAAGGATGTTGGGGAGATTTTTCATTGCCCCTAGTAGCAAGTGTTTGTGACATTGCCAGAAAATGTTTAATTGTACGTAACCCTTCATTGAGATTGATGTTCAATGCCCCAAGTGACACAGATGGAGACTTGCCCCTGGTTACTCTGCACTTCTTCAGAGATTTCTTGAAATCTTGACTGGACTGCCCCAGATGTGCTGGATAGTGACATGTCAAGTCCCTCTGTTGATAGGAGATTCGTCAATGGAAGTGTCATCCTTTTTTAAATGATTTTGTTCACTGAGAGGGCTTTCGTTCATCGGATATTCGTTGTGTGAATTTCTCCGCCGTCAAACAAATAGCCAAATGCAAACAATGATATTCAAATAATGCAAAGTTTATGCTTGTCTCTAAGTTTTGAAAAATGCATTTTTTAGCAGAAAACTTTTTATAAGACAAA
Source organism: Vicia faba (assembly GCA_948472305.1). Lineage (NCBI taxonomy): Eukaryota > Viridiplantae > Streptophyta > Magnoliopsida > Fabales > Fabaceae > Vicia > Vicia faba. Next base: position 1,411,698,863 of record OX451741.1, on the reverse strand, counting down.
TTCAACACAAGATTTAGGGCGAAGCCTTACAGGAGTCAGGATACCTTTTGTAACAGTATGCTTTTGAACTAACCCATGCTTCAATTAGGACTTTTGAAGGGTTGTAACGTGGCTTGGTTAACAATTTAAGAAACAAAGGATAAAGGCTCAAAGTATATTTGTACCCACCCGCTCTTCGTGATGTTCTTCAATCCTAAACTCAGTTAATTACGCGTCGAACTCTATTCGAATTTGGAACGATGTTTTGGTGATGGTTCACACAAGTTGGATTTTGGAAGGCAGTCATCATTTCATTTTTGCAACATTTTTCATGTTGTCGAGGATTTGTAATGACCTTGTTCTTTTGATTTATTATCCCTAATTTTTGCCTGACTGTTTCTGTTTTCGAGATTACAGTCAGCGGGATGCCCCAACTTTCTTAAGCCTCCTTTATAGGTTTTGGCTCAGTGGGCTTTTCTCTTTTGAGAGATTGACTGCCTATGAGATAAGGAACCACCACTGTCTTTTGATTCCAGAGGAATGCTTTTGATGTCATTCGTTGTATTATGAACTGAGAGTTTCGCGACTTACATGCGCATCTTTTGAATTAACTGAAAGACTACCCTGCCCCAGGTTTAAATTAAAGGTTTCAATTTGTGTTTAAAACAGAAAACTCCTACTTCTTTGGCTCGAAGGGGTTGACTAGGGATTATCTTCCTTATAACTCCAGTGTTTAGGATTTGAAAGAAATGCCTGTACATCGTCAACAAGGTCTGTCCAAAAGCATACTGTATGAGATTATGGCATTGTTTCGTCATCCTCCCTCTAAAGGCTTGTAACTTTTAGCAAGAGTTGAATGTTGTTGTACCCCAAAATTTGCCCTCCCATATTCTTCAAGAAATTGCCAAGTCAAGCTTCAAAATTCCCCAAGGGTTGCACAGTGCAAGGGTCTCCTAAGCAGTCAAAATTAGGGTTTTGGTTCTGATCAAGAAAATGAAGTTTCCAAAGGCCCAATCAAGTCCCACATGCCTATAAACATGGTCAAGCATCCTCATATCAAGTTTCAAGACTTTCAGCACAAAATTGCACAGTCAAAACCCTAATTGTACTACAGGCAACTGTAGGGGCAAAATGGTCATTTGACAGTCAAAAGTTCAAAATTTTGGTCAACATCTCATTTTGAAGCCACAAACATCATTTGATCAATGCTTGGTCATGATTCTCAAAGCTTGGCTCAAAAATCATCAAGATGCAAAAGTTTCCTTATTTGAACAGCTGAAAAAGTCAACTGTAAATTGACCAGGGCATAACTTTCACATGGATTATCAGAAAAATTCCATCCAAAGCTCATTTTTAAGAGAAAGACATTTCCTACAACTCCTCCTCATACTTCAAGTCCAAGAAATGCTCTCACAAAAAGTTATCAATTTCAACATTATAGGTCATTTTCAAAAGTCAACAAAAAGGGACTTTAAGTCAAAGGCCATAACTTGAGATTGGTAAATCAAAATGACATGGGACCAAAGACATTGGTTAGAGGACTCAAAGACCTTTCCAAAATGTCCAAGAACATGAGCAAAGCTTAAAAATTGAGCAAGTTATGCCTTGTGGAAGTTGGGAAATTTTTGGATATTTTGAAAAGTCAACATTGATTCAAATGACCTAAAATTGCTAATGGGCCTATTTTTCTTCCACAATTCATTATCCAAGGCATGTGCACGACCACTTGGCCCAAAGGGAAGTATTTCTTCATTTTTATTTATTTATTTGAATTTTTATTAATAATAATTCATTTAAATCAATTAAATACATGAAAAATATTTAACCTAAGTTTTTCAATCTTTTTGTACATGAAATATACCCAATAATTCGTGCATAATCATTTGAGGAAAGTTTTGTCATGATTTGATACCAAATAGCATGGAAAAAGATTGAAAAAAGATCTTGAAAAATCAAATCTATCAAACCATGAATGCTAAAGTTTTTGATTGATTTCTTTGACCTAATTCATTCTATACATAAGCCTGAACACAACCCTAATGCATTGGACCAAGAAGCTGCGCAGAAAAGCATCCAAAGAACTTGCAATTTTTGCTTGAAAAGTGAATTCTGAAAACCTAGTCCTAGGGCGATTCAAGGCAAGATTTTCATCTCATTAGCTTCCTGAAGCTTCAAGGAGAGTTTTCCAATCAAAACCAATCGTTCTAACACCCTAGATTGGTAACACGAACTCGCCCTGTACAGAAAAAATCTCATAATCTTGCATCTCGATTCATGCACTTTTAATAATTTTTGATGCTTGATTCATATTCAATATTCAATTCTGAAGCTAACCCATATGTTTGATTGAATTTTTATGCACCCTACGCGAATCTACCATTATCGTTTTTTAGGGTTTGAGGAACTTTGAATTGGGGTTTCCCAGTTCAGGAAAAATAGAACCCCACAGTACCATAACTGGATTCAGCATGATTGGACGATCACAAGGCCACCCTCGCGCTCAATTTATGAGCATCCATGGCCTAATCGTTATTTTCTGTAATGGTGTCTTAGGGAACGGGTTAAAACCGTTGCCAATGTTTTGATATTTTCAGGAAAACAAATAAGCGAGGAAGAAGATGATGCGTGGAAGGGCACCATTGGAGCATTCAAATTTCGCGCGCTGACTTTCCATTAACCATTATTTTCTCATTATATTATTCTTCAGTTATTTAATATACAAGAAGCGCGTTCAGTACGATTGGCAAGGCATAAAACTGGTAATCTCTAGGACCTGGGTTCGAGCCCCAGGTCCCCCATCCCTTTCATGTTATTTTTACTAACGCGTTTGTATGTAATTTCGTGACCAAGGAACACCGTGCATCCTCCAAATCAAGCTTGCCACGTCTATCTCAAGATCAACCAGAAGGCTAGAATCTGGAGAACACCATAGGCATAAGTCAACGAAGCTACACGTGGTCAATAAAGTCAACAAGGCCAGGACCTTAATGGGCCAGAATTACCACAATTTCACCTCCACTCTGGGGACAGAGACCCCCTAGGTTTGCCATTTTATTTTCTTTTCCTTTTTTGCATATTTTCTATTTTCTTTTTAATTATTGTTATTAATTAATTTCATATTTTTATAACACAAAAAACAATTAAAAAAAATCAGAAAAGAGAAAAAATATAATAAATATTTTTATTTTTAGTATTTTCATAAATAAATTGTAATTAAATTTAGTTATTAAATTAGGTCTTAATCTTAACTTTTTAATAAAAATCTAAAAAATATAGAATTAGGGTTTATGATAATTTTTATTCCTTTTTATTTTTATTCCATAATAATTAGAATATTAAATATTTATTTTTGTAATTAAATTGCATGTAAATTAATTAGGGTTAATATTAGGTTTAAACTTTAAATGTGTTTTCATAAATAAATAAAAATTGTAGAACTAGGTTTAATTGCATTTAATTCTTTTTCATTAAAATAAAAATATAAAAAAACAATTTCTTTTCCTTTTTAATTAACTAATTAATTTCATCATTAAATTTAATTTAGTTAAAAGGGTCCAACGCCCTCGTTTCGATTTAAATTTCAATTCGCATATTTATCTTTTCTTGTATAATATTTATGTAACTCTCCCAAGGCCTTGTAAATTAATTCTTTACTTTTTTTTACTTTCTTTATTTCTTCTGTCAAATCGGGTTCGAGAAATTTTGGCGATGTGGACCCGCGCCTTTTGTAATAGCTTAGAATTTTTACCTTCTCGCAATTTTTAACTGTTAAATAAATGGCATGAAAGAATGTATGGACGAAATAAAAACAAGCGCTAGATCACCTTTAACATGACAAAAGACAAAAATAACTGAATCAGACACACAAATCACACACCACCCCTAGGGTACGCCTCACTGTTGCCTTGCCTCGAAAGGTGATCGTCGAGTAGAGGATGTCTTAGTAAGTCCTCATGATCCGGGAACCTGGCATGAGGGTAGCTTCTAAGGTGTCTTCCCATTGCCCTGGTGATCACCATGTCCCGAACCTCGAATTGACCCGAACACCTCCAACGGTGGTGCTACCTACCTCTCAATGGTGGGATGGCACTACTTTAAAGGACATTTACACAGACGAATTCCTTAGGGTAGGTAGATGACTCTAGATACTTGCTCTAAACTTCAAAACAAATCAAAAAATACTTTTCACACCAACACATTTTCAAAAAGCTTTCGAAAGCATTTTTCAAACACTCTTGAGGACCGATACAAGAGTCGAACTGGAATTTTCAAAGAAACTTTTTAAAACCCACAGTTGAAAAGCAAACAAACCATTTTTGAAAACACAAGTGAGCAAGTATCTAAGAGCCCATGGATAACCATGGATAGAAAGGGTGTTAACACCTTCCCTTTCTATAACCTACCTCCCGAACCGAGAGCAATCTCTATAAGGAATTTTTCTGTGCTTTTGTCCTTTCCATTTGGAGAAAATAAAAGAAGGTGGCGACTCTTGCTTCCGCGACATTTCGCGAAACCAGCGTTAAACAGTCAGTTCCAGATCCACCGATCACAGAACTGGCGACTCTGCTGGGGACTTAAATTTAAAGTGAGGTGTACCTTAGGGCTAATTCATAACTGTGTTTTCAATTGCTTTCCTTGTGTGCTTTAAATTGTGGGTTGCTTGGGAGTTCTATAGATCCTAACCCGGATCTGGGGGATACCTTCTTAGAAAGTAGCAACAAGACTGTGAGGGAACTGTGCGGGGTATACCGACATTGTTGAAATAGTCTGCTACGTTGATGTGGCACTTTGGTGTGTACCGGTAACCCTTGAGTTCAGTCAAGGAGAGTACGGGGCCTCCGCGTGGTGTCGTGAAGCATCAACAGACCTTAGGAACCTTAATTGAACTATCTTGGCCTCTTTAGGGTAGTGATATAACTGACTTTGGTGCAGTCCGAGGTTGGTTGATACTCGATACTACACTCAATTGAGGGTTGCTTTCCTGGAATATTTCGGTCGCCAGTTCAGTGGCTAAATCGAAACGATGAACAATGAAAGCAATCCCGTGATATTGGGACCCTTAGAACCCGGTTACTTCTAATAGGACAGGTTGAACCCACCAACTTCAAGAGGGTAATACCCAGACCCCATGCTGGCCTAAACACTAAGGGCTTGTCATGTGTGACTTGTGTGCCTTCGTACTTGACTACTTGCATGCTTTATCTGACACATGAACTACTTGCAGGTTTTGTTTATAGTCCTTAATTGGGACTCATAACAGGATGTACTAAATTTCTTGCAGGTTTTGTTTATAGTCCTTAATTGGGACTCATAACAGGGTATCCTAAGTTTCTTGCAGGTTTTGGTTTGCAGTCCTTAATTAGGGACTCATGACAGGGTTTACCTACATCACCCCATGCATAGCATAACATCATACCATTGCATACATCTTAACCCATTTCAAGGATCTCAAGGGCGTGTGATGCAGGTCATGGTGAATCAACTATCCCAGCAAGGGGCAAAGGGGATTTATTTTCCTCTAGCCAAGGTTGTCAGGGGCTATGACCCACCGGATATGGTGAGCCTTTGACCCTTGAAGAAGAATTCTCAATAACATGGGTTTCCTTCAATCAAGCTACAAATTCCAATGCTAACAATTTTCTTGTTTACCCTGCGAGGTCCTTGAAAACATTACATGCATGTCATACACATCATTGCATAACAGGTACCCTTTTCTCTGCAGGTTGCTTACCTTCTTCACTGTTTATTTCAGCAGTCTCGTCATGAATCCTGAATCCTCAATCGAGCACACTATCAAGGCCCTCCAGGCTCAGAACGCCCAGTTCCAAGAGCTGATCATGAATTTGACCCAAGGGCAGCAAGATCTGAAGACCCTGCTCTTAAAAAAGAAGAAGAAGAGGACTGTTTTGTTCAGCCCTAGACGCAGATCTGGGAACACACTGCAGGATGAAGCTGAGAGGACAACTCCATCTGTGGGGAAAGGCAGTCATCAAGAGGAAAGGATTCCAAGTCCAGTGGTCTCTAACAATGAGACAGATTTCAATGACGAACAGTACCCTCCGGCTGAGGATAGGTACAAACAGTTGGAAGACCGGCTAAGTGCTATGGAGATACAAAAAGTGCCTGGCCTGGACTTCGAGGATCTAGGTCTGTCTTCTGGGGTAGTGATCCTGCACAAATTCAAGGCACCTACCTTTGCAAAGTACGACGGGGCATCCTGTCCAAAGCTGCATCTCAGGTCATACATGAGGAGGATCCAGCCCTACACGGCCGACAGGAACTTATGGATCCACTTTTTCCAGGAGAGTCTTTCAGGGACTCAGCTTGACTGGTTCTATCAACTGAATGGAGCTAACATCCGCAGCTGGGAGGATTTGGCCACTGCATTCTACAAGCAGTACCAGTACAATGCCGACCTTGCTCCCACGCGCACTCAGCTTCAGGGAATGTCTATGGGTGCAGGTGAAGGTTTCAAAGAATATGCTCAAAAATGGAGGGACCTTGCTGGAAGGGTACAACCACCTCTGACTGACCGCGAGCTCGTCGACATGTTCTTGGGGACCCTGTCCGTCCATTCTTCAACCACCTGATTGGGAATTCTGCTGTTGGATTTACAGATTTAGTCTTGACCAAGGAAAGAATAGAAGCTGGTATCAAGTCAGGGAAAATACATAATGGTGACTCCTCGAACATTGAGAAGAAACCATCCAAGAGAGAATCTATTGCTGTCAACGCGGTAGCTATTGCAAAGCCGGCCGGTGCTCCTCAGCATCGCAGTCAACAAAGAGAAGAAAGACCTAAGAGGTAATTTACTCCCCTCGGCATGACCTTGTCACAGATATTGCCACAGCTGCTGGAAACCAGGTTGGTAACTCTCATGGATCCCCCGAAGAATCCTAACAGGACACCTTCAAGGTACAATCCCAATGCTCGCTGCGCCTATCATTCCGACAGCCCGGGGCATGCTACAGATGACTGTTGGACTTTGAGAAACAAGGTTCAAGATCTGATCGACGCGAAGGAAGTCCAACTCGACTCTCCAGAGGCTCCCAACGTGATCACTGCTTCCATGCCAAAACATGGCTAGGATAGAAAGCACTTTTTTGTTCAGCTGAATTCAAGTTGTAATTTTCTTTTGATTGTTCAAACATTTACTCATGTTAAACATTGTTATTTCTTTAATGCATCGCATATGTCTGTTCTGAAACAATATATTCGTATTCACTAAATGCAATTTGTTTTCATATTTTTTCTGATGTCAGTTCTTGATCTAAAATTCTAAGCCTCTTGAGGGAGGATGACGAAAACGATACCGCGATCATTACAGTATGCTTTTGAACAGACCCCGCTGATGAGGTACATGCATTGTTTCAATCCCTAAACACTGGAGTTATAAGGATGATAATCCCTCGTCAACCCCTCTGAGCCAAAGAAGTAGGAGTTTTTTCTTTTCGAAAATTAAAACCCTTTATCATAACCTGGGGCAGGGTAGTTCTCTCAGTTGATCCAGGTGCATGACAAATGGCACTAAAGAGGTCCTTACAAAAAAGAAAGACAGTGATGGTTCCGAATAATCAATAAAGAAGGGCAGTCATTATCTCAAAAAATAAAAAACCCATTAAGTCAAAACCCACGAAGGAGACTTACAAAACTGGGGCATCCCGCTGACTGTAAAAAGAAACAGTTCAGGCAAAAAGAAAGAGGTCATACAAACCCTCAACAAAAGGAATGACTGCCTATTCAAAATAAATCATCAATATCTGAATCATCACCGGAAAATCAAAGCAAAGACTCAAACAAGGTCTAACGTATGATCAACTGAGTTCAGGTTTGGAGAACATCACGAAGAGCGGGTGGGTACAAACAAAATTTGAGCCTTTATCCTTTGTTTCTTAAACCGTGAACCAGGCCACGTTATAACCCTTAAAAAGTCCTAGCTGAAGCATGGGTTAGTTCGAAAACATACTGTTACGAAAGGTATCCTAACTCCTTTAGGCTTGCGGTAAAATAACGAGTTGACATCACGTTTTACAAACATTCATTTGTTTTATGAAAAAGAATGCATTTTCAAAATCTACAAGACAGACATAAGCTTTGCATTATTGATATAACATTGTTTGCATATGACTATTTTTTTGAACAGCAGGGAGATTCGCACGATGAATACCTAGTGAACAAAAGCATTTCCAATCAAGGGGCATGGCCTAATCATTGTCCATCATCTGGGGCAGTCCAATCAAGATTCGGAGAATCTTTCAAAGGCCAAACAGCCTGGGGCAAATCTCCGCCTGAGTCATTTTGGGGCACTCCAACAACGAATCTTGCCTGATCAAACATCTTCTGGTGGTGTGGCAAAACACTTCTAGCAGGGGCACCTCCCTGCATTCAAAAAGCGTGGACATAGTCAAAAAAATACTGCACATAATCAAAGACCCGCTAGGTTGACATACCTAGGCAAAAATAAGGGCTTCCCGGCGAACCAGAAGGGTTCGGGCAAAATGAAGGGATGAAATGAAAAAAATCTGTACACCCGGCAAGTCGAAAACCTGAAAAGGCGGCTTGGGCAAAAATGGGTATCCCGGTGGACTGAAAACCCGAAAGGGCGGTCCAGGCAAAAGCTAGGGATCAAAGCGTACGACTATGTCCTGTCATCTTGTCACCTGCCTACCTGAAGAAGGTTTGACCCTCAACAACTATCAGCACCTCACAGGTCTTCTTCTCCCACCTCAGAAAAAGGGGCAATAATGAGCAGTCTAAGCAATCTGATTGTTCCGTCCACCAAGGTACCAAGGTAGGTTCAGCTGAAAAAACATAACCAGTACATCTTAATTCCCCAGAGAGTGAGCCCGCAAGTCAGTGCACTCTTCTCCAAGCAAAGTTATCTAATCTTAAGGAAGTTGGGTATCTCCCAGTGGATCTCGACATTCCCCAGCTGCAGATACATATTCTTAACAAGCATCCCCGACAGTCTTGGTCTAAAGATTGTTCCCCGGCGGTATACCAACATTCAAAGGAATCACTTCCCCCGCAGTTCAAAACTTCCCCAGGAAAGTCCAATCCAGTTCCCCAGGAAAGTTGGAATTTACCTCCCCAAGCAGTAAGCTTATCCCCAGTAGATTCTGGAAGCTTATCCTCGCAGAGCACGAACGTGTCGCCCGGCTTTATTCAAAGAGTTATTTCCTTAATAGGATATAACTGGGTTATCCTCAGCCAAAAGCCACGGGAAGGTCGTCGTCAACATAGTTCTTTCTTATCCCCAGCGAAGTCTATTAACACTTCCGATACAACAAGGGTATCCCCAGCAAATTATTACCAACAACTCAACAGAGTACCTCTCTCCCCACAGAGTATTGCTTCCCAGCAAGATTGCTAGAGTACTCTCCTCCCCGCAGAGTTATTCCATTCGCCAAGTTTATTCACCAACGGAGTCATCTTCTCCTATCGGTATTCTTGCAACATCAGCCCAGGATTAGACTTCCCGGCATCCGTCAAGGATCTATTTTCCTAGACGAAGATACATTCATAAACATCACATTGATATACATCATGATACATGCATATACGCATCATATCATACAATCTCATGTGTTGAAAAATATTATTGCTTGATCCATATCATGCATTGCATATGACTGACCTTTACCTTTCAGGATGAATACAGTCAAAAGAGACCAACCCATTCAAAGAATACAAATCCAGTTAAATCAATGCCTAAAGATTTCTCTGATACAACTCGTCGTTATAGACACTCGTCGTTATAGACACTCGTCATTATAGACACTCGTCATTATAGACACTCGTCGTTGTAGACACTCGTCGTTATAGACACTCGTCATTATAGACACTCGTCGTTGTAGACACTCGTCGTTATAGACACTCGTCGTTATAGACACTCGTCGTTATAGACACTCGTCATTATAGACACTCGTCGTTATAGACACTCGTCATTATAGACACTCGTCGTTATAGACACTCGTCGTTATAGACACTCGTCGTTATAGACACTCGTCGTTATAGACACTCGTCGTGATAGACACTCGTCGTGATAGACACTCGTCGTCATAGACACTCGTCGTTATAGACACTCGTCGTTATAGACACTCGTCGTTATAGACACTCGTCGTTATAGACACTCGTCGTCATAGACACTCGTCGTCATAGACACTCGTCGTTATAGACACTCGTCGTTATAGACACTCGTCGTTATAGACACTCGTCGTTATAGACACTCGTCGTTATAGACACTCGTCGTTATAGACACTCGTCGTTATAGACACTCGTCGTTATAGACACTCGTCGTTATAGACACTCGTCGTTATAGACACTCGTCGTTATAGACACTCGTCGTCATAGACACTCGTCGTCATAGACACTCGTCGTTATAGACACTCGTCGTTATAGACACTCGTTGTTATAGACACTCGTCGTTATAGACACTCGTCGTCATAGACACTCGTCGTCATAGACACTCGTCGTCATAGACACTCGTCGTTATAGACACTCGTTGTTATAGACACTCGTCGTTATAGACACTCGTCGTCATAGACACTCGTCGTCATAGACACTCGTCGTTGTAGACACTCGTCGTTATAGACACTCGTCGTTATAGACACTCGTCGTTGTAGACACTCGTCGTTATAAACACTCGTCGTTATAGACACTCGCCGTTAAAGACCACTCGTCCATGAGGATAACCTGTCAGTAGAGACAACCCATCAACTTTTGAAGTTGTAGATCTGATTCCTGTATCCTGCCAGGGTGTGTCTGAAGAGTTCGAGGATCCGATACCTGAATCTTGCCAGGGTGTATCCGTTAAAGACTAACATTACCAGACTCGATTCCTGTATCTCGCCAGGGCACGTCTGAAGAATTCGAAGATCCGATTCCTGTAACCAGTCAGGACATATCTACACAAAGCATCTGAAGACCAGCTCCAGCAACATGTCAGGTACTCATTTTTCTTTTGCAGGTACACAAGTTCTCGCTAAGGAATCTCTTACGCGATCAACATCCAGATGGCATCTATAAGCCCATCATCCTATTCATCAATCTCTAAATGGCATCTGTAAGCCCATTCCCATCATCACACTGCTACTATGTGAGCGCAAATTTCTGGGCACTCTAGTGTTCAATCATCTTCTACCCTCGGATTACGAAAGGCACGTCAGCCAATCTGCATCCTCAGGTTTAAGAAGATTGAACAGGGGCAACTGTTGTACCCCAAAATTTGCCCTCCCATATTCTTCAAGAAATTGCCAAGTCAAGCTTCAAAATTCCCCAAGGGTTGCACAGTGCAAGGGTCTCCTAAGCAGTCAAAATTAGGGTTTTGGTTCTGATCAAGAAAATGAAGTTTCCAAAGGCCCAATCAAGTCCCACATGCCTATAAACATGGTCAAGCATCCTCATATCAAGTTTCAAGACTTTCAGCACAAAATTGCACAGTCAAAACCCTAATTGTACTACAGGCAACTGTAGGGGCAAAATGGTCATTTGACAGTCAAAAGTTCAAAATTTTGGTCAACATCTCATTTTGAAGCCACAAACATCATTTGATCAATGCTTGGTCATGATTCTCAAAGCTTGGCTCAAAAATCATCAAGATGCAAAAGTTTCCTTATTTGGACAGTTGAAAAAGTCAACTGTAAATTGACCAGGGCATAACTTTCACATGGATTATCAGAAAAATTCCATCCAAATCTCATTTTGAATAGAAAGACAATTCCTACAACTCCTCTTCATACTTCAAGTCCAATAAATGCTCTCACAAAAAGTTATCAATTTCAACATTATAGGTCATTTTCAAAAGTCAACAAAAAGGGACTTTAAGTCAAAGGCCATAACTTGAGATTGGTAAATCAAAATGACATGGGACCAAAGACATTGGTTAGAGGACTCAAAGACCTTTCCAAAATGTCCAAGAACATGAGCAAAGCTTAAAAATTGAGCAAGTTATGCCTTGTGGAAGTTGGGAAATTTTTGGATATTTTGAAAAGTCAACATTGATTCAAATGACCTAAAATTGCTAATGGGCCTATTTTTCTTCCAAAATTCATTATCCAAGGCATGTGCACGACCACTTGGCCCAAAGGGAAGTATTTCTTCATTTTTATTTATTTATTTTAATTTTTATTAATAATAATTCATTTAAATCAATTAAATACATGAAAAATATTTAACCTAAGTTTTTCAATCTTTTTGTACATGAAATATACCCAATAATTCGTGCATAATCATTTGAGGAAAGTTTTGTCATGATTTGATACCAAATAGCATGGAAAAAGATTGAAAAAAGATCTTGAAAAATCAAATCTTTCAAACCATGAATGCTAAAGTTTTTGATTGATTTCTTTGACCTAATTCATTCTATACATAAGCCTGAACACAACCCTAATGCATTGGACCAAGAAGCTGCGCAAAAAAGCATCCAAATAACTTGAAATTTTTGCTTGAAAAGTGAATTCTGAAAACCTAGTCCTAGGGCGATTCAAGGCAAGATTTTCATCTCATTAGCTTCCTGAAGCTTCAAGGAGAGTTTTCCAATCAAAACCAATCGTTCTAACACCCTAGATTGGTAACACGACCTCGCCCTGTACAGAAAAAATCTCATAATCTTGCATCTCGATTCATGCACTTTTAATAATTTTTGATGCTTGATTCATATTCAATATTCAATTCTGAAGCTAACCCATATGTTTGATTGAATTTTTATGCACCCTACGCGAATCTACCATTATCGTTTTTTAGGGTATGGAGAACTTTGAATTGGGGTTTCCCAGTTCAGGAAAAATTAGAACCCCACAGTACCATAACTGGATTCAGCATGATTGGACGATCACAAGGCCACCCTCGCGCTCAATTTATGAGCATCCATGGCCTAATCGTTATTTTCTGTAATGGTGTCTTAGGGAACGGGTTAAAACCGTTGCCAATGTTTTGATATTTTCAGGAAAACAAATAAGCGAGGAAGAAGATGATGCGTGGAAGGGCACCATTGGAGCATTCAAATTTCGCGCGCTGACTTTCCATTAACCATTATTTTCTCATTATATTATTCTTCAGTTATTTAATATACAAGAAGCGCGTTCAGTACGATTGGCAAGGCATAAAACTGGTAATCTCTAGGACCTGGGTTCGAGCCCCAGGTCCCCCATCCCTTTCATGTTATTTTTACTAACGCGTTTGTATGTAATTTCGTGACCAAGGAACACCGTGCATCCTCCAAATCAAGCTTGCCACGTCTATCTCAAGATCAATCAGAAGGCTAGAATCTGGAGAACACCATAGGCATAAGTCAACGAAGCTACACGTGGTCAATAAAGTCAACAAGGCCAGGACCTTAATGGGCCAGAATTACCACAATTTCACCTCCACTCTGGGGACAGAGACCCCCTAGGTTTGCCATTTTATTTTCTTTTCCTTTTTTGCATATTTTCTATTTTCTTTTTAATTATTGTTATTAATTAATTTCATATTTTTATAACACAAAAAACAATTAAAAAAAATCAGAAAAGAGAAAAAATATAATAAATATTTTTATTTTTTAGTATTTTCATAAATAAATTGTAATTAAATTTAGTTATTAAATTAGGTCTTAATCTTAACTTTTTAATAAAAATCTAAAAAATATAGAATTAGGGTTTATGATAATTTTTATTCCTTTTTATTTTTATTCCATAATAATTAGAATATTAAATATTTATTTTTGTAATTAAATTGCATGTAAATTAATTAGGGTTAATATTAGGTTTAAACTTTAAATGTGTTTTCATAAATAAATAAAAATTGTAGAACTAGGTTTAATTGCATTTAATTCTTTTTCATTAAAATAAAAATATAAAAAAACAATTTCTTTTCCTTTTTAATTAACTAATTAATTTCATCATTAAATTTAATTTAGTTAAAAGGGTCCAACGCCCTCGTTTCGATTTAAATTTCAATTCACATATTTATCTTTTCTTGTATAATATTTATGTATCTCTCCCAAGGCCTTGTAAATTAATTCTTTACTTTTTTTTACTTTCTTTATTTCTTCTGTCAAATCGGGTTCGAGAAATTTTGGCGATGTGGACCCGCGCCTTTTGTAATAGCTTAGAATTTTTACCTTCTCGCAATTTTTAACTGTTAAATAAATGGCATGAAAGAATGTATGGACGAAATAAAAACAAGCGCTAGATCACCTTTAACATGACAAAAGACAAAAATAACTGAATCAGACACACAAATCACACACCACCCCTAGGGTACGCCTCACTGTTGCCTTGCCTCGAAAGGTGATCGTCGAGTAGAGGATGTCTTAGTAAGTCCTCATGATCCGGGAACCTGGCATGAGGGTAGCTTCTAAGGTGTCTTCCCATTGCTCTGGTGATCACCATGTCCCGAACCTCGAATTGACCCGAACACCTCCAACGGTGGTGCTACCTACCTCTCAATGGTGGGATGGCACTACTTTAAAGGACATTTACACAGACGAATTCCTTAGGGTAGGTAGACGACTCTAGATACTTGCTCTAAACTTCAAAATAAATCAAAAAATACTTTTCACACCAACACATTTTCAAAAAGCTTTCGAAAGCATTTTTCAAACACTCTTGAGGACCGATACAAGAGTCGAACTGGAATTTTCAAAGAAACTTTTTAAAACCCACAGTTGAAAAGCAAACAAACCATTTTTGAAAACACAAGTGAGCAAGTATCTAAGAGCCCATGGATAACCATGGATAGAAAGGGTGCTAACACCTTCCCTTTCTATAACCTACCTCCCGAACCGAGAGCAATCTCTATAAGGAATTTTTCTGTGCTTTTGTCCTTTCCATTTGGAGAAAATAAAAGACGGTGGCGACTCTTGCTTCCGCGACATTTCGCGAAACCAGCGTTAAACAGTCAGTTCCAGATCCACTGACCACAGAACTGGCGACTCTGCTGGGGACTTAAATTTAAAGTGAGGTGTACCTTAGGGCTAGTTCATAACTGTGTTTTCAATTGCTTTCCTTGTGTGCTTTAAATTGTGGGTTGCTTGGGAGTTCTATAGATCCTAACCCGGATCTGGGGGATACCTTCTTAGAAAGTAGAAACAAGACTGTGAGGGAACTGTGCGGGGTATACCGACATGGTTGAAACAGTCTGCTACGTTGATGTGGCACTTTGGTGTGTACCGGTAACCCTTGAGTTCAGTCAAGGAGAGTACGGGGCCTCCGCGTGGTGTCGTGAAGCATCAACAGACCTTAGGAACCTTAATTGAACTATCTTGGCCTCTTTAGGGTAGTGATATAACTGACTTTGGTGCAGTCCGAGGTTGGTTGATACTCGATACTACACTCAATTGAGGGTTGCTTTCCTGGAATATTTCGGTCGCCAGTTCAGTGGCTAAATCGAAACGATGAACAATGAAAGCAATCCCGTGATATTGGGACCCTTAGAACCCGGTTACTTCTAATAGGACAGGTTGAACCCACCAACTTCAAGAGGGTAATACCCAGACCCCATGCTGGCCTAAACACTAAGGGCTTGTCATGTGTGACTTGTGTGCCTTCGTACTTGACTACTTGCATGCTTTATCTGACACATGAACTACTTACAGGTTTTGTTTATAGTCCTTAATTGGGACTCATAACAGGATGTACTAAATTTCTTGCAGGTTTTGTTTATAGTCCTTAATTGGGACTCATAACAGGGTATCCTAAGTTTCTTGCAGGTTTTGGTTTGCAGTCCTTAATTAGGGACTCATGACAGGGTTTAACTACATCACCCCATGCATAGCATAACATCATACCATTGCATACATCTTAACCCATTTCAAGGATCTCAAGGGCGTGTGATGCAGGTCATGGTGAATCAACTATCCCAGCAAGGGGCAAAGGGGATTTATTTTCCTCTAGCCAAGGTTGTCAGGGGCTATGACCCACCGGATATGGTGAGCCTTTGACCCTTGAAGAAGAATTCTCAATAACATGGGTTTCCTTCAATCAAGCTACAAATTCCAATGCTAACAATTTTCTTGTTTACCCTGCGAGGTCCTTGAAAACATTACATGCATGTCATACACATCATTGCATAACAGGTACCCTTTTCTCTGCAGGTTGCTTACCTTCTTCGCTGTTTATTTCAGCAGTCTCGTCATGAATCCTGAATCCTCAACCGAGCACACTATCAAGGCCCTCCAGGCTCAGAACGCCCAGTTCCAAGAGCTGATCATGAATTTGACCCAAGGGCAGCAAGATCTGAAGACCCTGCTCTTAAAAAAGAAGAAGAAGAGGACTGTTTTGTTCAGCCCTAGACGCAGATCTGGGAACACACTGCAGGATGAAGCTGAGAGGACAACTCCATCTGTGGGGAAAGGCAGTCATCAAGAGGAAAGGATTCCAAGTCCAGTGGTCTCTAACAATGAGACAGATTTCAATGACGAACAGTACCCTCCGGCTGAGGATAGGTACAAACAGTTGGAAGACCGGCTAAGTGCTATGGAGATACAAAAAGTGCCTGGCCTGGACTTCGAGGATCTAGGTCTGTCTTCTGGGGTAGTGATCCTGCACAAATTCAAGGCACCTACCTTTGCAAAGTACGACGGGGCATCCTGTCCAAAGCTGCATCTCAGGTCATACATGAGGAGGATCCAGCCCTACACGGCCGACAGGAACTTATGGATCCACTTTTTCCAGGAGAGTCTTTCAGGGACTCAGCTTGACTGGTTCTATCAACTGAATGGAGCTAACATCCGCAGCTGGGAGGATTTGGCCACTGCATTCTACAAGCAGTACCAGTACAATGCCGACCTTGCTCCCACGCGCACTCAGCTTCAGGGAATGTCTATGGGTGCAGGTGAAGGTTTCAAAGAATATGCTCAAAAATGGAGGGACCTTGCTGGAAGGGTACAACCACCTCTGACTGACCGCGAGCTCGTCGACATGTTCTTGGGGACCCTGTCCGTCCATTCTTCAACCACCTGATTGGGAATTCTGCTGTTGGATTTACAGATTTAGTCTTGACCAAGGAAAGAATAGAAGCTGGTATCAAGTCAGGGAAAATACATAATGGTGACTCCTCGAACATTGAGAAGAAACCATCCAAGAGAGAATCTATTGCTGTCAACGCGGTAGCTATTGCAAAGCCGGCCGATGCTCCTCAGCATCGCAGTTAACAAAGGGAAGAAAGACCTAAGAGGCAATTTACTCCCCTCGGCATGACCTTGTCACAGATATTGCCACAGCTGCTGGAAACCAGGTTGGTAACTCTCATGGATCCCCCGAAGAATCCTAACAGGACAACTTCAAGGTACAATCCCAATGCTCGCTGCGCCTATCATTCCGACAGCCCGGGGCATGCTACAGATGACTGTTGGACTTTGAGAAACAAGGTTCAAGATCTGATCGACGCGAAGGAAGTCCAGCTCGACTCTCCAGAGGCTCCCAACGTGATCACTGCTTCCATGCCAAAACATGGCTAGGATAGAAAGCACTTTTTTGTTCAGCTGAATTCAAGTTGTAATTTTCTTTTGATTGTTCAAACATTTACTCATGTTAAACATTGTTATTTCTTTAATGCATCGCATATGTCTGTTCTGAAACAATATATTCGTATTCACTAAATGCAATTTGTTTTCATATTTTTTATGATGTCAGTTCTTGATCTAAAATTCTAAGCCTCTTGAGGGAGGATGACGAAAACGATACCGCGATCATTACAGTATGCTTTTGAACAGACCCCGCTGATGAGGTACAGGCATTGTTTCAATCCCTAAACACTGGAGTTATAAGGATGATAATCCCTCGTCAACCCCTCTGAGCCAAAGAAGTAGGAGTTTTTTCTTTTCGAAAATTAAAACCCTTTATCATAACCTGGGGCAGGGTAGTTCTCTCAGTTGATCCAGGTGCATGAAAAATGGCACTAAAGAGGTCCTTACAAAAAAGAAAGACAGTGATGGTTCCGAATAATCAATAAAGAAGGGCAGTCATTATCTCAAAAAATAAAAAACCCATTAAGTCAAAACCCACGAAGGAGACTTACAAAACTGGGGCATCCCGCTGACTGTAAAAAGAAATAGTTTAGGCAAAAAGAAAGAGGTCATACAAACCCTCAACAAAAGGAATGACTGCCTATTCAAAATAAATCATCAATATCTGAATCATCACCGGAAAATCAAAGCAAAGACTCAAACAAGGTCTAACGTATGATCAACTGAGTTCAGGTTTGGAGAACATCACGAAGAGCGGGTGGGTACAAACAAAATTTGAGCCTTTATCCTTTGTTTCTTAAACCGTGAACCAGGCCACGTTATAACCCTTAAAAAGTCCTAGCTGAAGCATGAGTTAGTTCGAAAGCATACTGTTACGAAAGGTATCCTGACTCCTTAAGGCTTGCGGTAAAATAACGAGTTGACATCACGTTTTACAAACATTCATTTGTTTTATGAAAAAGAATGCATTTTCAAAATCTACAAGACAGACATAAGCTTTGCATTATTGATATAACATTGTTTGCATATGACTATTTGTTTGAACAGCAGGGAGATTCGCACGATGAATACCTAGTGAACAAAAGCATTTCCAATCAAGGGGCATGGCCTAATCATTGTCCATCATCTGGGGCAGTCCAATCAAGATTCGGAGAATCTTTCAAAGGCCAAACAGCCTGGGGCAAATCTCCGCCTGAGTCATTTTGGGGCACTCCAACAACGAATCTTGCCTGATCAAACATCTTCTGGTGGTGTGGCAAAACACTTCTAGCAGGGGCACCTCCCTGCATTCAAAAAGCGTGGACATAGTCAAAAAAATACTGCGCATAATCAAAGACCCGCTAGGTTGACATACCTAGGCAAAAATAAGGGCTTCCCGGCGAACCAGAAGGGTTCGGGCAAAATGAAGGGATGAAATGAAAAAAATCTGTACACCCGGCAAGTCGAAAACCTGAAAAGGCGGCTTGGGCAAAAATGGGTATCCCGGTGGACTGAAAACCCGAAAGGGCGGTCCAGGCAAAAGCTAGGGATCAAAGCGTACGACTATGTCCTGTCATCTTGTCACCTGCCTACCTGAAGAAGGTTTGACCCTCAACAACTATCAGCACCTCACAGGTCTTCTTCTCCCACCTCAGAAACAGGGGCAATAATGAGCAGTCTAAGCGATCTGATTGTTCCGTCCACCAAGGTACCAAGGTAGGTTCAGCTGAAAAAACATAACCAGTACATCTTAATTCCCCAGAGAGTGAGCCCGCAAGTCAGTGCACTCTTCTCCAAGCAAAGTTATCTAATCTTAAGGAAGTTGGGTATCTCCCAGTGGATCTCGACATTCCCCAGCTGCAGATACATATTCTTAACAAGCATCCCCGACAGTCTTGGTCTAAAGATTGTTCCCCGGCGGTATACCAACATTCAAAGGAATCACTTCCCCCGCAGTTCAAAACTTCCCCAGGAAAGTCCAATCCAGTTCCCCAGGAAAGTTGGAATTTACCTCCCCAAGCAGTAAGCTTATCCCCAGTAGATTCTGGAAGCTTATCCTCGCAGAGCACGAACGTGTCGCCCGGCTTTATTCAAAGAGTTATTTCCTTAATAGGATATAACTGGGTTATCCTCAGCCAAAAGCCACGGGAAGGTCGTCGTCAACATAGTTCTTTCTTATCCCCAGCGAAGTCTATTAACACTTCCGATACAACAAGGGTATCCCCAGCAAATTATTACCAACAACTCAACAGAGTACCTCTCTCCCCACAGAGTATTGCTTCCCAGCAAGATTGCTAGAGTACTCTCCTCCCCGCAGAGTTATTCCATTCGCCAAGTTTATTCACCAACGGAGTCATCTTCTCCTATCGGTATTCTTGCAACATCAGCCCAGGATTAGACTTCCCGGCATCCGTCAAGGATCTATTTTCCTAGACGAAGATACATTCATAAACATCACATTGATATACATCATGATACATGCATATACGCATCATATCATACAATCTCATGTGTTGAAAAATATTATTGCTTGATCCATATCATGCATTGCATATGACTGACCTTTACCTTTCAGGATGAATACAGTCAAAAGAGACCAACCCATTCAAAGAATACAAATCCAGTTAAATCAATGCCTAAAGATTTCTCTGATACAACTCGTCGTTATAGACACTCGTCGTTATAGACACTCGTCGTTATAGACACTCGTCATTATAGACACTCGTCGTTGTAGACACTCGTCGTTATAGACACTCGTCATTATAGACACTCGTCGTTGTAGACACTCGTCGTTGTAGACACTCGTCGTTATAGACACTCGTCATTATAGACACTCGTCGTTATAGACACTCGTCGTTATAGACACTCGTCGTTATAGACACTCGTCGTTATAGACACTCGTCGTTATAGACACTCGTCGTTATAGACACTCGTCGTTATAGACACTCGTTGTTATAGACACTCGTCGTCATAGACACTCGTCGTCATAGACACTCGTCGTTATAGACACTCGTCGTTATAGACACTCGTCGTTATAGACACTCGTCGTTATAGACACTCGTCGTCATAGACACTCGTCGTTATAGACACTTGTCGTTATAGACACTCGTCGTTATAGACACTCGTCGTTATAGACACTCGTCGTTATAGACACTCGTTGTTATAGACACTCGTCGTTATAGACATTCGTCGTTATAGACACTCGTCGTTATAGACACTCGTCGTTATAGACACTCGTTGTCATAGACACTCGTCGTCATAGACACTCGTCGTTATAGACACTCGTCGTTATAGACACTCGTTATTATAGACACTCGTCGTTATAGACACTCGTCGTCATAGACACTCGTCGTCATAGACACTCGTCGTCATAGACACTCGTCGTTATAGACACTCGTTGTTATAGACACTCGTCGTTATAGACACTCGTCGTCATAGACACTCGTCGTTATAGACACTCGTCGTTGTAGACACTCGTCGTTGTAGACACTCGTCGTTATAGACACTCGTCGTTATAGACACTCGTTGTTTTAGACACTCGTCGTTATAAACACTCGTCGTTATAGACACTCGCCGTTAAAGACCACTCGTCCATGAGGATAACCTGTCAGTAGAGATAACCCATCAACTTTTGAAGTTGTAGATCCAATTCCTGTATCCTGCCAGGGTGTGTCTGAAGAGTTCGAGGATCCGATACCTGAATCTTGCCAGGGTGTATCCGTTAAAGACTAACATTACCAGACTCGATTCCTGTATCTCGCCAGGGCACGTCTGAAGAATTCGAAGATCCGATTCCTGTAACCAGTCAGGACATATCTACACAAAGCATCTGAAGACCAGCTCCTGCAACATGTCAGGTACTCATTTTTCTTTTGCAGGTACGCAAGTTCTCGCTAAGGAATCTCTTACGCGATCAACATCCAGATGGCATCTATAAGCCCATCATCCTATTCATCAATCTCTAAATGGCATCTGTAAGCCCATTCCCATCATCACACTGCTACTATGTGAGCGCAAATTTCTGGGCACTCTAGTGTTCAATCATCTTCTACCCTCGGATTACGAAAGGCACGTCAGCCAATCTGCATCCTCAGGTTTAAGAAGATTGAACAGGGGCAACTGTTGTACCCCAAAATTTTCCCTCCCATATTCTTCAAGAAATTGCCAAGTCAAGCTTCAAAATTCCCCAAGGGTTGCACAATGCAAGGGTCTCCTAAGCAGTCAAAATTAGGGTTTTGGTTCTGATCAAGAAAATGAAGTTTCCAAAGGCCCAATCAAGTCCCACATGCCTATAAACATGGTCAAGCATCCTCATATCAAGTTTCAAGACTTTCAGCACAAAATTGCACAGTCAAAACCCTAATTGTACTACAGGAAACTGTAGGGGCAAAATGGTCATTTGACAGTCAAAAGTTCAAAATTTTGGTCAACATCTCATTTTGAAGCCACAAACATCATTTGATCAATGCTTGGTCATGATTCTCAAAGCTTGGCTCAAAAATCATCAAGATGCAAAAGTTTCCTTATTTGGACAGCTGAAAAAGTCAACTGTAAATTGACCAGGGCATAACTTTCACATGGATTATCAGAAAAATTCCATCCAAATCTCATTTTGAATAGAAAGACAATTCCTACAACTCCTCTTCATACTTCAAGTCCAATAAATGCTCTCACAAAAAGTTATCAATTTCAACATTATAGGTCATTTTCAAAAGTCAACAAAAAGGGACTTTAAGTCAAAGGCCATAACTTGAGATTGGTAAATCAAAATGACATGGGACCAAAGACATTGGTTAGAGGACTCAAAGACCTTTCCAAAATGTCCAAGAACATGAGCAAAGCTTAAAAATTGAGCAAGTTATGCCTTGTGGAAGTTGGGAAATTTTTGGATATTTTGAAAAGTCAACATTGATTCAAATGACCTAAAATTGCTAATGGGCCTATTTTTCTTCCACAATTCATTATCCAAGGCATGTGCACGACCACTTGGCCCAAAGGGAAGTATTTCTTCATTTTTATTTATTTATTTTAATTTTTATTAATAATAATTCATTTAAATCAATTAAATACATGAAAAATATTTAACCTAAGTTTTTCAATCTTTTTGTACATGAAATATACCCAATAATTCGTGCATAATCATTTGAGGAAAGTTTTGTCATGATTTGATACCAAATAGCATGGAAAAAGATTGAAAAAAGATCTTGAAAAATCAAATCTTTCAAACCATGAATGCTAAAGTTTTTGATTGATTTCTTTGACCTAATTCATTCTATACATAAGCCTGAACACAACCCTAATGCATTGGACCAAGAAGCTGCGCAAAAAAGCATCCAAATAACTTGAAATTTTTGCTTGAAAAGTGAATTCTGAAAACCTAGTCCTAGGGCGATTCAAGGCAAGATTTTCATCTCATTAGCTTCCTGAAGCTTCAAGGAGAGTTTTCCAATCAAAACCAATCGTTCTAACACCCTAGATTGGTAACACGACCTCGCCCTGTACAGAAAAAATCTCATAATCTTGCATCTTGATTCATGCACTTTTAATAATTTTTGATGCTTGATTCATATTCAATATTCAATTCTGAAGCTAACCCATATGTTTGATTGAATTTTTATGCACCCTACGCGAATCTACCATTATCGTTTTTTAGGGTATGGAGAACTTTGAATTGGGGTTTCCCAGTTCAGGAAAAATTAGAACCCCACAGTACCATAACTGGATTCAGCATGATTGGACGATCACAAGGCCACCCTCGCGCTCAATTTATGAGCATCCATGGCCTAATCGTTATTTTCTGTAATGGTGTCTTAGGGAACGGGTTAAAACCGTTGCCAATGTTTTGATATTTTCAGGAAAACAAATAAGCGAGGAAGAAGATGATGCGTGGAAGGGCACCATTGGAGCATTCAAATTTCGCGCGCTGACTTTCCATTAACCATTATTTTCTCATTATATTATTCTTCAGTTATTTAATATACAAGAAGCGCGTTCAGTACGATTGGCAAGGCATAAAACTGGTAATCTCTAGGACCTGGGTTCGAGCCCCAGGTCCCCCATCCCTTTCATGTTATTTTTACTAACGCGTTTGTATGTAATTTCGTGACCAAGGAACACCGTGCATCCTCCAAATCAAGCTTGCCACGTCTATCTCAAGATCAATCAGAAGGCTAGAATCTGGAGAACACCATAGGCATAAGTCAACGAAGCTACACGTGGTCAATAAAGTCAACAAGGCCAGGACCTTAATGGGCCAGAATTACCACAATTTCACCTCCACTCTGGGGACAGAGACCCCCTAGGTTTGCCATTTTATTTTCTTTTCCTTTTTTGCATATTTTCTATTTTCTTTTTAATTATTGTTATTAATTAATTTCATATTTTTATAACACAAAAAACAATTAAAAAAAATCAGAAAAGAGAAAAAATATAATAAATATTTTTATTTTTAGTATTTTCATAAATAAATTGTAATTAAATTTAGTTATTAAATTAGGTCTTAATCTTAACTTTTTAATAAAAATCTAAAAAATATAGAATTAGGGTTTATGATAATTTTTATTCCTTTTTATTTTTATTCCATAATAATTAGAATATTAAATATTTATTTTTGTAATTAAATTGCATGTAAATTAATTAGGGTTAATATTAGGTTTAAACTTTAAATGTGTTTTCATAAATAAATAAAAATTGTAGAACTAGGTTTAATTGCATTTAATTCTTTTTCATTAAAATAAAAATATAAAAAAACAATTTCTTTTCCTTTTTAATTAACTAATTAATTTCATCATTAAATTTAATTTAGTTAAAAGGGTCCAACGCCCTCGTTTCGATTTAAATTTCAATTCGCATATTTATCTTTTCTTGTATAATATTTATGTATCTCTCCCAAGGCCTTGTAAATTAATTCTTTACTTTTTTTTACTTTCTTTATTTCTTCTGTCAAATCGGGTTCGAGAAATTTTGGCGATGTGGACCCGCGCCTTTTGTAATAGCTTAGAATTTTTACCTTCTCGCAATTTTTAACTGTTAAATAAATGGCATGAAAGAATGTATGGACGAAATAAAAACAAGCGCTAGATAACCTTTAACATGACAAAAGACAAAAATAACTGAATCAGACACACAAATCACACACCACCCCTAGGGTACGCCTCACTGTTGCCTTGCCTCGAAAGGTGATCGTCGAGTAGAGGATGTCTTAGTAAGTCCTCATGATCCGGGAACCTGGCATGAGGGTAGCTTCTAAGGTGTCTTCCCATTGCTCTGGTGATCACCATGTCCCGAACCTCGAATTGACCCGAACACCTCCAACGGTGGTGCTACCTACCTCTCAATGGTGGGATGGCACTACTTTAAAGGACATTTACACAGACGAATTCCTTAGGGTAGGTAGACGACTCTAGATACTTGCTCTAAACTTCAAAACAAATCAAAAAATACTTTTTACACCAACACATTTTCAAAAAGCTTTCGAAAGCATTTTCAAACACTCTTGAGGACCGATACAAGAGTCGAACTGGAATTTTCAAAGAAACTTTTTAAAACCCACAGTTGAAAAGCAAACAAACCATTTTTGAAAACACAAGTGAGCAAGTATCTAAGAGCCCGTGGATAACCATGGATAGAAAGGGTGCTAACACCTTCCCTTTCTATAACCTACCTCCAGAACCGAGAGCAATCTCTATAAGGAATTTTTCTGTGCTTTTGTCCTTTCCATTTGGAGAAAATAAAAGACGGTGGCGACTCTTGCTTCCGTGACATTTCGCGAAACCAGCGTTAAACAGTCAGTTCCAGATCCACCGATCATAAATGTCATAAGGAGAGTAAAAAGCATAGTTTAAATGTAATGAAAGGATGAATTCAAGACAAACATATGCAATGCATTAATGAAACATAGTTTGACATTAATAGATAATTGTTTGAATAACAAAAGAAATTACAACTTGAAAATTCAAATGAAACAAAGACATTCTCAATGATTTGGCGTAGGATCAGTGATCACATTTGGGGTCTTCGGAGGGTCAAACTTGATCTCCTTGGCATCAATCAAGTCTTGGATCTTGTTCTTCAAAGTCCAACGGTCGTCAGTGTCATGTCCAGGACTGTCATAATGGTAGGCACATCTCACACTCAGATTATACTTAGAAGAGGAAGTATCGGGATTTTGAGGAGGATCCTTTAGGGTGATTAGCTTTAACTTCAGCAAATGTTGTAACGCTTGAGACAAAGGCATGTTAATGTTAGTATATTGCCTTTCTTGATATCTTACCCTACGCCTATTGCTCTGTATTTGTTGAACAGGCGTGGGATCGGAGATCAGGGTTGCCCCTACATGTTGATCATGACAACTCTTTTGACCATACACAACATTGGACTCTTTCTTCCCATTGTAGGGCTTTTTCTGAGCATCAGAAGGTGTAGCTTCTTGAATCTTCCCACTTTTGATGCCAGCTTCGACCCTTTCGTCGGTCAGTATTAGCTCGGTGAACCCGGCTGAAGAGCTTCTGATCAAGTGGTTAAAGAATGGACCAGACAGGGTCCCCAAAAACATATCAACAAGTTCACGATCAGCTAAAGGTGGTTGCACCCTTCCGGCAAGGTCTCTCCATTTTTGAGCATACTCTTTAAATCCTTCACCCGTCCCTATTGACATACCCTGGAGTTGGGTACGTGTAGGAGCGAGGTCGGAGTTATACTGATACTGCCTATAGAACGCAGTAGCCAAATCCTCCCAGCTGCAGATACTGGCTCCGTCCAACTGATAGAACCACTCAAGCTGAGTCCCTGAAAGACTGTCTTGAAAGAAATGGATCCACAAGTTCTTATCAGCAGTGTAAGGTTGGATCTTCCTCACATATGACCGGAGGTTAAGCTTTGGACAGGAAGCTCCGTCATACTTGGCAAAGGCAAGTGCCTTGAATTTATGGAGAATCACCACCCCAGAGGATAGACCTAGATCTCCGAAGTCTAGACCGGGCACCTTCTGTATCTCCATAACGCTCAAACGGTCTTCCAGCTGTTTGTACTTATCCTCAGCAGGAGGATACTGTTCTTCATCATAGTCCATCTCGTTGTCGGAGACCATAGGGCTAGGGGCCCTCCTTTCTTGTGGACTATCTTTCCCTCCAGATGAGGTGGTCAGATCAACTTCATTCTACAGCCCGTTTCCAAACCTGCGTCCAGTGTTGAACAAGATGGTCCTCTTTTTCTTCTTCTTTTTCTCCTTCAGAATCAAAGTCTTCAGGTCCTGCTGACCCTTAGCTAGATTCATGAACAGCTCTTGAAATTGGGCATTCTGGGTCTGGAGGGCCTTGATAGCTTGCTCGGTTGAAGGTTCAGTAGACATGATGATTGCTGAAATAAACAACGAAGAAGATAAGAGACCTGTACTGAGAGACCTGTTATGCAATGATATGTATGATATATGTATACAATGTTTTCAAGGATCTCGCGGGGTAAACAAGAAACTATTAGAATCTGAATCTGGTAGCTTGATTGAAGGAACTTCATGTTGCTGAGAGTCCTTCTTCAAGAGTCAAGCTCACCATATCGAGTGGGTCATAGGCCCTGACTCAAGTTATCGTGTTTTGATTTCTAAACAACCTTGGCTAGAGGAAAATAAATCCCCTTTTGCCCCTTGCTGGACATTTGATTTACCATAACCTGCATCACAGACCCTTGAGATCCTTGAAATGGTTAAGGAAATGTTAAGGCATGATGTTATGATGTGTATGTTATGCGTTTAAGCAAAAGTGTGAAGTGCTGTAAGTAAACCCTGCAATAAATCCAAATTATCGGATAAGGACTGTAAACAAAACCTGCAAGGAACCCATGTTGTCAGATAACAAGAATGTGCAAGTAGTTCAAGTTTGAAGGCACACAAGTCACACAAACATCCTTAAGTTTAGGCTGACATGGAGTTTAGGCATTACCCTCTTTCAGTTTAGTTGGTTTAAACCTGTCTTAAAAATAGTAACCAGGTTCTAGAGGATCTCAATATCACTGACTACCCTCAATCGATCATAATTCCAGTTTAGTAACCTTTTCTTGCGACCGGAATCATCGCGAGAGTTTAGTCTCAATGAGTGTAGCATACTGCTACTGTTCTATGGCCAAGTTGGTCAATTTAAGGTTCTAAGGTCAGTAGGTGCTTAATGACTCCTTAGAAGACCCATATTCTCCTCGTTTCAACACAAGGGATATCGATACAGACTAAGGTGCCACACCAATGTAGCTACTGCTTCATCCGTGTCGGTATACGCCGGACAGATCCCTCACAGTTTATTGCTACTTACCTAAAGGGAATCCCCAGATCCGGGTTAGGATCTATAGAACTCCGATACAAGCCCACAAAATTTAAAGCATACAAAGCATACAATTGAAAACACAAGTGATCTAATCCTAAGGTACACCTCACTTATATATATCCCAAGCAGAGTCGCCAGTTCTGTGATCAGTGGGAATGAGAACTGACTGTTTTGGAATGCTGGTTCGCGTTTGCGTTTGTTTTCGCAAAATGTCGCGGTAAGCAAGAGTCGCCACCGTCTTTTATTTTATCCAACAAGGAAAGGACAAAAGCACAAAAAAATTCCTTTTCGAGATGTTTCTCGGGTTCGGGAGGTAGATTATAGAAAGGGAAGGTGTTAGCACCCTTTCTATCCGTGGTTATCCACAGGCTCTTAGGTACTTGCTCACTATGTTTTCAAAAGTTTGCTTTTCTTTGTGATTGTGGGTTTTGAAAAGAGTTTTGTTTTTGAAGAGAGTGTAAGTGCGAAAAGTTTTGTTTTGTTTTAAAAGGAGCAAGTACTTAAGAACATCTACCTACTCAAAAAGGAATTAAACTATGCTAATGTCCTTTAGACAATGCTATCCCACTATTAAGGAGTAGGTAGCATCGTCGTTGGAGGTTTCGGGTCAATTCGATTAAGGGACGTGTGGTCACTAAAGCAATGTTAGGACGCCCTAGTGGTAACCCTAATGTCTTAGATCATTTTATCCGAGGCAACCGTTTCGAGGCAACTTATGATCTTTGGACAAGAGGACGACCTCTAAAACATCCTATACTCAATGACCACGTTCGAGGAAACCAAGTGAGGTGTACCCTAAGAGTGGCATGTGCAAGTGTATTATTTTTCAGTTATATTATCTTTGTACATGTAGGTGAGCTACTGTTGATTTTAAGTCAAGATAAATCTTGTCATGCAATCCTAGTTAGCATACATCTAAACAGTTAATATATGTACAGGAATTTAAAGTGCGGGAATTGTAAATCCTACGCTATTACAAGGCTTCGGGGAGGGGGATTATTTACATGTCCAAAATTGGGGGAATAAAGCAGTAAAGTGTAAAAGTCTTAGTTAAGCTATTACAAACCAGTAGGCAGTTACAATAAAATAAACACGCGCGAATCTGAAAATAACCTCTAAAAATCCTAAGAATAAAATCTTTTTGTTGTTTTATTTTATTTTGGGAAAATGATCTAAATCTTCTTAATTTTAGTTTTGAGAAAATGTTAAGATAATTAAATGATTAATTAACAAAGTTAATTTAATAGAAAAAACTAGCCTAATGTTTTTGTGGTTTTTATTTTTAATTGATTTTATGTTGATTAAAAAAAAAGAAATAAAATAGTCAAAACAAAGATGAAATCGAAGGAACAGGCAGTAAATAAAAAAAAAGGTATAATTCTGGAGGCCTGGATCGAAAGAGGCGTGGGCTGTCTTTCGATCCAGTGAAGAGGCTTGATCAAAGGTGCCTGAGGGGCTGCACTTTGGGGGTGTTCGATCTGGATATGTCATCCTTCGATCTGGGAACCCTGGATCCAGTTCGAAGCTAAGCTACTAAGCTTCGAAGCTCTAAACAAAATTATGAGAAGATATTTCCTGCAAAACGAGACAAATATTAAAGATCCAGGGGGGACTTTACCCCCCTGATTCGAATCTCCTCCCAATTCGAGTCCTTCCTCAATTTGAATCTGCTGAATCTGGGCCTGGGTTTGTTTTATCCTGAGATTCGAAGGAGAAACTCAGATCGTGCCCAAGCAATGGCACGATCTCATCTTTGCGCTGTAGCTTACATGCAACATAATCAGTAATAACAAGAATACATATGCAATGTATATTTAAATGTCATGAAGGTGCAATTTTGGTTTTGCAAACCCTTACCAATTAAAGATGTATGATCTGTGGCTCTGGGTGTGGAGATGTTTGCAGAATGGCTGCTTTGGCTTGGATTACTTCTGAAAATATTGACAACCTTTGGTGGGTTTGTGGGCAGCGTATCTCCAAATCCTCTGTTTTTTCTGTCTTTTTTTGTTTTTTCTCCGTCCTCTGTAATGTGTCACTGGCCTCGTATTTATAGGAGTGTGAGGGTGCATGAAAATGGCAAGAGACAACCATTTAACCAGGCCTTTAAAGCCATGAGACAAGAATCAGACATATTAAAAGATTTCCTTTTTTAAAATATTCATGTCTCTTTGGAATCTTGAATGAACCTGGACACTTTTGATTTTCGAATGCATTCAGGCCCTGCTCTTCGATTGGTCCTGATTTGAAAAGAATCCCTCTGGTCGAATCAGCTCTTGTGGAGTTAGGAACAGAAAAGGCAAGAATCTGGCCTTTAACTCAGGAATTGAATCCACAATCAATTGAATTCTTGCCATATTTGCAAGGAAAACATGCCATTTTCTCATGTTCAGTGTACCTGGACATGTTTTTTGAGTGCCCTCTTGATGGCCTCTTTCGAATGGCCTGGAAGGAGTTCTTCAAATGGCCCTTGTCCAAACATCAATCGAAGGGTATTTATTGAAATATCAATCGAAGAGTCCTTTGCTATGCCAATCGAAAGATCTTGTTCAGATACCAATCGAAGGGTACTAATTAAAATTCCAATCGAAAGGCTTTGTTAACAGGCCAATCGAAAGGTGATGTTCATGCTAATCGAAGGACATGGTTAACATGCCTATCGAAGCTGCCTTGACACAATGCTAAATCGAAGGATCCCTTGGCATGCCAATTGAAAGGCTTGGCCCAGGGTGCCAAACGAAAAGGTCTTTCAGAATTCCAATCGAAGGCCTTGACCATAATGCCAATCGAAGTGCTTGTCCATAATGCCAATTGAAGTGTTTGTCCATAATGCCAATCGAAGTGTTTGTCCATAATGCCAATCGAAAGGTACTTAAAGCACCACTCAAAAATTTTCTTTTTCCTTAGGCAAGGGTTTCTGGTTAACCATGCAGGGGGAAGACTTTGGAAAACATGAGAGGGCAAATTTTGGGGTGCAACAGGCGGCTTAGGAAAAAAAGAGCGTCTTGGTAGGACGAAAACCCGAAAGGGCGGTCTAGGTAAAAATTAGAGACATAAACAGAATAAATTTCCCGCTAAGTTGAAAACCCGCAAGGGCAGCTTAGGCAAAAGTTAGGGATTTTCTTGGCAAGTAACTACGTCAGACGAAACTTGATCACCGAAGTAACAATCTTCTCAGATCTTCACCATACTTCAACGGAGGCTGCTACTCAGGATTTCAAAAGTTGTTAGGGGGGATAGTGGTCATTGCATCTCAATGTATCTTTTCCATTATGAATTACCATTCCCTAAATTTTGTAATCATCCATGAAGCTCGCCATTTACAGACTACCATTCTATTAATGAAATTCGAGCTTTTTCCCAATTCTTTGTATTCTTAATTTTATTTAGCTTGCAAAGACTTCATTTATTATTGATAATAACTTTTAAAGCAAAAAGATTAAAAAGAAAAATTGACTTTTAAAAAAAAGAAGAGACCTTTACAATTCAATTTACTTTGGGATTTGTGATGAAACAATGACAACAAAAATGGTGATCCCAGGGATGAACAAATTCTGGTTGCCTCAAGAAGATTTACTTCCTTCATAAAGGTTTTCTCAGGTTATTTTGCTGGTATGTGCGCAATCTTTGTGTGTTTCCCAGATAGTTAAAGACGATATCAGTGGGTACAAAGTACAGTATTTGAATGGGTGACCCCATTATCTCCAGTCAAGTCTTGATCCGCTTTTGATTTTGGGTTTGCATGGTCGGAAGCCTTCGTCCCAGCTTCCCCAGCAAAGTCTTCCTTCATATGGTGAAAGGTTTTATTTCCTTGGTGTGCTGAGGTGTCTCTCTTTTTATAGTATCGATGCTAGTGTTGACTTCTTAATCTCCCGGGAGGGTTATCCCAGGGCATCTATTATTGGAATGAGGGTTCGTGGTGAAAATTTTTAACCCGCAGTTTCTTTTCTCTTGGGAGGTAGGCTTGAATTCCCCAGTGAGATGTGGTTGTTTCGATGTCAGTCTGCTTTGTTTAAGGTTAATCTTGCAATTTCCAATAGGCATGTTGCTTTTGGAAAGCTGTTTCTCCGATGAAACCAGAAGCAGAGTGTTATATCCCAGTGTCTGTTTGATTTAAGCTACAGTCATATTATGTTCTCCTCAGTGAAGTTAATGCAATAGGTTTGGTTTCCGCAGTCGCTTTCGCCTTTCCTGGATTGATCTTTCTGTTTGAGGCTTAGCCCAATGTTGTTAGTAACTGAGGCGATTTCATTTGTCTGCATTGATTATGTATCCTTTTTATCAGCATATGCACAATAGCACTCATACATTCATACATGCATCATACATTTCTAAAATCATCATTCATGGGCATTGTATTCTGGCCTTTACTGCAGCGCTCTTTGTTTGGTTGAATTTGGTCTTCCCTCTTGAGTTTATTTCTCAAAGGATGAATCTGCTCTGACCGTCTTGCTCCAGTATTTTTCTGAATTGAATTTGTGATTACATGACGATGTCGTGTATTTTGGATTTCTGAAAACTTTGAATTTTTGCTTGTGCATTTATTTTGCACAAGGAGACTTTATCTCCTCAACAGGAATATCATGGCATTTCCCCGGGAAGTCATATTTCTATCCCTGGAAAGCCATCTTTCTTTACATCTCCCTTTTAGTAATAAGTGGAAGTCTCTTTATTTGAGACATGTTACATATTACCCTTTCCAGGCAGATCTCCTTGGTTAAAGAAGAAGTTGAGCCCCGTTCTTGGCAGAACACCAGGATTCTGGGAAAACTTGATGTTTTCTCTGTCTACCTTTAGTGAATGTTGGTAGTACATCGGTAGTGAACGTTGGTGTTTGTTATCTTTTTATTATCTTCAGTGAACGTTGATAGTTCATCGTCAGTGAACGGCGGTGGCATGATGTTTTCTCTTTCTACCTTCAGTGAACGTTGGTAGTACATCGGCAGTGAACGTAGGTGTTTGTTATCTTTTTGCTACCTTCAATGAATGTTGGTAGTACATCGGCAGTGAACGTCGGTGTTTGTTATCTTTTTGCTATCTTCAGTGAACGTTGATAGTTCATCGTTAGTGAACGGCGTTGGCATGATGTTTTCTCTTTCTACCTTTAGTGAACATTGGTAGTACATCGGTAGTGAACGTCGGTGTTTGTTATATTTTTGCTATCTTCAGTGAACGTTGATAGTTCATCATCAGTGAACGGCGGTGGCATGATGTTTTCTCTTTCTACCTTCAGTGAACATTGGTAGTACATCGGCAGTGAACGTCAGTGTTTGTTATCTTTTTCCTATCTTCAGTGAACGTTGATAGTTCATCGTCAATGAACGACGGTGGCATGATGTTTTCTCTTTCTACCTTCAGTGAACGTTGGTAGTACATCGGCAGTGAACGTCAGTGTTTGTTATCTTTTTGCTACCTTCAGTGAACGTTGGTAGTACATCGGTAGTGAACATCGGTGTTTATTATCTTTTTGCTATCTTCAGTGAACGTTGATAGTTCATCGTTAGTGAACGGAGGTGGCATGATGTTTTCTCTTTCTACCTTCAGTGAATGTTGGTAGTACATCGGTAGTGAACGTTGGTGTTTGTTATCTTTTTGCTATCTTCAGTGAATGTTGATAGTTCATTATCAGTGAACGGCAATGGAATGATGCTTTCTTTTTGCTATCTTCAGTGAACGTTGGTAGTACATCGGCATTGAACGTTGGTGTTTGTTATCTTTTTGCTATCTTCAGTGAACGTTGATAGTTCATCGTCAGTGAACGGTGGTGGTATGATATCTTCAGTGAACATTGATGCTTGTTATCCTCCTCTCTGATTCTATTCTCGTGGTTTACCAGTGATTTATTTTCCTGGTGGGATTGCTCTTTTGCTTCCGCATTTTATGTTGCATCCCCAATATTACTTTGCATTCATATGCATAAACATTTGCATGGCATCTTAGGGCCAAAAATAGGGTTTGTTTTATATTTAAGTGTCTTCGATCACGTCGACACAAAGATTTTTATCCTTCGTATCTCCGGATAGAATAAACTTAAATAAGGGCAGCTGTTGTACCCCAATTTTTGCCTCTAAGATTCCTTCATCATACCATATTATTTCAATCACAACAAGATCACATTAGGGCTTTTGGTTCTTCTACCTATCTTTAGCTTTGCTCTATGAGAAGTTACCAAGCACCTTGATTTGTTTGCTTTTGTGATCATAGATATTGTACTTTGATTTTTCTCTCTAACTAATAAAATGCAATATTGGTTTGTCTTACTTGTTGATAATGTAGGTAAAAGCAATGAGGTTTATCAAGTTGCTTCATGGGTTCATAAGTTTATTTCCATGCCCTACTCAAAAGCTTGAGAGATTCAAACCTCACCATTAAAGTTGTTTTGAAGTTGATATGAAATTGGTTTTGGTGGCCATAGGTCCTCATCATCATCCTCAACAATTTCTATTCACAAAGGAAGAATATTGGCACAAAAAGTTTGTTCAAACTTGGCAAAGTTCCACCAAGCATTCTTTTGATCTAGAGGCTAGGGTATTGGACTTCAAGGATGCATATCTTGCTCATCTTTTGTCATTTTTGAGTGATTCCAAAATCATTCTTCTCTTCAAAGAGTTACCAACAAATCACTTCAAAAGTTCCAAAGAGTTTTCATGAGGAAGGGACTTGGTGAAGAAGAAAGATTACAAGTCATCTAGTTGAATCCCTAATTTTCCATATGTGATTTCAAATTTTCATAACTTGGTCAATTTTTATCACCTTGAGCCCATTATTTTTCCATGATGATCTTAAGGATGTGTACTTCATGGCTTCTTTTATGTGCAAGGTAAGAAAATGGATGGAAGTTGCCTTAAGAATGCAAAAGAGTATAGGTCATTTTATGATTTTTGGCCAATTTCAACAAGTCATAACTTGCTCAATTTTTGGAGATTTTGAGTGGTTCAAATTGCAAAATGTCATTCAAGATATCTACTTCATTCTATATTTTTGGGTCAAGAGAAAATTCTAAGTGGAAAGCCATGTTTGGATGCAAGAGATTATAGGTAACTTTTAAAGAAGAATTTGAAATATTTCTAAGTATGGAAAGTCAACTCTTTTTCTCTCTAACTTTGACTCCATGTAATTTTCTGCTCAAGCCTCCATTTGATTCCATTCTTTTTCCATTACAAAGTTTGTTACCTCATCTTTCCAAAGCATCAAGAATCATGCCTTAAGACTCCCTGAGATGGAAATGCCATTGTTTCAAAAGTGGTAACTTGGAATTGAAGTTTCCCAGCAAGTCCGATTTTGAATTTCATGTTACAACCTCTAAACCTCAAATTAGCATGAGTTTTGGGTCTAAACATGATTATCCAACTTTCCCAAGTGGATTAGTGCATCAAAACACAAGAATTAGATGAGTTTTGGTGAAGTTTGGATCACACTTCACTCGTGCATCAAGTTTGCACGAATTCCCTCCAAAACGCATCATTCACTCTTCCTTTTGATCCCATTTGCTTCTCCTATAAATACATGTACTATCCCATTCATTTTATCAAGCTTTGATAGCCAGAATCACCCTGCCAAACTTGCTTCACAACTCAAAATTCAGCTACTTCGAATCCTATTCTCAAGCCCTTTTCAATCCATTTTCTCCATCAATTCACCTTCCTTGATCTTCCCTGAACCTAACCATACCATTACATTCAAGAATCGTGCCCTACATTGCTCCATAGAAGTCCTGTTTCAGAGCTCTGCAACTCAACTTCAATAGGTAGATTCCTTCATCAATTCTTCAAAATTTTGGTACCATTGTGTTGCTCTCGTTGCCCTGGTTCTAGTCGCAACAATTACTTTTATCTAGAAACACGTTTTGACCATGAATTTTAAAATCCCCTTTCAAAACTTTATTTCCAAATTGCTTGAGTTACAATTTATATAAAAATGGCGCGAGGGTATGGTTATCTTCATCTTGAAGAGACGAAACGAATGGCATAGGTCCGAGCTTCTGATTTTACAGTTTGAGAGACCTGCAATTCGTGAGGCTGGAGGTTGAAGATGACCAACGTGTCACCTTCTAACCAATGAAAGCGTGCCATTTGTATTTTTTGAATTTCTGATTTTGCATTTGATTCACTGCTTTATTCAGTAAAGACCATGATATGCACATCGCGCCATATCCTCTGGATTTGATTACTAACGCGTTTTGACTCTCATCCAATGGTCCACATATTTTTCTTTTATTTTCTTTTTCTGATTTTTATATTTTAATTGTTTTAAATTTCAAAAAATCATAGAAAATTCATTTTTAGTCCAAAAAAATTATGAAAAATATTTTTGATTATTCTCTTTCTGATTTTTATTTTTTCACAAATTAATTTGTGTTTTGGTATTTTTTATGAATTTTACACTTACTTGATTTGTTTAAAATGTTTAAAAATACTTTTACACATTTTTTAATTCTGAAAAAAATTATGGAATGATCCAATGACATTGTGACAAATATTGGTGACCTTATTTTATTTTTGTTTCTGACTTTACTATTTTTTACTATTTTTGTTTATTTTACCCATTTATTTTAATTTTAAAAAATAGTTTCTGACTTTTAAAAATTCCCAAAAAAATTGTATAAATACTTGACCTATTTTCTGATTTTTCTATGATCTTATATTTCATTTCTTGATTAATTTGAATATAATTGACTTTTTCCTCATTATTTTCCATTCTTTAAACATTATTTAAAAAACCCTTTAATGTATATATTAAATATATTATTATTTTATGAATATTTTCTGGATGTCTTGGATTGATTTTTTGATCATGACTTTATTAACATCATTGGATCCATGGTGTTGAGTCTAACTTCACAAAAATGGATGAATGCTTTTAATAATAGTTTGATTAAATATTAATTCAAATGTGGTTTTTCTTTTTTACCCTAATTCCCCTTCATCCCATCCCCTTCTTATTGCACTAAGTGTTGTTGGAGCATGATCTCTATATCATGTCTCAAAACAAATGGTGCATAGATTGCTATTGATCGGCCTCAAAATAGGTGCGACTTCTATATAAGTCCACTTACGATTGCTTAACATAGCGCTAAATTTTGTCCCGATTCAAATAAATGATCATTCGTGGCCCAAACTTATGATTGTCAGCCCAAGTATGTTAATTTGATTTCTTTGATCCAATAACCTTGAGATTCATTGTGTGGAGGCTTTGGTTCTACCAATCCTCTAATGGATCTACAACACCTTTGGTCAACGTGGATCACTTAAACATCATTGATCATTAAATGATACTTGTGAGAATTTCAAATGGATGATATACTTGACAAAAAGCAAATGCAACTTGTTGTGTGGAGGCTTTGGTTCTACCAATCCTCTAATGAGTTCCAAATGCAAGTTTTAAGATGGTCATCCAACTAACCACTAATTATTAACTTGTTTTATTTTATGCTTCTTATTATTTTATGCTTTATGTATTATTTATTTTTTTAGCATTTACATTTCATGCCATTTTCATTTTTTGCTCATTTGAGCATTTATTTTCTTGTAATTTTTTACTTTGCACACTTGAGCTTTCCTTTCCTTTTTCTTAAGATACTTAATAATCAACATAAACCCTAAAAAACTCTTAATGGTACTTGGACTATTTGGTTACTATCCTTGGCATTATGGAGCAGTGGATTTTTCTAGACTTAGGATTAGAAACCTTGGCCTATCTTGGAGACTTTGTGATTTTATTTGATTATTTTGTCTGGATCCCTTGAGGTTTACCTCAAGAAACTGGTTTGCTTGTTTGTTTTTGTGTGCAGGTTTTTTGTGATTACATTTTCTGTTTGTAATATGGAATTCACCCGTATACAACCGTTACTCTGCCCAATTTTTGTGAAGACTTAATACACTTGAAGAGGTCTAGTATCTTTGCTTGCTTGGTTTCAATCCAAAGAATGGGAATTCTATCTTGACTCATAATGTCAAGTTTTTGGCTTCTTGTTGGTTAGATGGTTCTTATCCTTAACTTTTACCTTATGCTTTAGGGTAGTCTCTTCTTCTCCACCCATCTTCTTTAATTTCAAAAACCTTCTCCCTCCTTTTGAAAACTCTTCTTGTTTTGAAACTTAAACACTTTCATAATAAACTTGGACTTAGGTCCATGCATTTTCAAAACATTTTCATAAATAAACCTCAATCAATTTAATAATACTTTGACATTTTTTATGAGAAGACTAAAAGTCAACCAATCTCATTTCAAACCATTTTGCCACTTTGGCTTTTACCCTTAAACTTTTTCTTAAAATATTTGACTTTTGTCAATCCTTGTAGTGATGCAAACAACTATACTTCTACAATATATAGTGAAGAGAGATATTTTCCACTTGGGTGTTGAGTGAGGCATTGTTGATTTTAAAATCCAAGCCATATCCTCCACTTTAAGATGGTGCAAATTCTCCTTCCTCATGATTGTGGGTAGTAAGTATGTTTTCCACACGGACAATGACAATGATGCCTTATCTCTTAAAATTAACCAACACACTTGTGTTTCAATTTAAAAAAAAAGAAGAGGAACTACGTGTACCCTGATCCCCTATTACACGAAAGGTGGTACGTAGGCACTAAAGGTTCGCAACCGCGACGGGTGCAAAAATCATAAAAATATATTTCTTTTCTCATCTCCACCATCCATTTTATATACAACACATTTTTTATAGCCAAAATATAGAGATTTTACAAAGAGGTTCCTGCGGAGTACCGTAGATGTTTAGGGTGTTAATACCTTCCCTTTGCATAACCAACCCCCTTACCTTGAATCTTTCCCCCTTTTTTGGGTTATTCGCTATTTTCCCATTCCTTTGGAAACAATAAAGCGCGGTGGAGATTTTTATTTTGATTTGTATAATGTCTAGTCAATCCAATGGCTTAGTCTTGAGCATTTCTACCACTACAGACAGTTACCGGATGGAGAGTCTGTATCGATTATAGAATATTGAACCTCACTACGAGAAAGGATCACTTTTCGTTACCATTCATTGACCAGATGTTGGAAAGGTTGGCCAGTCATGAGTACTATTGTTTCCTTGATGGTTACTCGGGGTATAATCAAATAGCTGTTGTACCAGAAGATCAAGAGAAGACATCATTTACATGCCTTTTTGGTATCTTTTCCTACAGAAGGATGCCATATGGGTTATGCAATGCACCTGCTACCTTTCAAAGATGCA
The DNA here is from genome assembly GCA_948472305.1 of Vicia faba. Lineage (NCBI taxonomy): Eukaryota > Viridiplantae > Streptophyta > Magnoliopsida > Fabales > Fabaceae > Vicia > Vicia faba. The sequence goes on along the minus strand of OX451741.1, from coordinate 1,411,659,952 downwards.
TGCAATTGATTTTTACGGATATGCTTGAAAAATATATGGAAGTCTTCATGGATGACTTCTCAGTTTTTGGTAAGTCTTTTGATAATGTTTTAAATAACCTTGCTCTTGTCTTAGAAAGATTCCATCAGACCAATCTAATCCTTAACTGGGAGAAATGTCACTTCATGGTGCGCGAAGGCATAGTCTTGGGTCACAAAAATTCCTACAAGGGAATAGAAGTGGACCAAGCAAAGATGAAGTAATATCAAAGCTTCACCCACCGACGAATGAAAAAGGTATTAGAAGTTTCTTAGAACATGCAGGTTTTTACCGTAGATTCATAAGAGATTTTTCTAAAATAGCAAAACCCTTAACGACCCTTTTGGTTAAGGATAAGGCTTTTGATAAAGAGTGTGTCGTGGCTTTTGAAACCATAAATAGTAAATTGGTGTCGACACCAATTGTAGTAGCCCCTGATTGGTCTCTCCCTTTCGAGATCATGTGTGATGCTAGTGATATTGCAGTAGGGGCAGTACTGGGGCAACATAGAGAAAAACTACTACATGTTATTTACTATGCGAGTCATGTGTTGAACCCTGCACAGATGAACTATGCAACTACCGAAAAGGAGTTGTTAGCTGTGGTTTACGCCTTTGATAAATTCAGGCAATATCTATTGGGTTCTAAAGTCATTGTTTATACTGAACATGCTTCTTTGAAGTATTTATTTGCTAAACAGGATTCTAAGCCAAGACTTCTGAGATGGATTTTACTTCTTCAGGAGTTTTATGTGGAGATTCATGACAAGAGAGGTTGTGAAAACACTGTTGCTGATCACCTCTCTCGTATGTCACCTATTGAAGAAACAGAGGTTAAGCGACCAATAAAGGACGAGTTTGCCGATGAACACATCCTTGCTGTTATTGGTGTACCATGGTTCATAGATTATGCAAACTATATAGTAGGAGGTATCATCCCTAATGACTTTGATTCTAACAGAAGAAAAAAAGTTTGTTCATGATTGCAGGTTTTACTTGTGGGATGATCCCTTTTTATACAAAAGAGGAGCGGATGGACTTATAAGAAGATGTGTGCCTGAGCAAGAGTAGGAAGACATATTGAAAGCATGCCATGCCTCAGAATACGGAGGACATTTTAGTGGTGATAAAACTGCAACTAAGGTCCTTCAATCAGGTTTGTATTGGACATCATTATTTAAGGATGCCCAAGAGATGGTAAAAGAGTGTGACAAATGTCAAGGAACTGGGAATATCTCAAAGAGAAACCAGATGCCTCAGAATTCTATGTTGGAGGTCGAGTTATTTGATGTTTGGGGAATAAATTTCATGGGACCTTTTCCACCATCTTTCGGGAAGAACTACATCCTAGTGGCAGTTGATTATGTGTCGAAATGGGTTGAGGCTGTGGCTTTACCAACTAATGATGCGAAAGTGGTGGTCAGATTCTTGAGAGAAAACATTTTTTCCAGATTTGAAGTGCCGAGAGCACTCATAAGTGGTGAAGGAACACATTTTCTGAATCACCTCATGGAAAGGTTACTCCAGAAGTACAATGTTAAGCATAAGGTTGCCACTCTGTATCACCCTCAAACTAGTGGCCAAGTAGAAGTTTCAAACAGGTAACTCAAACAAGTTCTTGAGAAAACAGTAAGTTCTTCTCGGAAAGATTGGGCGGCTAAGTTGGATGATGCTTTATGGGCTTACCGAACGGCTTTCATAACGCCAATCGGTATGTCGCCATACCAACTAGTTTATGGAAAAGTATGCCATTTGCCTTTGGAGTTGGAGCACAAGGCATTATGGGCATCAAAACTTTTGAATATGGATCTGTCTAAGTCAAGTAGTTCACGGACCCTTCAACTTCATGAGTTGGAGGAATTCCGGAACCGCGCCTATGAAAATGCAAAGGTTTATAAAGACCAAACGAAGAAGTGGCATGATAAAAGGATTGTGAGGAAAGAGTTTCATGAAGGACAACTGGTCCTCTTGTACAATTCCAGGATGAAGCCATTTCTTGGAAAACTGAGATCCAAATGGTCAGGACCTTTCGTAGTACACAAAGTGTTTTCTCATGGGGCGATTGAAGTGAAAAATCAAGCTAATGGTGACATTTATAAAGTGAATGGGCAAAGGTTAAAACCCTATTATGCAGGGAAAGAAGGTGGTCAGATTCATGTTGTTCGTCTTACAGGGTGAGATGAACAACCGTCGAGCCATGCAACGTGAAACGAAGCGCTATGTGGGAGGCAACCCACGTGTTTTATTTCTTATGATTTCTTTTGTTTTGTTGAAATGTTTTTATACAGGGTCTCTTATGCGGAGGAGATTGAGGAATGGCGTTTTGAGCAGGGTGACGAAAGATGACTTGAGAAAATATGAAAGATGAAATTGGCAAATACAGGGGATGACACGGTCACCCGTGTCAAATGACACGGTCACCCGTGTCAAATGACACGGCCGTGTCATCCAAATGAACGTGATAGTTTTTTTATCAGCCTCTGACACGGGTGCCCGTTTCATATGACATGCCCGTGTCAGAAAACCTGGAACATGAAGGAGCCGGACCTTAGGCAGGCCCTGACACGGTTGCCCATGTCATGTGACACGGTCGTGTCAGGCGTTTCGGTTTCTTATTTAATTTTGGGAGTTTTTAATTTTTTTTTCAAGGGCCCCACCATCTTATAACCTCTTCCCCACTCACATTAGTCATTATTCATCAAAAACCTAGCCATTCATCAGACCTTTTGTTTTCTCTTCTTCTACCTTTCTCTCTCTAAAACTCCATAGCCACTCTCTCTATAAAGCTCCTTTCTTTCTCCATAGATCTCGTGCTCCCTCCTTGTCTCCCTCACAAAAACTGTTCCAAATTCCGTCCTCTACCTTTCTACGGTAGCCTTTTCATCTAACTCTCTGTTTCATTTTGGTGTGATTTTTCAGGTTTACCAAAAATGCCCCCAAAGCGTAATGCAAGAGGTAAGCAGCCAACGGGTGAACTATCGAGGTTGAGACCAAGGAGCAGCCGCGATCAAATGGCAGAACCTAATGCTAATGATATCTTATTTGATAATCCTGCTTATGAGGTGCATTACTTGCATCATATTTGACGTAAGTTGACGCCCACAAGGTACATGTGTTCCCAAACTTTGTCTCAACTGGGTTTATCCGATGAAATAAATAGAATGTTGCATGTTTTGGGTATACTAGAATTTATGAGCATGAAACGCCCACTTTTGAGCGCATAACACTCGAATTTCCGAGCTCTGTTGAGTGTAAGCTGAAGCAAACTTGGGATGGGAGCAATCAAATACACACAATACTTTAACTTTCAGACTGTTCAATGTGGAACGTCAGCTGACCCTGGAGGAATTGGGTGGGATTCTCCACCTTCCTGTCTTTGGACCGGGAGCGATTCCAGAAACTTTCAATCCAGTAGGATTTTGGGGAGAAATCACTGGTTGTGGTGGTTATGAGGCCAAGAGCGCCAAGGCATCTCAGATTCAAAACCCATGCTTCAGGTACGCTCAAAAATGTCTGGCTTACTCTTTGTTAGGTAGATGGGATAGTACAGGAGTCGCATCGCAAGCAAAACTCTTTCTGCTTCATGATATGACAAATGCAACCCCGATTAATGTTGATGCCTTCGCAGCAAACCACCTGAGAAAAGTGGGACGGGCAACTTTGGGTGATATTTCTGTTGGCGGGATGATTACCCAAATAGCCATTTATTTTGGTTATGAACCTGTGGAAATGAATCATGCACCCTTGACAGGTATGAGTAAAATAGATATGAATGCCTTAATTAATCAAAGTATGATTCAGGTACAGGGTAATCATTTCCGTTATATTGTTTCAAAGCGAATTATTATGATGCTCCCTGACCCTGAAAAATCTCAATTTTGAATCGTCAGAATTGGGAATATGGTATTTTTAATGATGTTTTTCAGGTTAAGAATGAAAGGAATAATCCTGCTGAGGAACACCTCATGGATGATGATGCTGGAGAGCCGGTAGAAAATCCACCTGAAATGCCTACTCAAATGGATGGTCGGTCGTCATCGTTCATTCAAGAGGAGTGGGTTTGGATGTAGGCAAAGTATGCAAATCTCCTATCTGAACAAACACGCCAAGGAGTCGAGCTGTTCCATCAAGGACATGAACAGGCTCAGCAAGGGGAGATGTTGGCTGACATATATCGAATGATGCAGCATTTGATGTTGCAGTTTCCTCCCCCTCCTCCATCGCAGTGAGCTCTGTAAGTTCCTCCTCGCATCCTTGGTTCTGAAACATTGAGGTCAATGTTTGGTCCAAGTGTGTGTGTGTGGGGAAGGGGGGGGGGGGTTCTTTTATCGTTTAGTATTTTATGTGTTTTTATTTATTGCTTGTTATTTCAGTTTAAATCTTTTGTTTCTTTATGTTTTTTGTGTTTCAGATGTGTGGTGACTATGCCGAAATAGTTGGACAACCCGAGAGAAGTGGATGAGAGGGATCAATCCCGACATTGAACTTTAGGAAACCTTTGAAAGTTGGTACGACTGAAAGGAAAAAGAAAATTGGACACAATTCCTAACACTGTAACTAGACTGAAATATAACATACCCAAAGCTACATGACGCCAGATGACACAGAAGGCACCTTTGAAACTGTCAGTATACCCAACATGGTGAGGATCAGAAATAGCCAAATGCATATGCACCAAGAGAGTGTCGAGTATGTACTTAGTCTCTTTTTGTTTGCATAATTTATCTGTGGAATATATACTGCACACACACATGCACTGAGGCACTTGTTTTTTTTAGCCCTGAGCCTGTTGAGCCCACCCCTATACATTATCCCTTGTTACCCCAGTTTGATCTTTATCCCCGTTCTTGTTTTTAAACCACATTTTATAAAACCTTTAGCCCAAACACTTCCCTACCTTGCTCAGATAGGTGTTAGAAATTTTGTGGTTTGTGTAAATACTCTAAGTTTGGGGTTGTGACACTTGTAAGAAGAGTGATTGAGTGCATTCGAAAAAATACCAAAGAGATTGAAAAAAAAGAGAGAATATATATATATATATATATATATATATATATATATATATATATATATATATATATATATATATATATATATATATATATATATATATATATATATATATATATATATATATATATATATATATATATATATATATATATATATATATATATATATATATATATATATATATATATATATATATATATATATATATATATATATATATATATATATATATATATATATATATATATATAGAGAGAGAGAGAGAGAGAGAGAGAGAGAGAATTACAAAATCTTGAAAAAAAAGTTGCGAAAATGCACTCGTCACCGAGATTCTGAATGAAAAAAAGAGAGCATATCATAGTTCCTCCAGTATCCATTTGAGGAGAAGAAGCTGAAAGATCTCGAATATTATGTGTCCTACCCTCTGAGTTGCAGAATAACAAGTACACAACTATGAGATAGATAACACCGAATTTGAGCCATTTAACCCTTTGTTTTCCCTTTTTTTGTGTATCCCACCTTGTCCTTTAGCCCCGTTACAACCTATAAAGTCCTCGTATAGTGCATGTTTTGTGTGTTTGTGTTATGTTTACAGATGTTGTGCAAGCTCAATAGATGACGATGCATACCTTGACAATGAGAGTATAAACACTTAAACCCGAGAGATCTGGAGAGAGTGTGAAAAACTGACAGAGGAAGAGTTGCTAAATTGTGAAAGCGTAGTTGATTGCCGTAAGTCGGGTAAGAATGGAAGGCCTAGAAGAAAGTAAGGGAATTGCGAATAATCTCAGTGGTACGTGGTTTGTTAAAATTCGGAGGTAACCTATATTGCGGAATTAAGCTTTGCTTGAGGATAAATAATGAGATAAGTTTGGGGTTGTGATCGGTCACATTTTTGTCTGGTTTTCTATCTATTATCCGGCACGAAACCGCATCTTTGGTAACACCTTGTTTAATTTCTCTACTGTTTTCGTCACGTATTTTAATTTTCACATTTTTGTTTATTTGCATTTAGTTAGTTCAAATTTTCTTTAAATAAGATACTTTTGAAGTCTTGGTCAGGTGGTTTTTGTATTTTCAGGTCCGGATGAAACTGCACAAGAATATAGGTGAAGCTGACAAGTTCTGAAGCGTTTCCTCCGGAAATCCAATGGCTGACACGGGCGCCCGTCTCACCTGAAATGGCCCATGTCAGAAAATGATAGCACGGACGAGAATAGAGAAGGATTACAGTAGCTGACACGGGCGCCCGTGTCACATGACACGACCCGTGTCACATGACACGACCCGTGTCAGAATGCCTGGCAAGATGATTGTTTATGAGAAGTTTTCAGTACCCAACACGGGTGCCCGTGTCACCTAACACGACCCGCGTTGGCAGGTGTGGGACAGGAAAGTGATTTTTTGAAATCACTTTGTTTGAATTCTTGGAGGATATTTCGGACTTTCTGCTTAGTTGTGGGGTGATCTGACACTATTTAGACCTAGTTTTTGAGAGTACAAAGACACTTTTTTTTGGGGATCAGAAAAGAAGAAGGAGATTAGAGAAGAGGAGAAGAACGATCAAGGGTTTGGATAATGAAGATCAACAAGAGCGGAAGCAATTGAAGATCGGAGCAATTCCATTCTTTTGTAATGTTTAACTTTGATTTAGTATTTTCTTTGAATATTATGAGAAGCTAAACCCCCCAATGCTATGGGGGTGTCCCTGAATTGCTTTTATGATGAACCAAATTCCTATACTTTTATAATATCTATGTTTTTATGTATTCGTTGTATTATGCAATTTCTCACTGCTTGTCCTTTTGGAAAATAGGGTATTGATCTATGGGTAAAGTAGGTTTGGCCGATCACTTTATCGTTAATTGTATAATACCATCACTAATTTCTCTTAGGAATAAGGATCTAATAATGATGACCGTAAATTCTTGATTTTATTACATGTGTTTGACATATGTTTGAATAACTAAGGAATTAGAATTTAAATTTTTATGTCAATGGTTTCCGGCTAAGGAATTAGAGGAAATAACTCTTGAGAATCGCTATCGGATCATATAAACATAGATATTACAAATAGAGGTTCAGTTCATTACAGAGAAATTCATACATCTTATCCCTAGCATGCTTCATAATTTTGTGTTATCACTCTTTACTTTTTGTTTTAAGATTCAAATAGCAGATTTTATTACCTTTCTTCCAACCACACTAATGCCCTTTTTGTCTAATCAAATCACTTTCAACACTGATAATTCTAACGCAACCCTCGAGATTGATACACGGGATAACTTCCTTTTATTACTACATTGGTAAAAATAGTACACTTTCTATTTTATCGATCAATGTGCCTTTGAGGGATGGCAAAAGACTTCAGTCTAATCACCTTGTGCAAACTCCAACGCTCCTTCATCAACCAGGTCCTGAATTTTGTTCTTCAACGCCCAACATCTATTAGTGTCATGTCCAGGACTATTGGAGTGGTACCACAACTTGCATTTGGATTGTACCTTTGGGAGGCAGTGTTGGGATTCTGAGGAGGATCCTTTAACGTAACTAACTTGGCCTCCAATACCTGATGCAATGCTTGAGTCAAGGACATGTTGATTTTGGTGAATTTCCTCTTGGGCGTGTCTTACCTTTGCTGATTACCCCATTGTTGTTGGCGAGGTCGTTGTTGGACCCTTGGTGTAGCAACAATTTAGAAAGGTCCACTCTCCACCAAACCCACTTTTTGTCTCATCAGGGGCTGATTAATGACTTGATCCCCAACTTCGATTGTTTGTTTCATACGATTGCATTCGTGTTGATGAAGCTTGTTGACAATGCCTCTTAGCTCTTCTTGTCCCCGGGCTAGGCCTTGGATAAGAGCCACTTTCCCTAGCATATGGATTCTCATTGCTTCTACCTCAGCTTGCAATTTTTCCAACTGTTCATCCTTGTCATTGTCAGGATGTTTCTTGGTCAGATTCCCAACGAGGAATATTTTCAATTCTTCTTGCCCCTTGACTAGACTCAGGAACATTTCTTTGAATTGAGCATCTTGAGTTTGAAGATCCTTTACTGTTTGTTCAAGAGCCATTTCTTCTTGCTCAAATAAGCAGCGAAGAAGATAAGAAACCTGTCCTGAAACCTGTTTATGTAATGATATGTATGATATATGTATGCAATGTTTTCAAGGATTTCTAAGACTTAAATTTGCTTAACCAAAGGGAAAACAAATGTTAATTGCATTAAGAAGTTTAAGCAGTTACAGTGATCCCTCTTGGGCTTACAAAGGAAGTAATAAAGCAAAAATGAACTCTCAAAGCAACAAAGGACTCAAGCTTCCCACGGGCGCATCCTCTTTGGTGTAATGTAGGCATTTATACTCCTCTATTTGTGAAGTAGCCTGGTAAGCTCTAAAACTTTCTTCCCGCTGGCGTAGAATTGGATTTCAAAGGTATCCCTTTCCTATTTGAGTTGAACCCAGTATTTTTGTAACTCCTCGAAATTAGTCGACATGTCAGGATGAAGAATAATGTAAGGAGTGTCTCCCTCAGCAACTGGCTCTATGATGATGGGTAGAATGGCTTCATAAGGCATCCTGAGACTTTGAGCACGAGTTTGTACCTAGTTAAGATAAGGCTCCAAAGGAATGGAGTTCTTATGCCCCAGTGTTTTTCTATCAACTTTGTTCACCATGCCCCAAGCTCTTATGAACCTCTGGCGATAACCCTGAACATCATTCTCATAGTCGAATATGATTCCTTGGAAAAGTGTATCATGAGGACCATCCCTCCTAGCATAGCCAAACTGTTGAAATGCTAAAAAAGGATTATAAGTGATCCCTCCCTAATGCCTAGGAGAGGGACATTAGGGAATTCTCCACAATAGTCAATAATGGTAACATTCTCCAAGGATCGAGGACACCAACGAATGTCGAAATGTGTGAGGGACATCAACCTATTAGACCATCTCAATCCCTGATCATTCTTCAACACAGATCGAGGTAGGTGCGAAATAAACCACCTAGCTAACAGAGGGGTGCAACACAACAAGGTCCCTCTTCTCCTTACAATGGGGGTATGCAGAAAGTGTAGGATGTCTCCAAGTAAAGTGGGCACCGGATAATGAGACAGAAAAACCTTGATTGCATTCACATCTATGAGTTGGTCCGGATTAGGAAATAGTACCATCCCATAGATGAGAAGGGCCAACACTTCTTCAAAATCTTATAAATCCAGGGTATCCCAAAAATTATGAGCCTTCTCAAATAAAAACTTAGCTAGAAACCGTTTGACGCCTCTTCTAGTTTCCCAATTTTCCACTACATCAGACCATTGTAAAGACAGAGCATGAGAAATCTCTTCAGGTTTTGGGTCTCTTTCCATACAGTTGAAGGGTAATTGATCAATAATGGGCACCCCTAATAACTGATAAAACTTCTCCATGGTAGGAACCAATTGGTAATCAGGAAAGGTGAAGCAGTGATGTAAAGGGTCGAAGAATTGAAAGATGACCTTCAACATTTCTTCATTAGGGCTTGAGGTGACCAGATTGAGAAGTCGACCATCTTTTTCAGTGAATGGAGAGCTCTCAAGACCCCTAGATGATAATTCCTTGAGTTGAGGAGGTACCCTTATGAGGTTGACTTGGATAGTATTCTTGCAGGTGGATGCCATGTCCTACAAAACAACACAAAGATAAGCCCTAAAAATCCTTGAAATGGTTAGTATGATATGCCATGTTATGATATCATGATCAATGCTAAGAAAGCACAAGTATAGCAAGCACAAGCAAATCACACAAAGACCTTAGGTTTAAGGCTTGCATGGGTTTTTAGGTAAGTACCCTCTTGAAGTTTAGTTGGCTCAACCTGTCATATCAATAGTAACCGAATTCTAAGGGATCTTAATATCACTGATCTTTCCCACAAGTTTCGTTCCGATAGACAACTGACTTGCCACCAAACAAAACTCAGGAGTCAAATCGCAATGAGTGTAGTATCGAGTATCAACCAACTTCGGGCTACACCAAAGACGGTTATCTCACTACTTCCTAATGGCCAAGCTGTTCAAATAAAGGTTCTAAGGTCAGTTGATGCTACATGACACCATGCAGCGGCCCCGTATTCTCCTTGACTACTCAAGGACTACCAGTACCAACCAAAGTTTCACATCAACGTAGCTATCGCTTTGACTGTGTCGGTATACCCCGCATAGTTTCCACAATCTATTGCTACTTACCTAAAAGGTGCCCCAGATCCGGGTGTAGGATCTATAGTAACAACCCAAACAATCCCAAAAGGTAAAGCAAACAAAGCATACAAAATCAGTTAAATAATGAACTAACTCTAAGGTAACCCCACTTTTCCAAATTCCCCAGTAGAGTCGCCAGTTCTGTGATACGGTGGCTGAACCGACTGTTTAATACTGGTTTTTACATTTGCAAATGTTACGGTAAGCAAGAGTCGCCACCGACTTTTCTTTTATCCAAATTAAGGAAAGGGTGAAAAGAACAGAAAAAGACTTTTTCGAGATTTTCTGAGTAAGGGGGTAGATTATGGAAAGGGAATGTGTTATCACCCTTTCCATCCATAGTTATCTACGGGCTCTTAGAGGTTTGCTCATTTTGAAAGTACTTGGTGCTTTGTGTGTTTGAAAAATGTTTTGAAATGCCTTAGTGCGGCGATTTGCTTTATGTTTAACTCTTGTATCAGTCCTCAAGAGGGTTAACAAAGCAAATGCTTTTGAAAATTGTTTTTGAAAAGTAGTATTTGTGCAAGTGCAAAATGTTTTTGAGCAAACTTCTAACAACTATCTACTTTGTACTCGAAAAGGTAGTTCTTTTCCTCCTATCCTTTAGACAGTGCTATCCTACTATTAGTGAGTACGTAGCCCAATCGTTGGATGTATAAGGGACATTCGAAGGGACGTTACAGTCACGAAGGCAACTTGTGAAGACGCTTTAGCAATTTTGTTAGGGACTAGATCATTTACCGAGAAGGAAACTGTAGGGTCATCGAGGGACTATGATCTTTTTTATTTACGGGTCTTTGCTAAAGCATCCTTGTTTCGAGGGACATGACTGCTTTATTTCTGAAGGAAACCAAAGTGGGGTACTCTAGAGGCGTGTATGTGCAATATGTGTTATATTCAGTTATTTTTTTATCTTTTGTGTTAGGTTTGCTAACGTTTTGTTATTAGTCTTTCCATACATGCCTAGTTACTAGCAGTAAATATGTACAAAATATAAAGTACGGAAGTATAAACCTATACTATTACATGGCTTCGGGAAAGGGATTTACAATGTACAAAATTTGGGGAGTGCAGAAATTAAAAGCAGAAAATAAAGCCTAATTACTATTACATCTAGTATACAAGTACAATAATATCAAAATGCAAGAAAATAATAACGCGCAAAAGTTAAAAATACGTCTAAAACCTAATAAGTGAAAATGAAATAAGAAAATATTTTATTGTTATTTTTTTTATTTAAGAAAATAATTAAAATTAAATTAAAGAAGATAGTCTAAATTCTTTTTGGTTTTTGTATTATGAAAAGAAAATAATTAAAGTTAAATTAAAACCTAAATTCTAATTTATTTTAAATTAAGAAAATAGTTAAAATTATTTATTAATTTACTTACAAAATTAGTTTAATAAAAAAACTTCAAACTAATATTTTTGTAATTTTGATTATTTGTGTAATTAAATAAATAAAAAAAAACAAAATAATAATAAAAAAAGAAGAAGTTAAAACCATACAAAAAAAGATAAATGGGCCTAAGTATGTAAAAGAAACAAGGGGGTGCTGATTTGAATTTGCGCTAGGCCCGGATTGTGAAGCCCAGGTTTGTGTTTGATCTGGTGAGATGAATCCTTGAGGGCATATGTTGGATCTGTGCATTGAAGCCCTTTGATCTAGATCACCCATGATTTATTGGTTTCAAACTGAAGGCGCATAGTAGGCTCCTGACCATTGAAACATGGGGTCTGCATGAATATATTAGAAAAAATACAAAACCCTGGACCTGAGACTTGAACCCAGGTCCTCTCCTCATACACACACCTTGCCTTCCATCTGAGCTGCCATTTCATTCGTTTATATATATGAAACAATAATATAATATAAGAAAAATAGTCAGATTGTCAAATTTCAAACGCGCGCTAGCAAGGAGAACGAAGCTCAACAACCAAGGATGCCCTTAACAATGGCATTTTATGTTTTACGCGTTAAAGTTTGCATACAATATATCAAACATGTTCTAATAAATCTCCTGAACATGAATCAAGCACTGAAAAATGTTAATTCATTGCAAAATCATAAATTCGAATTCAAAAAAAATATACCAATAATGAATGATCCAGTTTGGTGCTTCCAGGCGTGGGACGACTTGAACACTGACTGGGTCGAATTCCTGGAAGTCTCAGGAAGGTGTTTAAACCTTTGGTTTAGACAGATGATGGCTAGAATTATGTTTTTGAATTTTGACAATCTTGCTTTTTCTCATAAGTTTCGTCTGATTCCTTTGGGGCTCTGTATGTGTGTAAGCCTCCATTTGGCTTGCAAGCATACTGCTTATATAGAGTAGAAGGGAGGGAACAAGAAGGCAATGGTTTAAACAACCTTGATTATGTGTTTTAAAGCCATGAATGAAAATTTGTAACGTTGGCCAAAACATGGAATCTTGTCCTTTTTTGAAATTTGAATATATGTGGACATTTTGGCTCCTTTGAATGCCCTCTAGTTCCTGCCCTTCGATTGGCCCAGTGTTGCCTCCTTCGAAAGGCTTCAATTATGTACCTTTTGAATGGCTCATGTTCTCATCATTGGGGCTTCTTCGTTTGAACCTCTATTCAGCTAGCCCAAACGAAAACTCTTTCATGGCCAATCAAAGCTTCTTTGGCATGAATGTGCTTATGCACATTGGCTTGAAATTGACAGTATGTTGACTTTTGGGCTAGCAGGCCTCTTTGAATATTTTTATTTTTGTTTTGTCTAGAAATATCCTTCATTTTGAACCAATGTGTGTGCTCTTTTGAAGGGAACCCATGCATCATCTGTATACATCACTTGCCATTCCTTCAAATGGGCTAACAAAGTAAGTCCTTTGAATGGAACACCCACGCATGCCCCTTTAAATCCATCAATACATGTCTTTTGAATGGGGAAAATATATGTCCTTCGAATGGACCATGTGCCTGTCCTTCGAATGCGCCAGTACTAGGTGTTAAAATATGGAAAACTGTGTGTTGAATATTTTGGAGGTGGAGTCAAGGCTAGCGTTAGGGAAGTTAACTGCTTAATGAATCAGAGCACATATGAAAGAAAACCACTACTTTATAGGTGCTGGCATGAAGGGAAACCATTGCCTTGCACATTGGAGGCAAGCCCAGAGGAAGTCATTTTCTTGTGGGTCGAAAGCAAACACAGAGGTAAGTTGAAGGGGCCTTGGCCTTGTGGATCGAAGGCAAGTCTGAGGCCTTTTGCCTTGTGAGTCGAAGGCATGTCGATGGGTCTTTGGCTTGTGAAACCAAGGCAAGCTTGAAGAGACATACGTGAGCTGGTGATAAGCTGAGGGTCCTTTTGCCCAGTGGGAACTTTGTGAATTGAAGGCCAGTTAAAAGTAGCCTTTTGCCTTGTGGATCGAAGGGAGCTTGTAGGGGATTCTTGCTTTGTGCGTTGAAGGCACGTACAGAGGGAGAATTTGCCTAGTAGAAGCAGGAATCAAGCTTGCTCCAAGGAAAACAAATGCCCAATCGAAGTAAGAATCAAGCTTGCTCCAAAGATACCAAATGCCCAAACGAAGCAGGAATCCAACTTGCATGCGGGTAGTCATTGCATTTGTGAATCAAACCAGCATGCAAAGCCAATGGTAAAATCGGAGGAGAACTAACAAGATGCCCTTCCCCTTTAGATCAAAGGAGGTTGTTTCAAAGGAAACACATGCCCAGTCGAAGCTTGTATATAACAATCAAGCAGAAGGCCAAGGCTTCAATCGAAGCTTGGAAATTTGAGGCAAGCTTGGAGGAGGTTAAGCGCTCAATCAAAACCTGCCCAAATACCAATCGAAAGGCCCTTTAACATGACAATTGAAAGACTTTGTTAAGATGCCAATCGAAGACTCCTTGTTTATCTTCAAAAAAATTATTTTTCTTTAATCAACTGTTTGTAATCACCTATGTAAGAGAAAAATCTTGGGAAAATATGAGAGGGCAAATTTTAGGGTATAACACTTTGTTTAAACCAGCTTTCTACACAACTAAAAGTTTTTACTCTTGGTGGACTGGATTTTATACCAAGAACATGTTCAACACTACTCAGATAAGCAAACGTTTAACAAAAGCTTTTTCGTTCGTGCAGGAAAATATTCAAAAAGGTAAGTTCACATACATCAAAGAAATCCAGGCATTCCAGAGATACTTTGAAACTATCTATGATCCAACTAATATTAGTCGAACTGTTTTTGACTCAGCAAAAACTTTGAAAGAGAAACTTACTAAAAAACTTCCAAGCCTAAAAATTCCATCTTCTATAAAGCATGAACATAGATATGAACTAGCTTTTTGATTACAACCACCAAAATTTCCAAATCTACCAAATGTTGACTTAGGTTTAGCGTTTTTCCGCCTTATCCAAATTGGTTTACTTGTGGAAATATTTTTAACATCCTAAAAAATTATGCTCAAAGGTTACCTTCACTATGACTTACCAGCAGTCTCTATTGTATCTGATACGTATGAAGGTGTGGAACCAAAGGACTCCTTGATCCTTTTGATTATCCTTTCAAATTCACTCAATATTGTTCATTTAACCAACTTCAAATGTATGTCTATTGTTAGCTACGAGAGAAAAATAGCCAAGAAATAAAAACCTGGATCAAAGGCAAGTTCGACTTCTAATCAAACTACTACTACAACCACCAAAGAGCCTTCTTCTGCACAGGACAAATCTCCAGACAAACTGAAATCAAAGAAAGTTAAGGTATGATTTTCAGAAATAAAACTTCCTCGAAATCCCTCACACAATTCCTAACTATGACATTTTCAGGCTAGCGGTCTTCCACCAAAATCTCCAGGAAAAAGGAAAGCTGATGACAAAGATCTAGTGAATGTCGAAGACGAAGAAGACAATAATGAAGATGATCCTCCTACTACTTTCAAAACCAAGAAGAAAAATAAGAAGACCAAGAAATCTATTGACAGTCCCAAATAATCAATTCAACAAGATCCTGAAACAACAACCTTGCCCCTAATCCAAAAAGAAATTCAACCTCAACCTATTATTCAAGTTGCTCTAGAACATATTGGAAGAAATGCTTCAAATGATGATGATCCAAAGGTATTATTGAAATTCATAATATTTTCCTTTGAATGCTTTACTATTTGAACTAACTATATTTATTTGCAGAGTAAGCAAAAAACTGCTCCAGATTCTTTTGCAAGTTTTGAGATTCCACCTCAAATTGGCAATGCTTTGCCTCAACTCAATCCTACTGGTGCAACCCTCAAAAAAGGTTCTTCTACTGCCGCTCCTCAACTCGAGACTGGCATGTTTAAGGCGAACAAGATATTTCTTCTCTTGATGACAATGTTTTGAAGGAATCTCAAAGAGCTGGCAAGAGGTAACAAGATCTAAACAAAGATAGCCCTAGCGATTCTTCCCCAAAAAGGGCCAAATTTTCTGAAGACTTTCTTGATAATGAGGAACACTTTTCAGAAGATGTTACCCATCATTTTTCCAATGAAGGTGAAGGTGAAGTGGAGCAAAAAACAGACCAAGAAAATAAGAACAATCAAGAGACAATTCCTATTGTTGCTGAGATACAAACTTCTGCTCAACCACAAATTCAAACAACTTCAATTCAACTTCCAATGCCTCTTACCGAAGAAGAGAAAGAAACTTTTAAGAAAAATGATCCTTTGGGATATGTAAGGATGGTGATGGAAAAGAGAGGATCCTCTTCTGAAAAGGGCCAATGAGGCTTCTTATGATGAACTCCTTTGACATGTGAAAGTAACTGTTTTTGAAGTTGATTTGTTTGATGTATTGAAGAAAGACATCACTGTTTTCTATCAAATGAAGAAATTGATAGGCCATATCAATATCACAGCTTGTCCCTCAAACATAGGTGAGGCTCTGATTGATACTCAACATCTGATTGACCAGATTAGTGTTGAGCACAGAAGGGAAAGGGATATTATATTAAAGATCCAAATGAAGCAGCAAACTCAAGCAAATGAATGTGACGATGCTCTCAAGACTTCGCGGGAAGCTGAGCAATTGGAGGCTTCGTATCAAGCAGTGAAAACAAAGTATGATGCATATACCAAATCAATTTCTCTTTGGGAGGCTCAAATTAAGGAATTAAAGGAAAAAATCGTTGAAGCCAAAACCACACAAACTTCTATCAAAGGGCTGGACAGAGCTAGAATCGAAGATTTGGCAGCAAAGAGTGTGGATCACGTTGAGAAAGCCACTTCCATGACTAATGAAATTTCCGCTCTTGAAAGTCTCAAATCTACTATTGATTATAAGCTGGATTTGGCCAAGATCAAATATGATAGGTTAAAGAACAAACTACCATTTTGATTTGTCATGTAATATTGAACTTGTTTTCTGTTGTGCTTCGTCTAAAGTTTGTAACTCCTTGGAACAAAAGCCATTTTGGCAACTTTACTTTTATTGGTACCATTTGGCTTAAGCTAAAGCACTTCACATTATTCTGTTAAAATTCTAACTTCTTGAAGACATGTTTTATATTTCTTTAAGTATTTACCTTTTACTTTTAGGCTCCTCTGATCCTCTGCTAATTCTTCGATCTCATAAGCGTTGTTTGAAAATGCTTGTAAGATTCAAAAAGATCCTCCCCAATGTGGATACCATTTACCTAATGACTTATTCTTTCAATCCATAGGCAAAATTACTTTCCATACTAAATCATTGGTTACGAACGTTTAACCTTTAACTCTTTTGTTATATGCTCTGGTTATTCTTTGTTTTTGTCTTTTCAAAGTTTCCAACGCATGCACCCTTTCTTCATCCAGATCCACTAATTCATTCATCATCATTTCCCAATAATGCTTAGAAGGAATTTCTCCTTGCCTCTGAATTCTTACTAACTGTAAGTGGATTTCGACTGACAAAATTGCATCATGTCCAAACGTGAGTTGATATGGTATAATATTAGTTGCTTCCTTAGGAGACGTTCGACAAGCCCATTGAGCTTGATCTAAAGTTTTATGCCAATTCTTTGGTTTTCTCCCCACATGTTTATTTATCAGACCAATTATCACCTTGTTGGTTTCTTCTACTTGACCATTTGCTTGAGTATAACATGGTGTTGAGGTCAACAATTTGAAACCCATTTCCTTAGCAAACTCTTGCATTTTTCGACCTGTGAAAACTGATCCTTGATTTGCTGTAATACTTTCTGGAATTCCAAACCTATAAATTATATTCCTTTGAATGAATTCGAGAATAACCTCTTGATCTACATTCACCAAAGGTATTGCTTCGATCCATTTTGTAAAATAGTATATGCCTACCAAAATGTATCTTTGGCATTTTGATGAAGCATGATGAATTTCCCCAATTGGGTCTAATGCCCAACCCCTAAAAGGCCATGGCTTGACAATTGAGTGAAGTCCGCTTGCAGGGGCATGTTGAATACCTGCATGTATTTGACATTCCTGGCATCCCTTGGCAAACTCTATGCAATCTTTGAGCATTGTAGGCCAATACATTCTGTATCGAAATAACAACCATTTCATTTTATGGCCTGCTTGATGCGCTCCACATGCCCCACTGTGCACACCAGACAAAGCTAAGTATGCTTATTTTTCTCCTAAACATTTAAGCAAGACTCCTTCTAGGGTTTTCTTGAACAATTCATTTCCCACCAGGATATAGGATAACGCTCTATACTTGATCTTCCTTTCTGCATCTATCGAAGGATCTTTAAGATAATTTATGATTGGGCTACACCAATCTGTATCTGTTAGAGCATTAATAATTAATACTTCGAATTCTTGTTTGTTAGCGTATCCTGATTTTGAATTCTCCAAACTAGATGGGGATAACTTGGTATCCATTGCTTTCCCTCTTACTTCGATAAGATCTTCTAGACTTTCTGTTGATACTTTATATCCTGAAGTTATTTGTTCCAATTCGTTTCCTTCCTAATTTTTAAGCCCGGGAACATGTTTAATACCCATGCACTCAAATATTTTGAGCAATCTATTGGTAATAACAAAGTATATGATCAAATTTTCTTTTATACATTTCTTTGTTATTTGGTTGATCACTAATCAGGAGTCTCCTTTGATTTCAACTCTTGTTGCTCCTAATTCCAACAAGGCTTTGAGTCCAGCAATTAACGCTTCATATTCTGCCTCATTGTTCTAACAAAGAGGGCCTTATATCTTATACTTGAGTCTTGTTGGAATTCCTTTAGGAGAAATGATCAAGATCCCAACTCCACCACCTTCTTTATGGGTGAACCATCAAAAAATAGTTTCCAAGGTTTTAACTCAACACAGTGTTGAGGGTTTTCGACCACTGCATGGTCCATAATAAAATCTGAGACCACTTGACCCTTCATTGCTTTTAAAAGAAAGAAAGCCAAGGAATACTCAGTAAGGGCTAAAGCCCATTTGCCAATTCGACTATGCAGGATTGACTTTGATAGCATGTGTTTAATAACATCAAAATGTGATGAAACATAAACATCAACATGTTTTATATAATATTTTAATTTGGCACAAGAGAAATATAAACAAAGGCATAATTTTTCTATTTCACTGTATCTAGTCTCAACATCATTTAGCACCCTACTTAAGTAATAAATGGCTCTTTCGACACCATTATCATCTTCTTGGGCTAACATGCTTCCTATAGTTAGTTTTGAGGCTGATATATATAGCCTCATGGGTTTCTTTCCACAAGGAGGTGTGAGGATAAGAGGATGCATCAAATATTTCTTGATATTATCAAACGCCCGTTGATGTTCGTCTTTCAATTCGAAGTTGCCTTGTTTGAGGCGTAAGAGAGGGGAGAAGGCCTGAGTTCGACCACTCAGATTAGAAATAAATCTTCTTAAGAAGTTTATTTTTCCTAGAAGTGATTGCAACTCCTTTTTCGATGATGGAGCTTTCACTTCCATAATTGCCTTCATTTTATTATGGTTTATCTCTATCCTTTTTTCTTGTGGACTACAAATCCCAGGAAATCACCTGCCTGCATAAAGAAAGCACACTTGAGGGGATTCATCTTCAAACCATGATTCCTCATTCTTCCGAATGAGTGACGAAGATGATCCAAATGGAACTCATGGGACAAAAATTTGATGACAATGTCATCAATATAAACTTGCATAAAGGTCTCTATGAAATCATGAAAGATGAAATTCATTACCCTTTGGTAAGTTGCCCCAGCGATTTTTAGTCTAAAAGGCATCACTATCCATTCATAGGTGCCTAATGCCCCACGAAAGGCTGTTTCGGGCACATCTTCATTGGCAATGAAAATTTGGTTATATCCTGAATATCCGTCAAGCATACTCAAGTATTCAAAACCTATTGCAGAATCAATTAACATCTCTGCTATAGGCATTGGATATTCATCCTTGGGGGTTGCATCATTTAAATCATGAAAGTCTATGCAAACCCTAAGGAACCCATTCTTTTTAATAACATGAACAATATTTGCAATCCATTATACATACCTGGTTGCTCTTATGAAGTTGCATCGAAGGAGTCTTTCGACTTCCTCCTTTATTTTTGATAGTATCTCTGGTGCGAACCTTCCTGAAGTCTGCTTGATGGGCTTCTTTCCATTCTTTATTGGCAACTTTAGTTTAACTAGATCTCTGCTTAACCCAGGCATTTCATCATAGTCCCAAGCAAAACAATCTTTATATTCTTTCAACATCTGGATTGCTTTGTTCTTTACCTTTGGAACAAGCTTTGCGCTGATATAAGTGGGTCTTTTTTCAATTCCTTCTCCTAAATTAACTTCTTCAAGGGGATCTTGTGTCATCATTTTTGCGCTTGGGGCCACTGGATCCCTTTCAAATCCAAAAGGTCCATCATCATAGATAGTGTTGAGCCTTTGGTTGTTGTTTTCTATGGGTACCTTTTCATTAGGGGGATTTGGAATAAAATGCACTCCAGGCCCTTCTGTATGTGTTGATTCTTCTTTGGCTTGGATAGCCATGTATTTTGCTTCAGCTTCCAAAACCGTTTTTATTTTATTTTCGGCCACGTAGGCTGAAATCTTTCGAAGAAGGATGACTCAGACATCATTACCGTCTTCATCGAACCAGCCCGTTGGTAGTACTCCAGGTAAACCTTTGATGTCATCCTCTTCACCTATTATTTCCCTGTCCCATTGAAACCCATGGGTTGGGTGTAAGGTTAGGTAGTACAGAGCATTTTTGTTGGGGGAATATGCTTCCTCTGTTGGACTGCATGGTCCTATATTTACCATATTTTTGTCGAAGTTCCTTTTATCCACCTGGTTGACTTCAACCAAGAAATAGCTTTGGTCAGCCTTTATGTTTTCCATGATATTGTCTTCTCTCCAAATAGACACACGCTGGTGCATTGATGAAGGGACTGCACCAATACCGTGGATCCATTCACGACCTAAGAGTAGATTGTAGTTGGCTTTGGCAGTAATAACCATGAACATTGTTGGCCTAGTGATTGAGCCCACAGTTAGGTCCACTTGCACTACGCCTAAGGTATGACCAATTTCCCCCTCATAATTTGAGAGTACCATGTTGTGAGGTTTAATATCTGTATCGAACATGCCTATCTTCTTCAGCATAAATTGAGGCATAAGGTTGATTACAGCGCCTCCATCTACTAGTACTTTGTTTATTCCCATGCTTTCCACTTTGGCTCTAATGAAGAGTGGCTTCTGATGATTCATCATGCTCTGATCTGGCCTTTCGAAAAAGGCGTTTTTCTCTTCCACCACGCCATTGTTAAGGACGTAATAGCACATGGGCTTATGCCTGGCCATTTATGCTGCCTCTACTTCCTCAGATTCTTCCACTTCTATGATTTGGTCATATTCATGGGGTAAGACTGACACTACATTACAGTTTATGTTTAGTGTTGAATTTCCATCTGATTTGAAATCACTGGTCATCATATCTTCATCATTATCTTGTTTTTCTGGACTTTTCTTGGCAACATCTTTCCCTCTGGGTGAGAACAACTTTCTTCCAACTGGGGGTTTATCTGTAACTATCTTGTTCAATGAAAACTGATTGTTACTTGATTCACCTATCTACTTCGTTGCTAGTTCCCTTTCAGCCTTCTTTATCTGTTGATGCCTTCGCCACTGGGATCTAGACGTTGGATTCTTACCCTTATAGTTCTCGGTCCTATATGCTTCCCTATTTGATGCTTGGAATTGTTTTATGTAAGCCATCACAGTCATGCCTCCCTCGTCAAAACTTCTCTACTTATTCCTTACTTCACTTGAATTAACCCATCGATCTGTTAGAATATTAGCAGGAAGTTTGAAAGTTACCCTTCGATTGACTTTTGGGTGAGGATTGTCTTGTCTCCTTGGGATTCCCCTCTTATCGAAGGTGAAACTGGACTTGACCTCGCTTCGATTTCCCCAGACTTGGGTATAGGGAACTCTTATGAACATCTCGACAAATTTCTTGTCACACACAACGCCACATCTGGGGCACATCAAGTATATAAAGTTAGCTTTTTAACATCTCACAAGGAAACCTAACAAACTTTCCCCTTGCTTGGGGTAAGGAGTCAATATTTGGTTTGGAATTCTCTAGTTCCCCGCATTCTGCACCTTCTGGATACTCTCGTATGCTGATGCGGCCCTTTGATCATGGACTATACTGCATCTAGGGCATATAAGCATATCAGCATCCTGCACATGGCAGCGAAACAAGTAATCACGCAAACTTTCATTGCTTCTGGCATATCCACCTCTCATTTGATCATTTTCCAATTTCAGTTTTCTTTTTATTTCCTCCATTTCTGGGGTAGGTTGATTCAAATCTATCATGTTGATCTCAAGATTTTGACCTTCAGTAGTCTCAATCTTTCCATAGGCATATTTTGAGTCCTTAGTAATCTTCATCTCTTTGAATTTCACTCTAAGGCCTTCAGTAGCCTTAGCATTTTCAACTCCTGGGGCTGCGTCATTAGCAACATTGCTCTTTGCAGTATGATCCTGTGGAACTTTAGCAATCTTTGGAATAGAGTCCTAAGCAATTCCATCGAAAGAGTCTTCAAAATTGAAGCCTTCAGTAGCCTCACTTTGTTCCACCTTCACCTGTTGGCTAGAATCCGTATTAGATACTTCCACCATGTTGATCTCCAATGGCTCAGTATAATTTTTTTCAACCACATTGAGGGGGTCAATGTCTATCTTCATCTGACTTTTTGATTTCTCTCCAAACTTGAGCCTTCCATCCTTGATGGCATTCTGAATCAGATCCCTGAAAAGAAAGCATTGTGAGGTTTTATGGCCAAAGAAGTTATAATATTTATATAAACCTCTTTTCTTCCATTGTTCCAATGGAGGAATCTTAGCATTTGGGGGCACTATCATCTGGCCATCTTTCACTAATAAGTCAAATATCTCACATATTTCGTTACATCGAATGTGTAAGTTTTCTTAGGATATTTGTCATTTTTTTCTGTTTCGATGGGGTATGTTGTACCCCAAAATTTGCCCTCTCTTTCTTCAGGAAATCATCTTGGATTCTCAGAGTCCCTCTGAAACAAATCCAAGTCCTGAATTGTCATTTTTGCCCAAGCAAACCATTTACAAGAGCAAAATGATCACACAAGCTCTAAAGGCAACGCTTTTATCTTGAGAAAAATTAAATTCTAAACATTTGGAATTTTTCTCTAAAAATGGGTGTTTAAGAAGAAAATAGCGCTTCAGAACTTCTGGACCAAACTCCAGACAGAAACGGTCAGAAGTTGCAAGCTTAGCTCAACGCAGTCAGAAGTTGGCTCTTCAGCAGCTACATCAACTCAGTCAGAAGTTACAAGCTTGGCCCAACGCAGTCAGAAGTTGGCTCTTCAGCAGCTACATCAACTCAGTCAGAAGTTGTAAACGTGGTTCAACACGTAAGCCTCAGACAGAACATGACTCTTTCAGCAGTTACGCAAGTACAACCAGAGTTTGCTAAAGGAATGCAAAGGAAACAAGGAAGTCTGAAGGCTCCTTCAGAACATGCTGAAATCAGAAGATGAAAAGGTCAGAAGAGTGGGTGTTACACTGATGCAGAATCTCTAAGCCCAGGATTTCCAGAAGCAAATCCAAGGAACGTGTCAGAAAGTCAGGAGAATCCCCAGAATTTGCTAAAACAACAAGAGACCAAGACCAGAGCATGGTTTACGTTATTTTTGGTAAAACAGAACTGCTGGTTCAAAGTTTTGTTTCTACTACCAGAATATTGGTGTTGATAAGTCTTATCACTATTTAATGCTCATTAATGCTCCCAACCACTCCTGAACATTCATCCAAGTAGTCCCTTCACGTGTGGCTTGGTAAACGCCTTTATGCAGGTTCAAGCATGGGTCTACGCGCCACCGTCCACCTAAGAGGTCACTTCTCCCCAATCCATGCCTACTGTTCCAGCCTAGGCGGAAAGGCTATCTGTTATCACAACTTCCCAGGAATTTCTTTCAAAGAACAATTCAACCTCTGTTGGCGCCCTTAATGTTCAAGAAATCCACAAGAGCTTTGCCTATAAATAGAGAACCATTGTCCACCGAAAGAGGGCGTCCAAAGAAACAGAAAAATTGTTAGAAGAGAAACAGAAATCTTTAGCAAGAAAGTGTTGTGAAACTCTGCCAAAATCTCCAGTGTTTCATAACTTTGAATTTCTTACCTTCAAACTTCATCAATACCCAGTTTTCTTTATGACTAAAGAACACCCTTTCAACCTCTGACCATACATATACGCATACACCTTCATCTACCCTTTTCAAAAAGAACCTGTCCAAAACACCATCAGAGCCAAAAGCTAGCTCTCATCCACAAACTTTTCCAACATCCAGGTAAGCACCTGCTGACCTTCATCACGCTGCTAAGCATCATCAGCTTTGCATGCTCAAATGAACATAATGTAAATATCATATTGCTGCTGTTTGTGTTCTGAGGATTTTCATACCTCAGAACGTTTACCTCAGAACGTTTTGAGCCAGCATAGAACCTGCCTGTGACCTTGTTGGTTCTGTCCCCTGAAACACTTTGACAGTTGCTGAAGCTGTCCCAAACATGTTTTCTATTTTGTGGAAAAATAACAAAATTGCAGATGTTCTGATTAACACAGGGAGAAGCCAAGTGCTGACTTTGACGTTAGCACATCTAAAGCCTGTTTTGCTGTCAATAATATCAGAACTTCTGAGAATTATTGTATTTCCAGCAGGATCAGAACTTCCGATTTCCCCACTAACAAACTTTTGTCTTGCAGCGCAGGGGGGTCAGAACTTCTGATCTTCCCACTAACAGGTTTCTGTTTTGCAGGTGCCAGAGTCAGAAGTTCTGACTCATACAGTTTAACCAAAAGGTTGATCATCTGGCAGCGGGCCTGAGTCAGAACTTCTGATGACCTCTCAGCAGCGCGCTGGCTCCCTCTCTCTTTCTCTCTATCTTGTTTTTGTTATTTTCTTTTCTTTTCTATTTTTCTCGTTGAACCACCCCATGTACAAATGTGTATACCCACTCCCTAATTGTTGTAATAGCATAGGATTTTATATTTCTGCTTTTTATTGCTAGTAATTAGGATGTGTATGGCAAGATAAAATCAATGAGATAGAAAATCCTAATTCAAAGATAAACTCTTGTATGCAATAAAACACACTTGCACACTAACACCCCTAGGGTTACATCCACTTGTTGCCTTCAAAAATAGGCCATGTTACGCATGCAAAGTATCTTGGTAAAACAAACAAAATCAAAAGATCATAGTCCCTCGATGACGCTATCCAAAGTTGCCTTACAAAAATGATCTTAGTCCCTCAAAAAAAATACTAAGATACTTTGCAACATTGCTATCATGGTCTATACGATGACCCGCGCCCGTCCCGTTAACATCCTAACACAAGATTGTCCACCAAATACAATGGTAGAAGAATACTGTTAAAAGGGTTAAAAACATAAAAAAGATCTTTGAGTAAAATAGGGTAGACAACTCTTAGTTACTTGATAAAAAATCTTGCAAAACATCCTTGCTATTTTTCAAAACACACTCCACAACACAATTTCAAAATATTGAAAACCTTTCAAAAAGACAAACACCTTTGTATACATTCAAACAAGAATCATTACAAAGGTTGCCACAACGATGGCCTCTTTTTCAAAACATCTTTCAAAACCACACACAAAGCACCATTTCAAACAATTGAAAATGCAAAGCAAGTGATCTAAGCAAGTAACTAAGAGCCCATGGATAACCATGGATAGAAAGGGTGCTAATACCTTCCCTTTCTATAATCTACTCCCCGAACCCAAGAAAACATCTCAAAGGTTTTTGCTGTGCTTTTTAAACCTTTCCTTAGGATAAAATAAAAAGTCGGTGGCGACTCTTGCTCAACTGAAACATTTGCGAATACAAACGCAAAACCCAAGTCAGTTCTCCCACCGTATCACAGGGTCCTTGCCATTCGATGGGGCAAGAAATTTACAAGAGTATGGGGGTGCTTCTTTCAGTTCTGCCAAATCTATTTCAAGATCTTCGAAGCCAAAAGGATCATTTATAATTCTCGTTCCTCTTCTCCGGCTTCGATATAAGCAACCCTCTGTTTCTTGTAATTTTAATTTTCCCTAATCTTTTCAGATTTTAAATGTTCGACCTGTCAAACCCTATCTGCTAACTGGGCCATGTCTCTTAGATATTTGGTATCTAATTTATTTCTAATGGAATAGTCTAAACCTCCCGCGGCCATTTCGACTAGTTCATGTTCAAGAACCACTGTAAAGCATCTAGACTTCAGTAAACGAAATATATTCAGATAATCATCTATTGGTTCAATGAATTTCCTCTTGATATTGGCCAACTCTTTGATACTTATCTTAGATTTCCCCATGTAGAATTGTTCGTGGAACAATCTTTCCAAATGTTTCCAAGCATTTATAGAACCTGGAGAAAGAGTAGTAAACCAAGTGAAAGCATTTTTTGTTAATGAACTTGGAAAGTATTTTATTCTTAGGTTCTCACTATTTTCCAAATACCATGCTTCAGTCAAACACCTGGCTATATGCTCCACAGTGGATTCATTAGTATCTCCTGAAAATTTTGTAAATTTAGGGGCTTTACAACCCCTTGGTAATTCTGTTTGTAATATACATTCAGATAAAGGGGATGAATAATTTGGTATCCTAAGTCCGGTATTTAGACCATTTTGCACCATGATTCTCTCGAACATGGTGGTCAATTTATTTTCCATGTAATCTTGTCTAACTCTATGGACCATTTCATCTACATTTTGATCCCTATTAACCACAATTATCCTCCTAGGTTGTTCCTCTTGGATATCATTTAGAATCCTTTGTTGCTCTACCCTTGGTTCTATGATTCTTTCGATAATCTCCTGTCTAGGTAATCGCACTTGGTTAATGGTTGGTTCTTCCTCCTGAACAACTGGGGTTTGGTTTTGCCTACGTAGAATAGGCGCTTCAAGGGCACCAAATAAATCTGCTATGCGCGCCATCTGCACTGACATTTGCTGATAGGTGTGGGTATTTTCTTGATTGGTTATATTAATGTTTTGGATCAAAGGAGTGAAAATGGCACTCATCTCTCTAGCTAGAACTCCTACTATATCATGGTTACTATCATCCATTTATTACCTGAATGCTGCCTGATTGCTCGTTGTCAGTATAGGCATTTGGGTAAAAGACCCTTGATTATGGGTATTTCGACCCATGGCATTCATCCTAGAACCAGACCTTTGTACCGAGGATTGGGTTGTTGTTGTACTATTATGAAGTCCTGCCATGAAAGAAGTTGGCATTCGATATGGCCGGGTTCCCTAAGTGGCCAAAATGTTTCAAATCCTAGAGGCCTAGGGGTTGAAAATTGGGCTTGGTTCCTAACATGTGTAAAAACCGAACCAGTTTGGGCATTCAAAGGAATGCCCGCTGCACTCGAAGAAAGAGGCATGGTTATCGAATTATTTGTGGCCATTGAACCTATAGATATAGGTATGGCCTGTGTGTGAGGGATTATGGTTGATGTATCCATCAAACTTGCAACAGCCGTGCCTGATCTTTGTGGGGGATTTTGTTCCCCGTCATGGCTAGTGGTGTTAACCATCTTTCCTGTATATTTTCTTTTGGGTTTTGGTTGGTTACTGTTGGCTATTTTACCACTTCTAAGGTTCATACAACAATAACGAAAGACATACTCAAAAGATAAATGATGAAAGATATACGCTCACAGAAAAATACAAGTTTACAAAAACTTCGACACTGTCCCACTGGGCGTGCCAATTTTTTTACGCGTGAATTTGGTAAGCAACCGCTAGTCCTCCAAACTAAATACTTTAGTAACTTGCATGATCGACTAGATTGATCCTAGGAAATGTGTCTAAGTTTCTAAGATTAAACTTGTAATGGGATTCGTGTTTAACATTATTTTGTTGATAACAATATAAAGGTTAGAATTATAATTTAAAGTAAGTTCGAATAAAAGGGTTTCGAATGAGTAATACACAGGTTTTGACTGGAAACGTAAAGAAACATAAAGAAAATGCATAGTAAATGTAAATGACTTGAAAAAGTAAAAGTTTTGACTAAAAGTAAAGGAAATACTGGAAATATTAAAAGACTTGATATTGATAAAGTAAAATGATTCGAAAAGAACAATAATGGTGTCTATACGTACATTTTCTGCAACTCTTTTCTCTAACACTTGGTACTTCGAGTATATTGAGTAATTTGTACAAAATGAACACACCGAATCCTAACATTAAGATCCCTATTTATACTAGTTTGACACTAATGGTCTTTCTATAATAGAGTGCCACGTTTGAAGATTGCATGTCTTTCGAACCCATCAGACTTCCACGCATCTTCTATGACTCAAACATTCGATTTCAAATTCAAATTCCTCTCTTCTGTTGGCGCCAAGTTTTCGACGTATATATATAAAAAAATTTGATTTCAAAATATACTTAATGAATATTTATTATATTCGTTTTGTCTATCCATCGAACCATTTTAAACGCTTGGGCTTTTACTCAATTCAATCCAAATGAACCCCAAACACCAAAAACAATATTAATGCATTCAAACAACCGCTGCAATCGAAATTTTAAGCCAACACATAGAGCTTATTCTTCATGGGCCAATTACTCACTTGGTTTTCAATGATGGCTTTGCACACCTGATTATCAGTCACTTCCAACTCAGAGTAATCATCTTCAGACCTACCCAAATATCTATTGATGACAGCAGGGGAAAATTCAACACATCTACCTCTAACAAACACCTTCCTATATTCCTTACTTCTGTGATCAACACAATCTATAGGAATATTAACAATAAATTCCTTAACAAGAGTCTTATAACATTTTGCAAACCTGGTGACAGTCTTCATCAAGCCAGCAAAGGAAATCAATTCCATAATCTCTTTACACTCCAGTGCACCTTCTCCCAACTCTCTTTCAAGAGTAATCCTTCTTTGGAAGACATATTTCCATTTTCAGCATTGCCAATAAAATGGAAGGAAATGTTTTCAAGAGGAGCATCAAGCACCCTGACAGAAATCTTCTTGCTTGTGGACTTCTTCATAGGAGAGATGTCCTAGACACCATCTTCATCATCATTTGAGGAGCTACCAGGTCCAACTTTTCTTTTGTTGGAGGGAGGGATCACTTTACTCCAGGGCTTTGGGGGACCATACATAGTCTTCTTCTTGATACTCTTGGCAGGGTATGTGACATCCACAACCTTCACTTTTCTAGACTTGAGCCTTTTATCAATTCCAGACACCACATTGGTAATATGGTCATTGTCAGACAGCTCATCAACATTCACCATATTCCCAGCATTTGGATTCTTTGCAGTTTTGGAGCCAACAACATCTTCCTTAGCAGAAGAGTCCTTCTCAGCAGATGATGTCTCAACATCTTGTTCAACACCAGCTTCCACTTCTTTTAGAACAGATGTAGAAAACTTGCCAAGTTCACTTTCAACAACATCTTTTTTTAAGATAGATGGTTTAGCAGCATTTTGAGGATCAATACCTTTGTCAGCCTGAGCAAGCATTCAGGCAAGAGGAGTAGAAATCCAAGGCACAATAAACCCTTATTTAACACCATATCTACCAGCCTTCTAATACTCCTCTCAACATTAACAGTGTCTTCTTCTGACCTATCATCAGTAGTATTAGGAGCATTACCTTTAGAAGTGTTAAACTCGTCTTTGGATTTCTTTGCATGGAACAATCTGGGTTTTTTGAACTTCTTCTCAAGAGGTGGAACAGTTTCCATAGGAGAGATGACCAAGAATTTATCAAGGGAGAGATCCTCATGATGGTTGACGAACTTTGCCCTAGAAGCCTTGGCTTCACCAGAAGAGCACTTTGAGGGAGACGAAGCATGATGTTGCGACATATTTGAATATTTTTGAACAGTGAGATGAAAAATAACAAGGGTTATTTTTTTGTAAAGGAGAACTAAGAGGTTGTGAAGATAGAAGGAAGTAACGTCGTAGCGTGTGAGAGAGTATTTGAGATAATCTTGAAATGATTGCTTAAGATCCTTAATTTGTTGGAAACATAATAAGTGATATAATATCACTTTAATGATATTCCCACACACCCTTAATTGCTACAAATCCTCATATATGCAGATCCCTAGTTTTCCTCTTAAGTTCTCAAACTGGTTTGCATCCAAAGCCTTAGTGAAAATGTCAGCTAGTTGTAATTCAGTAGCTACATGTTCTAAGGTAACAATCTTTTCTTCAACAAGCTCTCTTATGAAGTGATGACAGATATCAATGTGTTTGGTCCTGCTGTGTTGAATAGGATTTTTTTTATATATTTATGGAACTTAGATTGTCACAAAATAATATCATGACATCCTGTTTGACATTATATTTTGTCAACATTTGTTTCATCCAAACCAACTGAGAACAAATGCTTCCTATAGCAATATACTCAGCCTCAGTAGTGGACAGAGACACACAATTTTGCTTCTTACTGAACCAAGATATGAGATTCTTTCCCATAAAGAAACATCCTCATGATGTACTTTTTCTATCATCAACACTTTCTTCCCAATCAGCATCATAATAACCACTTAAAGCAGATCCAGATCCATGAGAATATAGCATACCACAATCATTTGTCCCATTCACATATTTAAGAATTCTCTTCACATGGTTTGCATGGCTAACTTTAGGATCCGCTTGATATCTAGTACACACCCCTACAATAAAGGCAATGTCAGGTCTTCTAGCTGTGAGATATAGAAGACTGCCTATCATACTTCTGTAAAGACTTTGATCCACACTTACTCCTTTTTCATCTTTAGACAACTTCAGATATGTGGGAGCAGGTGTTCTCTTGTGACTGGCATTTTCCATTCCAGATTTCTTTACTATATTCTTCGCATATTTTCTCTGAGATAAGAATATGGAATCTTCCATTTGTTTAACTTGCATACCAAGAAAGTAGGTTAACTCACTAACAAGGCTCATCTCAAATTCTGGCTGCATTTGCTTGACAAAATGTTGAACCATCTCATTTGACATCCCACCAAACACAATATCATCAACATAAATCTACGCAATCATGATCTTCCCTTCTTATTCCTTAACAAAAAGAGTTTTGTCTATGCCTCCTTTCCTATATCCATTCTCACCAATAAATTCTGTCAATCTCTCATACCAAGCTCTTGGAGCCTACTTTAATCCATACAAAGATTTATTCAGTTTATACACATGGTTAGGAAATCTTAGATCAACAAATCCCTTAGGTTTTTCCACATAAACTTCCTCATTCAGATAGCCATTTAAGAAGGCATTCTTTACATCCATTTGAAACAACTTAAATCGCAGAATGCAAGCAACTCCTAAGAGTAGTCTGATTAATTCAAGTTTGTCCACATGGGCAAAGGTTTCATCAAAATCAACTCCTTCAATTTGAATGTATCCTTGTGCAACTAGTCTTGCCTTATTTCTAGTAACCACCCCTTTTTCATCGGATTTATTCTTGTACACCCATCCAATCACATTTTTCCCTTTAGTTCTTGGAACCAGATCCCAAACTTTATTTCTTCTAAATTGTTCTAGCTCTTCTTGCATAACATTAATCCAGAACTCATCAGTTAAGGCTTCTTTGACATTCTTAGGCTCTATTTTTTAAACAAATCAAGAGTTTGACATCCCTTATCTTGATCTAGTAGTAACTCCTTTATTTATATCTCCTAGAATAAGTTCCTTAGGATGATCTCTTTGAGTTCTGATTGAAGGCCCTTTATTGAGTTGACTTGGCTCAGGATCTTTTTGAGTTGGATTAGGATCACTACTTGTCATTAGATTCTGTTAGAATGTCTGACAAAGATGTTCCAACATCTTCTAAGACATCTTCTTCATCATACCATCCTCTATCATCAATAATAACATTTATGGATTCCATCATAACCTTAGTTCTGGAGTTAAAGACTCTGTAAGATCTACTATTTGTAGAGTAGCCCAGGAATATTCCCTCATCACTCTTGGGATCCATCTTCCTTCTCTGTTCACGATCAACTAAGTTATAACATTTACTTCCAAAAACATGAAAGTATTTGATAATAGGTTTTCTTCCCTTCCATATTTCTACATGGTGGCAGAGGTGCCTTTTCTTAGAGTGACTCTGTTATGGATATAGCCCGCAGTATTCATAGCTTCAGCCCAAAAGTGGTAGGGAAACTTCTTAGCATGAACATAGCTCTGGTAGATTCCTGAAGAGTTATGTTTTTGTGTTCCACAATCCCATTTTGTTGAGGAGTAATGGGAGAGGAAAATTCATGACCGATTCCTTCAGAAGAACAAAAATTAGCAAATTTATTATTCTTAATATCCTTTCCATGATCACTTCTGATTCAGATGACATGACTATCCTTTTCTCTTTGAAGTTTTTGACAGAGATCTTTAAAGACTTCTAAAGTTTCTGATTTTTCTCTGATAAAAATTATCCATGTGTACCTAGAGAATTCATCTACCACAACATAGTCATACTTCTTTCCACCAAGACTTTCAACCTGCATAGGTCCTATCAAGTCCATGTGAAGAAGTTCCAAAACTTTTTGATGTGGTGAGATGTTGGATCTTCTGATATGACATCTTATTTTTCTTTCCAATCTGGAATTCACCATATACTCCCCCTTCTTCTATCTTGAGCTTAGGAATCCCTCTCACGGCTTCTAAAGATATGATTCTTTTCATTCCTTTCAGATGCAAGTGTCCCAGTTTTTTATGCCACAATTTAACTTTTTTTTCTTTGGCTAAAGCACATGTCGAGGAGAAGTTCAACTCTTGGGGAACCCATAAATAAAAGTTATCTTTAGATCTGATTCCTTTCATAATAACTTCATTCTTCTTATTGCACACGAGACATTATGTATTGGTGAAGTTTAATTTGAACCCTTGATCACATAGTTGACTTATACTTATTAGGTTAGCTGTTAACCCTTTAACAAGTAACACATTATCAAGTTTTGGGACTCCTGAACATTCCAGCTTTCCAATTCCTTGGATTTCACCTTTGGCTCCATCACCAAAAGTCACATAACTGGTGGAGTGAGATTTGATATCTACCAACAAATTCTTAAAACCTGTAATGTGTCTAGAACAACCATTGTCAAAGTACCTGACATCTTTGGTTGAGACTCTGAGAGAGGTATGAGCTCTTAGGCTAGCAAAAATAGTCTTGCAAACCCATTGTTTCTTCTTTTTGCTATTTTGAGAGATCTGATCAGTCCTGGGAAGAGGAGCAGTTTTAGCGTACCCATACAACTTAAAACATAAAGGTCTTATGTGACCAAACCTTCCACAGTGGTGACACCTCCAGGGATGGAATTTCTCTCTGGTGTGATTAAATTTTTTCTTGCCATGATGTTTGCTATGATGTCTTTTCTTGCCATGATGTTTATCATGATGTTGAGACATTTGATTTGACATCTTTGGTTTAGACTTGGAATGAGAGAAATATGATGAAAGTTCTTCTAAATAAGGTTCCTTTTTCTCATTAAACCCTAGACCACTCTTGTCTTCTATCACCCTTTACACTTGAAGAATTTCATCTAATGTGTCAGACCCATTATTCAACATCTTGAGTGATTTGACCATTCTGTCAAGATTCAAATTCAGAGAAGTCACTTCACTTTCCAGACTAGAGATAGTTTTCAGATGCTCTTTCCTTTCTTCCTTCAGCTAATTTATGAGATATTTCTATTTCTCCCCTTCTTGGAAAACTTCTGCATTTTTGAGACACAGTTCTCTGTACGAGGCAGCTAACTCATCAAAGGTTAATTCATCATCACTAGAATCTTTATCACACACATATTTGCCTGTTAATGATTTAACATAATTGACAGATTCCTCTTCAATATCACTCTCAGAGTCCTCTTCAGACAAAGTAAAAGATAGATTCTTCTTCTGTTTCTTAAGATATGTAGGACATTCAGCCCAAATGTGACCAAAATCTTCACATCCATGACATTGTATTCCCTTCCCTTGAGTGGATTTTTCTTCAACACTTTTTCTTCCAAACTCAGTTGACTTATGGATGTCAGATGAGATGTTCTTGACATTTGATCTCGGGTTCCTATCCATATTCTTTATTACTTTGTTAAATTGTCTTCCAAGCATAACTAAGGCATTCGATATTCCTTCATCTGTATCTAGATCATAATCCTCCTCTTCATCTTCAGTATTGGTTACAAAATCTATGCCTTTGTTATTCCTTTCAGATCTTTAATTGATGCTTAATTCAAATGTCTGAAGAGATCCAACAAGTTCATCCACTATCATCTTGTCAATGTTTTGTGCTTCTTCTATGGCAGTCACTTTCATATCAAATCTCTTGGGGAGAGACCTAAGCATCTTTCTCACCTGTGATACGGTGGGAGAACTGACTATGGTTCTGCGTTTGTTTTCGCAAGTGTTTCGGTTGAGCAAGAGTCGCCACCGACTTTTTATTTTATCCTAAGGAAAGGTTTAAAAAGCACAGCAAAAACCTTTGAGATATTTTCTTGGGTTTGGGGAGTAGATTATAGAAAGGGAAGGTATTAGCACCCTTTCTATCCATGGTTATCCATGGGCTCTTAGGTACTTGCTTAGATCAACTTGCCTTGGTTTTCAATTGTTTGAAATGGTGCTTTGTGTGTGGTTTTGAAAATGTTTTGAAAAAGATGCCTTGTCTAGGCTACCCTTGTAACAATTCTTTACTCGAATGTTTTACAAAAGGTGTTTGTCTTTTTGAAAATATGTTTCAAGGTTTTTTTGAAAGTTTGTTTTGAAAGTGTTTGTGAAGTGTGGTTTGAAAAATAGGCAAGTGTTTTTGTTTTGCAAGTTGACAAGTACTTAAGAGCTATCTACCCTAAAGTTCTCAAAGATTTTTGCTATGTTTTAACCCCTCTAACAATTTTGTTCCACCATTGCATTTGGTGGACAATCTTGTGTTAGGATATGAAAGGGACGGGCGCGGGTCATCGTTTAGACCATAATTGCAATGGAGCCAAGTATCTTTGGGCAATTTTCCTTTAAGGGACTTGATCATTTTTAGGCAACTTTCGAAAGCGTCATCGAGGGACTATGATCATTTGATTGTTTGTTTTGTTTTTTCCCAAAGAGACCTAACATGCAATATGGCCCATTTATTGAAGGCAACAAGTGGAATACCCTAGGGGTGCAAGTGTGATTAGTGTTGTCCATTTTCACGCTTGATTATCTTGAAATTAGGTCAAACTATTTTGTTGTTTTTATTTACATACAAACCCTAATTCTAACATGGTATATTTAGAAAGCAATAAAGTGCGAAAATTAAAGTTCCTAAGCTATTACAACACAATATGGGAAGGGGGGTACAAATGTTCAAATGTGGGGTATTTGACAAGGAATTTAAACCTAGCTATTACATCAATTTGGAATTATTTACAAGATAATTGATTGCACAAATTAAATGGAAATAAAATAAATATGCAAGATGCAAAAAGGGTTTTTATGTGTATGAAAAAAAGGTTTTTTATATGTCAAATAAACAAAATAAAAAAGGTATTAATTTTTGGATTTTTTATGTTTAGGGCAAAACCCTAATTCTATTAAGTAAAATGTATTAATTATTAATACATACAATATTTATCAATTATATATAAAATAAAATAAAAATGAAGTATATTTGTCAAAAAGGTATTTTTACTATCAAATATTAGTAAAAATAAAAATGTATATATTTTTGTATTTTTGCCCTAAATATTCTAATAAATATATATGTATTTGTATTATTTTCTAAATATGTATTATATATACAAAATAATAATATTTAATATTTTGTAAAAAAAGTATTTTTGATATAAAATGTTTTCAAGGGAGAAATAAAATAAAAATCAGAAATAAAATAAGTTTGCATTATTTTTGGTATTTTTAAATAAAAGTGTTTATTTATTTATCTATGTACAAAAAAAAACTATTCTAAACAAATAAATGCCTATAAATTCAAAAATGGTGTGAAAATATTTTTTATATTTTTAATATTATTAGCAAAAATAAATAAGTCAGAATAAAAAAGGAAAAGTCAAAAAATCATAAAAATAAACCAAATGGGCCTAGGGGGTGTGAAAGCAAAAAAGGGGTGTGAAAAGAAATAGCAAAACAGGCCCAGCCCAAAGGCTGTTGTCTTCAACCTTCAGCCATTCAAAACAGAAAAACGCGCATTTTCCATGCTTCCATCAAACTCCTGATTCCTTGATTTTCAGCCAAAACTCATAACATAAACAATGTAGAGCATTAAATCCTGAATTCATACATATAAAGAACATGATTTAACTCTCAGAAATGAGAGAGAATTTCATCATTCCCAAATCTTAACCTAATTTTTTATCAATGTTCAGACATCAAATTCTCATGGCACACGTAACATAAATGAAAACTAACTACATGAGCATGTTCAAGGCTATGAATGTGACATATTTTCTTCACAAACCTAAAGCTAACAATGCCTGGATAGAGAGATACGTGTTCATGAACTTACCTGTTCAGTTGAAGTTGTATCTGGTGATGGAGGTGTCTTCAATGCAAGGTGATGATTGGTACAACTTCCTTGATGTCCAGGGATGCTATTCCAAGCTTTACTTTGTCTTGAAACCTTTTGAATCGTGCTATGGAACTTCAGCTGCAAAACAAGAAAATGAAAATGGTGATCTTGCCTGGGAGTGTTACAGGTCGTGTTTGAGGTTTTGATTAGCTTCAAGGGATGTTATGGGATGTGTTTGACAAGTTTTTAGCAAGAATGCATGGAAGGTTTGAGCTATGGAACTCAAACTGCAGGGATGCCCTGTTTTGAGCAGTTCAATGGTGATTCTGTGAATGAGAGTGTTTGGGACTTGGTTGGCTCGTGTTCTAGCTCAGTTAGGGTGTTTAGAAAGTGTACAAAGTTTTTGCTTAAGCTTCTTTGTGCTAAGATGAAAGTTCTGTCATGTTATGCTAGCTTTCTTCAACTTTAAGCAACAAATGTCCAAGTTGGTTTTTAGACAGGTAGAGGCCCCCCTAATGTGCTGCAAACCTTGGCATTGATCAGTGTAATTAGTTCCTAAACTTGTGCCAAGGGGATTTTAACTGTACTTTTTGGATTTGCATATTGACATAAAGTTCACTTTTGCAAAAGTGGATATAATGCTTTTTCTAATTTGGGATTAAACCTCTATGCAATGCTTTAACACATAAAATATGGTCTTGGCACAATGAGTTTGCATTAAATTTATGAGTGTAAAAGAGATTTAGGGCCTGTAATCAAGGAATGCATGCTGATTTGAAAATTGCCTAAGTGTATGAACATGGAAATTGGCCATAACAAAAGTGAGTTTTTCCCATATTGCAAAATTCGATTCTCTCAAACCATGAGTTTGTTTGATGAGTTCTTGGACATTTTGGAAAGCTTGGAATGTGTACTACAATCCATCTTTGAAATGCAAATTGAAATTACAAGTGGAAGTATGTGAAAAATGGTCTTGAAGTTAGGTAAAAACCTTGCCTAAAATAGGTCAAATTTTCTCTAAGTTAAGAATGGTTTGGTACCCTTGTTCCAAAAATTGTAACTTGAGCTACAAGCTTCCTTTGGGAAAACTTTGTGAATCAAAGTTGTAGATTATGCAATAGACTACAACTTTCATGTTTTGACTTTTGCTTGAATCCAAATGAATCTTGGTGAGAAAGTGGGACAAAGTTAGGAAAAAATTAGGGTTTTTCATAACTTAGAAAAATTCTAAGTTAGGAAAAAATTAGGGTTTTTCATAACTTAGAAAAATTCTAAGTTATGAAAAATCTTCATTTCAAACCCTAATTTGCAATTCTTGATTTCTTGATGAACAAGTTTCATGATTTGGCATGTTTTGATGAAAAATGAATCTTGACTCTTGATTTTGACCAAAAAGTCAAAGTTTGACTTTTCAGTATACAGTCAAAATTGATCAATTGACTGAGAAATTCAACTGTCAATCTTGTGCATTTGGGATCTTTTGAACTTGTTGAGCATGTCAAGACAATTCCATGGGGTCCTTGAGTCCATATGTGAGCTTGGTTTGCCATTGGCTAGGTCAAACAGTCAAAAATTGCCTTTGTGCAGTCAAAACCCTAAAAATGACCATTTTGCCCTTTTGGTGATCTGATCAAATTTCTTGTGAAATTGTGATCCACACTTGATCAAATGGACCATGTGAGTTCATAATGTTGATGTGGGTCAATTTTCATGAGGTTTGACTGTCAATTGACCACAGTTGACTTTTTCCCCAATACAGCTGATTTCTAGGTCAACTGTCCAATTGACTGGGCAAAACTTGGAATCAAGACTTGAAACTTGGTATGGATAAACTTGGGAGTCCAATATGAAGCATGAAAGTC
Source organism: Vicia faba (assembly GCA_948472305.1). Taxonomy (NCBI): domain Eukaryota; kingdom Viridiplantae; phylum Streptophyta; class Magnoliopsida; order Fabales; family Fabaceae; genus Vicia; species Vicia faba. Next base: position 1,411,621,829 of record OX451741.1, on the reverse strand, counting down.
ATCTTAGGCATTTTTGGTCAAAACATCTTTGTGCAAACACAAACCCTAATTTGGGTCAACAGTGCAAGGAGAAGTCTTGAGCAGATGAAACCCTAACTGGATCTTGAGCTCCAAGGGCTTTGTGATGAGAAATCATTGAGAAATAAGAGGGCAAATTTTGGGGTACAACAGTTGCCCCTGTTCAATCTTCTTGAATCCGAAGAGTTAGATTGGCAAGTTTGCCTTTCGCGACTCGAGGGTAAAAGGAGATTGGACACTAGAGTGCCCTTAAATTTGCACTCGTCAAAGCAATGGATGTGGGAATGGGCTTAGAGATGCCATTTGGAGATGGGCTTAACGATGCCATCTGGAAGAGTGACAGAAACTTGTCGGGGATGGGCTTAAAGATGCCATCTGGAATGAGTATCAGGAAGGTGTCCATGTTTTGAACCACATCTGAATTGGGGGTCTGAACAAGCAATAGATTGATATCCGTATCTGGAGGCATTCGTAAACTGTGTTCAGAGGTTGAGAAGAGTCTGAATAAGTGATAGATTAACATCCGTTGTTAGGAAGAATCCATAAACTGTTTTTAGAAGTCTTGAGAAGAATCTGAACAAGTGATAGGTTAACATCCGTTACTTGGAGAACCCGTGAACTGTTTTCAGAAATTTTGAAGTTGAATAAGCAATAGAGCAGCATCCGTTGTTGGGAAGCGTCCGTAAACTGTTTTCAAAAGTTGCATCTGAACAAGCGATAGATTAACATCCGTTGTTGGGAAGAATCCATAAACTGTTTTCAGAAGTCTTGAGAAGAATCTGAACAAGTGATAAGTTAACATCCGTTACTTGGAGAACCCGTGAACTGTTTTCAGAAATCTTGAAGTTGAATAAGCAATAGAGCAACATCCGTTGTAGGGAAGCATCCGTAAACTGTTTTCAAAGGTTTGCATCTGAACAAGTGATAGATTAACATCCGTTGTTGGGAAGAATCCATAAATTGTTTTCAGAAGTCTTGAGAAGAATCTGAACAAGTGATAGGTTAACATCCGTTACTTGGAGAACCCGTGAACTGTTTTCAGAAATCTTGAAGTTGAATAAGCAATAGAGCAGCATCCATTGTTGGGAAGCGTCCGCAAACTGTTTTCAAAAGTTGCGTCTGAACAAGCGATAGATTAACATCCGTTGTTGGGAAGAATCCATAAACTGTTTTCAGAAGTCTTGAGAAGAATCTGAACAAGTGATAGGTTAACATCCGTTACTTGGAGAACCCGTGAACTGTTTTCAGAAATCTTGAAGTTGAAGAGGAACCGATGTAGGGCTTCCTGATGATGTGCTTGTATAAAACTGCATCTGGATGGATCTGGAATAAGCATCAGAATGTTGCCATGTCTGGGTCATATCTGAACTATTCCTGGAAAGAATCTCGGAAGATAATGATTTTTGTATGTCGACTGATCTTACCTGCAAATGCAAAGAGTTAGTTATATGCAATGTCATGATGCATGATACAATGTATGTTATATGATATGAATGTAAATGGATACGCATGTAAGCTGGAGAGCTGTCTTGCAAAGGATAGATGAATCCGAGATGGCTGAAGATAAAAGCATCTTGACTGCTGCCGGGAAGAATAATTCCTGGTGGTTGCTGGAGAATAAGGAGCTTGGGTTGTATACCAATCTTCTGGGGAATCCCTGTCTTGAGGAGATCTTCACTGGAGAATCTTCGAATATACAATGAGGAACTGAAAACTGAAAGTCTGCAGATTTGCTTGGGGAATACCAGACCTTCAAACATTGAGGGGCCTTAGAACCACTTGCGAGGACTTGGAATTTCCTTGGTGACTTGCAGGGTAAGAGAATTTCTGATGATGTCTACTGGGGATTTTAGAACCTGGTAGACTTAAGCTGAGGAGATAAGACTGAGAATCTCTAGTCTAGTGGGAAGCATTTCTGTGGGGAAAAGGTTCACTAGTCTGGCTCCGCTGGGGATTGATAATTTGAAGTTTTAGCTCTGCTGGGGATACTGAAACTTAAACTCTGAGGGGAATTGAGTTCTGGAGGATTCTCTGGCTGGGGATAACAAAGATAAACTCCTTTGGGGATTGTATTGATAAGTTATGCTGGGGAACTTTGATGAACTCCGCTGGGGATAGGAAGAAATTTGCCGAGTGCGATCTTCTGTGGCAATAAGCTGAGGATAACCCAGTTATAAGCCCTTGTGGGGAGTAACTTTGAATAAAGCTCGGGAGAGACGTCCGTACTCTGCGGGGGATAAGCTTCCCGAATCTACTGGGGATAAGCTTCAAGACTTGCTGGGGATATGGATTCCAAATCTCCTGGGGGTTTCCTTTGAAAGGGCATCAAGATATCCAACTGCACCTTCAACCTATCAGTAATCCTCTTTCTTGATTCATAAGGAAATGATTATGTTCAAATGCATATGCCTATTTAACAAAACATTGGACGTTTCTCAAAATAAAACAATTAGTGCAAGAGAAAAAGAAAAGGGAAATGACACAAATTTCTGGGAAGAGTATTTGTATTAACTTTCTCTGAGTATATTTGTACAAAGGAGACAATCATCCTAGTAAGAGGATTTTGTCGTAAATATTGAAAGATTTATACAAAATAAGGATGGCTATGTGAAATAATTCCATGGGATTCCATTCCGCTATAGCCTTCACAACTCTGAATATCTGTCCATTCAACGCTTTGTCTGCCGATGACTGGATTGATCAGAAGCCTGGAACTGGTTGATGAAGAGATTGTCTTTGAAGTGATCCGACGAGACATAGTCATACGCTTTAATTCCCTAACTTTTGCCTGAATCGCCCTTTCGGGTTTTCGATCCACCGGGAAACCCCTTTTTGCCCAAGCCGCCCTTTCGGGTTTTCAACTTGCCGGGTGTACAGATTTTTTTTATTTTTATCCCTAACTTTTTCCTGAACCGCCCTCTCGGGTTTTCGGTTCACCGGGATGCCCATTTTTTCCCAAGCCGCCCTTTCGGGTTTTCGACTTGTCGGGTTATCGTCGCCGTCCATGGTGGTTAGAATCATCGCACCACCAGAAAATATGCTCTTGATCACAAATGGTCCTTCATATGTAGGAGTCCATTTGCCCCTGGGATCACTTTGCGGCAAGATAATCCGCTTGATTACGAGATCTCCGAATTGATACACTTGACGTCTGACTTTCTTATTGAAGGCCTTGATCATCCGTTTTTGATACGTCTGACCATGGCAGATAGCAGCGAGTCGCTTCTCGTCAATTAGATTGAGTTGATCAAGTCGGGTCTGAATCCAATCATCTTCATTTAAACCTGTATCCTTCATAATCGTTAGAGAAGGAATCTGAACCTCCATAGGCAGGACAACTTCCATGCCATATACCAACGAAAATGGGGTTGCCCCGGTTGAAGTACGTGCCGTCGTACGGTATCCATGTAGGGCAAACGATAACATCTCATGCCAGTCTTTGTAAGTGACTGTCATTTTCTGAATGATCTTCTTAATGTTTTTGTTCGCAGCTTCAACAACACCGTTCATCTTCTGCCGATAGGGAGATGAATTGTGATGATAAATCTTGAACTGTTCGCACAATGCGGTGATCATCGTGTTATTCAGATTTGTATCGTTGTCTGTGATGATCCTGTCTGGAACACCGTACCGACATATGAGATTTTGCTTGATGAAGCGGGCAACCACATTTTTAGTAACAAAGGCGAAGGAAGCGGCTTCGACCCACTTGGTGAAATAGTCAATGGCGACCAGGATGAAGCGATGTCCGTTGGAAGCCGTGGGCTTGATCTCTCCAATCATGTCAATGCCCCACATTGCAAATGGCCAAGGAGCAGTCAGAACATTGAGAGGGACCGAAGGGATATGAACTTTGTCAGCGTAGACTTGACATTTGTGGCAAGTACGAGAATGTTGATGGCAGTCAGCTTCCATGGTAGACCAGTAATAGCCTGCCCTTAGGATCTTCTTAGCCATTGTATGCCCGCTCAAGTGAGTGCCAAATGTGCCGCTGTGTATCTCGGTCATGATCAACTCTGCTTCAGCTTTGTCTACGCATCAGAGTAATACACAATCATGGCTTCGTTTGTAAAGGATGTCGTTGCTCAGGAAGAATTTGGCAGCAAATTTCCTTAAGAACTTCTTGTCATTTGCGGAAGCTCCTTCGGGATAATCTCTAGTCTCGAGATACCTTTTGATTTCATGGAACCAAGGTTGTTCCACTACTTCTTCGGTATTAATCTCGTGACAATGCACAGGTTCATCCATTCTCTCGATGGTGATTTGGGGAGCCTCGTTATCCCAGTTGAGTTTAAACATGGAAGACATTGTAGCTAGAGCATCTGCTAGCTGATTCTCTTCTCGCGGGAAATGCTCGAAGGTAATTTGCTCGAAATGAGGCAACAATGTCAAGACATGTTCTTTGTATGGGATAAGATTGGGATGCTTGGTATCCCACTCTCCTTTGATTTGACTGATAACCAAAGCCGAGTCCCCAAATACGATCAAAGATTTGATCCCCAAGTCTATAGCAGCCTTGAGACTAAAGATGCAAGCTTCATGTTCAGCCATGTTGTTTGTGCAACTGAAGCAAAGTCGGGCCGTGAAAGGTGTGTGACAGCCTTCCAGAGAAATGAGTATCGCGCCGATACTGTTTCCTAGTGCGTTTGAAGCACCATCAAAGTACAGGGTCCACCGGGATCCCTTTTCGGGTCTGTCATACGGTCCGTTACCTTCAATGTTATCCAAATTCATGATGTCCTCGTCTGGGAAGTCAAATCTCCTGGGTTGATAATGTTCGATAGATTGATGAGCCAGATGGTCAGCTAGTACACTCCCTTTTATAGCTTTTTGGGTGGTGTACTGGATGTCATACTCAGTTAGGATCATTTGCCACCTGGCTATTCTTCCAGATAAAGAGGGCTTTTCGAAGATATACTTGATAGGATCCATTTTGGAAATCAACAAGGTAGTATGAGTCAACATATACTGTCTTAGTCGGCGAGCAGCCCATACCAAAGCGCATCAAGTTTTCTCGAGCAGTGAGTAGCGAGTCTCACAGTCGGTAAACTTTTTGCTAAGGTAATAAATAGCATGCTCTTTTCGACCAGACTCGTCATGCTGGCCCAAAACACACCCCATTGAGTTATCCAAGACGGTCAGATACATGATCAATGGTCTTCCTTCGACGGGTGGCATCAGAATAGGAGGTTCTAGCAAATACTCCTTGATCTTATCAAAAGCAGCTTGGCAATCGTCGTTCCATTCGACTACCTGATCTTTCTTCAAGAGTTTGAAAATTGGCTCACAGGTAGAAGTCAGATGAGAGATGAATCTGGAAATATAGTTCAAGCGCCCCAAGAACCCTCTAACCTCCTTTTCAGTATGGGGAGCAGGCATCTCTTGTATTGCTTTCACTTTTGTTGGATCGACTTCAATGCCTTTGTTGCTTACAATGAATCCTAGAAGTTTACCAGACCTAACTCCAAAAGTGCACTTACTTGGATTCAACCTGAGTTTGTATTCTTTCAATCTGGCAAACAGATTTTCTAGATGTTCAAGGTGCTCCTCCTCTGTTTGTGACCGAGCTATCATATCGTCTACGTAAACTTCAATCTCATGATGTATCATATCATGAAACAAAGCCACCGTGGCGCGTTGATAAGTTGCCCCTGCGTTCTTCAGCCCGAACGACATCACCTTGTAACAGAAAGTGCCCCATTGTGTGACAAAAGTTATTTTCTCCATATCCTCGGGGGCCATTTTAATTTGATTGTAGCCCGAGAATCCATCCATGAAGGAAAACACTTTGTGTTGAGCTGTATTATCGATCAAAATGTCAATGTGTGGAAGTGGAAAATCATCTTTGGGACTGGCCCTATTCAAATCCCGGTAGTCCACACATATCCTGACTTTGCCATCTTTCTTAGGTACTAGCACGATGTTAGCGACCCATTGAGGATAGGACGTAACAGCCAGAAAGCCAGCGTCGAATTGCTTCATCACTTCTGCTTTGATCTTTTCAGACATGTCAGGCCTCATTCGGCGGACTTTTTGCTTGATCGGTGGACAATCCTCTCTTGTGGGGAGACGGTGAACCACGATGTCTGTGTCTAAACCCGGCATGTCTTCATAAGACCAAGCGAAGATTTCAACATACTCATTCAACAACTGTATCAGGCGTTCCTTGACACTTGGTTCTAGATTGGCACCCACTTGCACCTCCTTCCGGTCTTCCTCAGTCCCTAAGTTGATAGTTTCCAATGACTCTTCGTGCGGTAGAATGGCCCTTTCCTCTTGCTGTAGAAGTCTGGCTAGTTCCCCTGGTACTTCACAACCTTCGTCATCTTCATACTTGGCTTGATTGACCAGATCTTCAGAGTTATTGAAGGATATAGCAGAATCGTCACCCATGGAATCCGGAGTGGATGGGTACCTGCATTTGTGAGTGTGGGTGTGTGTAAGGGATAGCCATCCTTAAACAAAAATGCAAAAGGAAAGAAAATGAACACATCAGTTTATCAAATGAAAAACGTCCAATGAATCATTAAACATGGCATATGGATATGAAAGTAATCAAAACCCTTACAAATGGACCTACATGCCCCGGGCAAGGCATAAGGTGAAAAGATAGTGTACGGATTGTTCGAAAACAAATATTACAGACCAAATAGGAAATGTTTGACAGATAAATTACTGATGAATAAAAGTGATGGGGACAAAGTCTTTTGCCTCCCAGTTGCACAATCCTCCTTTGACATTTGGGTAAATCCACTCTTCGATGGTTCTCTCTTTGTCTTCATCCTCCAAAGCGTTGATTCCGTAGGGAGAAATTTTGACTGGCGCCCTTTCAATCATCGAACGGTGCATAGCTTTCTGGCCCGCGGTAGTGAACCCTAATCCAAATTTGTCTGTTTTATGCGGAATATCAGGCAACTTCCCCCATGCTGAATTCTTCCCCTCCTTTATTGCGGCCTTTGCGTCCTCCAGAGATGCCATCCTGGCCATCTGCCCCGGTACTTCAGCTGCCAACTTTGCTACTGCTATTTCAGGAAGGACTTCTTCGAAATGCTGGAAAGGCGTCTCAATGAACTCCCCCTCTACCTCCACATACCGGAAGGAGTTCAAATGGCTGATCATGTACTCCTCTTCTCCATGGACGGTTATAATCTTTCCCTTGACAGGATACTTCAACATCTGATGTAAGGAGGAGGTGACTGCCCCAGCATGGTGTATCCAAGGCCTACCCAACAAGCAAGAGTATGACGGACGGATGTCCATCACATAGAAAGTAGATTTAAACACCTCAGTGCCTATCTTGATGGGAATATCAACCTCCCCATGGACCATTCTCTTCGAACCATCGAAAGCTCTGACAACAATATCACTCGGCTTCAACTCTAACCCTTCACAATCTAGTCGTTCCAAGGCCTTCTTAGGCAGTACATTCAGCGACGAACCAGTGTCGACCAAGACATGTGCGAGAGTAGTTCCTCGGCACTCGACTGAAATGTGCAAAGCATCATTGTGGTTTCTACCTTTAGGAGTTAGGTCGGCATCAGAGAAACCTAATCCATTGTCTGCAGTAAGGCTGGCCACGCAATTTTGAAATTGATCTGCAGAGGTTTCCTGGGGCACATGGGCTGCCTTCAGGAATTTTATCAGAGCTTTAGCGTGCGCTTCCGAGCAAAGTAGCAGTGCCAGCATGGAGATCTTTGAGGGGGTTTGCCCCAGTTGTTCTACCACATCGTAATCACTCCTTTTGATTATCTTCAAGATCTCGTCCATTTCTTTCTTGGAGGTCTCCGGGATGACCAAGGGTTGAGCCCTCGTCCTGACGAGCTCATCTTGGATTCCCTTACCTTTATCAGCAGCGGTAGGAGGGACAGTACTAGGAACAACAACATCTTCAATCAAAGGGGTTCTAGCGGAGAGTTTTATTGGTGCATGGATGACCTTGTCGGCAGATGAGGGTCCAAAGATTGCTCTTGGAGGGGCAATCTCTGGAGAAAATATTCTCCCGCTCCGGGTGATTTTGCTCGTGCCTGCAATGTTTCCGATGCTGGCTTCTTCATCATCCGAACTTTCTTCAGTTATTTCGATTTGTTTAATACCATGGTAGTAGACGTCACCGCCATAGTTCCATGGTATTGACTTCTCAGAAACATAGGGGACAGGCCCTGACATTGTTATCTTCAAAGGAACAGACTTCGTAGCTGGTGTAATCTTAACAGGCTTTCTGACGGCCTTGGAAAGATTGGCGTGAATGGTTATGATTGAGACATCTTCAGTATGGGTTGGAACAGCAGAAACTTTTTCAAACAAAATTTGTCGACTGTCCATTAGGCTTTGGATGCCTTTCTTCAGTAACGAACAATCAAACGGCAGAGAGTAACAACAATAGCAGTCTTCTTTACATCCCGGGAAGATCCCGGCCCTTAACAGATTCAACTTGATGGTTAGCAACGGAGTTATCAGATCATTGACATCGGCAACATACAAATCTTCTTCAATGGCATTGACATTTTGGCCGTGCTTCGGCATGGGAGCAGATATCACATTAGGCTTCTCCGGAGCGTCGAACTCCACCTCCTTCGCCTCTATCAGGTCTTGGATTTTATGCTTGAGTGCCCAACAATCATTGGTGTCATGCCCGACACTATCAGAATGGTAGGCGCATTTAGCATTAGGATGATAATGCGGAGAGGACGTATTCACATTTTTTGGTGCCTCCTTGATAGTGGCGAGGTTCAACTTCAACAGATGGGGAAGCACTTGCGCTGGCGTCATATTAATACGGGTGAACTGCCGTTGTGGCTGTTCCACTCGTTGTTGATTTGGTCTGGACTGGTTATAGCGAGGCTGCTCACTTGAAGGGTTTTGAATCATTACGGCCCCCACGGTCGGCCGGCGCTCAGTCTTCCCTGCTCTTCTTTGGGAGTATACAACAACCGTTTCCTTCTTGAAAGGCTTCTTCTCAACACTTGCAGCAACACCCTTCTGAATCTTTCCTGACTTGATGCCAGCCTCTATTCTTTCGCCTGTTAAGATCAAATCGGTAAACCCCGCGGAAGATTTACCAATCAGATGATTGAAAAATGGCCCAGATAGGGTCCCTAGAAACATATCAACAAGTTCACGGTCGGTTAAAGGAGGCTGCACCCTGCCAGCCAAATCCCTCCATTTTTGTGCATATTCTTTGAATCCTTCGCCTGTTCCCAATGACATACCCTGGAGTTGGGTACGCGTAGGAGCAAGGTCAGAATTATACTGATATTGTTTGTAAAAGGCGGTGGCCAAATCTTCCCAGTTTCGGACGCTGGTTCCCTCTAGCTGATAAAACCACTCCAGTTGAGCCCCAGAAAGGCTGTCTTGAAAGAAATGGATCCAAAGGTTTTTATCTGCCGTATAGGGTTGGATCTTTCTTACGTAGGACCTGAGATGCATTTTTGGACAGGACAGCCCATCATACCTCACAAAAACTGGCACTTTGAACTTTGGGGGAATCACAATCCCGGCAACCAAACCCAAGTCTTCAAAATCCAAACCCGGTACTCTCTGTAGCTCCATGGCGGCCAACCTGTCTTCTAAACCTTTGTATTTATCATCAGCCGGAGGGTACTGTTGATCAGAGTAGTCTTCATCCTCCTCGACCTCCTCTTCTTCCACATCGGACTCGGAAGGTACCGCAGCCCCACCTCCTTTACTGGTTCCTTCATCAGAAGTAGGAGGAAATTCAAGCACTCTCCTTCAAATCTTCTCCCTAAAGTAGCCACCCCGAGTCTCTTTTTCTTCTTTTTCACTGGGTCTTTATTCCCCAGCAAGGTCTTTAGATCCTCCTGACCCTTAGCCAAGGTCATCAGGAGTTGCTGGAACTGTGCATTTTAAGTTTGCAGGTCTTTGACTGTTTGCTCGAGATCCATCCTACTGAAATAAACAACAGACAGATAAGGAAACCTGGCGTGAGACCTGCTTATGAACATGATGAATGGTATGCTTATGTATGCAATGCATTCAAGGATTTAGAACATTCAAAATTGTTGCAGACAAAGAAGAACGCACGTCATATTAATAAGAAGAAATTTGTTAGTACATAAATGCCCCATGGGCCAAATATTACAAAAACAACTTCTCAAGGTAAAAAGACATTGCACATCCTCTTTGGTGCGATGTAGGTGTTGAGGGCCTCTTGCTCATGGAGTCGGCGGGTAAGCTCTAGAACCTTCTTCTCACTGGCGTAGAAGCTGGCTTCAAAAGTGTTCCGTTCCTCCTTGAGCTGAATCCAACTTTTCTGCATTTCCTCCCACGATGTAGGCATGTCAGGATGTAGGATGGTGTAGGGAACCTCTCCTTCCTTGACGGGCTCTTTAATCACAGGGAGAACATGAGGATAAGGCATCATTAGACTTTGGGCTCGGGCTTGTACCCACTTGAGATAAGGCTCAAGAGGGATGGAGTTCTTGTGTCCCAGGTTCTTGCTATCAACCTTGTTGGGCCTCCCCCAAGCTCTGATGAATCTTTGGCGAAGTCCTTGCGCATCGTTGTCGAAGTCAAAAACTAGGTCAGGAATCAACATGTCATGAGGGCCATCCCTCCGTGCATATCCAAATTGCCTCAAAGCTAGGCAAGGGTTGTAGGTGATACCTCCTCTGATTCCAAGTAAAGGAACATTAGGAAACTCTCCACAACGATCGACGATGATGACATTTTCTCTGGACCGAGAACACCAATGTACATCAGAGTGAGTAAGAGTCATCAACCGTTGGGACCACCTTGAGCCTTGGTCATTCTTCAAGACAAATTGTGGAAGGTGCGAAATAAACCACCTTGCAAGGAGAGGAGTACAGCACATGAGAACACCCCTCTTTCTCATTGTTCGTGTGTAAAATGAGTGAAGGATGTCCCCAAGCAATGTTGGTATTGGATTTCTGGACAAGAAGATTTTGATGGCGTTGACATCTACCAACTGGTCAGAATTTGGGAACAAGACCAACCCATAGATAAGGAGTGCCACAATTTCTTCAAAGGCTTGTAGGTCCAATGAATTCCAACATTCTTGTGCATTCTCAAACAAGAATTTTGCTAAGAATCCTTTGACGCCGCTTCTGGTTTCCCAATGCCCCTTGATGTCGGATGGTTGTAGATGTAATGCTCGAGCAACATCTTCCGGCTTTGGTTCCTTTTCCGTACCGTTGAAGGGTAGTTGATTAAGGATAGGGATTCTTAGGAGTTGAGAAAACTCCTTCAAAGTGGGCACCAACTGGTAATCGGCGAAAGTGAAACAGTGGTGAAGAGGGTCAAAGAACTGGAATAGCACTTTCATCATGTCTTCTTCAATGTTGGTGTTGACTAAGCTGAGCAGTCTACCATATCTTTCACTGAAGGATGAGCTTTCTAGAATTCTTGAGGTGAGCTCCTTGAGTTGAGGAGTGATTCTCACAAGGTTGACTTGGATGGTTTTTCTGCGAGGAATTTCCATGACCTACAAAACAAGAACAAAGATGAAGGTCCAAACCCTTGAAATGGTTAGTGAATGCATATGATGCTTTATGATGTTTATGATGTATTCACAAAACATATGTACAAGCAATTCACACCAAACCCTAGTTTCAGGCTTGCATGGGGTTTCATAGGTAAGTACCCTCTTGAGTGTAGTTGGCTTAAAAACCTGTCCTATAAATAGTAACCGGGTTCTAAGGAGCTCAATATCATTGGATTGTTTTCATTGTTCATTGTTTTGGTTTAGCCACATAACTAGCGACCAAAATATTCCAAGAAAATAACCCTCAATGAGTGTAGTATCGAGTATCTACCAACTTCGGACTGCACCAAAGCCGGTCATCTCACTACCCCTAATAAAAGGCCAAGATGGTTAAGTAAGGTTCTAGGTCATTAGTGCTTAGTGACATCACTCAGCGGCCCCGTACTTTTTTTTATTGAACTCAAGGGTTACCGGTACTCACAAATATGTCGCACTAATATAGCTATTGCTTCGACCGTGTCGGTATACCCCGCATAGTTTCCACAACGTATTGCTATCTATGAATGTTTCCCAAAATCCGGGTGGAGGATTACAAACCCAAACAAGAGAGCCAAGATATAAAGCAATCAAGACAAACAATTAATCATGCAAGAGGGTGATCTAAGCCCTAAGGTTACTCCACTTTTAAAATTTTCCCCAGCAGAGTCGCCAGTTCTGTGATACGGTGGGAGAACTGACTATGGTTTTGCGTTTGTTTTCGCAAGTGTTTCGGTTGAGCAAGAGTCGCCACCGACTTTTTATTTTATCCTAAGGAAAGGTTTAAAAAGCACATCAAAAACCTTTGAGATATTTTCTTGGGTTCGGGGAGTAGATTATAGAAAGGGAAGGTATTAGCACCCTTTCTATCCATGGTTATCCATGGGCTCTTAGGTACTTGCTTAGATCAACTTGCCTTGGTTTTCAGTTGTTTGAAATGGTGCTTTGTGTGTGGTTTTGAAAATGTTTTGAAAAAGATGCCTTGTCTAGGCTACCCTTGTAACAATTCTTTACTCGAATGTTTTACAAAAGATGTTTGTCTTTTTGAAAAGATGTTTCAAGATCTTCCTTCTCTGTTCACGATCAACTAAGTTATAACATTTACTTCCAAAAACATGAAAGTATTTGATAATAGGTTTTCTTCCCTTCCATATTTCTACATGGTGGCAGAGGTGCCTTTTCTTAGAGTGACTCTGTTATGGATATAGCCCACAGTATTCATAGCTTCAGCCCAAAAGTGGTAGGGCAACTTCTTAGCATGAACATAGCTCTGGTAGATTCCTGAAGAGTTATGTTTTTGTGTTCCACAATCCCATTTTGTTGAGGAGTAATGGGAGAGGAAAATTCATGACTGATTCCTTCAGAAGAACAAAAATTAGCAAATTTATTATTCTTAAATTCCTTTCCATGATCACTTCTGATTCAGATGACATGACTATCCTTTTCTCTTTGAAGTTTTTGACAGAGATCTTTAAAGACTTCTAAAGTTTCTGATTTTTCTCTGATAAAACTTATCCATGTGTACCTAGAGAATTCATCTACCACAACATAGTCATACTTCTTTCCACCAAGACTTTCAACCTGCATAGGTCCTATCAAGTCCATGTGAAGAAGTTCCAAAACTTTTTGATGTGGTGAGATGTTGGATCTTCTGATATGACATCTTAGTTTTCTTTCCAATCTGGAATTCACCATATACTCTCCCTTCTTCTATCTTGAGCTTAGGAATCCCTCTCACGGCTTCTAAAGATATGATTCTTTTCATTCCTTTCAGATGCAAGTGTCCCAGTTTTTTATGCCACAATTTAACTTTTTTTTCTTTGGCTAAAGCACATGTCGAGGAGAAGTTCAACTCTTGGGGAACCCATAAATAAAAGTTGTCTTTAGATCTGATTCCTTTCATAATAACTTCATTCTTCTCATTGCACACGAGACATTATGTATTGGTGAAGTTTAATTTGAACCCTTGATCACATAGTTGACTTATACTTATTAGGTTATCTGTTAACCCTTTCACAAGTAACACATTATCAAGTTTTGGGACTCCTGAACATTCCAGCTTTCCAATTCCTTGGATTTCACCTTTGGCTCCATCACCAAAAGTCACATAACTGGTGGAGTGAGATTTGATATCTACCAACAAATTCTTAAAACCTGTAATGTGTCTAGAACAACCATTGTCAAAGTACCTGACATCTTTGGTTGAGACTCTGAGAGAGGTATGAGCTCTTAGGCTAGCAAAAATAGTCTTGCAAACCCACTGTTTCTTCTTTTTGCTATTTTGAGAGATCTGATCAGTCCTGGGAAGAGGAGCAGTTTTAGCGTACCCATACAACTTAAAACATAAAGGTCTTATGTGACCAAACCTTCCACAGTGGTGACACCTCCAGGGATGGAATTTCTCTCTGGTGTGATTAAATTTTTTCTTGCCATGATGTTTGCTATGATGTCTTTTCTTGCCATGATGTTTATCATGATGTTGAGACATTTGATTTGACATCTTTGGTTTAGACTTGGAATGAGAGAAATATGATGAAAGTTCTTCTAAATAAGGTTCCTTTTTCTCATTAAACCCTAGACCACTCTTGTCTCCTATCACCCTTTACACTTGAAGAATTTCATCTAATGTGTCAGACCCATTATTCAACATCTTGAGTGATTTGACCATTCTGTCAAGATTCAAATTCAGAGAAGTCACTTCACTTTCCAGACTAGAGATAGTTTTCAGATGCTCTTTCCTTTCTTCCTTCAGCTAATTTATGAGATATTTCTATTTCTCCCCTTCTTGGAAAACTTCTGCATTTTTGAGACACAGTTCTCTGTACGAGGCAGCTAACTCATCAAAGGTTAATTCATCATCACTAGAATCTTTATCACACACATATTTGCATGTTAATGATTTAACATAATTGACAGATTCCTCTTCAATATCACTCTCAGAGTCCTCTTCAGACAATGTAAAAGATAGATTCTTCTTCTGTTTCTTAAGATATGTAGGACATTCAGCCCAAATGTGACCAAAATCTTCACATCCATGACATTGTATTCCCTTCCCTTGAGTGGATTTTTCTTCAGCACTTTTTCTTCCAAACTCAGTTGACTTATGGATGTCAGATGAGATGTTCTTGACATTTGATCTCGGGTTCCTATCCATATTCTTTATTACTTTGTTAAATTGTCTTCCAAGCATAACTAAGGCATTTGATATTCCTTCATCTGTATCTAGATCATAATCCTCCTCTTCATCTTCAGTATTGGTTACAAAATCTATGCCTTTGTTATTCCTTTCAGATCTTTAATTGATGCTTAATTCAAATGTCTGAAGAGATCCAACAAGTTCATCCACTATCATCTTGTCAATGTTTTGTGCTTCTTCTATGGCAGTCACTTTCATATCAAATCTCTTGGGGAGAGACCTAAGCATCTTTCTCACCTGTGATACGGTGGGAGAACTGACTATGGTTTTGCGTTTGTTTTCGCAAGTGTTTCGGTTGAGCAAGAGTCGCCACCGACTTTTTATTTTATCCTAAGGAAAGGTTTAAAAAGCACAGCAAAAACCTTTGAGATATTTTCTTGGGTTCGGGGAGTAGATTATAGAAAGGGAAGGTATTAGCACCCTTTCTATCCATTGTTATCCATGGGCTCTTAGGTACTTGCTTAGATCAACTTGCCTTGGTTTTCAATTGTTTGAAATGGTGCTTTGTGTGTGGTTTTGAAAATGTTTTGAAAAAGATGCCTTGTCTAGGCTACCCTTGTAACAATTCTTTACTCGAATGTTTTACAAAAGGTGTTTGTCTTTTTGAAAAGATGTTTCAAGGTTTTTTTGAAAGTTTGTTTTGAAAGTGTTTGTGAAGTATGGTTTGAAAAATAGGCAAGTGTTTTTGTTTTGCAAGTTGACAAGTACTTAAGAGCTATCTACCCTAAAGTTCTCAAAGATTTTTGCTATGTTTTAACCCCTTTAACAATTTTGTTCCACCATTGCATTTGGTGGACAATCTTGTGTTAGGATATGAAAGGGACGGGCGCGGGTCATCGTTTAGACCATAATTGCAATGGAGCCAAGTATCTTTGGGCAATTTTCCTTTAAGGGACTTGATCATTTTTAGGCAACTTTCGAAAGCGTCATCGAGGGACTATGATCATTTGATTGTTTGTTTTGTTTTTGCCCAAAGAGACCTAACATGGAATATGGCCCATTTATTGAAGGCAACAAGTGGAATACCCTAGGGGTGCAAGTGTGATTAGTGTTGTCCATTTTCACGCTTGATTATCTTGAAATTAGGTCAAACTATTTTGTTGTTTTTATTTACATACAAACCCTAATTCTAACATGGTATATTTAGAAAGCAATAAAGTGCGAAAATTAAAGTTCCTAAGCTATTACAACACAATATGGGAAGGGGGGTACAAATGTTCAAATGTGGGGTATTTGACAAGGAATTTAAACCTAGCTATTACATCAATTTGGAACTATTTACAAGATAATTGATTGCACAAATTAAATGGAAATAAAATAAATATGAAAGATGCAAAAAGGGTTTTTATGTGTATGAAAAAAAGGTTTTTTATATGTCAAATAAACAAAATAAAAAAGGTATTAATTTTTGGATTTTTTATGTTTAGGGCAAAACCCTAATTCTATTAAGTAAAATGTATTAATTATTAATACATACAATATTTATCAATTATATATAAAATAAAATAAAAATGAAGTATATTTGTCAAAAAGGTATTTTTACTATCAAATATTAGTAAAAATAAAAATGTATATATTTTTGTATTTTTGCCCTAAATATTCTAATAAATATATATGTATTTGTATTATTTTCTAAATATGTATTATATATACAAAATAATAATATTTAATATTTTGTAAAAAAAGTATTTTTGATATAAAATGTTTTCAAGGGAGAAATAAAATAAAAATCAGAAATAAAATAAGTTTGCATTATTTTTGGTATTTTTAAATAAAAGTGTTTATTTATTTATCTATGTACAAAAAAAAAACTATTCTAAACAAATAAATGCCTATAAATTCAAAAATGGTGTGAAAAATATTTTTTATATTTTTAATATTATTAGCAAAAATAAATAAGTCAGAATAAAAAAGGAAAAGTCAAAAAATCATAAAAATAAACCAAATGGGCCTAGGGGGTGTGAAAGCAAAAAAGGGGTGTGAAAAGAAATAGCAAAACAGGCCCAGCCCAAAGGCTGTTGTCTTCAACCTTCAGCCATTCAAAATAGAAAACGCGCATTTTCCATGCTTCCATCAAACTCCTGATTCCTTGATTTTCAGCCAAAACTCATAACATAAACAATGTAGAGCATTAAATCACGAATTCATACATATAAAAAACATGATTTAACTCTCAGAAATGAGAGAGAATTTCATCATTCCCAAATCTTAACCTAATTTTTTATCAATGTTCAGACATCAAATTCTCATGGCACACGTAACATAAATGAAAACTAACTACATGAGCATGTTCAGGGCTATGAATGTGACATATTTTCTTCACAAACCTAAAGCTAACAATGCCTGGATAGAGAGATACATGTTCATGAACTTACCTGTTCAGTTGAAGTTGTATCTGGTGATGGAGGTGTCTTCAATGCAAGGTGATGATTGGTACAACTTCCTTGATGTCCAGGGATGCTATTCCAAGCTTTACTTTGTCTTGAAACCTTTTGAATCGTGCTATGGAACTTCAGCTGCAAAACAAGAAAATGAAAATGGTGATCTTGCCTGGGAGTGTTACAGGTCGTGTTTGAGGTTTTGATTAGCTTCAAGGGATGTTATGGGATGTGTTTGACAAGTTTTTAGCAAGAATGCATGGAAGGTTTGAGCTATGGAACTCAAACTGCAGGGATGCCCTGTTTTGAGCAGTTCAATGGTGATTCTGTGAATGAGAGTGTTTGGGACTTGGTTGGCTCGTGTTCTAGCTCAGTTAGGGTGTTTAGAAAGTGTACAAAGTTTTTTCTTAAGCTTCTTTGTGCTGAGATGAAAGTTCTGTCATGTTATGCTAGCTTTCTTCAACTTTAAGCAACAAATTCCAAGTTGGTTTTTAGACAGGTAGAGGCCCCCCTAATGTGCTGCAAACCTTGGCATTGATCAGTGTAAATAGTTCCTAAACTTGTGCCAAGGGGATTTTAACTGTACTTCTTGGATTTGCATATTGACATAAAGTTCACTTTTGCAAAAGTGGATATAATGCTTTTTCTAATTTGGGATTAAACCTCTATGCAATGCTTGAACACATAAAATATGGTCTTGGCACAATGAGTTTGCATTAAATTTATGAGTGTAAAAGAGATTTAGGGCCTGTAATCAAGGAATGCATGCTGATTTGAAAATTGCCTAAGTGTATGAACATGGAAATTGGCCATAACAAAAGTGAGTTTTTCCCATATTGCAAAATTCGATTCTCTCAAACCATGAGGTTGTTTGATGAGTTCTTGGACATTTTGGAAAGCTTGGAATGTGTACTACAATCCATCTTTGAAATGCAAATTGAAATTACAAGTGAAATTATGTGAAAAATGGTCTTGAAGTTAGGTAAAAACCTTGCCTAAAATAGGTCAAATTTTCTCTAAGTTAAGAATGGTTTGGTACCCTTGTTCCAAAAATTGTAACTTGAGCTACAAGCTTCCTTTGGGAAAACTTTGTGAATCAAAGTTGTAGATTATGCAATAGACTACAACTTTCATGTTTTGACTTTTGCTTGAATCCAAATGAATCTTGGTGAGAAAGTGGGACAAAGTTAGGAAAAAATTAGGGTTTTTCATAACTTTGAAAAATTCTAAGTTAGGAAAAAATTAGGGTTTTTCATAACTTAGAAAAATTCTAAGTTATGAAAAATCTTCATTTCAAACCCTAATTTGCAATTCTTGATTTCTTGATGAACAAGTTTCATGATTTGGCATGTTTTGATGAAAAATGAATCTTGACTCTTGATTTTGACCAAAAAGTCAAAGTTTGACTTTTCAGTATACAGTCAAAATTGATCAATTGACTGGGAAATTCAACTGTCAATCTTGTGCATTTGGGATCTTTTGAACTTGTTGAGCATGTCAAGACAATTCCATGGGGTCCTTGAGTCCATATGTGAGCTTGGTTTGCCATTGGCTAGGTCAAACAGTCAAAAATTGCCTTTGTGCAATCAAAACCCTAAAAATGACCATTTTGCCCTTTTGGTGATCTGATCAAATTTCTTGTGGAATTGTGATCCAAACTTGATCAAATGGTCCATGTGAGTTCATAATGTTGATGTGGGTCAATTTTCATGAGGTTTGACTGTCAATTGACCACAGTTGACTTTTTCCCCAATACAGCTGATTTCTAGGTCAACTGTCCAATTGACTGGGCAAAACTTAGAATCAAGACTTGAAACTTGGTATGGATAAATTTGGGAGTCCAATATGAAGCATGAAAGTCATCTTAGGCATTTTTGGTCAAAACATCTTTGTGCAAACACAAACCCTAATTTGGGTCAACAGTGCAAGGAGAAGTCTTGAGCAGATGAAACCCTAACTGGATCTTGAGCTCCAAGGGCTTTGTGATGAGAAATCATTGAGAAATGAGAGGACAAATTTTGGGGTACAACATCACCAATTTGTCTTCGGGTATTTTTTCTCCTAAAGCACTGGATGCATTAGTAATCTCAAGAATGTTCATATGGAAGTCATTAATACTTTCATCATCCTTCATTCTCAGATTTTCAAATCTGGTGGTGAGCAACTGAAGTCTTGACATCTTAACTTTGGATGTGCCTTCATGGGTAGATTGAAGAATCCCCCACGCATCCTTAGCTACTTCACACGTGTTTACTAATCTAAAAATGTTCTTGTCAATTCCATTGAATATAACATTCAAGGCTTTAGAATTTCCAAGTGCAATTTCATCCTCTTTTTTAGACCAATATTCTTCTGGCTTTAACTCAGAAATAGGTTCTCCATCTTCTCCCAATTTGACAGGGTATTTCCATCCTTTTAAGACAACTTTCCAAGCCCTACTTCCCAGAGATTTTAGAAAGGCCACCATACGTGGAAGTCATCTACCACAACATAGTCATACTTCTTTCCACCAAGACTTTCAACCTGCATAGGTCCTATCAAGTCCATGTGAAGAAGTTCCAAAACTTTTTGATGTGGTGAGATGTTGGATCTTATGATATGACATCTTAGTTTGCTTTCCAATCTGGCATTCACCATATACTCTTCCTTCTTCTATCTTGAGCTTAGGAATCCCTCTCACGGCTTCTAAAGATATGATTCTTTTCATTCCTTTCAGATGCAAGTGTCCTAGTTTTTTATGCCACAATTTAACTTTTTTTTCTTTGGCTAAAGCACATGTCGAGGAGAAGTTCAACTCTTGGGGAACCCATAAATAAAAGTTGTCTTTAGATCTGATTCCTTTCATAATAACTTAACTCTTCTCATTGCACACGAGACATTCTGTATTGGTGAAGTTTAATTTGAACCCTTGATCACACAGTTGACTTAAACTTATTAGGTTAGTTGTTAACCCTTTAACAAGTAACACATTATCAAGTTTTGGGACTCCTGAACATTCCAGCTTTCCAATTCCTTGGATTTCACCTTTGGCTCCATCACCAAAAGTCACATAACTGGTGGAGTGAGATTTGATATCTACCAACAAATTCTTAACACCTGTCATGTGTCTAGAACAACCATTGTCAAAGTACCGGACATCTTTGGTTGAGACTCTGAGACAGGTATGAGATCTTAGGCTAGCAACAATAGTCTTGCAAACCCACTGTTTCTTCTTTTTGCTATTTTGAGAGATCTGATCAGTCCTGGGAAGAGGAGAAGTTTTAGGGTACCCATACAACTTGAAACATAAAGGTCTTATATGACCAAACCTTCCACAGTGGTGACACCTCCAGGGATGGAATTTCTCTCTGGTGTGATTAAATTTTTTCTTTCCATGCTGTTTGCTATGATGTCTTTTCTTGCCATGATGTTTGTCATGATGTTGAGACATTTGATTTGACATCTTTGGTTTAGACTTGGAATGAGTGGAATCTGATGAAGGTTCTTCTGAATAAGGTGACTTTTTCTTATTAAACCCTAGACCACTCTTGTCTCCTATCACCCTTTACACTTGAAGAATTTCATCTAATGTGTCAGACCCATTATTCAACATCTTGAGTGATTTGACCATTCTGTCAAGATTCAAATTCAGAGAAGTAACTTCACTTTCCAGACTAGAGATAGTTTTTAGATGCTCTTTCCTTTCTTCCTTCAGCTGATTTATGAGATATTTCTATTTCGCCCCTTCTTGGAAAACTTCTGCATTTTTGAGACACAGTTCTCTGTACGAGGCAGCTAACTCATCAAAGGTTAATTCATCATCACTAGAATCTTCATCACACACATATTTGCCTGTTAATGATTTAACATACTCGACATATTCCTCTTCAAGATCACTCTCAGAGTCCTCTTCAGACAAAGTAAAAGATAGATTCTTCTTCTGTTTCTTAAGATATGTAGGATATTCAGCCCAAATGTGACCAAAATCTTCACATCCATGACATTGTATTCCCTTCCCTTGAGTGGATTTTTCTTCAGCACTTTTTCTTCCAAACTCAGTTGACTTATGGATGTCAGATGAGATGTTCTTGACATTTGATCTCAGGTTCCTATCCATCTTCTTTATTACTTTGTTAAATTGTCTTCCAAGCAGAACTAAGGCATTCGATATTCCTTCATCTGTATCTAGATCATAATCCTCCTCTTCATCTTCAGTATTGGTTACAAAATCTATGCCTTTGTTATTCCTTTCAGATCTTTAATTGATGCTTAATTCAAATGTCTGAAGAGATCCAACAAGTTCATCCACTCTCATCTTGTCAATGTTTTGTGCTTCTTCTATGGCAGTCACTTTCATATCAAATCTCTTGGGGAGAGACCTAAGCATCTTTCTCACCAATTTGTCTTCGGGTATTTTTTCTCCTAAAGCACTGGATGCATTAGTAATCTCAAGAATGTTCATATGGAAGTCATTAATACTTTCATCATCCTTCATTCTCAGATTTTCAAATCTGGTGGTGAGCAACTGAAGTCTTGACATCTTAACTTTGGATGTGCCTTCATGGGTAGATTGAAGAATCCCCCACGCATCCTTATCTACTTCACACGTGTTTACTAATCTAAAAATGTTCTTGTCAATTCCATTGAATATAGCATTCAAGGCTTTAGAATTTCCAAGTGCAATTTCATCCTCTTCTTTAGACCAATATTCTTCTGGCTTTAACTCAGAAATAGGTTCTCCATCTTCTCCCAATTTGACAGGGTGTTTCCATCCTTTTAAGACAACTTTCCAAGCCCTACTTCACAGAGATTTTAGAAAGGCCACCATACGTGGTTTCCAATAGTCATAATTACTTCCATCCAAAATGGGTGGTCTGTTCATAAATCCTCCTTCCTTGTCCATAGTACCAGAAAGTATCTTCCCTAGATCTCACCCAGATACAGAGTAGGATGCCTGCTCTGATACCAATTGAAATTCTGGTATCAGATATATGATGTCAAAGGAGATGTCACGACACAAATATCTGAGGACAATATAAAATGCAACAATATAAAAGCAGTAAAAACACAAGGGATTGTTAACTCAGTTCGATGTACAACAACACCTACTCTGGGGGCTACTAAGTCAGGGATAAGTCTACTAAATAATATCAATTCATAGACCCTCAGTAAATAACCAGTTTACGATCTAATCACTTAATAACTACCCGTGCTATACTTCTACCTAAGACACACCTAGGTATGAGGCCCTCCTAAAATCCCTTCAATCACTAACAGTGAAAAACAACAGAATTATTAAGTTTGAAAAACCTCAATCATTCAATACTTAAAAGCTTATGAATGATCCACAATTTACAAATCAACTAACAAATTACAAATCAAGTATTGAAACAATACTAGAGTGTATTACAATTAATAGATTCAGACTTTTAAAACACAAAGAATATATTTTTCCTCAATTGTTGCAGTTGTACGAATAAGGTTGCAAGTTCTTATAAAGGTGCAACAACTTCTTTATAGGCTTGGGCTAAAAAAAAATTGCAATATATTGAATCCCTTGAATATCTCCATGAGATAAGACCAAGATATAATCCATAAAGATAAGAAATATCAAAAAAATTTCCTCCATATTTTTTGCAAGTTATAAACCACAAAACCTGAATAAGGTGCGCTTAAAAACAGGAAACAGAAAATCTAAAAAACACGTTCAGATCAGAAGGAAGATGTTAAGACATCTTCTTTGACATCATTCAAAATCAGTTGAGGTGATTTACTTCAAATGTCAAGACATTAAGCAAAACATTACCAAAGCAGTGTTTTACCAAAATTGCCAACAAACACTTACAACAAGTTTACTCTTGATTCAATCACCCAACTTCATATGGCTAAAACCAACCATGCCTTGTCAAGAGCACCAAATAACTACTTATAGTAACATAATGTCACAACACGTGTTCTGACATCACAACCTCACCAAAGGCACATAATCTTCACTGGCTTGAAACACACGAAAGCTTCACAATGTCTGCACCATTGCACCAATAATCCATAGACAACTAAATAACTCCTCTGTTATGGATAACTAGTGCTTCTGATGAATAATAGTACTTAAACACCAGATGAAATCACATGAAGGATTTCACATCCTCATAGTGAAGAACTGTAACCTCGCATATCTGCTGAACACATTTACTCATAGTGAAAACAATCTTGAACCATATACTCTAGCTCCTTTAGAGTACATCCATGCCTTCTTTCTTCTTTAATTTAACAAGGACACGTCTGATAAATATCCTTATAAATCCATTCACAATGTCATGATTCTTAGGGGGACAAGATATTAGGCACACAAAAATATCTCAGTTTGCTTAAAAGCTTTACTGAGAACCATACAAACCTAAAAATTCTTAGGGTTACTTGTAGAAAAATAAAACACCTCAAAAAAAATTATCAGATCACACTATCTGACAACATTCGTTCGCCCTTACATCCAATAACAATAGCCGATACTACTGGAGTCTTGAAACTGATAGTAGTCATGCATTGCCAAAACATACTACTATAAACACGATTAGAATCCTCACATCCTAATTCGCCCATTTAGGAATTCTTATTTTGACATAATGATGGTCACCGTAATCCATATCCACAACCCAAGCATCTTCCAATTAAACCCTAAAAATTGATGTTCCAACATTATTTGGGACATCGACTTCACTCTATAGAACCCAATCACTCTGGTTCTTAATACATCATTCAAAAAGACTTATTATGAATTGAAGTACTTCAAGAAGCTCCCAACAGAACACGCCTTCTATGGCTACCACACGCTAGAGAACCATGGAGAGAAATAAACTCTCAAACCCTTTCTGAATCATAGTGTTTAGAATGCAGACTTGCACACACACGTCAGACAAATACTTAGCTCATGTCAAAGTATTTACAATCAGCCATATGCACATCTTCACCCGGTAACACACAATTGACTATCATAGAGAGAGAGATAAACTCTCAAACACTTTCTGAATCATAATATTCAGAACATAATTTTGCATGAACACATAAAACAAATACCCAGCTCTCGTCAGAGTATTTACCATTAGTCTCATGCACAAGCTCAACGGAGAAAGTAACCAGAAGATAAGACTAATTCCTTACACAAAGTAGAACATTTGATATGGCATTCTTCTTCTGCACGCCACTGGCACCAGTTGATTCATCTTCATGACACACAGTTGTGATAGCCATTTACACCGCATACTACTTCAAATTAGGTTAGTGGCTTGACCTTATACTCCACTCTTGACAAAACAATCTTCCCTAGTCGAGGAAGCAACCAACAAAAATGATTTTCCAACATAACTCTTGCAGGAACACCAAGGACACCACACTTGTACTCATTCACAGACCGGGTCAGGAAGCACCAGGAAATATATTCTCATATACTTTCTGCATCAACATATACGACAAATACACAGCTCCTGAAAGAGTATTTTCCATCAATCAGATGCATACTGTGACCGGTGGAAATAGAATTGACTGTTTTTTAGCTGGTTTTGCGAAATGTCGCGGTAAGCAAGGGTCGCCACCGTCTTTTATGTTCTCCAACATGGAAAGGACAAAAGCACATCAAAATTCCTTATTCGAGAATGTTTCTCGGTTCGGGAGGTAGATTTATAGAGAGGGAAGGTGTTAGCACCCTTTCTATCCGTGGTTATCCACGGGCTCTTAGGTACTTGCTCTTATGTTTTCAAAATTTGTTTGCTTTTCGAGTGTGTGGGTTTTGAAAAAGTTCGTTTGGAAAACTTCTAAGTAACTCTTGTATCAGTCCTCAAGAGTGTATGAAGTGTTTTGTTTGAAACTTTTTGAAAGTGTGAGGTGCGAAAAGTTGTTTTTGTTTGTTTTGAAAAGAGCAAGTACTTAAGAGAATCTACCTACTCTAAGGAATTAAGCTGTGTAAGAGTCCTTTAGATAATGCTATCCCACCATTGAGAGGTAGGTAGCACCGTCGTTGGAGGTGTTCGGGTCAATTCGATTATCGGGACAATGTGGTCACCGAAGCAATGGTAGGACATCTTAGAAGTAACCCTAAAGTCCTAGATCCTTTTATCCGAGGCAACCGTTTCGAGGCAACTGGATCTTTAGACAAAGGGCGGCCTCTAAGACACCCTATACTTGATGACCACGTTCGAGGCAACCAGTGAGGTGTACCCTAGGAGTGGCATATGCTTTGTGTGTTGTTTTTCAGTTAATGTTTTTGTACATGTTATTTTGTGAGCTACGGGTTAATTTTATTTACATACATTCTTTCATGCATTTAACAGTTAGGGGGTGCAGAAAGTAAATTGCGGAAATATAAATTCTACGCTATTACAAGGCGCGGGTCTATACATCGCCAAAAATATAAAGACCCGTTTTGATAAAGTGCGGGAAATTTAAATAAAGTGGTAAACCTAATTACTATTACATCCGGAGGCAGTTACAGAAATAATCAAAAATAAAGAATTAAAACTAAAATGTGCGCGAAAGAATGAATCGGGAATGTCTTAAGGGTGTTGACCCTCCTAAGAAAAGAAATTGAATTTTTTTTGTCTTTTTTGTGATTAAATGAAATTAATAACTAATAATTAAACTAATTAATTAATTTATTAAAAGAAAATATTTTTTGTGTATTTTTATGTTTTTAATGGAAATAAAACAAAAGGAATTAAAATTAAAAGAAGAAAAAATCTAGTTCTAAGTTTATTTTAGTTATTAAGAAAAAGATTAAAGTTGCCTATTTAATAATTAATTCAATTTATTAGTATTTAATTACGAAAAATAAAATAATAATAATAATAATAATAATAATGTTAGTTCTTTTTTTTTGGATTTTTTTTTATAAAAAGTGTTAATTATGTTAATTGTCAATAAAAAGGAATAAGAAATAAAAAAAAAAGAAAATGACAAAATAATAAAAAAAAAAAGAGCAAACCCAAGGGGGGGTATGGGCCAGAATAGGGGGTGTTTTGATTGGAATTTGAGGCCCAATGAAGCTTTCAGCCACGTTGACTTCTTGGATTGCCTGCAGCATGCTTTGACTGAGCACATGGTGTTCTTGCTTTCTGGGCCTTTGGATCTATGATCATGGCCACCTGGCGCTTGGATCTGTGAGGTTTATGGTGAGTCTTCTTTGGAATGCTGCACATGAAAGCGTTAGAAAAAACAATATGGAATTATGGGGGGATCTGGGAATCGAACCCAGGTCCCAGAGATGCCTAGCCACGTCTCCAACCACTGAACCAAGCGCGTTTGTTTGTAAACATAATAAACAAAGAAAATTAAATATGAAAGCAAGCGTTATTCTGGAAACTAACAAAAATCCGCGCGTTTATTTGAACTGGCCAATCACATGGAGGCACGTCCTTCATCTTCTTCGTTTCCTGTAAAACATAAAGCAGGTAGCGGGGGTTTTAAACCCCCACAAAATGCAAGCATTTAAAAATAGCGATTAGACGCTCGTGCAATATAAATTGGGCGCGAGGTATGCTTAATGTTCGTCTCATCATGCTGAGTTTGACCATGTATGTTTGGAGTCCTGATTTTACAGTATAGCAAAAGCCCCAATTCTAAACCTTAAGAACCCTAAAGTGTTTTAATGGCAAGTCACGATTCTGTATGTTACACTACAATTAAACCATGCCAAAAGTTCCCTGTGCATTCATATAGTACAAAACAAACAAGAAATCGGGTTAATAATGAATGGAATATGGATTTCGATTCTAAAAATAATTGACAAACCGTGGGGGCGTGATGAGCGATTCTTTGAGGTTTTTGGCTTGTTGATGATTGCAAATCGTGCCTGGGAGTGTTGGGAGTGTATTGGGATCAAAAGGAAGGCTTGAATTATGCTGGAAAGTGGTTTTCAGTTTGTGACTTTTCTCTTGAAACTTTGAAATTGGTTATGCTGCCTCTGAGTTTTCTAGGTCGTGAATCATGTGTGGGAGGCTTGCATATATGTCTAGCAATGAGAATCAATCAATATAATGAGCTCTTAACTCTTGCAATGAAGTTTTGATTTTGCCATGACCACCATTAAACAACTTGCCATTTTTGCTCCAAATTTGAATTTTTATGCTTGAAATAGGATGTACACGAAATTGGCATGTGAATTATGGTGTATCAAAGTTATTCAAACCAAAAGATATCCCTTAATTAATTTTCTTGATTTTTATTTGAATTTTAAAGATTTAAAATGAATTAAATCAAATAAAATTAAATAAAAATAGAAAAATTAATTTTTAATCTTGAAATAAATAATGGGATACGTGGGAGGCATGGCAAAGCTGAACCAAGTGGAAAAAGTGGGCCCTTTTTGTCAAAAATGAAGTTTCAAGGATAGTTGACTTTGGCCATTTCACAAAAATTTCCCAACTTCTCCAATGCATATCTTGCTCAATTTTGATCATATGAACATGTTCTTGGACATTTTGGAAAGGTCTTGAAGTCCTCTAACCAATGCCTTTGGTCCCATGTCATTTTGATTTACCAATCTCAAGTTATGGTCTTTGACTTAAAATGCCTTTTTGTTGACTTTTGAAAATGACCTATAATGTTGAAATTGATAACTTTTTGTGAGAGCATTTCTTGGACTTGGAATGTGAAGATGAATTGTAGGAAATGTCCTCCCCTTCAAAATGAGCATTGGATGGGAATTTTCTGATGAACCATGAAAAAGTAATGCCTTGGTCAAGTTACAGTTGACTTTTCAATTGTCCAAAAATAGAAACTTTTGACACCTTGATGCTTTTTGAGTCATTCTTGTGGAATCATGATCAAGACTTGATCAAATGATGATTGTGGCTTCAAAATAAGATGTTGACCAAAAATTTTGACTTTTGACTGCCAAATGACCATTTTGCCCCTATAGTTGACTGTGGAGCAATTAGGGTTTTTGATTGTGCAACTTGACCTTGTGAGCCTTGAAACTTGACATGTAGGTGCTTGACAATGTATATGAGCATATGGGACTTGATTGAGCCCTTGAAAACCTCAACTTCCTTGAAGGAGCCAAAACCCTAATTTGACTGGCTTAGGAGGGTGCTTGACTGTGTAGCCCTTGAGTAGACTTTGAACCATTTGAGGTGATGCTTGGCAAAACTTTGAAGATTATGGGAGGGCAAATTTTGGGGTACAACAGTTGCCCCTGTTCAATCTTCTTAGACCTGAGAATGTAGATTGGCTTGCGTGCCTTTCGTGATCCGAAGGTGGAAGATGATTGAACACTAGAGTGCCCAGAAATTTGCACTCACATAGTAGAGTATCAATAGTGTGATGTCGGGAATGGGCTTACAGATGCCATTTGGAGAGATGGTGGATAGGAGGATGGGCTTATAGATGCCATCTGGAGATGTGACAGAACCTTGTCGGGAATGGGCTTATAGATGCCATTTGGAAAGATAGTATGGGAGGATGGGCTTATAGATGCCATCTGGAGATGTGACAGAACCTTGTCGGGAATGGGCTTATAGATGCCATTTGGAGACTGTTGGTATGTGGATGGGCTTATAGATGCCATCTAGGTGTCGATCGCGTAAGAGATTCCTTAGCGAGAACTTGTGTACCTGAGAAAGATAATTTCCTGGCCTGTTACAGGTGTTGATCCTCACTCAGTCGCTCACAGACATGCCCTGGCTAGATACAGGTATCGAATCTTGGAACTTCAAAAGGTTGATGGGTTGTCTCTACTGACGGGTTATCTCAGAAAAATCTTTAGGATTTCACTGAACCAGAGGAGGTTTTGTCTTTCTTGACGAGTTGTCTCTTTGGACGGGTTGTCTTCATGGACGGGTTGTCTTCAATGACGAGTTATCTTCAATGACGAGTTGTCTTCAATGACGAGTTGTCTTCAATGACGAGTTGTCTTCAATGACGAGTTGTCTTAAATGACGAGTTGTCTTCAATAACGAGTTGTCTTCAATGACGAGTTGTCTTCAATGACGAGTTGTCTTCAATGACGAGTTGTCTTCAATAACGAGTTGTCTTCAATGACGAGTTGTCTTAAATGACGGGTTGTCTTCAATGACGAGTTGTCTTCAATGACGAGTTATCCTCAATAACGAGTTGTCTTCAATGACGAGTTGTCTTAAATGACGGGTTGTCTTCAATGACGAGATGTCTTCAATGACGGGATGTCTTCAATGACGGGTTGTCTTCAATGACAGGATGTCTTCAATGACGGGATATCTTCAATGACGGGTGTCTACACTGACGGGTTGTCTTCAATGACGAGTTGTCTTCAATGACGAGTTGTCTTCAATGACGGGTTGTCTTCAATGACGAGTTGTCTTCAATGATATGTTGTCTTCAATGACGGGTGTCTATAACGACGGGTTGTCTTAAATGACGATTTGTCTATAATGACGGGTGTCTATAACGACGGGTTGTCTTCTTTGACTTTAGGAAGTAATTTAACTGGACCTGTCTTCTTTGAATGGATGAGCATCAGAAAAAACCTTTGGGATTTAACTGGACTTGTCTTCTTTGACTGGATCGGTCTCTTTTGACTATATTATTCTACTTTGATATAGCTGATCATTTAACTGCATCCTTCCTGAAAGGTAAAGGTCAGTCATATGCAATGCACGACATGGATCAAGCGATGATGTTCTCAACATAAAATGAGATTGTATGATATGATGCATGTATCATGATGTATAACAATGTGATGTTTATGAATGTATTTTTGTCTAGGAAAATAAATCCTTGACGCATGCCGGGAAGTTGAATCCTGGGCTGACGTTGAAGAGTAGAATTCTTCGTTTCTGCTGGGGATGATGGTTGCAAGAATAAACCGGTAGGAGAAGATGACTCCGTTGGGAAATAAACTTTGTTGGAGAGATTACTCTGCGGGGAATTACTCTGTGGGAAGAGATACTTCGCTGAGGTTTTGAAATTGATGAAAACTCCGCTGGGGATACCGTTGATATGTTTTGTTGTGGAATTTGATGAACTCCGTTGGGGGATAGGAAGAATTTCGCCGAGGACGATCTTTCCGTGGTAATTAGCTGAAGATAACCCATTTATAAGCCCTGGTGGAGAATAACCTTTGAATAAAGCCGGGGAGACGCGTTCGTGCTCTGCAGGTGATAAGCTTCCAGAATCTACTGGGGATAAGCTTCCTATCGGGGAGATTGATTCAACTCTCTTGGGGAAACTTTTGAAATGTACTGGGGAAGTGGCTCCACTGAGTGTCTGTATTCCGCCGGGGAACAATCTTATATCAAGACTGCCGGGGATGCTTGCTTAGGAACATCTGTATACTCCTACTGGGGAATATTGAGATTTTCTGGGGATGCCCCACTTCCTTAAGGCTGACAGTAGACTAACTCTGCTTGGGGAGAGTGTTGCTGACTTGCTGGGGATATTGTGCCTTTTTAGGGCTGATTGGGAGATCAACTCTGCCTGGGGAGAGTATTGCTGATTGGTCTTACTCTGGGGAGTGAAGGTATCTTGGTCATGTTCTTCCGCCGAACCTGCCTTGGTACCTTGGTGGACAAAGCAACTAGATCGCTTAGACAATTCTTATTGCCCCATTTTCTGTGGGAGAAGGCACCTGTGGAGGTGCCTGATAACTGCCGACTTGACCAATCTTCTTCTGGTAGGCGAGTGCCGAGATGCCGGGACATGGTCGTACGCTTTTGATCCCTAACTTTTGCCTGGACCGCCCTTTCGGGTTTTCAGTCCACCGGGATACCCATTTTTGCCCAAGCCGCCGTTTTAGGTTTTTGACCTGCCGGGTGTACAGATTTTTTTCATTTCATCCCTTATTTTGCCCGAACCCTTTTGGTTCGCCGGGAAGCCCTTATTTTTGCCTAGGTGTGTCAACCTAGCGGGTCTTTGATTATGCGTAGTATTTTTTCGACTGTGTCCGTGCTCTCAGGATGTAGGGAGGTGCCCCTGTCAGTAGTGTTGCGTTTCCCTACTACCAGAAGATCTTTGTTTGATCGTGCAAGATTCGTCGCTGGAATTCATGTCCAATGCCCCAAGTGATCCAGATGGAGATTTGCCCCAAGCTGGTTGGCCTTTTGAGCGATTCTCCGAATCTTGACTTAACTGCCCAAGATGATGGACAATGATCATGTCATGCCCCTTGATTGGAGGTGCTTTTGTTCATTAGACATTCATCGTGCGAACTTCCATGCTGTTCAAACAAATGGTCATATGCAAGCAATGTTATATTAAAATGCAAAGCTGATGTCTGTCTTGAAGTTTTTGAAAATGTGTTTTTTCAGTAAAACCAGTGAATTTTGTAAAACGTGATGTCAACTCAGTATTTTATAGCAAACCTTAAGGAGTCAGGATACCTTTCGTAACAGTATGCTTTCGAACCAACCCATGCTTCAGCTAGGACTTTTAAGGGTTATAACGTGGCCTGGTTCACGGTTTAAGAAACAAAGGATAAAGGCTCAAATTTATCTGTACCCACGCGCTCTTCGTGATGTTCTTCAAACCTAAACTCAGTTGATCGTGCGTCAGACCTTGTTTGAGTCTTTGCTATGATGTTCCGGTGATGGTTCTAATGTTGACAATTTATTTTGAATAGGCAGTCATTTCTTTTTGTTGAGGGTTTGTGAGACCTCTTTTTTTTGATTTCGTTATCCCTGTTTTTAGCCTGAACTGTTTCTTTTGTGATTACAGTCAGCGGGATGCCCCAGTTTTGTAAGTCTCCTTCATAGGTTTTGACTTATTGGGCTTTGGTTTTTTTTTTGGTAATGACTGCCTGTCTTTATGATTATTCAGGACCATCACTGTCTTTTGTTTTGTAAGGACTTCTTTGGTGCCACTCGTTGTGCACCTAGATCAAACTGAGAGAACTACCCTGCCCCAGGTTATGATTAAGGGTTTTAATTTTCGAAAATAAAACTCCTACTTCTTTGGCTCAAAGGGGTTGACGAGGGATTATCTTCCTTATAACTCCGGTGTTTAGGAATTGAAACAATGCCTGTACCTCATCAGCGGGGTCTGTTCAAAAGCATACTGTAGATTATGGTATCGTTTTTGTCATCCTCCCTCAAGAGGCTTAGAATTATTAATTGAGAGTTGATCATCACAAAAAAATGAAAACAATTTGAATATAGCGAATGCGAATATATTGATTCAAAACAGACATATGCGATGCATTGATAAAGTAATAAAGTTTGCTATGACAATAATTGTTTGAAAAATCAAAGGAAAATACAACTTGCACATTCGAATGAACAAAAGTTTCTTAGTTTGAACTAGTCCTCAAATGGAAGATTCTCAGCAGAAGATTTTCATTTTTCCACCCGGCATGAACTCCAGCATCCTTCCGTCGATCAAGTCTTGGATCTTGTTCCTCAGGCTCCAACAGTCGTCAGTGTCATGTCCAGGACTGTCAGAATGGTAGGCACACCTTTCATCAGGATTGTAATTTAGGGAGGTTATGTTGAGCTTCTTAGGAGGATCCTTTAAAGCAACCAGCTTGACCTCCAACAAACGTCTCAGTATCAGTGATGATGGTATACCAGTCTCCGAGAAATGTCTTCCAGACGTATTTCGCTTACGCCGATTACCCGGTTGACGCTGGTGAGATTGAAGCTGGGCTTGTGACCCTGAAGCAAACTGAGGAGTTTTTCCCTTGTCTTTTTGCCCCACAGGTGGTTGAATGATGGCTTGCTCTTCAACCTTAGATGTTTGCCCCAGTTGGTTATCCTGACGCAGTTGGTTGACGAGAACCCTGAGCTCTCCTTGTCTTTGAGACAAGTCTTGGATAAGAGCCATTTGCCCCAGCATCTGGGTTCTCATTGTATCCACCTCAGCTTGTAGACGTTTCAGCTGTTCGTCCTTATCATCTTAGGGACTTTTCTTGGCCAAATTCCCCATGAGGAGTGTCCTCAACTTTTCATGCCCCTTGGATAGGCTTAGGAAGATCTCCCTGAACTGAGTCTCTTGAGCATGAAGACCATGGTTATCTTGTTGGGAAGCCATTGCTGAAATAAACAGCGAAGGAGGTAAGTGACCTGTAACAAGGGTACCTGTTATGCAATGATGTGTATGTATGCGTGCGATGTTTTCAAGGGTCTCGCGGGGTAAACAGAGAAACTTGTTAGAATTTGAATTTGGGTAGCTTGATTGAAGGAACTTCATGTTGCTGAGAGTCCTTCTTCAAGAGTCAAGGCTCACCATATCGAGTGGGTCATAGCCCCTGACTCAAGTTATCAACCTTGGCTAGAGGAAAATAAACCCCCTTTGCCCCTTGCTAGACATCAAGACCTGCATCACAAACCCTTGAGATCCTTGAAATGGATTAGTCCTTATGTAGGATGCATGCAATGGTATGATGGTATGATGTTATGCTATGCGTGGAGTAATGTAGGTAAACCCTGTTATGAGTCCATATTAAGGACTGTAAACAAGACCTGCAAGAAACTCAAGTGTTAGATAACAAGCATGCAAGTAGTCAAGTTTGAAAGCACACAAGTCACACAAGACAACCCTTAGAGTTTAGGCCAGCATGAAGTTCATGTACTACCCTCTTTCAGTTTCGTTGGTTAAGACCTGTCCTATCAAAAGTAACCGGGTTCTAGAGGATCCCAATATCACTGACTACCCTCAATCGGTCATAACTCCAGCGTCGCAATCTTTTCTTGCGGCCAGAACCATCGCGAGAGTTTAGCCTCAATGGGTGTAGCATACTGCTACTATCCTATGGCCAAGTTGGGTCACATTAGGGTTCTAAGGTCGGTTGGTGCTTAATGACTCCTCAGAAGACCCATATTCTCCTCGTTGCAACACAAGGGATATCGGTACAGACCAAGGTGCCACACCAACGTAGCCACTGCTTCACCCGTGTCGGTCTACGCCGGACAGGTCCCTCACAGCTTATGCTACCTAAAAGGCTATCCCCAGATCCGGGTTAGGATCTATGAAACTCCGATGCAAAGCCCACAAATATAAAGCAATCAAAGCAAAGCAATTGAAAACATAAGTATGATCTAATCCTAAGGTACACCTCACTTTTATTATCCCCAGCAGAGTCGCCAGTTCTGTGACCGGTGGAAATAGAACTGACTGTTTTTTAGCTGGTTTCGCGAAATGTCGCGGTAAGCAAGAGTCGCCACCGTCTTTTATGTTCTCCAACATGGAAAGGACAAAAGCACAACAAAATTCCTTATTCGAGAATGTTTCTCGGTTCGGGAGGTAGATTTATAGAGAGGGAAGGTGTTAGCACCCTTTCTATCCGTGGTTATCCACGGGCTCTTAGGTACTTGCTCTTATGTTTTCAAAATTTGTTTGCTTTTCGAGTGTGTGGGTTTTGAAAAAGTTCGTTTGGAAAACTTCTAAGTAACTCTTGTATCAGTCCTCAAGAGTGTATGAAGTGTTTTGTTTGAAACTTTTTGAAAGTGTGAGGTGCGAAAAGTTGTTTTTGTTTGTTTTGAAAAGAGCAAGTACTTAAGAGAATCTACCTACTCTAAGGAATTAAGTTGTGTAAGAGTCCTTTAGATAATGATATCCCACCATTGAGAGGTAGGTAGCACCGTCGTTGGAGGTGTTCGGGTCAATTCGATTATCGGGACAATATGGTCACCGAAGCAATGGTAGGACATCTTAGAAGTAACCCTAATGTCCTAGATCCTTTTATCCGAGGCAAGCGTTTCGAGGCAACTGGATCTTTAGACAAAGGGCGACCTCTAAGACACCCTATACTTGATGACCACGTTCGAGGCAACCAGTGAGGCGTACCCTAGGAGTGGCATGTGCTTTGTGTGTTGTTTTTCAGTTAATGTTTTTGTACATGTTATTTTGTGAGCTACGGGTTAATTTTATTTACATACATTCTTTCATGCATTTAACAGTTAGGGGGTGCGGAAAGTAAATTGCGGAAATATAAATTCTACGCTATTACAAGGCGCGAGTCTATACATCGCGAAAAATACAAAGACCCGTTTTGATAAAGTGCGGGAAATTTAAATAAAGCGGTAAACCTAATTACTATTACATCCGGAGGCAGTTACAGAAATAATCAAAAATAAAGAATTAAAACTAAAATGCGTGCGAAAGAATGAATCGGGAATGTCTTAAGGGTGTTGACCCTCCTAAGAAAAGAAATTGAATTTTTTTTGACTTTTTTGTGATTAAATGAAATTAATAACTAATAATTAAACTAATTAATTAATTTATTAAAAGAAAATATTTTTTGTGTATTTTTATGTTTTTAATGGAAATAAAACAAAAGGAATTAAAATTAAAAGAAGAAAAAATCTAGTTCTAAGTTTATTTTAGTTATTAAGAAAAAGATTAAAGTTGCCTATTTAATAATTAATTCAATTTATTAGTATTTAATTACGAAAAATAAAATAATAATAATAATAATGTTAGTTCTTTTTTTTTTTATAAAAAGTGTTAATTATGTTAATTGTCAATAAAAAGGAATAAGAAATAAAATAAAAAAGAAAATGACAAAAAAAAAAAAAGAAGAGCAAACCCAAGGGGGGGTATGGGCCAGAATAGGGGGTGTTTTGATTGGAATTTGAGGCCCAATGAAGCTTTCAGCCACGTTGACTTCTTGGATTGCCTGCAACATGCTTTGACTGAGCACATGGTGTTCTTGCTTTCTGGGCCTTTGGATCTATGATCATGGCCACCTGGCGCTTGGATCTGTGAGGTTTATGGTGAGTCTTCTTTGGAATGCTGCACAGGAAAGCGTTAGAAAAAACAATATGGAATTATGGGGGGACCTGAGAATCGAACCCAGGTCCCAGAGATTCCTAGCCACGTCTCCAACCACTGAACCAAGCGCGTTTGTTTGTAAACATAATAAACAAAGAAAATTAAATATGAAAACAAGCGTTATTCTGGAAACTAACAAAAATCCGCGCGTTTATTTGAACTGGCCAATCACATGGAGGCACGTCCTTCATCTTCTTCGTTTCCTGTAAAACATAAAGCAGGTAGCGGGGGTTTTAAACCCCCACAAAATGCAAGCATTTAAAAATAGCGATTAGACGCTCGTGCAATATAAATTGGGCGCGAGGTATGCTTCATGTTCGTCTCATCATGCTGAGTTTGACCATGTATGTTTGGAGTCCTGATTTTACAGTATAGCAAAACCCCAATTCTAAACCTTAAGAACCCTAAAGTGTTTTAATGGAAAGTCACGATTCTGTATGTTACACTGCAATTAAACCATGCCAAAAGTTCCCTGTGCATTCATATAGTACAAAACAAACAAGAAATTGGGTTAATAATGCATGGAATATGGATTTCGATTCTCAAAATAATTGACAAACCGTGGGGGCGTGATGAGCGATTCTTTGAGGTTTTTGGCTTGTTGATGATTGCAAATCGTCCCTGAGAGAGTTGGGAGTGTATTGGGATCAAAAGGAAGGCTTGAATTATGCTGGAAAGTGGTTTTCAGTTTGTGACTTTTCTCTTGAAACTTTGAAATTGGTTATGCTGCCTGCGAGTTTTCTAGGTCGTGAATCATGTGTGGGAGGCTTGCATATATGTCTAGCAATGAGAATCAATCAATATAATGAGCTCTTAACTCTTGCAATGAAGTTTTGATTTTGCCATGACCACCATTAAACAACTTACCATTTTTGCTCCAAATTTGAATTTTTATGCTTGAAATAGGATGTACACGAAATTGGCATGTGAATTATGGTGTATCAAAGTTATTCAAACCAAAAGATATCCCTTAATTAATTTTCTTGATTTTTATTTGAATTTTAAAGATTTAAAATGAATTAAATCAAATAAAATTAAATAAAAATAGAAAAATTAATTTTTAATCTTTAAATAAATCATGGGATACGTGGGAGGCATGGCAAAGCTGAACCAAGTGGAAAAAGTGGGCCCTTTTTGTCAAAAATGAAGTTTCAAGGATAGTTGACTTTGGCCATTTCACAAAAATTTCCCAACTTCTCCAATGCATATCTTGCTCAATTTTGATCATATGAACATGTTCTTGGACATTTTGGAAAGGTCTTAAAGTCCTCTAACCAATGCCTTTTGTCCCATGTCATTTTGATTTACCAATCTCAAGTTATGGTCTTTGACTTAAAATGCCTTTTTGTTGACTTTTGAAAATGACCTATAATGTTGAAATTGATAACTTTTTGTGAGAGCATTTCTTGGACTTGGAATGTGAAGATGAATTGTAGGAAATGTCCTCCCCTTCAAAATGAGAATTGGATGGGATTTTTCTGATGAACCATGAAAAAGTTATGCCTTGGTCAAGTTACAGTTGACTTTTCAACTGTCCAAAAATAGAAACTTTTGACACCTTGATGATTTTTGAGTCATTCTTGTGGAATCATGATCAAGACTTGATCAAATGATGATTGTGGCTTCAAAATAAGATGTTGACCAAAAATTTTGACTTTTGACTGCCAAATGACCATTTTGCCCATATAGTTGACTGTGGAGCAATTAAGGTTTTTGATTGTGCAACTTGACCTTGTGAGCCTTGAAACTTGACATGTAGGTGCTTGACAATGTATATGAGCATATGGGACTTGATTGAGCCCTTGAAAACCTCAACTTCCTTGAAGGAGCCAAAACCCTAATTTGACTGGCTTAGGAGGGTGCTTGACTGTGTAGCCCTTGAGTAGACTTTGAACCATTTGAGGTGATGCTTGGCAAAACTTTGAAGATTATGGGAGGGAAAATTTTGGGGTACAACAGTTACCCCTGTTCAATCTTCTTAGACCTGAGAATGTAGATTGGCTTGCGTGCCTTTCGTGATCCGAAGGTGGAAGATGATTGAACACTAGAGTGCCCAGAAATTTGCACTCACATAGTAGAGTATCAATAGTGTGATGTCGGGAATGGGCTTACAGATGCCATTTGGAGAGATGGTGGATAGGAGGATGGGCTTATAGATGCCATCTGGAGATGTGACAGAACCTTGTCGGGAATGGGCTTATAGATGCCATTTGGAAAGATAGTATGGGAGGATGGGCTTATAGATGCCATCTGGAGATGTGACAGAACCTTGTCAGGAATGGGCTTATAGATGCCATTTGGAGACTGTTGGTATGTGGATGGGCTTATAGATGCCATCTAGGTGTCGATCGCGTAAGAGATTCCTTAGCGAGAACTTGCGTACCTGAGAAAGATAATTTCCTGGCCTGTTACAGGTGTTGATCCTCACTCAGTCGCTCACAGACATGCCCTGGCTAGATACAGGTATCGAATCTTGGAACTTCAAAAGGTTGGTGGGTTGTCTCTACTGACGGGTTATCTCAGAAAAATCTTTAGGATTTCACTGAACCAGAGGAGGTTTTGTCTTTCTTGACGAGTTGTCTCTTTGGACGGGTTGTCTTCATGGACGGGTTGTCTTCAATGACGAGTTATCTTCAATGACGAGTTGTCTTCAATGACGAGTTGTCTTCAATGACGAGTTGTCTTCAATGACGAGTTGTCTTAAATGACGAGTTGTCTTCAATAACGAGTTGTCTTCAATGACGAGTTGTCTTCAATGATGAGTTGTCTTCAATGACGAGTTGTCTTCAATAACGAGTTGTCTTCAATGACGAGTTGTCTTAAATGACGGGTTGTCTTCAATGACGAGTTGTCTTAAATGACGAGTTGTCTTCAATAACGAGTTGTCTTCAATGACGAGTTGTCTTCAATAACGAGGTGTCTTCAATAACGAGTTGTCTTCAATGACGAGTTGTCTTAAATGACGGGTTGTCTTCAATGACGAGATGTCTTCAATGACGGGATGTCTTCAATGACGGGTTGTCTTCAATGACGGGATGTCTTCAATGACGGGATGTCTTCAATAACGGGTGTCTATACTGACAGGTTGTCTTCAATGACGAGTTGTCTTCAATGACGAGTTATCTTCAATGACGGGTTGTCTTCAATGACGAATTGTCTTCAATGATGAGTTGTCTTCAATGAAGGGTGTCTATAACGACGGGTTGTCTTAAATGACGAGTTGTCTATAATGACGGGTGTCTATAACAACGGGTTGTCTTCTTTGACTTTAGGAAGTAATTTAACTGGACTTGTCTTCTTTGACTGGATGAGCATCAGAAAAAACCTTTGGGATTTAACTGGACTTGTCTTCTTTGACTGGATCGGTCTCTTTTGACTATATTAGTCTACTTTGACATAGCTGATCATTTAACTGCATCCTTCCTGAAAGGTAAAGGTCAGTCATATGCAATGCACGACATGGATCAAGCGATGATTTTCTCAACATAAAATGAGATTGTATGATATGATGCATGTATCATGATGTATAACAATGTGATGTTTATGAATGTATTTTTGTCTAGGAAAATAAATCCTTGACGCATGCCGGGAAGTTGAATCCTGGGCTGACGTTGAAGAGTAGAATTCTTCGTTTCCGATGGGGATGATGGTTGCAAGAATAAACCGGTAGGAGAAGATGACTCCGTTGGGAAATAAAATTTGTTGGAGAGATTACTCTGCGGGGAATTACTCTGTGGGAAGAGATACTTCGCTGAGGTTTTGAAATTGATGAAAACTCCGTCGGGGATACCGTTGATATGTTTTGTTGGGGAATTTGATGAACTCCGCTGGGGAATAGGAAGAATTTCGCCGAGGACGATCTTTCTGTGGTAATTAGCTGAGGATAACCCAGTTATAAGCCCTGGTGGAGAATAACCTTTGAATAAAGCCGGGGAGACGCGTTCGTGCTCTACAGGTGATAAGCTTCCAGAATCTACTGGGGATAAGCTTCCTATCAGGGAGATTGATTCAACTCTCCTGGGGAAACTTTTGAACTGTACTGGGGAAGTGGCTCCACTGGGTGTCTGTATTCCGCCGGGGAACAATCTTATATCAAGACTGTCGGGGATGCTTGCTTAGGAACATCTGTATACTCCTGCTGAGGAATATTGAGATTTTCTGGGGATGTCCCACTTCCTTAAGGCTGACAGTAGACTAACTCTGCTTGGGGAGAGTGTTGTTGACTTGCTGGGGATATCACCACAAGAAAACTTGTTCATTGCGACAGTTATTTTGCCAAATTACGACGGTTAAAACCGCCACAATTTGCTATTTATGACGGTTAATGTACCGTCGCAGAAACGTGTGTCCCTAGGCTTATTCGCGACGGTTGTTAAAACCGTCACTCCAACAGTCGTATCAATTGCGACGGGTGGGAAACTGTCGTAAATCGAAAGTAACGACGGTTACCAACCGTCGTGATTTTCTTTTTGAATACTTTTTCTATTCTGGTTGTGACGGTTTCAAACTGACGTTATTTATATTACATTTAATTTTAAACAAATTACGGAGGTTTGTAACCCCCGCTAAATATATTAATTTTATAAAAAAAAAACAATTATTAAATTTTAACTAGTATTCAAAATATATTGAAACATATGTGATCTCCAGAATTCAATAACTAAAGATAAAGACATTTCTCAAGATCAAACATACCTTAACTAAGGAATACATCAAAATTCAAAATTAACCTAAAACAATTGTAGCTATAAAATTTCTAATGAAACTTCATTGAAAGAATTTTCTTCTACCTAACTTATCAACTAAAAACATTGAGATGACAATAGCTACAAGAGAGCTCTGTTGGTAATAAAATATGAGAAAAGAGATGCATTAGCTCTGTAGTTGCACAAACTGTAGATGCAACAAATGTTGATCTAAGAAGAATAAAACACCAATAAGTACTAGAAATTCTATCTAACTGCAATTCCTTTAAACTCCTTGCTAGTGGGTACATCAATAAAGCATATTTGTTAATAGCAGAATGATGACTCTCTGCTTTTTAACTATAATCCAATCATAACTAATCAAGGATGAATTCAGTATCCTTTTTGTTAGAGGCAATGCTATAGATACTTATACATCTTCAGTTGTTGCATTAGCAACTCTAGCATCTACAGAACTAATCAAGGAGTAGAACTTCTCACATGGAAAGCTTGTTGAAAGACTAGCTCCCTGCCAGAAAACAAACTTGTTATTTATGTACAGAATAAGATGCAACTTGAAGCGAATATTTTAAAAAATAGGCTAGAAATCCAAACCAGATACCTTCAAATCATAGTTTAATTGGTCTAGCCATAGTTGAACCATTTGTGGTTAAAAACCAAAAAATAATACCATTATTATATGCTTCGTGTCACCGACTTAAAAATAATTAACAAAGCTCATAGCAGACAGATTCATACCTATGTTTCAGCAACAACTATTACACCATTCTCAACTATTATAATAAATTCATGCTTATGTTTTTTTATTTCTAGTTTCAATTTATTATTTCTCACAATCATATCATCCCTTTATAAGTAAAGATGCTTCAGGAACCCGTTAAACTAATTGATATACCATAGGAAACTTCTAACTAAGCATAAAACTAAAATATGGCAGATGTAGTGTCACCTGAGAGATGAAAGCTTTTGTCAATATTTGGAATCAAGGCTTCCACTATCGACGACACTTAGGAACATTCTTGACGGTGATTACAATAATGATAATGCTCAAAATTATTTGTAGAATTGATTACTTATCTGAGAAGGACAACTTCTGATGTTTTATCAATCAAGCTAGCTCAGCGAGCAGCCTGACTTTGCAGAGGTTGTCATGCTCTTGCGGTGGCAGTTGACATTCATGCCTGTTAACACCCCTGTTCTACCTTTAATTGACCTTACTTAATCAAGGAGAACTTTTGACCGGGAACCTTGTCCAACTCGGCTAGACAACTTGCACTGCAATATTAAACCAAATAGGATTATAGAGGAGATAGTTTCACAAAATCTTACTGAAAACTCTATTGGAATTGTAATAACAGAGTTATCGAAAACTCAGATGACAATAACTCAAATTATTGTTGCGGACCTTTACTCAAAAGGTATCTTAAGCACATGGTTGTTTCAAAGGGTGTGGCTATAAAAGCCTGTGTTATAACAACCACAATAGACAAATCATTAATAATATGCCAACACATAAGCCAAAGTTGAGTTTTATATCAGCAACACAAAGACCCAAATTGATTTTGTTGAATAAAGATGCACCATAATTTATTTTAAACAAGGGTGAAAGTTCAAATATAGTAACCATAGGTATCATCAGCATGATTACATTACATATTTTAACACAAGATATAGTACCTAACCATGTCTCTCCTTAAATAATGAAAGGCCTTGTCTTTCATTCCATTGCCAAGAATTGTATCGTAACATGAGAGATAAGTATGAATATGTCTTGTTTCCTCTATATTTTCAATTAAATTTTAAAAGAGATAAGTGTACCGTTCCATCCCCCAGGACCCGAATATGCATCATACTAGTCATTAAGATCAACAATAGTTGTCATGTTAAACATAAAAACATCACTTTTATAATTAGACTACATTATAAACAAAAACTTGGACAAGAATGTTAGTTGATAATTTGTTAAACCTTTGTATCG
Organism: Vicia faba; assembly: GCA_948472305.1. Taxonomy (NCBI): domain Eukaryota; kingdom Viridiplantae; phylum Streptophyta; class Magnoliopsida; order Fabales; family Fabaceae; genus Vicia; species Vicia faba. The sequence goes on along the minus strand of OX451741.1, from coordinate 1,411,579,345 downwards.
GTGCTATTAAACTATACACATCCCTAATAAAATGTTGAATTCACCAACTATAAATCAAAGTCTAAAAATTTAACCTTGCCCATGTATCATTGATGTCATTTGTTGTGCGCCAACTATTACCAACCTTGCCTGCCCACAAAGTAGGGTCATCAACACCCTTGTGAAAACCGTTTTTTTTAGGGTTTCCCAGATTGTAACAATTGTCTTACTTCAAATAACCTATGCCCTGGTAAAATATTAGAATGGTGTGAAAATCACTAATAAACTACAGAAAAATGTAACTAGAAACAATTTTAGTATATAAAAAATGTGATTCACATGTTAAGCTATGAATCGGGGCTTTCCAAAAGCACCTCAACATGTCACTGAGATTATTTACATTTAAATTTACCAGGCAATGAGACTAATTTTTAGTCATCACTTCATTGTTTCCTTTAGAAATTCTGGAATTGTGCTACTTCTAAGAATCCAGCTATGACATTGGACATAATATCTATGAAGATCTGTCAATGCAAAGTTCAATGAAAAAGTTTACTTTAGGTGATTACTTTAGGTACATAAATGCAAAAGTTTATTTATTTAGTCTACCCATTCCATGAAGTTCAGCCACTCAATTACGAAATGTAAATTCGTCCATGGATAAACCCGAGGCAGAAAGAGCAGATACCAGAGCACAAGGACCTGAGATTGGAACAATAAGAACGTTTTCACTTACACATAATCTGGCCTATATTGTTATCACGTGCACAAAGTTAAGAAACAAAATAGAAGTGATGATATTAATAAATAAGCACAACCACAAAAACACACATACCAACAAAAAGGTTTGGATAAAACATTATAGTTAAAAGGTTAATGATATAGAATATGGAATAGGAATCACTTGTGTACTCTATAATCTTCCAAAAAATCAAAAACACATATAGCTTTAAGGTTCTTACCAAAGAGATCAAAATGAGATTGGTGAAAACCAGAATCTATGAACGACAACGAGATTGGTGTGACGTCCGAATTTAAGGACGACGGCTAGATTGGTGCAGCCCCGGTTGCCGACAAAAATAATGAATACTGGTGTTGCTGAAAGCGAAAGATGAAGGCGAGATTGATGCAGCTATGTGCGAAGAATGGCGACTAGATTTTGATTCTTTTTCAACCAGAATTCAGCTCCCCCAAGTAATAAAAGACCTAATATTCAGGAGATGATCAAAATCAGATGCCAAAACACAAACCAAGAGACCACCTTCAGTCTCTAGATCCAACAATAATAATTTATAGATATGAAAAATCATATGGCTTCCAGTGGTTGGTTTAGAAGTTGGGACAATAAAAAAGGATGTAACCCAATACTTATTATATCTCAAATATCATGGAAAATACACATCTGCATCGCATAATTTTAAACAAAAGATGACAGTTCAAGTAATTAGCATAATAATAATAATGCCTTTGATACAAGTAGTGCAACAAGTTGCCTTTGGTGTTGACGAGACTCTTCATCTTCATACAAACTCTCTGTTTAGCACATACATACAAAACACACATGTTTAATCTTCAACGTTCCTATTCCAACACTTGAGACATAAAAAAACTAATTCAACTAAGAAACATAAGAGAGAATCACTGCATTAACATGAACACTGGTGGAGATCTTAGGCCAGAAGTTATCAACCAAATTGTTGAGGTTAGAGAGAGCGTGAAGCTTGAGCGAGAGATAAGACTCTTGAGCATCGCCAACATACCACTGAAAGAGCTCACCAACAGCGTATCCATGGTTGATCAGTGTATTGCGAAGAATTGGAATAGTTAGGGTTAGGTTTTGGGTTTGGGAATATTGGAATTGCGATCTGAGAAAATGGAACAAAGAAGAAAACTGACAAAGGGTTTGTTGTGAGATTTAATAGTGTGGGTATACTAGCATCTTCATTTTCCTTTTTCAACTGAAAGAGAAAGACAACTGAGAGCTTAAACATTAAGTTTACTCAAAAGGAAAGAAGGAAATGAATGAGTAGCGTGTTTCTTTGGAATTTTACAAGAAATAAAAAATAATAATAACAAATGAATATAAGATGGATTTAGGGGGGCGACGGGTAGGTTCACCGTCGTGAATTTTACTTCAAGACAGTGATTGTGACCGTCGTGAACTTATTTTTAGGGCGGTTTGTTGATAACCGTCGCAATGTTTATTAATTTTTTAAAAAGGTAAGGACGGTTGATTTCAACCGTCGTAACCACTGTCTCTATATGTTAATTACGACGGTTATTCAGTAATTGTCGCAATTTTTGTGTCGTAAAACCCTAATTTTCTTGTAGTGTATTGTGCCTTTTCAGGGCTGATTGGGAGATCAACTCTGCCTGGGGAGAGTATTGCTGATTGGTCTTACTCTGGGGAGTGAAGGTATCTTGGTCATGTTCTTCCGCTGAACCTGCCTTGGTACCTTGGTGGACAAAGAAACTAGATCGCTTAGACAATTCTTATTGCCCCATTTTCTGCGGGAGAAGGTACCTGTGGAGGTGCCTGATAACTGCCGACTTGACCAATCTTCTTCTGGTAGGCGAGTGCCGAGATGCCGGGACATGGTCGTACGCTTTTGATCCCTAACTTTTGCCTGGACCGCCCTTTCGGGTTTTCAGTCCACCGGGATACCCATTTTTGCCCAAGCCGCCTTTTCAGGTTTTTGACCTGCCAGGTGTACAGATTTTTTTCATTTCATCCCTTATTTTTCCCGAACCCTTTTGGTTCGCCGAGAAGCCCTTATTTTTGCCTAGGTGTGTCAACCTAGCGGGTCTTTGATTATGCGTAGTATTTTTTCGACTGTGTCCGTGCTCTCAGGATGTAGGGAGGTGCCCCTGTCAGTAGTGTTGCGTTGCCCTACTACCAGAAGATCTTCGTTTGATCGTGCAAGATTCGTCACTGGAATTCATGTCCAATGCCCCAAGTGATCCAGATGGAGATTTGCCCCAAGCTGGTTGGCCTTTTGAGAGATTCTGCGAATCTTGACTTAACTGCCCCAGATGATGGACAATGATCATGTCATGCCCCTTGATTGGAGGTGCTTTTGTTCATTAGACATTCATCGTGCAAACTTCCATGCTGTTCAAACAAATGGTCATATGCAAGCAATGTTATATTAAAATGCAAAGCTCATGTCTGTCTTGAAGTTTTTGAAAATGTGTTTTTTCAGTAAAACCAGTGAATTTTGTAAAACGTGATGTCAACTCAGTATTTTATAGCAAACCTTAAGGAGTCAGGATACCTTTCGTAACAGTATGCTTTCGAACCAACCCATGCTTCAACTAGGACTTTTAAGGGTTATAACGTGGCCTGGTTCACGGTTTAAGAAACAAAGGATAAAGGCTCAAATTTATTTGTACCCACCCGCTCTTCGTGATGTTCTTCAAACCTAAACTCAGTTGATCGTGCGTCAGACCTTGTTTGAGTCTTTGCTATGATGTTCCGGTGATGGTTCGAATGTTGACAATTTATTTTGAATAGGCAATCATTTCTTTTTGTTGAGGGTTTGTGAGACCTCTTTTTTTTGATTTCGTTATCCCTGTTTTTAGCCTGAACTGTTTCTTTTGTGATTACAGTCAGCGGGATGCCCCAGTTTTGTAAGTCTCCTTCATAGGTTTTGACTTATTGGGCTTTAGTTTTTTTTTTGGTAATGACTGCCTGTCTTTATGATTATTCAGGACCATCACTGTCTTTTGTTTTGTAAGGACTTCTTTGGTGCCACTCGTTGTGCACCTGGATCAAACTGAGAGAACTACCCTGCCCCAGGTTATGATTAAGGGTTTTAATTTTCGAAAAGAAAACTCCTACTTCTTTGGCTCAAAGGGGTTGACGAGGGATTATCTTCCTTATAACTCTGGTGTTTAGGAATTGAAACAATGCCCGTACCTCATCAGCGGGGTCTGTTCAAAAGCATACTGTAGATTATGGTATCGTTTTCGTCATCCTCCCTCAAGAGGCTTAGAATTATTAATTGAGAGTTGATCATCACAAAAAAATGAAAACAGTTTAAATATAGCGAATGCGAATATATTGATTCAAAACAGACATATGCGATGCATTGATAAAGTAATAAAGTTTGCTATGACAATAATTGTTTGAACAATCAAAGGAAAATACAACTTGAACATTCGAATGAACAAAAGTTTCTTAGTTTGAACTAGTCCTCAAATGGAAGATTCTCAGCAGAAGATTTTCATTTTTCCACCCGGCATGAACTCCAGCATCCTTCCGTCGATCAAGTCTTGGATCTTGTTCCTCAGGCTCCAACAGTCGTCAGTGTCATGTCCAGGACTGTCAGAATGGTAGGCACACCTTTCATCAGGATTGTACTTTAGGGAGGTTATGTTGAGCTTCTTAGGAGGATCCTTTAAAGCAACCAACTTGACCTCCAACAAACGTCTCAGTATCAGTGATGATGGTATACCAGTCTCCGAGAAATGTCTTCCAGACGTATTTCGCTTACGCCGATTACCCGGTTGACGTTGGTGAGATTGAAGCTGGGCTTGTGACCCTGAAGCAAACTGAGGAGTTTTTCACTTGTCTTTTTGCCCCACAGGTGGTTGAATGATGGCTTGCTCTTCAACCTTAGATGTTTGCCCCAGTTGGTTATCCTGACGCAGTTGGTTGACGAGAACCCTGAGCTCTCCTTGTCTTTGAGACAAGTCTTGGATAAGAGCCATTTGCCCCAGAATCTGGGTTCTCATTGTATCCACCTCAGCTTGTAGACGTTTCAGCCGTTCGTCCTTATCATCTTAGGGACTTTTCTTGGCCAAATTCCCCATGAGGAGTGTCCTCAACTCTTCCTTCCCCTTGGATAGGCTTAGGAAGATCTCCCTGAACTGAGTCTCTTGAGCATGAAGACCCTGGTTATCTTGTTGGGAAGCCATTGCTGAAATAAACAGCGAAGGAGGTAAGTGACCTGTAACAAGGGTACCTGTTATGCAATGATGTGTATGTATGCGTGCGACGTTTTCAAGGGTCTCGCGGGGTAAACAAAGAAACTTGTTAGAATTTGAATTCGGGTAGCTTGATTGAAGGAACTTCATGTTGCTGAGAGTCCTTCTTCAAGAGTCAAGGCTCACCATATCGAGTGGGTCATAGCCCCTGACTCAAGTTGTCAACCTTGGCTAGAGGAAAATAAATCCCCTTTGCCCCTTGCTAGACATCATGACCTGTATCACAAACCCTTGAGATCCTTGAAATGGATTAGTCCTTATGTAGGATGCATGCAATGGTATGATGGTATGATGTTATGCTATGCGTGGAGTAATGTAGGTAAACCCTGTTATGAGTCCATATTAAGGACTGTAAACAAGACCTGCAAGAAACTCAAGTGTTAGATAACAAGCATGCAAGTAGTCAAGTTTGAAAGCACACAAGTCACACAAGACAACCCTTAGAGTTTAGGCCAGCATGAAGTTCATGTACTACCCTCTTTCAGTTTCGTTGGTTAAGACCTGTCCTATCAAAAGTAACCGGGTTCTAGAGGATCCCAATATCACTGACTACCCTCAATCGGTCATAACTCCAACGTCACAATCTTTTCTTGCGGCCAGAACCATCACGAGAGTTTAGCCTCAATGGGTGTAGCATACTGCTACTGTCCTATGGCCAAATTGGGTCACATTAGGGTTCTAAGGTCGGTTGGTGCTTAATGACTCCTCAGAAGACCCATATTCTCCTCGTTGCAACACAAGGGATATCGGTACAGACCAAGGTGCCACACCAACGTAGCCACTGCTTCACTCGTGTCGGTCTACGCCGGACAGGTCCCTCACAGCTTATGCTACCTAAAAGGGTATCCCCAGATCCGGGTTAGGATCTATGAAACTCCGATGCAAAGCCCACAAATATAAAGCAATCAAAGCAAAGCAATTGAAAACATAAGTATGATCTAATCCTAAGGTACACCTCACTTTTATTATCCCCAGCAGAGTCGCCAGTTCTGTGACCGGTGGAAATAGAACTGACTGTTTTTTAGCTGGTTTCGCGAAATGTCGCGGTAAGCAAGAGTCACCACCGTCTTTTATGTTCTCCAACATGGAAAGGACAAAAGTACAGCAAAATTCCTTATTCGAGAATGTTTCTCGGTTCGGGAGGTAGATTTATAGAGAGGGAAGGTGTTAGCACCCTTTCTATCCGTGGTTATCCATGGGCTCTTAGGTACTTGCTCTTATGTTTTCAAAATTTGTTTGCTTTTCGAGTGTGTGGGTTTTGAAAAAGTTCGTTTGGAAAACTTCTAAGTAACTCTTGTATCAGTCCTCAAGAGTGTATGAAGTGTTTTGTTTGAAACTTTTTGAAAGTGTGAGGTGCGAAAAGTTGTTTTTGTTTGTTTTGAGAAGAGCAAGTACTTAAGAGAATCTACCTACTCTAAGGAATTAAGCTGTGTAAGAGTCCTTTAGATAATGCTATCCCACCATTGAGAGGTAGGTAGCACCGTCGTTGGAGGTGTTCGGGTCAATTCGATTATCGGGACAATATGGTCACCGAAGCAATGGTAGGACATCTTAGAAGTAACCCTAATGTCCTAGATCCTTTTATCCGAGGCAACTGTTTCGAGGCAACTGGATCTTTAGACAAAGGGCGGACTCTAAGACACCATATACTTGATGACCACGTTCGAGGCAACCGGTGAGGCGTACCCTAGGAGTGGCATGTGCTTTGTGTGTTGTTTTTCAGTTAATGTTTTTGTACATGTTATTTTGTGAGCTACGGGTTAATTTTATTTACATACATTCTTTCATGCATTTAACAGTTAGGGTGTGCGGAAAGTAAATTGCGGAAATATAAATTCTACGCTATTACAAGGCGCGGGTCTATACATCGCCAAAAATACAAAGACCCATTTTGATAAAGTGCGGGAAATTTAAATAAAGCGGTAAACCTAATTACCATTACATCCGGAGGCAGTTACAGAAATAATCAAAAATAAAGAATTAAAACTAAAATGCGCGCGAAAGAATGAATCGGGAATGTCTTAAGGGTGTTGACCCTCCTAAGAAAAGAAATTGAAATTTTTTTGTCTTTTTTGTGATTAAATGAAATTAATAACTAATAATTAAACTAATTAATTAATTTATTAAAAGAAAATATTTTTTGTGTATTTTTATGTTTTTAATGGAAATAAAACAAAAGGAATTAAAATTAAAAGAAGAAAAAATCTAGTTCTAAGTTTATTTTAGTTATTAAGAAAAAGATTAAAGTTGCCTATTTAATAATTAATTCAATTTATTAGTATTTAATTACGAAAAATAAAATAATAATAATAATAATAATGTTAGTTCTTTTTTTTTGGATTTTTTTTTATAAAAAGTGTTAATTATGTTAATTGTCAATAAAAAGGAATAAGAAATAAAATAAAAAAGAAAATGACAAAATAATAAATAAAAAAAGAGCAAACCCAAGGGGGGGTATGGGCCAGAATAGGGGGTGTTTTGATTGGAATTTGAGGCCCAATGAAGCTTTCAGCCACGTTGACTTCTTGGATTGTCTGCAGCATGCTTTGACTGAGCACATGGTGTTCTTGCTTTCTGGGCCTTTGGATCTATGATCATGGCCACCTGACGCTTGGATCTGTGAGGTTTATGGTGAGTCTTCTTTGGAATGCTGCACAGGAAAGCGTTAGAAAAAACAATATGGAATTATGGGGGGACCTGGGAATCGAACCCAGGTCCCAGAGATGCCTAGCCACGTCTCCAACCACTGAACCAAGCGCGTTTGTTTGTAAACATAATAAACAAAGAAAATTAAATATGAAAACAAGCGTTATTCTGGAAACTAACAAAAATCCGCGCGTTTATTTGAACTGGCCAATCACATGGAGGCACGTCCTTCATCTTCTTCGTTTCCTGTAAAACATAAAGCAGGTAGCGGGGGTTTTAAACCCCCACAAAATGCAAGCATTTAAAAATAGCGATTAGACGCTCGTGCAATATAAATTGGGCGCGAGGTATGCTTCATGTTCGTGTCATCATGCTGAGTTTGACCATGTATGTTTGGAGTCCTGATTTTACAGTATAGCAAAAGCCCCAATTCTAAACCTTAAGAACCCTAAAGTGTTTTAATGGCAAGTCACGATTCTGTATGTTACACTTCAATTAAACCATGCCAAAAGTTCCCTGTGCATTCATATAGTACAAAACAAACAAGAAATTGGGTTAATAATGCATGGAATATGGATTTCGATTCTCAAAATAATTGATAAACCGTGGGGGCGTGATGAGCGATTCTTTGAGGTTTTTGGCTTGTTGATGATTGCAAATCGTGCCTGGGAGTGTTGGGAGTGTATTGGGATCAAAAGGAAGGCTTGAATTATGCTGGAAAGTGGTTTTCAGTTTGTGACTTTTCTCTTGAAACTTTGAAATTGGTTATGCTGCCTCTGAGTTTTCTAGGTCGTGAATCATGTGTGGGAGGCTTGCATATATGTCTAGCAATGAGAATCAATCAATATAATGAGCTCTTAACTCTTGCAATGAAGTTTTGATTTTGCCATGACCACCATTAAACAACTTGCCATTTTTGCTCCAAATTTGAATTTTTATGCTTGAAATAGGATGTACACGAAATTGGCATGTGAATTATGGTGTATCAAAGTTATTCAAACCAAAAGATATCCCTTAATTAATTTTCTTGATTTTTATTTGAATTTTAAAGATTTAAAATGAATTAAATCAAATAAAATTAAATAAAAATAGAAAAATTAATTTTTAATCTTGAAATAAATCATGGGATACGTGGGAGGCATGGAAAAGCTGAACCAAGTGGAAAAAGTGGGCCCTTTTTGTCAAAAATGAAGTTTCAAGGATAGTTGACTTTGGCCATTTCACAAAAATTTCCCAACTTCTCCAATGCATATCTTGCTCAATTTTGATCATATGAACATGTTCTTGGACATTTTGGAAAGGTCTTGAAGTCCTCTAACCAATGCCTTTGGTCCCATGTCATTTTGATTTACCAATCTCAAGTTATGGTCTTTGACTTAAAATGCCTTTTTGTTGACTTTTGAAAATGACCTATAATGTTGAAATTGATAACTTTTTGTGAGAGCATTTCTTGGACTTGGAATGTGAATATGAATTGTAGGAAATGTCCTCCCATTCAAAATGAGCATTGGATGGGATTTTTCTGATGAACGATGAAACAGTTATGCCTTGGTCAAGTTACAGTTGACTTTTCAGCTGTCCAAAAATAGAAACTTTTGACACCTTGATGATTTTTGAGTCATTCTTGTGGAATCATGTTTAAGACTTGATAAAATGATGATTGTGGCTTCAAAATAAGATGTTGACCAAAATTTTTGACTTTTGACTGCCAAATGACCATTTTGCCCCTATAGTTGACTATGGAGCAATTAGGGTTTTTGATTGTGCAACTTGACCTTGTGAGCCTTGAAACTTGACATGTAGGTGCTTGACAATGTATATGAGCATATGGGACTTGATTGAGCCCTTGAAAACCTCAACTTCCTTGAAGGAGCCAAAACCCTAATTTGACTGGCTTAGGAGGGTGCTTGACTGTGTAGCCCTTGAGTAGACTTTGAACCATTTGAGGTGATGCTTGGCAAAACTTTGAAGATTATGGGAGGGCAAATTTTGGGGTACAACACATACCTTTACCAGAGAACCATTTCCCTATATATAAATAATAGATAATGTTTTCCTCTTTACAATTAGAAGAATACTTCAACAATGCAGACAATACTCAACCACTTGAATGATACATACCATGACTGAGAGTTAATCTCCCTTAACTCAGGTTGATACAACTATATTGCATACAACCCCTTTGAATGTTTCTTCTATATCAGCAGAGTAAGAGTTCCATGTTCTCATAGACTTGATGAGAGATATCAAGTTAGAGTAAACAACCTCCATTCTGTTTATGAGAAACATACATCAGTCATCTATTTAACATCCCCTTCTCCAACTCAGTCAGAAACTATTTCATCAGAATAGTCACAAGCACGATCATACAAATTTGACTTCTATTAATCAGGAGACTCTCCTAGATGCAAAGAGAATGTGTAACACCCGTAATTTAATTAATTATTTAATTAAATTATTCTTGGAATATTTGTGAAGTTGTGTTATGATGATAGTTGATGTGTTGTGATTAGTTGGATTTATTTATTTTATTAAGTGGTGGAATAATATTAGAAGAATGATAATATTATTTGATGTGGGCTTGTTTTAAAGGATAGAAGTAGAAATAAGGGGGTGTAGTAGTCTTGAGCCCATTAAGGAATAAAGAGAAGAATAGGTTTATTTTATTATTGTAGAAATAATAGAAAAGAAGAAGAAGAAGTAAGAAGATTAAGGGTTGGAAGAATATAACGTGAAAGCTGTTGGAAAGGAGGAAAGAGGCAGAACGGAAATTCAACCGGAAAAGTTAAAGAGCAACCTTCAATCAAATTTTAAGGGTGGGGTTCTGACTCTATTATAGGGTTTATAATGATTGGTATGTGGGATTAGATGTGGAATTGTTGTCTTGTTCATGATTTGAATGTATATGATGTTGTATGATAAAAATCGATGATTGAAAGATGAATGATGATGTCCCAATGCTGTATATTTGATGTAGAATTATAGGATAATTGTAATTGATGATTATCTATGATTAGAGGATGTTTTTAGGGCCTAAAGTATGGAAACTGTAGTGAAAACGCAGTGAAATCGCAGAAAATATTCATGACAGAGCAGTATGTGTCGACCCCAAATGTTATGAGTCAATACAAGAAGGCCTTTAGACTCAGGATGAGTCGATACGAAGGAGTCCTGCGTCGATACACGAGGGCTTTTAGACTCAGGATGAGTCGATACCTAAGAGCATGTGTCGATACATGCAATGTTGCAGGCTCAGTATGAGTCGATACAAAAGAGCATGCGTCGACTCATGTGGCATGTTCAGTTCAGTACGCGTCGACCCAAGGCATTACGCGTCGATCCACGTTGTCTAGTTTTTGACAGATTCATTTTCCAAAAGCTGTAACTTGAGTTTTCAGACTCCGTTTGAGGTTCCGTTCGAAGTGTTGAATAGCTAACGCGATGAAATTCATTCTTAAGGATCAAAATGAAGAATAGGAAGGATAATCCTAGTATCCAAATTAAGATTAGAGTTAATTCCCGTGTTAATCGTTATGTTTATTTTTGTGAAGAATGATGGGGATGAGATGATTATAGATTACTGTTTGGTTTGTAACAGCAGGATTAATGATGATACTGATGTAGTATTATAGAATAGTAATATGTAGAGGTTTTATAATTTAGAATTAAGCCTTAGATGATTAATTAATTATAGGCAATATCATGTTGTAGGCCTATGGCCAACTTTGCGAGATTGGCGAATTGCTGTTGTATTATTATTGTGGCTGAGTTACTGTGAATATATGATGTTTGATGAATTATGATGTTGATGAAAGATGTTGAGATGCCTCTATTAATTGGCATCTATAAAGATGTAGGCTTATGGCCAACTATGATGTTGTGTTGAGATGTTGTTAATTATGGTGTTGTCATTACATTCATGATTGTGTCACATACATTGCATTTCAAGATGGAGCTTATGCTCATTAAGATGGCCTGTATTGGCGAATATTAAGATGAAGGCTTATGCCTTGTTGATACCTCTATTTATTGGCAGATTTTAAGATGGGAGTTCTACTCCAATGGTACCACGTGCATTTGCATAGTATTGAGTTGCGTTATATGATTGCATAAGGAAGTTGTAAATTGATGTGATGAATGTGTATTATAGTTGGTATTTCTGTTGCGATTATTGTTGATTATAAGATGAGAAGTGGTGATGTTATGTGATCTAATTTAATATATTAATTATCATACATTTTATTATATTATTAGATATCTCACCCCTTCTGTTTGAATGTTACCCTTACGTTGGTAACATGCAGGTAATCGAGAGTGAAGGCCGTATACCTTCAGTAGTTTGAGTCGGTGTCATTTCTATGATATGTAACACTCGGGGGGATGAACGCTTGTTGCTTTTAATTGTTGATTATTTCAGTTGCTGGACTTTAATTTGATCGTTGTTAAGTATGTGTTATTTTGAAGTTGCTGTAACGATGGATAATGATGTTACTAAGAATTCCGCTGCGTAGATGTTTAAATTGTTGAATTAAGAGATTTAATTATTATGCTGATAGTTCATCCGAAGTTTTAAAGTGTTATGTATCCATGCTGAATGCAATGTGTTTTGAAAGATGAATTTGTGGCATCCTGATTCATTTGCATGAAAGATTTTAACTCTGATTTTGCATATATATAATTACCGGGTAGAATTGGGTTGTTACATAGTTGGTATCAGAGTAAAATTTGTTGAACGATGATGTGAACAAATTTATTGATATTTTGTTGATAATTGACACACGAGAATGAAATTGTGTATGTGTTTAGAGGTTGAAAAAGGTGTTAAGATGATATTGAGGTGATGTATATCCAAGTATAAGTGTGTTATAGTTGTTGCTACTGTAAAATGTTGGTATGTCAGATTATGGTGAAGTAGTTGAGATGCTAGTAACGATTATATTGCAGAGTGTTGAATGATTGGTATATGTGTAATCGATTTGAATTGTGTTGAATTATTGTTATGTTGGTGAAGTAGTGGTCAAAGTGTTGCCAAATGCGACTCGGGGATCAAAAAGTTGGATGTGAACTTCGCGTTAAGGGTGGTAGTATCGAATAGATTTTCGAGGACGAAAATATTCTAAGTGGGGGAGAGTTATAATGCCCCGATATTTAATTATTTATTTAAATGAATATTGTTTTGAATATTTTATATTAATTGAATTTTATCCTCAAGTCGGAATTATTTTATTAAGTTGGAATATTAAATAATCGGATTTAATTTGGTGGAATTAAGTTGAGATATTATTTTTATTATTAAGCTTAAAAATGATAATGGGCTTGTGTTATGGCGTCAAGAAGTAAAAGCGGGGTGTAGCATTTAGGCCCAATTGGATTTATTTAGATTAATAGAATAATATATATTTTTATTAGAGAATAAGAAAAAGGAAGAGAGTTAGAGTTATCAGAAAGAGAAGAGAAAGAGGAATAGGGTTTTGAGTGGAGAAGAAGAAGAAAGGTTTGGAGCTATGGCAGCAGCAAGGTGCAATAGGAAATTATAAAGAACCGTCAATCCAAGGTAAGGGTAGGGTTCTAACTATCTAATGGGTTGCATGACAAATTTTATGTGGGACTGGGTTTGTAAGATTGCTTTTGTTGGTGTTTAATTGTTGTAATTGATACTGAGATGTGGATTGCTGTCAACGAATTGGTTATGGGAAATTACTCTATATTGATTGAATATAATTTTATGTTGTTGTGTGTTGTACCCCAAAATTTGCCCTCTCATTTATCAAGACTTTTCTCACAAGACTTCTTTAACTCAAGACAAGATTAAGGTTTGGTCAGCTCAGGACATCTCATCTTGCACTGACAACTCAAAATTAGGGTTTGAGTTTGCACAAGAGTTTTTGGACTATCAATGCTTCATGTGACTTTAAAACATCATTATGGATCCCTAAGATTGCTCATGTCAAGTTTCAAGCCTTGGATCACACTTTTGATCAGTCAATTGAACAGTTGACCTAAAAATCAACTGTATTGGGGAAAAAGTCAACCATGGCCAATTTAAAGTCAAACTTCATAATTTTTGATCCACATCAACATTCTAGACTCATATGTACCATTTGATCAAGTTTGGGTCACAACTCCTTAAGAAATTTGATCAAATCATCAAAAGGGCAAAATGGTCAAAATTTAGGTTTTGACTGAAGAAGGGCAATTTCTGATTTTTAACCTAGCAAATGACCAATTGAGTTCAAGCATGATTTCAAGGATTCAATGGCATCATCTTGACTTAATTACATGGCTCAAAACATCTCAAATTCATTGGATTGACAGATGAAATTTGCAGTCAATTGATCAAAAATCAACTGTACACTGAAAAGTCAAACTGACTTTTTGGTCATAATCAAGTGCCAAGGGTCATAATTCATCAAAACATGTCAAAATATGAAACTTGTTCATCAAGAAATCCAAATTTGAAAATTAGGGTTTGAATTTGAAAATTTTCATAACAGAAATTTTCTAAGTATGAAAATTTTCTTATTTTTTCTCAACTTTACACCACTTTTTCACCATGATGCATATTGATCCAAGGAAAGTCCCCAACATGAAAGTTGTATACCTCCATGAACTTCTTAACTTAGTGAAAATTTGCCCTAATTTAGGCAGGTTTTGGACCCAACTTCATAGCAATTTTTCACCTAGTTCCAAGAAGAATCTCAAAATGCATTTCAAAGATGGATTATAGAGCACATTGCAAGCTTTCCAAAATGTCCAAGAACTCTCCAAGATCATGTTTGAGTAGGAAGAATCGAAGAGAGGAAATGGGATTTTTCTCACTTTTTGTTCAAGCCATTTCATGAAGAACCAAATTGCAAATCAATCCTATGCTGGCTATTTCATGTTGTACAGGTCCTAAACTTGTTCTACACTCCTTAATTAAATGCTTACTCAGTTGACAAAGCCTCTATCCATGCTTTTGAACCTTTGTCCAACTTGTAATTCCATTTATGGCAAAAAGGTTCCATTGCCATTTTGAAAAAGAACCACTTTTGTAAACTTTACATTTTTGAGCTTTGAACCTGTCCCCTTGATGCATACAAACCACACAGGTCTCAAGCAATTTGTACAAACTCATACTAACCCTAAGCAAGCTGGTACAAGCATGTGAATCTTTGGTCTTGTCACTTTGCTTCAAGTACAAGAAAAGTTGCAAAAAGGCTAGGGCTTGCACAATTGATAGAGGGTTGACACAAAACAATTTCCATACTAATATGCAAACAATATACAACACATAGGAAGCTAAGCCAAGACCTGAAACTCTCTCAGCAAGAAAAACACCAAAAACTGTCCAAAACATACAGTTTCTGCACAAACACATCCAGATTTCATTTGGCTCATGCGTTTTATGTTTAGATCATTCCAATACCTTACATACTTGATATCAAACCCATCCAAACCATCATCCCTGTTCTGTATTCTCTTTTCCACCATCTTCCATTGTTGACTTTGAAGCTTGCAGTTGGACTTGGTCAGGGAGTTCTAGCCACTTTCAGAGCAAGGCAATGGTTGGAATAGATTTAGGGAAGCTCAAGGAAGCTCAAGCAAGCATCAGGCCTCCATTAAAGTCACTACATTTTCATACACGATTCCAGCTGAAGGAGGTAAATTTTCAAACTCTATCTCCTTGTACAGGCAACCTTAGGCCACGATCTGTGAATAAAAAGTGTAGTTCTCATCATAATAAAGCTATACATATCATTATCTTGCATTGATTTTACTTGTGCTAAGAGAATTTGGAAGTTGAAATCTCTGAAAATATTAGGTTAGAATTTGGGGCTTTTAAAATTCTATTTGATCTTTGATAGTTAGATTACATAACTTATATGGTTGGATTCGTGAGTTCAAATGCTACATTTTTCATGTTACAAGTTTTCATTTTTATGGAAGCATGAGGAAGTTATAGGGGATCCGGCCAAGGCTTGAGGAAGAAGATGAAACAGGGCAAGGACGCGTTTTGTAATATATTATTTTTGTTTCAGTAAAGACAATGAATGTATAGCCACCCCAGTGGTAAAGCAGCGCGCCGGTGAGACCCATGTCCTGGGTTCGGACCTGCGCGCTACTTTTGCATTTCTACAATTTTTTCCCTTCTCAGTTTTTTGACTTTTTTTGCAGATTGGACTTGGCTATTGGGCCAGTATTTTTTTTGCTAGCATATTACCACTGATTTACCGCATCACCCCCCTGCTAACTCTTTTCATATTTTTATTTTCATTTTTGTTTTATTTTCATATTTAATGTTTTTTTAATATTCCCTTTAAAACATAAAAATTCCAAAAAAATGTAAATTAATATGTTACACTTTTATTTTATTTCTTTTATTATTTCTCACATGAAAATATAGTTTATTTTAATAGGATATAATTTATTTTTCTTAATAAATTTATAAATATAATTAAATATACTTAGTATTTTTATTTTGCATTTCATATTTATAAATCCCTATTTTTTGCATACATACAAAACTTTATATTTTATTACAATATTATTTATTATTTTACACAAGAAAATACACAAAATAATAATATATAAACTTTATTTTCTTTTAAATAAAATTAGGGTTAAACCCCTTTAAAAAAAATTGAATCTTTTTCATTATATTTTTAGGTTTAAATTAAAAATAAGACATAAAAAAAAATCGAAACCTTTTAAAGTTGTCCAAATCGAAACCTCTGATCCATCCAGATTCAGATCTTTCCAAGTACTCTATCAACATCCCAGGGTTCCCAGGAGCACGTACCACCTTCCATTCAATATGTCTCACGCCCAGAAGTGCCCCATCGAACCTCAATTTTCGGTAAATTTCGTGACTTTCAAACTTTAAATCATGCCATATAAATCTTTCTTAAGCTTATATTCATGTTATTAATGATGCTTGCTAATTTTATAACGTGTTTCATGAGAGCAATAATTCCAGAACCATATATCACCATGGTAGGGGGTTGAAACATGGAGATTTTCGTTTTCAAGGATGGAGATGTTTTAGTTCAAGCTAGGATCATGGTTTGACCTCCCCAGAGCCTGCGTGTCAAAACGTTATATTTTGATTCACCCGTTCAAAATAGAGGGACCCTACTGGAGCGCGCGTGTTTGCCAAATCAGCATGTTCATTTATTCTACATTATATACATTTCTTTGTGCTTATACTAACGGATGTAAAGTCGTCCCAACGGTTGAGTGCGTGAGTGTTAAGGTGTTATTTGTGTGAGAGGTCAGGGGTTCGACCCCTGCCTCTTGCAGATTAATTTTTCTATTTTCTTTTTGCAGATCCAATACAATCAGATCATATACGCGCACCATGTAGCATCAGATCTACACCTTTCAATGTCAATGCAGTCAGATCCAAGAGCTTCAATGTGAGATTCACCATGCACCCTCAAGGCTTCTCTTTACTGGATCCCAAGACAGCCTTCGGGTTCCCTCACCCTTGGGCCTAGCGTTTTTCAAACCAGCACCCCCCATTTAATTTTGCTATCCTGGCCCATTTAATTTTCTTTATTTTTGTTTTATTATTTATTTCTTTTACTTTATTTATCATTAATCAAATACTAAAAAAATCACAAAAAAAACTTAGGACTATTTTTTTCTTAATTAAATAATTAATTTCTTTAATTGATTAATTAATTAAACTTTAACATTTTCTTAAGTTAAAATAAAATAGAATTAGGTTTAATTTATATGTTTAAATTATTTTCTTTTTATAACAAAAAAAACAATAAAAAAAACTTAGACTATTTTCTTAAAATTAACTTTATTTTCTAAATAGGTTTTAGGGAAATTTTCATTGTTTTATTAAATCAAAAATCAAAACCAACAAAATTTTTGTCTTATTTACTTAGAATCACTTTAGGTTTTAGACGTACTTTTAGTTTTCACGCGTTATTTATTTTCCCTCATATTTTTTATTGTATCTGTACACTGGATGTAATAGTCAATAGGCTTTTATCCGCTTTCTTTATTTTTCTTCCCCCCAATTCTTGTACATTGTAAATCCCCCTCCCTGAAGCCATGTAATAGTCTAGGTTTTTACCTTCTGCACTTTATATTCTGTACATATTTACTGCTAGTAATTAGGTATGTATGGCAAGACTGAAATTAAAACATTAGCAAACCTAACACAAAAGATAAAAATAACTGAATATAACGCACATTGCACATATAAATTCTAGGGTACCCCACTTTGGTTGCCTTCGGAAATAAAGTAGTCACGTCCCTCGAAACGGGGAAACTTTAGCAAATACCCATAAAATCAAAAGATCATAGTCCATTGATGACTCTATAGTTTCTTCTCAGAAAATGATCTAGTCCCTAAACAAAATTGCTAAAGCATCTTCACAAGTTGCCTTCCTGACTGTAACGTCCCTTCGAATGTCCCTTATACATCCAATGATAGGGCTACCTACTCACTAATAGTAGGATAACACTGTCTAAAGGATAGGAGGAAAAGAACTACCTTTTAGAGTACAAAGTAGATAGCTGTTAGAAGTTTGCTCAAAAAAACATTTTGCACTTACACAAATACTACTTTTCAAAAAAACAATTTTCAAAAATATTTGCTTTATTAACACTCTTGAGGACTGATAGAAAAGTTAACGCAAAGCAAATCGCTGCACTAAGGCATTTTTCAAACATTTTCAAACACACAAAAGCACAAAGGTATTTCAAAATTAACAAACCTCTAAGAGCCCATAGATAAATACGGATGGAAAGGTCGGTGGCGACTCTTGCTTACAGCAACATTTGCAAACACAAACGCAAAAGTATTAAACAGCCGGTTCTGCCACCGTATCTCACCATCCTAAAGCAATCTTACACGGGTTTCTTCTAATGATCTCCATATGCAGTCTAATGCGGACTCATCCTGAAGCAATCTTACACGGGTTTCTTCTCATGATCTCCAGATGCAGTCTAACACGGACTCATCCTGAAGCAATCTTACACGGGTTTCTTCTCCTAATCTCCAGATGCAGTCTAACACAGACTCATCCTGAAGCAATCTTACACATATTCCTTCTCGCAGTTTTCAGATACAGTCTAACACGGACTCAGCCTGAAGCAGCCCTACATAGGTTCCTTCTAATACATTTCCAGACAACAGTTAATTTCATTCTCCTCAGTAAGTTATTGTGAAGCTTGGATTTCAACCAGAAAATAGAGAACTTTCGTCTCTCCAGTCCAGAGATAACTCCTCAGTAGAGCCATGGACAACTAAAGCTCCTAGGCTCTATTCCCCACAGAGTTTTCCTAAAGCAGGAGAACAACAGAAATCAATTTTCCCCAACGGAGTCCTCCTCAGACAACAGGAACAGGAATCCCCATAGAAAGACCTCTTATGAGGCCAGTATCTACTTTGGATGGCATCTTTAATCCCATCTCTGACAACTCTCAGTCATCTTCTACAAATGGCATCTTTAAGCCCATTCCATACACAATCAACAATCGCATCACGCAAGTTCAAATTTCTGGGCATTCTAGTGTTCAATCATCTTCCACCTTTAGACCACGAAAGGCAAATAAGCCAATCTAAATCTTCAGGTTTAAGAAGATTGAATAGGGGCAGTTGTTGTACCCCAAAATTTACCCTCTCTTTTCTCAAGACATTTTCTCACAAGGATTTTCAAAAGTCCAAGTTTACACAAGTATAATTGGATTTTTGGCTTTCAGGCATCAAATTAAAGAAGAGAAAATTTACCTTGATTCACAAGCTTTAATTGGGCATATAAAAACTTCAAGCAAGCTTTGTTTCACAAGCTTCGATTGAACATTTAGCCTTATTCAATGCAAGCTTGATTCACAAGCTTCGATTGGGCGCTGGGCCTCCTTTGATCAAGTTCAATTCACAAAGCTTCGACTGAGCATTGGCTGCTTCAGGCTTGCCTTTGATTCACAAGGCAAAGACTTCCTCTTCATGCTTGCCTTCGATTCACAAGGAAAGAGCTTCTTTCATGTGTGCTTCGACCCACAAGGAAATGACCTCCTTTGTGTTTGCTTTCGACGCACAAGGCAAAGGATTCCTCTTCATGCTTGCCTTTGATGCACAAGTTTTCTACACTTTGACACATAGTATGGTCCATCCGGAGAAACATTCCAAAGGTCCATTCGAAGAAGCATTCCAAAGGTCCATTCGAAGAAGCATTCCAAAAGTCCATTCAAAGAAACATACAAGTTGTGCCTTCGAAGGACATACATTTGGTCCATACGAAGGACACATAAATGGTGCCTCCGAAGGACACATAAATGGTGCCTTCGAAGGACATACAATTGGTCCATTCTAAAGACACATAATTATTGAAAACAAGTTTGTTTTGTCTTTTAATGAGTCTTGGCCCAAGATGCTTGCTGGCCAAAATTCTACATGCTGCCAAGCCCAAGCCTCCTGCACAATTGCATTCGAAGGAAATGACAAAAGAAGCTTCAACTGGCCAGAGTGAAGTGTTCGATTAGGCTAGTTGGGTATTTTCATAGCCATCTAAAGGACAAATTCAGAGCCAATCGAAGAACCAGGCGTGGAGGCATTCGAAGGAGCCAAGGAGTGAAACATGTCCAGGTTCATCCCAAAACCCAAAAGGGTAGGAATCCATCAAAAATGGATATCCTTTAATTTGTCTAATTTTTCCTTCAAAGCATGGTTAATGGCTGTCCCTTTCCATTTCCATTCACCTCCATCCTTATAAATACAGGCCTAAAGATACATTGTCGGGGGGACGAACAAAAAAAAGGTGGAGAAAAAAACCATTGGGAACATACATACACTGCATCAGACAGAAACGTTCCTGCCCATACACGTATAAGCCAGATGAAAACCTTACATCCAGGAGTCCATATCAGCCCTTAAGCAAGCATCTCCACGCCCAAAGCAATAGAGATTCACGCGTCTCCGATTAGTAAGGGTTTGCAAAACCAAAACTGCACATTCATACCATTTAAATACATATTGCGCATATATTCTTATTACTAATGATAGTTGTGTTTGAATGAATGTGTTGCATTGTTTACCGTGTGTTTTGGTAAACAACCGCTGATCCTCCAAATGGTTACTTATTTGGTTACTCGCAGGATCGATCAGATTGATCCTATGGACATAGGTTGATTTTGAAGTTTGATTAAGTTGGATAAGGCTTTAAATAAAAGGTTTCAAGTAAATTGCATAAAGGAAAGACTTGGTAAAATAAACAAGGCTTTAAGGTAAAGGTTCGACAGGAAATGTAAAGAGAAAAGCAAGTAAAATTCTGGGAAAGTAAATGACTTTAATTGATAAAATTGGTGTTTCACACATACATTTCTCAACAATTCTTTCTCACACGCTGGGTACTTGAATCTAAATGAGTGACTTTGTATGGAATTGTGAACACACGCGAGAAACTACATGTCTACTCCTATTTATACTAAAACATCCCAAGTAACCGTCGGGCAGTTACACTGCTTCGAGATCAATCCACTTGGCACGTTCTCCATGCTCGACGCTCCAGATCCTTGCATGTTTGCACGTGGTAACTGCTGGAAACCGTTTTCCCTCCAAACACTTGAATTTCAAACTACTCCACTCTGAACCATCGAACACTTTCGTCAAGAGACATCTTCGACGAGAAACTCCTTCGACGTCGAAGGCAATCAGCCTTCTTCCTTGGAAGAAATCTTCTAAGTATTTTGCCATCTTTCGACGGTCACTTCGACAGACTTAGCCAGTCGAAAGCATCTTTCAGCTTTTAATGGCTGACATCAATCAAAACAAAGGTGTCGAATTTAGGAGCCAACAAATTGCCCCCCAAGAATGCCTTATTTCGACTCTGAAAGAAAAGGGCATTCTTTGAAACGCCATTCGACACCTGTCTTTCCACGCTTAGTCACAAGTTAACTTGTGCACTTTTTGTTGCTTTTTACCAACTATTGGCAATCCCAAGAAACTATCATTGATTTGATCCTAGGACGTCACTTTCAGTACGGCGTGCAGTACCAAACGTCACTTCAGAATTTGTCATTATGACAATTCCCAAAAACGAGGACGCACGCTGCGTCCCTCTGTTTCTGCAGAAACGGCCAAAACAACAGGGGGCTGCCACGCGTCCCACTAACTCCTGCAGCATTAAATGGCATTTAATGTCCTCGTTATTGGGGATTTTTCCCACTACTATAAATAGCAGTGAATATCCCATTGTGGGACTTTTTACGCCAACTAGCCTTCAAACTTCCTTGTTTTCGTACAAGCTTGCTCTCTTTGCAGAAAACTCTTCCTCTTTCATTTCATCTTCAACCTCATTTCAAAAAATGGCCTCTGCTTCCACTGCTCCTAGTGCTAACGCACCAACTGAACAAGTTAAACCCAAGGTCTTCGTCACTGCTCCGGTAGTAAACTCTACAGGCAAACGAAGGGTTCCTGAACCTTCTGACATCTCCGTTCGCGATGCTTACTCGCGCCACTTGATGATCCCGGTTGGATACTCCAACCAGATCTTCGCAATGTCTGGCCCCATGAATCCAAGCATCTCTGAAGCTCTGAAGATCAAGAGCTATTTCCCAATCGTCGAGAAACTCAAGCCAGTAGCATGCGCCAAGAAAGACGCAGAAGACAACGAAGACCCTACTCGTGAAAAAATCGACCTCCGCTTCTTCAACAGAGGGGTTAGGGTCTTCAGGTCTTGCCCTAATCTGACCTCCGATTATGTTGCTTGGCTAACCAAGTTGGAGAAGCACCAAACCTCGATCTGGAAGGATATGGGAATCTTCGACCTAGTGATGCTGTCGAAGACGGGTTTGAACTACTCCCCAGAGATGCTGATAGCTTCACTGTTGTTCTGGGACTACTCCCATTTTACTTTTCATCTTCCATGTGGGATGTTAACCCCCACACTCTTCGACGTGGCCGCTATTACTGGCCTTCGACCAATCGGAGATTACTTCGATCCGGAGGAGATGTCGGAGGACCAAATTGGCTTCTCTGAGACCAAGCCAACATACACCACTTTTATCAACCATTATCACGACAGGTCGACAGACGCGGTGTCGGATGTCGAACACATAGCGTTTCTAGCCTTATGGCTAACTCGCTTTGTGTTTTGCTCGAAGTCTCTGCAGGTGACCAAAAAGATGGTCACTCTTGCTACCCAACTGAATCACCGCCAAAACATCTGTTTGGCAGAACTGATTCTGGCCAGTCTTTATGACTCGATCAGCAATGGGGCCACTCTTCTGAAACATATCGAGGACAGGGCCAGTTTGCTACTCGCTGGGCCTTTTTGGCTACTTCAACTGTGGCTCAATGCCACTTTCGAATCTTTCTTGCCCAAGAAGGTTCAGATAAATGAACAAGCTCCAGCGATAGCGAATAGACGCATCGAAGGAATCAGGCTGGCTCTGCTGACACCTACGGACGATGGACTGGAGTTTCAACAAACCTTCACTAACTTCGTTCTAATGTTTGCTCGAAGGAAGGAGTTTGTTTCAACTATGGCTCCATTTGCTCAACGGAGGGTGGGGCCAGCATGGTTCACAAGGCCACATCTAAAGGAGTCGAGTGGTCCCAATGTTGATGAGCATACAATACTTTGGGAGGCGTTCCTTACACCAAGGATCATGCCTCTTCGATTTAAGAGTTCCAAGACTCATTTGAGTCTGCTTGCCTACCAACCAAATCTGGTATCTCGCCAGTTTGGTATTATCCAAACCCCGCCTTCTCCGATTTTCCAAAGGGAGAAGTCAATGTTGTACTTCTGCAACGATTATACAGAAGAAGCTGCCATCAAGCATATTGGAAGATATGCTGGTCGAACAATCCTCTCGCTGTTTAACTACCAGCTTAATTTCCTTTGCTCACCATCCTTCGAGGAGTGGTGGAGAAGCTATTATGCTGAGTACTTCTTCGACGAGAAGGACTTCATGGCCGAGTTGCAGAAGTCTTTTGTCCTTGTGTTGGACAAAGTAAAGAAATGTAAGTTCATGCTCTCACATTACTTTTTGTCTTTCTCTTCGACTGCTAGCCTGTTAACTTTTCCTTTGCTTTCAGTTGTTCGAAAGCCTGTAGCCAAGAAGGCTACAGAAGGTCAACAGGGAGGAGTCCCTTCAACAAAACCTCCACCGCCGGCGAAGACTGTAGCGCCAGCGAAGACCACAGGCAACCAACAGGGGGAAGGCTCTTCGAAGAGGCCTCCTATATCGGTAACCAGACTTTCTTCAAATTTCTTCTGGTTTTCGATTTTTTATTTTCGATGCAATTATTCAATCGAATTCCTATTGGTTTTCTAGGCACCTTCGCCCAAGAAACGGCCAGGACTGGTGGTCGAATCTGGGAGTGATGAAGAGAGTGATTCCCCTCCTGCCCCCTTAAAAAGGCGAAAGTTAACGAAGGATGCTTCTGTTCCTGCTCCTGCTCCTGAAGGTCGAACCGTCAGAATAAAGGTCGCTGTGAGAAAGCCTAGGCCACCTCCAGTGATCATCGAGGAGCCAACTGAGGAGGAACTGAACGTTCTTCTTAACAAGCCTGTCGAAAGTGACAATTCCAGCCCTGGGGCTGAAGTTAATCCACAGGTAATCCCTTAGACCTTTTTTATAACTTAGGCATAAATACCCGTATTTGATTGTGTCTTTTTCGACATTCGACGATTTGTCTTCTTTCCCTTTTCAGGACACTACTGAAAGTTCTCAACCAAGGACCTCAGAAACGCTGGAATCTGCTGAACTTAGCAGGCCTCAGGAAAAAGACTTGGGCAATGACGAAGCCCATACTGAGAATGAGGCCAATGCTGAAACAGTGGAGAAAACAACAGAGGAACCTATGGTGGAGGAACAACAGCCAGTGGAGGAACAACAGCCAGAAACGGTTCAGGTGGTGGATTTGTCAGAAGAGAATCAAGAAGAAAGGGACCAAGGCAATGATGTCGAAGAAAATCAAAATGATGCCGACGAAGAGAACCAAGGTGGTACTGGCGAAGGACACCAGGGTGACGCTAGTGAAGAGCCACAAAATGACGCTGGCGAAGGACCCCAGGGTGATGCTAACGAAGAACCACAAGTCGATGCTGGTACTGCCTCAGTCAGAGTCGAAGAGCAACCAGTCGAGGCACTTAGCACTCAAGAACCTCAAACCCAAGATAATACTATTGCAAGGGTTACCTCCTCGAAGCACAGGTCAAAAGAGGACTTGGAACGCTTGAAACAAGCTGACCCTGTTAGCTACCTCAATGCAATCATCGAGAGTAAGAGTTCGTCTGACACTAGTCAGGAAATTCCTACCCTGTCGGGGAAGTCTACTGAAACTTCTCCTCTTGATGATGCATTGGCAAAGGTTAAGGCCCAGTTCTTCAAGAGGGACTTGATGAAGACTTTAGAGGGGGACCCCACTGCTCCATCATGCTTAAAGGAGGTCTTGAATGCTGTCGACTTTGAAGCTGTAGCCCCAGAAATCTCAGACTTGATCATGGAGTTACACTCTATGATTGATCAAGTTTCAGCGGATTACAGGCGCCAAAGAGGGTTTAACAGTCAGCTTGAAGTGCTGCATGGCAATCGAATTCCTATTGGTTTTCTAGGCACCTTCGCCCAAGAAACGGCCAGGACTGGTGGTCGGATCTGGGAGTGATGAAGAGAGTGATTCCCCTCCTGCCCCCTTAAAAAGGCGAAAGTTAACGAAGGATGCTTCTGTTCCTGCTCCTGCTCCTGAAGGTCGAACCGTCAGAATAAAGGTCGCTGTGAGAAAGCCTAGGCCACCTCTAGTGATCATCGAGGAGCCAACTGAGGAGGAACTGAACGTTCTTCTTAACAAGCCTGTCGAAAGTGACAATTCCAGCCCTGGGGCTGAAGTTAATCCACAGGTAATCCCTTAGACCTTTTTTATAACTTAGGCATAAATACCCGTATTTGATTGTGTCTTTTTCGACATTCGACGATTTGTCTTCTTTCCCTTTTCAGGACACTACTGAAAGTTCTCAACCAAGGACCTCAGAAACGCTGGAATCTGCTGAACTTAGCAGGCCTCAGGAAAAAGACTTGGGCAATGACGAAGCCCATACTGAGAATGAGGCCAATGCTGAAACAGTGGAGAAAACAACAGAGGAACCTATGGTGGAGGAACAACAGCCAGTGGAGGAACAACAGCCAGAAACGGTTCAGGTGGTGGATTTGTCAGAAGAGAATCAAGAAGAAAGGGACCAAGGCAATGATGTCGAAGAAAATCAAAATGATGCCGACGAAGAGAACCAAGGTGGTACTGGCGAAGGACACCAGGGTGACGCTAGTGAAGAGCCACAAAATGACGCTGGCGAAGGACCCCAGGGTGATGCTAACGAAGAACCACAAGTCGATGCTGGTACTGCCTCAGTCAGAGTCGAAGAGCAACCAGTCGAGGCACTTAGCACTCAAGAACCTCAAACCCAAGATAATACTATTGCAAGGGTTACCTCCTCGAAGCACAGGTCAAAAGAGGACTTGGAACGCTTGAAACAAGCTGACCCTGTTAGCTACCTCAATGCAATCATCGAGAGTAAGAGTTCGTCTGACACTAGTCAGGAAATTCCTACCCTGTCGGGGAAGTCTACTGAAACTTCTCCTCTTGATGATGCATTGGCAAAGGTTAAGGCCCAGTTCTTCAAGAGGGACTTGATGAAGACTTTAGAGGGGGACCCCACTGCTCCATCATGCTTAAAGGAGGTCTTGAATGCTGTCGACTTTGAAGCTGTAGCCCCAGAAATCTCAGACTTGATCATGGAGTTACACTCTATGATTGATCAAGTTTCAGCGGATTACAGGCGCCAAAGAGGGTTTAACAGTCAGCTTGAAGTGCTGCATGACAATCGAATTCCTATTGGTTTTCTAGGCACCTTCGCCCAAGAAACGGCCAGGACTGGTGGTCGGATCTGGGAGTGATGAAGAGAGTGATTCCCCTCCTGCCCCCTTAAAAAGGCGAAAGTTAACGAAGGATGCTTCTGTTCCTGCTCCTGCTCCTGAAGGTCGAACCGTCAGAATAAAGGTCGCTGTGAGAAAGCCTAGGCCACCTCTAGTGATCATCGAGGAGCCAACTGAGGAGGAACTGAATGTTCTTCTTAACAAGCCTGTCGAAAGTGACAATTCCAGCCCTGGGGCTGAAGTTAATCCACAGGTAATCCCTTAGACCTTTTTTATAACTTAGGCATAAATACCCGTATTTGATTGTGTCTTTTTCGACATTCGACGATTTGTCTTCTTTCCCTTTTCAGGACACTACTGAAAGTTCTCAACCAAGGACCTCAGAAACGCTGGAATCTGCTGAACTTAGCAGGCCTCAGGAAAAAGACTTGGGAAATGACGAAGCCCATACTGAGAATGAGGCCAATGCTGAAACAGTGGAGAAAACAACAGAGGAACCTATGGTGGAGGAACAACAGCCAGTGGAGGAACAACAGCCAGAAACGGTTCAGGTGGTGGATTTGTCAGAAGAGAATCAAGAAGAAAGGGACCAA
Organism: Vicia faba; assembly: GCA_948472305.1. Lineage (NCBI taxonomy): Eukaryota > Viridiplantae > Streptophyta > Magnoliopsida > Fabales > Fabaceae > Vicia > Vicia faba. The sequence continues at coordinate 1,411,552,262 of OX451741.1, read as the reverse complement.
GGCAATGATGTCGAAGAAAATCAAAATGATGCCGACGAAGAGAACCAAGGTGGTACTGGCGAAGGACACCAGGGTGACGCTAGTGAAGAGCCACAAAATGACGCTGGCGAAGGACCCCAGGGTGATGCTAACGAAGAACCACAAGTCGATGCTGGTACTGCCTCAGTCAGAGTCGAAGAGCAACCAGTCGAGGCACTTAGCACTCAAGAACCTCAAACCCAAGATAATACTATTGCAAGGGTTACCTCCTCGAAGCACAGGTCAAAAGAGGACTTGGAACGCTTGAAACAAGCTGACCCTGTTAGCTACCTCAATGCAATCATCGAGAGTAAGAGTTCGTCTGACACTAGTCAGGAAATTCCTACCCTGTCGGGGAAGTCTACTGAAACTTCTCCTCTTGATGATGCATTGGCAAAGGTTAAGGCCCAGTTCTTCAAGAGGGACTTGATGAAGACTTTAGAGGGGGACCCCACTGCTCCATCATGCTTAAAGGAGGTCTTGAATGCTGTCGACTTTGAAGCTGTAGCCCCAGAAATCTCAGACTTGATCATGGAGTTACACTCTATGATTGATCAAGTTTCAGCGGATTACAGGCGCCAAAGAGGGTTTAACAGTCAGCTTGAAGTGCTGCATGGCATAAGCTCATCTGCGTGGACTGCTGTCTCAGATTCGACTTCTCGAATTGCTGAGTTGTCGAAACAAAAAGCGTCTGCACAGGAAAGAGTTGATGCCATTGATCGAGAGAATGTTTCCTTCCGGGCACAAATCGCAGAGATAGAGGCGAAGATAAACGCCAACACTGTACTCAAGGAGGAAATTCTTTCGACCATCTCAGACACTGAGAGCCAGACTGAGATCAAACAAGGCTTGGAATTCGCTGAGAGGGCCCAAAGCCTCGACGCTCAAATTGCTAAACTAGTGCAGGAAAACTCCTGGTGCAAGAAGAGGTTGGAGCTGCAGTACGCCAAGTATCTTCGACTCAAGAATTCTCTTACCTTTTGATTGATTCTCTTTTGTAACCATCTTCTGTAATCGTTATTCGACAACAATTGCCATTTTGGCTGAAATTAATAAAAATTTCCATTTTGGCATTTTTATGGTTAATTTAGACTTGCTCTTTTATTATTTTATTTTTATCTCTTGAAGTATAGGTTTGTATTTTTTCAAATATTTACCATTTACTCTCAAGAGCCTTTTATCTCCACTTAACTCTTCGACTTCATAGGCTCCACCAGAAAAAGTTTGGATAACTCTGAAGGGTCCTTCCCATTTGGGTGACCATTTCCCCGTGCTTCGATCCCTTCGATCCATGGGAAGAACTACCTTCCAAACTAGTTCTTCAGGCAAAAATACCTTAGGTTTTACCTTTTTATTATAAGAGTCTTCTACTCTTTTCTTCTGAAGCCTGAGTAAGTCGAGAGCGTGTAATCTCTCTTCGTCTAAATCCACCAGTTCATCTAACATCATGTTCCAATAAATCTCAGAAGGAATATCATAATGCCTCTGAACCCTTGCAGACTGAAGACAAATTTCTGCTGGCAACACTGCATCATGGCCAAAAGTTAGCCTATATGGTGTTGTACCAGTGGCTTCTTTTGGGGACGTTCGACAAGCCCATAAAATCTGGTCTAACGTCTTATGCCAATTCTTTGGTTTCTTCCCAACATGTTTCTTTATCAAGCCAATCACCACTTTGTTAGCTGCTTCGACCTGACCGTTCGCCTGGGCATAATAAGGCGTGGATGTTAGGAGTTTGAAACCTGTTTCCTGAGCAAATTCCTGCATCTTTCGACCAGTGAAAACTGACCCTTGATCAGTAGTTATTGTCTCAGGAATTCCATATCTAAAGATAATGTTCTTTTGAATAAATTCAATGACATTTTCTTGGTCCACATTGACTAAAGGGATAGCTTCGATCCACTTAGTAAAATAATCAATGCCTACCAATATGTATTTCTGACTCTTTGATGATGCTGGTCGAATCTCTCCAATGAGATCCAACGCCCATCCTCTAAAGGGCCAAGGCTTCACTATCGAGTGAAGTTCGCTTGCTGGTACATGTTGGATGCCTGTATGAACTTGACACTCTTGGCAACCTTTGGCGAACTCAACACAATCTTTCAGCATAGTGGGCCAATATAGTCCTTGTCGAAACAACAACCATTTCATCTTATGGCCTGCTTGGTGAGCCCCGCATGCCCCAGCATGCGTAGTCGAAAGGGCTATGTATGCTTCAGTTTCACTTAAACATTTCAGCAACACCCCTTCAGGCGTCTTCTTGAATAACTCATTACCCATGAGTACAAAACTCAACGCCCTGTATTTTGTTTTTCGTTCTGTCGAAGCTCCTGGATTTTGAAGATAGTCCACAATGGGTTTCCTCCAATCTTGCTCTGACAAATTATCAATGAACGAAATCTCGAAGTTACTGTGATCAGCATATCCTAGTCTCGTCGATTCCAAGTCTGATGGTGATAGACAAGTTGCTTTTATCTTTTCTCGAACTTCGATTGCTCTTTGTAGTTTCGTTTTTGAAATCTTATACCCAGATGCAATTTGTGCCAAGTCATTGGCTATTTGATTTTCGACTCTGGGTATGTGTCGAATATTGATCGTTTCAAATTGTTTCAATAAACGATTTGCTATCACAAAGTACATAATGAGATTCTCCCTTATGCATTTATATTCCTTTGTGACTTGCTTGATGACTAACTCTGAGTCTCCCATTATTTCGACTCGAGTTGCCCCCAATTCCAACAATATCTCAAGGCCAGTAATTAGAGCTTCATACTCAGCCTCATTGTTCGAACAAGAACCTGCGATTTTGTACTTGAATGTTGTTGGAATTTTATCTGGAGAAATAATCAAGACTCCTACCCCTGTTCCATCTTTATGGCTGGAACCATCGAAGTAGAATTTCCAAGGTTCTATCTCCACATAATTAATATCCTCGACTTGAATTGAGTGGTCGACTATGAAATCTGCAACCACTTGTCCTTTTACTGCCTTAAGAGGCATAAAGGTCAAGGAGTATTCAGTTAATGCTAATGCCCATTTGCCAATTCTACTATGCAAGATGGGTTTCGACAACATATATTTGAAAACCTCAAAATGAGACGAAACATAAACATCAACTGGTTTTATATATTGCTTGAGTTTTGTACAAGAAAAATACAGACATAGACACAATTTTTCAACTTCGCTATATCTAGTTTCTGCATCATTCAAAACTCGACTGAGATAATAAATGGGTCTTTCGACTCCATTCTCATCCTCTTGGGCTAACATACTTCCCAGAGTTTTGTCAGATGCAGCTATGTACAATCTCATACTCCTATTGCTACAAGGAGGCACCAAAATAGGTGGCTTAGTGAGGTACCCTTTGATTTTGTCGAAGGCTTCTTGTTGCTCCTGCCCCCATTCGAACCCCTCTTTATTCAGTCGAAGTAAGGGTGAAAAGGCCTGAGCTTTCCCACTTAAGTTAGATATAAACCTCCTTAAGAAATTTATCTTGCCTAAGAGAGATTGCAATTCCTTCTTATTCGATGGCGCTTTCGCTTCCAGAATTGCCTTCGTCTTGTTCTGATTGATTTCGATTCCTTTCTTGTGGACAATGAAGCCCAAGAAATCTCTAGCTTTCACACAGAACGCTTCTGTTCTCTCATTCTTTCGAATGATTGTCGAAGGTGGTCAATGTGATTCTTCCTGGAAACAGATTTTATAACAATATCATCAATATAAACTTGCATAAAAGTGTTAATAAAATCATGGAAGATAGTATTCATTGCTCGCTGGTACGTTGCCCCAGCGTTTTTTAGGCCAAAAGGCATCACTACCCATTCGTAAGTGCCTAAGGCCCCAGGGCATCGAAAAGCTGTTTTCGACACATCTTCTTCAGCAATGAATATTTGATTATATCCTGAATAACCATCGAGCATACTCAGGTATTCATAACCAGTGGCAGAATCGACTAGCATTTCCGCCACAGGCATAGGATATTCATCTTTGGGGGTGGCAGCATTCAAATCTCTGAAATCTATGCACACCCTTAATGTGCCATTTTTCTTAATCACTGGCACAATATTTGCAATCCATTCGACATACCTTGTAACACGGATGAATTTGCATTTCAGAAGTCTTTCGACCTCCGTTTTGATCTTCGACAATATTTCTGGAGCGAAGCGCCTTGGATTTTGCTTGATTGGCTTCTTTCCAGGTTTGATTGGCAACTGAAGTTCTACCAATCCTCTGTCGAGACCAGGCATTTCGTCATAATCCCATGCAAAACAGTCTTTAAACTCTTTCAGCAATTGGATTACTTCCAACCTAAGTTCTGGATCAATTTTGGCGCTGATGTAAGTTGGCCTCTTCTCTGATCCTTCGCCTAAGTTGATTTCTTTTAAAGGGTCTTGTGCTAACATTTTAATGTTGTTCGCCAAGGGATCCTTTTCGAAGCCCAAAGGCTCATCGTCATAGATGGCGTCGAGCCTCTGTTCCTGCATTTCTTCTGGCATGATATCAGGGGGTTTTGGATCGAAATCCTTTCCTGGGCCAACAGCAGATAATTGTTGATCATTGGCCTGTGTGGCCATGTACTTTACTTCGGCTTCGAGAGCCGTTATCATCTTGGTTTCGGCCACATAAGCCGAAATTCACTTCAAGGATTGTGACTCAGTCATTGTCACTGAATTCACTTCCCCAACCAGTTGGTTGGATATCAGTTAGCCCACTGAAGTCTATGTGGGACAAGTCTTCTCTGTCCCATTGGAAACCATGCTCAGGATGCAGGTATAGGGAACAAAAGGTGTTTGGCGCTGGCGCCATGTCGAAGTCAGGTGTTGGACATGGCCCTATGTGAGCCAAGTTTTTGTCGAAATCTGCCACACCCAAGTGATTCACTTCGCCAAGGTAGTAGCTTTGATCTGCCTCTATGTTTTCGACCATCCCATCTGGACGCCATAGCAGCAGTCTTTGGTGCATCGATGAAGGCACAGCGCCTACACCATGAATCCACTCACGGCCTAGCAAAAGGTTGTAGTTAGGTTTGGCCGATATGACCATGAACATCGTTGGTCGAAGGATCGACCCAACTTTGATATCTAGCTGGATCACTCCCATGGTGGTCCCAATGCCGCCCTCATAGTTCGACAGGACCATATTGTGAGGTTTAATTTCCTCATCCCTTTTGCCAATTTTCCTTAGCATAGAATGAGGGATAATATTGATAGTTGCCCCACAATCGACCAATATTTTATTCACAGTAGTTTCTTCGAGCTTAGCCCTTATGAACAAAGGCTTGAGGTGATTCTTCATCGCCTCTGTAGGTGGCTCGAAGAAGCCATTTTGTTCCTCTGTAGTGCCATTGTCCATGACAAAATAGCACACTGGCCTATGTTTGGCCATTTCTTGTTCCACCTCCCAGTCACTTGCTTCGACTTCTACCTGTCGATTGAATTCCCTGGGCAGCACTGAAACAATATTCACCATTATATCCAAAGTATCGTCGGACTCAGCATCGTCTTCGTCTTCGACTTCACTTTGGTTAGGCCAAACTAGCCTGTTGGTAACTGGTTCTCTCTCTAGAGGCTTCCTTTGTTTCCTTTGAGGAACATTCGAACTAGTTTCTGCCTTAGGTTCGTTGGCAGCCTCCCTTTCAGCTTTTCGTCTCCTTTGATATCTCCTCCATTGGGATCGAGACATAGGATTTTTACCCTTGTAGTTGCTGGACACTTGAGCAACCTTAGGTGCAGCAACTTGAGGCTCTTTCTTTTGAGTCAAAGAGGAACCTCTTGGCACATCGAAAGAATGCCATTTCTCTTCATTTGGCCTTTTTCGGCCAGAAGTTTTGTACCAAGTGTCTACTGGTACATTTGTTGGAGGCCTAAAAGTCAATGGCCTCTTGTCTTGATTAGAACCCCTTCTGGGATCATGTCGAAGGTCAGCATTCTCCCTTCTCTTGTTCGCTGCTCTCACGCCTTGAATGTGCTCAGCAGCTTTTTTATCAAAGATCGAACTGCATCTTGGACACAGCATCACCTCTGATTTTTTCTTCTGGCATCTTTGTAAAAAATCTGCCAAGTTTTCGTTTTCCCGTGGGAAAGCCGTCTTATTAGCCTGCTCTTGCCTTATGGCCTCTTCTGATGCTTTAGGGTCAGAAAGCTCGACCATGTTGATATTCATTGTATCTTTAGTAGCAAGAGTTAACTGCTTCATTTGTGTTTCCAGATTCTCCGTCTGGCCTTGAACAGTGGCCAAGTGGGAACTGGGCTTTGATCCAGTTTTTTGTGCTTCAGCAGTCTTCGACTTCGGGTTCTCGACCGCTTTCTGGACAGCCTCAATTGTCTTCCTGGATAAATTTCCAGAAAAACTGCCAAAGATTGGCATGTTGATGTGGTCCTTTGAGACTTCGACCATAGTAATTCCTGGCTTCTTCGACTGGATCCTGGTTGCCTCTATCATGTTCACCTCAGAGGGTTCTGCATAGTGGGCTTCAGCCTTCAGTGGATTGGAGTCGACAGCCATGGGGGATTTGTCAGCAAACTTTAATCTCCCTTCCTCGATAGCGTCTTGCACAAGATTCCTGAAAAGAAAACATTGAGAAGTTTTATGGCCCAAAAAATTATGATATTTGCAAAAACCTCTCTTCTTTCTTTGATCAAGAGGAGGCACTTTTACCCCAGGGGGTACTATCATTTGGCCATCTTTAACTAGCAAGTAGAATATCTCATCACATTTTGTGATGTCAAAACTATAAGTCTTTTTTGGGAACCTATCGTTGGTCCTGTCTGGACCAATGAGATTTTTCCCATTTGAGGGGACTAACTGTTTACAAGAGTATGGTGGCCCTTGTTTTAGTTCTGCTAAATCGACTTCTCCTTCTTCGACAGCTAAAGTATCGTCGAAGGATTCTAGATCTTCGTCATCCATCTCAACGTACGCTATTCTCTCTCTCTTGTGAGTTTTCGTTGCCTTAGCTTTTTCAGCTTTGAGGCGTTCGACCTGTCGAACTCTATCGGCCAGTTGGGCCATGTCTCTCAGGTACTGGGTGTCTAGCTTCTTCCTAATGGAATAATCTAAACCGCCTGCGGCTATTTCGACCAACTCATGTTCTGGCACTTGTGTAAAACATCTCGCCTTGAGCAACCTAAACCTATTCAGATATTCGTCTATAGGTTCAGTGAAACGTCTCTTCACACTGGCCAGTTCTTTTAGGCTTATCTTGGTTTGCCCCATGTAGAATTGTTCATGGAACAATCTTTCCAACTGGGTCCAGTGATGGATCGAATTGGGGGGGAGAGTTGTAAACCAAGTAAAAGCGTTCTTGGTTAAAGAACTTGGGAAGTACTTGATCCTTAGGTTTTCGTTATTCGAAATGTCTCCTGCTTCGATCAAGTATCTCGCCACATGCTCGACAGTAGATTCTGTCGTGTCCCCAGAAAACTTAGTAAATTTGGGGACTTTGCATCTAGGAGGTAAATCGGTTTGTAACACGTATTCTGACAATGGAGATGTAAAGTTGGGCCTTCGAAAGCCCATGTTCATCCCATTCTGAGTCATGATCCTTTCGATCATGGTTGCCAGATTGTTTTCCAAACCCATGTTTTGGTATTGGATATGCTGAACCACTTCGTCAGCATTTTGGTTTCTGTTAACTAACCTTACCTCTGGGGCTATTACCCTAGGTTCTTCGACAGTTTGTTCTAATTGTGCCCTAAGGTTTTCTTCGACAGGCTGTTGAGCCTGGTTAATGGTGGTTTCTTCCTCTACAAATATCCCCTGATTTCCCCTTATTTGCGCCCTTTGGGGTTGTCGAACAGGTTGGGGTACTCCAAAGAAGTCAGCCAAACGCGTCATTTGCGCTGTTACTTGCTGATTCGATTGAGTAGTGTTTTGTATTAGAGGGTTTAGCACTGTACTCAAAGTTTGTGCTAACATTTGCACCATATCATGGTTGCTTTCGTCCATCTGTTGCCTCAGGACTGCTGTCGAGGCATTTGTAAGGCCATGGGCTACTTGGGACGTTCCTCCTAGGAGTTGGGTCCTATTTCTATTCGCCATGCCTACTCCAGAGCCTTGGAGTGGCGAAGAGGCACTCACGAAAGGGTCTGAAAAAGTGGACGCAGCATTCGTCAGGCTTGCCACTTCAGAAGTTGGCATGCCATAGAATGGAATAAATCCTGGGGGAACCACAGGCCTTGTGCCTATATTTCCCCTTGGTGGGGGAGTTCCCAAAGGTATTCTGGGGCCTGTTAACGAAGTTATTGGCCCCGTAGTTGTGACCGACACTGCTGGTGTCGAACCAACATTTGTCGCTTCACTTACGGTCATACTAACCGTTGCTCCCACACTCGTTTGTGGGATTTCGTTATTGTTTGGCGGATTCGCCATCTCTTCCCTTCCTCTGGCAGTATTGTTATCGTTAGTGTATATTCTACCACTTCTCAATAACATACAACTCGAAAAGATGAGATTATTTTCAACAATCAACACACAGTCCCACCGGGTGTGCCAATTTGTTTACCGTGTGTTTTGGTAAACAACCGCTGATCCTCCAAATGGTTACTTATTTGGTTACTCGCAGGATCGATCAGATTGATCCTATGGACATAGGTTGATTTTGAAGTTTGATTAAGTTGGATAAGGCTTTAAATAAAAGGTTTCAAGTAAATTGCATAAAGGAAAGACTTGGTAAAATAAATAAGGCTTTAAGGTAAAGGTTCGACAGGAAATGTAAAGAGAAAAGCAAGTAAAATTCTGGGAAAGTAAATGACTTTAATTGATAAAATTGGTGTTTCACACATACATTTCTCAACAATTCTTTCTCACACGCTGGGTACTTGAATCTAAATGAGTGACTTTGTATGGAATTGTGAACACACGCGAGAAACTACATGTCTACTCCTATATATACTAAAACATCCCAAGTAACCGTCGGGCAGTTACACTGCTTCGAGATCAATCCACTTGGCATGTTCTCCATGCTCGACGCTCCAGATCCTTGCACGTTTGCACGTGGTAACTGCTGGAAACCGTTTTCCCTCCAAACACTTGAATTTCAAACTACTCCACTCTGAACCATCGAACACTTTCGTCAAGAGACATCTTCGACGAGAAACTCCTTCGACGTCGAAGGCAATCAGCCTTCTTCCTTGGAAGAAATCTTCTAAGTATTTTGCCATCTTTCGACGGTCACTTCGACAGACTTAGCCAGTCGAAAGCATCTTTCAGCTTTTAATGGCTGACATCAATCAAAACAAAGGTGTCGAATTTAGGAGCCAACATGCATACAAGCTAAAGTGTAGGGATGAGATCGTGCCATTGTTAGGGAACAATCTAAGTTTTACTTCAAATCTCATGAGTTAGGGTGTTTCAGGCTAAACAAACCCAGATTCGGACTCAGAGGGTTTGAATTAGGGAGAGGTTCGAATTAGGGGGGTAAGGTCCCCATGGGTCTCTAACGTTTGTTTATTTTGCAGGAAAACATTTTCCCCAACAGAATACTGTCTAAACCTTCAAAGCAGCCAAGCTTCGAACTAGGTGATACAGGAACCTCTTGCCAATTGTACTCAGATTCGAATTAGGAGGGAAATCGAATCAAGGGGAAGGACCTGGGTTCGACACCTAGGTCATGCGTTTTATTTTTCTAACGTTTCATTTGCAGATTCATTGTTGGCGTGTCTGAGGCGTGCGCTGGACATCCTTCGATCCTCACCATGAGATCCCGACGCATCCATATCCAATAAACTCAGACGTGCAACTCATCATGCACTCTCAAGGAGTTCCCTTACTGGATCCAGCGCAACCTCTGGGCTCCCCTTGACTTGGGCCTATGTTGTTTTCAAGATCATACCACCCTTGTTTACTTTTGCTGCCTCCCCCTTTTCCTTTCTTTTATTTATTTGTTTTTATTGTTTTTCTTTATTTCTATTTCATTACAAACATTAAAATTAAAAATCATAAAAAACATTAGGCTTAGTTTCTTTTTTAGATTAAATTTTGTTAATTAATTATTTAATTACTTTAAAAATTTTCTTAAAAGTAAAATTTATTTAGACTTAGGTCTTAAATATTAAAATCAAACCACAAAAATACCAAAAATATTGTTTTCTTAATACTTACGCTTTTTAGAACATTTGATTTTATTTCTAAACAACCTCTTCTCATTTTTGTTTTGTTTTTCTATTTTTATTTTGTTATTTAAATCCTAGAAAGAATGTATATGTCGTATTTTTTTGGATTTTGTAATAGTTAGTTTATCTTTTCGCATTTTTTCCTAAATATTGTAACTGCTCATGAGATTTAATAGCGTAGGGTTTTCTTTCCGCACTTTATATTTTCTGTACAATATTACTGTTAGTAAATAGGATTGTATGGCAAGAATAATAATCAAAATGTTAGCAAACCTAACATTCAAATATAAACATAACTGAATACAACACAATTGCACATATACACCTTTAGGGTACTCCCACTTTGGTTGCCTTCGGAAAAATAGTCACAACTCTCGAAACGTGAGAGATTTTAGTGGCTACCCTCTGGTTTAAAAAGATCATAAGTCCCTTGATGACCCTCTCGATGTTGCCTCGGTAAACAATGATCTTAAAACCCCAGGGTAGTTACTAAGGTTTCTTGCCCAGTTTCCTTTGTGACTATAAAACGTCCCTTCGAATGTCCCTCAAACATCCAACAACTAGGTCTACCTACTGACTAATAGTAGGATAGCACCGTCTAAAGGAAAGGAGGAAAATAACGAATATTTCAAGTAAAGTAGATAGTTCCTAGATGCTTGCTCAAACAATTTTTACACTTACACAAAACAATTTTCAAAACCTTTTTCAAAATGCTTTATCAACACTCATGAGGACTGATACCAGAGTTATCATAAAGTAAATCGCCGCACTAAGGAATTTCAAAATACTTTTCAAAAACACACAAAAGCCCAAGGTATTTTAAAATGAGCTAAGCATCTAAGAGCCCGTAGATAACTACGGATGGAAAGAGTGCTAACACCTTCCCTTTCCATAATCTACCCCCTTAATCAGAAAACTCTTGAAAGGTCTTTTTCTATTCTTTTCACTCTTTCCTTTGTTGGATAAAAGAAAAGTCGGTGGCGACTTTTGCTTACCGCAAAATTTGCAAATACAAACGTAAAACCAGTATAATAGTCGGTTCTGCCACTGTATCACATGGTACATTCCCCGTAATCTCCCTCGTAGATTGCTTTAGCAAATAAAGAAGTATAATCTCTTTCCTGGAAATATCACCAACCTACAGAGTTTCCAATCAATGTACTGCATGTAAATTCTCTCCCCCAACTGAGTTTTGTCCTCCAAAACTGTAAAACCCCTACAGAGTTTCTTCTCTTTAGCAAATTCAATTTCCCCAAGAGAGTTTGTTTCCTCAACAAAATACTTCTCCGGCAACAGGATTTATTTCCCCAACAAACTACAGTTTTTCCAGCTCAGGTCTTTTCCTTAGACTACTACAAATCTCTAACAAAATTCCTCTCCCCAGTAAAGTTGCCACTATCCCCGGAGACTTGCTGCAAAACCTGGAATCAGACCAGATACCAGTTAGCCTTATCCTCCCCAGACGAGCCAGAGGCTTATCCATCTCTTTTATCCACAGTCAGGGTATACAAATAATTATCCTCCCCAGACAAGTCAAAAGTTTAACCATCTCTTTTATCCCCAGTCAGGGTGTATAAAAAATAAACTCCCCAGTAGAGCAACAGATGACCAAGGTTCCTAAAATCTACTCCCCAAACAGAAATCAATACATCCCCTGCAGAGTTACCTTAAACAAGTAAGCGAGAATCCCCAACGAAAGCATTCTATACAAGATGGAAGATACACATACTCTTCATCCCCAACAATAGTCAGGGATTTATTTTCTCAGACAAAGATACTGCACGGGCTTACAAATACATTTCAACAACATTTTACATTCATCATAGCATATGCATACAAAGCGCATATAACATAGTCTCATTTATTTTGAAAACATCATTACACAATTTATTTCATACATCATGACATTACGTATAGTTAATTCCTTACCTTTTCAGGAAGAATCAATCGACATACCAATATCATCAACAAATCCTCAAAATAGATTGTAGGTCATTCCCTGAAACAAGACATGGAAAATATCTACAGGATGAACACTCCCTTCAAACATCTACTGGCTCAGATTAAATCGACCAAAGATTTATTCTGATACTTCTCTCAGTAGACCTCTGCTGGCTCATATTAAATCGACCAAAGATTTATTATGATACTTCTCTCAGTAGACCTTTTCTGGATCAGATTAAATCGACAAAAGATTTATTCTGATACTTCTCCCAGTTAAAGATTTAAAGACCTCTGCTGGATCAAATTAAATCGACCAAAGATTTATTCTGATACTTCTCTCAGTAGACCTTTTTCTGGCTCAGATTAAATCGACCAAAGATTTATTCTGATACTTCTCCCAGTTAAAGATTTAAATACCTCTATTGGCTCAGATTAAATCCACAAAAGATTTATTCTGATACTTCTCTCAGTAGACCTTTTTTGGCTCAGATTAAATCGACCTAAGATTTTTTCTGATACTTATCCTAGTTAAATATTTAAAGACCTCTGCTGGCTCAAATTAAATCAACCAAAGATTTATTCTAATACTTCTCTCAATAGACCTTTGCTGGCTCAGATTAAATCGACCAAAGATTTATTTTGATACTTCTCTCAGTAGACCTTTTCTGGCTCAGATTAAATTGACCAAAGATTTCTTCTGATACTTCTCCCAGTTAAAGATTTAAAGTCATCTGCTGACTCAGATTAAATCGACCAAAGATTTATTCTGATACTTCTCTCAGTAGACCTTTTCTGGATCAGATTAAATCGACCAAAAATTTATTCTGATACTTTCTCCAGTTAAAGATGGCGCAGACATCTTCTGGCTCAGATTAAATTGACCAAAGATTTATTCTGATACTACTTCCATTAGACATTTTCTGGCTCATATTAAAGTCGAGCGTAGACTCAACCTGATTTCTATATCAACAGTTACTTTGGATGGCATCTATAAGCCCATCTCTGACAATTCTTCGTTACCTCTCCGAAGGACATCTTTAAGCATAATCAAAAAATAGTTTTACTTCATGCACAAGTGTAATACGATGGGAGAATTGACTTTACTGGTTTTGTGTTTTATCATAAATGTTCTGGTTATCAAGAGTCACCACTGGATTTTCTTTTATCCAATATAGGAAAGGGTAAAAAGAACAGGAAAGACCTTTCGAGAGTTTTTGAGTAAGGGGGTAGGTTATGAAAAGAGAAGGTGTTAGTACCCTTTTCATTCGTAGTTATCTACGGGCTCTTAATTGCTAGCTCACTTTTGAAAATGCTTTGTGAATGTGTAAGTTTGAAAATATTTTGAAAATGCCTAAGTTTGGCAACTTTGTAATGATTCTCGTATCAGTTGAGAACGCATACAAAGTGTTTGTTTTGGAAATATTTCAGAAAAGTGTTTGTGTGAAAAAGGATGTTTTTGTGAGCAAGCGATTAAAAGCTATCTACCTAATCAAAAGTATTTCGTGTTATTTTCCTCTTCCTTTAGATAGTGCTATCCTACCATTAGTTAGTAGGAAGCCCTATCGTTGGATGTTTGAGGGACAAGCGCGGTTCATCGTACATCAAAAAGGCAACATATAGGGATACCTTTAGCAATTCGAAGGGACTATCATCATGTATTCGTAGGCAACATCGAGGGACAAGATCATTTTCCGAAGTCAGCTTTGAAGGGTCATCGAGGGACTATGATCTTTATGATGATTTTTAACTGAGGGTCTTTGCTAATTGGATCGCTATGTTCGAGGGACATGACGGTATTTTCTGAAGGCAACAAGGGAGGTTACCCTAGAGGTACGCACATGCGTAGTGTGTTGTGTTTCAGTTATGTTTATCTTAGATGTTAAGTTTTCTACTGTTTGCTTTTAAGTCTTATCATGCACGCCTATTTAATCTAGCAATTAGATATATACAAGGGCAGAAAATAAAAGTGCGGGAAGTAAACAACTCTATTGCATCGCTTCGGGGATGAGGGAGTACAAACCAAAAATTGGGGGATAAAAAGGTAAAGAGTTCTAGTTTATCTATTACATACTTTGGACAGTTACAATAATGAAAAAAAAATGCGACAAAGTAAATAAACGCGCAGAGATTGAAGAGGGCAAGATATCTAAAAAAAATTCTAAGTATAAAAAATATTTTTGGTGTTTTTATTTAGAAAAATAATTGAATGATAATTAAAACCTAATTCTAATTATATTTTAATGAATAAAATAAACTTAAAGTGATTAAATTCATTAATTTTTATTATGAAAATAAAGTTAATTAATTAAAATCTATATCTGTGATCGGTGGATCTGGAACTGACTGTTTAACGCTGGTTCGCGAAATGTCGCGGAAGCAAGAGTCGCCACCGTCTTTTATTTTCTCCAAATGGAAAGGACAAAAGCACAGAAAAATTCCTTATAGAGATTGCTCTTGGTTCGGGAGGTAGGTTATAGAAAGGGAAGGTATTAGCACCCTTTCTATCCATGGTTATCCATGGGCTCTTAGATACTTGCTCATTTGTGTTTTCAAAATAGTTTGTTTGCTTTTCAATTGTGGGTTTTAAAAAGTTTCTTTGAAAATTTCAGTTCGACTCTTGTATCAGTCCTCAAGAGTGTTTGAAAAATTGCTTTCGAAAGCTTTTTGAAAAGGTGTCGGTGTGAAAAGTATTTTTGAATTTGTTTTGAAATTTAGAGCAAGTATCTAGAGTCGTCTACCTACCCTAAGGAATTCGTCTGTGTAAATGTCCTTTAAAGTAGCGCCATCCCACCATTGAGAGGTAGGTAGCACCACCGTTGGAGGTGTTCGGGTCAATTCGAGGTTCGGGACGTGGTGATCACCAGAGCAATGGGAAGACACCTTAGAAGCTACCCTCATGCCAGGTTCCCGGATCATGAGGACTTACTAAGACATCCTCTACTCGACGATCACCTTTCGAGGCAAGGCAACAGTGAGGCGTACCCTAGGGGTGGTGTGTGATTTGTGTGTCAGATTCATTTGCATTTATCTTGTCATGTTTATTGGTGTTCTACGCGTTTGTTTTATTTTGTCCATACATTCTTTCATGCTTTGGATTAACAGTTAAAAAGTTGCAAGGAAAGTAAATTCTAAGCTATTACAAATGGCGCGGGTCCACATCGCCAAATTAAAATCCAGGACCCGATTTGATAGAAAAATAAATAAAGTGCGAGAAATAAAATATCAGACTTTACAAGGCTTTGGGAGAATTACATTAATATTTACAAGAAATAATAAGAATAAATGCGCGAAAGAAACTAAAGTTGAACGTTCGAGGGCGTTGGACCCTTTTGAAGTTAAATTGAAATTAAAAATTAATTAATTATTTATTGAAATAAAAGAAGTGTTTTTTAGGTTTTTTTTGTATTTATGAAATAAGAAAATTAAAATTAAAATTAAAATAAACCCTAATTCTAAGTTATTTTTAATTATTTGAGAAAAATGTTAAAGTTTAACTTAATTTACTAAAGAATTTATGTACATGTTTATTTACAAAATAAATTAGTAATTAATAATAATAATAATGATGAGAGAATTATTTATAAAAAAGATGATGAAAAGTTAAAAAAACCTAATTTCTACATATTTAATTTATTAAGAAAAATATTAAAGTTTTGAAACCTAAATTAATCTAATTAATTATTAAAGTTTATTTACAAAAAAATAATGGTGAAATTAATATTAATAACAATAAACATTTTTAGTTTCTGATTTTTTTATTATGAAAATTATTTTATGGAATTAAAAGAAAACAATTAAAAGAACAATTAAAAGAATAAAAAGGAAAAACAAATAAAAATTAAAAATTGAGCAAACCATAGGGGGTGTCTGGCCCAAGGGGAGGTTTTTTGAAGTATTGATTCCTGAGTACCGTGGTCTGCATTCTTTGGCCATTTGGCTTTTGGCCATTTGTGTTCTGGCTTCAACGTTCCTTTAATGTCTGGCTTAATGTCTGCCTCGCCATGTATTGGTGTCATGCATAAAATGTTCTACTTTGGCCATTTGGCTTTTGGCTTTTGGCCATTTGGCTTTTGGCCTCAACGTTCCTTAATGAACCTGCATGAGATCCTGTCTAAATCTGCAGTGTTGAATCTCACAAACACATTAGATAAAATCAAAAAATGCAAATAAAACCAATATATGAAGAAATTTAATGTTTAGGCACAATATGGCATGTATGAATGATCATACCCTTTTTAATCATGGAGATCAAATCAACCTTACCCTTACTGGAAAAGTAGTGACATGAATGCTTTTATGCCCTTTTGATCATGGAGATCAAGCCAGCCTTACCCTTATTGAAGAAGTAATAAGATGTTGGTTTGCAACAGAGATGGCTTGTTTGTAGTGAGAGGGGAATTTGTAATAAGGATTTCAAGGTTTTGGGGTTTTTGAAAGAGTTTGATATTCTGACAGTGTTGTGGCAAGGTTTTTTCTCTCTTTTCCTCCTCCTTTTTTTTCCTTTGGTTTGTGTGACAAGAAGGTGATTATATAGTGGAAATTAGGGTAAAGCAAATGGGCTTTGAATGTGCAATTGGGCCTCCAATATTCACTTGAATTCGTCACTTTCCAGGCTAAATCGCAGGGACTTAAGTGCATTTTTTGAAGTTGAAATGTGAAAACAAAATGTAGCAGGCATCGAGAACTAACTCCTGTCCGAAAATCGACTCAATCGGATAAACGGTGAATTAGTTATGAATTTTTGAAGTTTCAGCTCAGACAAACTTATTTTGGGCTTCAGTGTCGACTCTGACACGTTCTTCAATAAAAAACTGGTATTGATCGGAGCATAATCCGGTCTCGACTTTTGAAGCAAAGTTGTAGATCTATGAGTTAGGGACCTTGTGTAAAAATATGAGTCCAATCCGATAAAAATTGACCGAGTTATGAATTTTCGAAGTTTCGGCCCAGATAAAATAATATTCAGCATTCAGGATTTTCAGCGTGTCACGCACTCTGAGCAAAAACGAAGACCTTTTGAATACCGTTTGAACTCAATACCTTCTGTGAAAATGTAGCCAACTCAATTTGTGAAATTTTGGCACCGGAACCAGCTCGATACGATGAAAATCGACCAAGTTATGATTTTTTGAACATGACGCAAATAAACTTCTGTCACAAATTTTCTGCACGAAAATACTTGATAAATCCACATTTTTGAAGACCTTCTGATCGAAATTGGCTTCCAGCCGTGAGAGATGAAAACGTAGATAATGTCAAGATGGAATTTTGGCCACCGGAACGGGTTCAAAACGAGCCACGATCTTCAAGTTATGAATTTTTTAGCGCGTAAAAACTGCACTTTCAGCACACTTTTTCACTATATTTCTTCAAGAAAACTCACACATTCGGATACCTTCTTTAAAGAATTGACTCTTGAGCCGAACCTGAATTTGAGAATACGTTATCAGAGATATCTTGGCGAAAGAATACCTGAATATGACGCGCCGGGTTGGACTTGTGAATTTTCTTGAAATGTTTTGAGAAATATGGGAGGGCAAATTTTGGGGTACAACAGTTGCCCCTGTTCAATCTTCTTAAACCCGAGGATGCAGATTGGCTGACGTGCCTTTCGTAATCCGAGGGTGGAAGATGATTGAACACTAGAGTGCCCAGAAATTTGCGCTCACATAGTAGCAGTGCGATGATGGAATGGGCTTATAGATGCCATTTAGAGGTTGCTGGATAGGATGATGGGCTTATAGATGCCATCTGGATGTTGATCGCGTAAGAGATTCCTTAGCGAGAACTTGCGTACCTGCAAAACAGAAAATGATTACCTGACACATTGCAGGAGCTGATTTCAGACGCTTGGTATAGAGGTGTCCTGACTGGTTACAGGAGCTGGATCTGGAGCTTCAAAAGATGATGAATGAACTAGGGATGGTTGCTGCCTTAGCATGAATGGTAAGAGAACCTTGGGTGATTTTAACTTCAACAATGCCCGTTGAGAAAAAACTTAGTGGGAATTACCATCTTTGCAGTATCGGGAAGAAAAATCATAGGCATTATAATCTGAAAGGGAATTATTATCTCACGCACCGTCGGAGAGGGAACCATAAGAAAAAGAATTATCACCTCACTCACCGTCGGAGAGGGAATCATCTGAAAAGGAATTACCACTTCACTCACCGTCGGAGAGGGGACCATAGGAGATTATCACCTCACTCACCGTCGGAGAGGGAAACATCTGAAAAGGAATTACCACCTCACTCGCCGTTGGAGAGGGGACCATAGGAGACTATCACCTCACACTCACCGTCGGAGAGGGAAACATCTGAAAAGGAATTACCACCTCACTCGCCGTTGGAGAGGGGACCATAGGAGACTATCACCTCACACTCACCGTCGGAGAGGGAAACATCTGAAAAGGAATTACCACCTCACTCGCCGTTGGAGAGGGGACCATAGGAGACTATCACCTCACACTCACCGTCGGAGAGGGAAACATCTGAAAAGGAATTACCACCTCACTCGCCGTTGGAGAGGGGACCATAGGAGACTATCACCTCACACTCACTGTCGGAGAGGGAAACATCTGAAAAGGAATTAACACCTCACTCGCTGTTGGAGAGGGGACCATGGGAGACTATCACCTCACACTCACCGTCGGAGAGGGAAACATCTGAAAAGGAATTACCACCTCACTCGCCGTTGGAGAGGGGACCATAGGAGACTATCACCTCACACTCACCGTCGGAGAGGGAAACATCTGAAAAGGAATTACCACCTCACTCGCCGTTGGAGAGGGGACCATAAGAGACTATCACCTCACACTCACTGTCGGAGAGGGAAACATCTGAAAAGGAATTACCACCTCACTCGCCGTTGGAGAGGGGACCATAGGAGACTATCACCTCACACTCACCGTCGGAGAGGGAAACATCTGAAAAGGAATTACCACCTCACTCGCCATCGGAGAGGGGACCATCTGATAACTTCTACTGAGTCTTCATCAGAAAAATCTGTTGGGAGTCAATTTAGCTGGACTAGAGAAGGCCTTGGACGGGATAACAACAGAGAATCTTAGGGTCGATTAACTGAACCGGTCTAGGTCTTGAAATGTCTTCAACTGGATAAGCATCAGGGAGATCTTAGGGTCGATCTGACTGAACCAGAGAAGGCCTTTGACTGGATAAGCATCAGGAAAATCTTAGGGTCGATTTAACTGAACCGGACAAGGTCTTGGAATATCTTCAACTGGATAAGCATCAGGGAGATCTTAGGGTCGATCTGACTGAACCAGAGAAGGCCTTTGACTGGATAAGCATCAGGAAAATCTTGGGGTCGATTTAACTGAACCGGACAAGGTCTTGAAATATCTTCAACTGGATAAGCATCAGGGAGATCTTAGGGTCGATCTGACTGAACCGGAGAAGGCCTTTGACTGGATAAGCATCAGGAAAATCTTAGGGTCGATTTAACTGAACCAGGCTAGGTCTTGAAATATCTTCAACTGGATAAGCATCAGGGAGATCTTAGGGTCGATCTGACTGAACCAGAGAAGGCCTTTGACTGGATAAGCATCAGGAAAATCTTAGGGTCGATTTAACTGAACCGGTCTAGGTCTTGAAATATGATTGAGAATTTAAACTGCATCTTTCATGAAAGGTAGAAGTCAGTCATATGCAATGCATGATATGGATCAAGCAATGATGTTCTCAACATAAATGAGATTTGTATGATATGATGCGTCTATGCATGCTATAATGATGTATGTGATATTTTATGTATGTTTTTTCGTCTAGGAAAGTAAATCCTTGACGGGTGCCGGGAAGTCACTCCTGGGCTGATGTTGGAGAATAGATTTTGCTTCCGCTGGGGATGATAACTGCAAGAATACCGGTAGGAGAAGATGACTCTGTTGAGGAATAAACTTGGCAAATGGAAGATTCTGCGGGGAGAAAAGATACTCTAGCGACCATGCTGGGAAGCAATACTCTGTGGGGAGAGGGATACTCTGCTGAGTTGATAATAACTTGCTGAGGATATCCTTGTTGTGCTGGAAGTGTTGATGGACTTCGCTGGGGTAAGAAGACTTCGTCGAGGACGCTCTTTCCGTGGCTTTTGGCTGAGGATAACCCAGTTATATCCTGTTAAGGAAATAACTCTTTGAATAAAGCCGGGGGACGCGTTCGTGCTCTGCGAAGGATAAGCTTCCAGAATTTACTGGGGATAAGCTTACTGCTTGGGGATATGAATTCTAAATTTCCTAGGGAACTAGATTGGATTCTTCTGGGGAAGTTTTGATATGCTGGGGAAGTGATTCCTCTGAATATTTGATATGCCGCCGGGGAACAATCTTTAGACCAAGATTGCCGGGGATGCTTGTTAAGAATATACATGCTGCTGGGGAATATTGATATCTACTGGAGGATACTCAACTTCCTTGAGATTTGATAACTCTGCTTGGAGGAGAATGCACTGACTTGCTGACTTACTCTCTGGGGAATTGAGATATGCCAGTTATGTTCTTTGGTTGAACCTACCTTGGTATCTTGGAGGACCGAACAATTAGATTGCTTAGATAACTCTTTATTGCCCCTGTTTCTGAGGTATGAGAGGAAGACCTGTGAGGTGCTGATATTTGTTGATGGACAAACCTTCTTCTGGTAGGCGGATGATAAGATGACATGACATAGTTGTACGCTTTGATCCCTAACTTTTGCCTGGACCGCCCTTTCAGGTTTTCAGTCCACCGGGATACCCATTTTTACCCAAGCCTCCTTTTCAGGTTTTCGACTTGCCGGGTGTACTGATTTTTCGTTTCATCCCTTCATTTTGCCCGAACCCTTTTGGTTCGCCGGGAAGTCCTTATTTTTGCCTAGGTGTGTCAACCTAGCGGGTCTTTGATTTTGCGTAGTATTTTTCGACTATGTCCACGCTCTTAGAATGCAAGTAGGTGCCCCTGGCTGCTTGTGTTGCCATATTACCAGAAGGTGTCTGATCGTGCAAGATTCGTTGCTGGAGTGCCCCAAGTGATTCAGGCAGAGATTTGCCCCAGGCTTTTTGGCCTTTTGAGAGATTCTCCGAATCTTGATTGGACTGCTCCAGATGGTAGATCATGATCATGCCGTGCCCCTTGATTGGAGATACTCTTGTTCATTAGACTTTCGTCATGCGAATTTCTATGCTGTTCAAACAAAAAGTCATATGCAAACAAAGTTATGTTAAAAAAGCAAAGCTTATGTCTGTCTCAAAGATTTTGAAAATGCATTCTTTTTTCATAAAACAGGTGAATGTTTGTAAAACGTGATGTCAACTCCGTATTTATCGTAGGCCTTAAGGAGTCAGGATACCTTTCGTCACATTATGCTTTCGAACTAACCCATGCTTCAGCTAGGACTTTTAAGGGTTATAACGTGGCCTGGTTCACGGTTTAAGAAACAAAGGATAAAGGCTCAAATTATTTGTACCCACCCGCTCTTCGTGATGTTCTCCAAACCTAAACTCAGTTGATCATACGTTAGACCTTGATTGACTCTTTGTCCTGATGTTCCGGTGATGATTCGGATATTGAACGTTTATTTTGCATAGGCAGTCATTCCTTTTTTGTTGAGGGTTTGTAAGACCTCTTTCTTGATTGATTTTGTTATCCCTTTCTTTTTTGCCTGAACTGTTTCCTTTTTTGGAATTACAGTCAGCGGGATGCCCCAGTTTTGTAAGTCTCCTTCGTAGGTTTTGACTTAATGGGCTTTTTGATTTTGGTAATGACTGCCTGTCTTTATGATTGTTCTGGACCATCACTGTCTTTCTTCGTTTTGTAAGGACCTTTTTTTTTTGGTGACATTCGTTATGCACTTGGATCAACTGAGAGACTACCCTGCCCCAGGTTATGATTAAGGGTTTTAAATTTCGAAAAGAAAAACTCCTACTTCTTTGGCTCAGAAGGGCTGACGAGGGATTATCTTCCTTATAACTCCAGTGTTTAGGATTTGAAACAATGCCTGTACCTCATCAGCGGGGTCTGTTCAAAAGCATACTGTAGATTATGGTATCGTTTTCGTCATCCTCCCTCAAGAGGCTTAGAATTATTAATCAAGAGTTGACATCAGAAAAAATATGAAAACAGTTTGCATATAGTGAATGCGAATATATTGCTTCAAAACAGACATATGCGATGCATTAATGGAATAACAATGCTTAACATGAGTAAATGTTTGAACAAAAGAAAATTGCAACTTGAACATTCGAATGAACAAAAATTTCTCAATCCTAGCCATGTTTTGGCAAGGGAGCAGTGATCACGTGGGGAGTCTTGGGTACTTTAAACTGAATCTCTCCAGCGTCGATCATGTCTTGGATCTTATTTTTCAAGCTCCAACAATCCTCTGTAGTATGCCCCGGGCTGTCAGAGTGATAAGCGCAGCGGGCGTTGGGGTTGTACTTCGGTGCCGTTGTATTTTGGTTCTTCGGAGCTTCTTTTAGAGTTACCAGCTTGGTCTCCAGCAACTGTGGCAATATCAGGGATAAGGTTATGCTGAGCCGAGTGAACTGCCTTCTCTCGCTCTTTTGTTGGTTGTGATGTTGAATTTGTGACACTGAAGCCATTTGAGGAGCTCTCCCCTTACTTCCTTGTCTCAAAGGTGGTTGAACAATGACTGGCTTTTTTCCTTTAGACTTTTGCCCCGGTTGGTTGCCCTGAAGCAGTTGGTTGACGAGAACCCCGAGCTCATCTTGTCTTTGAGCTAACCCTTGAATGGCAGTCCCCTACCCCAGCATTTGGGCTTTCATTGCATCCACCTCAGCTTGTAGGTGTTTCAGCCTTTCATCCTCAGCACTGTTCCTGACAAAGGTCCCCATGAGAAGTGTCCTTAGCTCCTCCTGCCCCTTGGATAGATTCAGAAGGATTTCCCCGAACCGAGTCTCTTGAGCAAGAAGGTCCTGGTTATCTTGTTGGAAAGACATTGCTGAAATAAACAGCGAGAAAGGTAAGTGACCTGCGACAAGGGTACCTGTTATGCAATGACGTGTATGACATGCATGTAATATTTTCAAGGATCTCGCGGGGTAACCAAGAAAATTTGTTAGCATCTGGATCCGGTAGCTTGATTGAAAGAACTTCATATTTGTTGAGAGTCTTTCTTCCAAGGTCAAGGCTCACCATATCCAGTGGGTCATAGCCCCTGACAACCTTAGCTAGAGGAAAATAAATCCTCTTTGCCCCTTGCTAGATGTTTGATTTATCATGACCTGCATCACAAGCCCTTGAGATCCTTGAAATGGGTTAGGATGTATGCAATGGTATGATGTCATGCTATGCATGGGGTGATGTAGGTAAACCCTGTTATGAGTCCCAATTAAGTACTATAAACAAACCCTGCAAGAAATTCAGTATACTTTGTTATGAGTCCCAATTAAGGACTATAAACAAAACCTGCAAGAGACCTAGTAAACCTGTTATGAGTCCCAATTAAGGACTATAAACAAAACCTGCAAGACTTAGTAACCCTGTTATGAGTCCCAATTAAAGACTATAAACAAAACCTGCAAGTAGTTCATGTGTCAGATAACAAGCATGCAAGTAGTCAAGTACGAAGGCACACAAGTCACACAAGAGAAACCCTTAGAGTTTAGGCCAGCATGGGGTCTGGGTATTACCCTCTTGAAGTTGGTGGGTTCAACCTGTCCTATTAGAAGTAACCGGGTTCTAAGGGTCCCAATATCACGGGATTGCTTTCATTGTTCATCGTTTTGATTTAGCCACTGAACTGGCGACCGAAATATTCCAGGAAAGCAACCCTCAATTGAGTGTAGTATCGAGTATCAACCAACCTCGGACTGCACCAAAGTCAGTTATCTCACTACCCTAAAGAGGCCAAGATAGTTCAATTAAGGTTCCTAAGGTCTGCTGATGCTTCATGACACCACGCGGAGGCCCCGTACTCTCCTTGACTGAACTCAAGGGTTACCGGTACACACCAAAGTGCCACATCAACATAGCAGACTGTTTCAACCATGTCGGTATACCCCGCACAGTTCCCTCACAGCCTTGTTGCTACTTTCTAAGAAGGTATCCCCCAGATCCAGGTTAGGATCTATAGAACTCCCAAGCAACCCCACAATAATAAAGCAAGCAAGTCAATACAATTGAAAACACAGTTATGAACTAACCCTAAGGTACACCTCACTTTAAAATAGCTCCCCAGCAGAGTCGCCAGTTCTGTGATCGGTGGATCTGGAACTGACTGTTTAACGCTGGTTCGCGAAATGTCGCGGAAGCAAGAGTCGCCACCGTCTTTTATTTTCTCCAAATGGAAAGGACAAAAGCACAGAAAAATTCCTTATAGAGATTGCTCTTGGTTCGGGAGGTAGGTTATAGAAAGGGAAGGTATTAGCACCATTTCTATCCATGGTTATCCATGGGCTCTTAGATACTTGCTCATTTGTGTTTTCAAAATAGTTTGTTTGCTTTTCAATTGTGGGTTTTAAAAAGTTTCTTTGAAAATTTCAGTTCGACTCTTGTATCAGTCCTCAAGAGTGTTTGAAAAATTGCTTTCGAAAGCTTTTTGAAAAGGTGTCGGTGTGAAAAGTATTTTTGAATTTGTTTTGAAATTTAGAGCAAGTATCTAGAGTCGTCTACCTACCCTAAGGAATTCGTCTATGTAAATGTCCTTTAAAGTAGCGCCATCCCACCATTGAGAGGTAGGTAGCACCACCGTTGGAGGTGTTCGGGTCAATTCGAGGTTCGGGACGTGGTGATCACCAGAGCAATGGGAAGACACCTTAGAAGCTACCCTCATGCCAGGTTCCCGGATCATGAGGACTTACTAAGACATCCTCTACTCGACGATCACCTTTCGAGGCAAGGCAACAGTGAGGCGTACCCTAGGGGTGGTGTGTGATTTGTGTGTCAGATTCATTTGCATTTATCTTGTCATGTTTATTGGTGTTCTACGCGTTTGTTTTATTTTGTCCATACATTCTTTCATGCTTTGGATTAACAGTTAAAAAGTTGCAAGGAAAGTAAATTCTAAGCTATTACAAATGGCGCGGGTCCACATCGCCAAATTAAAATCCAGGACCCGATTTGATAGAAAAATAAATAAAGTGCGAGAAATAAAATGTACGAGTTTACAAGGCTTTGGGAGAATTACATTAATATTTACAAGAAATAATAAGAATAAATGCGCGAAAGAAACTAAAGTTGAACGTTCGAGGGCGTTGGACCCTTTTGAAGTTAAATTGAAATTAAAAATTAATTAATTATTTATTGAAATAAAAGAAGTGTTTTTAGGTTTTTTTTGTATTTATGAAATAAGAAAATTAAAATTAAAATTAAAATAAACCCTAATTCTAAGTTATTTTTAATTATTTGAGAAAAATGTTAAAGTTTAACTTAATTTACTAAAGAATTTATGTACATGTTTATTTACAAAATAAATTAGTAATTAATAATAATAATAATGATGAGAGAATTATTTATAAAAAAGATGATGAAAAGTTAAAAAAACCTAATTTCTACATATTTAATTTATTAAGAAAAATATTAAAGTTTTGAAACCTAAATTAATCTAATTAATTATTAAAGTTTATTTACAAAAAAATAATGGTGAAATTAATATTAATAACAATAAACATTTTTAGTTTCTGATTTTTTTATTATGAAAATTATTTTATGGAATTAAAAGAAAACAATTAAAAGAACAATTAAAAGAATAAAAAGGAAAAACAAATAAAAATTAAAAATTGAGCAAACCATAGGGGGTGTCTGGCCCAAGGGGAGGTTTTTTGAAGTATTGATTCCTGAGTACCGTGGTCTGCATTCTTTGGCCATTTGGCTTTTGGCCATTTGTGTTCTGGCTTCAACGTTCCTTTAATGTCTGGCTTAATGTCTGCCTCGCCATGTATTGGTGTCATGCATAAAATGTTCTACTTTGGCCATTTGGCTTTTGGCTTTTGGCCATTTGGCTTTTGGCCTCAACGTTCCTTAATGAACCTGCATGAGATCCTGTCTAAATCTGCAGTGTTGAATCTCACGAACACATTAGATAAAATCAAAAAATGCAAATAAAACCAATATATGAAGAAATTTAATGTTTAGGCACAATATGGCATGTATGAATGATCATACCCTTTTTAATCATGGAGATCAAATCAACCTTACCCTTACTGGAAAAGTAGTGACATGAATGCTTTTATGCCCTTTTGATCATGGAGATCAAGCCAGCCTTACCCTTATTGAAGAAGTAATAAGATGTTGGTTTGCAACAGAGATGGCTTGTTTGTAGTGAGAGGGGAATTTGTAATAAGGATTTCAAGGTTTTGGGGTTTTTGAAAGAGTTTGATATTCTGACAGTGTTGTGGCAAGGTTTTTTCTCTCTTTTCCTCCTCCTTTTTTTTCCTTTGGTTTGTGTGACAAGAAGGTGATTATATAGTGGAAATTAGGGTAAAGC
This sequence comes from Vicia faba, assembly GCA_948472305.1. Classification (NCBI taxonomy): domain Eukaryota; kingdom Viridiplantae; phylum Streptophyta; class Magnoliopsida; order Fabales; family Fabaceae; genus Vicia; species Vicia faba. The sequence goes on along the minus strand of OX451741.1, from coordinate 1,411,525,753 downwards.
AAATGGGCTTTGAATGTGCAATTGGGCCTCCAATATTCACTTGAATTCGTCACTTTCCAGGCTAAATCGCAGGGACTTAAGTGCATTTTTTGAAGTTGAAATGTGAAAACAAAATGTAGCAGGCATCGAGAACTAACTCCTGTCCGAAAATCGACTCAATCGGATAAACGGTGAATTAGTTATGAATTTTTGAAGTTTCAGCTCAGACAAACTTATTTTGGGCTTCAGTGTCGACTCTGACACGTTCTTCAATAAAAAACTGGTATTGATCGGAGCATAATCCGGTCTCGACTTTTGAAGCAAAGTTGTAGATCTATGAGTCAGGGACCTTGTGTAAAAATATGAGTCCAATCCGATAAAAATTGACCGAGTTATGAATTTTCGAAGTTTCGGCCCAGATAAAATAATATTCAGCATTCAGGATTTTCAGCGTGTCACGCACTCTGAGCAAAAAACGAAGACCTTTTGAATACCGTTTGAACTCAATACCTTCTGTGAAAATGTAGCCAACTCAATTTGTGAAATTTTGGCACCGGAACCAGCTCGATACGATGAAAATCGACCAAGTTATGATTTTTTGAACATGACGCAAATAAACTTCTGTCACAAATTTTCTGCACGAAAATACTTGATAAATCTACATTTTTGAAGACCTTCTGATCGAAATTGGCTTCCAGCCGTGAGAGATGAAAACGTAGATAATGTCAAGACGGAATTTTTGCCACCGGAACGGGTTCAAAACGAGCCACGATCTTCAAGTTATGAATTTTTTAGCGCGTAAAAACTGCACTTTCAGCACACTTTTTCACTATATTTCTTCAAGAAAACTCACACATTCGGATACCTTCTTTAAAGAATTGACTCTTGAGCCGAACCTGAATTTGAGAATACGTTATCAGAGATATCTTGGCGAAAGAATACCTGAATATGACGCGCCGGGTTGGACTTGTGAATTTTCTTGAAATGTTTTGAGAAATATGGGAGGGCAAATTTTGGGGTACAACAATATCTAATTCACTTTTTTTTAATGATTTTATTAAAAAAAGTGAATAAAAAAAGAAAAGAAATAGATTAAAAATAATTTTAAAAAAAGACTATGGGCCTGCTTTATGAAAAGCGGATGGGGGGTGCAAGGGGAGAAAGTTGCTTGCAATGTCTGGTTCGATGATCAATGGCTTCAGTGCCCTAACCATGGTAAAACACAATTTTTGCGTCAAACTTTACATGTAATGTACCTATCCTGTTATAACGATGCATAGGAGGAGATCAAACATATTAGTAATGATTAAAAACACAAGAAAACATAGTTTTGATTTTTACCAATTTCAAAAAACTTGTGTGATGCACAGATCGGGTTCTGGCGTTTAAGGGCTGCGAATATGGACTTGGATCAACACTTTTGACCCTCAGGAAGTGAATTCAAGCCTTAGTTTGGATCGAAAGTTGCTGGAATGTGAGACATAATTTTCACAACTTCTTTGGATTTTGGAGAGCTTTGGTGCAAATGATTTCATGGTCCTTTGGCATGGCTTTGCTTGCCTTTATATAGAGAATGAAATAGGAGCCAACAAGTATGGAAAGGGACAAGGTATTCATGCCCATGAAATCAATATTCCAACAAATTAAAAACTTGCCTTCTTTGTGAAATTCTGGCTGCAGATACTTAATGTCACAGTGAATGTTATGACACCGTATCTGACACTCTTCAAGATAGTAAAACTAAAAGCAATAAATAACACAGTCAATTGTTTACCCAGTTCAGTGTGTAACAACACCTACTCTGGGGGCTACCAAGCCAGGGAGGAAATCCACTATAAGAGATATTAATTCAGGAATAAACCAACCAGTTTATCTCCTTCACTTAAGACCTACCCAATGCAACTTCAATCTAAGTTCACCTTAAACCTGAGTTCCTACTCACTCCCCCTCAATCATAGCAGTGACATTAAACAATTGACTAATGAAATTATGAAGACACTCTTCAGAACATACACTTAATTTTGCTTCACAGCTTTTAATCAAGTAACACAAACACTTGTGCTTCAAAGCTTTGAGTGATACACAACCCTAACTTGACTTTGCTTCAAAGCTTTAATCAAGTGAAACAAACACTCGTGCTTCAAAGCTTTGAGTGATACACAACCCTTACAATCAAATCCTACTCCAAGTCACTTATCACAATGATAATTGCTTTGATTACAGTAGTTACAACTATACAGTCCCTTCTTGATCTTCTGTCAAAAGTGTCTTCCACCAACAGTCTTCATGAGGAATATATAGGCTGCTATTCTTCAGTTAGGGCTTCCACGAAAATAACTAGGGTTAATTAGGTTTAACCTCAAGACTTGGTCATGGGACTTTAACAACCAGATTAGGGTTAAGCAAAGTTAACCTAAGTCCACGTGAGAATCTGATCTGGACTGAAATACCAGATTCCTGAAACATCTCAGAAAATAATAAATCTGCACAAGTGTTAGTTCAGTACAGGATGTCTTAACATTGGTTATGACAACAAGAATCCTATTTACAGATTTTGGTAGAATGCAATAAATATGATCATTGCATAATGATCAGCTAAACACTCATATTGAGCAGCTCCTATATGACATTCTTTTTCTGTAGAATGTGCCTTGTGTCCCAGAATGTTATGACATCAGTCATGACATTCACACAACTGGTTTTACCAAAAAACATGCCAACATCCAAACACTTACAAACTCCCCCTTTGGCAAATTTTTGGCTAAAACCCCTAAACAATCAGAGATTAGAAAGCAGCAGAATAAATAATATCCACCAAGTCTAATTCTACCAAAATAAATTATCACACAAATTCTTCTCCCCCTCTTTAGCCATAAATAGGCCAAAGATACATGTACTTTTAGGTTATACAGTCATCCAAAAAGAATAATAAAAACACAGAAAAAATTCAAAAGACATTTGCAGCATCAGGTACTAGCAGCAAACTTTTCAACTGCAATGATCTTCAAGCACTGTCATCTTCAGAGGAGGCATTGTCTTCAGCAGCATCCTCTTCCCTTCTTTGTACTTCAAACTCCTCCTGTTCTAGTCTAGCAATCAGGTCCTCAAGAGTCCTTTTCCTTGTGTCAAGCTCTTTGCAGGTTTCCTTCAGCACAACTATAACATCAGTTTTCTTGGAATGAGATTTCACAGTTGATGTCTCAGCTGATGTCATGACAATGTCAGGAACATGTGTTCCCTGAAATAGCTTATAGTGCAACCCAAGAGCAGGGGCTCTTTTGCATACAGTATCTTTTTCAACTAGAATGTCAGGATATTGAGCAAGGACTATACCACATAGGAGAGAGGGAAAGGCAATAAGACCTTTAATAGCATAGCTTCCAGCATGTTTTAAAGTTTGATCAAAGATATACTTGCCATAGTCAAGGTTTGTCCTAGTTCCAACAACATAAATGAATCTTCCCAAGCCTGTGGAGATGGTTGATTTATGGTTGGTGGAAACCCAGTTAGCTGCACCAATTTTGTGCAGAATGGCAAATTTCATGCTCAGCTTGCTTGCATTCAGTTTCCCTTTTAAGGGCCAGCTCTTGACTTGGTTTGAAGTGATGGTTTGGAACACTTGGTTGTCAGTAACCTCTAGCTCAGGGCAAGCATCATCTGGTCTTCCTAGGAATTTGTTTATTTCAGAGGGAGAGAATTTTACCTTCCTTCCTATCACATATACACACTTAAAGTCAGCTGACTTTCCATCAGCACACCCTTCAGATAAATTCACTATGAATTCTTTGACAAGAACTTCATAGCAGTTGGTAAACTTTACCACAATATTTATTAGACCAACATTTTTGATTAGATCCATGATCTCTTTACATTCCATGGCACTGGTGTTTAGTTCTCTTTCCAAGGCTATCCTTTTCAAACTTACATACTTCCACCTGTTTGCATTCTCAAGATGGTGAAAGGAAATGTTGTCAGTGGGGACTTCAGGGACTTTAGGCATTTTGCTTGAGGAGAGTTTCCTTTTGAGAGGAATGTCTTCAACATCAAATTCAAATTCTGATTCCTCATCAGATTCAGAGGGTCCAGGTTCTTTCCTTTTCTTTGCTATTGGTTGTCTCACAGGTTTTGAGAGACTACTGGCAGGTACTCGAGTTTTCACCTTCCCTTTTGACAATCCAGCCTTCACAGTTTCTACTCCAGTCTTGTTCTCAGACCTGGTTTTCTTATGAACAATATCAACAGTCTTTTCTTTGGAGATGTTTTTGGCAGCATCCTGCTTTCCTTTTCTGTTCATCATTCTTCTAGCTATGCTAGGGTTGATATTTACAATTAAGTCATTATCAGAGTATTCTTCATCAACATCAATAATCAGAGGTTCAACATTCTTCTCATTAGGATTCTGGTGATCATCAAGATTTTTAGGAGATTTCCTAATGTTATCATCCGGTGTCTCAACATTCTGAGTGACATCTGGATTTATTTCAACATTTGGACTAGCAGATTCTTGATTCAAGGGTACAGAAATGCCAGGTACAGAGTGATTCTCATTTAGAATCCTAGTGACAAGTCTGGCTATAGCTTGATGAACATAAGTCGAGCCTTCCCTATTTGCTATTTCTGAAGGAACAGAAGATGATGGTTGAGAGGGTTTACCAGATGAAGAAGCTTGTGACCTCCTTGCATGTCTGGTTCGCAGCTTCTTAACCTTATTGGGGTCAACTTCCAGTTCACGAAGAGGAGTTATCTCCAGAACATCATAATCCATGCAATTTGTGATTGCCCTAGGTTCCTGATCAGAGGATGCGGAAGAAGCAGTCGTCTTTGAGGAGGATGAAGTCATGGATAGTTGAGACATTTTGAGAGTTTTAGAAAACAGGTAGCAATAATAGTGCAGTCTTCGTTTGAGAGATTGAAGATTTTTGCAGAAACGCGAGAGGAGTGAGATATATGAGCGTCTATTCAACTTCTTAAAATCTTGGAAAGAAATAAAGAAGTAGATGCTTAGCCCAATCAGAGTAGACTTAACAAAAACATCTCTCTCATCCCTTGTTTTGAGAAAAATTAATTGCTACATATCTTCATGTTGGCAAATACCCAGCTTGCCCCTCAAATTTTCAAATTGATTTGCATCAAGTGCCTTGGTAAAAATGTCAGCCAGTTGTAGTTCTGTGGCAACATGTTCCAGTTTAATCGTCTTCTCCTCTACAAGATCTCTGATAAAGTGATGTCTAATGTCAATATGCTTGGTCCTGCTATGCTGAATAGGATTCTTGGAAATGTTGATAGTGCTCAGATTGTCACAGTACAATGTCATAACATCTTGTGTGACATTATACTCAGTAAGCATCTGTTTCATCCAGATCATTTGAGAACAACTACTACCAGCTGCTATGTATTCAGCTTCAGCAGTAGACAGAGACACACAGTTCTGTTTCTTGCTGAACCAGGAAACACGATTATTTCCTAAGAAGAAACATCCTCCAGAGGTGCTCTTTCTATCATCAGCACTTCCAGCCCAATCAGCATCATAGTAACCAGTCAGAGTTGGTTCACATCCATGAGAGAACAACAAGCCATAGTTGTGGGTTCCACTTACATACTTCAGAATTCTCTTCACTTGGTTCATATAACTTACTTTGGGTTCAACCTGGTATCTTGCACATACTCCAACTGCAAAAGCAATGTCAGGTCTGCTAGCTGTTAAGTATAGCAAACTTCCTATCATGCTTCTGTATAAGCTTTGGTCCACCTTGACCCCACTTGAATCTTTGGACAGCTTTAAGTGAGTAGGTGCAGGAGTCCTTTTGTGACTGGCATTATCCATCCCAAACTTCTTGACAATGTTCTTTGCATACTTGCTTTGAGACAAAAAAATTGAGTCTTCCATCTGTGTGACTTGCAGTCCAAGAAAGTAGGTCAATTCTCCCATGAGGCTCATTTCAAATTCAGCTTGCATCTGGTCAGCAAAATGTTTAACCATTTTATCTGACATTCCCCCAAACACTATGTCATCAACATAGATTTGAGCTACCATTATCTCTCTTCCTTCATTTTTGACAAAAAGAGTTTTATCCAAGCCTCCTTTCCTGTATCCTTTGTCAGAGAGGAATTTTGTCAACCTGTCATACCATGCTCTAGGAGCTTGTTTCAGGCCATATAAAGCTTTCCTCAATTTGTAGATATGATCAGGGCAGTTTGGATCCACAAATCCTTTAGGCTGTTCCACATAAGCTTCCTCATTTAAGTACCCATTTAGGAAGGCACTTTTTACATCCATCTGAAATAACTTGAACTTGAGGAGACAAGCAATACCCAATAGGAGTCTGATTGATTCCAGTCTGGCTACAGGAGCAAACGTCTCATCAAAATCACCCCCTTCAACTTGAGTGTATCCTTGAGCAATAAGTCTTGCCTTGTTCCTGGTGACAACTCCTTCAGCATCTGATTTGTTCTTGTAGATCCATTTTGTTCCAATGATGTTTGTTCCTCCTGGTCTAGGAACCAACTCCCATACTTCATGTTGCTTGAATTGGTTCAATTCATCTTGCATTGCTCCAATCCAGTATTCGTCAGTTAAAGCTTCCTTAACATTTCTTGGTTCAATCTTAGATACAAAACAAGAGTTTGAGATGATTTCTCTAGATCTTGTAATGATTCCACTGTTAGGATCTCCTATGATGAGTTCCGTAGGATGATCTTTCTGAATTCTGATGGAAGGGTCTTTGTTAGCTTCCTTTGAATCAGATTCTGATGAAGTAGTTTTAGGAATATCATCCTTTTGAGTTGAAGTTTCAAAGAATGTCTCAACATCATATGGGACATTTGTTTCCTCATGGTAATCATCAACTATGACATTTATAGATTCCATCATAACTTTGGTCCTGGAATTGAATACCCTATAAGCTCTGCTGTTGGTAGAGTATCCTAGGAATATTCCTTCATCACTTTTAGGGTCCATCTTTCTCCTTTGTTCACGATCTGTCAGAATATAGCATTTGCTTCCAAATACATGGAAGTACTTCACTGTAGGCTTTCTTCCTTTCCAAAGTTCATAAATGGTGGATGATGTTCCCTTTCTCAAGGTGACCATGTTATGGACATAACAGGCTGTATTCATAGCTTCAGCCCAAAAATGAATAGGAAGTCTTTTGGCATGTATCATTGCTCTGGAAGATTCCTGTATAGTTCTGTTTTTCCTTTCCACAACTCCATTTTGTTGAGGAGTTATGGGTGAAGAGAATTCATGATTAATTCCTTCTGAGGAGCAGAACTCATCAAACTTACTATTTTCAAATTCCTTGCCATGATCACTTCTGATTCTGACAATGCATCCTTCTTTCTCTCTTTGAATTCTTTTGCACAGTTCCTTAAATACTTCAAATACATCATACTTTTCTCTAATGAAGTTAATCCAGGTGAATCTGGAAAAATCATCCACAACAACATAGGCATATCTTTTTCCACCAAGACTTTCTACCTGCATTGGTCCCATCAGATCCATATGTAGAAGTTCTAACACCTTAGAGGTAGTCAGATGTCTTGACTTTGGATGTGACATTCTAGTCTGCTTTCCAACCTGACATTCACCACAGACTCTCCCTTCATCAATTTGCAACCTTGGAATCCCTCTGACTGCTTCCATGGATATAATCCTTTTCATTCCTCTTAGATGTAAATGACCAAGTTTTTGGTGCCACAGTTTCACTTCTTTTTCTTCTTTGATAATAGAGCACACAGAAGAATAATTAGTGTTCTCAAACTCCCATAAGTAGGAGTTGTCTTTAGATCTGACACCTCTCATTACAACTTCTTGTTTCTCATTAGTTACAAGACATTATGACTTGGTGAAGTTGACCTTGAATCCTAGATCACATAATTGACTGATACTTATAAGATTAGCAGTCAAGCCTTTTACTAGCAATACTTCATTTAGGTTTGGAACTCCAGGGCAGTCCAAGTTTCCAACTCCTTTGATTTCTCCTCTAGCACCATCTCCAAAAGTCACATAACTAGTAGTGTGAGGTTTAACATTATTGAGAAGATTCTTGATTCCAGTCATGTGTTTAGAACACCCACTGTCAAAGTGCCAGTCTTCCTTTGCAGAGACTCTAAGGGAGGTGTGAGCTATCAAGACAGTAGCCTTTTTCTTCCACTGTTGAGTATATGGTGTCTTGTTAGACTTAGGTTTGACAACTGGGGTCTGATTAGGATATCCATATAATTTGAAGCAAAATGGCTTTATGTGACCAAACCTCCCACAATGATGACATCTCCATCTTTGATACTTTTTCTTCATATTTCTCTGTTCGCGATGTTGAGTGCTATGTTGTGACATCTGCTTTGACATTTGTTTATCAGGCCTGATCTTCTTCTTGTCTACAATAGATTTCTTTGCTGCCACAAATCCCAGACCAGACTTGTCTCCCACATTTTGTCCAACCTGAAGGATTTCTTCTAATTTGTCAGTTCCATTTGTTAACATCTTGACATATTTGGTCATCTGGTCAAGTTTTGAGTTTAGCATTTGAACTTCCCTTTCTAGATGACTTATAGTATCAACGTCTGCCTTCTTCTCAACCTCCAGCTTTACTATGAGTTTTGTTTGTCTCTCATTTTGCTGACAGACTTCAGCACTTCTGATACATAACTTCTTGTAGGAGTCAGCCAGTTCTTCAAATGTCACTTCCTCATCACTAGAGTCACTATCAGAGTCACAAATACCAGTTAGTGCAGTAACTAGTTTGGCAGATTCTTCTTCAGAATTACTTTATGAGTCACACTCAGACCAAGTAACAGACATTCCTTTCTTTTGTTTCTTCAGAAAGGTTGGACATTCAGCTCGAATGTGCCCATATCCTTCACATCCATGGCATTGAATTCCTTTGCTTTGATTTCCCTTCTCTTCAGACTTTGGTCTTCTGCTGGAGTCATAGGATCTGTTGATGTCAGAAGGAATGTTCTTAACATTTGACCTTGACTTTGGGTCCATTCTCTTGATGAGTTTGTTGAACTGTCTTCCAAGCATGGCTATAGCTTCTGAAATATTTTCTTCTTCATCCTCCTTGTTTTCATCTTCAGTATTAGATACAAGTGCTATGCTCTTGTTTTTCTTGTCAACATTGTCACTGATCCCCATCTCAAAGGTCTGAAGAGACCCAATGAGTTCATCCACCTTCAAGTTGCAGATATCCTGAGCTTCCTCTATAGCAGTCACCTTCATTGCAAATCTTTTAGGCAAGGATCTGAGAATCTTTCTCACCATATTTTCTTCTGGCATCTTTTCTCCCAATGCTCCTGAGGTGTTGGCAATTTCCAATATGTTCATGTGAAACTCATGAATGGTCTCATCTCCCATCATCCTTAGGTTCTCAAATTTGGTAGTCAGCATCTAAAGCCTTGACATTTTTACTTTGGATGTGCCCTCATGGGTAGTTTTGAGAGTGTCCCAAACCTCCTTGGCCAGTTCACATTGATGTACTAGTCTGAATATGTTTCTATCAATTCCATTAAACAAGGCATTTAAAGCTTTGGAGTTACCCAGGGCTAACTCATCTTCTTCTTTGCTCCATTCTTCCTCAGGTTTCAGACTGATTGTCCCATCTTTCCCAATTATGGTGGGATGGTTTCATCCTTTGTTAGCAACTCTCCAAGCCTTTTTGTCCAGTGATTTTAAGAAGGCAATCATACGAGGTTTCCAGTAGTCATAATTTGATCCATCCAGGATGGGTGGTCTATTTCCAAAACCTCCTTCTTTGTCCATAGCGCCAGAAAATAATATCCCTAGATCTCACCCAGTAAGACAGGCAGGGTGCCTGCTCTGATACCAATTGAAATTCTGGCTGCAGATACTTAATGTCACAATGAATGTTATGACACCGTATCTGACACTCTTCAAGACAGTAAAACTAAAAGCAGTAAATAACACAGTCAATTGTTTACCCAGTTTAGTGTGTAATAACACCTACTCTGGGGGCTACCAAGCCAGGGAGGAAATCCACTATAAGAGATATTAATTCAGGAATAAACCAACCAGTTTATCTCCTTCACTTAAGACCTACCCAATGCAACTTCAATCTAAGTTCACCTTAAACCCGAGTTCCTACTCACTCCCCCTCAATCAAAACAGTGACATTAAACAATTGACTAATGAAATTATGAAGACACTCTTCAGAACATACACTTGATTTTGCTTCACAGCTTTTAATCAAGTAACACAAACACTCGTGCTTCAAAGATTTGAGTGATACACAACCCTAACTTGACTTTGCTTCAAAGATTTAATCAAGTGACACAAACACTCGTGCTTTAAAGCTTTGAGTGATACACAACCCTTACAATCAAATCCTACTCCAAGTCACTTATCACAATGATAATTGCTTGGATTACAATAGTTACAACTATACAGTCCCTTCTTGATCTTCTGTCAAAAGTGTCTTCCACCAACAGTCTTCATGAGGAATATATAGGCTGCTATTCTTCAGTTAGGGCTTCCACGAAAATAGCTAGGGTTAATTAGGTTTAACCTCAAGACTTGGTCATGGGACTTTAACAACCAGATTAGGGTTGAGCAAAGTTAACCTAAGTCCACGTGAGAATCTGATCTGGACTGAAATACCAGATTCCTGAAACATCTCAGAAAATAATAAATCTGCACAAGTGTTAGTTCAGTACAGGATGTCTTAACATTGGTTATGACAACAAGAATCCTGTTTACAGATTTTGGTAGAATGCAATAAATATGATCATTGCATAATGATCAGCTAAACACTCATATTGAGCAGCTCCTGTATGACATTCTTTTTCTGCAGAATGTGCCTTGTGTCCCAGAATGTTATGACATCAGTCATGACATTCACACAACTAGTTTTACCAAAAAACATGCCAACATCCAAACACTTACACTTTGCATGATTCTTGTCTCTTGGATGCCTTGCACGAATCTGGACATGTTGTTGGCTTGTATTTGAACTGACAAATATGGCATGGAATCAACTCATAAAGCCATGGTTTAAACAAGAATCAATTTTTGAAAAACATGCCAACTTGAGTTATTTATTTTCCATTTTGAGTCTTGCACATTTTGGCAAGGTTGTAATGAGTTGTCATGAGTTGTCTTGGGCCTTTGGATGGTTGAAACAAAAAGCCCAAGCCTTTATACTATTGTTTCATATTTTATTTGATTTTATTTGCATTTAAATGAATAAAAATTCAAATAAAAGAAATAAAAATCATAAAAAAATATGCGAATGGATTTAGATGTCCTCTAACACCTTATGGACATGTTTGAACATCAAAAGTTAGGCCCACTAGTTCAAAAATTCAATTTTTCTCATTTTGCATTTCATGAATTTCTTCAAAATTTCCCAACTTCGGCAACTCATAACTTGCTCAATTTTCATCTTTTGAAGATGATCTTGGACTTTTTTTAAATCTCAAGGTGTCTTCTACAATCTCCATGTTGATTATTTTTTTATTTTGAAGATTTATCTTGATGTAAGTTTGTTAGAACAAAGTTTGAATCTACTACCCCAAGTTAAAGTTTTGATGATAACAAAATGCTAGATTAAATAAATTGTATAATTCATATGAGACATATATGCTACCTAAAAATTATATTGTACATTTACAGAAACTCTAATGGATACCAGCATAAGAACATCAATATCAGCATCAGAAGATGAAACTTCAATATCAGCATCAGAAGATGTTATATCAAATGCCAGAATCAGAAGATCAAAGCATGTGCTTACGCTGAAGCTTGATGAACAAATCTGCGCGTAACAATCTAAACTCTGATCAAGACCACAACAATTCATCAGCACCTAGCAGCGTCAGAATAAGCCAAAGCCAGAACACGCTTAATTGGCAACGATACTGTGCATTCAAGATACTTTATTATCAACGGCATTATTCCAGACAAAGATCTTCTCAATATGGAAAGAATGTAATTGGCATTGAAACGGAATAACTGACTCCAACGTATCATTTCCAATGCTATATAAACAAGCAAGTGAGGAACGGATTGGAAAATGCTCTACAACTCTCTACACGCCTAAAACGATTCATCTTCATCCTCATTCACAGTTTGCTAAAGCTCTCAAATTACTTACTCTATTGTTTTAGCATTCCAGTTCTCATAAGCTTAATTTGTGTAGTATCACAATTGTGATAAACAGTTTTGTAGAAAACATTCAACACACTTAGATTTCATTTATCTGTAAGAAAGTATTTCTTTGAGAAACCGGTTTGTGGTTTTGACTCAAGAAGGCTTTAGCAATTGTTAAAGCAGTTGTAATATTCAGTTGAATATAGTGGATTAAGACCTCGTTGGAGAGAGGCGAAATCACCTTGACGGGTGGACTGGAGTAGTTTGAGATCAAACGAACCAGGATAAAAATAACGTGTGGTCTGCATTTGATTTCAAGTTTTACAATTCAATCCCCCTTCTTGTGTTTTTCACTTCTTCAATTGGCATCAGAGCGCCTGGTTCTGAGCTAAAACACTTAACCGTGTCAGTACAAGATCCAGCGTCAGAAAAACACAATGGCAGGAACATATCAACACACCAGCAATGACAACAATGAAGATAGAGACAGATTCAGCGGCAAACCTCCAGTCTTTGATGGAGAGAATTTTGATTACTGGAAAGACAGAATCGAAAGCTTCTTTCTGGCACATGATGCTGATCTGTGGGACATGGTGACAGATGGATACACGCACTCAGTGAATGCAAGCGATCAGAAGATTGACAGGAAAGCAATGTCTGATCAACAAAAGCGTGACTTCAAAAATCACCACAAGGCCAGAACCATTCTTCTCAGCGCCATCTCTTACGCTGAATATGAAAAGATATCTAACAGAGACACATTAAAGAACATGTTTGACTCACTCAGAATGACGCATGAAGGCAACATTCAGGTCAAAGAAACTAAAGCTCTTGCGCTCATTCAGAAGTATGAGGCATTCAAAATGGAAGAAAGTGAATCCATTGAAACAATGTTGTCAAGATTCCAAATTCTGGTGGCTGGTCTCAAGGTTCTGGACAAAGGATACTCTACTGCTGATCATGTCAAGAAGATCATTAGAAGCTTGCCAAAACAGTGGAGGCCAATGGTTACAGCGCTGAAGCTAGCTAAAGATCTCAACAAAATTTCTCTGGAGGAACTTATCAGCTCCCTCAGAAGTCACGAGATAGAGCTAGAAGCTGATGAAACTCAGAAGCAAGGTAAGCCTCTAGCATTAAAATCTGACTCTAAAGTTTTGCAGGCAGTTGAAGAAACATCTGATGGGTCCTCATCAGAAGAAGACGAACTTTCCCTCCTCTCCAGAAGAGTGAACCAACTATGGAAGCAGAGGCAAAGGAAGTTCAGGAATCCCAGAAGATATGATCAGAATGAGTTCTCTTCTAGATACAGAAGGTCAGACTCTTCCTCTGGATACAGAAGATCTGAAGGCTCTTCAGGAAGCAGAAAGCCAAACACCAAGGACATCACTTGCTATGAATGCAACGAGCAAGGACACTATAAGAGTGACTGTCCAAAGCTTCAGAGGGAAAAGCCCAAAAAGAAGTTTGGAAAAGAAAAGAAGAAAAGTCTCATGGCTACATGGGATGACTCCGACTCGTCTGAAGCTGACTCAGAATCAGATGATGAGAGAGCAAACATAGCTCTCATGGCCAACATATCAGAAGCCAATGAAGCTTCTGAATCAGACATCGAAGAGGTATTTCCTGACTTTGCAATTAATTTTACTAAGGCTGAACTTGCTGAAAGCCTTAACGAAATTCTGGAAAGGTACCAGCAGATCAGAGTTAAATTCAGAAACCTGAAAAGGAATCTTGATTCTGACTCTGACAAAACTGAGAGTCTCAAATTGGAAAATTCTGAGTTGAAAAATAAAATTTCAAAATTAGAAAATGTTTTACAAAACTCTCAGAAGGAAAGAATTTCTGAAACTCCCAGCAGCGCTGATGAGATCATCAAGGAGTATGATCATAGCTTTCAGAAGTTCCTTTCTAAAAGCATAGATAGAAGCAAAATGGCTTCAATGATCTATGGAGTTAGCAGAAACGGCAGAAAGGGAATAGGATACCAAGGTAAGGTTCCTACACCAAAGAATGCCATGGATTTAACTATTAAACACACTCCTCTGAATTCACACTTTGTGTATGGTCACACACATGACATTAAATATACTAGTAGTAATTATTCTATGAAACCAAAATTCAACCAGAGTTTTGGCAAAGCTAACAAATCAGGACCCAAGAAAATATGGGTATCTAAGGATAAAATAATACATGTTGCAGATATCTTTAGCAGCAAATCAGAAACACCAGTCATGGTACCTGGACTCTGGATGCTCGCGACACATGACGGGAAGAAGGCATATGTTCCAAAGCCTGGAACTTAAGCCTGGAGGCCACGTAGGCTTTGGAGGCAATCAGAGGGGAAAGATCATTGGTTCTGGAACTGTAGGTAATGGAAATCTTCCCTCTATAAACAATGTTCTGTTAGTAGATGGATTAATGCATAATCTGTTATCCATAAGTAAATTAAGTGATAACGGTTATGATATAATCTTTAATCAAAAATCATGTAAAGCTGTTAGTCAGAAAGATGGGACTATCCTATTTAATGGAAAGAGGAAAAACAACATTTATAAAATCAAACTTTCTGAACTGAAAAGTCAGAATGTAAAGTGTCTTCTGTCTGTTAACAACGAGCAATGGATCTGGCATAGAAGATTGGGGCGTGTTAGTATGAGAAGAATATCTCAGATTAACAAACTCAATCTGGTCAGAGGACTTCCTAATCTGAAGTTCAATTCAGATGCTCTGTGTGAAGCATGTCAGAAAGGCAAGTTTGCAAAACCTTCTTTCAAATCTAAAAATGTTGTTTCTACCTCTAAGCCATTAGAACTTCTGCACATTGACTTATTTGGACCAGTTAAAACTGCTTCGGTGAGTGGCAAGAAGTATGGGTTAGTAATCGTAGATGACTATAGCAGATGGACATGGGTAAAGTTCTTAAGACACAAGGACGAGTCACACTCTGTGTTTGTCACCTTTTGTAACCAAGTTCAGAATGAAAAGGATCTTAGAATTGTTAAAGTCAGAAGTGATCATGGTGGAGAGTTTGAAAACAAAGATTTTGAGTCATTCTTTAATGACAAAGGCATTCTGCATGATTTCTCTTGTCCTAGAACTCCCCAGCAAAATGGAGTTGTAGAACGAAAGAACAGAACATTGCAAGAAATGGCCAGAACCATGATCAATGAGACAAACGTTTCTAAGATCTTTTGGGCAGAGGCAATAAACACAGCGTGCTACATTCAGAATAGAATCTCCATAAGACCTATTCTGGAAAAGACTCCATATGAATTGTGGAAGAACAGAAAGCCCAACATTTCATATTTTCATCCATTTGGATGTACTTGCTTTATGTTAAATACAAAAAATTATTTGAACAAGTTTGACTCTAAAGCACAGAAGTGTATTATGTTAGGATACTCTGAACTCTCAAGAGGGTACAGAGTATACAATACAAAAACACAGATTGTGGAAGAATCAATCAGTGTTCATTTTGATGATAAGCTTGACTCTGAAAAGTCAAAGCAGAATGAAGTTTTTGCAGGTATGGAAGTTGAATTTACAGGTTCTGAAGACAAGTCATCAGAAGCTCTAAATAAAGACACTCCTTCAACATCAGAAAGAGGCACTGCTAGCAATCCAGCAACATCTGTTGACCAACCTCAGAAAAGACTACCCAGAAGCAGCTTGGATCACCCAGAAGAAACTATCTTAGGAAGAAAGGAAGATCCAATCAGAACAAGAGCCAGCTTCAGAAACTCTGAAGAATCCCTCATGGGACTTGTTTCTCTGATTGAACCTTCCTCAATTGATGAAGCACTTCTGAACAACGACTGGATTCTAGCAATGCAAGAAGAGCTGAATCAATTCACCAGAAATGACGTATGGGATCTTGTTCCCAGACCAAAAGGATTCAACTTCATTGGAACAAAATGGGTGTTCAGAAACAAGCTGAACGAACAAGGTGAAGTTATCAGAAACAAAGCACGACTGGTAGCACAAGGTTATAGTCAGCAAGAGGGGATAGACTATACAGAAACCTTTGCCCCAGTCGCCAGGTTAGAATCTATCAGACTTTTAATTTCGTTTGCTGTTAATAAAGGCATCACTCTGTATCAGATGGATGTCAAGAGTGCATTCTTAAATGGATATATAGAAGAAGAGGTTTATGTGCACCAACCCCTGGTTTTGAAAGTACAAAAAATCCAGAATATGTTTTCAAACTAAAGAAGTCACTATATGGTCTGAAACAAGCTCCCAGAGCTTGGTATGAAAGACTAAGTAACTTTCTGTTAGAAAAAGAATTCACCAGAGGGAAGGTGGACACTAGCTTATTCTGTAAGTCAGTTAAGAATGACATCTTAGTTTGTCAAATTTATGTTGACGATATTATTTTTGGATCTACTAATCCTTCTCTTGGAAGAAAATTTGCTAAGTGTATGCAGGCAGAATTTGAGATGAGCCTCATGGGAGAACTGAAATTCTTTATGGGAATTCAGATCAATCAAAATCCAGAGGGAACTTACATTCATCAGAGCAAATATGTCAGAGAACTTCTGAAGAAATTTGATCTCTCATAATGTAAGTCATCAAAGATTCCAATGCATCCCACGTGCATTCTGGAAAGAGAAGAGGTAAGCAAAAAGGTAGAACAGAAGGTCTACAGAGGTATGATTGGTTCTCTTCTTTATCTGACGGCTTCAAGGCCTGATATTTTATTCAGCGTATGTATTTGTGCAAGATTCCAATCAGATCCTAGAGAATCTCACTTAACAACTGTTAAGCGAATTTTCAAGTATCTGAAAGGTACTACTAATCTGGGTTTATTTTATAGAAAATCTAGTGATTACAGCTTAGTAGGTTACTGCGATGCTGACTTTGCTGGAGACAGAGTAGAGCGTAAAAGTACTTCTGGAAGCATCCAGTTTCTGGGAGAAAATCTGATCTCTTGGTCCAGCAAAAGGCAATCCACAATTGCGCTATCAACAGCAGAAGCTGAGTACATAGCAACAGCAGGATGCAGCACACAAATGCTCTGGATGAAAATTCAGCTTGAAGACTTCCAGATTTTTGAGAGTAACATCCCTATACTCTGTGACAATACTTCTGCCATTTGCTTAAGTAAAAATCCAATTTTGCATTCTAGGGCTAAGCATATAGAAATAAAACACCATTTCATTAGGGACTATATTCAGAAAGGAATTTTGAACTTAAAATTTATTGATACAGACCATCAATGGGCTGATATCTTCACTAAACCACTTTCTGAAGATAGGTTCAACTTCATTCCGAAACATCTCAGCATGAAGCTCTGCCCAGAGTGAAAATGTTTTAAGTTTATATGTTAACCTTCAGAATTTGTTTTACTTCACTGTGAACTTCTGATCAATCTTCCTTCAGAAATTTAGACATGCAGATTGTATCAGATTCTATTCTTAAAGATATGAGCGTTTCAGTTCAAGGATAGACGTGCTATTCACTAAATCAAACAGGTGTCATCCAGTCATCAGCTTATTCCTGAGGCAGAACACACGTGCATGTTTCTGATAAGGCAAAGCGCTGATTGGATGCATCGAGACACATGTCACTGGTAACCGTTCCAATTATCTTTCTCAAATCCCCCAAAATCAGCAAACATTAAATGCGTGTAATCATGAGTTAATTCTCTCTCTTAAAATCATTTACGTTTTCAAAACATCTTTTGAAACCTATTTAAACGCCTTAACATCATTCATTAATTTTTTACCGTCTCTTACAATCATCAAAATATTTCTGTGTTCTTACTGTGTGTTCATCTTTTTCAAGAAAACCCTTTTTCAAGTTTTTTTCTCAAAAACCCTAGTGTGAACATGGCGTCCTCTAGCACTATTTCTGCAGGTTCCCAACAAGATTGACTCAGTAGCCAGCATGGTGCATCAGCAGAAGGAAACCACTGATCAGATTAAGAACATGATTGAGGCTCTGTTCACACGCCTTCCACCTGCCCCTTAGCTTCTTTTTTCTCTTGATATTTTCATTGTTTTCTTTGCATATCATCTGTACTACCTTTCTGGCTCTGAACTGAATACAATCATTTTTCTGCACTGATCGTTTTAACTTCAATTACTTGCACTTTTTGATTGCTGACAAAAAGGGGGAGAAAAAGAATGATATTTTTCAATAACGGATTACTGAGACAAAATTCTCAAACATTCTAACACTCTGATATACTTGAATGTTTCTCTGTTCTGCATAAGATTACAGGTACAAGAATTTAATTATCTCTGATACACTGAAGCTCTGCTCCAGAAAGATCTGATGCTAAAGGACTCATGGAATTAAAAGGGAAGTAATAAACTCAGGGGGAGCTTTTCTGATCATAACTCGGATAGTTTTTTTCTTATCTTCTCAAGCTCTGATACCTTTTTATTCCTCCTTATATTTGATACCTATCTGACTATCTCTAATACAATCTATTATTTGGTTATCTCTGATATTTTTCCTTAGATTTCAAATTGAAAATATCCGGTTTTTGTCATCATCAAAAAGGGGGAGATTGTTAGAACAAAGTTTGAATCTACTACCCCAAGTTAAAGTTTTGATGATAACAAAATGCTAGATTAAATAAATTGTATAATTCATATGAGACATATATGCTACCTAAAAATTATATTGTACATTTACAGAAACTCTAATGGATACCAGCATAAGAACATCAATATCAGCATCAGAAGATGAAACTTCAATATCAGCATCAGAAGATGTTATATCAGATGCCAGAATCAGAAGATCAAAGCATGTGCTTACGCTGAAGCTTGATGAACAGATATGCGCGTAACAATCTAAACTCTGATCAAGACCACAACAATTCATCAGCACCTAGCAGCGTCAGAATAAGCCAAAGCCAGAACACGCTTAATTGGAAACGGTACTGTGCATTCAAGATGCTTTATTATCAACGACATTATTCCAGACAAAGATCTTCTCAATATGGAAAGAATGTAATTGGCATTGAAACGGAATAACTGACTCCAACGTATCATTTCCAATGCTATATAAACAAGCAAGTGAGGAACGGATTGGAAAATGCTCTACAACTCTCTACACGCCTAAAACGATTCATCTTCATCCTCATTCACAGTTTGCTAAAGCTCTCAAATTACTTACTCTATTGTTTTAGCATTCTAGTTCTCATAAGCTTAATTTGTGTAGTATCACAGTTGTGATAAACAGTTTTGTAGAAAACATTCAACACACTTAGATTTCATTTATCTGTAAGAAAGTATTTCCTTGAGAAACCGGTTTGTGGTTTTGACTCAAGAAGGCTTTAGCAGTTGTTAAAGCAGTTGTAATATTTAGTTGAATATAGTGGATTAAGACCTCGTTGGAGAGAGGCGAAATCACCTTGACGGGTGGACTGGAGTAGTTTGAGATCAAACGAACCAGGATAAAAATAACGTGTGGTCTGCATTTGATTTCAAGTTTTACAATTCAACCCCCCTTCTTGTGTTTTTCACTTCTTCAAAGTTGCCTTGACAAAAAGTCTCTTTTGTTGACTTTTAAAAATGACCTAAATTTTTAGCTCATATCTTTCAAATGAAGCATTTTTGGACTTGAGGATAAAAACAAAGTTGTAGGGAATTTAATTTTATTCAAAGTGAGATTTCGTTGGGGAAAAGTTGATGATGTATGTGAAAGTTATGCCTGGTCAAAATTCAGTTGACTTCTCCTAAGGAAAACCTAATTTGACAATTCTTGACTTTTGATGATTTGAGGGCTTTCCTTGGGGAATCATGATCAACCCTTGATCAAATGATGAACATCCCTTCAAAATATTGATGTTGACCAAAAATCTTGAAGTTTGACTGTATGTTGACCATAGTTGACTTTTTGACCTATACCGTTGATATTCAATCATCTGAGCCATTAACTGAGCAAACTTGTGATGCAGGACTTGAAACTTGACATGAACTTTGTTGAGGACCTAAGGAGAAACATGGAAGCCACATTAGACCTTTTCAAACTAAGTTTTCTTGAGAAACTCCAAACCCTAGTTGTAGGCCTTTATCTTAGGAGGAGCATCTTGACTAGTCAACCCTTGAGTGTATTGAATATCTAAGAAGCCGTGAAAGAATGTCTTGAGAAGAAAAGGGGAGGGAAAATTTTGGGGTAACCCAGCTGCCCCTGTTCAATCTTCTTAAACCTAAAGAGTTAGATTGGCATTTCCTCTATTCGTGACTTGAAGGTAGAAGATGATTGAACACTTAAGAGCCCAGAAATTTGCACCCGCATGTGCAAGAGGTAACATTGTTGGTTGATTGTATCAGGAATGAGCTTATAGATGCCATTTGGTGAGGTAAGAGAGAGTTGTCAGAGATGGGCTTATAGATTCCATCCAAAATAACTGTTGACTTCAAATGGAAGAAGTATCAAAATAAATATTTGGTTGATTTAAACTGAACCAGAGAAAGTTATACTGGAAAAGCATCAGGATAAATCATTGGTTGATTTAAACTGAACCAATAGATGTCTGTACTTAACTTTAACTGGATAAGAATCAAAATAAATCTTTGAGCGATTTAAGCTGAACCAGAGAAAGATCTTGATTGTCTTTAACTGGATAAGAATCAGAATAAATCTCCGGGCGATGTAAACTGAAACAGAAAAAGCATCTACTGGAAAAGAATCAGGATAAATCATTGGTCAATTTAGACTAAACAAGCAGATGTCTATAATTGTCTTTAATTGGATAAGAATCAGAATAAATCTTTGGGCGATTTAAACTGAACCAGAAAAAGGTGCCTACTGGAAAAGCATCAGGATAAATCATTGGTCAATTAAAACTGAACCAACAGAGGTCTATGATTATCTTTAACTGGATAAGAATCAGAATAAATCTTTGAGAGATTTAAGTTGAACCAGAGAAAGGTCTTGATTGTCATCAATTGGATAAGAATAAGAATAAATCTTTGGTTGATTTAAAATGAACCAGAGAAAGGTCTCTTGGAAAACCATCAGGATAAATCATTGGTCGATTTAAATTGAACCAGCAGATGTCCATAATTGTCTTTAACTAGATAAGAATCAAAATAAATCTTTGGGCAATTTAAACTGAGCCAGAGAAAGGTGCCTACTAGAAAAGCATCAGGATAAATCATTGGTCGATTTAAACTAAACCAGTAGAGGTCTATAATCATCTTTAACTGGATAAGAATCAGAATAAATCTTTGAGATATTTAAGCTGAACTAGAGAAAGGTCTTGATTGTCTTCAACTGGATAAGAATCAGAATAAATCTTTGGTTGATTTAAACTGAACTAGAGAAAGGTCTACTGGAAAAGCATCAGGATAAATCATTGGTCGATTTAAACTAAACCAGCAGATGTCTATAATTGACTTTAATTGGATGAGAATCAGAATAAATCTTTGGGCGATTTAAATTGAACCAGAGAAAGGTGCCTACTGGAAAAGCGTCAGAATAAATCATTAGTCGATTTAAACTGAACCAGCTGAGGTCTATAATTAACTTTAACTGGATAAGAATCAGAATAAATCTTTGAGAGATTTAAGTTGAACCAGAGAAAGGTCTTGATTGTCTTCAACTGGATAAGAATCAGAATAAATCTTTGGGCGATTTAAACTAAACCCGAGAAAGGTGCCTACTTGAAAAGCATCAGGATAAATCATTGGTCGATTTAAACTGAACCAACTGAGGTCTATGATTATCTTTAACTGGATAAGAATCATAATACATCTTTGAGCGATTTAAGCTGAACCAGAGAAAGGTCTTGATTGTCTTCAACTAGGTAAGAATCAGAATAAATCTTTGGTTGATTAAAACTGAACCAGAGAAAGGTCTACTGGAAAAGCATCAGAATAAATCATTGGTCGATTTAAACTAAACCAACAGATGTCTATAATTGTCTTTAACTAGATAAGAATCTGAATAAATATTTGGGCGATTTAATTTGAACCAAAGAAAGGTGCCTATTGGAAAAGCATTAGGATAAATCATTGGTGGATTTAAAATGAACTAGCAGAGGTGTATAATTATCTTTAACTGGATAAGAATTAGAATAAATCTTTGAGAGATTTAAGTTGAACCAGAGAAAGGTCTTGATTGTCTTCAACTAGATAAGAATCAGAATAAATCTTTGGTTGATTTAAACTGAACTAGAGAAAGGTCTACTGGAAAAGCATCAAGATAAATCATTGGTCGATTTAAACTGAACCAGAAGATGTCTGTACTTTACTTTAACTGGATAAGAATTAGAATAAATCTTTGAGCGATTTAAACTGAACTAGAGAAAGGTCTTGATTGTCTTCAACTGGATAAGAATCAAAATAAATATTTGGTTGATTTAAACTGAACAAGAAAAAGTGTCTACTGGAAAATAATCAGGATAAATCATTGGTCGATTTAAACTGAACCAGCAGATGTCTGTACTTAACTTTAACTGGATAAGAATCAGAATAAATCTTTGAGAGACTTAAACTGAACCAGAAAAAGGTCTACTGGAAAAGAATCAGGATAAATCATTGGTCGATTTAAACTGAACCAACAGATGTCTATACTTAACTTTAACTGGATAAGAATAAAAATAAATCTTTGAGCGATTTAAATTGAACCAGAGAAAGGTATTGATTGTCTTTAACTAGATAAGAACTAGAATAAATCTTCGGGCGATTTAAACTGAACCAAAAAAGGTCTATTGGAAAAGAATCAGGATAAATCATTGGTCGATTTAAACTGAACCAGCAGATGTCCGTACTTAACTTTAACTGGTTAAGAATCAGAATAAATCTTTGAGCGATTTAAATTGAATCAGAGAAAGGTCTTGATTGTCTTTAACTGGATAAGAATTAAAACAAATCTTTGAGTGATTTAAACTGAACCAGAAAAAGTGTCTGCTGGAAAAGAATCAGGATAAATCATTGATTGATTTAAACTGAACCAGCAGATGTCTCTTTGAGAATGACCTTCTGAGGAAATTGCTGAAATAGCCCTTTGTCAGATATAGCCTTGGAGAAGACTGTCGGGTCATATAAGTAGTTAATGATGTTTGTTCGTTGATTGATCTTTCCTGAATAGGTAAATAGTTAGTTGTATGCAATGTCATGATGTATGAAATGCGTTGCATAATGATGTTCTCAAAATAAATGAGATTATGCTATATGCATTTCGTATGTATATGTTTGATATTGGTAAATAATGTATGAATGTGAAATGTTATTGAAGTGCATTTGTAAACTCGAGCAGCATCTTTGTTTGGGGAAAATAAATCCATGACTGTTGCTAGGGATGAAGAGTATGTGTATCTTTGATATTCTGGGGATTGTTTCTATTGGGGACTCCTGCTTTCTTATTTGAGGAAAATCCGCTGGGGAACATTGATTTCTACTTTTTGCTTGAGGAAACTCTACTGGAGAATGCTAATTCCTGCTTGGGGAGAAAAGTTCAATAACATGTGTTGTTCATTACTCTTCTGGGGAGTTTATACCCTGACTGGGGATATAAGAGATGGATAACCGCCCGACTTGTATGGGGAGGATAAAGTTGACTAATATCTGGCCCAATTTTAGATTCAGTAGTAACTCTCTGGGGATAGTGGCAACTTTTCTAGGGAGAGGAATTTTGCCGGTGACTCATGGACATTTGAGTAATAGACTCAAGCTTGGGAGACGATAATTTGTTGGGGAAATAAACCCTGTTGACGAAGCAATACTCTACTGAGGAAACACCCTTGTTGAGGAAATGAACTCTTTTGGAGAGTAGAGACCTGCAGGGGGTTTTGTAATCTTGGAGGAATAAACTTAGATGCGGAAGAGAACTTCCATGAAATGTACTGGTCGAAACTCTGTAGGTTGGTGACATTGTTGGGAAGAAGATCATACTCCTTTATCCGCCAGAGTGATCTGTCAGGGAAATTGTAGGGAATGTATGAACTTGTGAAGATTACGCTGTGGGGATAATCTCATAGAAGTTGTGGGGATTCGTGGGAGGCTTAGACGTTGTCCCAACTCCCAGAGTCTTGAGTAAATTTTGATCAGGGTGATAAGTCTTCTACTGATAGATAGGTGACGAGATGATGGGACATTGTCGTACACTTTAATCCCTAACTTTTTCCTGGACTGTCCTTTTAGATTTTCAGTCCACCGGGATACCCTTTTTTGCCCAAGCCGCCTTTTCAAGTTTTCAACTTGCCGGGTGTACAGTTTTATTTATATATCCCTAATTTTTGCCTGAACTTTTTTAGTTCTCCGGGATGCCCTTATTTTTTCCTAGGCCAGTCAACCTAGCAAGTCTTTTTTTTCATGTGTAGTATTTTCCGACTATGTCTGTGTTCACAAGGTTCGGAGAACTGTCAATGTCCATAGTAGTAAGTGTTGCAGCACTTCCAGAAAATGTTTTCTTGATTGTATGTGGCCCTTTGCTGAAATTCATGTTCAATTCCCTAGGTGATTCAGATGGAATTCTGCCCCTGGCTATTCGGTACTTTTGAGAGATTCCTTGAATCTTGACTCGGATGCCCCCATATCAGTTAGACACCATGTGATGTCCCTTGATTATGAAAGGCTTGTTATTGGAAATGTCTTTCCATCTGAGGTGATTCTGTTCATTGAGAGGATTTTCGTGCATTGAATATCCGTCGTGCGTATTTCTCTGTTGTCAAACAATTAGTCATATGCAAACAATGGAAATTAAAAATGCAAAGCTTATGTCTGTCTTGAAGTTTTGAAAATGCATTTTTAGTAAATAAACAGAATTTTGTAAGAATATGAATTCAACTCAGGATTTATAGTAAGCCTTACAGGAGTCAGGATACCTTTTGTAACAATATGCTTTCGAACTAACCCATGCTTCATCTAGGAATTTTAATGGTTGTAACGTGTCCTGGTTCACGGTTTAAGAAACAAAGAAAAAAGGCTCAAAATTTATTTGTACCCACCCGTTCTTCGTGATGTTCTTCGGTCATATACTCAGTTAATTGTGCATTTGGATTCCCATTGAGTCTGGAATTATAGCAATGATATTCTGGTGATGGTTCGGATACTGGGAGTTTATTTGAGAAGGCAGTCATTTTTGTGACATTTTTTCTACTTTCGAGGATTCATAACAACCTCTTTTTTTGATTTTATTACTCCTACCTTTTGCCTGAATTGTTTCTTTTGTGATTACAGTCAGCGGGATGCCCCAGTTTTTTCTTAAGTCTCCTTCATAGCTTTTGACTTCACGGGATTTTCTTTTGAGAGATAATGACTGCCTGCTTTATAGGGAACCATCACCGTCTTTTGATTTGGAAGGACGTTTTTATACTATGAAGTGAAAGCTTGCGACTGGATATGCTTTTGAATTAACTGAGAAACTACCCTGCCCCAGGTTATGATTAAAGGTTTCAATTTGTGCGAAAAAGAAAACTCCTACTTCTTAGGCTCAAAGGGGTTGACTATGGATTATCTTCCTTATAACTCCACTATTTAGGATTTGAAACAATGCTTGTACATTGTCAGCAAGGTCTATTTAAAAGCATATTGTATGAGATTATGGTATTATTTTCGTCATCCTCCCTCTAAAGGCTTACAACTTTTAATCGAGAGTTGAATATCACAAAAGGAAGTAAAAGCATAGTATAGTGAAAATGAATGGAATAATTCAAGACAAACATATGCAATGTATTAATGAAAAGAACCAAAGTTTGACATAAAGATAAGTGTTTGAACAAACAAAGAAATTACAAACAAAAGATCGAATGAACAAAAAGCTTCTCCTCCTGAATTTATCACTTTAGATGGTGTGCCTTGCAGCCTCGATATTTGAGGGATAACAGAAGAACTCGATCTGACTATCTTGCATGAACTCAAAAACTCCTTCATCAATCAGGTCCTGAATCTTATGTTTCAACTGAAACAACCGGCTGAAAATCATCAAACAATAAAGTCGCCATCGAACGTATTTTATCCCACATGTAGGGTGTTGTACCCCAAAATTTTCCCTCTCATGTTTTCCAAAGTCTTCCCCCTGCATGGTTTACCAGAAACCCTTGCCTAAGGAAAAAGGAAATTTTTGAGTGGTGCTTTAAGTACCTTTCGATTGGCATTCTGAAAGACCCTTCGATTGGTATTCTGAAAGACCTTTCGATTGGCATGGACAAGCACTTCGATTGGCATTATGTCAAGGCCTTCGATTGGCATTCTGAAAGACCCTTCGATTGGTATTCTGAATGAGCCTTTCGATTGGCATTATGGACAAGCACTTCGATTGGCATCATGTCAAAGCCCTTCGATTAGAATTCTAAAAGACCTTTTCGTTTGGCACCCTGGGCCAGGCCTTTCAATTGGCATGCCAAGGGATCCTTCAGTTTAGCATTGTGTCAAGGCAGCTTCGACAGGCATGTTAACCATGTCCTTCGATTAGCATGAACAACACCTTTCGATTGGCCTGTTAACAAAGCCTTTCGACTGGCCTGTTAACAAAGCCATCAAGAGGGCACTCAAAAAAACATGTCCAGGTACACTGATCATGAGAAAATGGCATGTTTCCCTTGCAAATATAGAAATAATTAAATGTTGTTTGTGGATTTAATTCCTGAGTTAAAGGCCAGATTCTTGCCTTTTCTGTTCCTAAATAGTTGATTCGACCAGAGGGATTATTTTCAAATCAGGACCAATCGAAGAGCAGGGCCTGAATGCATTCGAAAGCCAAAAGTGTCCAGGTTCATTCAAGATTCATAAGAGACATACATATTTCAAAAAAGGAAATTATTTAATGTGTCTGATTCTTGTCTCATGGCTTTAAAGGCCCGTTTAATGGGTTGTCTCTTGCCGTTACTAGACCCCCACACTCCTATAAATAGAAGGGCCAGTGGCACATTACAACACACGAAAAAACACAGAGGGAAAAATAGAGAACACAGAGAGAGAACAAAAAACATTGGAGAGGCGCTGCCCATACAATCCATCAAAGGTTGTCAGAATTTTCCAAGCCAAAGCAGTCCTTCAGATCGAAGGTGCCCACGCCCAGAAGCCCTCAGATTGAAAGTGCTCCCATCCATCCAGTACCCGAATCGAAGGTTCAATCTGCTGGTAAGAGAGGGTAAATTGTCAAAACTTTTCATTTTGCATAACACCTCCATATTTTCTATCCCATTCGATTTGCCATCCTAGACAGAATTCAAAGGCTTGGGTTTGGCCCCAGGTCATGTTCTTCATTTGCTAACATTTGCTGCAGATTTAGCCTGAAAAGACTCAGCCCACGCAGCATCAAAGGGCCTGGGGTTCGATACCAGGCCCTGAGTTTTATTTTGCTAACATACTTTTGCAGGTATAGCATGCCAGATTGAAGGAGACACCTTCTCTGGATCGAAGCTTCCCATAGTCCTCCTGGATCGAAGAAGGCATTTTTCCCAGGATCGAAGGGAAATCCCCTTCCCTGGATCGAAGGCTGTTCATGCCCACTTCCTGGCCCAATCTAAAGAACCATGACCCTGTCTGGATCGAAGTTTTCATTCCCTCCTTGGCTCTAAGCTCTTTTTTTTCCCTGGATCGAAGGATCCCCCTTGTATTTTATTTTTGTTTTCATTGACATCTTTTTATCTTTTTAATTAACATTAAAATAAAAAAACCACAAAAACATTAGGCTAGTTTTTTATTTTTCTATTAAATTAACTTTGTTAATTAATCTTTTAATTATCTTAACATTTATCCAAAAACTAAAATTAAGTAGATTTAGATCATTTTCTCAAAAAAAAAAAACTAAAATTAAATAGATTTAGATCATTTTCCCAAAATAAAATAAAACAACAAAAATATTTTATTCTTACGATTTTTAGAGGTTATTTTCAGATTCGCGCACGTTTATTTTATTATAATTGCCTACTGGTTTGTAATAGCTTAACTAAGACTTTTACGCTTTACTGCTTTTATTCCCCCAATTTTTGGACATGTAAATAATCCCCCTCCCCGAAGCCTTGTAATAGCGTAGGATTTACAATTCCCACACTTTAAATTCCTGTACATATATTAACTGTTTAGATGTATGCTAACTAGGCTATGCATGACAAGATTAACTCTTAACTTAAAATCAACAGTAGCTCACCATGACATGCAAAGATAAAATAATTGAAAATTGACACACTTGCACATGCCACTCCTAGGGTACGCCTCACTTGGTTGCCTCAAACGTGGTCATTAAGTATAGGATGTTTTAGAGGTCGTCCTTTTATCCAAAGATCATAAGTTGCCTCGAAACAGTTGCCTCGGAAAAATGATCTAAGACATTAGGGTTACCACTAAGGCGTCCTAACATTGCTTTAGTGACCACACGTCCCTTAAATCGAATTGACCCGAAAACTCCAACGACGATGCTACCTACTCCTCAATAGTGGGATAGCACTGTCTAAAGGACATTTGCACAGTTTAGTTCATTTTTGAGTAGGTAGAGGTTCTTAAGTACTTGCTCCTTTTAAAACAAAACAAAACTTTTCGCACTTACACTCTCTTCAAAAACAAAACTCCTTTCAAAACCCACAAACACAAATAAAAGCAAACTTTTGAAAACATAGTGAGCAAGTACCTAAGAGCCCGTGGATAACCACAGATAGAAAGGGTGCTAACACCTTCCCTTTCTATAATCTACCTCCCGAACCCGAGAAAAATCTCGAAAAGGAATTTTTCTGTGCTTTTGTCCTTTCCTTGTTGGATAAAATAAAAGACGGTGGCGATTGTTGCTTACCGCGACATTTTGCAAAAACAAACGCAAACGCGAACCAGCATTCCAAAACAGTCAGTTCTCATTCCCACCTATCACATAGGGAAAGGTAAATATTGAGAAAACCTGAGAAGGGAGAAGTCACGGTCTTGCGACCGAGAGATCGGGTAAGGGAGTCTGTTACGCGAGGGGAAGGTATTAGCACCCCATACGCCCGTAGTACTCTATGGTATCCACTCTTGATGTCTATCTTATGGGTATGTTTAATCTATGCTTATTGTTTACTATACTACTGAAGGGAGAATGCATGCAAAAGAAAGAAGAAAAGAATGTAGGGAAAATAAAATAGTGCTCGCTTGGGCCCTACCCCAATGCCTACGTATCCTTTTTGAGGAATCAGAGCTACCGTAGTTTGGCTCAGATGTTTTTTTTGTTTGTGTTTTTCAATGGACAATGTTAATCCCGCCTTCTGCTGCAGCTCGACCTTTGGAGACTTATGCGTTGGCACATAAGTAAACTGATCATGTCCTTACCTAAAAAGGGTTTTAGAGAAAGGTGCTCGAGTGCACAAAATGATTTGAATTGGTTTGTGTTTTATTAACTTGAAAAAGGGTTTAAGTATGCTTAGCATGTTTTTGATTTTCTAAGAAAAGAAGTTTTGTTTTAGATGCAAGGATGCATAAAGGGAAAGAAAAGAGTTTAAGGGAGACTAGCCTATTTCTAACCTAGTGTTATCATACAATGGTGGTCCTATGTTGAGGATGAAAGGGGAAGTTTCTACCTAATGTTTGCATGCATGGTTTAAAACCTAAGGTCTAACCTTCATCAGAACGGAGCAAGCACATCCTAAGGGAATATGGTATGTACAAGGATAAAGCAAGCAACCTAATAAACAGAGCACACCTAAAGAGATCCTGCCTAGGTTAGCATGTCGAAGAAAAGTCTAAAAAAACTATCCTATAGGAAGCATGCAATGAGAGTGAAGTCGTGATCTCAATTTCTAAATTGAGTGACTCATCGATCGACAAGAAATAAAGGAAAGCGATAAAATCCTATAGGGAGCATGCACTGAGAGCGAAGTCGTGATCTCAATTTCTAAATTGAGTGACTCATCGATCAACAAGAAAGTAAACAAACACAAGCACAACACATATAGAAAATAAAGTGCGGAATGCCTGCTACAGGGTCTTTAAACAACGACTTCGAGCGCACGCTCTTTATTTCCTTCTACACATGATATCTAGAAAGCGATAACGAAATGCAATAAAGTGAGAAGGAGTACAAGGGTAGTAGCGGAGGCTACCAAAGCAAGCAAGTCGTCAGGAGTGGACGAAAGTACTGAAAAAGCAGGGAGTATGCATTGAGAAAGCTTCACCAGGAAACAAACAAAGTCAGAAACAATGTCCAATTAAGATGAAGGCAAATGCATATTGTGAATGCAATGCATAATCAGAAGTTCCTTGCACAATGAACAAACGTGTCGAAAATAACAAGGCAAAACAGTGTAAAATATGATCAAAAACTAAAAGAAAAAGAAGTATTTTTATTAGTTTTTTTTTCGTGAGAAAAGCTAAAGAATTAATTCCTAAAAAATTATATTATATTCTACTATTTTTTATTAACGTTTTTATATTATTTTTTGTTTTTATATTTTTACCGTGTGGAGAAAAATCGAACACATAGAAACAATTAGTGAAATTAAAAGAAAAATCATAAAGGGACTCATGGGGTGAGAATTGAAGTCAAGAGGTGATGTAGGAGCAGGGCGCTAGGCCCATCAGAATGAGGTCCAAGAGATCCTTTTTGTTTGCAATGCCACAAGCTCCAAAAATGGTGCATGGCATGGGCCTCTCTAGGAGGTGCAAAAAGTGAAGTGCTCCAGGGCCCAGCGAATTTGATCCAAAAACAATCCCTTATCCAAATTCAATTATTATTATGATTATTATAAATTAAAAGAAAAAATAAATAATAAAAAAGAAAATAGAGATGGAAGTAGAAACACTGTGTTTTTGTGGGATAACTAGGGTTCAAGAGAGTGCCGATTCAATTTCCATGTGAAAACACAAAGCTTCTTCGCTCTTCCGCCGTAAACGCATTAAGCTTCCTTCTTCTCTGATCAATTCGGTCTCTTCACCGTCATGTTCACCTCTACTCATGGATTTGCTAATCCTCTCCGTCAAAACGCCATCATCAATCAAACTATGGTTTCACTCTCAGACTCCTCTCTAATTCGCTTTCATTTTGCTTCGTCTCACTATCACTTTACCTCATCTTCTCTACGTCTCATTATTCATGGCTCCGGTTGCAGTCCTCAGATTCTGATTGCAACACTATTGATCTAATTCTGACGACGACTTAGGTTTGAAAACCGTGACTAAAATAATCCTAAGTACAATCATAGCAACAAGAAGATGCAAAAAAGAAAAAGCACAATGTCTTACCGACCGGAGTAGCTCTGGTGACCCTTGGATCTTGATGCTAACGCAGAAAATCAGAGCTAAGATTTCAACAAGGTATGATTATGACGAAACTTTTGACTCCGATCTTCTTCTTCTACCTTTCTTGCATTCTTAAACTTCGCTCTTGGTTCAAATGGTGAAGGTGCAGTTACCATCAATGTGATGATGATGTTGTTCGTTGATGCGGAGAGAAGAAGTATGCATGATGAAGAAGATGATGGAGGTTTTGCAGAGGTGAAGGTGGAAGCAAAAGGTTGAAGCTGAAGATTGTTGAGAGAGTTTGAGAGAGTTTTCTCCTTGTTATTTTCTGGTGAGTTTCTATTATGAAAGCATTGTGAATCCTCTCTCTACTTTCCTCTTTTTGTTATACCCTACTGGAAGTTTGTTGAAGATTCCATTCTGTTAGAAATTGGTTGGAAAACATTTCGGTTATGTTTTGGCAGGAGATGTGGAATCTGTTAGGCTTAATTGGAATTCTGTTTCGGTTTTGGTTTGGTAGGAGATTTGGAATCTGTTAGGCTTAGTTAGAATTCTGTTTCGGTTTTGGTTTGGCAGGAGATTTGGAATCTGTTAGGCTTAATTGGAATTTTGTTTCGGTTTTGGTTTGGCAGGAGATTTGGAATTTGTTAGGATTAGTTGGAATTCTGTTTCAGTTTTGGTTTTCTGCTTTCTGTTATCTCTGTTATATCACTTCCCTGAGGAAAGTTTGCTAGAGTGTGGTTAGAAGATGGCTAGAGACTGAATGAGGTTGGTTAGAAAGCGGTTACGGTAGTTAGGAAGTTGGTTAGGAAACTGTTCTGAATTGGAAGTTAGAAACAGTTCAGAAGCAGTTGGTTAAAACTGAAGGTTAGTTATTTGGTTTTTGTTTTTGAGATAACAGTTAGGGAGCTGAGTTGGAGGTTGAGGGAAGAAAGTAAAAACAGTTAAGGGTTTTATGAGGATTTGGTTATAGGTTCTTCTGTTAGAAGTTTCTGTTAGTTTTTTTTTGGGATAGTTAGAAAATTGTTGGTTTGTAAAAATAGTTAGTTATAGGGTTGTTAGGAAAATATGGTTAGGAAAGTTTTTCTGTTTTGGTTTTGGTTAGAAATTTTGTTATACATTGAGAGTTAGTTTGGTATTTGATTATGAAGAGAAGGTTAAAAGCTGGCTGAAACTGGGATGGGTTGAAGGTTTGAGGTTAGTTTGAAATGACTTAGGAATTTGTTTTCTGTTACTTGTTGAATGCATATTCCTTGTTCCTGAAAGTTGTTGAGAGAGTTGAACATCATTGTTGGACTCCATTTGCTCATATTGAACAAAGAATTATCTTGATGTTACTGACTTAACTCCGCAGGCTGCTTGTATTGATATTTTCTCTGGTTTTCCTCAATTGACATTTCCTGATACGTTTTATTTGTTAAAGATTTCTGCTAGCAGTTTGTTAGAAGTAGTTAGGAGGGTGAGTTGATGGTTCTTGGGGACATACATAATATCAGCAACATTTTTTCCAGATTCTTGGTAAACTGCCGAGTAATATCATGCGAACCTTTCTAGAATCGACTTATAGGATTGGTGATATTGGACAACAATTTAGAATTGATTTTTGAACTGTTATACATGCTGCAGGAAAATGGCACAACTAGTATGTAGGGTGATGAGGCGATCATGATGGGCTGCCATGGAATCGTGTGATTGTGTTAATCTTGGAAACATTTTGTTCTTTCATATCGACATGCATATGTATATGTAATGGACTGCAATCTTTTACGCAAGTTGGATGTGTGGCTGTAGCAAGGTATTGGATAGGTTTAATCATGAATGAAGCTTTGGAACATAACTTGAAACATGAAGTAAGGGAATACAAAGTGGAGATTTGGCATGAAGATTTTGAAGAAGATTGATGACACTTGGATGGAGTTTTGGTAGATTTAGGCTTTATGTCTTAATGCTTCCTTGTAAATTTTTTGATGTATTAAAATATGACAGGAATGTAACCTTGGAAAATACTTGAAATGATGTAATGATTTATGGTGTAAATGGCCATGACTTTTGGAAACTTTGAGATCGTGATGTTGTACTAGAATAGGTGATATACTTGGCTTGTATGATGAAATTGCTTGAATCTTGATTACTATTGAATCTCTTTTAATACTTGGTGGAAATTTGAATGAACCTTGAATTTTCTTGAATGATCATGTCTTAAAAATTTGGATTGAAGCTTGTGACTTGTTCTTTGATTTCAAGATAAACCAGGAATGAATTACCCGTACTTTAAAACTTTGATCATCTTTACAATTATGCAATTCCAAATCTCCATGAAAAGTTCAAATCACCTTGAGACCTTAACTTCCAATTCCAAATTATCATTCCATTCACAAACCCTTGACTTGACAACCAATACCATATCAATGCCTTAAAGAACCATCGAGAAATGAATATGGAAGTATATGTGACCAGGATAGCTTTGACATGGACATCCAACTAAACTCATTTGATGGGTATTGCAAGCTTAAAACTCCATGAATAAGAAACCATAATCCTCTTGACTTGGGTGCCTTTTGAATGAAGGAACCTCTTGAGATATTAACCAGAACCAAAACATCAACTTAATAAGATCCTTAGCTGATGGTGACAACCTTGTAGCTTGATGAGGGAGAAGTTCCCAATAATCAATAATCCAAACCCTAGTTCCGCAAACCACAGTTATTGGGAGACCAACTGATTCAAGCCTGAGTAAAGGTGTGAACCGACAAAGCAATAGAATCCCTAATTCCACAATATCATCGATCCCATGCAAAATTATTGATTAATGATGCATGATGTGTTAGCTGACCTAATGAAGGTTATGTATATGATAATGCATACGCCGGATGATCCTCATTGGAAAGGTAGGACAAATTTGGGGTATTACAGCTGCCCCTATTTAATTGTCTTAAACTTGAAAGTACGATTGGTGCGTGCCTTTCAGAAGTTCAAGGTAGAAGATGATTAAATATCAATACCGAAAATTTGTTCTGGGGGATAGTGTGAGTGTTTACTCAGCTTTCTGATATCTGTTGGGGGAAAGAATTTTTTTTGTTTTTTAGTGAAGAGACGGAGATTGGACTTGTAATGTAGCATGATGCCAATACAAGGAAGAGATCGGACTTGTAATGTAGCACAATGCCAATACAAGGAAGAGATTGGACTTGTAACGTAGCATGATGCCAATACAAGGAAGAGATCGGACTTGTAACGTGGCATGATGCCAATACAAGGAAGAGATCGGACTTGCAACGTAGCATGATGCCAATACAAGGAAGAGATCTGACTTGTAACGTAGCATGATGCCAATACAAGGAAGAGATCAGACTTGTAACGTAGCACGATGCCAATACAAGGAAGAGATCAGACTTGTAATGTAGCATGATGCCAATACATGGAAAAGATCGGACTTGTAACGTAGCATGATGCCAATACAAGGAAGTGATCAGACTTGTAACGTATCATAATGCCAATACTAGAAAGAGATCGAACTTGGAACGTAGCACGATGCCAATACAAGGAAGAGATCAGACTTGTAACATAGCATGATGCCAATACAAGGAAGAGATCAGACTTGTAACGTAGCATGATACCAATACAAGGAAGAGATCGGACTTATAACATAGCATGATGCCAATACAAGGAAGAGATCAAACTTGTAACGTAGCACGATGCCAATACAAGGAAGAGATTGAACTTGTAACGTAGCACAATGCCAATACAAGGAAGAGATCGAACTTGTAACGTAGCATGATGCCAATACAAGGAAGAGATCGGACTTGTAACGTGACATGATGCCAATACAAGGAAGAGATCGGACTTGCAACGTAGCATGATGCCAATATAAGGAAGAGATCGGACTTGTAACGTAGCATGATGCCAATACAAGGAAGATATCAGATTTGTAAGGTAGCATGATGCCAATACAAGGAAGAGATCAGACTTGTATCGTGGCATGATGCCAATACAAGGAAGAGATCGGACTTATAACGTAGCATGATGCTAATACAAGGAAGAGATTGGACTTGTAACATAACATGATTCCAATACAAGGAAGATATCGGACTTGTAACGTAGCATGATTCCAATACAAGGAAGAGATCGGACTTGTAACGTAGAACAATGCCAATACAAGGAAGAGATCGGACTTGTAACGTAGCATGATGCCAATACAAGGAAGAGATCAAACTTGTAACGTAGCATGATGCCAATACAAGGAAGAGATCGAACTTGTAACGTAGCACGATGTCAATACAAGGAAGAGATCGTACTTGTAACGTAGCATGATGCCAATACAAGGAAGGTACAACACGGACGAGTGTTTGAATCGATATGGACGAGTATCGAAAGAAGATACAGACGAGTATCAAAGGGAAGAAACAAACGAATGTTTGGATGACTGACACAGACGGGTGTCTAGGAAACTCGACACATTTGAGTGTTTAGATCAATACGGACAGGCATTTGAGAAAAGATACAGACGAGTACCGAGGAAAGTTTAAACATGGACGAGTGTTTGGGTGACTGACATAGATGAGTATTTATGAGTTGACACAGACGAGTGTTTAGGAATTCAGATTATTTATCAGACAGGAGTTGGCTACCAGAATAAAATTGGGTCTAGAATGAAAAAGTGTATTGATTTTGTTGGGCATTAAAAAGATGAAGGACATCGATTGGGAATTTTGGGCATGATATCCTCTTGTAGGGACGTATTATTGTCCTTGAATGATTCAGATATTTTGTGTAAGGTACTCGATCTGGCTTATACTTCATATGCATATTTGAATTTCTTTTGCCGCAAAGATCCACTCTGATGGATCGGCTACGCGCTTTTGAGGATGCAATGTTATGAAGTGATAACTATATGCAATGCGAAGAAATAAACTTCATGGGGATAAGAGAAGGCCCATTGGGAACCACTGCTCATTACTGGGGATGCCAATACATATCGACGCTGGAATTCTGCGGTACCAAAGATCACTGGGGATACCGATAAAAATTTGCACTGGGGAGCCCATGACACCGAAGATTGTTGATGACTCTGCTGGAGATTGAGTTGCTGATGAAACGAGTCTTCAGATACACTGCTGGATTCTGAATTGTATTGTTGGGGAAGAGATAATCCGGATAGACTTCCACACATCCTGAACTAAAGAAGATGGTAGAACTGAATATGCCGAAGAATGGATATTGAACACCATGTGGATCTCTTTGAATACATGCCCCAAGTTTACGCATACTGGGGAATTATCTCTTGAATCGCTTGGGGATAAGAGATGGGCATAGACACCTATGAATGCCCCGGCTTAGCTCTGCGAATGCTCCAGTTTGGCCCTGTGAATGCCCCGGTTTAGCTCTGCGGATGCCCCAGTTTAGCTTCACCGAGGATGTTCTTGATTAACTCCATTGGGGATGCACTTGCGCGTGCCGAGTCAAATGACGACTCCGAACTTTCTAAACTCACTTGGGGAATCATATTTGAAGTTGTCTACAGTAGATGAAGGCGACTTCATGCACTGGCTAGGTCAGGGTGACCGTTACGAATTGCTACCTGCAGGGAAAAACAACACTTGGAATGCATACAACATTCCCACATGGTTATACATTGACGTAAAGTTAAGTTTTATCTCGGCTTGAGAATTTTTATTCCCCATGTTTCTAATGCCATGTTTAATAACCAATAAAACATATTCTACATACGAAAACATTTCATGGTAATAAGAGACAACTTTGATGAAAGCAGATTTATTGATTGGCCTGTGAATAGGCATTTGTACAAGGAAGAAACTCCTATATGAGGTAGCTGTGAAACAGAAACGAAAAATACAACAGGTATAAATGGAAATGAGAGATGCTCGAATTTCCATTAAAATCGGTATTTCTATAGTTCCCATATCCTAGGTAATCTCAATGCCTTGCCTCTGAAGAGTAATAGTTGGACCAGTCAATTCACCGCCAAGGTGCTATAGATGTACATGTGTCATTCGTGAAGAGCATTCAGACTACAACCTCTCGCTTAAGATCCTTAATTTTTGCTTGGATCTCCCTTTCATTTTACCCCTAACTTTTTCCTGGACTTTCGTGTCCAACGGGATGCCCATTTTTTGCTTAAGTCTCCCTTTCGGGTTTTCGACCTAGCGGGTCTTTTCATGCGTAGAATTTTTTGACTGAGTTTGAATTGACTGGGAGTGGAACGTCTTCCCCATCCATGTCTATCAGGATTAAGGCACCTCCTGAAAAAGCTCTCTTCACGATATATGGTCCCTCGTAATTGGGAGTCCATTTGCCCCTTGGGTCGGAATGGCTTTGCACGATCACCCTTCTCAAGACCAGATCACCAGGATAAAACTTTCGAGGACGAATCTTTTTGTCGAATGCTCTTTTCATCCTTTGTTGGTACAACTTGTTAGAACATAGTTTGATTCTATAACCCTTAATTAGAGTTTTGATGATAACAAAATACAAGAATAAATAAATTCAAAGATATATATATATATATATATATATATATATATATATATATATATATATATATATATATATATATATATATATATATATATATATATATATATATATAGAGAGAGAGAGAGAGAGAGAGAGAGAGAGAGAGAGAGAGAACAAATATGCTTCTTAAAATTATGTTTTGTATTTACAGAAGTTCTGATGGAATCAGCATCAGAAGCATTAGAAGATCAGTAATATGTCAGCATCAGAAGATCAATGACATGTGCTACACACTGAAGCTACCAGATTATACGCTGAAGCTTGATGACCAGAATCTGCGCATAAAAATACTCTGACTCTGATCAAAGATCTTTACCAAGTCATCAGCACTCAGAAGCGTCAGCATAAAACAAAGAACACTCTGATTATCATAAAGAAGACTCTGAAGCATTACTAAGTATTCAAGACAGATTAATTACCAACGGCTTTATCCAAGACAAGATCTTCTCAAAAAGGAAAGAACGTTATTATCATTGAAAGTACTTTATGGACAACAAGGTATCTTTGCCTTGGCTATATAAACAAGTCTGTGTGAGAAAAGACTACGGATATAATACGCACACACTCATAATTTGATAAGCTTTCCAACCACGCTTACTCAAACGCTCTAGCAAATCCAGTTTCATTCTAAGCTTAAATTTGTGTATTATCACAGTTGTGGTATACTGTTTTATTAGAAAACATTAAACACATTATTGTTCAAGTCTTTGTAAGAGATTTCCTTGAGATAAACCGGTTTATGGTTATAATCAAGAAGGCTTTAACAGTTGTTAAAGTGGCTGTGTAATCCTTTGAATATAGTGGATTAAGACCTCGTTGGAGAGAGGCGAAATCACCTTGACGGGTGGACTGGAGTAGTTTGAGATCAAACGAACCAGGATAAAAATACAGTGTTGTTTAATCTTTTGATTTAAGTTTTAACAATTCAACCCCCCTTCTTGTGTTTTTCACATCTTCAATTGGCATCAGAGCGCCTGGTTCTGAGCTTATAACCCTTAACCGTGTCAACACAAGATCCAGCGTTAGAAAAACACAATGGCAGGACCAAATCAAAACATCAACAATGACAACAATGAAGAAAGAGACAGATTCAGTGGCAAACCTCCAGTCTTTAATGGAGAGAACTTTGACTACTGGAAAGACATAATTGAGAGTTTCTTTCTGGCCCATGATGCTGATCTGTGGGGCATGGTGACTGATGGATACACACACCCAGTGGATGGAAGTGGTCAGAAGATTGACAGGAAAACAATGTTTGATCAACAAAAGCGTGAGTTCTGAAATCATCACAAGGCCAGAACAATTCTTCTTAGCGCCATCTCTTATTCAGAATATGAGAAGATGTCAAACAGAGACACTGTAAAGAATATGTTTGACTCTCTGAGAATGATGCATGAAGGCAACATTCAAGTCAAAGAAACCAAAGCCCTTGCACTCATTCAGAAGTATGAAGCATTCAAGATGGAAGAGAGTGAATCAATAGAAACTATGTTTTCAAGATTTTAAATTCTTGTTGCTGGTCTAAAAGTTCTTGACAAAGGTTATTCTACTGCTGATCACGTTAAGAAGATCATCAGAAGCTTGCCAAAACAATGGAGGCCAATGGTCACAGCGCTTAAGCTAGCCAAGGATCTCAACAAAATCTCTTTGGAGGAACTTGTCAGCTCCCTCAGAAGTCACGAGATAGATCTAGAAGCAGATGAACCTCAAAAGCAAGGTAAGCCATTAGCTTTAAAATCTAACAGAAAATCTGACTCCAAAGTTTTGCAGGCTATGGAAGAAACCTCTGATGGGTCCTCATCAGAAGAAGATGAACTATCTCTCCTCTCCAGAAGGGTGAACCAATTATGGAAGCAGAGGCAAAGGAAGTTCAGGAATCCAAGAAGATCAGAAAATCAGAATGAATCTTTCTCCAGATACAGAAGGTCAGAATCCTCCTCTGGACACAGAAGATCTGAAGGTTCTTCAGGAAACAGAAAGCCAAACAACAAAGACATCATCTGCTATGAATGTAACGAGCAAGGGCACTACAAAAGTGATTGCCCAAAGCTTCAGAAGGGAAAGCCCAAAAAGAAGTTTGGAAAGGAAAAGAAGAAAAGTCTCATGGCTACATGGGATGATTCTGACACATCTGAAGCTGACTCAGAATCAGATGATGAAAGAGAAAACATAGCTCTTATGGCAAACATAATAGAAGACAGTGAAGCTTCTGAGTCAGAATCTGAATCAGATACAGAAGAGGTATTCCCTGACTTTACTATAAACTTTACTAAGGCTGAACTAGCTGAAAGCCTTAATGAAATTCTGGAAAGATATCAGCAGATCAGAGTCAAATTCAGAAACCTGAAAAGGAATCTTGCTTCTGACTCTGATAAGACTGAGAGTCTCAAATTGGAGAATTCTGAGTTAAAAGATAAAATTTCAAAATTAGAAAACCAATTGCAAAACTCTCAGAAGGAAACAATCCTTGAAACTCCCAGCAGTGCTGATGAGATCATCAAGGAGTATGATCACAACTTTCAGAAGTTTCTAGCTAAAAACATAGAAAGAAGCAAAATGGCTTCAATGATCTATGGAGTTAGCAGAAATGGCAGAAAAGGGATAGGATATCAAGGTAAGGTACCTACACCTAAAAATGCCATGGATTTAGTTATAAAACGCACTCCACTTGATTCACACTTTATATATGGGCACACACATGACATAAAATATACAAGTAGTGATTACTCTGTCAAACCAAAATTCAACCAGAGTTTTGGTAAAACTAAAAAATCAGGACCCAAGAGAATATGGGTACCTAAGGATAAAATAATACATGTGGAAGATATCTTTAGCAGCAAAGAAAAAACACCAATCATGGTACCTGGACTCTGGCTGCTCACGACACATGATGGGAAGAAGGCATATGTTCCAAAGCCTGGAACTTAAGCCTGGAGGCCACGTAGGCTTTGGAGGCAATCGGAGAGGAAAGATCATTGGCTCTGGAACAGTAGGTAATGGAAATCTTCCCTCTATAAGTAATGTTTTACTAGTTGATGGATTAATGCATAACCTGTTATCCATAAGTCAATTAAGTGATAACGGTTATGATATAATCTTCAATCAAAATTCATGCAAATCTGTTAGTCAGAAAGATGGGACTATCCTATTTAATGGAAAGAGGAGAAATAACATTTATAAAATAAAACTTTCTAAACTAAAAAGTCAGAATGTAAAGTGTCTTCTGTCTGTTAACAACGAGCAATGGATCTGGCACAGAAGATTGGGACATGTTAGTATGAGAAGAATATCTCAGATTAGCAAACTCAATCTGGTCAGAGGACTTCCTAACCCGAAGTTCAATTCAGATGCTCTGTGTGAAGCATGTCAGAAAGACAAGTTTGCAAAACCAGCTTTCAAATCCAAAAACGTTGTTTCCACCTCCAAGCCATTAGAACTTCTGCATATTGACTTATTTGGACTAGTTAAAGCTGCTTCAGTCAGTGGCAAGAAGTATGGGTTAGTAATCGTAGATGACTATAGCAGATGGACATGGGTAAAGTTCCTAAGACACAAGGACGAGTCACACTCTGTGTTTGTCACCTTCTGCAACCAAGTTCAGAATGAAAAGGATCTTAGAATCGTCAAAGTCAGAAGTGATCATGGTGGAGAGTTTGAAAACAAAGATTTTGAGTTATTCTTTAATGACAAAGGCATTCTGCATGATTTCTCTTGTCCTAGAACTCCCCAGCAAAATGGAGTTGTAGAACGAAAGAATAGAACATTGCAAGAACTGGCCAGAACCATGATCAACGAGACTAATGTTGCTAAGATCTTCTGGGCAGAGGCAATAAACACAGCGTGTTACATTCAGAATAGAATCTCCATAAGACCTATTCTGGAAAAGACTCCATATGAATTGTGGAAGAACAGAAATCCCAACATTTCCTATTTTCACCCATTTGGATGTACATGTTTCATTTTGAATACAAAAAATTATTTGAACAAGTTTGACTCTAAAGCACAAAAGTGTATTATGTTAGGATACTCTGAACACTCAAGAGGGTACAGAGTATACAATACAGAAACACAGATTGTGGAAGAGTCAATCAGTGTTCGTTTTGATGATAAGCTTGACTCTCAAAAGTCAAAGCATAATGAATTCCTTGCAGGTATGGAAGTTGAACTCACAGGTACTGAAGACAAATCATCAGAAGCTCTTAACAGAGACACTCCTTCAACATCAGAAAGAGGCACTGCAAGCAATCCAACACCTTCTGTTGATCAACTCCAGAAAAGACTATCCAGAAGCAGCATGAATCACCCAGAAGAAACAATCCTAGGAAGAAAGGAAGATCCAATCAGAACAAGATCTAGCTTCAGAAACTCTGAAGAATCCCTCATGGGACTTGTTTCTCTAATTGAACCATCAACAATTAATGAAGCACTTCTGGACAATGACTGAATTCTAGCAATGTAAGAGGAGCTAAATCAATTCACAAGAAATGACGTATGGGATCTAGTTCCCAAACCAAAAGGATTCAACGTCATTGGAACAAAATGGGTGTTCAGAAACAAACTGAATGAACAAGGTGAAGTCATCAGAAACAAAGCACGACTGGTAGTACAAGGTTATAGTCAGCAAGAGGGGATAGACTATACAGAAACCTTTGCTCCAGTCTCCAGGTTAGAATCTATCAGACTCTTAATTTCATTTGTTGTTAATAAAGGAATCACTCTGTATCAAATGGATGTTAAGAGTGCATTCTTAAATGGCTATATAGAAGAAGAGGTATATGTGCACCAACCCCCTAGTTTTGAAAGTTCCAAAAATCCAGAATATGTTTTCAAACTAAAGAAGTCACTGTATGGTCTGAAACAAGCTCCCAGAGCTTGGTATGAAAGACTAAGTAACTTCATGTTAGAAAAGGAATTCACCAGAGGAAAAGTGGACACAACCTTGTTCTGTAAGACAGTTAAGAATGACATTTTAGTATGTCAGATTTATGTTGATGACATCATATTTGGATCTACTAAACCTTCTCTGGGAAGAAAGTTTGCTAAATGTATGCAGGCAGAATTTGAGATGAGCCTAATGGGGGAACTAAAATTCTTTCTGGGCATTCAGGTTAATCAAACCCCAGAAGGAACCTACATTCATCAGAGCAAATATGTCAGAGAACTTCTGAAGAAATTTGATCTCTCAGAATGTAAGCCATCAAAGATTCCAATGCATCCCACGTGCATTCTGGAAAGAGAAGAGGTAAGTAAAAAGGTAGAACAGAAGGTCTACAGAGGTATGATTGGTTCTCTTCTCTATCTGACGGCTTCAAGGCCTGACATTTTATTCAGCATTTGCATCTGTGCTAGATTCCAATCAGATCCTAGAGAATCTCACTTAACAGCAGTTAAGCGAATTTT
This sequence comes from Vicia faba, assembly GCA_948472305.1. Classification (NCBI taxonomy): domain Eukaryota; kingdom Viridiplantae; phylum Streptophyta; class Magnoliopsida; order Fabales; family Fabaceae; genus Vicia; species Vicia faba. Next base: position 1,411,482,628 of record OX451741.1, on the reverse strand, counting down.
CAAGTATCTGAAAGGTACTACTAATCTGGGTTTGTTTTATAGAAAATCAAGTGATTATAGCTTAGTAGGATACTGTGATGCTGATTTTGCTGGAGACAGAGTAGAACGTAAAAGCACTTCTGGAAGCTGCCAGTTTCTGGGAGAAAATCTGATCTCATGGTCCAGCAAAAGACAATCCACAATTGCTCTATCAACAGCAGAAGCTGAATACATAGCAGCAGCTGGATGCAACACACAAATGCTCTGGATGAAAAGTAAACTTGAGGACTTCCAGATATTTGAGAGTAACATTCCTATCCTCTGTGACAATACTTCTGCTATTTGTCTCAGCAAAAATCCTATTTTGCATTCTAGGGCTAAGCAAATAGAAATAAAACACCATTTTATTAGGGACTATATTCAGAAAGGGATTTTAAATTTTAAATTTATTAACACAGACCATCAATGGGCTGATATTTTTACAAAACCTCTTTTTGAAGATAGGTTCAACTTCATTCTAAAACATCTCAGCATGAAGCTCTGCCCAGAATAAAATTGTTTTGATTCCATATATTAACCTTCAGAACTTTGTTTATTTTTCTGTGAACTAATGATCAATCTTTCTTCAGATCTTTAGAAGTACATATTGTATCAGAAACTATCCATGAAGATCTGAGCGCTTCATTTCAAGGATAGAAATGTGCTGTTCACTCAAGCAAACAAGTGTCATCCAGTCATCAGCTATTTTCTGAGGCTGAACACGCATTCACGTTTCTGAAAAGGCAAAAGCACTAATTGGATGCATTGAGACACATGTCATGGGTAACCGTTCCAAATATCTTTCTGAATCCCCTAAAATCAGCTATCATTAAATGCTAATAATCATTATTAATTTCTCTCTCTTGCCGTTTATGTTTTCAAAATTGTTTAGAAATCTATTTAAAGACACTTCACACCATTTACACTCTTTTACCTTCACTCTAATTTTCTCTCAAACTTACTGATTTCAGCTTTCATACTTTCTCAAAACCCTTTCAATCTTTTTCATAAAACCTTCGTGTGAACATGGCTTCTTCCAGCATTCCTACTTCAAGTTCCCAAAAAACAGTTTCATCTGAACAATACGAAGAACCCTACAGAACGCTTCTCACTCCAATCAAAAATCTAGAGGTTCTGTCAAAATTGATCATGGATTTCAATAGTCTATAAGAGAATGGGTTTGATCTCTCTGAAGAGGTTAAGGCTCAAGGCTGGGAAAAGTATTTTGACCGTCTGGTGGGTCCAACATTCCCAATACTGGTAAAGGAATTTTGGATTCACGCTTCATCTTCCAACCATCAAGTTACCTCATACATCATGAGGAAGAAGATTGTTATTAATGAGGACCTCATTGCACGTCTAATAGGCTACAATGGTGGTGGTGTTCGTTGTATTGACATGGAAGAAAGGTGCGTTGATGCTTCCCTAATTGCAAGGGAAATCTTCACTCTGGGGCTTCCCTCTAGCAAGATAAGGGATTTAAAAGACCAACACAAAATTTGGGCCAAGATCATTCTGGGGTGCATAAACCACATGAAGCCTACCAGCTCTCCTGATTACATTAATATTGATCAGCAATTTCTGATCTATTTCATCTCTCAGAAGGTCAAGGTGAATCTGGCTCATCTTCTGTTTAACCATCTGAAGACCAGTGTTAAGGAAACCAGAGAAGAGGAACGTACAAAAAGGGATTGGATACCCCTAGGAAGACTTATATCAGATATTCTAACAGAGAATAAGCTGATTGATCACCTTATAGAGGCTCAAGAAATCAGCTCTTTGGAAGCTATTGTTGGCAAACAGCTGAATGCTAAGAATCTGAAGAAGATGAAGTTGATTGAGAACATTAAGAAGGAACCCAGCGTCACTCCTTTTGCTGCAATCTCCAGCAGAAGAGTCCCTCTGGAAAACTTCCCTCTGTTCTCAGAGATTGATTCTAAACCAGATATAATACTCAGATATCTGGATGCTTGCAAGGATGATGGTACAACACCAAATCTGAATATTCGAGATCTTCAGCAGAAGGCTCCAGAAGTTGTGCTGAAGAAAACCAAGAAAAGGAAAGCTGCAGCAGAAGGATCCTCCCAGCAGACTTCTAAAAAGAGAGGTAATCTTTCTTTTGTAACTGTTTTAGATTCAATTGTTGTATCAACATCTATCCCAACTTCCACTCAATCTGAAAACCCCACACCACAAACTTTTGATGATTTTGACCTTGATTTTGACCCCTCTGAATCATTAACTCTTAGAAGATCTCGCTCCCAACCTCAAAATCCAAATACTGTTGAAACCCAACAAGAACTTGCAAAAGTTTTTTCTGATATAGACCAACACACCTCTGCTCCCATTCCAGAAAATCCAAATCCTGAAACTACCACAAAACCACAACCAGAAATTCCCATCTCACCACAACCAGAAATTTCCCTCTCTCCAGAACCAGAAATCCCACTACCTTCATCTCCTCAACCAGAAATTAATCCACCTTCTCCACAACCTGAACCATTTCATCCAGAAGTTCAAACTTCTGAAACTCAACCCTCTGAATCCCCTGAACCAGAACCTCAGAATCAAACTGTTGATTTTGATACCATTCTCATTTCTGGAATCACACAACCTCTAGCCATTCATATTCCCTTTGGCACCATTGTGAATTTTCCCCAACTTCCCTCTTCACCAGAATTAACTCCACCAAATTCCCCATCAAGTCCAATCATAATTCCTGACTCTCTCACTCCCTCACCAAGGAACAATCCAGAAGACAACATCAAAAATGTCATTGACTTAACAGTTTTTGAACGTCTTGCTGCCATCAACCACAAAACTGCTATCCCAAAACTAAAACATCCAGATGTTGGTACCAGCATATTGAACTTTGAAACAGAAGTACAGAAGTGGATCACTTCTCTGAAACAAGCTAGTCTTGAGCTGGTTGATCCTGCTGCATCAGACTACCTTTGGACAAAGTTCAGAAGATGGGTATGCTCTGAAACTTTTAAGCTGCAAGAACAGAGCTACGGACAAGCTCAACAGAATTTTAGCAATCTGCTGAAAGAAATTGAAGGTCCAGTTCTGAGCAAGCTGCTTAAGGAAGAAGTTCTCCCTCTGGACATTGCTCCGTGGTCTGAACATCTTCCAGCATCTAAAGTTCAACCTGATACTCAAGATCTGATGGTTCCTACTGAAGCACTAGGTCAAGAATAAGATATTGCAGAAAGCTCTGAGAAGCATCCTGTTTCTGAAGATCCTCAAGCTTCCTCCCTTGACAGACAAACTCTAGAAGACTTGAAAAGATCGAATATGCTGATGAATGAAAGAATGGATAAACAGGACAACAAAATTGATGAAATCAAGAGCATGTTAACCCAGCAACAGGAAACCAACACCCAGATCAAGAGCATGTTGGAGGCTTTGTTCACACGACTTCCTCCTCCCTCTTAGAATTTTCTTGTTTTTATAACTTGTTTATCTGTAATATTTTTACACTGTTCTGATCTTATCATTGCTTCTGTTTTTCAATATAAATGCATTTTGACTCTGATTATTTATGCTTTTTGACATCTGACAAAAAGGGGGAGAACGAATGATATTTTTCAATAATGGATTACTGAGACATAAGTCTCAAACATTCTGATCTATTTAAATTTCTTCTCTTCTGAAAAGCTTACAGGTACAAAATTCTGCGAAAGATACATTAAAGTACAGTAAAGTTCTGATGCTCAAAGACTCATGGAATTAAAGGGAAGTAATCAACTCAGGGGGAGTTTTCTCCTCTTAGCTCTGATACCTTTTATTCTTTATTTTTAATTGAAAAAATTTGGTTTTTGTCATCATCAAAAAGGGGGAGATTGTTAGAACATAGTTTGATTCTACAACCCTTAATTAGAGTTTTGATGATAACAAAATACAAGAATAAATAAATTCAAAGATATATATATATATATATATATATATATATATATATATATATATATATATATATATATATATATATATATATATATATATATATATATATATATATATATATATATATATATATATATATATATATATATATATATATATATATATATATATATATATATATATATATATATATATATATATATATATATATATATATATATATAGAACAAATATGCTTCTTAAAATTATGTTTTGTATTTACAGAAGTTCTGATGGAATCAGCATCAGAAGCATCAGAAGATCAGTAATATGTCAGCATCAAAAGATCAATGACATGTGCTACACGCTGAAGCTACCAGATCATACGCTGAAGCTTGATGACCAGAATCTGCGCATAAAAATACTCTGACTCTGATAAAAGATCTTTACCAAGTCATCAGCACTCAGAAGCGTCAGCATAAAACAAAGAACAATCTGATTATCATAAAGAAGACTCTGAAGCATTACTAAGTATTCAAGACAGATTAATTACCAACGGATTTATCCAAGACAAGATCTTCTCAAAAAGGAAAGAACGTTATTATCATTGAAAGTGCTTTATGGACAACAACGTATCTTTTCCTTGGCTATATAAACAAGTCTGTGTGAGAAAAGACTACGGATATAAAACGCACGCACTCATAATTTGCTAAGCTTTCCAACCACGCTTACTCAAACGCTTTAGCAAATCCAGTTTCATTCTAAGCTTAAATTTGTGTATTATTACAGTTGTGGTATACTGTTTTATTAGAAAACATTAAACACATTATTGTTCAATTCTTTGTAAGAGATTTCCTTGAGATAAACTGGTTTGTAGTTATACTCAAGAAGGCTTTAACAGTTGTTAAAGTGGTTGTGTAATCCTTTGAATATAGTGGATTAAGACCTCGTTGGAGAAAGGCGAAATCACCTTGACGGGTGGACTGGAGTAGTTTGAGATTAAACGAACCAGGATAAAAATACAGTGTTGTTTAATCTTTTGATTTAAGTTTTAACAATTCAACCCCCCTTCTTGTGTTTTTCACATCTTTACGACTGGCCATGACAGATGGCCGTCAGACACTTTTCATCAATCAAATTAAGTTGGTTGAACCTTGTCTGAACCCATTCCGCCTCATCAAGCTTGGTCTCCATCAGAACCCTCAACGAAGGAATTTCTACTTCGACAGGAAGCACGACATCCGTGCCATAGACAAGAGAAAATGGAGTTTCCCCTGTTGAAGTGCGCACAGACATTTTGTAGCCATGTAAAGCAAAAGGCAGCATTTCATGCCAATCTTTGTATGTACTGACCATCTTCTAGACGATCTTATTTATGTTCTTGTTAGCAACTTCGACCGCACCGTTCATTTTTGGTCGATAAGGCAATGAATTGTGATGTTCAATTTTGAACCCTTCACACAATTCCTTCATCATGTTGTTGTTAAGATTAGAACCATTATCAGTGATGATTCTATGAGGAACTCCGTAACGACATATGATTTCTTTCCTGATGAAGTTGGTAACGACCTGTTTGGTTACATTCTTGTAAGAAGTTGCTTCCACCCACTTGGTGAAATAGTCAATAGCCACTAGAATGAATCTATGACCATTCGAAGCACTTGGTTCAATCCTTCCAATCATGTCAATTCCCCACATTGCAAACGGCCATGGGGAGGTCATAACATTCAAAGGAGTTGGAGGAACATGAATTCTGTCTGCATATACTTGGCATTTGTGGCACAATTTTGCATATATGCAACAATTTCTCTCCATTGTCGTCCAGAAGTATCCTGCTTGTAGGATTTTCTTTGCCATAGAATGCCCGCTCGAATGAGTCCTGAAAGAACCCTCATGGATTTCCTTTATGATCGACTCTGCTTCGTGTCTATCCATGCATCTGAGCAGAACCGAGTCATAATTTCTCTTATACAAGACATCTCCTGATAAGAGGAACTTGAATGCTAACCTTCTAAGTGTACGCTTATCACAAATTGTAGCATTTTCGGGATACTCTTGCTTCTCGAGGTACCTTTTAATGTCGTAATACCACGGCTTCTCATCAGACATATCCTCAGTTGAGAGACAATGGGCAGGAAAGACATGTGCCGACTCTTTGTACCTGAGGATGCGTATATTAGGCGCCCGATTTGGAAAGCTCACCGAAAAAATAGATGCTAATGTGTCTAAAGCATCAGCCAACTGGTTTTCGTCTCTGGGAATATGTTCAAAGGTGATTTCCTCAAAAGCGAGTATTAGCTGCAAGATGTAATCTTTGTACGGAATCAAACTGGGGTGTTTCGTCTCCCAATCACCTCGTACCTGATGTATGACCAAAGCAGAGTCTCCAAAGACTTCAAGGGTTTTGATTTTAAGGTCAATGGCTTCCTCCAGACCCATTACACATGCCTCATATTCTGCCATATTATTTGTACAATCGAAACATAACCGGGCCATAAACGGTGTATGAGTATTACATGGAGAAGTCGGTATTTCCCCAATGCCATGACCTGCAGCGTTCGAGGCACTGTCAAACGTAAGAGTCCATCTCTCTTCTAGATCGACCCCATCATAATCATCAAGCTCCATAACATCTCCATTAGGGAAGTCAAATTTCATTGATTGGTACTCTTCCAACGGCTGATGAGCAAGATGATCCGCAAGAATTCTACCTTTGATAGCCTTTTATGTAACATATTGAATGTCATATTCAGATAAAAGCATCTGCCATCGAGCAAGCCTGTCTGTGAGTGCTGGCTTTTCAAAGATATATTATTGAATCCATTTTTGATATTAGAAAGGTCGTGTATGTCAGCATATACTGCCTCAGATGTTGAGCAGCCCAAGAAAGCGCACAACGAGTTTTTTCAAGTAAAGAATACCTGGATTCACAATCGGTAAACTTTTTACTCAGATAATAAATGGCGTGCTCTTTACGTCCCGTTTCATCCTGATGCCCGAGCACACAACCCATGGATCCTTCCAGCACTTTCAAGTACATGATGAGTGGCCTCCTAGGCACTGGAGGGATAAGGATTGGTGGATCTTGGAGGTACTGTCTGATTTTTTCGAAGGCTTCCTGGAAATTATCATCCCATCGGACCTCTTGATTCTTGCACAACAATTTAAGGATGGGTTCACAAATAGCTGTGAGATAAGAAATGAACCTGGCTATGTAGTTCAATCTCCCAAGGAATCCCCTTACTTCTTTTTCATTTTTTGGTGCTGGCATATTCTATATTGCTTTTACTTTATTGGGATCTACCTCAATTCCTCATTGGCTTATGATGAAACCGAATAGTTTGCTGGATCGCACCCCGAAGGCGCACTTATTCGGATTAAGCCTTAGTCTAAACTTTTGCAGACGCGCAAATAACTTTCGCAGATGGACCAAGTGTTCGTCCTCGGTTTGTGATTTTGCAATCATATCATCAACATATACTTCGATCTCTTTATGAGTCATATCATGGAAGAGCGTCACCATGGCACGTTGCACCAGCATTTTTAGGCCAAAAGGCATGACCTTATAACAATAAGTACCCCATGGAGTAGTGAATGTTGTCTTTGTCATGTCTTCCGGGGCCATCTTTATTTTATCGTATCTTGAAAAACCATCCATAAAGGAGAAAACCGAGGACTGGGCCGTATTATCAACCAATACATCGATGTGCGGTAGCGGGAAGTTATCTCTTGGGCTTTCTTTGTTCAAATCTCGATAGTCTACACACATGCGTATCTTCCCATCTTTCTTAGGGACAGGTACAATGTTGGCAATCCAATCTGAGTATTCACATACCAGCAAAAAGCCTGTGTTCAACTGCTTCTCTACTTCTTCTTTGATTTTGAGAGACATATATGGACGAGTTCTCCTCGACTTTTTCTTTACCGGAGGACATTCTGGTTTGAGTGGCAGGTGGTGCATGACTATATCCATATCTAGACCAGGCATATCTTCATATGACCAGGCAAAGATGTCAGAGTACTCTCTGAGAAGCTCAATCAACCCCTTCTTTACATCATCTTGCAAAGTGGCCCCTATCTTGACCTCCTTTTTTACTGCACCGGTGCCGAGATTGATGACTTCAATAGCTTCTTGATGAGGCAAGATCGTTTTCTCTTCTTGTCTCAACAGCCTTGCCAATTCCTCTGGGATTTCATAATCTTCCCCACTACCCTCATCGGCATAGTCATTCGGATTTCCAAGGATATTGGTGCAAGGATTTGTAACATCATCGTTTTTTATGGAATTCGAGGCAGACCTGCATGATTGATGAATCCTGCCTTATTTTAGAATATGGATGCGAATTTGAAAATGGTTAAAGAGTTAGAAGGAAAAACATTGCCACTTTTATTTTATGAAAATAAGAAAAGATAGAGAGCAAAAATTGTATGCAAAAATGACGTTTTATTCAACTTTTAAACAAACATAGAAACATGAGGGGGCCCTTTTCACAAGCGATCAACATGCTTTAGGAAAAAGCATGCGACTTATTTAAAACAAGAACATTACATGTCAAAGAAAACATCTTCGGGAATATCAGTGGCAGTCCAATTGCCGAGCTCCTGATCAGGCGCAATCTGGTAGATGTACTGAGCCATGTCTGCATCGTCTTCATCATCCACTGCATGGATTTGTCCTTGAGCCCCCGGACCAGCCTTAACAAATACCTCTGAAAGCGGAGGAACTTGTTTTCCTTTGAGCATAATTGGGCCCGTGCCAACACGGTCTGAAAAAGAGGACCCGAACCCAAGTCCAGACTTGTCCTACTTTTCGCGCACCTCTATCACTTTGCCCCAGTCTTCATTAGGAATCCCAGATTCCACAATGGCTTTAGCATCCCTCAAAGAAACCATTGGAACTCCATACTTCTTTATAGTTTCCAGCAGGGCGGGGAATCTGTCAACATAAATGATTTCCAAGGCTTGGAAAGGGGTTTCATGAACTTCCCCATCCACTTCGACATAACGGAAGGAAGTAACATTGTTGATCACAACATCTTCCTCTCTACCAATAATGATGACCTTGTCTTGGACGATGAACTTCAAATGTTGGTGCAGAGTCGAGGTAACGGCCCCTGCCATATGGATCCATGGGCGTCCCAGTAAGCAAGTGTAAGATGGACAAATGTCCATGACATAGAACGATAGGTAGAACCCGTGGGGGCCGATTTTGATGGGAAAGTCAACTTCCCCTTCCACAGATCTCCTTGACCCATCAAAAGCTTTGACTGTCAGCGTACTGGGTTTCATCATCACCCCGTCCATGTTCAGCTTGAATAGAGTATGCTTAGGCATCACGTTCAAAGAATACCCAGTGTCTACTAGGACTCGAGACATTACAGTATCTAAGCATCTGATGGAAATATGCAGCGCCTTATTATGAGCTCGACCCTCCGGAGGGAGCTCGTTATCACTGAATCCCAGACAGTTTCCTGCAGAAATATTTGTAATAACCCTTTCAAATTGGGCTACAGAAATTTCGGGATTCACATGGGAACCGTGCAGAATTCTCATCAAGGCGGTTCAATGAGCTTCAGAGTACAGGAGGAGGGATAAGATTGAGATCTTTGCAGGCGTCTGATTCAGCTGGTCAACCACCTTGAAATTGCTCTTCTTGATTACCCTGATTAACTGCTCCACTTGTTGTTCAAAAGACATCCCAGGAGAATCATTAACGACCTGTTTCCCTTTATCTCTCACAGGAATATCTTCGATAACCTCTTCAGGAGGTGGTGGAGTAGGAGCAAAGACTCTCCCGCTTCGAGTTATTCTACTAGTCCCAGCAATGTTGGTTACATTCTTATTTTCAATCGGCGGACAATCAACTTTCTTTCCTCGAATGTAAACGACATTATATTCCCATGGCACTGCCCTATTATCGGTTAGTGGATCAGGAACCGAACTTGGAAGTGTTGATGTTTGGGTTTGAAAGGGAGCAACCAAATTCTGATTTGGCGCAGGGAGCGTCAGAACCTGTATAACCAATGGGACTCTTGAAGTATTCCTCTGAACATTGGCCGGATAATACGAAATCTCCAGAATAGCAACATCACCTTCGGGGATGACTTTCTCAACTCTAACAACCCCCTCGTCCATCAGTCTCTGAATGGAATTTTTCAAATCCTCACACTCGTTCGGATTGGATGAGCATTTCAAACAAAAGTCGTGAAGCTCTTGTAGAACTTATTGCTGTAAAAGATGCTCTCTCAAAACTGTCATTGACATTTGAATCTCTTTGACGTGAGTCACTAAGTCATGGCCATCATCCAACCCAATAGCATTGATAGCAGCCCCATGATAAGGAGGCATCCGATTGTTCTGAACATTAGGGCCTATAGGCGCGAAGCTTAGCTCCTTAGCATCCAAAAGAGATTGCACCTTGTATTTTAAAGCTCTGCAGTTTTCAATCGAGTGGCCTGGAGCACCCGAATGAAATTCACACCGTGCATTAACGTCATAACCCCTCGGGAGTTCAGCCGGAGGAGGAGCCATCTCTCGGAGTTGTACCAATTGACCGGCTAGCAATTGTGGAAGAAATTGGGCATACGACATTGGTATTGGATCCAACTTCCTCTCAGGATACCTTTGAGGCCTTTGTTGACCCCTTTGTCCTTGGGGCCTTTGGTTCTGTTGATAGTTCTGCGGCGGTGCATACTGTTGTTGCGAGGAAGCAACGGGGGTTTGGTAATATGGAACCTGTACAATGGCTTTCCCCTTATCATCAGAGGCATTGCTCACCTCTTCTTCCTTTTTCTTGATGAAACCGCTAGAGTACGGTTTCTTCCCACCACCTGAGTTGTTGTTACCATTCTAACCAGATGTACCAGTAATAGTTCCTACTTTAATACACATTTTATCCCGCTCCCTAATGATGACCATATCTGAAAACAAATCGGAAGTACTGTTGAGCATATGTTGCAAATACGGGCCTCAGAGGGTACTCATAAACAGATCTACTAGTTCCCGATCTAGGAGAGGAGGTTGAAATCTCGCAGCCAAACTGCGCCATCTCTGGGCATACTCTTTGAAAGACTCACCAGTCTTTTGAGACATACTCTGCAACTGTGCACGGCTAGGCGCCATGGCGGTGTTGTAGTGATAATGTTTTAAGAAAGCATCAACAAGCTCACTCCAGTTACTAACATGAGTTTGCTCCAACTGCATGTACCATTCTAATGGAGCTTCAGCAAGACTGTCCTGAAAGAAATGCATAAGAAATTGCTCATTGGTAGCATAAGAAACCATCTTTCTGCAGTAAGATCGGAGATGAGTCTCTGGGCATGTAACCCCCTTATACTTTTCGAAATCAGGTACCTTAAACTTTGGTGGAATCACAACCCCTGGAACCAAACACATAGCAGCGGCACTGAATCCCGGCTTCTTAGAAGTCTCCATGGCCTTCAAGCGTTCTTCCAGAGCCTTGTACATCTTAGTGGTTTCAGAAAAATCAGCCATAGAATCCTTTGGAGGGTCATCAAGATCGATGACATCATGGTGGTCATCCACAATCAATCATGGGTTCTCCTTAGGAATCCCCCCATGGTCGTTTCTGAGTCCTCCATTCTCGGATGTGGAGGCACTGTCTACCAGTTTAGTAACGCTTATTCTGAGCTCTTCCTGCCCTTGGATGACGGCATGAAGAGTTTCCATGAGCTGATTCATCCGATCACCCATGGTGTCCATGTCTTTGCGGAGAGCCGCCTGGTTCTGCTCAATCTGTTCCATAATCCTCAACTTGTTGGCTCGAGTGCGATACAGATGTAAGGAAGTCATCTTGTAGATTATGACAATGAGAGGCAAAACCATCAGATAAAAATCCCGCAAGAAAACCTGCAATTCATGAAATGCATGATATGTATGATGTATGAAATGATTGTCCATTCCAGTTTTTTACGGTTCAATTACCGTCAACAGTAATCGAGCAACATGATGGTAAGAATAACCATATAAAGAAAATATCCAGAAATAAGAGAAATTCCCGCATAGTTGAATACACGAAATTTATGGGAGTACAAGATGAGAAACTCCGCCTAACAAGCTTGTCGGTGACTGAAGTAACAATATAATAATCAATCCGAATGTAGGCTACCATTCTTCTTCAATTTCTATCTTCTATCTCACATCATCAAGGCCCAAATAAAGTGCCTCAGTGATAGTTTCAAAATCATGCCCATTCGGACCAGCAACAAGTGTGTGCTCAACAATCTTGAACAAACGAGAGTATTTTTCAGGAGTTGGAACAATCTGATAGTCTTGGAAGGTGAAACAGTGTAACTCGTGGTTGTAAAATTGAAGTAGAGTCAAAACACCATCATGTTTTCTGATAAGATTTTTTTTTTTGCATTAGGGTGGACTAAACGGTCTTTTAAACTCTTCAAAAAAAGCCAAGAACTTGAGTGGGAAGCTTGGGTAGCACAGATAAGTACAATCGTCCCTCCTGATCCTCTTGAGAACATCACTGTTGCTAGATGTTACTGACGGAAAATATAACATTGTGAAGTAACTCGAAATGGACGTGCACATGCAGGGTTAGTATATAGTTTTATTTTACTAACATTTCTTTTGAAAAATAAATATGATATGATGTGAGTGCAAATGATCATGGGGTTACTACTTCCATGAAACAAGTTTCTGTTGTACTGTTTCTGCAGTCTGTGAGTACCAAGATCATAGGTCCGGGACATAAACTAAAGAACCTCATGAACGGATTCAGAGCCCAGAAAATAAATCTGAGATTCCCCTGGTTACTGATAGAAATCCAGGACATAACCATTAGAACCAATAGTCACTGTTTGAGCATGGTCACCATTTGAATATGAGAAATCATCTGAACATAGTCACCAACTGTACCTGTGATAATAATTCCCTCCCCACTCACGGGTGAAAACTAGGTCAGGGTAAGGCAATGGTAACTCAGAATCGAGGGTACTCCTGAAAACTATCGCCGTATCACCTACATGAAAATGATAGCCCCTCATTTGTACCTCATCTGAGCATGGACGACATGGCGGCGATAGTGAGACCTAAGTCAACTAGCCGTTCATGTTCCACTCTATTCCTAAGGTTCCTATGGTATACAACTCTGGCTTGGGTATTGGGCCTTTTACCTCATAGTAACACCCACCCAATAAGAAGCAGATCCAGTACAACAGTAGTATATGGAAGACAGTAAAATGAAATGCATACATATGCACAAGTATATACGAAATGAGTGAATAAACTGAAAGCATAAAAATAAACACCCAAAGAAAAGAAAGCAAGAGCTAGGAGCGACTCCGGGATGGACCAGCATTTGGTCGATCTGTCTCCGGTGAAGTCGCCAGTTAAAACAACCGGCTGAAAATCATCAAACAATGAAGTCGCCATCTGTGATACGGTGGGAGAACTAACTTGAGTGTCGCGTTTGTTTTCGCACTTGTTCGGTTTAGCAAGAGTCGCCACCGACTTTTTATTTTATCCTAAAGGAAAGGTTAAAAAAGCACAGGAAAAACCTTTTGAGATGTTTCGTGGGTTCGGGGGGTAGATTATGAAAAGGGAAGGTATTAGCACCCTTTTCATCCATGGTTATCCATGGGCTCTTAGTTACTTGGTTTTAGATCACTTGCCTTGATTTTTTTTTATTGCTTGAAATGGTGTGTGTGTGTGTTTTGAAAATGTTTTGAAATAGACGCCTTTGTTTCGACAACCGTGGTAATGACTCGTGTTTGAGTATATACGAAGGTGTGTATCTTTTCGAAAAGATGTTTCAAATGTTTTTGAAAGTTTGTTTTGAAAGTGTTTGTGGGGTGTGGTTTTGAAAAGTAGGCAAGTGTTTTTGCAAGTTTGTCAAGTAACTAATAGTTTTGTCTACCCCTAATATACTCAAAGGTTTTTCTCATGTTTTAACCCTTTTTAAAAATTTTGTTCCACCATTGTATTGGTGGACAATCTTGCGTTTATGATGTTTAACGGGACAGGCGCGGGTCATCGTATGGACCAATGATGCCAAGTGTCTTTGGCAATTTTGCTTGAAGGGACTATGATCATTTTGATAGGCAACTTTCGAAAGCGTCATCGAGGGACTTATGATCATTTAAATTGTTTTGCCAAAGAAACTCGATGTGCAAGCATGGCCCATTTTGGAAGGCAACAAGTGGGATTACGCTAGGGGTGCAAGTGTGGTTGTGTATTGATTTCATGTATTTGTCTTGTATTAGGTTATCTAGTGTTTGATTTTATGTACATACAAACCCTAAGTCTAACCATGGTATATTTGAAAGCGGTAAATTGCGGGAATTTAAAGTCTACACTATTACAAAATAGTATCTGGGAGTGGGGGTACAAGTATACACATGGGGGATGAGACTTATAGGAGGATAGTATCCAAATAATTACAACTAAATCGAATCAATCGCCATCTCAAATGTAAAGCAATAGCAATATAAAATGGGACAAGCAAATGTATTGATGTATAAGAAAGATAAAATGTGTATTGTGAATGTATTTGTGTAAGTGTATGATTATTTACAAGGTGAGAAATGTTAATGTATTATTAAGTATGTATTTGTTCTTTTGTATTTTTATCTTGTATTTTACTTATGTATTGTTATCATGCTTTATATTTTTGCTAATATGTACAAATAAGAAAATTTAATTAAAAGAAAAGAAAATGTTTTAAGGTCTATTTTTTTTTATGTACTAAAAAAATTAATGTATTTTAATTGATTATGTACAAAGTTTTAACTAAAAAATGTTTTTAAGAAAAAAATTAATGTTGGTGTATTTTAAATAATGTATTATATATAGAATTATAATTATATTATATATAAAAAGGTATTGTTAATTAGAAATTAATGTAAAGAAAACAAAATTAATGTATTAAGTAAACTATAAACAAAAAATGGTATATATTAGTTTGAATCATAAAAATAAATGATAAATAAAATGTTAGTTTATAAGTGTTTAAAATAAAAGTAAAGGAAAAATTAAATGGGCTAAAGAGGTTAAGGGCCCAAACAAAAACACTCAGAAGTGGAATAGGGGGGTACGTTTGGCAAAAGGCAAATGGGCTTTAGGCTTCTTTTTGTGGGACAAAGCCCAAGTGGCGTAACAATTGTTTAGGGTTTCAGCATTGTTATTTCATTTTGGGAATTTTAGGGTTTGTTTGAACACAGGCGCCGTTCACTTCTTTCTCCATCTTCGTCTTCTCACGCCTTCGCCTCTGAACGCCTCTCCGTCTATGGTCGGCCATCGCCATCGTCCGCTCTTTCCTCTTCCATGGTTACGCAGGCAATGGTTCGTTCAAGGTGGTAATTCTCGTCTTAGCGTTTTTTAGGGTTTTCACTTTTTATATCTTGCATGTTCTTCTTTCATTGTGTTCTGATCTTAAGTGTTATTGTCGTTTCTGTTTGAGGTATGAAAGGGAAGGGAAGAGAGGATACTACCTTGACGGAGGAGGAGGCGGATTGGGAGGCGCTGAGGCGGCCAAGGCGGAGGCTCAGTGATGATGGAAGCTACCTTGGAATCCTGGTACCTTCACTTTGCTTCTTCAGGTTTCGTGATGAACAAAACTGAAAACCTTTAATGTATCACTTCTTTTCTTCTTCAGTTGCCTCGCTTCTGTTTCTTTTGAAATACTCGCTTCTTTTCCTCTTTGAACACTTCTGTTGCCTTCAATGATGATTCGTCTGAGATGTTTGATTACTGATATGCTAGCTTGCTCGCCTTTTCCTCTTCTTCTGTTTGCCCTATTTCTGTATGCTTGATAGATATGTTTGGTTATACTGAGTATGCTTGTGTATGCTGCCTTCGTTGATTCTGAGATGATGATTTTTGCTTTTGTTGGTTACCCAATGATGAACTCTTTGAGTTCTGAGGGTTTTGTGTTGGTTCAAATGTTTTGAGTTGTTTTTTTTGAAAGCTTGCCCAATGATGAAATTTTATGAGGGCTCGTGTTGGTTGCCTTGAAATGCCTAGAAGACAGGTTATGGGCGTGAGGGCCTTGAGGCTTGATGCAGGTCTGGATTTAGTTTGATATTATGTGAGTTTGTTTGGGTGTTTTGAAATACTTTAGCAGGTGAAGGCTTTGAAGCTTGTATGGTTTGTATTTACTGGTTTGGGCTTGACAGTTCAGGCAGGTAAGGCTTGGACAGGTTATCTCTTGTTTGTATATTTGTTTGGATGAAAGGCCTATGCAGATTGGAGGCTTGTAGTTTCTTGCTTCATGTTTGTTTAGGCTTAGAGGTTTAAGGCTTATGTTTCAGTTTTAGATTTGTGAAGGTTTTTGAATGTTTAAGGTTTGATGGACTTTGAAATTTTTAGGCTTTGTGGCTTCTGAGATATATTCTGCAGGTTGTTGGCTTTTTTGTATCTTTTCAGGGTCTTTGCTCTCTTGTCTTTTAAGGGCAGGAGGCGCTACATTTTCTTGGTCAAATTTGTGGACAGGTTTGCAAGGCTTGAGGCTTTCACTCTTTGTGATCACTTCTGCTGCATATGTTCTGTCTCCTTTTGAATAGCTCTGATACATGCTCTTTTTAGCCTTTAGCCTGCTGTACTATAATCTGCTTTCCTCTCTCTTTCTCTCTTCGGATTAAAGAAAGCATTTTTATTGCTTTAATTTCGTCTTTTCTGAAAAAACAAATGGCCTAGGAATATGATGCATTCTGAATATTGCTTGTAATTGTCCCTTTTCCACTGCATATTTCCATGTTTCTTGCATACTTTATGTACTTTCTCTTGACAACTTTTGGAGTTGTTGATACTTTGATATCCTTGGACAGCTTTTGGCTTAGTTTGAGAATGTAGTTCAGTTTGCCTTTACTTGTACATGCTGTTTGGAAACTTGGTTGACAATCCTTTTGATTTATGCAGTATGCTTAAAAATTTTGAATTTGTGCAAAATCATAACTTTGTGCATTTCATGTTTCATTGCAAGCATTTCATCCCTCTTTGTGAACCGGGAGAAATCTCATGATTTGCAGAGAGGGCAAAACTGATTTCGGCCATTTGTTTTTAATGATGAATCTTTTTAACTGTCTATCTTTAATTATTTTATCTGCTTTGACTTTTCTTTTGTTTCTTGTTTTGCAGATGAAAAATAAATGAGCAACAAGGGAGCATTGGATAGAAGATGAAGACTTAGAAATTTTAGAACATAGTTTTATTTCAATTTAAATTACTGTAACATTATTATTGTAAATACTTTGTAAACAATAATAATTATACAAATAATTTAAAGATAAATAAAAAAAAGTCCTTTTATTGACATTCATTTTTAATTCTTCTTCAGATATTTATCTAATTGTTTATAATTCTTAAATTATAATAAAATGGAAATAAATTCCAATTATTCTAACTTAAAATAAATAATCAATTGATAAACACTATGGTCTTATCATCAATCAATAACAAACCCGGCGCTCCAATTATCAAAAGCAATGCACAGTTTAATCAAGCCAGACGATAGTTAATCAAACAAAACGTCCACATGCCTCCTTTCACTGATTAAATCCAAACAACTACAAATTAACAACCAGCAGCCTCAGTTCTTATTTCAGAGTAATTTGAAAAGCATTGATAGAACCAACTCTTCTTGAGAAATATGCGCACAAAACCCTGATTTTTGACTTAGCACTGGAGAAACGCCTGCCTGATCAAACTTTGAGCCAATTCAACCAATCCTAAGCAATCTGTTTGAACTGTCTTAAAATCAATAAAAACCCTAAATTTTGTCTGACTGATGAGAAAAGTCTGTTCGACCGATTCTTGAGCCAGTCTGAAAAAATCAGGAAAAGCCCGAAACTGCGATTTCTTGTGGAGAAAGAGGAGGACAAATTTTGGGGTACAACAGTTGCCCCTGTTCAATCTTCTTGAACCTGAAGAGGTAGATTGGCAAGTTTTCCTTTCGTGACTCGAAGGTAAAAGGAGATTGGACACTAGAGTGCCCAAAAAATTTGCACTCGGTGATGTGATGGTAGAGGGAATGGGCTTGAAGATGCCATTTGGCGATGGGCTTAAAGACACCATCTGGAGTGTGACAAAATCTTGTCGGGGGATGGACTTAACGATGCCATCTGGAAATGTTGAATTGTATGTCATTGGTGAGTGGACGAGTATCAGAAAGGTAACCATGTTTTGGGACATCTTTGAACTGGGGGTCTGAACAAGCAATAGATTGACCTCCGTGTTTGGAGAATCCATAAACTGTTTTCAGAAGTCTTGAAGTTGAATAAGCAATAGAGCAGCATCCGTCGATGGGGAAGCGTCCGTAAACTGTTTTCAAAAGTTGAAAAGAATCTGTACCAGCGGTAGGTTAACATCCGTTACCGGAGAACCCGTAAACTGTTTTCAAAAGTCTTGGATCTGAAGCTTACTAATATTTATCCTGAAAAAGGGTAAGATATTAGCTGAAACACAAAGTCATGTTGCATGAAATGTATGATGCAATGTATGTTATATCAATGTTTATGATATGAATGTGATGAATGCGTATGTAAGCTGATGAGCAGTCCCGCTGAGGATAGATGAATCTTGGACGGCTGAAGACAAAAGAATCTTGACTGCTGCCGGGGAAAATAATTCCTTGACTGCTGCTGGATAGGGCAGGAATTCTTTGATCGTTGAAGATGAGAAGTCCTGGGACCACTGTTGAGGGATCAGGAGTTTGGATCGTATGCCAATCTGCTGGGGATTCCTGTCTTGAGGAGATCTTCACTGGAGAATATTCGAATATCCTGTGAGGAACTGAGAATGAGTCTTCATTCTGCTAATGCTGAACTGTTATCTGGTCGATCTCCAGGCTTTCACAGAGGCTTGTATTGTCATCTGGTCGTAATCCAGACTTTACAATAGCTTGCTAAGCTGCTATCCGGTCGAATCCGGGCTTCACGGCTTGTGTTAAAGGTATACCACTATCTGGTCGATTCCAGGCTTCGTAGTATTCTTGACTGCTGTCTGGTCGTAATCCAGGCTCCACAGAAATTTGTATTGTTAACTGGTCGCAATCCAGACTTCACAATAGCTTTGCTAAGCCGCTATCCGGTCAAATCCGGGCTTCACGGCTTTTGTTAAAGATATACCACTATCTGGCCGACTCCAGGCTTCGTAGTATTCTTGACTGCCGTCTGGTTGTAATCCAGGCTTCACAGAAACTTGTATTGTCAACTGGTCGTAATCCGGGCTTCACAATAGCTTTGTTAGGGATTAAACTATTATCCGATCGAATCTGGACTTCATAGCTTTCCCTGAGGGGACACCCTTATCTGGTTGTAATCCAGGTTTGATGGTTGTATGGCATTGTTATCCAGTCGTACTCCGGGCTTCACAATATGCTGTAGGGATTAAGATACTATCCGGTCATATCCGGGCTTTGTAACTTGAATCTTGGGAGAATTTGATCTTCGACGACTGTAGCTTCCAACAGATGATGAAGGAGTTTTTGAACGACCGATCAATCTGATATGTAATTTGTTCTGGAGAATAAATCATAGATAAATGTTGGGGAAATAAACCCATAACCAAAGTTAGGGATAGAAGAACTATGGGGTTACTGAGGATGATAAATTCTTGTTGTCTGCTAACTGCTTGGGGAACAAGATCTTCACTGGTTGAGGGATCTTAGGACCACTGCCGGGGCTCAGAGCTCCTTGATGACTTGCGAGGTGAGAGAATTCTGATGATCTCTGCTGGGGAGTTCAGAACCTGGTAGACTTATGCTGGAGAAGTATGACTGAGAACCTTCAGTCCGGTGGGAAATATCTCTGTGGGGAGGATGTTCACTAGTCTGGTTCCAATGGGGATTGACGGTTGGAAGTTTTAGCTCCGCTGGGGATAGGATTTTCAGATTTTAGGGCTCCACTGGGGGTTCCGGAACTTATCTCTGGGGGGGGACTAAGTTCTGGAAGGCTTCACTGGTTGGGGAGATCAGCTTTGAGAAAGCTCTTGTTCTGCTGAGGATCCTGGAGTTAAACTCTGTCTGGGGACTCAATCTGAAAGGGCGTCGAGATATCTATCTGTACCTTCAACCTATCAGTAATCATCTTTTCCTGATTTTTAAGGAAATGATTATGTTCAAATGCATATGCCTACTTAACAAAACATTGGACGTTTCTCGAGTAAACATAAGTGCAAAAGGAAAAAGGGAAAACAAAGCAAATTTGTGTATTTGGAAAAGTATTTGTATTAACTTTCCATGAGCATCTTTGTACAAAGGAGACAAGCATCCTAGTAAGAGGATGTCGCCGTAAAAATTGAAAGTTTTATACAAAGGAAAGATGGCTATGTGAAATGACTCCATGGGATTCCATTCTGCTATAGCCTTCACAACTCTGAATATTTGTCCATTCAATGCTTTGCCTGCCGATGACTGGATTGATCAGAAGCTTGGAGTTCGTTGATGAAGAGATTGTCCTTAAAGTGATCCGACGAGACATAGTCATACGCTTTAATTCCCTAACTTTTGTCTGAATCTCCCTTTCGGGTTTTCGATCCACCGGGAAACCCCTTTTTTCCCAAGCCGCCCTTTCGGGTTTTCGACTTGCCGGGTGTACAGATTTTTTTTGTTTTATCCCTAATTTTTGCCTGAACCGCCCTTTTGGGTTTTCGGTTCACCGGGATGCCCATTCTTGCCCAAGTCGCCCTTTCGGGTTTTCGACTTGTCGGGTTATTTTATGCGTAGTATCTTTTGACTATGTCTGCGTTCGCGGGGTGCGGCAAATCATCGTCGTCCATGGTGGTCAGAATCATTGCACCTCCCGAAAATATGCTCTTGATCACAAATGGTCCTTCGTAAGTAGGAGTCCATTTGCCCCTGGGGTCACTTTGTGGTAAGATAATCCGCTTGATCACGAGATCTCCGACTTGATATACTTGACATCTGACTTTCTTGTTGAAAGCCTTGATCATCCGTTTTTGGTACATCTGGCCATGGCAAACGACAGCGAGTCGTTTCTCGTCGATTAAATTAAGTTGGTCAAGTCGGGTCTGAATCCAATCATCTTCATTCAAACCTGCATCTTTCATAATCCTTAAGGAAGGAATCTGAACTTCCATGGGCAGGACAGCTTCCATGCCGTACACCAAAGAAAATGGGGTTGCCCCGGTTGAAGTACGTGTTGTGGTACGGTATCCGTGCAGAGCAAACGGTAGCATCTCATGCCAGTCCTTGTAAGTGACTGTCATTTTCTGAATGATCTTCTTAATGTTTTTGTTCGCAGCTTCAACAGCACCGTTCATTTTCGGCCGATAGGGAGATGAATTGTGATGATAAATCTTGAACTGTTCGCATAGAGCGGTGATCATAGTATTATTCAGATTGGTTCCGTTGTCTTTGATGATCCTGTCGGGGACACCGTACCGACATATGAGGTTTTGCTTGATGAAGCGGGCAACCACATTTTTTGTAACAGAGGCGAAGGAAGCCGCTTCGACCCATTTGGTGAAATAGTCAATGGAGACCAGGATGAAGCGATGTCCATTGGATGCAGTGGGCTTGATCTCTCCAATCATGTCAATGCCCCACATTGCGAATGGCCATGGATCCGTCATCACGTTGAGAGGACCCGGAGGAATGTGCACCTTATCAGCGTAGATTTGGCATTTATGGCATGTACGGGAGTGTTGATGGCAATCAGCTTCCATGGTTGACCAGTAATAGCCTGCCCTTAGAATCTTCTTAGCCATCGTGTGTCCGCTCAAGTGGGTGCTGAACGTACCACTGTGTATCTCAGTCATGATCAATTCTGCCTCAGCTTTGTCCACACATCGGAGTAAAACACAATCATGGCTACGTTTATAGAGGATGCCATTGCTCAGGAAGAACTTGGCAGCAAACTTCCTTAGGAACTTCTTGTCATTTACTGAAGCTCCTTCGGGATATTCTCTAGTCTGGAGATACCTTTTGATTTCATGAAACCAGGGTTGTTCCACTACTTCTTCGGTATTGATCTCGTGACAATGCGCAGGTTCATCCATTCGCTCGATGGTTATTTGGGGAGCCTCGTTATCCCAATTGAGTTTAAACATGGAAGACATTGTAGCCAGAGCATCTGCTAGCTGATTCTCTTCTCGTGGGAAATGCTCGAAAGTGATTTGCTCGAAATGAGGCAACAATGTCAAGACATGTTCTTTGTATGGGATAAGATTGGGATGTTTGGTATCCCACTTTCCTTTGATTTGACTTATAACCAAAGCCGAGTCCCCAAATACGATCAAAGATTTGATCCCCAAGTCTATGGCAGCCTTGAGACCAAAAATGCAAGCTTCATATTCAGCCATGTTGTTGGTACAGCTGAAGCAAAGTCGGGCCGTGAAAGGTGTGTGGCAACCTTCCGGGGAAATGAGTACCGCACCGATACCGTTTCCAAGTGCATTTGAAGCACCATCAAAGTACAGGGTCCATCGGGATCCCTTTTCAGGTCCGTCATACGGTCCGTTACCTTCAATGTTGTCCAAATTCATGATGTCCTCGTATGGGAAGTCAAATCTCATGGATTGATAATCTTCGATAGCTTGATGAGCTAGATGGTCAGCTAGTACACTCCCTTTTATAGCTTTTTGGGTGGTGTACTAGATGTCATACTCAGTTAGAATCATTTTCCATCTAGCTATTCTTCCAGATAAAGCAGGCTTTTCGAAGATATACTTGATAGGATCCATTTTGGAAATCAACATAGTGGTATGAGTCAACATATACTGTCTTAGTCGGCGAGCAGCCCATACCAAAGCGCAGCAAGTTTTCTCGAGCAGTGAGTAGCGAGTCTCACAGTCGGTAAACTTTTTGCTAAGGTAATAAATAGCATGCTCTTTTCGACCAGACTCGTCATGCTGGCCCAAAACACACCCCATCGAGTTATCCAAGACGGTCAGATACATGATCAATGGTCTTCCCTCGACGGGTGGCATCAGAATAGGAGGTGCTAGCAAATACTCCTTGATCTTATCAAAAGCAGCTTGGCAATCGTCGTTCCATTTGACTACCTGATCCTTCTTTAATAGTTTGAAGATTGGCTCACAGGTAGAAGTCAGATGAGAGATGAATCTGGCAATATAGTTCAAACGCCCCAAGAATCCTCTAACCTCCTTTTCAGTACGGGGAGCAGGCATCTCTTGTATTGCTTTCACTTTTGCTGGATCGACCTCAATGCCTTTGTTGCTGACAATAAACCCTAGAAGTTTACCAGACCTAACTCCAAAAGTACACTTACTTGGATTCAGCCTGAGTTTGTATTCTTTCAACCTGGAAAACAGCTTCTGCAAATGCTCAAGGTGTTCCTCCTCTGTTTGTGATCGAGCTATCATATCGTCTACGTAAACTTCGATCTCATGATGTATCATATCATGAAATAAAGCTACCATGGCGCGTTGATAAGTTGCCCCCGCGTTCTTCAATCCGAACGACATCACCTTGTAGCAGAAGGTACCCCATTGTGTAACAAAGGTTGTTTTCTCCATGTCCTCGGGGGCCATTTTAATTTGGTTGTATCCCGAGAAGCCATCCATGAAGGAAAACACTTTGTGCTGAGCTGTGTTGTCAATCAAAATGTCGATATGGGGTAGCGGAAAATCATCTTTAGGGCTGGCCCTATTCAAATCCCGGTAGTCCACACACATTATGACCTTGCCGTCTTTTTTAGGTACTAGCACGATGTTAGCAACCCATTGTGGATAGGATGTAACAGCCAGAAAACCAGCGTTGAATTGCTTCATCACTTCTGCTTTGATCTTCTCAGACATGTCGGGCCTTATTCGGCAGACTTTTTGTTTGATCGATGGACAATCTTCTCTTGTAGGGAGACGGTGAACCACGATGTCTGTGTCTAAACCCGGCATGTCTTCATAAGACCAGGAGAAGATTTCAACGTACTCATTTAACAGCTGTATCAAGCGTTCCTTGACACTTGGCTCCAGATTGGCACCCACTTGTACTTCCTTCCGGTCTTCCTCTGTTCCTAAGTTGACGGTTTCCAACAACTCTTCGTGAGGCAAGATGGCCCTTTCTTCTTGTTGTAGAAGTCTGATTAGCTCTCTCGGTACTTCACAATCTTCGTCATCTTCATACTCAGCCTGATTGACCAGATCTTCAGAGTTATTGGAGGACATATCAGAATAGTCACCCATAGAATCCAGAGTGGACGGGTACCTGCATTTGTGAGTGTGGGTGTGTGTAAGGGATAGCCATCCTTAAACAAACAAAATGGAAAAAGGAAAGAAAATGAACACAGCAGTTTATCAATGAAAAACGTCCAATGAATCATTAAACATGGCATATGGATATGAAGATAATCAAAACCCTTACAAATGGACCTACATGCCCCGGGCAAGGCATGAGGTGAAAAAGTAGTGTACGAATTGTTCAAGAGTAAATATTACAAACCAACAGGAAATGTTTGACAGATAATTACTGATTAATAAAAGTAATGGGGACAAAGTCCTTTGCCTCCCAGTTGCGTAGTCCTTCCTTGACAGTTGGGTAGATCCAATCTTCAATGTTGGCCTCTTCGTCTTCACCTTCCAGAGCATTGATTCCGTAAGGAGAAATCTTGATGGGCGCTCTTTCAACCTTTGAGCGGCGCATAGCTTTCTGTCCCGCAGTAGTGAAACCTAATCCAAACTTGTCTGTTTTGTGAGGAATATCAGGCAACTGACCCCATGTTGAGCTCTTCCCTTCCTTCATTGCAGCTTTCGCGTCTTTTAGAGATGCCATCCTGGCCATCTGCTTTAGTACCTCAGCTACCACTTTTGCTACTGCCACTTCAGGAGAGACTTCCTCGAAGTGCTGGAATGGTGTTTCAATGAATTCTCCTTCCACCTCTACATACCGAAAGGAGTTCAAGTGGCTGATCATATATTCCTCTTCACCGTGCACGGTTATGATCTTTCCTTTGACAGGGTACTTCAACATTTGATGTAAGGAGGAGGTAACTGCCCCAACGTTATGTATCCACGGCCTTCCCAGTAAGCAAGAGTATGACGGACGGATGTCCATCACATAGAAAGTTGAGGGGAATACTTCTGTGCCAACCTTAATGGGAATGTCTACCTCTCCGTGTACCATTCTCTTCGACCCGTCAAATGCCCTTACAATGATATTACTTGGCCTCAACTCCAAGCCTTCACAATCTAAACGGTCGAGAGCCTTCTTGGGCAGCATGTTCAGAGAAGAACCAGTGTCGACCAGAACATGGGCCAGAGTAGTTCCTTGGCATTCTACCGACACATGTAGTGCATCGTTATGTTTTCTTCCTTTTGAGGTCAGGTCAGCATCAGAGAAACCTAAACCGTTGTCTTCTGTAAGACTGGCTACACAGTCTTGGAACTGGTCGGCAGAGGTTTCCTGGGGTACATGGGCTGTTTTCAGGAATTTGATCAATGCTTTAGCGTGCGCCTCAGAACAAAGCAGTAATGCTAACATGGAGATCTTCGAGGGGGTTTGCCCCAGTTGCTCTACCACGTCATAATCACTCTTTTTAATTATCTTCAGGATCTCCTCCATCTCTTTCTTAGAGGTCTCCGGGATGACCAAAGGTTGAGCCCTCGTCCGGACGAGCTCATCTTGGGTCCCTTTACCTTTATCAGCAGAAGTAGGAGGGACAATAACAGTTTCTTCAATCAACGGAGTTTCGGCGGAAAGTCTTATTGGTGTAGGATTAACTTTGGCAGCAGCTGAGGGTCCAAAGGTTGCCTTTGGGGGGGAAATCTCTGGAGAAAATATTCTCCCGCTTCGGGTGATCTTGCTTGTACCAGCAATGTTTCCAATGCTGGCCTCTTCTTCATCAGAGCTTTCTTCGGTTACTTCGACTTGTTTAACACCATGGTAGTAGATGTCTCCACCGTAATTCCATGGTATTGACTTGTCATAACTGTAGGGGACCGGCCCAGGCATAATTATTTTCAAAGGAACAATCTTTGTAGCTGATGTAATCTTAACAGGCTTTCTGACGGCCTTGGAAAGATTGGCGTGAATGGTGATAATTGAGACATCTTCAGTAGGGGTTGGAATAGCAGGAACCTTCTCAAACAGAATTTGTTGACTGTCCATCAGGCCTTGGATGCCTTTCTTCAGTGATGGGCAGTCAAACGGCAGAGAGTAACAACAATAGCAGTCTTCTTTGCATCCCGGGAAAATCCCGGCTCTTAGAAGATTTAACTTGATGGTTAACAGCAGAGTCCTCAGGTCATTGACATCAGAAACATACAAATCTTCCTCGATAGCATGGACATTTCGACCGTGCTTCGGCATCGGAGCAGATATCACGTTTGGCTTCTCTGGAGCATCGAACTCCACCTCTTTTGCATCTATCAAGTCTTGAATTTTATTTTTTAGCGCCCAACAATCGTTTGTGTCATGTCCGACGCTATCAGAATGGTAGGCGCATTTGGCATTGGGATGATAGTGCGGTGAAGCAGTATTCACAGTCTTCGGTGCTTCCCTAATCTTGGTACGATTCAAATTCAACAGATGTGGAAGAACCTGCGCAAGTGTCATATTGATGCGGGTGAACTGCCGTGGTGGCCGTTCTTCCCATTGCTATTTAGGCCTGGACTGGTTATTGTGAGGTTGATCGTTTGATGGATTTTGGATCATCACGGCCCCCACAGTCGACCGCCGCTCATTTCTTCCTGCTCCTCTCTGAGAATACACAACAGTCGTTTCCTTCTTCACCGGAAATGATTTCTTAACCGTAGTAGATGCAGAGGCATCCTTCTGAATTTTCCCATTCTTGATACCGGCTTCTACCCACTCGCCAGTCAGAATTAATTCGGTAAACCCTGCGGAAGAGATACCGATAAGATGATTAAAGAATGGACCAGACAGGGTCCCCAGGAACATATCAACAAGCTCTCTATCAGACAGAGGTGGCTGCACTCTCCCGCCAGATCGCGCCACTTCTGGGCATATTCCTTGAATCCTTCACCTGAGGCCATCCCCATACTCTGTAGCTGAGTACGGGTTCGTGCCAGGTCGGAGTTATACTGATATTGGCGATAAAAAGCAGCTGCAAGATCCTCCCAACTATGTACCTCTGATATCTCAAGATTGTAGAACCAATCCAGCTGTGTGCCAGACAGGCTATCCTGAAAGAAATGTACCCAAAGGTTTCTGTCAGATGTGTGAGGTTGGATTCTTCGGACATATGACCTTAGATGCATCTTCGGGCAAGACAGCCCATCATATCTTGCGAAAACTGGCACATTAAACTTCGGGGGGATCACAATTCCGGCAATTAATCCCA
Source organism: Vicia faba (assembly GCA_948472305.1). Lineage (NCBI taxonomy): Eukaryota > Viridiplantae > Streptophyta > Magnoliopsida > Fabales > Fabaceae > Vicia > Vicia faba. The sequence continues at coordinate 1,411,455,476 of OX451741.1, read as the reverse complement.
AATCTTCGAAATCTAAGCCTGGAACTCTCTGCAGCTCCATAGCTGCCAACCTGTCCTCCAAACTCTTGTACTTGTCATCGGCCGGCGGGTATTGTTGTTCTGGGTAGTCTTCGTCTTCTTCGGCCTCTTCCTCTTCAACTTCAGATTCGGAGAGTACTGCAGCCCCTTTTCCTTTACTGGTTCCTTCTTTGGATGTAGGGGGAAATTCAAGAACCCTTTTGGCTTCACCCTCAAACCTTCTTCCTAGGGTAGCCACCCCGACTCTCTTCTTCTTCTTTTTCACTTGCTCTTTGTTCCCGAGCAGGGATTTTAGATCCTCCTGGCCCTTTGCCAAGGTCATCAGGAGATGTTGAAACTGTGAGTTCTGAGATTGTAGATCTTTGACAGTTTGTTTGAGATCCATCTTACTGAAATAAACAGCAGAAAGATAAGGAAACCTGGTGTGGAGACCTGCTTATGCACATGATGAATGATATGTTTATTTATGCAATGCATTCAAGGATTTAGAAATTCACAATTGTTGCAGACAAAAAGAACACACGTCATATTAATAAGAAGAAATTTTGTTAGTACATAAATGCCCCATGGGCCAAATATTACAAAAACTTCTCATGGTAAAAAGACGTTGCGCATCCTCTTTGGTGCGATGTAGGTGTTGAGGGTCTCTTCCTTGTGGAGTCGGCGGGTAAGCTCCAAAACCTTCTTCTCGCTGGCGTAGAAGCTGGCTTCAAAAGTATCCCTTTCTTCCCTGAGTTGGATCCAACTCTTCTGCATCTCCTCCCATGTCGTTGGCATGTCAGGATATAAGATGGTATAGGGAACCTCTCCTTCCTTAACGGGCTCCTTAATCACAGGGAGAACATGAGGGTAAGGCATCATTAGACTCTGGGCTCGGGTTCGGACCCACTTGAGATAAGGCTCAAGGTGGATGGAATTCTTGTGCCCCAGTGTCTTGCTGTCTACCTTGTTAGGCATCCTCCAAGCTCTGATGAATCTTTGACGAAGTCCTTGCGCATCGTTGTCGAAGTCAAAAACTATGTCAAGAATCAGCATGTCGTGAGGGCCCTCCCTCCGTGCATATCCAAATTGTCTCAAAGCCAGACAAGGGTTGTAGGTAATGCCTCCTCTAATGCCAAGCAAAGGAACATTAGGGAACTCTCCACATCGGTCGACGATGATGACACTTTCTCTGGACCGAGAACACCAGTGTACATCAGAGTGAGTGAGAGTCATCAACCGTTGTGACCACCTTAGGCCTTGGTCATTCTTCAAAACAGACTGTGGAAGGTGCGAAATAAACCACCTTGCAAGGAGAGGAGTACAACACATGAGAACACCTCTCTTTCTCATTGTTCGTGTGTAAAATGAGTGGAGGATGTCCCAAAGCAATGTTGGTATTGGATTCCTGGATAAGAAAATCTTGACGGTGTTGACATCCACAAGCTGGTCAGGATTTGGGAACAAGACCAAACCATAGATGAGGAGTGCCACAATTTCTTCAAAGGCTTGTAGATCCAATGAATTCCAACACTCTTGTTCCTTCTCAAACAAGAATTTTGCCAAGAAGCCTTTGACACCGCTTCTAGTTTCCCAATGCCCCTTGAAGTCAGATGGCTGTAGGTGTAGTGCTTGAGCAACATCTTCAGGCTTTGGCTCTTTTTCCGTACCGTTGTAGGGTAGTTGATTAAGGATAGGAATTCTCAGGAGTTGAGAAAATTCCTCCAAAGTGGGCACCAATTGATAGTCGGAGAAAGTGAAACAGTGGTGAAGGGGGTCAAAGAACTGGAACAACACCTTTACCATGTCCTCTTCAATGCTGGTGTTGACTAGGCTGAGCAGTCTACCATGTCTTTCACTGAAGGGAGAGCTTTCCGGAATTCTTGATGTGAGCTCTTTGAGTTGAGGTGGGATTCTCACAAGGTTGACTTGGATAGTTTTCCTGCGAGGAATTTCCATGACCTACAAAACAAGAACAAAGATGAAGATCTAAACCCTTGAAATGGTTAGTATATGCATATGATGCTTTATGATGTTCATGATGTATGCACAGACATATGTACAAGCAATTCACACAAAACCCTAGTTTCAGGCTTGCATGGGGTTTCATAGGTAAGTACCCTCTTGAGTGTAGTTGGCTTAAAAACCTGTCCTATAAATAGTAACCGGGTTCTAAGGAGCTCAATATCATTGGATTGTTTTCCATGTTCATTGTTTTGGTTTAGCCACTTAACTAGCGACCAAAATATTCCAAGAAGACAACCCTTAATGAGTGTAGTATCGAGTATCTACCAACTTCGGACTGCACCAAAGCCGGTCATCTCACTACCCCTAATGAAAGGCCAAGATGGTCAAGTAAGGTTCTAGGTCATTAGTGCTTAGTGACATCACTCAGCGGCCCCGTACTCTCCTTGATTGAACTCAAGGGTTACCGGTACTCACAAATATGTCGCACTAATATAGCTATTGCTTCAACCGTGTCGGTATACCCCGCACAGTTTCCACAACGTATTGCTATCTATGAATGTTTCCCCAAATCCGGGTGTAGGATTGCCAACCCAAACAAGAGAGCCAAGATGTAAAGCAATCAAAGCAAACAATTAATCATGCAAGAGGGTGATCTAAGCCCTAAGGTTACTCCACTTTAAAACTTATCCCCAGCAGAGTCGCCAGTTCTGTGATACGATGGGAGAACTGACTTGAGGTTTTGCGTTTGTATTCGCAAATGTTTCGGTTGAGCAAGAGTCGCCACCGACTTTTTATTTTATCCTAAGGAAAGGTGAAAAAGCACAGCAAAAACCTTTGAGATGTTTTCTTGGGTTCGGGGAGTAGATTATAGAAAGGGAAGGTATTAGCACCCTTTCTATCCATGGTTATCCATGGGCTCTTAGTTACTTGCTTAGATCAACTTGCCTTGATTTTCAATTGTTTGAAATGGTGCTTTGTGTGTGGGTTTGAAAAATGTTTTGAAAAGAGGCCAATATGGTGGCAACCTTTGTAATGATCCATGTTGGGATGTATACAAAGGTGTATGTCTTTTGAAAAGGTTTTCAATGTTTTTGAAAGTTGTTATGAAAGTGTAGTGATGTGTGGTTTTGAAAAAATAGGCAAGTGTTTTTGTTTTGCAAGTTGGCAAGTAATCAAGAGCTATCTACCCTAAGTTTCTCAAAGATCTTTGCTATGTTTTAACCCTTTTAACAATTTTGTTCCACCATTGTATTTGGTGGACAATCTTATGTTAGGATGTGAACGGGACGGGCGCGGGTCATCGTTTAGACCATGATTGCAATGGTGCCAAGTATCTTTGGGCAATTTTTCCTTTGAGGGACTTGATCATTTTTTAGGCAACTTTTGAAAGCGTCATCGAGGGACTATGATCATTTGATTGTTTTGTTTTTGCCAAAGATACCTAACATGCAATATGGCCCATTATTGAAGGCAACAAGTGGAATACCCTAGGGGTGCAAGTGTGATTAGTGTTGTCCATTTTCATGCTTGTTTATCTTGGATTTAGGTCAAACTATTTTTGGTTAATTTTTGCATACAAAACCCTAATTCTAACATGGCATAATTAGAAAGCTTTTAAATGCGAAAAATAAAAGGTCCTAAGTTATTACAACACAATATATGGGATGGGGGATACAAATGTTCAAATGGGGATATTTTGGCAAGAAATTAAAATCTAACTATTACATCCAAATTGAAATTCTACAAGGGATTTAATTGCACAATAATTAAATAAAATAAAATAAATATGCAAAATGAAAAAATGGTTTTCATATGTATGTAAAAGAGTATTTATCATGTGTCAAATAAACAAAAATAAAATGAATTAATTTTTGGTATTTTTAGGTATTTAGGGCAAAACCCTAATTTGCTAAATAAATGTATTAATTATTTAATATGTGCAATATTTATTAATTATGTACAAAAAATAAATAAAAAGGAAGTATATTGTCAAAAAGTGATTTTTTAAGTTAAATATTAATAAAAAATAAAATGTATTATTTTTGTGTTTTTAACCTAAATATACTAATAAATAAATAAGTATTTACATTATTTATTAAATATATATTATATGTACAAAAATTAAGTATTTAATATTTACAAAAAAAAAGTATATTTTTTATGAAATGTTTTCAAAGACAAAATAAAAATAAAAATCAAAAAATAAATATATTTGTATTATTTTTAGTTATTTTAAATAAAAGCATATTTGTGTTTATTTATGTACAAAACTAAATAAAACCAAATAAATATCAAATAAAATGCAAAAAATATGGGAAAAATAATTTTAATATTTTTTCAATCTTAAATAAAAATATAGAACCAAAATCAAAAGGAAAAAATTAACAATGATAAATAAAACTCAAAATGGGCCAGGGGGTGCATGTGAAATGCAGTGGTGTGAAAAGGAAAACATCTCAGGCCCAACCCATGAAAGGTTGTCTTCAACCTTCAGACAAAAATGTTTGAAAAAACGCGCCTTTTCTTGCTTCAAACACAACTCCTGATTCCTGGACTTTTAGCACAAACTTATAACATGAAAGATGTCAAGCATCAAGCCACGATTCCATACATATAAAAAACTCAACTTAACTCTCAGAAATGAGAGAGAATTTCTCTATCCCTAATTCTTAACCTAAGTTTTTGTCAATGTTCAGGTCTTAAATTCTCTCAGCATATGCAATATAAATGGAAAGTGAGGATAGGTATAGCTTCAGGGCCATGAGTAGAACATTTTTCATTCATAAACTTAAAGCAAACTCTTCCTATATTGAGAGATAGAAGTCCATGAACTTACCTGTTCAGCTTGGATCGTGTCTGGCAATGGAGGCACTTTCAAGGCAAGGTGAGGATTGGTACAGCTTGCTTGAAGTCCAGGGATGCTATTCCAACCTTTAGCTTGCTTTGAAACCAAGTGAATCAAGCTATGGCAATCAACCTGCAAAACAGAAAAAGCAAAAATGGTGAAGTTGGTTAGAGGTGTTACAGGTCGTGTCCAATGCTTGGGATAGCTTGTATATGTGGTATGGAGTGTGTATGAACTGGTTTTAGCAAGAATGCACGAGTGAATTGAGTTATGGAAGTCCAACTGCAGAGGTGACTCTGTTTTCTGCAGTAGGATGGTGTTTTGAGGTTTGGAGGGTGTTTTGCTCGTGCCTTAGCTTAGGTTTGATGTTTGGAAGGTGTACAACAAGTTTGTCTTAGCTTGTGTTGGCAGAAATGAGAGTTGTCTTTCAATATGCCAAGTTTCTTCCAACTTAAGCAACAAAATGTCAACTTGGTTTCTAGACTTGTGCAGGCCCCTCAAATGTGCTGCAACCATCCCTCTTGATCAGTGTGATATGCTTCTGAACTTGTGCCAAAGAGATTTGCCTTGTACTTCTTGATTTGCAAATTTGACATAAAGTTCAACTTTTCAAAAATGGATATATTGCTTTTTCTAATTATGGCTCAATCTTATATGCAATGTTTAAACACATAAGATAAGGCTTGAACACAAGGGGTTTGCATTAAATTATTGAGTGTGGATGAGATAAAGGACCTGTAATCTAGCTTAGAGCATGCTGAGTTCAAAAATGCAAAGTTATGGACATGTAAATTGGCCATGAACAAAGTGAGTTTTGCCCATATTGCCAAATTCGATTCTCCATAACCACAAGGTTGATTGATGAGTTCTTGGACATTTTGGTAAACTTGGAATGTGTACTACAATCCATCTTTGTAATGCAAATTGAAATTCCAAGTGGAAGCATGTGAAAAGTAGCCATGAAGTTAGGCAAAAATCCTGCCTAAAATAGGTCAAAATTTTTCTAAGTTAGGAATGTTTTGCACCCTTGTTTCAAAAATCATAACTTGAGCTACAAGCTTCTTTTGAGGAAACTTTGTGAATAAAAGTTGTAGATTTTGCAATGGACTACAACTTTCATGTTTTGACTTTTGTTTGAATCCAAATGCATCTTGATGAAAAAATGGGACTAAGTTGGGAAAAAATTAGGGATTTTCATAACTTAGAAAAATTCTAAGTTATGAAAATTCTTCATTTTAAACCCTAATTTGCACTTTTTGATTTCTTGATGAACAAGTTTCATAATTTGACATGTCTTGATGTAAAATGAATCTTGACACTTGATTTTGACCAAAAAGTCAAAGTTTGACTTTTCAGTATACAGTCAAAAATTGATCAATTGATTGGAAAATTCATCTGTCAATCTTGTGCATTTGGGATCTTTTGAACTTGTTGAACATGTCAAGACAATTCCATGGGGTCCTTGAGTCCATATGTGAGCTTGGTTTGCCATTGGTTAGGTTAAACAGTCAAAAATTGCCTTTGTGCAGTCAAAACCCTAAAAATGACCATTTTGCCCTTTTGGTGACCTGATCAAATTTCTTGTGGAATTGTGATCCAAAATTGATCAAATGGTTTATATGAGTTCAATATGTTGATGTGGGTCAAATTTCATGAGGTTTGACTGTCAATTGGTCACAGTTGACTTTTTCCCTAATACAGCTGATTTCTAGGTCAACTGTCCAATTGACTGGGCAAAGTTTGGAATCCAGACTTGAAACTTGGTATGGATAAACTTGGGAGTCCAACATGAAGCATGAAAGTCACTTTAGTCATTTTAGGTCAAAACATCTTTGTGCAAACACAAACCCTAATTTGGGTCAATAGTGCAAGGAGAAGTCTTGAGCAGAGGAAACCCTAGCTGGATCTTGAGCTCCAAGGGTCTTGTGGTGAGAAAATGTTGAGGAAATGGGAGGGAAAATTTTGGGGTACAACAGTTGCCCCTGTTAAATCTTCTTAGACCTGAAGAGTTAGATTGGCAAGTTTTCCTTTCGCGACTCGAAGGTAAAAGGAGATTGGACACTAGAGTGCCCGGAAAATTGCACTCGCATGCTGGAATATCAGCAATGTGATGGAGGGAATGGGCTTATAGATGCCATTTGGAGAGATGGTGGATAGGAGGATGGGCTTATAGATGCCATCTGGAGACGTGACAGAACCTTGTCGGGAATGGGCTTATAGATGCCATTTGGAGGTGTTGATCGCGTAAGAGATTCCTTAGCGAGAACTTGCGTACTTTGAGAAAGGAAGATGTTTCCGGGCTTGTTACAGGTGTTGATCTTCAACCTCTTCATGCAGATATGCCCTGGCTAGATACAGGAGTCGAATCTACATTTGGTTGCTCACAGATGTGCCCTGGCTAGATACAGGAATCGAATCTGGAACTGTTGTCTACAGACGTGCCCTGGCTGGATACAAGTATCGAATCTGGAATTAGTTGCTCACAGATGTGCCCTGGCTGGATACAGGTATCGAATCTGGAGTTGCAGAAGGTTGGTAGAGATATCTTTCCTGGCTGGATACAGGTGTAGACCTCTGACCTGAGAATGAAAGATAATTTCCTGGCCTGTTACCGGGGTTGATCTTCAAATCTCTTCATGTACATAATTTCTTGGCTTGTTACAGGTGTTAATCTATAATCAGTCGCTCACAGATATGCCCTGGCTAGATACAGGTATCGAATCTGGAATTGCGATAGTTTATAGTAATCATCTTTGGATTGACCTTTTCCTGAAAAGGCAAGACATTAGTCGTATGCAATGTCATGGTGCATGATGTCATGATGCTCAAAATGAGATAGTGTTGTATGCACTTTATCGTGTATGTAAGCAAGATGTATGAAATGTGAAATGTCTACGAATGTATTTTCGTCTAGGAAAATAAATCCTTGACGACTGGCCGGGAGTTCAAATCCTGGGCTGATGTTGAAGAGTAGAGTTCTTCATTTCCGCTGGATAATGGTTTCAAGAATAAACCGGTAGGAGAAGATGACTCCGTTGGGGAATAAACTTGTTGGAGAGATTATTCTGCGGGGAATTACTCTATGGGAAGAGATACCTTGCTGAGGTTTTGATGAGAGCTCCACTGGGGATTCCAATGGTAGACTCCGCCGGGGATTCTGCTGATAAGTTATGTTGGGGAACTTTGATGAACTCCACTGGGGATAGCAAGAATTTCGCCGAGGACGGACTTTCCGTGGTAATTAGCTGAGGATAACTCAGTTATACCCTGGTGAGGAAAATAACCTTTGAACTAAGCCGGGGAGAGACGTTCGTACTCTGCAGGGGATAAGCTTCAAGACCTGCTGGGGATATGGATTCCACTTTCCTGGGGAAACTTTCAGACTGTACTGGGGTGTTGGTATTCCGCCGGGGAACAATCTCATATTAAGACTGTCGGGGACGCTTGTTGAGGAATGTCTATACTTTGCTGGGGATTGTTGAGATCTTCTGGGGATACCCAACTTCCTTAAGGCTGACAGTAGACTGATCCTGCTTGGAGAGTATCGTTGACCTGCTAGGGAAACATTGTGCCTTTCCAGGGCTGATAGGAAACCAACTCTGCTTGGGGAAAGTATTGCTGAATCTTGTCTTACTCTGTTGGGAGTTGAAGTGACTTGGTTACGTTCTTCAGCCGAACCTACCTTGGTACCTTGGTGGACAGAGCAACTAGACTTCTTGGACAATTCTAAATTGCCCCTGTTTTTGATGTCATATGTAATTAGTCTTTTGTTTCGCATGCAAGTATTTATGATTAGCAATTAATGTCAAATGCATATATCAAAAATGAACATTGGACGTTCTTTGCAAAACAAAACAAATAAAGGAAAAACAATTGGATAATTTGTCTGAAAAATTGAGCTTGTATTGATTTTGAAATTTGCCTGTAAATAGGCGTTTTATGTACAGGAGGCTGACGTCCTAGTAAGAGAACGCCGCCGAGTAAAATAGAGTTTATACAATTTTGCGAAAAGGAAGCAAAACAGCTATGTGAAAAATAATCCCACTGGGTTCCAACTCTGCTATCGCCTTTATGTCTTCAAGCGTCTCATCACCCTACTGCTTAGTTGAAGATGAAGCTGATTGATCGTAGCCATCTGAGCTCGATAGTTGATGCCGAATTCTGGATGCAAGGTGATCCAATAAGACATAGTATTACGCTTTATCCCTAACTTTTTCCTGGACCGCCCTTTCGGGTTTTCAGTCCACCGGGATACCCATTTTTGCCCAAGCCGCCTTTTCAGGTTTTCGAATTGCCGGGTGTACAAATTTTTTTCATTTCATCCCTTATTTTTTCCCGAACCCTTTTGGTTCGCCGGGAAGCCCTTATTTTTGCCTAGGTGTGTCAACCTAGCGGGTCTTTTATTTACGCGTAGTATCTTTTTACTATGTCTGCATTGGCGGGGTGAGGAAGGTCGTCACCATCCACGGTAGTTAGAATCATAGCTCCTCCTGAGAAGATATGTTTAACCATAAATGGCCCTTCGTACGTAGGGGTCCATTTGCCCTGGGGATCACTTTGAGGAAGAATGATGCGCTTGATTACCAGGTCTCCGACTTGATAGTCTTGTCGTTTGACCTTCTTGTTAAATTCCCTGATCATCCGTTTTTGGTACGTCTGACCATGACAAATAGCAGTGAGCCTCTTTTTGTCAATTAGGTTTAATTGATCGAGCCGAGTCTGGATCCAGTCATCTTCGCTCAAGTCTGCATCCTTCATTATCCGGAGAGAGGGTATCTGGACTTCAATAGGCAAGACTGCCTCCATGCCATAGACCAGGGAAAAGGGAGTTGCCCCTGTTGACGTCCGTGCTGAGGTACGGTACCCATGAAGAGCAAACGGTAACTGTGATACGGTGGGAGAACTGACTTGAGGTTTTGCGTTTGTTTTCGCAAATGTTTCGGTTGAGCAAGAGTCGCCACCAACTTTTTATTTTATCCTAAGTAAAGGTTTAAAAAGCATAGCAAAAACCTTTGAGATGTTTTCTTGGGTTCGGGGAGTAGATTATAGAAAGGGAAGGTATTAGCACCCTTTCTATCCATGGTTATCCATGGGCTCTTAGTTACTTGCTTAGATCACTTGCCTTTTGTTTTCAATTGTTTGAAAATGGTGTGTGTATGTGTGTTTTTGAAAATGTTTTTGAAGAGATGCCTTGTTTTAGGCAACCAATGTATTTGACTCGTGTTTGAGTGTTTTACAAAAGTGTGGATCTTTTCGAAAAGATGTTTCAAATGTTTTTGAGAGTTTGTTTGAAAATGTTGTGGATTGTGGTTTTTGAAAAGAAGGCAAGCGTTTTTGCAAGTTGATCTCAAGTAACTAAGAGTTTTATCTACCCTATTGTACTCAAAGGTTTTCTCTATGTTTTCACCCTTTTTAACAATTTTGTTCCACCATTGAATTTGGTGGACAATCTTGCATCTAGGAAGTTTGTTCGGGACGGGCGCGGGTCATCGTATGGACCATGAATGCAATGGTGCCAAGTGTCTTTGGCAATTTGCTTTGAAGGGACTATGATCATTCTTTTTAGGTAACATTCGAAAGCGTCATCGAGGGACTTATGATCATTTGAATTTGTTTTGCCAAAGATACTCGACGTGCAAGCATGGCCCATTTTGGAAGGCAACATGTGGGATCACCCTAGGGTGTGCAAGTGTGATTGTGTATTGATTTCATGTATTTGTCTTGCATTAGGTTATCTAGCGTTTGATTTTATGTACATGCAAACCCTAGGTCTAACCATGGTATAATTGAAAGCGGTAAATTGCGAAAATGTAAAGTCTACGCTATTACAAAATAAGTATCCGGGAGTGGGGGTACAATATTCACAAATGGGGATGAGACTTATAGTATCCAATAAGTTACAACCAAATCGAATTTGCAATCAAATGTAAATAATGCATATCAATGTATAAAACAAATAAATGTGTATAGGAGCAATGTAAATGTATTTGTATTGTGTAAGTGTGAGATGTATTGCGTAAGTAATTATTTACAGGTTAGGATGTGAAATTGAACATGCGTTAAGTATTGTTAAGTATTTGTTTTGACCTAAAGAAAAAATTAAACGTCTATTTAATTTAATTAATAATCTTGTATTTTCTTAATATGTACAAAAAGAAAGTTTTAATGAAAAGAAAATGTTTCCAATTTAATCATATTATGTATAAAAATGTATCTTTATTTATTATAAAAAAGTATGTTTAAATAAATATCAAGAAACCAAGTAGAAAAAAATATATTTTTATTTATTATATATAAAAGTATGTTTTAAGAAAAGAAAATATTTCTAAGTTTTTAAAAATCATCATTTAAAATTGTGTATATAAATTTGCATCCTCATATCCTTGTGTTTTTAAAAAAATATACAAAGAGTATTTAAATTGAATGTTTTAAATTAATTAGAAAATAATATTTCTATGTATGTGCAAATTAGGTATTTTAAGTTAGAGAGAAAAAATATATTGTTTAAAGAAGCTATATATAAAAAAGAAAAGTTGGTGTTAATAAAATACTTGTTAAAAAAGGTTAAGTTAGTTAATTAATAACTTGTTTTATAAAAGAAAAGGGTAAACATTTTTAATGGGCCTTAGGCATTCAGAAACGGGCAAGGCCCACGTTTGGGCTCAAGAACGTTTTAGGGTTTGGATGGTGTTTTCATTTGGGAACATGTTTTAGGGTTTGCAGCGAGCAGAAGCGCCGTTCATGGAGGTTTCGTCTTCTTCGCGTGATTCTTCATTCGTTTCTGAGTGATACCCTTCGCCACAGAGCCACCAGCTCCATCATGCCTTCTTCCCTCCAACGACAGCATTAGGGCGTTCGATCTCAGGTATACTTCACTTTCTCATTTCGTTAGGGATTTTTCTATTCTTGCATGTTTGTGATTTTTTCGTTTATTTGATAAAGTGTTTGATTTCGTTTGTTTAATCGAGGATGAAGAGGGAGATGTTTTACCTTGACTGAGGGGAGGGAGAAAATGGAGGTGCTTAGGAGGCTTGATGGCGAAGAGGAAAAGTGCGTGATGCTGGACTCTTTGAGCTTCCTGGTATCTTTGTATATTTCTTTTGGTTTTGTGATGGTTATGAACTGAAAACCCCTTTCTTCTTCTTCTTCCTATTGCCCTGTTTACATGCCTCTACACGCTTTTATTATCTCTCTTCTTCGCCGCTGAGTTGCCTTGTTGCCTTTGAATGATGCCCTGTGATGAGCACTTCCTCTGAGGGCCTGCCTTGAATGTGTTGTGCTTCTTCCTTGACTGTCTCTTTGTTGCCTTATGCGCTTGCCTATGCTTCTTCCTTGCCCAAGGATGAACCTAGGGTTCTGAGGGCCTTTTATACGTGCTTCTGAATGTTGGTTTTGAATTGAATGCTTTTGCTCAATGATGTTCTTTTTTACTGAGGGCTGGAGGTTTTGACTTTGAATGCTTTTGCTCAATGATGTTTTTATTTGGATGGTGCTGGTGTACACAGGGTATACAGGTTTCCTGGGTAAGTTTGTGTTGGTTCAGCTTGGAAGAGTTAAGGTTATCAGGTTTTTATGGTTATCAGGTTTTTTGACAGGCAGGGTGGTATTATCTGGTTTATGGACATATGCTGGTATGGCTTGTGATGGTTCAGGTTGGAAGAACTTGGGTTTATGTTTGTTCTGTTGTTTTTGACAGTAGGTTTATGGTTTATTGGCTTGACAGTAGGAAAAATGGTTTATGGTCTTTCTTAGGTTTCAGGCTTATTGGTTTAAGGTGTTTTACAGGTTCGTGAGGCTAACAGGTTAGTGGTTTTAGCAGGTTTAAGCTAATGCAGGTCTGAGGCTTTTTGAGGCTTGACTTGCCTTAGGTTGGTTTGATCTTTTGTTTTGGCTTGATGTTTTATGGTTTTCAGTGGGCAAGTTTGCTTCAGGCAAGTTTTATGGCTTGACAGTAGGTAATGGTTTGGTGTATATGCTGGTATGGCTTTTTGTTTACTGGTTGTGAGGCTTTACAGGTTTTACTGCTGGTTTAGGCCTCTTCAGGTTTAATGCTTAGCAGTTTGTATCTTTTTTTTGTGTTGGTTTCTCCTCTTCTTTTCTACTGTGTTTTTGTTCTTTTTGTATATTTCTCTCTTCCTGCCTAAAGCCTAAAAACCTGCATTCTTTTATCTCTCTCCTCTTCTCTCTCAGTACAGCTAAATATTAAACTATGTTTTCTGCTGTACTTTTTCTGAAAGGGCCATTGGGAAATGATGAAAAGTCAATATGCTTGCTTGCACAATAGTTTTCCTCTGCATATCTTATCTCTTCTTTGACAGCTTTCGTACTTTTTATCTTCTTTGATATCTTTGTGCAGTAACTTGTACCTTTTGGCATTTGACAGCAAGTTTGACACTTTGCATTTTGACAGAAAGTTGCAATTTGATTTTTAGTTGGGTTTGAACTTGGAGTTTGAGATTTTGAATTTATGCAGTTTGACACTTTGCATTTTTTCAACTTTGCATTCATGATTTAGCAAATAAAATTCTTCCCTCTTTGTGAACCGGGAGAAATCCCGTGATTTGCAGAGAGGGTTAACTGATCCCAATCAGTGGCCCTTAATGATGAATTTCTTTTATCTGTCTTTTCAATTTAATTTAACTGTTATTTGACTTTTCTCTTTTCTTTTGCAGATGAAAAAATGGAGCACTGGAGCGAAGGATAGCGGATGAAGATTTGAAGATTAGAAAAATAATTAGGATAGTTTTTATTTAGCTTTAAATAAATGTAACATTATTTTTGTCAACATTTTGTAAACAAAAACAATTATACAAATGACTTAAAGATAAATAAAAAGCCCTTTTATTTAATTAATTCTTCTCTTCTTCAATTGTTTATTTATTATTTATAGTTCTTTAAATTAAAATAAATTGAAAATAAATTCCAACTTATTTAATCTTTAGAATAATAAATAATTAACTAAACAATATTTCAGTATTGATCCATTAATAAACTTGACGCTTCCAATGTTCAAAGCAAAATAACAGTTAATCACAACAATTGATCAGACGCATTCCCTCTTTTCATTGATTTTTACCAAACACTGTAAATCCAAACTGCATATATCTTTTGATTGGTTCAATCAAACGAACGTGAATTCAAACCAACTGCCTTCTTTTACTGATTAAATCAAAACAATGCGAATTCAACCCGAATCTCGGAATAACTTGCAAAGTGCTGTGGAATTTAAATCCTTCTGAGAATATGCCCACAAAAACCTTAATTCCTGATTAAATGCCAAAGAACGTTCACCTGATCAAAATTGAGTCAAAGTCAACCAAAACCCTAAGCCAACTGTGTGAAACAATCCAGAGCCCTAAAAATCAGTAAAACCCTAATTTTTGTTTGACTGACGAGAAAAGTCCGTTTGTCCGATTGTTGAGCCAATCTGAAAAATCAGGAAACGCCTGAAGCTGAGATTTCTCGTGGTAAAATGCGAGGGAAAATTTTGGGGTACAACAGTAACATTTCGTGCCAATCTTTATAGGGCACTGTCATCTTCTGCACAATCTTCTTGATATTCTTATTCGCCGCTTCTACAACCCCATTCATCTTCGGCCGGTAGGGAGAAGAGTTATGGTGCTGTATCTTGAATTGCTCGCAGAGCTCAGTGATCATCTTGTTATTAAGATTGGTACCATTATCCGTAATGATCCTCTCAGGTACACCGTATCGACAGATCAGGTTATGCCGAATGAACCGTGCCACGACGCTCTTGGTTACAGTAGCATAGGAGGCTGCCTCAACCCATTTTGTGAAGTAATCAATTGCTACCAAGATGAAGCGGTGCCCGTTGGATGCCGTCGGTCGGATATCGCCGATCATATCAATGCCCCACATTACAAAAGGCCAAGGTGCTATCAGGACGTTCAGAGGCGCCGGAGGAATGTGCACCTTGTCAGCATAGATCTAGCATTTGTGACAAGTTCGAGAATGTTGATAACAATCGGCTTCCATTGTGGACCAGAAATATTCCGCCCGAAGGATTTTCTTTGCCATAGTATGTCCACTGGAATGTGTTCCGAAGGTACCTTCATGTAGCTCTGCCATGATCCTTTCTACTTCAGTCTTATCCACACAACGCAGTAAGGTTGAGTCATGGTTTCGCTTGTAGAGAATGCCATTGCTGAGGAAGAACTTTTCCGCAAACCTTCTTAGGAACTTCTTGTCATTAACAGATGCACCTTCGGGGTATTCTTGAGCTTCCAAGTACCTCTTCACTTCATGATACCAGGGTTTTTCAATTACCTCCTCAGCCTCAAGATCACAGCAATATGCAGGCTCGTCCAACTTCCAAATGATGATCCGGGGCGCCTCGTTGTCCCATTTGACTTTGAACATTGAAGACATCGTAGCTAACGCGTCCGCCAACTAATTTTCCTCTCTTGGGAAGTGTTCAAAAGTTATCTCCTCGAATTGGGGAAGCAATGTCAGCACATACTCCTTGTAAGGAATAAGATTTGGGTGTTTCGTATCCCACTCTCCTTTGACCTAATTGATCACGAGAGCGGAATCTCCGAAGACACTCAGAAACTTGATCCTTAGGTCAATTGCGGCTTGAAGACCCATGATACATGCCTCATACTCCGCCATGTTGTTGGTGCAGTTGAAACATAGTCGGGCAGTAAGTGGAGTATGAGTGCCTTTAGGGGATATGATCACAACACCGATTCCATTACCCAAAGCGTTCAAGGCTCCGTCAAAGTGCATAGACCATCAAGATCCTTCCTCGGGTCCTTCATCCGGTCCAGGTACTTCACAATCAGTTACTACCATGATATCCTCATCTGGGAATTCAAAGTTCAACGACTGGTAATCGTCCACCGGTTGGTGTGCCAAATGGTCTGCCAATACACTTCCCTTGATTGCTTTCTGAGTCGTGTACTGGATGTCATATTCCGTCAAGATCATTTGCCATCTTGCTATTCTTCCGGACAGAGCAGGCTTTTCGAATATGTACTTGATTGGATCCATTTTTGAAATCAACAGAGTAGTGTGAGTCAACATATACTATCTCAGCCGACGAGCAACCCATACCAGAGCGCAACAAGTTTTCTCGAGCAGTGAGTACCGAGTCTCACAGTCGGTAAACTTTTTGCTCAGGTAATAAATGGCGTGTTCTTTTCGGCCAGACTCGTCATGTTGCCCCAGCACACACCCCATTGAGTTGTCAAGTACTGTCAAGTATAAGATTAGAGGTCTCCCTTCCACCGGAGGCATAAGAATGGGTGGTTCTTGGAGATACTCTTTGATCTTTTCGAAAGCGGCCTGACATTCATCATTCCAACGTACTACTTGATCTTTCTTCAGCAGTTTGAAGATTGGTTCACAGGTAGCAGTTAGATGTGAGATGAATCGGGCAATGTAGTTCAGCCGTCCTAGAAAGCCTCTGACTTCTTTCTCTGTCTTGGGAGTTGGCATCTCTTGTATGGCTTTCACCTTGGCAGGGTCCACTTGAATACCTTTGTCACTTACAATGAAGCCTAGCAATTTTCCAGATCTCACCCCAAAGGTGCACTTGTTCGGGTTCAACCTCAGCTTGTACAACTTCAGACGGTCAAACAACTTCCGTAGATGGTCAAGGTGTTCCTCCTCAGTTTGGGACCTTGCAATCATATCATCGACATACACTTCTATCTTGTGATGGATCATATCATGAAATAAAGCAACCATGGCACGTTGGTAGGTTGCCCCAGCATTTTTCAACCCAAAAGGCATGACCTTGTAGCAAAAGGTGCCCCACTGAGTAACAAAAGTGGTTTTCTCCATGTCTTCAGGAGCCATCTTACTCTGATTATAACCGGAGAAGCCGTCCATGAAGGAGAATACTTTATGCTGAGCAGTGTTGTCAACCAGAACGTCGATATGAGGCAGAGGGAAGTCATCCTTTGGGCTGGCTCTGTTCAAATCCCTGTAATCAACACACATTCGGACCTTACCATCTTTCTTCGACACTAGAACCACGTTGGCAACCCACTGGGGGTAAGAAGTCACTGCTAGAAACCCAGCATCAAATTGTTTCATAACCTCAGCTTTGATTTTCTCGGACATTTCTAGACGCATACGGCGGACCTTCTGTTTTACCGAAGGGCAATCTTCCCTGGTAGGCAGGTGATGAACCACAATGTCGGCATCTAAACCAGGCATGTCTTCGTAAGACCAAGCAAAGATTTCCATGTAGTCATGCAGCATCTGAATCAACCGTTGTTTCACACTGAGCTCCAGGTTGGCACCAATCTTGACTTCCTTTCTGTCTGTCTCAGTACCCAGATTTACCGTTTCCACTGGCTCTTCATGTGGCTGAATGGCCCTCTCTTCCTGGAGTAGCAGTCTTGCAAGTTCCCCAGGAACTTCGCAATCATCTTCACCTTCGTCTTCGGCTAAGTTGATCGGATTCTCGAAGTCATAACTGGCGGTAGCAGAGTCGTTACCAGTGAGATCCATAGTGGATTGGAACCTGTATAAGTGAGTGTGTGTAAATGTAGCTGTTTTGCAATATATGATAAAGAAAGAAAAGGAGCACAAGATTTGAAATGCAACAAACGTCCAATGTTTTGATTAATGATATATGAAAATGTCATACAAAAAGCCCTCA
Organism: Vicia faba; assembly: GCA_948472305.1. Classification (NCBI taxonomy): domain Eukaryota; kingdom Viridiplantae; phylum Streptophyta; class Magnoliopsida; order Fabales; family Fabaceae; genus Vicia; species Vicia faba. Next base: position 1,411,438,032 of record OX451741.1, on the reverse strand, counting down.
CAAATGGAGCCACGGTGCCCCGGGTAGGACACCGAGCCATAAAAGTTTCAACATATTGTTTGTTACAAATTGAAAACAAAAGAGTTCATTACTGAGTGACAAAAGTAATAGGGTCGAAGTCTTTGGCAGTCCAGTTGCTTGGTCCACTGTCAGTTGTTGGGTAGATCCAGCTGTCGAATTCAGATTCCTCTACTTCGTCTTCAATAGCATTCACTCCCGGGTTGGTGATGAACACATGAGGTCTTCCAATCCTTGCTTTGCGAACATCCCTCTGAGCCTCTACAGTGAAGCCTAAGCCAAACTTGTCGGTCTTCGGAGTGAAGTCAGGAAGTCGGCCCCAGTTTGCGCACTCACCCTTTTCAATCACAGCTCGGGCATCCTTTAAGGAAGCCATCTTCAAAGGAGGGTCTTCAATCACAGTTTCAGCTGACGCCAATGTCTGAGGCACCTCTTCAAAGTGTTGAAAGGGGGTTTCAATGAACTCCCCATCCATCTCTATGTACCGGAACGAGTTTAAGTGGCTGACCATATACTCTTCTTCCCCTTGAACTGTAACAATCTTTCCTCTAACCGGGTATTTAAGCTTTTGATGTAGTGTGGAGGTCACAGCTCCGGCCTTGTGAATCCATGGACGAACCAGCAAACAAGAGTAGGATGGACGGATGTCCATCACATAGAAAGTAGAATCAAACACCTGAGAACCAACCCTGATTGGGATGTCAACTTCGCCATGCACCATCCTCTTCGAACCGTCAAAGGCTCGGACAACAATGTTACTAGGCTTGAGTTCCAAACCCTCACAATCTAACTTGTCTAAGGCCTTCTTGGGCAATACGTTTAATGAGGAACCGATGTCCACCAACACATGGGCAAGAGTAGTGCCCCTGCATTCAATAGAGACATGCAGGGCATCATTATGGTTTTTTCCTTTTGCAGTCAGATCGGCGTCAGAAAAGCCCAGCCCGTTATCAGCAGTCAAGTTGGCCACACAATCAGTAAATTGATCAGCATACGTTTCTTGTGGCACATGAGCCGTCTTCAGGAAGGAGATCAGGGCCTTGGCATGGGCCTCTGAACACAACAACAATAATAGCATAGAAATTTTTGATGGGGTGTGCCCCAACTGCTCAACAACGTTGAAATCACTTTTCTTGATAATCTTGAGGATCTCCTCCATCTCTTGCTGGGAGGCTTCAACAGTGGTTGTCTTCGGCGCCTCCGTCAGGGCAAGAAAATCAGTAGCAATCCCTTTGCCCCGAGCGTCAGATGACTCGGCAGCAGGGGTAGAAACAGGAACTTGATTAGGAAGTGGAACATGCACACTTGCAGGTGTGATGATAAGGGGTTTCTGAATTGCTGGTGGTGAAAACAGCCTACCACTGCGAGTAATTTTGGCATGCCCGGTGATGTTACTGACACCAGTACTTGTATCAAACTCTTGCTTTACTCCAAGAACATAAACATCTGCCCCATAGTGCCATGGGACAGCTTTGTCTGACGTATAGGGGAGGGGCCCCGGAACAGTGATGATGATAGGAGCAATCTTCTGAGTGGACATGATTTTGACAGGCTTCTTTGAAGGAGCCTTGGGAGGTTTGTTGAAAATAGTGACAATAGAAACTTCTTCGGCAGGGGAAGCAGGAACGGCAATCTTCTCGAATAAGATCTCTTTGCTATCCATCAGGCTTTGGATACCTGATTTTAGCAAAGGACAACCAAAAGGGGAAACAGCACATAGAAGGCAATCTTTACCACATCCCAGAAATAAACCGGCTAGCAACCGATTCCTTTTAACAGTCGATAACGGAGTAACAATCTCTTCCACGGAGGCCACATATCGGTCTTCTTCCACAGCATTCACTCCATGCTGGGGCATGGGAGCAGTCACAACATTGGGTCTTTCGAGTGCCTCAAACTGTATTTCCTTAGCCTCAATAAGGTCTTGAACCTTATTCCTCAGAGCCCAGCAATCGTCAGTAGTATGCCCGGGGCTATCAGACTGATAAGCGCAACGGGTGTTGGGGTTGTACTTCGGAGAAGCTGTGTTCACTACCTTCGGAGCTTCTTTGACAGTTACCAAATTGGTTAATAGTAGTTGCGGCAAAATCAGAGACAGGGTCATACTGAGCCGAGTGTACTTCCTCTTGGGCCTCTCACCCCTTGGCTGGTTGAATTGCTGAGGAGCAGCAGCAGGCTTTGAAATTACCAATGCATTAACAGCTTGGCGGCGTTCCGGCTTAACTTGTCTTCTAGGACCATAAACAGCACTAGCTTCCTTTTTGAAAGGCTTCTTTTCAGTACTAGCAGCGGCACCTTTCTGTATCTTCCCCGACTTGATACCAGCTTCTATCCTATCACCAGTCAAGATCAAATCTGTAAACCCAGCAGAAGAATTACTAATCAGATGATTAAAGAACGGACCAGACAGGGTCCCAAGGAACATGTCAACAAGTTCACGGTCAGTCAGGGGTGGCTGCACCCTGCCAGCCAGGTCTCTCCACTTTTGCGCATACTCTTTAAATCCTTCGCCTGTTCCCAGTGACATACCCTGAAGTTGAGTACGTGTGGGGGCGAGGTCAGAATTATACTGATATTGTTTATAAAATGCGGTGGCCAAGTCTTCCCAGTTTTAGATACTGGCTCCATCCAGCTGATAGAACCACTCGAGTTGAGCCCCAGAAAGGCTATCCTGAAAGAAATGGATCCAAAGGTTCTTGTCTGCAGTGTAAGGTTGGATCTTCCTTACATATGATATGAGATGCATTTTCGGGCAGGACAGCCCGTCATACCTTACAAAAACAGGCACTTTGAACTTCGGGGGGATCACAATTCCAGCAACTAATCCCAAGTCTTCGAAATCTAAGCCGAGAACTCTCTGCAGCTCCATAGCTGCCAACCTGTCTTCCAGACCTTTGTACTTATCATCAGCGGGCGGGCATTGTTGATTAGAGTAGTCTTCGTCCTCTTCAACCTCCTCTTCCTCAACCTCAGATTCGGAAGGTACCGCAACCGCATTCCCTTTACTGGTTCCTTCTTCAGATGTAGGGGGAAATTCAAGCACTCTTCTGGCTTCACCCTCAAACCTTCTTCCTAGGGTAGCCACCCCGATTCTCTTCTTCTTCTTTTTCACTTGGTCTTTGTTCCCCAGCAGGGCTTTCAGATCTTCCTGACCCTTAGCCAAGGTCATCAGGAGTTGTTGAAACTGTGCGTTTTGAGACTGCAAGTCCTTGACCGTCTGCTCGAGATCCATCTTACTGTAATAAACAGCAGAAAGATAAGGAAACCTGGTGTGGAGACCTGCTTATGCACATGATGAATGGTATGCTTATGTATGCAATGCATTCAAGGATTTAGAACATTCAAAATTGTTGCAAACAAAAAAGAACGCACGTCATATTAATAAGAAGAAATTTGTCAGTACATAAATGCCCCATGGGCCAAATATTACAAAAAACTTCTCAAGGTAAAAAGACATTGCGCATCCTCTTTGGTGCGATGTAGGTGTTGAGGGTCTCTTCCTCATGGAGTCGGCGGGTAAGCTCCAAAACCTTCTTCTCACTGGCGTAGAAGCTGGCTACAAAAGTGTTCCGTTCCTCCTTGAGTTGGATCCAACTCTTCTGCATCTCCTCCCACGATGTAGGCATGTCAGGATATAGGATGGTGTAGGGAACCTCTCCTTCCTTAACGGGCTCTTTAATCATAGGGAGAACATGAGGATAAGGCATCATTAGACTCTGGGCTCGGGCTCATACCCACTTGAGATAAGGCTCAAGAGGGATGGAGTTCTTGTGCCCCAGTGTCTTGTTGTCTACCTTGTTAGGCATCCTCCAAGCTCTGATGAATCTTTGGCGAAGTCCTTGTGCATCATTGTCAAAGTCAAAAACTAGGTCACGAATCAACATGTCGTGAGGGCCATCCCTCCGTGCATATCCAAATTGTCTCAAGGCTAGACAAGGGTTGTAGGTAATGCCTCCCCTAATGCCAAGTAATGGAACATTAGGGAACTCTCCACAACGATCGACGATGGTGACATTTTCTCTGGACCGAGAACACCAATGTACATCAGAGTGAGTATGGGTTATCAACCGTTGTGACCACCTTAAGCCTTGGTCATTCATCAAGACATATTGTGGAAGGTGCGAAATAAACCACCTTGCAAGGAGAGGAGTACAACACATGAGAACACCCCTCTTTCTCATTGTTCGTGTGTAAAATGAGTGAAGAATGTCCCCAAGCAATGTGTGTATTGGATTCATGGATAAGAAAATCTTGACGGCGTTGACATCCACAAGCTGGTCAGGATTTGGGAACAAGACCAAACCATAGATGAGGAGTGCCACAATTTCTTCAAAGGCTTGTAGATCCAATGAATTCCAACACTCTTGTTCCTTCTCAAACAAGAATTTTGCCAAGAAGCCTTTGACACCGCTTCTAGTTTCCCAATGCCCCTTGATGTCAGATGGCTGTAGGTGTAGTGCTTGAGCAACATCTTCAGGCTTTGGCTCTTTTTCCGTACAGTTGTAGGGTAGTTGATTAAGATAGGAATTCTCAGAAGTTGAGAAAATTCCTCAAAAGTGGGCACCAATTGATAGTCGGAGAAAGTGAAACAGTGGTGAAGGGGGTCAAAGAACTGGAACAACACCTTTACCATGTCCTCTTCAATGCTGGTGTTGACTAGGCTGAGCAGTCTACCATGTCTTTCACTGAAGGGAGAGCTTTCCGGAATTCTTGATGTGAGCTCTTTGAGTTGAGGTGGGATTCTCACAAGGTTGACTTGGATAGTTTTCCTGCGAGGAATTTCCATGACCTACAAAACAAGAACAAAGATGAAGATCTAAACCCTTGAAATGGTTAGTATATGCATATGATGCTTTATGATGTTCATGATGTATGCACAGACATATGTACAAGCAATTCACACAAAACCCTAGTTTCAGGCTTGCATGGGGTTTCATAGGTAAGTACCCTCTTGAGTGTAGTTGGCTTAAAAACATGTCCTATAAATAGTAACCGGGTTCTAAGGAGCTCAATATCATTGGATTGTTTTCCATGTTCATTGTTTTGGTTTAGCCACTTAACTAGCGACCAAAATATTCCAAGAAAACAACCCTCAATGAGTGTAGTATCGAGTATCTACCAACTTCGGACTGCACCAAAGCCGGTCATCTCACTACCCCTAATGAAAGGCCAAGATGGTCAAGTAAGGTTCTAGGTCATTAGTGCTTAGTGACATCACTCAGCGGCCCCGTACTCTCCTTGATTGAACTCAAGGGTTACCGGTACTCACAAATATGTCGCACTAATATAGCTATTGCTTCAACCGTGTCGGTATACCCCGCACAGTTTCCACAACGTATTGCTATCTATGAATGTTTCCCCAAATCCGGGTGTAGGATTGCCAACCCAAACAAGAGAGCCAAGATGTAAAGCAATCAAAGTAAACAATTAATCATGCAAGAGGGTGATCTAAGCCCTAAGGTTACTCCACTTTAAAACTTATCCCCAGCAGAGTCGCCAGTTTTGTGATACGGTGGGAGAACTGACTTGAGGTTTTGCGTTTATATTCGCAAATGTTTCGGTTGAGCAAGAGTCGCCACCGACTTTTTATTTTATCCTAAGGAAAGGTGAAAAAGCACAGCAAAAACCTTTGAGATGTTTTCTTGGGTTCGGGGAGTAGATTATAGAAAGGGAAGGTATTATCACCCTTTCTATCCATGGTTATCCATGGGCTCTTAGTTACTTGCTTAGATCAACTTGCCTTGATTTTCAATTGTTTGAAATGGTGCTTTGTGTGTGGGTTTAAAAAATGTTTTGAAAAGAGGCCAATATGGTGGCAACCTTTGTAATGATCCATGTTGGGATGTATACAAAGGTGTATGTCTTTTGAAAAGGTTTTCAATGTTTTTGAAAGTTGTTTTGAAAGTGTACTGATGTGTAGTTTTGAAAAAATAGGCAAGTGTTTTTGTTTTGCAAGTTGGAAAGTAATCAAGAGTTATCTACCCTAAATTTCTCAAAGATCTTTGCTATGTTTTAACCCTTTTAACAATTTTGTTCCACCATTGTATTTGGTGGACAATCTTGTGTTAGGATGTGAACGGGACGGGCGCGGGTCATCGTTTAGACCATGATTGCAATGGTGCCAAGTATCTTTGGGCAATTTTTCCTTTGAGGGACTTGATCATTTTTTAGGCAACTTTTGAAAGCGTCATCGAGGGACTATGATCATTTGATTGTTTTGTTTTTGCCAAAGATACCTAACATGCAATATGGCCCATTATTGAAGGCAACAAGTGGAATACCCTAGGGGTGCAAGTGTGATTAGTGTTGTCCATTTTCATGCTTATTTATCTTGGATTTAGGTCAAACTATTTTTGGTTAATTTTTGCATACAAAACCCTAATTCTAACATGGCATAATTAGAAAGCTTTTAAATGCGAAAAATAAAAGGTCCTAAGTTATTACAACACAATATATGGGATGGGGGATACAAATGTTCAAATGGGGATATTTTGGCAAGAAATTAAAATCTAACTCTTACATCCAAATTGAAATTCTACAAGGGATTTAATTGCACAATAATTAAATAAAATAAAATAAATATGCAAAATGCAAAAATGGTTTTCATATGTATGTAAAAGAGTATTTATCATGTGTCAAATAAACAAAAATAAAATGAATTAATTTTTGGTATTTTTAGGTATTTAGGGCAAAACCCTAATTTGCTAAATAAATGTATTAATTATTTAATATGTGCAATATTTATTAATTATGTACAAAAAATAAATAAAAAGGAAGTATATTGTCAAAAAGTGATTTTTTAAGTTAAATATTAATAAAAAATAAAATGTATTATTTTTGTGTTTTTAACCTAAATATACTAATAAATAAATAAGTATTTACATTATTTATTAAATATATATTATATGTACAAAAATTAAGTATTTAATATTTACAAAAAAAAAGTATATTTTTTATGAAATGTTTTCAAATACAAAATAAAAATAAAAATCAGAAAATAAATATATTTGTATTATTTTTAGTTATTTTAAATAAAAGCATATTTGTGTTTATTTATGTACAAAACTAAATAAAACCAAAAAAATATCAAATAAAATGCAAAAAATATGGGAAAAATAATTTTAATATTTTTTCAATCTTAAATAAAAATATAGAACCAAAATCAAAAGGAAAAAATTAACAATGATAAATAAAACTCAAAATGGGCCAGGGGGGGTGCATGTGAAATGCAGTGGTGTGAAAAGGAAAACATCTCAGGCCCAGCCCATGAAAGGTTGTCTTCAACCTTCAGACAAAAATGTTTGAAAAAACGCGCCTTTTCTTGCTTCAAACACAACTCCTAATTCCTGGACTTTTAGCACAAACTTATACTATGAAAGATGTCAAGCATCAAGCCACGATTCCATACATATAAAAAACTCAACTTAACTCTCAGAAATGAGAGAGAATTTATCTATCCCTAATTCTTAACCTAAGTTTTTGTCAATGTTCAGGTCTTAAATTCTCTCAATATATGCAATATAAATGGAAAGTGAGGATAGGTATAGCTTCAGGGCCATGAGTAGAACATTTTTCATTCATAAACTTAAAGCTAACTCTTCCTATATTGAGAGATAGAAGTCCATGAACTTACCTGTTCAGCTTGGATCGTGTCTGGAAATGGAGGCACTTTCAAGGCAAGGTGAGGATTGGTACAGCTTGCTTGAAGTCCAGGGATGCTATTCCAACCTTTAGCTTGCTTTGAAACCAAGTGAATCAAGCTATGGCAATCAACCTGCAAAACAGAAAAAGCAAAAATGGTGAAGTTGGTTAGAGGTGTTACAGGTCGTGTCCAATGCTTGGGATAGCTTGTATATGTGGTATGGAGTGTGTATGAACTGGTTTTAGCAAGAATGCACGAGTGGATTGAGTTATGGAAGTCCAACTGCAGAGGTGACTCTGTTTTCTGCAGTAGGATGGTGTTTTGAGGTTTGATGAGGTTTGGAGGGTGTTTTGCTCATGCCTTAGCTTAGGTTTGATGTTTGGAAGGTGTACAACAAGTTTGTCTTAGCTTGTGTTGGCAGAAATGAGAGTTGTCTTTCAATATGCCAAGTTTCTTCCAACTTAAGCAACAAAATGTCAACTTGGTTTCTAGACTTGTGCAGGCCCCTCAAATGTGCTGCAACCATCCCTCTTGATCAGTGTGATATGCTTCTGAACTTGTGCCAAAGAGATTTGCCTTGTACTTCTTGATTTGCAAATTTGACATAAAGTTCAACTTTTCAAAAATGGATATATTGCTTTTTCTAATTATGGCTCAATCTTATATGCAATGTTTAAACACATAAGATAAGGCTTGAAAACAAGGGGTTTGCATTAAATTATTGAGTGTGGATGAGATAAAGGACCTGTAATCTAGCTTAGAGCATGCTGAGTTCAAAAATGCAAAGTTATGGACATGTAAATTGGCCATGAACAAAGTGAGTTTTGCCCATATTTCCAAATTCGATTCTCCCTAACCACAAGGTTGTTTGATGAGTTCTTGGACATTTTGGAAAGCTTGGAATGTGTACTACAATCCATATTTGTAATGCAAATTTAAATTCCAAGTGGAAGCATGTGAAAAGTAGCCATGAAGTCAAAAATCCTGCCTAAAATAGGTCAAAATTTTTCTAAGTTAGGAATGTTTTGCACCCTTGTTTCAAAAATCATAACTTGAGCTACAAGCTTCTTTTGAGGAAACTTTGTGAATCAAAGTTGTAGAATTTGCAATGGACTACAACTTTTATGTTTTGACTTTTGTTTGAATCCAAATGCATCTTGATGAAAAAATGGGACCAAGTTGGGAAAAATTAGGGATTTTCATAACTTAGAAAAATTCTAAGTTATGAAAATTCTTCATTTTAAACCCTAATTTGCACTTTTTGATTTCTTGATGAACAAGTTTCATAATTTGACATGTCTTGATGTAAAATGAATCTTGACACTTGATTTTGACCAAAAAGTCAAAGTTTGACTTTTTAGTATACAGTCAAAAATTGATCAATTGACTGGAAAATTCATCTGTCAATCTTATGCATTTGGGATCTTTTGAACTTGTTGAACATGTCAAGACAATTCCATGGGGTCCTTGAGTCCATATTTGAGCTTGGTTTGCCATTGGTTAGGTTAAACAGTCAAAAATTGCCTTTGTGCAGTCAAAACCCTAAAAATGACCATTTTGCCCTTTTGGTGACCTGATCAAATTTCTTGTGGAATTGTGATCCAAACTTGATCAAATGGTTTATATGAGTTCAATATGTTGATTTGGGTCAAATTTCATGAGGTTTGACTGTCAATTGGTCACAGTTGACTTTTTCCCTAATACAATTGATTTCTAGGTCAACTGTCCAATTGACTAGGCAAAGTTTGGAATCAAGACTTGAAACTTGGTATGGATAAACTTGGGAGTCCAACATGAAGCATGAAAGTCACTTTAGTCATTTTAGGTCAAAACATCTTTGTGCAAACACAAACCCTAATTTGGGTCAATAGTGCAAGGAGAAGTCTTGAGCAGAGGAAACCCTAGCTGGATCTTGAGCTCCAAGGGTCTTGTGGTGAGAAAATGTTCAGGAAATGGGAGGGAAAATTTTGGGGTACAACAAAAGGCCTATGAAGATTGGAGGCTTGTAGTTTCTTGCTTCATGTTTGTTTAGGCTTAGAGGTTTAAGGCTTATGTTTCAGTTTTAGATTTGTGAAGGTTCTTGAATGTTTAAGGTTTGATGGACTTTGAAATTTTTAGGCTTTGTGGCTTTTGAGATATATTCTGCAGGTTGTTGGCTTTTTTGTATCTTTTCAGGGTCTTTGCTCTCTTGTCTTTTAAGTGCAGGAGGCGCTACATTTTCTTGGTCAAATTTGTGGACAGGTTTGCAAGGCTTGAGGCTTTCACTCTTTGTGATCACTTCTGCTGGATATGTTCTGTCTCCTTTTGAATAGCTCTAATACATACTCTTTTTAGCCTTTAGCCTACTGTACTATAATCTGCTTTCCTCTCTCTTTCTCTCTCCGGATTAAAGAAAGCATTTTTATTGCTTTAATTTCGTCTTTTCTGAAAAAACAAATGGCCTAGGAATATGATGCATTCTGAATATTGCTTGCAATTGTCCCTTTTCCACGTCATATTTCCATGTTTCTTGCATACTTTATGTACTTTCTCTTGACAGCTTTTAGAGTTGTTGATACTTTGATATCCTTGGACAGCTTTTGGCTTAGTTTGAGAATGTAGTTCAGTTTGCCTTTACTTGTACATGCTGTTTGGAAACTTGGTTGACAATCCTTTTGATTTATGCAGTATGCTTAAAAATTTTGAATTTGTGCAAAATCATAACTTTGTGCATTTCATGTTTCATTGCAAGCATTTCATCCCTCTTTGTGAACCGGGAGAAATCTCGTGATTTGCAGAGAGGGCAAAACTGATTCTGGCTATTTGTTTTTAATGATGAATCTTTTTAACTGTCTATCTTTAATTATTTTATCTGCTTTGACTTTTCTTTTGTTTCTTGTTTTGCAGATGAAAAATAAATGAGCAACAAGGGAGCATTGGATAGAAGATGAAGACTTAGAAATTTTAGAACATAGTTTTATTTCAATTTAAATTACTGTAACATTATTATTGTAAATACTTTGTAAACAATAATAATTATACAAATAATTTAAAGATAAATAAAAAAAAGTCCTTTTATTGACATTCATTTTTAATTCTTCTTCAGATATTTATCAAATTGTTTATAATTCTTAAATTATAATAAAATGGAAATAAATTCCAATTATTCTAACTTAAAATAAATAATCAATTGATAAAAACTGTGGTCTTATCATCAATCAATAACAAACCCGACGCTCCAATTATCAAAAGTAATGCACAATTTAATCAAGCCAGATGACAGTTAATCAAACAAAACGTCCACATGCCTCATTTCACTGATTACATCCAAACAACTGCAAATTAACAACCAGTAGCCTCAGTTCTTATTTCAGAGTAATTTGAAAAGCATTGATAGAACCAACTCTTCTTGAGAAATATGCGTACAAAACCCTGATTTTTGACTTAGCACTGGAGAAACGCCTGCCTGATCAAACTTTGAGCCAATTCAACCAATCCTAAGCAATCTGTTTGAATTGTCTTAAAATCAATAAAAACCCTAAATTTTGTCTGACTGATGAGAAAAGTCTGTTCGACCGATTCTTGAGCTAGTCTGAAAAAATCAGGAAAAGCCCGAAACTGCGATTTCTTGTGGAGAAAGAGGAGGGCAAATTTTATGGTACAACACCATCGAACGTATTTTATCCCACATGTAGGGAAAGGTAAACATCGAGAAAACCTGAGAAGGGAGAAGTCACGGTCTTGTGACCGAGAGATCGAGTAAGGGAGTCTGTTACGCGAGGGGAAGGTATTAGCACCCCACACGCCCGTAGTACTCTATGGTATCCACTCTTGTTGTCTATCTTATGGGTGTGTTTAATATATGCTTACTGTTTACTATACTACTGAAGGGAGAATGCATGCAAAAGAAAGAAGAAAAGAATGTAGGGAAAATAAAATTGTGCTCGCTTAGGCCCTACCCCAATGCCTACGTATCCTTTTTGAGGAATCAGAGCTACCGTAGTTCGGCTCAGATGTTTTTGTTTGTTTTTGTTTTTTAATGGACAATGTTAATCCCACCTTCTGCCGCAGCTCGACCTTTGGAGACTTATGTGTTGGCACAGAAGTAAACTAATCATGTCCTTACCTGAAAATGGTTTTAGAGAAAGGTGCTCGAGCGCACAAAATAATTTGAATTGCTTTGTGTTTTATTACCTTGAAAAAGGGTTTAAGTATGCTTAGCATGTTTTTGATTTGCTAAGAAAATAAGCTTTGTTTTAGATGCAAGGATGCAAAAAGGGAAAGAAAAGAGTTTAAGGGAGACTAGCCTATTTCTAACCTAGTGTTATCATACAATGGTGGTCCTATGTCGAGGATGAAAGGGGAAGTTTCTACCTAATGTTTGCATGCATGGTTTACAACCTAAGGTCTAACTTGCATCCGAACGGAGCAAGCACATCCTAAGGGAACATGGTATATACACGGATAAAGCAAGCAAGCTAATAAACAGAGCACACCTAAAGAGATCCTGCTTAGGTTAGCATGTCAAAGAAAAGTCTAAAAAAACTATCCTATAGGGAGCATGCAATGAGAGCGAAGTCGTGATCTCAATTTCTAAATTGAGTGACTCGTCGATCGACAAGAAATAAAGGAAAGCGATAAAATCCTATAGGGAGCATACACTGAGAGCGAAGTCGTGATCTCAATTTCTAAATTGAGTGACTCATCGATCAATAAGAAAGTAAACAAACACAAGCACAACACATATAGCAAATAAAGTGCGGAATGCCTACTACAGGTCTTTAAACAGCGACTTCGAGCACACACTCTTTATTTCCTACTACACATGATATCTAGAAAGCGATAACAAAATGCAATAAAGTGCGAAGAAGTACAAGGATAGTAGCGGAGGCTACCAAAGCAAGCAAGTCGTCAGGAGCGGACGAAAGTACTGAAAAAGCCGGGAGTACGCGTCGAGCAAGCTTCACCAGGAAACAAATAAAGTCAGAAACAATGTCCAAATAAGATAAAGGCAAACGCGTATAGCGAATGCAATGCATAATCAGAAGTTCCTTGCACAATGGACAATCGTGTCAAAAATAACAAGGCAAAGCAGTGTAAAATATGATCAAAAACTAAAAGAAAAAGAAGTATTTTTATTAGTTTTTTTCGTGAGAAAAGCTAAAGAATTAATTCCTAAAAAAATATATTATATTCTACTATTTTCTATTAACGTTTTTATATTATTTTTTGTTTTTATATTTTTTACCGTGTGGAGAAAAATCGAACGCATAGAAACAATTCGTGAAATTAAAAGAAAAATCATAAAGGGACTCATGGGGTGAGAATTGAAGTCAAGAGGTGATGCAGGAGCAGGGCACTAGGCCCATCAGAATGAGGTTCAAGAGATCGTTTTTGTTTGTAATGCCACAAGCTCCAAAAATGGTGCATAGCATGGGCCTCTCTAGGAGGTGCAAAAAGTGAAGTGCTTTAGGGCCCAGCGAATTTGATCCAGAAACAATCCCTTATCCAAATTCAATTATTATTATGATTATTATAAATTAAAAAAATAATAATAAAAAAAAATAGAGATGGAAGTAGAAACGCTGTATTTTTGTGGGATAACTAGGGTTCAAGAGAGTGCCGATTTAGTTTCCATGTGAAAACACAAAGCTTCTTCGCTCTTCCGCCGTAAACGCCTTGAGCTTCCTTCTTCTCTAATCAATTCGGTCTCGTCACTGTCATGTTCACTTCTACTCATGGATTTGCTAATCCTCTCCATCAAAACGCCATCACCAATCACACTATGGTTCCACTCTCAGACTCCTCTCCAATTCGCTTTCATTTTTCTTCGTCTCACTATCCCTTTACCTCGTCTTCTCTACGTCTCGTTATTCATGGCTCCAGTCGCGGTCCTCAGATTCTGATTGCAACACTATTGATCTAATTCCGACGACGACTTAGGTTTGAAAACTGTGACTAAAATACTCCTAAGTACAATCATAGCAACAAGAAGACGCGAAAAAGAAAAAGCACAACGTCTTACCGACCGGAGTAGCTCCGGAGACCCTTGGATCTTGATGCTAACGCAGAAAATCAGAGCTAAGATTTCAACCAGGTATGATCATGATGAAACTTTTGACTTCGATCTTCTTCTTCTACCTTTCTTGCGTTCTTAAACTTCTCTCTTGGTTCAAATGGTGAAGGTGCAGTTACCATCAATGTGATGATGATAATGATGTTGTTCATTGATGCGAAGAGAATGAGTATGCATGATGAAGAAGATGATGGAGGTTTCGCAGAGGTGAAGGTGGAAGCAGAAGGTTGAAGTTGAAGATTGTTGAGAGAGTTTGAAAGAGTTTTCTCCTTGTTATTTTCTGGTGAGTTTCTATTATGAAAGCATCGTGAATCCTCTCTCACCTTTCCTCTTTTTGTTATACCCTACTGGAAGTTTTTTGAAGATTCCATTCTGTTAGAAATTGGTTGGAAAACATTTCGGTTATGTTTTGGCAGGAGATTTGGAATCTGTTAGGCTTAATTGGAATTCTGTTTCGGTTTTGGTTTGGCAGGAGATTTGGATCTGTTAGGCTTAGTTGGAATTCTGTTTCGGTTTTGGTTTGACAGGAGATTTGGAATATGTTAGGCTTAATTGGAATTCTGTTTCGGTTTTGGTTTGGCAGGAGATTTGGAATCTGTTAGGCTTAGTTGGAATTCTGTTTCGGTTTTGGTTTTCTGCTTTCTATTATCTCTGTTATATCACTACCATGAGGAAAGTTTGTTAAAGTGTTGTTAGAAGATGCCTAGAGACTGAATGAGGTTGGTTAGAAAGCGGTTATGGTATTTAGGATGTTGGTTAGGAAACTGTTCTGAATTGGAAGTTAGAAACAATTTAGAAGCAGTTGGTTAAACTGAAGGTTAGTTATATGGTTTTTGTTTTTGAGATAACAATTAGGGAGCTGAGTTGGAGGTTGAGGGAAGAAAGTAAAAACAATTAAGGGTTTTATGAGGAGTTGGTTATAGGTTCTTCTGTTAGAAGTTTCTGTTAGTTTTTTTTTGGATAGTTAGAAAACTGTTGGTTTGTTAAAATAGTTAGTTATAGGGCTGTTAGGAAAATATGGTTAGGAAAGTTTTTCTGTTTTGGTTTTGGTTAGAAATTTTGTTATACAGTGAGAGTTAGTTTGGTATTTGATTATGAAGAGAAGGTTAAAAGCTGGCTAAAACTGGGATGGGTTGAAGGTTTGAGGTTAGTTTGAAATGACTTAGGAATTTGTTTTCTGTTACTTGTTGGCTGCATATTCCTTGTTCCTGAAAGTTGTTGAGAGAGTTGAACATCATTGTTAGACTCCATTTGCTCATATTGAACAAAGAATTATCTTCACGTTACTGACTTAACTCCGCAGGCTGCTTGTATTGATATTTTCTCTGGTTTTCCTCAATTGACATTTCCTGATACGTTTTTTTTGTTACAGATTTCTGCTAGTAGTTTGTTAGAAGTAGTTAGGAGGGTGAGTTGATGGTTCTTGGGGATAGACATAATATCAACAACGTTTTTTTCCAGATTCTTGATAAACTGCTGAGTAATATCATGCGAAACTTTCTAGAATCGACTTGTAGGATTGGTGATATTGGACAACAATTTAGAATTGATTTTTGAACTGTTATACATGCTGCAGGAAAATGGCACAACTAGTATGTAGGGTGATGAGGCGATCATGATGGGATGCCATGGCATCATGTGATTTTTTAATCTTGGAAACATTTTGTTCTTTCATATCAACATGCATATGTATGTGTAATGGACTGCAATCTTTTACGCAAGTTGGATGTGTGGGTGAAGCAAGGTATTAGATAGGTTTAATCGTGAATGAAGCTTTGGAACATAACTTGAAACATGAAGTAAGGGAATAAAAAGTGGAGATTTGGCATGAAGATTTTGAAGAAGATTGATGACACTTGGATGGAGTTTTGGTAGATTTAGGCTTTATGTCTTAATGCTTCCTTGTAAATTTTTTGATGTATCAAAATATGATAGGAATGTAACCTTGGAAAATACTTGAAATGATGTAATGATTTATGGTGTAAATGGCCATGACTTTTGGAAACTTTGAGATGGTGATGTTGTGCTAGAATAAGTGATATACTTGGCTTGTATGATGAAATTGCTTGAATCTTGATTACTATTGAATCTCTTTTAATACTTGGTGGAAATTTGAGTGAACCTTGAATGTTCTTGAATAATTATGTCTTAAAAATTTGGATTGAAGCTTGTGACTTGTTCTTTGATTTCAAGATAAACCAGGAATGAATTACCCGTACTTTAAAACTTTGATCATCTTTACAATTCCGCAATTCCAAATCTCCATGAAAACCTTGTAGCTTGATGGCGGAGAAGTTCCCAATAATCAAGAATCCAAACCCTAGTTCCACAAACGATAGTTATTGGGAGACCAACTGATTCAAGCCTGAGTAAAGGTGTGAACCGACAAAGCCATAGAATCCCTAATTCCACAATATCACCGATCCCATGCCAAATTATTGATTAATGATGCATGATGTGTTAGCTGACCTAATGAAGGTTATGTATATGATGATGCATACGCTAGATGATCCTCGTTGGAAGGGTAGGACAAATTTGGGGTATTACATCAACGCCCAACAGTTGTCAGTATCATTCCCCAGACTGTTAGAGTGATATGCACACCTTATATTAGGATTGTGACGAGAAGAAGAAGTATTGGGCTTCTGAAGATGATCCTTCAATGTAACTAGCTTGGCCTTTAACATGTGTTGCAATTCTTGAGCCAAAGACATGTTGGTTTTAGTAAATTGTATTTTGGGTGTATTCTGCTTATGTTGATTACCCTGTTGTTGTTGGAGAGGTCGTTGTTGGACTTGCATTGTAGTAGTAATCCGGGAAGACCTACTTTTAACCAAGCCAGCTTCCTGTCTCATTGGAGGCTGATTAATGATTTGATCCCCCATTCTAGTCGTTCTTCCAATACGACTGTATTCGCCCTGATGAAGTTTGCTGACGAGAATTCTTAACTCTTCTTGCCCCCAAGCTAAATTTTGGATAAGAGCCTTCTAACCCATCATTTGGATTCTCATTATTGCCATCTCAGCTTGCAATTGTTCCAAATGGTCATCCTTGTTGTCTTCAGGATTCTTCTTGGTCATGCTCTTAGTGAGGAGTGCTTTCAATTCCTCTTGCCCCTTAGATAGTGTTGTACCCCAAAATTTGCCTTCTCTTTTCTCAAGACATTTTCTCACAAGGATTTTCAAAAGTTCAAGTTTGCACGAGTACAATTGGATTTTTAATGCCCCATATAGTTTCCATTGATCATATTGGGCCTTCAAGCATAAAATCAAAGAAGAGTAAGCTTGCTTCGATTTCCCAAGCTTCGAATGGACTTTGGCCTCCTTTAAGCTTGCTTCGATTTCCCAAGCTTCGACTGTACTTTGGCCTCCTTCAAGCTTGCTTCAATTTCCCAAGCTTCGGTTGGACTTTGGCCTCCTTCAAGCTTGCTTCTATTTCCCAAGCTTCGACTGGACTTTGTCCTCCTTCAAGCTTGCTTCGATTTCCAAAGCTTTGACAAGGAATTGGCTATCCTCATGCTAGCATCCACAAGGCAATGGCTTCCCTCATGCTAGCATCCACAAGGCATTGGCTATCTTCATGCTTGCTTCGATTTACAAGGCAAGGCCTTCCCTCATGCTAGTTATAATACGGTGGCAGAACCGACTGTTATATACCAGTTTTGTATTTTGTGTTCACAAATGTTACGGTAAGCAAGAGTCTCCATCGACTTTTCTTTTATCCAAATTAAGGAAAAGGTGAAAAGAACAGAAAAAGACCTTTTCAATATTTTCTGAGTAAGGGGGGTATATTATGGAAAGGGAAGGTGTTAGAACCCTTTCCATCCGTAGTTATCTACGGGCTCTTAGAGGTTTGCTCATTTTTAAAATACCTTTGTGCTTTGTGTGTTTTGAAAGTTTGTTTTAAAAATGCCTTGGTATGGAAGACTTTATAATGTTTCTCGGGAGTGTGGAGAAAGTATACAAAGTGTCTTGAAAATGTTTTTGAAAAGTAGTTTTTTTGTGTAAGTGCAAAGATGTTTTGAGCAAACTTCTAACAACTATCTACTTTATACTCGAAAAGGGTTGTTCTTTTCCTCCTATCCTTTAGACAGTTCTATCCTACTATTAGTGAGTAGGTAGCCCTATCGTTGGAAGTATGAGGGACATTCGAAAGGGACATTACAGTCACGAAGGCAACTTGTGGAGACGCTTTAGCAATTTTGTTTAGGGACTAGATCATTTATCGAGAAGGCAACTGTAGGGTCATAGAGGGACTATGATCTTTTGATTTATGGGTCTTTGATAAAGCGTTCCTGCCTCATTAATGTTTTATTTCTAAAGGCAACTAAAGTGGGGTACCTTAGAGGTGTACATGTGCAAGTGTGTTATGTTCAATTATTTTTTGTCTTTTTATTAAGTTTGCTAACGTTTAATTATTAGTCTTATCATACACACCTAATTACTAGCAGTTAATATATATATTGCAGAATATTAAAGTACACGAATTTAAATCTACGCTATTACAATGCTTTAGGGAGGGGATTTACATTATACAAGAATGAGGGGGATAAAGCAATAAATGTCCTATCTTTAATCTATTACATCCAGTGATCAGGTACATAAGTAATAAAAATGTGAAAATTAAATAAACGCGCGTGAAATTGAAGATAATGTCTAAAAATATCCTAAGAAATGAAAATCTTTTTGTTTTGTTTTTATTTTAAGAAAATATAACATAAGTCTATTTAGTTCTAATTTCAAGAAAGAGGTTAAAATAATTTATTTATTTATTTACCAAATTAACTTAATTAGAAAAAAAAACAACTAGCCTAATATTTTTTGTGATTTTTTGACTAAATGTCAATTTAAATAGAAAAAAAAGGTCAATAAAGAAATGAAACAAATAATAAAATACAAAAAAAGGAATTCTTTTGATTGCAGGAGAATGGACTTTTCGACCCCAAGGGAGAATGGACCTTTCGATCCAGAGGGAGAATGGACTTTTTGATCTAGAGGGGATACTGTGAGGGCACTGAATTTGCAAAGGTGTGTTAGCAAAAAACAAAGAAGCAGGTTCGATCCTGCACGCATTGAGTCTATTCAGGCTATATCTGCAGCAAATGTTAGCGATAAAATAAAAGCAGACCTGGGGTCGAACCCAGGTCTTTAGTATTGGATAACAAATCGAATGAAATTACAGATGTGTCATGAAAATGTATAGTTTGATCTTTTTACCAATTCTTACCAATGATTGATGGATAAATCTATGGTGATGGTGTGGATATCCTTGTTTGAGGATTGCTTAGATTTGGCTTCTGGATGTGGGTACCTTTGTTTAAGGGATGCTTTGACTTGGATCACTTATGAGACTTTTGATAACATTGGTGGGTTTATGGGGCAGCGTATCTCCAATGTGTGTGTCAAAATTTGGCTTGCAAGCACTCTGCGTATATAGAGTAGAAGGGAGGGGACAAGAAGACAATTGTTTAAAATGCCATAAACAAATGTTTTCTAAGCCATAAATAAACTTTTGTAACATTGGCCAAAAACATGGGATCTTGTCCTCTTTTGAAATTTGAATGTATGTGGACATTTTGGCTTTCAAATACCCTCGGTCTCTATCCTTCCATTGGACCTCCCATGCACCCTTTTAATGGGCTTTTTTGTGTAGCCTTCGACTGGGCTAAAGTGGCTTCTTTCGACTGGGTCTTTAGATGGTCCTTCTGGTGTACCTTTCGAATGGGCCTTTGGTGTGTCCTTCGCATGGCTATTTTGAATGGACTTTCTATGTATGCTTTGTGCCCTCTTCGAATGGGCTACCAAAATGTGTCCTTCAAATGGCTATCACGCTTGTTGAAGTGTGTACATTTTTTTAAACTGGGGCCATTGCCTAAGCGAAGCTAGAACAAAGGCAGCCAGTGCCTTGTGGATTGAAGGCAACTTTTTTTGTCTGGCGAATCAAAAAAATATTTTTGCCTAGGAAAAGCTAGAACAACGGTAGCCAGTGCCTTGTGGGTCGAAGGCAAATTTGAAGGATTCTTGGCCTTGTGCTGAAGACAAATTGAAGAGGTATACGTGCACTGGTGACACGCTGATGGGTCTTTTTCCCATTAGGAGCTTTGTGAATCGAAGGTAAGTTTGGAGAAGTTCTTACTTTGTACGCTGAAAGCACGCCCAGAGGGATAATTTGCCTAGTAGAAGTAGGAAACAAGCTTGCTCTAAGGAAAATAAATGCTCAATCGAAGCAAGGGTCCAACTTGCATGCAGGTAGCCATTGCATTTGTGAGTCGAGCCAGCATGCAAAGACAGTGGTGTAATCGAAGGAGCACAGACAAGAAGCCATTCCCCTTTGGATCGAAGGATACTATTTTAAAGGGAAAACATGCCTAGTCGAAGCTTGTATACAGCAAGCAAGCAATAGTCCAAGGCTTAAATCAAAGCTTGGAATGTTGAGGCAAGCTTGGAGGAGGTTAGGCTCCCAATGGAAGCTTATCAAAATGCCAATCGAAAGACGCCTTGTTCATGCCAATCGAAAGACCTTGTTTATCTTCAAAATATTTTTTTTCCTTTAATCAAATGCTTGTGATCACCATGTAAGAGAAGGATCTTGGGAAAATATGAGAGGGAAAATTTTAGGGTACAACAGCTGCCCCTGTAAATCTTCTTAAACCTGAGGATTTAGATTGGCTTGTCTGCCTTTCGTGATCTGAAAGTGGAAGATGATTGAACACTAGAGTACCTAGAAATTTGCACTTGCATGAAATAACACTGATGATTGATGATGTAGGGAATGGGCTTACGGATGCCATTTGGAGGAGATGACAGAGAGTCGTCAGAGATCGGCATAAAGATGCCATCCAAAATAGATGCTGATTTCACACATGGTCCCTTTGGGGGTTCCTGTTCCTACTGTCTAAGGAGGAGTCTGTTGGGGAATGTGGGTTTCTGTTGTTCTCCTGTTTGAGGAAAACTCTGGGGAATAGAGTCTAGGAACTTCAATTTTCCAAGGCTCTTCTGAAGAGTTATCTTTGGAGAGATGACAATTTGTTGTATTCTGGTTGAAGTCTAGGTTTCTAGTGTTTTGCCGGGGATAATTGAATTAACCGTTACTTGGAGATGTATTAGAAAGAGCCTGTGTAGGGCTACTTCAAGATGAGCCTGTGTTAGACTGTCTGAGAAGAAACCTGTATAAGATTGCTTCGTCTGGTCATGTAGATAGATTTCCTGTCTGGTTTCAGGTGTTAATCTACAATCAGCTTGTTCACAAATAGTTGTCCTACCTGGCTTCAGGTATTAATCTGGAATCTGAAAATTGTCGGTCGTTTGAGATAGTTATCCTGGATGGTTTCAAGTATTAATCTTTGACTTAAGAAATAAAGATAGTTTTCCCGTCTGGTTTTGGGTGTTAATCTGCAATCAACTTGTTCATAGATAGTTGTCATATCTGGTTTCAGGTATTAATCTGGGATTCGTCAGTCATCCACAGATAGTTGTCCTGTCTTGTTACAGGTATTAATCAGGAATTTGCAATTTTTCAGTCGTCCACAAATAGTTATCCTGGCTTGTTACAGGTATTAATCCGGAACTTGCTTTTGTCGGTCGTTGAGATAGTTGTTTTGTCTGGTTTCAGGTATTAATCTTTGACCTTAGAGAAAGAAAGATAGTTTTCCCGTCTGGTTTCGGGTGTTAATCTTTAATCTGCTCATGTAGATAGTAATAAACTCGTATTGTTTCGAGAGTTCATACCACTTGGTCGTATAGATAGTTTTCCCATCTGGTTTCGGGCATTAATCTTTGACCTGTTGTAAAAGTTGATAGTATTTGTCTGTTTGTTAATTTAACTTGAAAAGGTAAAATCAGTTTCATGCGATGTCATGATGTATGAATTGCATGATGATCCTAAAATAAATGAGACTATGGTATATGTATTTGTATGCACATGCCATGATGTATGAACATGTAATGTTGTTGTGCATGATCTTTATCTGAGATGATAAATCCCTGACTGCTATTGAAGAGTACTGGGAAGCTGAAACCCGGACTGTTGTTGGTGAGTGAAGAAAGTGATTCTTCAATTTCCGCTGGGGATAGTGAATCGAAATAGTTTTTTTGGCGATTCCCTTTCTCTGCCGAGGATCTTCGACTTCTGTTTGAGAATGATTTTGCCGAGGGGCAGAGTTCTGTTGGAATGCTTCACCAATTTGGAGAAATAAACTCCGCTGCGGGATGAATTCCCGTAGCTAGAGAAATAAATTCTACCAGGGGTAAGGCTTTATAAACTATTTGAGATTTACAAAACTTTGTTGCGGAAGGTGAACTTCATAAACTGCTTGGGAATTTTGCTGGAATTCTGTTGGAGAATCTTGAGAAGCTTGGTGACTTCATTGGGGATATTGGAGCAGTAATTAGATATTTTTGATTCTGTCGGGGATATGAGAACCTGACACTTTTAAGCTGCATATAGGGAATGTGGCATAGACCTTGTAGTAGGATATTTTTGCCTCTGTACCTGCTGAAGAAGGTATCTGTCGGAGAGGACATCTGCGGAGATCTTGTGGATCGCCTTTAGGTATTGTCCCATTTCTTAAAGTCATTAGCAATTGTCTTTATGTTTTTATGCATGTATTTGTAAGCAGTAATCATATTCAAATGCATATGTTCAAAAATAATCACTGGACGTTTCACACACAAAACATAAATTTGTAACTTTCAAAGAAGTAGTTTTGTATTAATTTGAAATAAGTGTTTTTGTACAAGGAGACAAACATCCTAGTAAGAGAATGCTGTCGTAAGAATGGAATTTATACAAAAATAATGTACAAGGAAAAACATATATGTGAAATAATCCCATTGAGTTCCAATTCTGCTATTGCCTTTATGTCTTTGAGCGTCTCATCCCTTTCGTTGTTTGTCCGAAGCTGATTGGATTGATTAGTACCACTTGAGCTTGATAGTTGATACTAAAGAATGGTTGTAAGGTGATCCAACGGGACATAGTTATACGCTTTAAATCCCCAACTTTTTCCTGGATCGTCCTTTTGGGTATTCAATCCACCGAGATACCCTTTTTTGCCCAAGCCGCCTTTTCAGGTTTTCGACTTGCCGGGTGTACAATTTTTTTGATGTATATCCCTAATTTTTGCCTGAACCCTTTTGGTTCGCCGGGATGCCCTTATTTTTTCCTAGGTCAGTCGACCTAGCAGGTCATTGTTTATGCGTACTATTTTTTAACTATTTCCGCGTTTACCGAATGTGGAAGGTCATCATCGTCCATAGTGGTTAGGATCATGGATCCACCAGTGAATATGTTCTTGATTACAAATGGCCCTTCGTATGTGGGAGTCCATTTGCCCCTGGGATCACCTTGCGGCAGTATAATGCGCTTGATTACCAAGTCACCAGCCTGATATACCTGACGTCTGACATTCTTGTTGAAAGCTTTAATCATACGTTTTTGGTACATCTGACCATGACAGACAGCCGCGAGCCTCTTCTCATCAATCAGATTTAACTATTCAAGTCGAGTCTGGACCCATTCGTCTTCACTCAGCCCTGAATCTTTCACGATTCTCAAGGAAGGGATCTGGATTTCAATGGGCAGGACAGCTTCCATACCATATACCAAAGAGAAATGAGTTTCCCCTATTGATGTGTGCATTGTGGTGCGATAACCATGAAGAGAAAATGGTAACATCTCATGCCAATCTTTATATGTCACTGTCATCTTATTTATGGTTCTCTTGATGTTTTTGTTTGTAGCTTCTACAGAGCCATTCATCTTCGGCCGATAGGGAGAAGAGTTACGATGTTGGATTTTGAATTGCGTGCAAACTCGGTGATCATGGTGTTGTTGAGATTGGTAGCATTATCTGTAATGATTCTTTCTGGAATACCGTACAGACAAATAATGTTATGTCTGATAAATCGGGCCACAATGTTCTTGGTAACAGAAGCGAATGAAGCTTCATGGACCCACTTCGTGAAGTAATCAATGGCGACCAGTATGAGGCGATGTCCATTAGGAGCCGTAGGTCTGATTTCCCCAATCATGTCGACGCCCCACATTGAGAATGGCCAAGGAGCAGTCAATACGTTTAGAGGAACTGGAGGCACATGTACCTTGTCAGCATAGATCTGGCATTTGTGACAAGTCCGTGAATGCTGATAACAGTCTGTTTCCATGGTGGACTAGTAGTATCCTGCCTGTAGGATCTTTTTAGCCATTTAATGTCCACTGGAATGAGTGCCAAAGGTACCTTCATGCAAGTCAGCCATAATCCTTTCCGCCTCACTCTTGTCTACACACCGAAGCATGGTAGAACCATGATTGCGCTTATAGAGGATCCCGTTACTGAGAAATAACTTAGAAGAGAATCTTCTTAGGAACTTCTTATCATTGACTGAAGCTCCTTCGGGATATTCTTGGCTTTCGAGATATCTTTTTACTTCATAGAACTAAGGCTTGTCCACTACGTCTTTAGTATCAATCTCATGACAGTATGTTGGTTCGTCCATCCTCTCAATGGTGATCTGAGGAGCCTCATTATCCCACCTAACCTTGAACATGGATGACATTGTAGCTAGCACGTTTGCCAGTTGATTTTCCTCTCATGGAAAATGCTCAAAGTTAATTTATTTAAAGTATGAGATTAATGTCAACACATGTTCTTTGTACATGATGAGATTAGGGTGCTTCATGTCCCATTCTCCTTTGATCTGGATGATTACCAAAGTCGAGTCTCCAAACACACTTAAGAACTTGATACTTAAATCGATTGCAGCTTTGAGACCCATAATACATGCTTCATACTCAGCCATGTTGTTGGTACAATTGAAACATAACCTGGTAGTGAAAGGAGTATGACAGCCCTCAGGAGATATGATCACAATGACGATGCCATTTCCAAGAGCGTTGGAAGCTCCATCAAAAACCATAGTCCATCGGGATCCTTTTTCAAGTTCTTCATCCGGTCCAGGTTCTTCACAATCAGTTACTAGCATGATGTTCTCATCCGAGAACTCAAAATTCATGGATTGGTAGTCATCCACAGCTTGATGTGCCAAATGATCAGCTAGTATACTTCCCTTAATTACTTTCTGGGTTGTATACTGAATTTAGTATTCGGTCAGGATCATTTTCCATCTTTCTATTCTTCCGGAGAGAGCAGGCTTCTCGAAGATGTACTTGATATGATCCATTTTAGATATCAACAAGGTAGTGTGAGTCAGCATATATTGTCTTAGTCGGTGAGCAGCCCATGCCAAAGCACATCAAGTTTTCTCAAGCAGTGAGTATCTTATTTCACAGTCGTTAAACTTTTTTCTAAGGTAGTATATTGCATGCTCTTTTCGACCAGACTCGTCATTCTGCCCCAGCACACATCCCATTGAGTTCTCTAATACCGTTAAGTACATGATCAGAGGTCTTCCTTCAACTTGAGGCATCAGAATTGGAGGCTCTTGAAGGTATTCCTTGATTTTGTCAAAGGCGTTCTGGAAATCGTCATTCCACTTTATTGCTTGATCTTTCTTCAGTAATTTGAAGATTGGCTCACAAGTAGCGGTCAGATGTGAAATGAATCTGGCTATGTATTTTAAGCGTCCAAAGAATCCTCTAACTTCCTTCTCAGTGTGAGGAGTTGGAATTTCTTGTATAGCTTTGATCTTTTCAGGATCCACTTTAATGCCTTTGCCACTGACAATAAAGCCTAAGAGCTTACCGGATCTTACACTGAAAGTGAACTTATCCAGGTTTAGCCTTAGTTTGTACTTCTTCATCCTGTTAAATAGCATATGTAGGTAATCAAGGTGTTCCTCTTTAGTCTAAGACTTGGCTATCATTTCATCCACGTAGACCTCTATCTCGTGATGGATCATATCATGAAACAAAGCTACCATGGCCCGTGATAGGTTGCCCCAGCGTTCTTCAGCTCGAATGGCATAACCTCGTAACAGAAAGTGCACCACTGTGTGACGAAGGTTGTCTTCTCCATGTCCTCAGGTGCCATCTTGATTTGATTATACCCGGAGAAATCATCCATGAAGGAGAATACCTTATGTTGTGCAGTGTTGGCAACCAAAACATCAATATGGGGAAGCGAGAAGTCATCCTTGGGGCTTGCCCTATTCAGGTCTTTGTAATCCACACACATATGTACCTTACCATCCTTCTTAGGTACTGGAACAACATTAGCGACCCATTGCGGATAGGACGTGACAGCTAAGAAACCGACATTGAACCGTTTCTTGACTTCAGCCTTGATCTTTTCTGACATATCCGGCCGGATATGACGAACCTTCTATTTCACTAAAGGGCAGTCCTTGTTTGTAGGTAGGCGATGAACCACAATATTGGTGTCAAGTCCCTACATGTCTTCATATGACCAGGCAAAAACCTCAACATAGTCATATAGCATTTGTATTAATCGTTGTTTGACACTGGGCTCCAGGTTAGCACCCATCTTGACTTCTTTTCTATCCTCTTCAGTGCCCAAGTTCACTATCTCAACTGGCTCATCATGAGGCTGTATTTCCCTTTCTTCTTGTTGTAATAGTCTGGAAAGCTCTCCTGGTACCTCACAATCTTCCTCACCTTCTTCCTCAGCTTGGTTGATCGGATTTTCAAAACCATAATGAGCAATAGCAGAACCGTTATCAATGGGATCCAAAGTTGATGTGGATCTGCAGTTTGATACGTGAGTGTGTGTAAGAGCATAGCTGTTTTAATAAAGTAAAAAGAAGAAAAGAAAGGCAAAGAGCGCAAAATTTGTATGTAAAAACATCCAATTCTTTATTAATGACATATGATAATGAAACATGATAACCCTCACAAAATAACCATTGTGCCTCGGGTAAGACACAAGGTTTTAGAGTTTGTATTATTCACTTATTACATATCCAAAAACAAAAAAGGACAATTACTCCTTGTTGTACCCCAAAATTTTCCCTCTCATATTTCTCAAAACATTTCAAGAAATATTCTCAAGTTGCTCAAGAAAGTCCAAGGGTTGACCAGACAAGCTCCCTCCTAAAGCAGTCTACCTCAAATTAGGGTTTCATGTTGGATCAAGATACTTGAGTCCAAGGGATACCAAATTCTCACCATTGTCCTAATATGTTCTCAAGGTCATCCATGACAAGTTTCAAGCCTTGCAGAGGAAGTTTGCTCAGCCAATTGCTCAAAGGCCTGAAAATCGATTGTGCTAGGGCAAAAGTCAACTGTGGCCCACATACAGTCAAACTTAAAGATTTTTGGTCAACATCCTCATTTTTAAGTATATTTCATGATTTGATCAAGGGTTGATCATGATTCATCAAGGATTGCTCATGATTCATCAAGAACCAAAAGTTTCTAAATTAGGGTTTTGCAGGAAAAGTCAACTCAACTTTGACCAAGCATAACTTTCTCATACTTTATGAGAAATGACCCATACAAAGCTCATTTTGAAGAGTATGAAATTATATACAATCCATATTCATCTCCCAAGTTCAAAATATGCACTCACAAGAAGTTATGAATTTTGACATTATAGGTCATTTTGAAAAGTCAACAAAAACACCTTTTTTGTCAAAGCTTCATAAATGAACATGGAATACCAAATTGAGATGAGACCAAAAGGGTTGATTATATGACATCTCAATATTTCTAAAAAGTCCAATAACACCTTCAAAGAGTCAAAATTGAGGAAGTTATGCATTGGTGAAGTTGACCTTTTTTGCAAAATTGTCAAAAGTCAACTATGCCTAAAATTGCAATTTTTGCTAAATGGGCCTAATTTTTTGCACTTGCTTTGAGTTGGTAGCATGGTCCACGAGCCCTAGCCCTTGCCACTTGTATTTATCTTATCTTAATTATTTGTTTTGATTTTTATTTGAATTAAATCAATTTTAATCAAAACAAATCATGAAAAAATCTAAAGCATTGAAACCTCAAGATATTGTGCATGTTTCAGGTCTTACATCCAGTTGGAAAGTGTTTGAAATCGTGCAAAGCCTTGGTGTGCACAAAAAGATTGAATTTGGCCTATTTTTGGAAAGATATTCAAAGGAATCAAATCAAAATCAAAAGCCATGATTGATAAAGATTGAGCACACTTTTTCAACCCTAATTCATTCCTCAATACATAAGGAACATTTGCAGACCTAAAAGAAGGCTAGAGAGAGGCGCAAGAACAAGAACCAAGCTTGAAAAAAGTCAAGAAAAGTGCAGACATGATTTCATACTTCCATTCATCTTCAAGACCTTCTAGCCATCCCAATCACTTCCTCGGATCACAAGAAACCTATACCAATCAAGAACAAGCAATTTCAGACGCCAAAAACCACTGTAAGGCATTCACGACATTGAACTTTTTTTGAATTCGATTTGCATAATTCTGGCACTTATAGCATGAGATAATCATATATTCTTGTTCACCATCACATTTGCAAGCTATCTAGAACGTTTAATTGCATTTTTATGGACTGTATGAGATTTCACCATTGCTAGGGTTTTTTGGCTCGATTTAGGATTTCTGTGTGCAGGTAAAATTGGGCCAGAAAGGGGCACCATTGTGCTCAGCAGGTCCAGACGAATTGATTCATGGCTTTGGATTTCATTTATCATGTCCAGGGAAAGTTTTGAAACGAGCCCAGTTTTCAACTTTTACCAACGGAGCAAGGTTGGGGATGACCTGCGTGTCACCCTTCTATTGGGTCATTTGAATTCTGGCGTGATTTTGTTTTTCTCTCCCCACTAACTCCCTTTTATTGCATATTATCTATTATTATTATTATATGTACAAACATAACGCGTAGCTCAGTTGGTGGCCAGGTGGTGGGAAAATTCTTCAGGACCTGGGTTCGAATCCCAGGTCCCCCAATTCTTTCATAATATTTTTCTTTCAGTGATCAGACGCGTGCAGAAGGCCAAGGACCACCATACATCCTCATAATCCAACTTGCCAGGTGTCTTGAGATTCAGATCTGAAGGCCATCAATGAAGGAGAACCAAAGGCATGGTTAAAGCAATGCATGAGATCTTGGAAGTCAAATGTAGGTCACCTTCTTTTGGGCCCAGAATATGATTCTCACACCCCCCAAATTGCTCGTTTCAGGCCCAAATTCCTTCCTCTTTTCATTAATATTTTATTTAATTAATTTAGTTTATTTATTTTACTAACACAAATTAATTATTTCTTTTATCAAAAATCATAAAAATATATTTTTCACCCAATTAGACTTAGGTTTATTTTTTTTATCAATAAAAAAATTAATTTAATTAGTTTTGTTTAATTTTAGGGTAATTTTAATTCCTTTTGTAAATAACTTTAAAAAAATTAGAAATTAGGGTTTGTCTAAGTTTAAAATTTTATTTTTTATTTTTTCTTAAAAATAACTAAAAACATAAAATTAGGTTAAATAATTATTTTTCTTTAATTAATTTAATTAACTAATTAATTTTGTATTTAGTTTAAAAAACCATGTCCTTTTTCTTAGAAATAATTAAAAACAACAAAAACAATTTCTTTTTTCGATTAGGATAGACGGGGTCAAAACCCTAATTTCTTATCTTTCTTAATTTCATCGCGCGCTTTATTATTATTTTTACCATATTGATGTAATTGCTCACAAGTTGTAATAGATTAATTAGGGTTTTTACTTTCATTTATGGCTTTATTTTTAAGGGTTTGTTTTTGGCTATGTAAATACCTGAAGCCTTGTAATAGCGTAGCTTTACTTTCCACACTTTAAATTCTGCAAAATATTAACTGTATGCATGACAAGAATGTATGATTAACTTTAAAACGGTTAGCTAACCCTAAATGTGAAAAGATAATAACTTGAAATTGAATTACACGCACATGCGCACTCATAGGGTATACTCTCACTTCGGTTGCCTTCGGTAAACGGTCATTGAGTATATGATGTTTTAGTGGTCACTCTCTTGTCCAAAAGATCAAAGTTGCCTCGGAAAGATTGCCTCAAATATTGTTGCCTCGAATAATTGATCTAAGACATTAGGGTTACTACTAAGACGTCCTAACATTGCTTTAGTGATTGTACGTCCCTTTTCGAGTTCTGTGATACGGTGGCCAGAACCGGGTCAGTTTTAGGATTGTTGGTTTGCGTTTTGCGTTTGTGTTTGCAAAATGTCGCGGTAAGCAAGAGTCACCACTAACTTTTATTTTATAAAACAAGGAAAGGAAAAAAGCACAGAAAAATTCCTTTTTCGAGATTATTCTGAGTACGGGGGGTAGATTATAGAAAGGGAAGGTATTAGCACCCTTTCTATCCATAGTTACCTACGGGCTCTTAGGTACTTGCTCATCATTTTCAAAATTGTTTCTTTGTGTGTTTGTGTGATTTGAAAAGTTTTTGTTTTGACTTCGATTTAACCCTTGCTTCCGTCTTCAAGAGTGTTACGAAGTGTTTTTGAAAACTTTGTTTGTAAAGGAGTATAAGTGTGAAAAAAAAGTTTTGTTTGGATTGAGAAAGTACTTAAGAACTAATCTACCTACTCGAAAAAAGAATTTTTCTGTGCTTTTTTCCTTTCCTTGTTGGATAAAATGAAAGTCAGTGGCGACTCTTGCTTACCGCGACATTTTGCAAACACAAACGCAAAACGCAAACCAGCATTCCTAAAATAGTCCCGGTTCTGGCCACCGTATCACAGAACTGGCGACTCTACTGGGGAATAAATAAGTGGGGTATACCTTAGGATTAATTCATCATATTTTTTTATATTGTTTGATTTGATTGCTTTATTTATATGGGCTTTGTATCGGAGTTACTATAGATCCTAACCCGGATCTGGGGAACACCTTTTAGGTAAGTAGCAATAAACTGTGAGGGAACTGTACGACATAGACCGATACGGTTGAAGCAGTGGCTATGTTGATGTGGCACATTAGTTGGTATCGGTATCCCTTGTGGAGGAACAAGGAGAATACGGGGCTGCTATATGGGTCATTAAGCATCAACTGACCTTAGAACCTATAATTGACCAACTTGGCCATAGGAAGTAGTGAGATAGCCGGTCTCGGTGTAGAGCTGTGAACTGGTTGATACTCGATGCTACACTAATTGAGACCATACTCTCGAGAGAGTTCCGGCTGCAAGAAAAGATTGTGTGAGCTGAAACCATGACCGATGGAGGATGGTCAGTGATATTGAGAACCTCTAGAACCCGGTTACTATTATTAGGACAGACTGAACCAACTGAACTTCAAGAGGGTAGTACCTAAACTCCATGCAAGCCTAAACTTAAGGGCTATTGTGTGACTTGTTTTCCTTTACCATGTTTGATACCTATTATACCTGTTGTGTGTTTTATCATGACATCATGCATCATGACATAACATGCTTATTTCATTAGACTAACCATTTCAAAGACCGAGGGGATTCATCTTTGTTCTGTTTTGCAGATTATGGCTTCTATGCGCAGAAATACCATTCGAGTCAACTTCGTGCAAATCCCTGCTCAGCTCAGAGAGTTAGTTTCAAAAGTTCCTGATACTTCTTCATTTGTTAGAAGACATGGTCATCTCCTTATCCTGGTCACTTCAAAGTTGGATGAGCAAATGATGAGCGTGCTGTTCCAGTTCTTTGATCCGTTGCATCATTGTTTCACCTTCCCAGATTATCATCTAGTCCCTACTTTGGAGGAGTTTTCTGATTTACTAGGTATATCCATTCTCGAGAAGAAACCCTTCACAGGTTTGGAGGAGGTTCCAAAGCCAGAGGATATTGCTTCAGCCCTACATCTAAAAAGGGTTGATGTAGTGTCCAATTGGGAGACTCGGAGTGGGGTTAAAGGTTTCTTGGCCAAGTTTCTAATTGATCAAGCTCAACAGTTCTGGGATAATTTGGACTTTCAAGATTTCGAAGACATTATGGCTCTCCTCATCTACGGCTTGATTCTCTTCCCAAATCCAGATTCCTTCATAGATGTGAATGCAGTCAAGATCTTCATGTCTCGTAATCCAGTGCCTACTCTTCTAGGTGACATTCTGCATGCTCTTTATACTCGTAATGTGCAAAGGAAGGGGACCCTCATGTGTTGCACACCGTTGCTGGCGAGGTGGTTTATTTCGCACCTCCCCAAATTTGTATTGAAGAATGAGGAAGGTGTAGGTTGGGCTTACAGAATCATGTCCCTTGCTCATATGGACATTCTTTGGAGTTCTAAGGATATGGAAAGGGTAGATGTTATTGATCGATGTGGGGAATACCCTAATGTTCCATTGCTTGGAATTCGAGGGGGTATAACCTACAATCCTTGTTTGGCTTTACGACAGTTTGGACGAGCTCAGAGAGACGGTCCTCATGAACTGCTTCTTACAGATATTGTCTTTGACTACAAGGGGGATGTTGATGGGCATCGCCACAGGTTTATACGAGCTTGGGGTATGGTGATCAGGTCTGACCCTCATGATCTAGGATTGAAGACTTCTCTCCCGATGCAACCTTATCTCCAGTGGGTTCGAGCCCGTGCTCAAAAGCTAGGGATGCCATATGAAGTTGTTTTTCCGGTGATTGTAGAGCATACTAATGAAGAAGGTGTCCCTTATACAGTCTTCCATCCCTATATGCCTACTGACCTAGGGGCATTGAAGAGATCTTAGATCCAGTTAAAGGAAGAAAGGGATACCTACCGAGAGAAGTATCATGAGCAGGAGAGGAAGATCTTGAAGCTTACAAGGAAGCTTGAGAATGAAAGAACAATCAACGGTTATGTCAGCACTAAGGGAAAACGACCATGGGATTTCTGATGTCTTTTACTGTTTCTAGTTTAGATTTGCCTTTCAGTTTATTTCTATTGTAACGCCTCGAAGGTATTGTTAAACATTGTTACAAGTTTTAATCTAATAAAGTGTGTTTCATTTTGTTTTACAAAGTTGAATCTCCCAAAGTCTTTGAAATCATTTCATACGCATTCCATTACCATTCACCTCATTACAGGTACCCTTACAGGTTTCTTATCTTCTTCGCTGTTTATTTCAGCAGAGAATGTCTTCTGAAACACCTACTGATCAAGCCATCAAGGCTCTTCAAGCTCAGAATGCTCAGTTCTAGGAGATGTTCTTGAACTTGGCCAAAGGACAACAGGATTTGAAGACTCTTATCTTGAAGGACAAGAAGAAGAAGAAGAAGAAGAAGAAGGTGGTTCTTCTGAATATGGGTCACAAATTTGGGAATAGGTTGCGAGAGGAAGCTGATCTGTCTCATTCATCTGGAGAAGGAGAGAATCAAGAGGAAAGGAAGGGTCCTATCCCTGTGGTCTCTGATAACGACACTGATTTTGATAACGAACAATACCCTCCTGCTAAGGATAGGTACAAACAACTTGAAGACCGTCTGAGTGCCATGGAGATTCAAAAGGTTCCCGGTTTGGATTTTGGAGATTTGGGGCTAGCATCAGGGGTGGTGATCCCTCAAAAATTTAAAGCTCATGTCTTTGCTAAGTATTATGGAGTATCTTGTCCAAAGCTCCATCTTCGCTCATACGTCAGAAAAATTCAACCCTATACTGCTGATAGAAACCTGTGGGTTCATTTCTTTCAAGATAGTCTGTCAGGGACTCAGCTTGAATGGTTCTATCAATTGGAAGGAGCTAATGTCCACAACTGGGAGGACCTTGCTGCTGCTTTTTACAAGCAATACCAGTATAATGCCGACCTTTCCCCCACGCATACTCAAATTTAAGGTATGTCTATGGGTACAAGCGAAGGTTTTAAGGACTATGCTCAGAAGTGGAGAGATCTGGACGGAAGAGTCCAACCCCCTCTGTCTGATAGGGAGTTGGTGGATATGTTTCTGGGGACCTTGTCTGGTCCATACTTCAATCATTTGATCGGTAGTTCATCGTCTGGGTTCACTGAATTGATAATGACTGGGGAGAGAGTTGAAGCTGGTATCAGAATTGGCAAGATACAGAAAGGTGCTTCATCAAGTACAGTAAAAAAGCCTTTAAAGAAAGAATCTAGTGCAGTTTACAGCTCAAGGAGCCAAAGCCGACCTGAACGCCGCCAAGCAGTTAATGCGGTAGTAATATCAAGACCCACCGTTGCCCCACAGTGCAACAATCAGCAAAGAATGGAGAGACCACATAGACAGTATACTCGGCTTAATATGACTTTGTCTCAAATTCTACCATAATTGTTGAAGACCAACCTGGTAACTCTGAGGGAAGCCCCGAAGAATCCCAGCACCATATCTCTGCTGTATAATCCAAACGCCCGTTGTGCCTATCACTCTGATAGCCCAAGTCATGATACGAACAACTGCTGAGCTTTGAAGAATAAGGTGCAAGATTTGATTGAAGCTAAAGAAATTGAGTTTGATGCTCCAGAGAAACCCGAAGTCATAACTTCTCCCATGCCTAAGCATGATCAGGGGGTGAATGCAATTGAAGATGATGAAGAAGAGTCAGATATCGACAACTAGATTTACCCGACTACCAACGGTGGCTTGGACAATTGGACGGTGAAGGACTCCGTGCCCATTTATTTTATTACACAGTAATAGACTTTTGTTTTGAGATTTGTAACAGAAAATTTGAAACTTTACGGCCCGGTGCCTTGCCCGAGGCACCTTGGCTTTGTTTGTGAGGGCTTACTATTTGTCATTTTCATATATCATCAATAAAGCATTGGACGTTTTCTTGCATTACAAATTTTCTTCTCCTTGTTTTTCCCTTCTATCTCACACTTTATCAAAACGGCTATTTGTCTTACACACACTCACATATCATAATACAGGTCCACATCCACTCTGGATCCCACTGATAACGACTCTGCTACTGCCAGTTATGACTTCGAAAGTCCGATCAACCTAGCCGAAGACAAAGGTGAGGATGATTGTGAGGTACCTGGAGAGCTTGTTAGATTGTTACTTCAGGAAGAGAGGGCCATACAGCCGCATGAAGAGCCAGTGGAATCCGTGAATTTGGGTACCAAGGAAGACAAGAAAGAGGTCAAGATAGGTGCAAATATGGAGCCTAGTGTTAAGCAACGGTTGATACAGATGCTGTGTGACTATGTTGAGATCTTCACTTGGTCTTATGAAGATATGCCTGGGTTGGATACTGATATCGTGGTACACCGCTTGCCAACCAAAGAAGACTATCCTCCAGTGAAGCAGAAAGTTCGCCGCATGCGCCCAGAGATGTCTGAGAAAATCAAGGATGAGGTTATGAAACAGTTTGATGCCGGTTTTCTAGCAGTTACTTCTTACCCATAGTGGGTTGCCAACGTGGTTCCGGTGCCGAAGAAAGATGGTAAGGTACGTATGTGTGTGGACTATAGGGATCTGAATAGGGCGAGTCCCAAGGATGATTTCCCTCTGCCTCATATCGATGTCCTGGTTGACAACACGACACAACATAAGGTCTTCTCTTTTATGGATGGTTTTTCTGGTTATAATCAGATTAAGATGGCTCCCGAAGATATGGAGAAGATAACCTTCGTTACACAGTGGGGCACCTTTTGTTACAAAGTAATGCCTTTCGGGTTGAAGAATGCTGAGGCAACATATCAGCGCGCCATGGTCGCTTTGTTCCATGACATGATTCACTATGAGATTGAGATTTACGTTGATGACATGATTGCAAGGTCTCAAACTGAAGAAGAACATCTTGACCATCTCCAGAAACTGTTTGACAGGTTGAAGTTGTATAAGTTGAGGTTAAACCCGAACAAGTGCACCTTCGGAGTGAGGTCTGGTAAGCTGTTGGGTTTCGTCGTTAGTGATAAAGGTATTCAAGTGGATCCTGCAAAGGTGAAGGCTATACAGGAAATGCCAGCTCCCCGAACAGAAAAAGAAGTTAGAGGCTTTTTGGGATGGTTGAATTACATTGCCCGGTTCATTTCGCACTTGACCGCTACTTGTGAACCGATCTTCAAGCTACTTAAGAAAGATCAAGTGATAAAATGGAATGATGAATGTCAGGCATCTTTCGAGAGAATCAAAGAATATCTCCAAGATCCACCTATTCTGATGCCTCCAGTTGAAGGAAGACCCTTGATCTTATACTTGACAGTACTCGACAATTCAATGGGGTGCGTGATGGGGCAGTGTTGTACCCCAAAATTTGCCCTCCCATTTTCTTCAAGGTTTGCCAAGATCATGCTTCAAAATCACTCAAGGGTTGCACAGTCCAATTGCCTCCTAAACAGTCAAAAATTAGGGTTTTGGTTCTGGCAAAGAAGTTGAAGTTTCCAAGGGTCCAAACAAGTCCCATATGCCTATAAACATTGTCAAGCATCCTTATGCCAAGTTTCAAGACTCACAGCATCAAATTGCACAGTCAAAAACCCTAATTGCTTCACAGTCAACTGCAGGGGCAAAATGGTCATTTGACAGTCAAAAGTCAAAAATTTTGGTCAACATCTTATTTTGAAGCCACAAACATCATTTGATCAATTCTTGATCATGATTCTCAAGGCATGGCTCAAAAAGTCTCAAGATGCAAAAGTTTCTATATTTGGACAGCTGAAAAAGTCAACTACAAATTGACCAAGGCATAACTTCCACATGGTTTATCAGAAAAATTCCATCCAAAGCTCATTTTGAAGAGAATGACATTTCCTACAACTCATCTTCACACTTCAAGTCCAAGAAATTCTCTCACAAAAAGTTATCAATCTCAACATTATAGGTCATTTTCAAAAGTCAACAAAAAGGCACTTTAAGTCAAAGACCATAACTTGAGATTGGTAAACCAAAATGACATGGGACCAAAGGCATTGGTTATAGGACTTCAAGACCTTTCCAAAATGTCAAAGAACATGATCAAAGCTTAAAAATTGAGCAAGATATGCCTTGTGGAAGTTGGGAAATTTTTGGGAATTTTGAAAAGTCAACTTTGCTTCAAATGCCTCAAAATTGCTAATGGGCCTCAATTTCTTCCATGAAACATTACCCAAAGGCTATGCACGACCCATTGACATCCAAGGGAGTTATTTTATCATTTTTTATTAATTATTTGAATTATTATTATTATTAATTCACTTAATTAAAATTAAATATAACAAAAATAGCAAAACATGTTTTCCAAATCTTTTTGTGCAGCATATTCCCTCATCATGACCTAGAGATTTCGTGTACCACATAAAGAGGCAAGATCTTCCAAAATAGGCATGTTTTTCATGACAAAAAGATTGAAAAAGATATAAGGAAAAATCAAATCTCCAAAACATGAATGCAAGGACTTTGGGCTTGGATTGTTAACCTAATTCACTCATATACATATGCAGAACAATAACCTAATGCTTAGAACACAGAAGCTGCGCATAGAACAAAGAAACAAACTTGCATTTTTCATAGAAAAACTAAAAATTGTTTTCATACATAGAGGTTGTTTCAAGGCTTGAAAAGGGTTCCAATACATTGCTGGGCGAGTGAGGAAGCGTTTGCAATCAAAGCCAGGGTTCCACACTCAAGAAATTGGTAGAATAACATCACCCTGTTCATAAACTTTCTCATATTCGTATTTGCATTTTCATACATTATTCATGACTTTTAATGTGTGATTTATACTAACATGATCATTCTAAAGCTAATGGTACCGTTCAATTGAAGAATGGCTGCCTGTACAGAAATCCACCATGAAAGCGTTCTAGGGTTTCAGAAGTTTGAATTTGGGGCTTTCCTCATCTGGAAAAATCAGGCCATGAAACTTGTACCACTAAATTCAGAAGCTCCAAACGAATTGAACAACCACCTCGCGCCCTTTTTATATTCCCTCATGTGCTAATCGCTATTTTTGAATATTACAGTTAGTGGGAGTTTAAAACCCCCGCTATTTGATGTTATTTGCAGAAAAAGAGATGAAGACGATGCTAACGTGGCTTGGTACTACTGGACAGTTTAAACATTGGCGCGTCTTTTTGTTTAGTCCAGCGTGATATTGATATTTCTATTATATTATTCAGTACCCACTAAATTAACAAAGAAACGCACTAGCTCCATTGGTAGATGCGTTGTCATGCAGGCAATGGTACCTGGGTTCGATTCCCAGGTCCCCCATATTTCTTTATAATTTTGTTTCTAACATATTCAGGTGGTGTTTCCCTCCTGTGGTCCATCATACACCCAACACTTGTGCTTGCCAAATGTCCCAGGAGATCAATCCAAAGGTCAGGATATGAGGTCCATCATGCACACTAGTCAACCATACCATACGCAAGCGCTGAAAGTCAACATGGGCTTGGGATCAGTGGGCCAAACTGCTTTCTAAACACCTCCAAATTGGGCAGAAACCCCCCCTTTGTTTGTATTTTCTTTCTCCCATTTTTTCTCTATTATTTATTTTAATTGTTTTTCTTTTGTTATTTAATTCACAAAATAATTTTTATAACACAAAAAAAAATCAGAAAAGTCAAAAATAAATATGTTTATTTAATTTTTAATTCATCAATAGTTTTTGTAAATAAATCTTAATAATCAAATTAGTTTAATTTTAGGTTTAACTTTAATGTTTTTTTTCTTAAATAACTAAAATACATAAAAATTAGGGTTTTTAGCATTTTACTTTTTTTTCTCAATAATTAAATTTTTCTTCTTATTATTATTAACCATTAATTAATTTTGTAAATAAATATGTCATTTAATTAATTAGGGTAAATTAGGTTAAAACTTAAACATTTTTTCTTTAATAATTAAAAACAATTTAGAACTAGGGTTTTATTTAATTTCAAATTCCAATTAATTTTCTTTATTTCCATTAAATACAAAAACATCCAAAAAAACAAGTTCTTTTCTTTATTTAATCATTAATTAATTTTAATTTCAATCTAATCTTTAAAGGGTCCAACGCCCTCGCCTTCGATTATAATTTATTTTCGCACGTTTATTCTTTATTTCCTTTTTAAATATAATGTATTTGCCCCAAAGCTTTGTAATAGTAATTAGGACATTTACTTTCCGCACTTTTATTTTAAATCGGGTCTTTGTTAATTTGGCGATGTATAGACCCGCGCCTTGTAATAGCGTAGGACTTTTATTTTCTGCATTTTAATTTCCGCACCTTTAAACTGTTAATCACATGAAAGAATGAATGGCCAAAAATAAAATCAAAGCGTAGAACACCCAATGCATGATCAAGATAAAACATAAACTGAAAATGACACACAATTCACACACCACTCCTAGGGTACGCCTCACTGTTGCCTTGCCCCTCGAAACGTGGTCGTCGAGTATAGGATGTCTTAGTGAGTCCTTATGTTCCATTGATCTAGTTGCCTCGAAACGGTTGCCTCGAAACAAGTTGCCTCGGAATAGTTGCCTCGGAATAAAAAGATCAATGGTATAAGGGTAGCTTCTAAGGTGTCTTACTGTTGCTCGGTGGCCACACTGTCCCTACAAACGAATTGACCCGAACACCTCCAACGGTGGTGCTACCTACCTCTCAATGGTGGGATGGCACTACCTTAAGGACTTCTACACAGCTTAATTCCTTAGGGTAGGTAGATGACTCGTAGATACTTGCTCTAATTCAAAACAAATCAAAAACTTCTTTTCACACCGACACTTTGCAAAAAGCTTCCAAAAACAACTTTTCAAACACTCTTGAGGACTGATACAAGAGTCGATCTGAAACTTTCAAAGAAACTTTTTCAAACTCACTCACACTTTGAAAAGCAAACAAACATTTTGAAAACACAATGAGCAAGTATCTAAGAGCCCATGGATAACCATGGATAGAAAGGGTGCTAACACCTTCCCTTTCTATAAATCTACCTCCCGAACCGAGAACTAATCTCAATAAGGAATTTTTCTGTGCTTTTGTCCTTTCCATGTTGGAGAAAATAAAAGACGGTGGCGACTCTTGCTTCCGCGACACTTCGCGAACCAGCGTTAAACAGTCAGTTCCAGATCCACCGATCACAGAACTGGCGACTCTGCTGGGGATACTTTTAAAGTGAGGTGTACCTTAGGACTAAGATCACTGTGTTTTCAATTGCTTTGACTTGTTTGCTTTAAATTGTGGGACTGTCTTGGGAGTTCTATAGATCCTAACCCGGATCTGGGGATACCTTCTTAGAAAGTAGCAACAAGGCTGCGAGGGAACTGTGCGGGGTATACCGACATGGTTGAAGCAGTCTGCTACGTTGATGTGGCACTTTGGTGTGTACCGGTAACCCTTGAGTTCAGTCAAGGAGAGTACGGGGCCTCCGCGTGGTGTCGTGAAGCATCAACTGACCTTAGGAACCTTAATTGAACTATCTTGGCCTCTTTAGGGTAGTGAGATAACTGACTTTGGTGCAGTCCGAGGTTGGTTGATACTCGATACTACACTCAATTGAGGGTTGCTTTCCTGGAATATTTTGGTCGCCAGTTCAGTGGCTAAATCGAAACAATGAACAATGAAAGCAATCCAGTGATATTGGGACCCTTAGAACCCGGTTACTTCTGATAGGACAGGTTGAGCCCACCAACTTCAAGAGGGTAATACCCAGACCCCATGCAGGCCTAAACTCTAAGGGCTGTGGTGTGACTTGTGTGCCTTACCATGTTTGCCTTTGTAAATATTTGTGGTGTGTTTAATCATAGCATCATGACATCATACAACATCATATGCATTGACTAACCATTTCAGGGGTTCGAATCTTCATCTTTGTTCTTGTTTTGTAGGACATGGAAACTGTTCGCAGAAAGACAATTCAGATCAGCCTTGTAAGGATCCCTCCTCAGCTTAAGGAGCTTATATCCAGGATTCCCGAGAGCTCTTCATTCAGTGAGAGACATGGAAGACTCATCAGCTTGGTCAACACCAACATTGAGGAAGATATGATAAAGGTCCTGTTCCAGTTCTTTGACCCTCTGCATCACTGTTTCACTTTCCTGGATTATCAACTGGTGCCTACATTGGAAGAATTCTCCCGGCTTCTGAAGATCCCTATCCTTGATCAACTACCCTACAACGGTACGGAAAAGGAACCCAAGCTTGAAGAGATTGCTAAAGCCTTACACCTACAACCATCTGACCTCAAGGGACATTGGGAAGTTAGAAGTGGTATCAAAGGGTTCTTAGCCAGGTTTCTGTTTGAGAAGGCCCAAGAATGTTGGAACTCCCTTGACCTACAAGCTTTTGAAGAAGTTGTGGCCCTCCTTGTCTATGGTTTGGTGTTGTTCCCTAATCCAGATCAGCTTATAGATATCAGTGCTGTCCAGATCTTCATGTCCAGGAATCCTATACCTACGTTGCTTGGGGACATCCTTCACTCATGTTACACTCGAACCATGAGAAAAAGAGGTGTTCTTATGTGCTGCACTCCTCTCCTGGGAAGGTGGTTTATTTTGCACCTTCCACAATCAGTCTTGAAGAATGAGCGGGGTTTGAGATGGTCACAACGATTGATGACTCTTACACATGCAGATATGCATTGGTGCTCTCGGTCCAGAGAGGATGCCACTATCATTGATCGTTGCGGGGAGTACCCTAATGTTCCTTTACTTGGAATCAGAGGAGGTATTACTTACAACCCATGCTTGGCTTGGAGACAATTTGGTTATGCTCGGAGGGACGGCCCTCATGACATGTTAATTCCTGACATAGTTTTTGACTTCGACAACGGTGCACAAGGACTTCGCCAGAGATTTATCAGAGCTTGGAGGATGCCAAGTAGGATAGACAGCAAGACCCTGGGGCACAGGAATTCCATCCCGTTGGAGCCTTATCTTAAGTGGGTACGAGCCCGCTCCCAGAAGTTAGTAATGCCATATCCTCATGTTCTCCCTGTGATCAAAGAGCCAGTACTGGAAGGAGAGGTGTCCTACACCATTCAACATCCTGACATGCCCACATCCTGGGAAGAGATGCAGAAGAGCTGGATCCAGCTTAAGGAAGAACGGAATTCTCTTGAGACCAGTCTACATGCTAGTGAAAAGAAGGTCTTGGAGCTCACCCGCCTACTGCACGAGGAGATGAATCTCAACACTTACATTGCTCCGAAGAGGATGCGTAGTGTCTTTTGGGATTGATCTGCTTTGTAATATTTGCCCATGAGGCTTTGATGTATCAAACAATTATTTTCTTAATGATAACGTGTGTTCCTTTTTGTCTACAACAAATTTGAATTTTCGAGCCCTTGAATGCATTGCATAAACACATATCATTCATCATGTGCATAGCAGGTACTCTTCTTTTCAGGTTGCTTACTGTTCTTCGCTGTTTATTTCAGCATCATGAACCCTGAATCATCAACCGAGCAGTCTATCAAGGCCCTTCAGGCGTAGAACGCACAATTTCAGGAGCTGATCATAGGTTTGGCTCAAGGTCAAGAAGAGTTGAAGGCTTTGCTCCTGAAGAAGGAGAAGAAGAAGAAGAGAACTGTTCTATTCAACTCAGGCCGGAGGTTTGGTAACACTCTGCAGAATGAGGAAGCTGGTTCTTCTGTAGGCAAAGACAATCCCCAGGGGGGAAGAGCTCCAAGTCCGGTGGTCTCTGACAATGAGACTGATTTTAATGAGGAATAGTATCCTCCTGCTGAAGACAGATACAAGCAGTTGGAAGATCGTCTGAACGCCATGGAAATTCAACAAGTGCCTGGTTTGGATTTCGGAGACTTGGGTTTATCTACTGGTGTGATCATCCCTCACAAGTTTAAAGCACCATCTTTCACCAAGTATGACGGGGCGTCTTGCCCTAAGCTACACCTCAGATCCTATGTGCGGAAGATTCAGTCGTATACAGTGGACAAGAACTTGTGGATCCACTTCTTCCAGGAGAGTCTTTCAGGGACTCATCTCGAATGGTTCTATCAGCTGGATGGGACCAAGGTTCGTAACTGGGAGGAGTTGGCTACTGCTTTTTACAAGCAGTATCAATATAATGCCGACCTTGCTCCTACACGTACCCAACTCCAGGGTATGTCGCTAGGATCAGGCGAAGGTTTTAAAGAGTATGCGCAGAAGTGGAGGGATCTGGCTGGCAGGGTGCAGCCACCATTAACAGACCGTGAGCTAGTGGATATGTTCTTGGGGACCCTCTCCGGGCCATTTTTCAATCATCTTATCGGTAATTCATCTACAGGTTTCACTGACCTCATTCTGACTGGGGAAAGGATAGAGGCTGGCATGAAGTCCGGTAAAATTCAGAAAGGTGCGTCTTCAAGTGTTGAAAAGAAACCTTTTAAAAAGGAGGCCAGTGCTGTGTATGGGCCTAGGAGGCAAGACAAACCGGAGCGCTGCCAATCTGTCAACACGGTGATGATTGCTAAACCTGTTGCTGCTCCTCGGCAAACCAATCAACCAAGGGCTGAAAGACCTAGAAGAGAATTTACCCGGCTGAGTATGACCTTGTCACAAATCTTTTGCAACTGCTATCAACCAACTTGGTGACTGTCAGGGAAGCCCCGAAGGTTGTGAATACTGCCTCTCCCAAGTATAATCCAAATGCCCGCTGTGCTTATCACTCCGACAGCCCAGGGCATTCTACTGATGATTGCTGGGCCCTGAGGAATAAGGTGCAGGACCTTATTGATGCGAAGGAGATACAATTTGAGGCGCCTGAGAGGCCAAATGTAGTGACTGCTCCTATGCCCCATCATGGAGTAAATACCGTTGGTGAAGACTTGTATGCCGTTTCTGTGAATCATGTAGTTACTCCTCTGTTGACTGTTAAGAGGAACTTGCTGCTGGCCGGTTTATTTCCGGGTTGTAGCGAAGGTTGCCTTTTGTGTGCTGTTTCCCTTACTGGTTGTCTGTTGCTGAAGTTAGGCATCCAAAGCCTGATGGATAGCAAGGAGATTTTGTTCAAGAAGACCGTTGTTCCTTTTGTTCCTGTGGAAGAAGTATCTGTCATTACAATTTTCAACAATCCAATCAAGGCTCCCCCGAGGAAGCCAGTTAAGATCATGACTGTTGCACCCATTGTTATTACTGTTCCGGGGCCCCTCCCCTATGAATCTGATAAGGCTGTCCCATGGCACTACGGGGCAGATGTATATGTACTTGGAATAAAGCAAGAGTTCAACACCGGTACCAGCATCAGCAATATCACCGGTCCAACCAAAGTTACTCGCAGTGGCAGGCTCTTCTCGCCTGACATTGCGCCACCAGTTATTCGAAGACCTCTCATTATAACACCTGCAAGTGCGCCTGTTTCCACTTCTGATCAAGTTGCTTCCCCTGCTGCCGAGTCATCTAATGCTCGGGGCAAAGGGATTGATGATGAGCCTGCCCGGATGGAGGCACCAAAGTCTGTGAATGTTGAAGCCTCCCAGCAAGAGATGGAGGAAATCCTTAAAATAATCAAGAAGAGCGACTTCAACGTCGTTGAACAGCTGGGGCATACACCCTACAAGATCTCTATGCTCTCCTTGCTGCTGTGCTCAGAGGCCCATGCTAAGGCCCTAATTTCATTTCTGAAGACGGCCCATGTGCCACAAGAGACATCTGCAGACCAGTTTACTGATTGCGTAGCCAATTTGACAGCCGACAATGGTTTGGGTTTTTCGGATGCTGACCTTACCGCCAAAGGAAAGAACCACAATGATGCCCTGCATGTCTCCATTGAATGCAGGGGCACTACTCTTGCTCACGTGTTGGTGGACACCGGTTCTTCCCTGAATGTGTTGCCCAAGAAGGCCTTAGACCGGTTGGATTGTGAGGGCCTGGAGTTGAAACTTAGCAACATCATTGTCCGAGCCTTTGACGGTTCTAAGAGGATGTTTCATGGAGAGGTAGACATTCCTATTCGTGTGGGTTCTCAAGTATTCGACTCAACTTTCTATGTGATG
This sequence comes from Vicia faba, assembly GCA_948472305.1. NCBI lineage: Eukaryota > Viridiplantae > Streptophyta > Magnoliopsida > Fabales > Fabaceae > Vicia > Vicia faba. The sequence continues at coordinate 1,411,393,611 of OX451741.1, read as the reverse complement.
GATATTCGTCCATCTTATTCCTGTTTGCTGGGTCGACCTTGGATTCACAAAGCTGGGGCAGTGACCTCTACCCTACACCAAAAGCTCAAGTACCCCGTCAGAGGGAAGATTGTCACTGTGCAGGGAGAGGAGGAGTATATGGTTAGTCACCTGAATTCCTTCCGGTATATTGAGATGGACGGGGAGTTTATTGAAACCCCCTTTCAGCATTTTGAAGAGGTACCTCCAACATTGGCAGCAGCAGAAACAATGGTTGAAGAGGACTTTCCTTTGAAGATGGCTTCCTTGAAGGACGCCCGAGATATAATCGAGAAAGGTGAATGTGCTAACTGGGACAGGCTCCCTGATTTCACTCCTAAAACTGACAAGTTTGGACTGGGTTTTACTGCAGAGGCTCAGAGGGCTATGCGCAAAGCTAGAATCGGAAGACCTCCTGTGCTCATCACCAATCCAGGAGTGAATGCTATTGGGGATGAAGACGAAGTGGAAGAATCAGAGTTCGATAGCTGGATCTACCCGACGACTGATGGTGGATTGACCAATTGGACTGCCAAAGATCATACACGTGTTACTTTTGTTACGCAGTAATGAATTCCTTTGTTTTTGTTATTTGTAATAAACAATGAATTGAAACTTTATGGCCCGGTGTCTTACCCGGGGCACCGTTGGCTTCATTTGTGAGGGCATATTAATTGTCATTTCCATATATCATGAATAAAGATCTTGGACGTTTTCTCGCATTTCAAATCTTGTGCTCCCTTTCTTTATTTCTTTCTTTCTTTATATATTGCAAAACAGCTATATTTACACACACTCACCTACACAGGTTTCAATCCACTCTGGATCTCACTGGTAACGACTCTGCTACTGCCGGTTATGACTTCGAAAATCCGATCAACTTAGCCGAAGATGAAGGTGAAGATGATTGTGAAGTGCCTGGAGAGCTTGTAAGACTGTTACTCCAGGAAGAGAGGGCAATTCAACCACATGAAGAGCCAGTGGAAACAATAAATCTGGGTACTGAGACAGATAGAAAGGAAGTTAAGATTGGTGCCAACCTGGAGCTCAGCGTAAAACAACGATTGACTCAGATGTTACATGATTATGTGGAGATCTTTGCCTGGTCATACGAAGACATGCCTGGGTTGGATACCGACATTGTGGTCCATCATTTGCCTACTAAGGAAGACTGCCCTCCGGTTAAGCAAAAGGTTTGTCGTATGCGTCCAGAGATGTCTGAGAAGATCAAAGCCGAGGTTATGAAACAGTTTGATGCCGGGTTTCTTGCAGTGACTTCTTACCCTCAGTGGGTTGCTAATGTGGTGCCGGTACCAAAGAAGGATGGTAAGGTCAGAATGTGTGTTGATTACAGGGATCTGAACAGGGCCAGCCCCAAGGATGACTTTCCCCTACCTCACATTGACGTTCTGGTTGACAATACTGCTCAACACAAGGTGTTCTCTTTCATGGATGGCTTTTTAGGTTATAATCAAATCAAGATGGCTCCTGAAGACATGGAAAAGACTACCTTTGTTACTCAGTGGGGCACCTTCTGCTACAAGGTCATGCCATTCGGGTTGAAAAATGCTGGGGCAACCTACCAACGTGCCATGGTTGCTTTATTTCATGACATGATCCATCATGAGATAGAAGTGTATGTCGACGACATGATTGCAAGGTCTCAAACCGAGGAGGAACACCTTGATCATCTGCAGAAATTGTTTGACCTTCTGAAATTGTACAAGCTGAGGTTGAACCCGAATAAGTGCACCTTCGGGGTTAGATCTGGAAAGTTGCTAGGCTTCGTTGTAAGTGATAAGGGTATTCAAGTGGACCCTGCCAAGGTTAAAGCCATTCAAGAGATGCCAGTTCCTAAGACAGAAAAAGAGGTCAGAGGTTTTTTAGGACGCCTGAACTATATTGCCCGGTTCATCTCGCATCTAACTACTACCTGTGAGCCAATCTTTAAGCTGCTGAAGAAAGATCAGGTAGTACGTTGGAATGATGAATGTCAGGCCACTTTTGATAGGATCAAAGAGTATCTCCAAGAACCACCCATTCTTATGCCACCGGTTGAGGGGAGACCTCTGATATTATATCTGACAGTACTTGACAACTCAATGGGGTGTGTGCTGAGGCAGCATGACGAGTCTGGCCGAAAAGAGCATGCCATTTATTATCTTAGCAAAAAGTTTACCGACTGTGAGACCCGATACTCACTGCTCGAGAAAACTTGCTGCGCTTTGGTATGGGCTGCTCACCGGCTGAGACAGTATATGCTGACTCACACTACCTTGTTGATCTCAAAGATGGATCCGATAAAGTACATATTTGAAAAGCCTGCTCTGTCTGGGAGAATAGCAAGATGGCAAATGATCTTGACAGAATACGACATCCAGTATACGACCCAGAAAGCTATCAAGGGGAGTGTATTGGCAGACCACTTGGCACATCAGGCAGTAGATGACTATCAGTCAATGAACTTTGAGTTTCCGGACGAGAGCATCATGATTGTGACTGATTGTGAAGTACCTGGACCGGATGAAGGACCTGAGGAAGGATCCCGATGGTCTATGCACTTTGACGGAGCCTCCAACGCTTTGGGTAATGGTATCGGCGCTGTAATCATATCCCCTCAAGGCACTCATACTCCACTCACTGCCCGGCTATGTTTCAACTGCACCAACAACATGGCGGAGTATGAGGCATGCATCATGGGTCTTCAAGCTGCGATCGACTTAAGGATCAAGTTTCTGAGTGTCTTCGGAGATTCCGCTCTCGTGATCAATCAGATCAAAGGCGAGTGGGATACGAAACATCCGAATCTTATTCCTTACAGAGAATGTGTGTTGACAATGATCCCCCATTTCACAGAGATAACTTTCGAACACTTCCCAAGAGAGGAAAATCAGTTGGCGGACGCGTTAGATACGATGTCTTCTATGTTCAAAGTCAAATGGGACAATGAGGCTCCCCGGATCATTATCTGGAAACTGGACGAACCAACATACTGTTGTGATCTTGAGGCTGAGGTAGTGACTGAAAAACCTTGGTACCATGAGGTAAAAAGATATTTAGAAGCTCAGGAATACCCTGAAGGTGCATCTTTCAACGATAAAAAGTTTCTGAGAAGGTTCGCAGCGAAGTTCTTCCTTAGCAACGGCATCCTGTACAAGCGAAACCATGATTCGACCTTACTGCGTTGTGTGGATAAGACTGAAGCAGAAAGGATCATGGCGGAGCTACACGAAGGTACCTTTGGAACGCATTCCAGTGGACATACTATGGCAAAGAAAATCCTTCGGGCAGGGTATTTCTGGTCCATAATGGAAGCCGACTGTTACCGACATTCTCGGACATGCCATAAATGCCAAATTTATGCAGATAAGGTGCACGTTCCTCCGGTTCCACTGAATGTCTTGGCTGCACCTTGGCCTTTTGCAATGTGGGGCATAGATATGATCGGCGAGATTAAACCTACGGCATCCAACGGGCATCGCTTCATCCTGGTAGCGGTTGATTACTTTACAAAATGGGTTGAAGCAGCTTCTTACGCCACTGTAACCAAGAATGTTGTGGCACGGTTCATTCGGCACAACCTGATCTGTCGATACGGCGTCCCTGAAAGAATCATTACAGATAACGGTACCAATCTTAATAACAATATGATCACTGAGATCTGCGAGCAATTTAAGATACAACACCACAACTCTTCTCCTTACAGACCGAAGATGAATGGGGCTGTAGAAGCGGCAAATAAAAATATCAAGAAAATTGTGCAGAAGATGACAGTGACCTATAAAGATTGGCACGAGATGTTACCGTTCGCTCTACATGGGTACCGTACCTCAGCAAGGACGTCAACCGGGGCAACTCCTTTTTCCTTGGTCTACGGCATGGAGGCAGTCTTACCGATCGAAGTGCAGATACCCTCTCTACGGATAATGAAGGATGCAGATTTGAGCGAAGATGATTGGATCCAGACACGACCTGATCAGCTAAACTTAATTGACGAAAAGAGACTTGCTGCTATTTGTCATGGTCAGACGTACCAAAAACGGATGATCAGGGCATTTAACAAAAAGGTCAGACCACAAGAGTATCAAGTTGGGGATCTGGTAATCAAATGCATCATCCTTCCTCAGAGTGATCCAAGGGGAAAATGGACCCCTACGTACGAAGGGCCATTTGTGGTTAAACATGTGTTCTCAGGAGGAGCCATGATTCTAACCACCATGGACGGTGACGACCTTCCTCACCCCGCCAATGCAGACATAGTTAAAAGATACTACGCATGATAAAAGACCCGCTAGGTTGACATACCTAGGAAAAAATTAGGGCTTCCCGGCGAACCAAAAAGGGTTCGGGCAAAATGAGGGATGAAATGAAAAAAATCTGTACACCCGACAAGTCGAAAACCTGAAAAGGCGGCTTGGGCAAAAATGGGTATCCCGGTAGACTGAAAACCCGAAAGGGAGGTCCAGGCAAAAGTTAGGGATAAAGAGTAATACTATGTCTCATTGGATCACATTACATCCAGAATCCGGTATCAACACCAAGTTCAGACGGCATCGATCAATCAGCTTCATCTTCAGCTAGGTCATCAAGTGATGAGACGCTCGAAGATATAAAGGCGATAACAGAGTTGGAACCCAGTGGGATTATTCTTTTCACATAGCTGTTTTGTTTTCCCTTTGTACAAATTGTATAAACTCTCTTATTCGGCGGCGTTCTCCTACCAGGACGTCAGCCTCTTGTACATAAAACGCCTATTTACAGGAAAATTCAAAAATCAATACAAATTCATTTTTCAGTTAAAATTGCCAATTGTTTTTCCTTTTCTGTTTTGTTTGCGAAGAACGTCCAAGGTTCAATTTGTGATATGTGCATTTGACAAATAATTGCTAACTCATGAATGTTTGCATACGAAACAAAGGATTAATTACAGGTAACATTAGAAACAGGGGCAATAATGAGTTGTCTAAGCGATCTAATTGTTCTGTTCACCAAGGTACCAAGGTAGGTTCAGCTGAAGAACATAACCAGTATATCTTAATTCCCCAGAGAGTGAGTCAGCAAGTCAATGCACTCTCCCCAAGCAGAGTTATATTATCAGCCTTAAGGAAGTTGGGTATCCCCAGAAGATCTCAACATTCCTCAGCACAATATACAAACATTCCTAACAAGCATCCCCGGTAATCTTAATCTAAGATTGTTCCTCGGCGGTCTACCAGACATTCAGTGGAGTCACTTCCAGTACATCTCAAAATTTCCCCAGGAAAGTTTGAATCCATCTCCTCAGCAGGAAGCTTATCCCCAGTAGATTCTGGAAGTATCCCCCCTGCAGAGCACGAAAGCGTCCCCCGGCTTTATTCAAAGGTTATTTCCCTACCAGGGTATAACTGGGTTATCCTCAGCCAAAAGCCACGGAAAGATCGTCCTCGGCGAAGTCTTCTTATCCCCCAGTGGAGTTCATCTTCCACTTCCAACATAACAACGGTATCCCCAGTGGAGTTATCATCAACATCCCAACAGAGTACGTCTCCTCCCACAGAGTATTGTTCCCCAGCAAGATCGCTAGAGTAGTTATTCCCCGCAGAGTAATCCATTCGCCAAGTTTATTCCCCAACGGAGTCATCTTCTCCTACCGGTTCATTCTTGCAACCATCATCCCCAGCGAAAACAATAAAGCACTATTCCTCAACATCAGCCCAGGATTTAACTTCCCGGCACCCTTCAAGGATTTATTTTCCTAAGATGAAAACATACATTCATAAACATCACATACATCATGATACATGCATAAACGCGTCACACAATCTCATTTATGTTGAGAACATCATTGCTTGATCCATATCATGCATTGCATATGACTGACCTTTACCTTTCAGGAAAGATCCAGTCAAAGTTAATCCAATACTTTCGTCTGGTTCAGTTAAATCGACCCTAAGATTTTTCTGATTCTTATCCAGTCAAAGTTGATCCAAGACCTTCTCTGGTTCAGTCAGATCGACCCTAAGATCTCCCTGATTCTTATTCCAGTTGAAGATTCCAAGACCTTTCCTGGTTCAGTTAAATCGACCCTAAGATTTTTCTGATTCTTATCCAGTCAAAGTTAACCCAAGACCTTCTCTGGTTCAGTCAAATCGACCCTAAGATCTCCATGATTCTTATTCCAGTTGAAGACTCCAAGACTTTAGTCTGGTTCAGTTAAATCGATTCTAAGATTTTCCTGATTCTTATCCAGTCAAAGATATTCCAAGACTTTAGTCTGGTTCAGTTAAATCGACCCTAAGATTTTTCTGATTCTTATCCAGTCAAAGATATTCCAAGACTTTAGTCTGGTTCAGTTAAATCGATTCTAAGATTTTTCTGATTCTTATCCAGTCAAAGTTAATCCAAGGCCTTCTCTGGTTCAGTCAGATCGACGCTAAGATCTCCCTGATTCTTATTCCAGTTGAAGATTCCAAGACCTTGCCTGGTTCAGTTAAATCGACTCCTAAAGATTTTTCTGATGCCGATCCAGTCAAAGGCCTTCTCTGGTCCAGTTAAATCGATTCCTAAAGATTTTCCTGATGAAGACTCAGTAGAAGACATCCAAGGTTCTCTCATCGTTACTGTTGAGGTAGCAATCGCCCAAGGTTCTCTCATCGTTACTGTTGAGGTAGTAATCTCCCCCAGGTTCTCTCATCGTTACTGTTGAGGTAGTAATCGCCCAAGGTTCTCTCATCGTTACTGTTGAGGTAGTAATCGCCCAAAGGTTCTCTCATCGTCCGGTTGAGGTAGTAACCATCCCTGATTCATTCATCACATCATTATCAACAAAAACCTTTTGAAGCTCCAGACTCGATTCCTATATCTCGCCAGGGCACGTCTGAAGAGTTCAAAGATTCGATACCTGTATCCAGCCAGGGCGCGTCTATATAAAGAATTTTAAGGTCAACTCCTGTAACAGGCCAGGTAATTATCTTTCTTTCAGGTACGCAAGTTCTCGCTAAGGAATCTCTTACGCGATCGACACCCAGATGGCATCTATAAGCCCATCCACCTATCCATCACCTCTCAACATGGCATCTGTAAGCCCATCTTCCTATCCATCAATCTCCAAATGGCATCTGTAAGCCCATTCCCACCATCACACTGCTAACATGTGAGCGCAAATTTCTGGGCACTCTAGTGTTCAATCATCTTCCACCTTCGGATTACGAAAGGCACGTCAGCCAATCTACATCCTCAGGTTTAAGAAGATTGAACAGGGGAAACTGTTGTACCCCAAAATTTGCCCTCCCATTTTCTTCAAGGTTTGCCAAGATCATGCTTCAAAATCACTCAAGGGTTGCACAATCCAATTGCCTCCTAAACAGTCAAAAATTAGGGTTTTGGTTATGGCAAAGAAGTTGAAGTTTCCAAGGGTCCAAACAAGTCCCATATGCCTATAAACATTGTCAAGCATCCTTATGCCAAGTTTCAAGACTCACAGCATCAAATTGCACAGTCAAAAACCCTAATTGCTTCACAGTCAACTGCAGGCGCAAAATGGTCATTTGACAGTCAAAAGTCAAAAATTTTGGTCAACATCTTATTTTGAAGCCACAAACATAATTTGATCAATTCTTGATCATGATTCTCAAGGCATGGCTCAAAAAGTCTCAAGATGCAAAAGTTTCTATATTTGGACAGCTGAAAAAGTCAACTACAAATTGACCAAGGCATAACTTCCACATGGTTTATCAGAAAAATTCCATCCAAAGCTCATTTTGAAGAGAATGACATTTCCTACAACTCATCTTCACACTTCAAGTCCAAGAAATGCTCTCACAAAAAGTTATCAATCTCAACATTATAGGTCATTTTCAAAAGTCAACAAAAAGGCACTTTAAGTCAAAGACCATAACTTGAGATTGGTAAACCAAAATGACATGGGACCGAAGGAATTGGTTAGAGGACTTCAAGACCTTTCCAAAATTTCCAAGAACATGATCAAAGCTTAAAAATTGAGCAAGATATGCCTTGTGGAAGTTGGGAAATTTTTGGGAATTTTGAAAAGTCAACTTTGCTTCAAATGCCTCAAAATTGCTAATGGGCCTCAATTTCTTCCATGAAACATTACCCAAAGGCTATGCACGACCCATTGACATCCAAGGGAGTTATTTTATCATTTTTGATTAATTATTTGAATTATTATTATTATTAATTCACTTAATTAAAATTAAATATGACAAAAATAGCAAAACATGTTTTCCAAATCTTTTTGTGCAGCATATTCCCTCATCATGACCTAGAGATTTCGTGTACCACATAAAGAGGCAAGATCTTCCAAAATAGGCATGTTTTTCATGACAAAAAGATTGAAAAAGATATAAGGAAAAATCAAATCTCCAAAACATGAATGCAAGGACTTTGGGCTTGGATTGTTAACCTAATTCACTCATATACATATGCAGAACAATAACCTAATGCCTAGAACACAGAAGCTGCGCATAGAACAAAGAAACAAACTTGCATTTTTCATAAAAAAACTGAAAACTGTTTTCATACATAGAGGTTGTTTCAAGGCTTGAAAAGGGTTCCAATACATTGCTGGGCGAGTGAGGAAGCGTTTGCAATCAAAGCCAGGGTTCCACACTCAAGAAATTGGTAGAATAACATCACCCTGTTCATAAACTTTCTCATATTCGTATTTACATTTTCATACGTTATTCATGACTTTTAATGTGTGATTTATACTAACATGATCATTCTAAAGCTAATGGTACCGTTCAATTGAAGAATGGCTGCCTGTACAGAAATCCACCATGAAAGCGTTCTAGGGTTTCAGAAGTTTGAATTTGGGGGTTTCCTCATCTGGAAAAATCAGGCCATGAAACTTGTACCACTAAATTTAGAAGCTCCAAACGAATTGAACAACCACCTCGCGCCCTTTTTATATTCCCTCATGTACTAATCGCTATTTTTGAATATTACAGTTAGTGGGGGTTTAAAACCCCCGCTATTTGATGTTATTTGCAGAAAAAGAGATGAAGACGATGCTAACGTGGCTTGGTACTACTGGACAGTTTAAACATTGGCGCGTCTTTTTGTTTAGTCCAGCGTGATATTGATATTTCTATTATATTATTCATTACCCACTAAATTAACAAAGAAACGCACTAGCTCCATTGGTAGATGCGTTGTCATGCAGGCAATGGGACCTGGGTTCGATTCCCAGGTCCCCCATATTTCTTCATAATTTTGTTTCTAACATATTCAGGTGGTGTTTCCCTCCTGTGGTCCATCATACACCCAACGCTTGTGCTTGCCAAATGTCCCAGGAGATCAATCCAAAGGTCAGGATATGAGGTCTATCATGCACACTAGTCAACCATGCCATACGCAAGCGCTGAAAGTCAACATGGGCTTGGGATCAGTGGGCCAAACTGCTTTCTAAACACCTCCAAATTGGGCAGAAACCCCCCCTTTGTTTGTATTTTCTTTCTCCCATTTTTTCTCTATTATTTATTTTAATTGTTTTTCTTTTGTTATTTAATTCCCAAAATAATTTTTATAACACAAAAAAAAATCAGAAAAGTCAAAAATAAATATGTTTATTTAATTTTTAATTCATCAATAGTTTTTGTAAATAAATCTTAATAATCAAATTAGTTTAATTTTAGGTTTAACTTTAATGTTTTTTTTCTTAAATAACTAAAATACATAAAAATTAGGGTTTTTAGCATTTTACTTTTTTTTCTCAATAATTAAAATTTTCTTCTTATTATTATTAACCATTAATTAATTTTGTAAATAAATATGTCATTTAATTAATTAGGGTAAATTAGGTTAAAACTTAAACATTTTTTCTTTAATAATTAAAAACAATTTAGAACTAGGGTTTTATTTAATTTCAAATTCCAATTAATTTTCTTTATTTCCATTAAATACAAAAACATCCAAAAAAACAAGTTCTTTTCTTTATTTAATCATTAATTAATTTTAATTTCAATCTAATCTTTAAAGGGTCCAACGCCCTCGCCTTCGATTATAATTTCTTTTCGCACGTTTATTCTTTATTTCCTTTTTAAATATAATGTATTTGCCCCAAAGCTTTGTAATAGTAATTAGGACATTTACTTTCCGCACTTTTATTTTAAATCGGGTCTTTGTTAATTTGGCGATGTATAGACCCGCGCTTTGTAATAGCGTAGGACTTTTATTTTCCGCATTTTAATTTCCGCACCTTTAAACTGTTAATCACATGAAAGAATGAATGGCCAAAAATAAAATCAAAGCGTAGAACACCCAATGCATGATCAAGATAAAACATAAACTGAAAATGACACACAATTCACACACCACTCCTAGGGTACGCCTCACTGTTGCCTTGCCCCTCGAAACGTGGTCGTCGAGTATAGGATGTCTTAGTGAGTCCTTATGTTCCATTGATCTAGTTGCCTAGAAATGGTTGCCTCGAAACAAGTTGCCTCAGAATAGTTGCCTCGGAATAAAAAGATCAATGGCATAAGGGTAGCTTCTAAGGTGTCTTACTGTTGCTCGGTGGCCACATTGTCCCTACAAACGAATTTACCCGAACACCTCCAACGGTGGTGCTACCTACCACTCAATTGTGGGATGGCACTACCTTAAGGACTTCTACACAGCTTAATTCCTTAGGGTAGGTAGATGACTCGTAGATACTTTCTCTAATTCAAAACAAATCAAAAACTTCTTTTCACACCGACACTTTGTAAAAAGCTTCCAAAAACAACTTTTCAAACACTCTTGAGGACTGATACAAGAGTCGATCTGAAACTTTCAAAGAAACTTTTTCAAACTCACTCACACTTTGAAAAGCAAACAAACATTTTGAAAACATAATGAGCAAGTATCTAAGAGCCCATGGATAACCATGGATAGAAAGGGTGCTAACACCTTCCCTTTCTATAAATCTACCTCCCGAACCGAGAACTAATCTCAATAAGGAATTTTTCTATGCTTTTGTCCTTTCCATGTTGGAGAAAATAAAAGACGGTGACGACTCTTGCTTCCGCGACACTTCGCGAACCAGCGTTAAACAGTCAGTTCCAGATCCACCGATCACAGGCAGCATGATGAGTCTGGCTGAAAAGAGCATGCTATTTATTACCTTAGCAAAAAGTTTACCGATTGTGAGTCACTGCTTGAGAAAACTTGTTGCGCTTTGGCATGGGCTGCTCGCCGGCTGAGACAATATATGCTGACTCATATTATCCTATTGATATCAAAGATGGATCCAATCAAGTATATCTTCGAAAAGCCTGCCTTGTCCGGAAGAATAGCAAGATGGCAGATGATCTTGACTGAGTATGACATCCAATACACAACCCAAAAGGCAATCAAGGGGAGTGTGTTAGCAGGTCATTTGGAACATCAGGCAGTGGATGATTACCAGTCTATGAATTTCGAATTCCCGGATAAGAACATCATGTTGGTGACTGACTGTGAGAAACCTGGACCGAATGAAGGACCTGAGGAAGGATCCCGATGGTCTATGCACTTTGATGGAGCTTCAAACGTGTTGGGTAATGGCATTGGCGCCATGATCATATCTTCTGAAGGCTGTCATACTCCGTTCACCGCCCGATTATGTTTTAATTGCACCAACAATATGGCGGAGTATGAAGCGTGTATCATGGGTCTTCGAGCAGCTATTGACCTGAGGATCAAGTTCTTGAGTGTGTTCGGAGATTTTGCTCTCGTGATCAGTCAAATCAAAGGCGAGTGGGATACGAAGCACCCAAATCTTATTCCTTACAAAGAGTATGTACTGACGCTGCTCCAACACTTCAAGGAGATAACCTTTGAACATTTCCCCAGAGAGGAGAATCAGTTAGCGAACGCGTTAACTACCATGTCTTCTATGTTCAAAGTCAGGTGGGACAATGAGGCTCCCCGGATTACCATTGAGAGGATGGACGAACCCGCACATTGCTATGACATTGAGACTGAAGAGGTAGCAGATAAACCTTGGTTTCATCAGGTAAAGAGGTATCTTGAGGCTCAAGAGTACCTCGAGGGTGCATCTGTTAATGATAAGAAGTTATTGAGAAGGTTCGCTGTGAAGTTCTTCATTAGCAATGGGATCCTTTACAAGCGTAACCATGATTCAACCTTACTGCGGTGTGTAGACAAAAGCGAGGCGGAAATGATCATGGCAGAATTACATGAAGGTACCTTAGGGACTCATTCCAGTGGACATACCATGGAAAAGAAAATCCTACGGGCAGGATATTATTGGTCTACTATGGAAGCCGACTGTTATCAGCATTCTTGGACCTGTCATAAGTGCCAAGTCTATGCTGATAAGGTGCATATACCTCCAGTTCCTCTAAATTTCTTGCCAGCTCCTTGGCCTTTTGCAATGCGGGGCATCGATATGATTGGCGAGATCAGACCTACTGCGTCCAACGGGCATTGTTTCATCTTGGTAGCTATTGATTATTTCACGAAATGGGTTGAGGCAACTTCCTTTTCTACAGTAACCAAGAATGTCGTGGCGCGGTTTATCCGGCACAATTTGATCTGTCGATATGGTGTACCAAAGAGGATCATTACGGACAATGGTACAAATCTCAATAATACAATGATCACCGAGCTCTGCAAACAGTTCAAGATACATCATCACAACTCTTCTCCTTATCGGCAGAAGATAAATGGGGTTGTTGAAGCGGCTAATAAGAACATCAAGAAGATTATGCAGAAGATGACGGTGACATACAAAGACTGGCATGAGATGTTACAATTCTCTCTTCATGGGTACCGTACCTCAGCGCGGACGTCAACAGGGGCAACACCCTACTCTTTGGTGTATGGCATGGAGGCAGTCTTGCCCATTGAAGTTCAAATACCCTTTCTTCGGATTATGAAGGATGCAGGTTTGAGCAAGGACGACTGGATCCAGACCCGACTTGATCAGTTGAACTTAAAGCGATCAAGGCATTCAATAAGAAATTTAGACGATAGGAGTATCAAGTCGGGGATCTGGTGATCAAACGCATCATACTACCGCAAGGTGATCCCAGGGGAAAATGGACCCCTACGTACGAAGGTCCATTTGTGGTTAAGAACATTTTCTCAGGAGGAGCTATGATTCTAACCACCATGGATGGTGACGACCTTCCTCACCCTGTCAATGCAGACATAGTGAAAAAATACTACGCATAATCAAAGACCCGCTACGTCGACTGGCCTAGGCAGAAATAAGGGCTTCCCGGCGAACCAAAAGGGTTCGGGCAAAAATAAGGGATGAAAATGAAAAAACTGTACACCCGTTAAGTCGAAAACCTGAAAAGGCGGCTTGGGCAAAAAAGGGTATCCCTGTGGACTAAAACCCGAAAGGGCGGTCCAGGCAAAAATTAGGGATCAAAGCGTAACACTATGTCTCATTGGATCATCTTGCAACCAGATTTCGATATCGACTATTGTTGTACCCCAAAATTTTCCCTCTTATTTTGTCAACATTTCTCATCACAAGACTTTTTGAACTCAAGATCAAGCTAGGGTTTGCTCTGCTCAAGACATCTCCTTGCACTATTGACCTAAATTAGGGTTTGAGTTTGCACATAGAATTTTGGACTTATAATTCCCAAAGTGACTTTCATACTTCATGTTGGACTCATAAGTTTGTCCATACTAAGTTTCAAGCCTTGAATCAAATTTTTGCCCAGTCAATTGGACAGTTGACCTAAAAATCAGTTGTATTGGGGAAAAAGTCAACTATGACCAATTTACAGTCAAAACTCATGAATTTTGATCCACATCAACATTATGAACTCATATGAACCATTTGATCAAGTTTGGACCACAACTCCACAAGAAATTTGATCAGATCATCAAAAGGGCAAAATGGTCATTTTTAGGGTTTTGACTATACAAAGGCAATTTTTGATTTTTGACCTAGCCAATGGCAAATTGGGTTCAACCATGGAATCAAGGACTCAATGGCATCATCTTGATCTATTCAACAATTTCAAAAGATCTCAATTGCATTGGATTGACAGATGAATTTTTCAATCAACTGATCAAAATTTGACTGTATACTGAAAAGTCAAACTTTGACTTTTTGGTCAAAATCAAGTGCCAAGGGTCATTTTTAATCAAGAGGTGTCAAAATATGAAACTTGTTCATCAAGAAACCCAAAATTGCAAATTAGGGTTTAAAGTTGAAAATTTTCATAACTTAGAATTTCTCTAAGTTATGAAATTTTCTTAATTTTTCCTAACTTTGTCCAACATTTTCAGCATGATACAATTGGATTCAAACAAAACTTCCAACATGAAAGTTGTATTCCTCCACAAAGTCTACAACTTTGATTCACAAAGTTTTTTCAAAAGAAGCTTAGATCTCAAGTTATGATTTTTGGAACAAGGGTCCCTAAAACTTTTAACTTAGTAAAATTTTGCCCTAGTTTAGGCAGGATTTTGACATATCTTCATGGCCATTTTTCACATAGTTCCACTTGTAATCTCAAGTTTCATTTCAAATATGCATTGTAGAGCATGTTGCAAGCTTTCTAAAATGTCAAAGAACTCCTCAAACACATTTTTGGTTAGAGATAATCGAAGGCTTGAAGTTGGAAATAACTCACTTTTCATCCATGGCATATTCATGTTCATACATGTTGCAATTTCAAGTCAGCATGCTTTGCACTAGATTACAGGCCTCTAAACCACTTTACACTCAATAATTTAATGCAAATCCGTTGGTCTAAGCTATTGTTTTGGTCATTAGGACATTGTACACAAAATTAAGCCCTAAATAGAAAAAGGCACATTGCCATTTTTTGCCACGATCTTGCTTTATGTCAAACCACAATCTTTGAGCATTGGTCCAGATCTTTGGCATCTAATTAAATCCACAAATTAGAGGTGCCAAGAGTAGAGGTTACAAGGTATTGTATAGCTTGAACAAGCCTGTTACATATCACTTCCACATTTTACTTCAAAAACAAGAAACTTGTCCAAAACTTGAGAACTTGAATACCAGCCAAGATAAACTTATGCAAACAATTTGAACATCTTTCTCACACCCCTTTGAGCCAGAAACACGTTTGCTTAAGCCTCTAAACACCCCATAGCCAGAAATCACCTTCCATTCGCAAAACAGGGCAGAATCTGCAACTTGAGTTCCATAGCTCAATTGGCTCGTGCGTTTTGTCCCAAGTTGCTTCAAACACCTTCCATTCAACTCATCCAAGCTATCCCAAACCTCAAAAACCAACTGTAACTCCATTTACAGAGTTTTCCATTTTCATTTTGAGCTTGTGCAGGTTGAGTTCTATAGGCTGATTCAAGTACATTCAAGGCAAGCAGGCTATTGGAGAAGGTCAAGTGAAGTTCAAGCAAGCTACCAGACATCACAAGCCTTGTTGAAAAGCTCTACATTGCCCTACACGAAGTCAACTAAAACAGGTTTTTGTCCGCTTCCTATCTCTCTATTTAGGAACATTTAGCCTTAGGTTTATGAATAAGAAATGTAGTATTCATTGCCATGAAGCTGTACATATGCTCAGTTTTCATTTATATTAAACGTGCTAAGAGAATTTCATCCATGAACATGCTGAAAAAACTAGGTTAGATTTTAGGGCCAGAGAAATTCTCTCTGGTCTTTGAGAGTTAAGACAACTTGTTTATATGGTTGGAATCGTCTTGAAATGCTCTACAAGTTTGATGTTATGTGTTTTTGCAATAGAGCTCATATACAGGATCTGGTGGTTGTACAGGGAGCACGCGCGTTTTCAAAAATCTGAAGGTTGAAGATGAAGTGGTGGGCTGGGCTTTGCCTGGCTCACTATTGACACCTCCCTTTTTTCCTTTTTGCACCCCCTGGCCTAATTTCTTGTTATTTTATATTTTTCCATTTTTATTTTCATTTCTGACTTTATTTATTTATTCCCAAATATAAAAAATACTCAAAAATATTTTCATAATTTTTTCACTTTTATTTTGTATTTTATTTTTATTTTCCAAACATAAAAAGCAATTTAATTACTTTTATCGTATTTATTAAAACTTGAAAATAATATATAAATTATACTTTTATTTTTTTATTTTTTTATTTTTATTCACACTGGAAAT
Source organism: Vicia faba (assembly GCA_948472305.1). Taxonomy (NCBI): domain Eukaryota; kingdom Viridiplantae; phylum Streptophyta; class Magnoliopsida; order Fabales; family Fabaceae; genus Vicia; species Vicia faba. The sequence continues at coordinate 1,411,377,519 of OX451741.1, read as the reverse complement.
ATTATTCTAAATATAATTTATTTTTGTATATATTTTATTTATTGTACATATTTAATATAATATACATGTATATATATACTCTTATTTTATTATATATTTAGAATAAAAATATAAAATATTACACTTTTATTTTTATTATTAAATATACTTAATAAATACTTTTTATAAACATATATATATATATATATATATATATATATATATATATATATATATATATATATATATTTTTACATATAACATTTTATTTTTATTATATATAAATAAAATAATTAATATATTTACTTTCTTAAAGAAAATTAGGGTTTTACCCTTAACCTAATAAAATTAATCTTTTATTTATTTCTTTATTTTTACATTAAATATTTTTACATACATAAATAAACAAAAACCTTTTTTTTTTGCATAATTCATTTTTTTATTTGATATATTTATTTTGTTCATTTAAATATTGTCCATTTAATATTTATGCATTGGGATTCAATTTGGATGTAATAGTAAACTAGAGTTTATATTTCTTGTCAAATACCCCACATTCAAAGATTGTACCCCCATCCCCATAATCATGTTGTAATAGCTTAGACTTTTAAATCCTCGCACTTTACGCTTTCAATTATGCCATGATTAGAGAATTAGGGTTTGTATGCAAAAATCCAAATCAACAAGTAGCTTGACCTAATAAAAGACAAAAATGCATAAAAATCAAACACAATGCACACTTGCACCCCTAGGGTTACAATCCACTTGTTGCCTTAAAAATGGGCCATGTTATGCATGTTGGGTACTTTGGCAAAACAAAAGATCATAGTCCTTCGATGACGCTATCTTGGTTGCCTAAACAAAAATGATCAAGTCCCTAAAAAATTTTCCAAAAATACTTGACACAATTGCTATCATGGTCTATACGATGACCCGCGCCTGTCCCGTTTAACATCCTAACACAAGGTTGTTCACCAAATGCAATGGTGAAATAACACTTTCAAAAGGGTTAAAAATATATAGGAAAGATCTTTGAGTAAAATAGGGTAGATAACTCTTAGTTACTTGATCAAAAAGCTTGCAAAACATCCTTGCTATTTTAAAACACACCTCACAACACAATTTCATAACATTTCCCAAAAAACAAACTTTCAAAACATTGAAATATTTTCAAAAGACAAAAACATCTTTGTATACATTCAAACAAGAATCATTACAAAGGTTTCCACAACGATGACCTCTTTTCAAAACATTTTTCAAAACCACACACAAAGCACCACTTCAAACAATTGAAAAGCAAAAGCAAGTGATCTAAACAAGTAACTAAGAGCCCATGGATAACCATGGATGAAAAGGGTGCTTGCACCTTCCCTTTTCATAATCTACTCCCCGAACCCAAGAAAACATCTCAAAGGTCTTTCCTGTGCTTTTTGACCTTTCCTTAGGATAAAATAAAAAGTCGGCGATGACTCTTGCTAAACCGAAACATTTGCGAACACAAACGCAAAACCTCAAGTCAGTTCTCCCACCGTATCACAGAACTGGCGACTCTGCTGGGGAATTATCTAAAAGTGGAGTAACCTTAGGGTTTAGATCACCTTTGCATGCTTATCTTGATTGCTTTGATTGCTTTACATTTGGTTCTCTTGTTTGGGTTTGAATCCTCCACCCGGATTTTTGGGAAACATTCATAGGTAAATAGAAATACGTTGTGGAAACTGTGCGGGGTATACCGACATGGTTGAAGCAATAGCTATATTAGTGCGACATATTTGTGGGTACCGGTAGCCTTTGAGTCAATCAAAGAGAATATGGGGCCGCTGAGTGATGTCATGGAGCACTAATGAACTCTTAGAACCTTACTTGACCATCTTGTCCTTACTAGGGGTAGTGAGATGACCGGCTTTGGTGCAGTCCGAAGTTGGTAGATACTCGATACTACACTCATTGAGGGTTGTTTTCTTGGAATATTTATGTCTCCAGTTAAGTGGATAAACTGAAACAATGAACACAGAAAATAATCCGGTGATATTGAGCTCCTTAGAACCCGGTTACTATTTATAGGACAGGTTGAGCCAACTAACTTCAAGAGGGTACTTCGCTATGAAACCTCATGCAAGCCTGAAACTAGGATCTTGTGTGACTTGTTTATACATATGCTTGTGCATACATCATGACCATCATAAAGCATCATATGCATCCACTAACCATTTCAAGGGTTTGGATCTTCATCTTTGTTCTTGTTTTGTAGGTCATGGAATCTCTTCGCAGGAAAACTATCCAAGTCAACCTTGTGAGAATCCCCTCTCAACTCAAGGAGCTTACTTCCAAGATTCCAGAGAATTCTCTCTTCAGTGAAAGACATGGTAGACTCCTCAACTTGGTCAACTCCAACATTGAAGAAGACATGGTGAAAGTTCTCTTCCAGTTCTTTGACCCTCTACACCACTGTTTCACATTCCCTGATTACCAACTAGTACCTACTTTGGAGGAATTTTCTCAACTCCTGAGGATTCCTATTCTCCATCAACTACCCTACAACGGTACGGAAAGAGAACCAAAGCCTGAAGATGTTGCTCAAGCCTTACACTTACAACCATCTGATATCAAAGGTCATTGGGAAACCAGAAGTGGTGTCAAGGGTTTCTTGGAAAAGTTTCTGTTTGAGAAGGCACAAGACTGCTGGAGTTCTCTAGATCTACAAGCTTTTGAGGAGATTGTAGCACTTATCATCTATGGGTTGGTCTTGTTCCCAAACCCTGATCAGCTTATAGATGTGAATGCTGTCAAGATTTTCATATCTCGGAATCCTATGCCTACATTGCTTGGGGACATCCTACACTCATTTCACACATGAACAATGAGGAAAAGAGGTGTTCTCATGTGCTGTACTCCTATTCTAGCAAGGTGGTTTATTTCTCACCTTCCCCAAACAGTTTTGAAGAATGAGCAGGGTTTAAGGTGGTCACAACGGTTGATGACTCTTACACATTCTGATGTTCATTGGTGTTCTCGATCCAGAGAAAATGTCATCATCATTGATCGTTGCGGAGAATTCCCTAATGTCCCATTACTTGGCATTAGGGGAGGCATTACATATAACCCCTGTTTAGCTCTGAGGCAATTTGGGTATGCCCGAAGGGATGACCCTCATGACATGCTGATTCCTGACTTGGTTTTTGACTTCGACAACGATGCTCAAGGACTTCGACAAAGGTTTATCCGAGCTTGGAGGATTCCCAACAAAGTGGATAGTAAGACACTGTGGCACAAGAATTCCATCCCCCTTGAGCCTTATCTCAAGTGGGTACGAACCCGCGCCCAGAATCTTATGATGCCATACCCTCACATTCTCCCCGTGATCAAAGAGCCTGTTATGGAAGGAGAGGTTCCATACACCCTCCTACATCCAGACATGCCAACATCATTGGAAGAATTGCAAAGGAGTTGGATACAACTCAAGGAAGAACGAAATACTTTTGAAGCCAACTTCTATGCCAGTGAGAAGAATGTTTTGGAACTTACCCGTCGACTTCACGAAAAGGAGACTCTTAACACTTACATCGCACCGAAGAGGATGCGCAACGTCTTTTTACATTAAGAAGCTTTGTAATATTTTACCCATGGGGCATTTATGTACTAACAAATTTCTTATTATTAATATGACGTGTGTTCTTTTTGTTTGCAATAAATTTGAATTTATGAATCCTTGAATGCATTACATGAATAACACATCATTCATCATATGCATAAACAGGTCTTCACACCAGGTTTCCTTATCTTTCTGCTGTTTATTTCAGCGAGATAGATATAGAGCAGACGGTTAAAGATCTGCAAGCACAAAATTTGCAATTCCAATAACTCCTCATGACCTTAGCAAAGGGTCAAGAGGATCTTAAAGCACTGTTAGAGAAAGAGAAGGAACCAGAAAAGAAGAAAAAGAAAAGAATTGGTGTGGCCACTATGGGAAGGAGGTTTGAGAATCAAGCTAGGAGAGTTCTGGAATTCCCCTCGACGTCTGACGAAGGGGTTGGTAAAGGAAAAGGAGTTGCAATGCCCTCCGAATCTGAAGCTGAAGAAGAAGAAGAGGAAGAGGATGCAGATTACTCTGAACAACAATACCCTTCGGCAGATGATAAGTATAAAAATCTTGAGGATCGGTTGGCAGCCATGGAGTTGCAAAGGGTACCTGGGTTAGATTTCGAAGAACTAGGATTGGTTGCTGGAATCGTCATTCCTCCCAAGTTCAAAGTACCTACATTTGCTAAATACGACGGTTTGTCCTGTCCAAATATGCATCTGAGATCCTATGTCAGAAAGATCCAGCCTCACTCTTTCAATAAGGATCTATGGGTCCACTTTTTTCAAGATAGTTTGTCGGGTACGCAATTGGACTGGTTCTATCAACTTGAGAGATCTGATGTTCATAACTGGGAAGATTTGGATGCTGCTTTCTATCGACAATACCAATAAAACGCAGATTTAGTGCCTACTCGTACTCAGCTACAGAGTATGGGTATGGCCTCTAATGAGGGATTTAAGGAGTATACCCAGAAGTGGCGGGATTTGGCTGGAAGGGTGCAGTCACCATTGTCGGATAGAGAGCTAGTTGACATGTTTTTAGGGACTCTGTCAGGTCCATTATTCAATCACTTAATCGGGAGCTCATCTGCAGGGTTCACCAAATTAATTCTGACCGGTGAAAGGGTCGAAGCTGGCATTAAGAGTGGTAAAATTCAGAAGGATGCCTCCGCTTCCACTACTATTAAGAAGACCTTCCCAGCCAAGAAGGAAGTTTCTGCTATTCATACCCAGAGAAATCAAGGGAGAATGGAGCGCCGACCAACGGTAGGGGCTGTGATGATCCAGAACTCCTCAGCCGATCAACCTCGCAGCAATCAACCAAGAACTAACCAGCAAAGGGTAGAAAGGCCACAACGACAATTCACCTGAATCAATATGACACCCGCTCAAGTCCTCCCTCATCTGTTAAAGCTGAACCTTACCAACTTGAAAGAAGCGCCGAAAAACCCAAATACCTCTTCTCCTTATTATCATTCCAATGCAAAATGTGCATACCACTCGGACAGTGTAGGGCATGATACTAAAAATTGTTGGGCTATTAAAAACAAGATCCAAGATTTGATAGATGCCAAGGAGGTAGAGTTTGATGCTCCCGAAAAACCTAATGTGATATCCGCTCCTATGCCAAAGCATGGTCATAATGTCCATGCAATTGTGGAAGATCTTCATGTTACCGCTATTGATGACCTATTGACTCCGCTGCCAATGATTAAAGTGAGTTTGTTGAAAGCCGGGATATTCCCAGGCTGTGAAAAAGATTGTTACTTCTGTTCAACCCTGCAATCCGACTGCCCACTGTTGAAATTAGGCATCCAACGCCTGATGGATACTCAAGAGATCCTCTTTCAGAAAACTCTTGTTGCTACTATCACTCATGTTACTCCTGTTACCCTTGTTACTTCAATCAATGACATTGCTATAATCACCATCTCCGATAATCTTTCCAAGACCTGAAAAAGGCCTGTTAAGATTACGCCTGATCCTAAGTTTGTATCGTTGAAAATTACCATGCCGGGGCCTATCCCATATAAGTCCAACAAGACAATACCATGGAACTATGGATGAGAGATCTTCTACCATGGTGTCAAGCAGATCGAATCAGCCGGAGAGAATTTTGATGAAGAAACTCCCGATGTGGGGAATATTGCAGGGACAAGTAAGATATCTCGTAGCGGAAGAATCTTCTCTCCGGAGATTGCTCCTCCACGGGCAGTCTTCGGACCCTCAAGTGCTTCTGTGCCTGTCAAGATATATGTGCAAAGCCCAGCAATTAAAGAAATTGTTACTCCCAAAGTTGAACCCTCTGTTGTTACTGCCGATAAAGGTAAGGGGATCCAAGAAGCGCCCGTCAGGACGAGGGCTCAGACTTTGGTTATCCCCGAGACCACCCAAAAGGAGATGGAGTAAATCTTAAAGATAATTAAGAAGAGAGACTATGATGTCGTAGAGCAGCTGGGGCAAACCCCTTCAAAAATCTCTATGTTGGCTCTATTACTCTGCTCTGAGGCTCTTGCCAAAGCCTTGATCAAATTCCTGAAGATGGCGTACGTGCCTCAAGAAACTTTTGCGAATCAGTTTCAAGAGTGCGTGGCTAGCCTTACAGCCGACAATGGTCTTGGTTTCTATGATGCTGATTTGACCCCTAAGGGAAGAAAGCATAATGATGCGCTGCATGTCTCGGTAGAATGCATGGGGACCACACTTGCTCATGTTCTGGTTGATACCGGTTCATCTTTAAATGTTCTACCAAAAAAGGCATTGGACAAATTGGACTGTGAAGGTTTGACCCTAAAGCCCAGTAACATCATTGTTAGAGCCTTCGACGGTTCTAAGCGGATGGTTCACGGAGAAGTGGACATTCCAATCAAAGTGGGTACAAAAATTTTCAACTCTACTTTTTATGTGATGGACATCCGTCCTTCATATTCATGCTTGTTGGGGAGGCCATGGATCCATAACGCTGGGGCAGTCACTTCTTCTCTACACCAAATGCTAAAATATCCAGTCCAGGGTAAGATCATAACAGTTCATGGTGAGGAGGAGTATATGATAAGTCACCTTAACTCTTTCCGCTATGTGGAGTTAGATGGTGAATTCATAGAAACACATTTCCAACACTTTGAAGAGGTGTCTTTTGAAGTCGCAGTAGCAAAGACAATGACTGTTGTGCCTATCATTACCAAGCCAGTGTCCCGGATGTCATCCCTTAAAGATGCGGAGGCTGTAATCAAAGAAGGAGGAAGTACAGTATGGGGGAAACTGCCAGATTTTCCTCACAAGACAGACAAGTTTGGATTGGGTTTCACTGTCGCTAGCCAGAAAGCTGTGCCTTGCTCCCGGGCTGGAGGACCACCCTTAAAAATCACTCACCATGGAGTTCATGCCTTAGAAGATGATGATGAAGAAGGCAACTTTGAAGATTGGATCTTTCCAACCATTGAAGGGGGACTGAACAACTGGGAGGCGAAAGACTTCGTTCCCATTACTTTCATCAATCAGTAATTTATCTTTTGAACATTTCCTGTTTGGTCTGTAATAATTAAACAATTCGTACACTCTTTTGCCTTGTGCCTTTCCCGGGGTACATAGGTCCATTTGTAAGGGTTTTGATTTCTCATTTTCATATTCCATCTTTAATGAATCATGGACGTTTTCATCTATAAACTTTTGTGTTCATTTTATTTCCTTTTACATTTTATTTTGTTTAAGGATGGCTATCCCTTACACACACCCACACTCATAAAATGCAGGTACCCATCCATTCTGGATTCCATGGGTGACTATTTTGCTTTGGCCTTCAGTGACTCTGAAGATTTGGTCAATCATGCTGAGTACGAAGGTGATGAAGACTGTGAAGTTCCTGGAGAGTTAGCTAGACTTTTGCCACAAGAAGAAAGGGCTATTCTGCCCCATGAAGAGTTGTTAGAGACTATCAATTTGGGAACAGAGGAAGACAGAAAAGAGGTTAAAGTGGGTGCCAACCTGGAGCCAAGTGTTAAAGAGCGCTTAGTTCAACTGTTGAATGAATTTGTTGAGATCTTTGCCTGGTCCTATAAAGATATGCCAGGACTGGATACATACATTGTGGTTCACTGTCTCCCTACAAGAGAAGACTGTCCACCAATCAAACAGAAAGTCCGCCGAATGAGGCCCGACATGTCTGAAAAGATCAAAGCTGAAGTGATGAAACAATTCAATGCTGGCTTTCTGGCTGTTACTTCCTATCCGCAATGGGTTGCTAACATTGTGCCCGTGCCTAAGAAGGACGACAAAGTCAGAATGTGTGTGGACTACAGAGACCTAAACAGGGCTAGCCCTAAAGATGATTTTCCACTACCACACATTGACATTTTGGTCGACAATACAACTCAACATAAGGTGTTTTCCTTCATGGATGGATTCTCGGGATACAACCAGATCAAAATGGCCCCCGAAGACATGGATAACACTACTTTTGTTACGCAGTGGGGTACCTTCTGCTATAAAGTAATGCCATTCGGACTGAAGAATGCCGGGGCAACCTATCAGCGAGCCATGGTAGCTTTGTTTCATGACATGATACATCATGAAATCGAAGTCTACGTAGACGACATGATAGCCCGTTCATAAACAGAAGAAGAACACCTCGACCATCTGCAAAAGCTGTTTGTCAGGTTAAAGGAATATAAGCTCAGACTGAACCCTAGCAAGTGCACTTTCGGAGTCAGGTCCGGTAAACTTTTTGGATTCATCGTCAGTAACAAAGGCATCGAGGTTGATCCTGCCAAAGTCAAAGCCATACAAGAAATGCCTGCCCCCCGCACTGAGAAGGAGGTTAGAGGTTTCTTGGGACACTTAAACTATATTGCAAGGTTCATCTCTCACCTAACATCTACCTGCGAGCCAATCTTCAAGCTATTGAAGAAAGATCAGGTGGTTGAATGGAACGATGATTGTCAAGTTGCTTTTGATAAGATCAAGGAGTATTTGCTGGAACCTCCTATCTTGATGCCACTCGTCGAAGGAAGGCCTTTAATCATGTATCTGACTGTTTTGGATAACTCAATGGGGTGCGTAATGGGACAACATGACGAGTCTGGCTGAAAAGAGCATGCCATTTATTACCTTAGAAAAAAGTTTACCGACTGTGAGACTCGCTACTCACTGCTCGAGAAAACTTGCTGCGCTTTGGTATGGGCTGCTCGCCGGCTAAGGTAGTATATGTTGACACATACCACTTTGCTGATTTCTAAAATGGATCCGATTAAGTACATCTTCGAGAAGCCTGCTTTATCCGTAAGAATCGCTAGATGGCAGATGATCTTGACTGAGTATGATATCCAATACACAACCCAAAAAGCTATAAAGGGGAGTGTACTAGCTGACCATCTAGCTCATCAAGCCGTCAAAGATTACCAATCTATGAGGTTCGACTTCCCTGACGAGGACATTATGACATTGGACAACATTGAAGGTAACAAATCGTATGACGGGCCTGAACAAGGATCCCGATGGACCCTATACTTTGATAGTGCTTCAAAATGCACTTGGCAACGGTATCGGGGCGATACTTATTTCTCCAGAAGGTTTGCATACACCTTTCACTGCCAGACTCTACTTCAGCTACACCAACAACATGTCCGAGTATGAAGCTTGTATCTTTGGTCTCAAGGCTGCAATTGACCTAGGAATCAAATCTCTGATTGTATTTGGGGACTCAACTTTGGTTATCAGTCAAATCAAAGGAGAGTAGGACACTAAACATACTAATCTTATCCCATACAAAGAACATGTCTTGACATTGTTGCCTCACTTCGAGCAGATTAACTTCGAACACTTTCCGCGAGAAGAAAATCAGCTAGCTGATGCTCTAGCTACAATGTCTTCCATGTTTAAACTCAACTGGGATAATGAGGCTCCCCGAATCATCATCGAGCGAATGGATGAACCTGCGCACTGTCATGAGATTAATACCGAAGAAGTAGTGGAACAACCCTGGTTTCATGAAATCAAAAGGTATCTCAAGACTCGAGAATATCCTGAAGGAGCTTCAGTAAACGACAAAAAGTTCTTAAGGAGGTTCACGGCCAAGTTCTTTCTGAGCAATGGTATCCTATATAAGTGCATCCATGATTGTGTTCTACTTCGTCGTGTGGACAAAGTTGAAGATGAGTTGATCATGACTGAAATACATAGCAGCACATTTGGCACCCACTTAAGCGGACATACGATGGCCAAGAAGATTCTAAGGGCTGGCTACTACTGGTCTACCATGGAAGCTGATTGTCATCAATATTCCCGTACTTGTCATAAATGCCAATTCTATGCTGAAAAGGTACATATTCCTCGAGTTCCTCTCAATGTTCTAACAGCTCCTTGGCCATTCGCGATGTAGGGAATCAACATGATTGGAGAAATCAAGCCTACGGCATCCAATGGACATCGCTTCATCTTGGTGGCTATTGATTATTTTACCAAGTGGGTTGAAGCGGCTTCCTTCACCTCCGTTATAAAGAATGTGGTTGCCCGCTTCATTAAGCAGAACCTCATATGCCGGTATGGTATCCCCGACAGGATCATCACGGATAACGATACGAACCTGAATAACACTGTGATCACCGCTCTGTGCGAGCAGTTCAAGATTCAACATCACAATTCATCTCCCTATCGGCCAAAGATGAACGGTGTTGTTGAAGCTGTGAACAAAAATATCAAGAAGATCATTCAAAAGATGACAGTCACCTACAAGGACTGGCACAAGATGTTACCGTTTGCTCTGCATGGATATCGTACCACGACGCATACTTCAACTGGGGCAACCCCCTTTTCTTTGGTATATGGCATGGAGGTTGTTTTACCTATGGAAGTTCAGATTCCTTCCTTGAGGATTATGAAGGATGTTGGTTTAAGTGAAGACGATTGGATTCAGACTCGGCTTGATCAACTTAATTTGATCAACGAGAAGCGACTTACTGCTGTTTGTCATGGTCAGACGTATCAAAAACGAATGATCAAGGCTTTCAACAAGAAAGTCAGACGTCAGGTATATCAAGTCGGAGATCTTGTAATCAAGCGGATCATCTTTCCGCAAAGTGATCCCAGGGGCAAGTGGACTCTTACTTACGAAGGACCATTTATGATCAAGAACATCTTTTTTGGTGGGGCAATGATTCTGACCACCATGGACGGTGATGACCTGCCGCACCCTGCGAACACAGACATAATCAAAAGATACTACGCATAAAACGACCCGAAAAGTTGAAAACCCGAAAGGGCGGCTTAGGAAAAAATGGGCATCCTGGTGAATCGAAAACCCGAAAGGGCGGTTCAGGCAAAAATTAGGGATAAATAAAATATCTGTACACCCGGTAAGTTGAAAACCCGAAAGGGCGACTTGGGCAAAAAGGGGTTTCCCGGTGGACTGAAAACCCGAAAGGGCGGTCCAGGAAAAAGTTAGGGAATTAAAGCGTATGACTATGTCTCGTCGGATCACTTTAAGGACAATCTCTTCACGACCAAACTCCAAGCTTCTGATCAATCTAATCATCCACGGACGAAGCAACGAATGGACAAGATACTCAGAGTTGTGAAGGCTATAGCAGAATGGGAACCCCATGGAATTGCTACACATAGCCATCTTTCTTTGTATAAAATTTTTCTCAATTTTTAGACAACATTCTCTTACTAGGATGTCTGTCTCCTTTGTACAAAAATACTTAAAAAAGTTAATACAAAGATACTTCAAACTGCAGAAATTTGCTTGCCTTTCCTTTCTTTTTATACTTATGTTTTATTTGAAAACGTCCAATGGTTTGTTAAATGAGCATATGCATTTGAATATAATCAGTGCTTACAAATAAAACAAAATAAGAAAGGATAATTACTGATAGTTCGAAAGTATAGGAAGACGTATTTAGGCTATTCCAGAAGAAATCCCCTACAGTATGTCGTTCAGATCCTCAACAGAGCTAAAACCTTGGAGTATATATCCCCAGCGGAGCCAGAATACTATAAACTTTCTTCCCCGGCGGAGCCAGAATACTCTAAACTTTCTTCCCCAGCGCAGTCCAAAACTTCAAATCTTAAACCCCGATGGAATACTATCCAACTTCCTCCGATTCCCCAGCAGAGTTCTCCACAAAACGGGAATCCTCAGTAGATTGGCATACAAACCAAACTCCTGATTTCCCCAGCAGGATAAACATTCTTCCCACAAAGTTATTTCCCGACAAAACGAGGATTCTTGTTCCCATTTCTCCGGTTGAAGCCTCCTAGGTTTTAATTCCCCAATGGAGATCGGCGGAGTTATCCTTATTTTCCCAGGAAAGTCATAAAGGATTCTCAATTCCCCACAAGTTACCAAGTATTTTCAATCCTCAACAGTAGTCCAAAGGACATTCTCAGTCTCAATAATCAAAGTTTGTGAATCCCCAATGGCAGTCAAGGGTTTATGTTCCCCAGCAGCGGTCAAAGAGTTCATTGTCTCAAGTTATTAAGGATTTATTTTCCTCAAACAGGACAGCTAATCAGATTACATGCGCATGCATTACATTCATATATCATAAACATTGATAGAAAACATTTTATTGCATCATACATGTCATGCAACATAACTTTATGTTTTAGCTAACATTTTACCCTTTTCAGGATAAGATTAAAAGCTATCTTTAACAAATATTCGAAGATCTCAGATACAATATGGATACACCCCAGACACGGCGATCATTCTATTACTCATTCAGACTTCAGTCATCAGATACAGACTAGATACGCTCCAGACACGGAAGCCATTCTATCTCTCATTCTGATTCAACTATCAACTTCAAGATCAGATACGCTCCAGACACGGAAGCCATTCTTCTACTCATACATATCTCAATTTCAGATACAGTCCAGATACGCTCCGGACACGGTTGCCATTCTGTCACTCATTCGGAATTTATCCCCAGCCCAGAGATATGCCAGACACGAATGTCTTTCTGTCGCTTATTCAGATTTAAGATTTCAGATACAATACAGATACACTCCAGACATGGCAGTCATTCTGATATTCGTTCAAGAATCAAATACAGTTACAGCTTGGATATGCTCCAGACACGGACACCATTCCTTTACTCATACGAATCCAATCTCCAGATACAACTCAGATACGTTCCAGATACGGATACCATTCTGATGTTCATTCTACTGATATTCAACAAACACTTTGGATGACATCTCTAAGCCCATCTCCAGCAAGATTCTATCATCTCCAAATGGCATCTTTAAGCCCATTCCCTCAAACTGCATTTTTGACGAGTGCAAATTTACGGGCACTCTAGTGTCCAATCCTCTTTACCTTCGAGTCGCGAAAGGCAAACTTGCGAATCTAACTTTTTAGGTTCAAGAAGATTGAACAGGGGAAACTGTTGTACCCCAAAATTTTCCCTCTTATTTTGTCAACATTTCTCATCACAAGACTTTTTGAACTCAAGATCAAGCTAGGGTTTGCTCTACTCAAGACATCTCCTTGCACTATTGACCTAAATTAGGGTTTGAGTTTGACAAAGAATTTTGGACTTCTAATGCCCAAAGTGACTTTCATACTTCATGTTGGACTCATAAGTTTGTCCCTACCAAGTTTCAAGCCTTGAATCAAATTTTTGCCCAGTTAATTGGACAGTTGACCTAGAAATCAGCTATATTGAAGAAAAAGTCAATTATGGCCAATTTACAGTCAAACCTCATGAATTTTGATCCACATCAACATTATGAACTCATATGAACCATTTGATCAAGTTTGGACCACAACTCCACAAGAAATTTGATCAGATCATCAAAAGGGCAAAATGGTAATTTTTAGGGTTTTGACTATACAAAGGCAATTTATGATTTTTGACCTAGCCAATGGCAAATTGGATTCAAACATGGACTCAAGGACTCAATGGCATCATCTTGACATATTCAACAAGTTCAAAAGATCTCAATTGCATTGGATTGACAGATGAATTTTTCAGTCAACTGATCAAAATTTGACTGTATATTGAAAAGTCAAACTTTGACTTTTTGGTCAAAATCAAGTGCCAAGGGTCATTTTTCATCAAGAGGTGTCAAAATATGAAACTTGTTCATCAAGAAACCCAAAATTGAAAATTAGGGTTTAAAGTTGAAAAATTTCATAACTTGGAACTTTTCTAAGTTATGAAATTTTCTTAATTTTTCCTAACTTTGTCTAACATTTTCACCATGATACAATTGGATTCAAACAAAACTTCCAACATGGACGTTGTAGTACTCCACAAAGTCTACAACTTTGATTCACAAAGTTTTCTGAAAAGAAGCTTAGATCTCAAGTTATGATTTTTGGAACAAGGGTCCCTAAAACTTTTAACTTAGTAAAATTTTGCCCTAGTTTAGGCAGAATTTTGACCTATCTTCATGGCCATTTTTCACATAGTTCCACTTGGAATCTCAAGTTTAATTTCAAAGATGTATTGTAGAGCATGTTGCAAGATTTCCAAAATGTCCAAGAACTCCTCAAACACATTTGTGGTTAGAGAGAATCGAAGGCTTGAAGTTGGCAAAAACTCACTTTTCATCCATGGCATATTCATGTTCATACATGTTGCAATTTCAAGTCAGCATGCTTTGCACTAGATTACAGGCCTCTAAACCACTTCATACTCAATAATTTAATGCAAATCCATTGGTCTAAGCTATTGTTTTGGTCATTAGGACATTGTACACAAAATTAAGCCCTAAATAGAAAAAGGCACATTGCCATTTTTTGCCATGATCTTGCTTTATGTGAAACCATAATCTTTGAGCATTGGTCCAGATCTTTGGCAGCTAATCAAATCCACAAATTAGAGTGGCCAAGAGCAGAGGTTACAAGGTGTTGTATAGCCTGAACAAGCCTGTTACATATCACTTCCACATTTTACTTCAAAAACAAGAAACTTGTCCAAAACTTGAGAACTTGAATACCAGCCAAGATAAACTTATGCAAACAGTTTGAACATCTTTCTCACACCCCTTTGAGCCAGAAACACGATTGCTTAAGCCTCTAAACACCCCATAGCATGAAATCACCTTCCATTGGCAAAACAGGGCATAATCTGCAACTCGAGTTCCATAGCTCAATTGGCTCGTGCGTTTTGTCCCAAGTTGCTTCAAACACCTTCCATTCAACTCATCCAAGCTATCCCAAACCTCAACCACCAACTGTAACTCCATTTACAGAGTTTGCCATTTTCATTTTGAGCTTGTGCAGGTTGAGTTCTATAGGCTGATTCAAGTACATTCAAGGCAAGCAGGCTATTGGAGAAGGTCAAGTGAAGTTCAAGCAAGCTCCCAGACATCTCAAGCCTTGTTGAAAAGCTCTACATTTCCCTACACGAAGTCAGCTGAAACAGGTTTTTGTCCACTTCCTATCTCTCTATTTAGGAACATCTAGCCTTAGGTTTGTGAATAAGAAATGTAGTATTCATTGCCATGAAGTTGTACGTATGCTCAGTTTTCATTTATATTAAACGTGCTAAGAGAATTTCATCCATGAACATGCTGAAAAAACTAGGTTAGATTTTAGGGCCAGAGAAATTCTCTCTGGTCTTTGAGAGTTAAGACAAGTTATTTATATGGTTGGAATCGTCTTGAAATGCTCTACAAGTTTGATGTTATGTGTTTTTGCAATAGAGCCCGTATACAGGATCTGGTGGTTGTACAGGGCGCGCACGCGTTTTCGAAAATCTGAAGGTTGAAGATGAAGTGGTGGGTTGGGCTTGGCCTGACTCACTATTGACACCTCCCTTTTTCCTTTTTACACCCCCTGGCCCAATTTCTTGTTATTTTATATTTTTGCATTTTTATTTTCATTTCTGACTTTATTTATTTATTCCCAAATATAAAAAATACTCAAAAATATTTTCATAATTTTTTCACATTTATTTTGTATTTTATTTTTATTTTCCAAACATAAAAAGCAATTTAATTACTTTTATCTTATTTATTAAAACTTGAAAATAATATATAAATTATATTTTTATTTTTTTATTTTTTTATTTTTATTCACACAGAAAATATTATTCTAAATATAATTTATTTTTGTATATATTTTATTTATTGTACATATTTAATATAATATACATGTATATATATACTCTTATTTTATTATATATTGAGAATAAAAATATAAAATATTACACTTTTATTTTTATTATTAAATATACTTAATAAATACTTTTTCTAAACATATATATATATATATATATATATATATATATATATATATATATATATATATATATATATATATATATATATATATATATATATATATATATATATATATATATATATATATATATATATATATATATATATATATATATATATATATATATATATATATATATATATATATATATATATATATATATATATATATATATATATATAACATTTTATTTTTATTATATATAAATAAAATAATAACTATATTTACTTTCTTAAAGAAAATTAGGTTTTACCCTTAACCTAATAAAATTAATCTTTTATTTATTTCTTTATTTTTATATTAAAGATTTTTATATACATAAATAAACAAAAACCTTTTTTTTGCATAATTCATTTTTTTATTTGATATATTTATTTTGTTCATTTAAATATTGTCCATTTAATATTTATGCATTGGGATTCAATTTGGATGTAATAGTAAACTAGGGTATATATTTCTTGTCAAATACCCCCCATTAAAAGATTGTACCCCCATCCCCATAATAATGTTGTAATAGCTTAGACTTTTAAATCCTCACACTTTACGCTTTCAATTATGCCATGATTAGAGAATTAGGGTTTGTATGTAAAAATCCAAATCAACAAGTAGCTTGACCTAATAAAAGACAAAAATGCATGAAAATCAAACACAATGCACACTTGCACCCCTAGGGTTACAATCCACTTGTTGCCTTAAAAATGGGTCATGTTATGCATGTTGGGTACTTTGGCAAAACAAAAACAAAATAAAAGATCATAGTCCCTCGATGACGCTATCTTGGTTGCCTAAACAAAAATGATCAAGTCCCTCAAAAATTTGCCAAAAATACTTTACACAATTGCTATCATGGTCTATACGATGACCCGCACCTGTCCCGTTTAACATCCTAACACAAGGTTGTTCACCGAATGCAATGGTGAAATAACACTGTCAAAAGGGTTAAAAACATATAGGAAAGATCTTTGAGTAAAATAGGGTATATAACTCTTAGTTACTTGATCAAAAAGCTTGCAAAACATCCTTGCTATTTTCAAACACACCTCACAACACAATTTCATAACATTTCCCAAAAAAAAAACTTTCAAAACATTGAAATATTTTCAAAAGACAAAAACATCTTTGTATACATTCAAACAAGAATCATTAAAAAGGTTTCCACAACGATGGCCTCTTTTCAAAACATCTTTCAAAACCATACACAAAGAACCATTTCAAACAATTGAAAAGCAAAAGCAAGTGATCTAAACAAGTAACTAAGAGCCCATGGATAACCATGGATGAAAAGGGTGCTTGCACCTTCCCTTTTCATAATCTACTCACCGAACCCAAGAAAACATCTCAAAGGTCTTTCCTGTGCTTTTTGACCTTTCCTTAGGATAAAATAAAAACTCGGTGGCGACTCTTGCTAAACTGAAACATTTGCGAACACATACGCAAAACCTCAAGTCAGTTCTCCCACCGTATCACAACTATCAAGCTCGAACGACACTAATCAATCTGATCTACCTTCAACCAAGTAGCAAAGTGATGAGATGCTCGAAGACATAAGGGCAATAGTAGAGTTGGAACCCAATGGGATTGTTCACATAGTTGTTTTTCTTTGTTTTTCACAAATCGTGTAAATCCTATCTTTCGGCGGCGTTCTCTTACTAGAATGTCAGCCTCTTGTACAAAAACGCCTATTTACAGGCCAACTTCAAAATCAATACAATTCATTTTTACAAAGAAATTCAAATTATTTTCCTTTTTTCTGTTTTGTTTTGCAAGAACGTCCAATGGTTCATTTTGATATATGCATTTGACAATAATTGATGCACATAAATATTTACATGGGAAACAAAAGACGATTACTCATAATTCCAAGAAACAGGGGCAAACAAGAAATGTCCAGACCTTACAGTTGCTCTATTTACCAGGTACAGGGATAGACCCAGCTGAAGAAAATGACTAAAAGTGCATACACTCCCCGCAGAGTAGGAAGTACCAGAATACAATATTATTAACTCTCCCCCAGCCGAGGTTCGCAATCACGAGTGAGTCGGTAAGATTCTCCCCAAGCAGAGTTCATCTTTCACCAACAATGGAAGACCATCCCTAGTGGAGCTTATTTCTTCCACAAGCAGGAACTTGATCCCCAACAAAGTTTATCATCGCCCGCAACGGTAATTCATCCACAGCCGATGGTATTTCCCCAAAATCATCAAATCCTCAACAGAGTATCTCCTCCCTACAGAGCCATTTTCTCGCCAATATATTCTCCAACAGGATTATTTTCCCAATCATCTTCGGTCTTTATCCCCAGCGAGCGAAACTCTTTCACTCTTCAGCAGCAATCCGGGATTTTTTTTTCTCCAACTAGAGAATATCAAAAAAACATTCCATGTCCATACATCATGACATGTGCCTACACATCATACAACACCGTCTCATTTATTTTGAGAACATCATTGCTTGATACATGTCATGCATTACATACGACTAACATTTACCTGTCAGGAAAGATACAATCAAATTCTCACAAAGTTCAAGCTATGAAGCCCGGATCCGACCGGATAATATCTTGATTTCTACAGCATATTGTGAAGCCCAGAGAACGATTGGATAACAGTATCAGAATACCGCGAAGCCTGGATCACGACCAGATAGTGGTATCTCTTAAAAGCAAGCTATGAAGCCAGGATTCGACCGGATAATAGTTTAATCCCCAGCAAGCTGTGAAGCCCGGATTACGACCGGATAGCAGCTCAACAACTACCATGAAGCCTGGATTATGACCAGATAGTGGTATATCATAAACACAAAGCCGTGAAGCCCGGATTACGATCGGATAACAGCTCAACAAGTTATTGTGAAGCCTGGATTACGACCAGATAGCAATACAAGACCATGAAGCCTGGATTACGACCAGATAATGGTAGAAGATGTTGTGAAGCCTGGATTACGACCAGATAGAAATGCAAGTTTCTGTGAAGCCTGGATTACGACCAGATAGTAGCCAAGAGTACTACGAAGCCTGGATTACGACCAAATAGTGGTATATCTTTAATACAAGTTATGAAGCCCGGGTTCGATCGGATAATATTTTGATTTCCCCGAACACCATGAAGCCTGGATTCGAGCAGATAATGGTATGATACATCGTGAAGCCTAGATTACAACCAGATAGCGGTAAAAGACATTGAATCCTGGATTACGACCAGATAACAGTGAGGGACATTGTGAAGCTTGGATTACGACCAAATAACAGTTTACTCGGCCAATTACTATGAATCCCGGATTCGACCGGATATTAGTAGGCCCAACAGTCAAAGGGAAGCCCGGAGGCGATCGGATAACCATTTGATTTCTTCTGAAGCCTAGATTATGACCAGATAAGAAGTAGGGTATTGTGAAGTCTGGATTCGACCAGATAGCGGTACAAGACACCATGAAGCCTGGAGTCGACCAGATAATGGTATGGAACATCGTGAAGCCTGGATTTCGACCAGATAGCGGTACAAGACACCATGAAGCATGGATTCGACCAGATAATGGTATGGAACATCGTGAAGCCTGGATTACGACCAGATAGAGGTATAAGACACTGTGAAGCTTGGATTTTGACCAAATAGCAGTTCACCTGGACAATTACTAAGAAGCCCGGAGTCAATCGAATATTAGTGTGCCCTAAATTCAAGTTGAAGCCCGGATGCAACCAGATAACAACTCATTTCCTTCTGAAGCCTGGATTACTACCAGATAAGAATTGAGAAATTGCGAAGCCTGGGTTACGATCGGATAACAAGTTTGATCTCATCTCCCCAGTAAAGTCACTGTAAAGCCTGGATTACGACCAGATAGTAGTCGGCCTTATCACTATGAAACCTGGATGACGACCAGATAATAGTTCATTCTCACCTCTTCATCTAAGAGACGATTCCTCAATAGAATAATGGACGACCGGATTTCCTAAAATTTCAACTTTTCTCAAAACAGAGACGATTCACCAGTAGAATAACGGACGACCGGAGCTCCTAAAATTCTATTTCTCCCAAAACAAAGAACAACATTCCCCAGCGGAATCTTCCTCAACAATAGGTATACAAGCTCTCTGTGATACGGTGGGAGAACTGACTTGAGATTTTGCGTTTGTGTTCGCAAATGTTTCGGTTTAGCAAGAGTCACCACCGACTTTTTATTTAATCCTAAGGAAAGGTCAAAAAGCACAGGAAAGACCTTTGAGATGTTTTCTTGGGTTCGGGGAGTAGATTATAGAAAGGGAAGGTGTTAGCACCCTTTCTATCCATGGTTATCCATGGGCTCTTAGTTACTTGTTTAGATCACTTGCTTTACTTTTCAATTGTTTAAAATGGTGCTCTTCAATTGTTTGAAATGGTGCTTTGTGTGTGATTTTGAAAGATTTTTTGAAAAGAGGCCATCGTTGTGGCAACCTTTGTAATGATTCTTGTTTAAATGTATACAAAGGTGTTTTTGTCTTTTGAAAAGTTTTCAATGTTTGAAAGTAGGGTTTTGAAATTGTGTTATGAAGTGTGTTTTGGAGATAGCAAGGATGTTTTTGTAAGCTTTGATCAAGTAACTAAGAGTTGTCTACCCTATTTTACTCAGAGATCTTTCTTATGTTTTTCACCCTTTTAACAGTGTTGTTTCACCATTGTATTTGGTGAACAACCTTGTGTTAGGATGTTAAATGGGACAGGCGCGGTTCATCATATAGACCATGATAGCAATTGTGCTAAGTATCTTTAGCAAATTTTTTGAGGGACTAGAACATTTTGTATAGGAAACCAAGATAGCGTCATCGAAGGACTATGATATTTTTGTTTTGTTTTTGTTTTGCCAAGATACTCAACATGCGTAACATGGCCATTTTAAAGGCAACAAGTGGATGAAACCCTCGGGGTGCATGTGTGCATTGTGTTGTCAATTTACATGCTTTTATGTCTTGTATTAGTCAAGCTATTTGTTTGATTTGATTTTGCATACAAACCCTAAGTCTAATCATGGCATAATTGGAAGCTTTAAAGGTGCGAGAATTTAAATTCTACACTATTACAACATGATATAGGGAGGGGGGTACAAATTTGAATTGGAGATTATTTTGCAAGAAATTAAATCCTAAATTATTACAACCATATTAAATGGGTAAGGCATAATATTAAATATACAATATTTGAATAAATACAATAAATAAATATTAAATAAAATGTATTATGCAAAAAAAGGTTTTTTATGTATGTGAAAAGTATTTTTAATATGAAATGTAAATAAATAAAAAGTCAATTTCAATTATTTTGTTTTTTAGGGCAAAAACCCTAATTTCTTAAATAAATAGTATTATTTATTATTTATATACAATAATGTATTAATTTGTACAAAAATATAAGTATATTAAAAAAAATGGTATTTTTAGTATAAAATAATAATAAAAATAAAAATGTATTATTTTTGTGTTTTTTGTCCTAATTAATTAATAAAATATGTATATATATATATATATATATATATATATATATATATATATATATATATATATATATATATGTATTAAATATATTAAATATACTAAGTGTGTATAAAAATAAAATAAATTATTTACAAAAAGGTATATTTTTCAAGAAAATGTTTTCAAATGTGTATAAAATAATAAATGAAAATAAACATATTTTTTACATTATTTTTAAGTTTTAATAAAAAGGAATATAAAGTATTTAAACAATTTTATACTAGTAAAAAATAAAAATAAAACCAAATAAATGTAAAAATAATATAAAAATGATTTTTGACATTTTTTATATTTGGACCTAAAATAATAAAGTCAGAATAAAAATAAAAATGCAAAAATGACAAATATATAAGAAATGGGCCAGGGGGTGTAAAAAGAAAAGAGGGGGGGTGCCAAAAGCAAGTTTGTACAGGCCCAGCCCAGAAACAACTTCATCTTCTTCCTTTGAACTGAAATACGCGCGTTCTGTACACAAGATGCTATCTCCTGATTCCTTGCTTTTTTGACGAAACTCATAACATGAATCTTGTAGAGCATCAAACAACGAATCCAACCATATAAAAAACTTAAGCTAACTCTCAAAGACCAGAGAGAATTTCTCTGGCCCTAATTCTTAACCTAGTTTTTTCAGAAAGTTCATGAACAAAATTCTCCTAGCACAATTAATATAAATGAAAACTAAGCACATGTATGGTTTCAGGGCTATGAACACAACATCTTTCATTCACAAACCTAAGTCTAACTATTCCTAAATAGAGAGATAGAAGTTCATGAAATACCTGTTTTAGTTGACTTCGAGCTGGACAATGCAGCAACTTCCAAGAGCGCATGAGGTTCTTTTGAGTTTGCCTGATGTCCAATGAAACTTTCCCAATGCTTGGCTTGTTTTGAAGTAGCTTAAATCGTGCTACAGAACTCAACCTGCAGAGCTTCCAAACAAAAATGGAAATGTGTGTTAATGGTGTTACAACTGGCAATGGAGGTCTGGAATAGTTTAGGTGATTTGAATGGAAGGTAATGGAACAAGTTTGAGGCAAAACGCACGAGGGAAAGTGGAGATGGAGGTGGTTTTGCAGGGCTTGCCCTGCTTTGCAGAAAAATGGTGATTTTGTGTACAAGGAGGTTTAATGGGTCAAGGGCTCGTGCTTCTGACTTGTGAGGATATGCCAAACTTGTTTGACAACTTTGTTCTTGTTGGTTTTATCAGATATGAGAGATACAAGCTTTTGGCTCTTTTACTTGTTTTGAAAGTGAAGTGTGATAGGCCTGTACAGGCTATCTGCAAGCATGCACAAACTCCTTGTACTTTTACCTAAGTTTGTGGAACATGTTTGCTGCAAAGAAAGAAGTTCAAAGCTCAAGAAAGACAACTTTGCAAAAGTTCATGCTTTATGAAAATGGAAGTGTGATCTGTATGCTTAAAATGGAAATGTTCAATGTACAAAGCTCTCATGATCATAAAAATGCCAATATCCAATGTATTTGCATTAAATTTTTGAGTGTAAATTGGTTTAGAGGCTTGTAATCATGTACTAAGCTAGTTTGGTTTGAAAATGCAAGTTGTATGAACATGTATTGGCCATGGATCAAAGTGAGTTTTTGCCAACTTCAAGCATTCGATTCTCCCTAACCACAAAGGTGTTTGAGGAGTTCTTGGCCAATTTGGAAAGCTTGCAACATGTAATACAATCCATCTTTGAAATGTAACTTGAAACTCCAAGTGGAACTATGTGAAAAATGGCCAAGAAGATGGGTCAAAATCCTGCCTAAAATAGGGCAAAATTTCTCTAAGTTAAAAGTTTTAGGTACCCTTGTTCCAAAAATCATAACTTTAGATACAGGCTTATTTTTAGAAAACTTTGTGAATCAAAGTTGTAGACTTTGTGATGGACTACAACTTTCATGTTGCAAGTTTTGTTTGAATCCATTTGCATCTTGGTGAAAAAATGGGACAAAGTTAGGAAAAAATAAGAAAATTTTATAACTTAGAAAAATTCTAAGTTATGAAATTTTTCCATTTTAAACCCTAATTTGCATTTTTGGGTTTCTTGATGAACAAGTTTCATAATTTTACATGTCTTGATGAAAAATGACCCTTGTCACTTGGTTTTGACCAAAAAGTCAAAGTTTGACTTTTCAGTATACAGTCAAATTTTGATCAGTTGACTGAAAAATTCATCTGTCAACCCTAGGCATTTGAGATATTTTGAACTTGTTGAATGGGTCAAGACAATGTCATTGAGTCCTTGAGTCCATGGTTGAGCTTGATTTGCCATTGTCTAGGTCAAACAGTCAAAAATTGCCTTTGTACAGTCAAAACCCTAAAAATGACCATTTTGCCCTTTTGATGATCTGACCAAATTTCTTGTGGAATTGTGATCCAAAATTGATCAAATGGTTCATATGAGTTCATAATGTTGATGTGGATCAAATTTCATGAGGTTTGACTGTCAATTGGCTACAGTTGACTTTTCCCCCAATACAGCTGATTTTTAGGTCAAATGTCCAATTGATTGGGCAAAAATTTGAATCAAGGCTTAAAACTTGGTATGGGCAAACTTATGAGTCCAAAATGAAGTATGAAAGCCAATTTGGGCATTTTAGGTCAAAACATCACTGTGCAAACTCAAACCCTAATTTAGGTCAACAGTGCAAGGAGGTGTCTTGAGCAGAGCAAACCCTAGCTTGATCTTGAGTTCCGAGAGTCTTGTGATGAGAAATGTTGATGAAATGAGAGGGAAAATTGTGGGGTACAACAGTTGCCCCTGTTCAATCTTCTTGAACCTGAAGAGTTAGATTGGAAAGTTTGCCTTTCGCGACTCGAAGGTAAAAGAGGATTGGACACTAGAGTGCCCGTAAATTTGCACTCGTCAGAATATAGCTGAGGAAATTGGCTTAAAGATGCCATTTAGAGATGGTAGAATCTTGCTGGAGATGGGCTTAAAGATTCCATCCAAGAATGTTTGTTGAATTGCAATGTGGTAGGTCTGAAGAATGAGCATTAAAATGGTATCCGTGTCTGGAATGCATTTGAACTGTATCTTGGATACTGGGTCTGTATGAGCGAAAGAATGGCGTCCATGTCTGGAGCGTATCTGAGCTGTAACTGTTTTTGAATGAATATCAGAATGACTGCCGTGTCTGGAGTGTATCTGTATTGTATCTGAATTCTGAATGGGCGACAGAGAAACGTCCGTGTATGGAGCATTTCTGGGCTGGGGATAAATTCCGAATGAGTGACAGAATGGCAACCGTATCTGGAGCGTATCTGGCCTGTATCTGAAATTGAGATCTGTATGAGTAGCAGAATGACTTTCGTGTCTGGAGTGTATCTGAGATTGTAGCTGGGATCTGAATAAGTGACATAATGACTTCCGTGGCGATTGCACTGGGGAGAATCAAACTGCTGGTGTAAGGGCCAGAATGGCATCCGTGTCTGGAGCGTATCTGAACTTGTGGTTGATAGTTGAATCTGAATGAGAGATAGAATGGCTGCCGTGTCTGGAGCGTATCTAGTCTGTATCGGATTGCTGAAGTCTGAATGCGTAGCAGAATGACCGTCGTGTCTGGGGTGTATCTGTACTGTATTTTGACTTTGAAATTCTGAATGAGTAATAGAATGACCGCCGTGTCTGGGGTGTATCCATACTGTATCTGAATAATTGTTAACAATAGCCTTTTAACCTTATCCTGAAAAGGGTAAAATGTTAGCTAGAACGCAAAGTTATGTTGCATGATATGTATGATGCAATGAATTATATTTCATCAATGTTTATGATATATGAATGTAATGGATGTGCATGTAAGCTCAGTAGTTGTCTTGCTGAGGAAAATGAATCCTTGATAACTGGAGGTAATGAAATCTTTGACTACTGTCGGGGAAAGTAAATCCTTGACCGATGCTGGGGATTCCAAAAATCTTTGATTACTGAAGATGAGAAATCCTTGCTGACTGCTCGGGGATTAAAGATCTTTGATTGTTGAGAATGAGAAATCCTGGGACCACTGCTGGAGATTGAAAATCCTTGGCGTTTTGTGGGGATTGACAAAGCCTTTGACGACTTCTGCAGGGAATGAGAATCCTTCATGACCTTCCTGGGATATAGGGAAAACTCTTGAAAATCTCTATTGGGGAATTAAAACCTAGGAGGCTTTTGCTTGGAGAAATGAGACAGAGAATCTTCGATCTTGCTGGGAGATAACTCTGTGGGGAAAGGTTCACTATTCTGGCTCCGCTGGGGATATGATTTTCAGGGTTTTCGAGCTCCACTGGGGATCTTGGAGCTTAACTCTAATGGGAATTTTGAGACTTAACTCAGCTGGGGAACCAAGTTTAGAATGCACTGGCTCCGCCGAGGATCTTGAAGCTTAACTCCGCTGGGGAAATATACTCCAAATTTTAGCTTTGTTGAGGATCTGAATGATGTATCGTAGGGGATTTCTTCTGAGATGGCACAAAAATATCTTCCTACACCTTAAACCTATAAGTAATTATCCTTTTTTAATTTCATTTTACTTGTAAGCAGTGATTATATTCAAATGCATATGCCTATTTAACAAAACGTTGGACGTTTTCAAAATAAACATAAGTGTAAAAAGAAAAGAAAGACAAGCAAATTTATGCACTTTGAAGTATCTTTGTATTAACTTTTGTAAGCATCTTTGTACAAAGGAGACAGACATCCTAGTAAGAGAATGTTGTCGTAAAAAATTGAGAAAAATTTTATACAAAAGAAAGATGGCTATGTGTAATAATTCCATGGGATTCCCATTCTGCTATAGCCTTCACAACTCTGAATATTTTGTCCATTCGCGGCTTCGTCCGTCGATGACTGGATTGATCAGAATTTTAGAGCTTGTTGGTGAAAAGACTGTTCTTAAAGTGATCCGACGAGGCATAGTCATACGCTTTAATTCCCTAACTTTTGCCTGGACCGCCCTTTCGGGTTTTCGATCCACCGGGAAACCCTTTTTTGCCCAAGTCGCCCTTTCGGGTTTTCAACTTGCCGAGTGTACAATTTTTTTTTGTTTTATCCCTAATTTTTGCCTGAACCGCCCTTTCGAGTTTTTGATTCACCGGGATGCCCATTTTTTTCCAAGTCGCCCTTTCGGGTTTTCAACTTACCAGGTCGTTTTATGCGTAGTATCTTTTGACAATGTCTGCGTTCGCAGGGTGCGGCAAATCGTTGCCATCCATGGTGGTCAAAATCATTGTCCCACCAGAAAATATGCTCTTGATCATAAATGGTCCTTCGTAAGCAGGAGTCCACTTGCCCCTGGGATCATTTTGCGGTAAGATGATCCTCTTGATTACAAGATCTCCGACTTGATATACCTGACGCCTGACTTTCTTGTTGAAAGCCTTGATCATCCGTTTTTGATACGTTTGACCATGACAAACAGCAGTGAGCCGCTTCTCGTCGATCAAATTAAGTTGATCAAGCCGGGTCTGAATCCAATCGTCTTCACTCAAACCAGCGTCCTTCATAATCCTTAAGGAAGGAATCTGAACTTCCATAGGTAAAACAACTTCCATGCCATACACCAAAGAAAATGGGGTTGCCCCTGTTGAAGTACGTGCCGTGGTACGATATCCATGCAGAGCAAACGGTAACATCTCATGCCAGTTTTTGTAGGTGACTGTCATTTTTTGAATGATATTCTTGATATTTTTGTTCGCGGCTTCAACAACACCGTTCATCTTCGGCCGATAGGGAGATGAATTGTGATGATAAATCTTGAACTATTCGCATAGAGCGGTGATCATAGTGTTGTTCAAATTTGTACCGTTGTCTGTGATGATCCTGTCGGGGACACCATACTAGCATATGAGGTTCTGCTTGATGAAGCGGGCAACCACATTCTTTGTTACTGAGGCGTAGGAAACTTCCTCGACCCACTTGGTGAAGTAGTCAATAGCGACCAAGATGAAGCGATGTCCATTGGATGCCGTGGGATTGATATCTCCAATCATGTCAATGCCCCACATTGCGAATGGCCAAGGAGCTATCAGAACATTGACAGGAACAGGAGGAATATGTACCTTGTCGGCGTAGACTTGCATTTGTGGCAAGTACGGGAATGTTGATGACAATCAGCTTCCATGGTAGACCAGTAGTAGCCTGCCCTTAGAATCTTCTTAGCCATCGTATGTCCGCTCAAGTGGGTGCCAAATATGCCACTATGTATCTCAGTCATGATTAACTCTTCTTCAGCTTTGTCCACACAACGAAGTAGAACACAATCATGGTTGCGCTTACTAAGGATGCCATTGCTTAGGAAGAACTTGGCAGCAAATCTCCTCAAGAACTTTTTGTCATTGATGGAAGCTCCTTCAGGGTATTCTCTAGTCTGGAGATACCTTTTGATTTCATGAAACCAGGGTTGTTCCACTACTTCTTCGGTATTAATCTCATGACAGTGCGCAGGTTCGTCCATTCGCTCGATGGTAATTTGGGGAGCCTCGTTATCCCAGTTGAGTTTAAACATGGAAGACATTGTAGCTAGAGCATCTGCTAGCTGATTTTCTTCTCGCGGGAAGTGTTCGAAGGTGATCTGCTCGAAATGAGGCAACAACGTCAAACATGTTCTTTGTATGGGATAAGATTAGGATGCTTGGTGTCCCACTCTCCTTTGACTTGACTGATAACCAAAGTCAAGTCCCCAAATACGATCAAAGATTTGATTCCCAAGTCTATAGCAGCCTTGAGACCAAAGATGCAAGCTTCATATTCAGCCATGTTGTTGGTACAGCTGAAGCAAAGTCGGGTAGTGAAAGGCGTATGGCAACCTTCCGGAGAAATGAGTACCGCACCGATACCGTTGCCAAGTGCATTTGAAGCACCATCAAAGTACAGGGTCCATCGGGATCCTTGTTCAGGTCCGTCATACGGTCCGTTACCTTCAATGTTGTCCAATCTCATGATGTCCTCGTCAGGGAAGTTGAATCTCATAGATTCGTAATCTTCGACGGCTTGATGAGCTAGATGGTCAGCTAGTACACTCCCTTTTATAGATTTTTGGGTAGTATACTGGATATCATACTCAGTCAGAATCATTTTCCATCTAGCGATTCTTCCAGATAAAGCAGGCTTCTCGAAGATATACTTGATTGGATCCATTTTGGAAATCAGCAAAGTGGTATGAGTCAACATATACTGCCTTAGCCGGCGAGCAACCCATACCAAAGCACAACAAGTTTTCTCGATCAGTGAGTAGCAGGTCTCACAGTCGGTAAACTTTTTGATAAGGTAATAAATGGCATGCTCATTTCGGCCAGACTCATCATGTTGGCCCAGCACGCACCCCATTGAGTTATCCAAAACAGTCAGATACATGATTAACAGCCTTCCTTCGATGGGTGGCATCAGAATATGAGGTTCTAGTAAGTACTCCTTGATCTTATCAAAAGAAACTTGGCAATCATTGTTCCATTCGACTACCTGATCCTTCTTCAACAGATTGAAGATTGGCTCACAGGTAGATGTCAGGTGAGAGATGAACCTTGCAATATAGTTCAAGCGTCCCAAGAATCCTCTAACCTCCTTTTCAGTACGGGGAGCGGGTATTTCTTGTATAGCCTTTACTTTAGCTAGATCAACCTCAATGCCTTTGTTGCTGACAATAAATCCCAAAAGTTTACCAGACCTAACCCCAAAAGTGCACTTGCTTGGGTTCAATTTGAGCTTATACTCCTTCAACCTGGCAAACAGCTTTTGCAAATGATTAAGGTGTTATTCTTCTGTCTGTGATCGAGCTATCATGTCGTCTACGTAAACTTCGATCTCATGATGTATCATATCATGAAACAAAGCTACCATGGCGCGTTGATAGGTTGCCCCTGCATTCTTCAGTCCGAGTGGCATCACTTTGTAGCAGAAGGTACCCCATTGCATGACAAAAGTAGTTTTCTCCATGTCCTCGGGGGCCATTTTGATCTGGTTGTATCCCGAGAATCCATCCATGAAGGAAAAAACCTTGTGTTGAGCTGTGTTGTCAACCAAGATGTCGATATGTGGCAGTGGAAAATCATCTTTAGGGCTAGCCCTGTTCAAATCCCGATAGTCCACACACATTCTGACGTTGTCGTCCTTCTTAGGCACGGGCACGATGTTAGCAACCCATTATGGATAGGAAGTAACAGCCAGAAAGCCAGTGTTGAATTGCTTCATTACCTCAGCCTTGATCTTCTCAGACATGTCGGGCCTCATCCAGTGGACCTTTTGTTTGATCGGTGAATAATCCTCTCTTATAGGGAGACGGTGAACCACGATATCTGTGTCTAACCCTGGCATGTCTTCGTAAGACCAAGCGAAGATTTCAACATATTCGTTCAACAACTGCACTAAGCGCTCCTTGACACTTGGTTCCAGGTTGGCACCCACTTTTACTTCTTTCATGTCTTCCTCTGTCCCCAAGTTGATGATTTCTAACAACTCTTTATGAGGCAGAATAGCCCTCTCTTCTTGTTGTAGAAGTCTGGCTAACTCTCCTGACACTTCACAATCTTCGTCAACTTCGTACTCATCATGATTGACCAAATCTTCAAAGTTATCGAAAGCTAAAACAAAATAGTCACCCATGGAATCCAGAGTGGATGGGTACCTACATTTGTGAGTGTGGGTGTGTGTAAGGGATAGCCATCCTTAAAGCAAACAAAAATGCAAAAGGAAAGAAAATGAACACAGCAGTTTATAAATGAAAAACGTCCAATGATTCATTAAAACATGGCATATGATAACAAAGAAGATCAGGCCCTTACAAATGGACCTACACGCCCCGGGCAAGGCATGAGGTGAAAATAGTGTGCAAATTGTTTTAGTTATTACAGACCATAAATGGGAAATTGTTCAAAGATAAAATTACTGGTTGATAAAGGTGATGGGAATAAAATCCTTTGCTTCCCAGTTGCTTAAACCCCCTTCGACAGTCGGAAAGATCCAATCTTCAAAGTGGCTCTCTTCATCTTCATCTTCTACAGCATTGATTCCATGGTGAGAGATCTTGACGGGTGGTATTCCAATCTTGGAGCGACACATAGCCTTTTGTCATGCAGCAGTGAACCTTAACCCAAACTTGTCAGTCTTATGGGGAAAGTCAGGCAATTGTCCCCATACTGTGTTGTTCCCTTCTTTAATTACAGCCTATGCGTCCTTGAGAGATGCCATCCTAGATACATGCTTGGGAACGACAGGCACCTCGACCATTGTCTTCGCAACTGCTACCTCAGGGGAAACTTCCTTAAAATGTTGGAAAGGCGTTTCGATGAACTCGCCATCCAACTCCACATAGCGGAAGGAATTGAGATGACTTATCATGTACTCTTCCTCACCGTACACTGTTATAATCTTACCCTTAACAGGATATTTCAGCATCTGGTGCAAAGAGGAGGTAACTGCCCCGGCATAATGGATCCACGGTCTTCCTAACAAACAAGAAAATGAGGGACGGATGTCCATCACGTAAAAGGTGGAGTTGAAAACTTTTGTGCCTACTTTGATAGGAATATCAACCTCTCCATGAACCATTCTTTTGGACCCATCAAAGGCCCTAACAACGATGTTACTAGGTTTGAGGGTCAATCCTTCGCAGTCCAAACGGTCTAAGGCTTTCTTCGGCAGCACATTCAAGGAGGAACCAGTATCAACTAAGACATGGGCGAGGGTGGTTCCCCTGCATTCAACTGAGACATGTAGCGCATCGTTGTGTTTCCTTCCTTTGGGGGTCAAGTCAGCATCGGAAAAGCCCAGGCCATTATCAGCAGTAAGACTGGCCACACATTCCTGAAACTGGTCAGCCGAAGTCTCTTGGGGTACGTGTGCCGCCTTCAAAACTTTGATCAGGGCCTTTGCATGGGCCTCAGAGCAGAGTAGAAGAGCCAACATTGAAATCTTAGAAGGGGTCTTCCCCAGCTGTTCCACAACGTCGTAGTCACTTTTTCTGATTATTTTCAAGATTTTATCCATTTCTTTCTGAGTGGTTTCAGGGATAACCACAGCATGAGCCTTTGTCCTGACAGGCACTTCTAGTATCCCCTTATCCTTATTGGTAGTATCAGCAGATGATCTTACTTCAGGAGTATCCAATTCTTCAATCATCGGGCCTTGCACAGATGGTCCAACAGGTACAGAAGCTTTCAAGGGTCCGAAAACTGCTCGAGGGGGAGCAATCTCCGGAGAAAAGATCCGGCCGCTGCGGGTTATCTTGCTTGTACCCGCAATGTTCCCTATATCAGGGTTTTCTTCTTCATAATTTTCTTGGACTGCCTCAATTTGTTTGATACCATGGTAGAAGATTTCTCCCCCATAGTTCCATGGTATCGTTTTGCTGGATTGGTACGGGACAAGTCCCGGCATGGTGATCTTTAATGGTACACATTCAGAGTTGGTGTAATCCTGACAGGCCTTTTGCAAGCCTTGGGAGGATTGTCGGAAATGGTTATGATTGCAATATCGTTGGTTGAAGTAGCAAAAGTAACAAGAGTAACAGGATTGAAGGTATCAACAAGGGTTTTCTGGAAAAGTATCTCTTGAGTATCCATCAGGCGTTGGACACCTGATTTCAACATTGGGAAATCAGCTTGTATGTTCAAACAAAAATAACAGTCCTTCCCACAGCTCGGGAATATCCCGACTCTCATCAACTTCTCTTTAATCACTAACAATAGATTCAAAAGATCGGCAACATCAGTCACATGGAGGTCTTCTATAACGGCATGAACATTGTGGCCGTGCTTGGGCATCAGAGCAGATATCACATTGGGCTTCTCAGGAGCATCAAATTCCACTTCCTTAGCATCAATCAGATCCTGGATTTTGTTCTTGAGCGCCCAGCAATTATTGGTATCGTGCCCAACACTGTCAGAATGGTAAGCACATTTGGCATTGGAGTGATAGTATGGAGAGGAGGTGTTAGGGTTCTTTGGCGCTTCCTTCAAACTGGTAAGATTCAGCTTCAACAAATGGGGGAGTACATGAGCTGGTGCCATGTTAATTCAGGTGAACTTCAGTTGTGGCCTTTCTACCCATTGTTGATTAGGTCTCGACTGATTACCGTGAGGTTGATCATTTGAAGAATTTTGAATCATCACAGCCCCTACAGTTGGTCGGCGCTCGGTTCTCCCCTGACCGTTCTGAGAATACACAACAGATGCTTCCTTCTTAGCTGGGAAGGGTTTCTTAACAGCTGTGGATGCGGAAGTATCCTTCTGAATCTTGCCACTTTTAATACCGGCTAAGAAGAACTCCCGATTAGATTATTGAAGAAAGGGCCAGACAGGGTCCCCAGAAACATGTCAACTAACTCCCTATCTGACAACGGTGGCTGCACCCTTCCAGCCAGATCACGCCACTTCTGGGCGTACTCTTTAAACCCTTCATTGGAAGCCATCCCCATACTTTGTAAGTGAGTGCGAGTGGGCACCAAATCAGCATTGTATTGATACTGACGGTAAAAAGCAGCTGCTAAGTCTTCCCAATTGTGAACCTATGATCTCTCGAGCTGATAGAACCAATCTAGCTGCATGCCAGACAAACTGTCTTGGAAAAAATGTACCCAGAGGTCCTTATCAGATGAGTGGGGTTGGATCTTTCTGACATACGACCTTAGGTGCATCTTTGGGCAAGACAGACCGTCGTACTTAGCAAATGTTGGCACCTTGAACTTGGGAGGGATAACAATCCCAGCTACCAGCCCTAGTTCTTCAAAGTCCAAACCAGGGACCCTCTGCAACTCCATGGCTGCCAGTCTATCTTCAAGATTCTTATATTTATCATCCGCTGGAGGATACTGTTGTTCGGAGTAGTCTTCGTCTTCTGCCTATACCTTCTCTTCAACCTCAGATTCAGAAGGTACATCAACCCCTTTCCCTTTACCGGCCCCTTCATCAGACGTTGAGGGGAACTCAAGAACCATCCTAGCATTGCTTTCGAACCTTCTTCCAAAAGTGGCTACTCCAAGTATCTTTTTCTTTTTCTCTTTATTCTTATCCAACAAAGCTTTGAGGTCCTCTTGACCCTTTGCCAAGGTCATGAGGAGTTGTTGGAATTATGAGTTTTGTGCTTGCAGATCCTTTACCGTCTGCTCCAAATCCATCTTGCTGAAATAAACAGCAGAAAGATAAGGAAACCTGGTATGAAGACCTGTTTATGCATATGATGAATGGTATGTTATTCATGTAATGCATTCAAGGATTCAGAAATTCAAATTTGTTGCAAACAAAAAGGAACGCACGTCATATTAAGAAGAAGTTGTTAGTACATAAGTGTCCCATGGGCAAAAATATTACAAAAATCTTAATGTCAAAAGACATTGCACATCCTCTTTGGTGCGATGTAAGTGTTGAGAGTTTCCTCCTCATGAAGTCGGCGGGTAAGCTCCAAAATCTTCTTCTCACTGGCGTAGAAGTTGGCTTCAAAAGTATTCCGTTCTTCCTTGAGTTGGATCCAACTCTTTTGCATTTCTTCCCATGATTTTGGCATATCAGGATGTAGGATGGTGTATGGAACCTCTCCTTCCATAACAGGCTCTTTGATCACAGGGAGAATGTGAGGATATGGCATTTTAAGACTCTGGGCGCGGGTTCGTACCCACTTGAGGTAAGGCTCAAGGGGGGTGGAATTTTTGTGCCCCAGTGTCTTACTATCCACTTTGTTCGGCATCCTCCAAGCTCTGATGAACCTTTGTCGAAGTCCTTGCGCATCATTGTCAAAGTCAAAAACTAAGTCAGGAATCAGCATGTCATGAGGGCCATCCCTCAGAGCATATCCAAATTGTCTCAAAGCTAGACATGGGTTGTAGGTAATGCCTCCCCTAATTCCAAGTAGTGGGACATTAGGGAATTCCCCACAATGATCAATGATGATGACATTTTCTCTGGACCGAGAACACCAATGTACATCAGAATGTGTGAGGGTCATCAATCGTTGCGACCACCTTAAACCCTGCTCATTCTTCAAAAATGATTGTGGAAGGTGAGAAATAAACCACCTTGCTAGGAGAGGAGTACAACACATGGGAACACCTCTTTTCATCATTGTTCGTGTGTAAAATGAGTGTAGGATGTCCCCAAGCAATGTAGGTATAGGATTCTTGGATATGAAAATCTTGACAGCATTCACATCTATAAGTTGGTCAGGGTTTGGGAACAAGACCAACCCATAGATAAGGAGTGTCACAATCCCTTCCAAGGCTTGTAGATCAAGAGAATTCCAGCAGTCTTGTGCCTTCTCAAACAGAAACTTTTCCAAGAAACCCTTGACACCACTTCTGGTTTCCCAATGCCCCTTGATGTCAGATGGTTGCAAGTGTAATGCTTGAGCAACATCTTCAGGCTTTGGTTCTTTTTCCGTACCATTGTAGGGTAGTTGATTAAGAATAGGAATTCTCAAGAGTTGAGAAAATTCCTCCAAAGTAGGCACCAACTGGTAATCAGGGAATATGAAATAGTGGTGTAGGGGGTCAAAGAACTGGAAGAGGACTTTCACCATGTCTTCTTTAATGTTGGTGTTGACCAAGTTGAGGAGTCTACCATGTATTTCACTGAAGAGAGAATTCTCTGGAATTCTGGAAGTAAGCTCCTTGAGTTGAGGAGGAATTCTCACAAGGTTGATTTGAATTGTTTTCCTGCGAAGAGATTCCATGACCTACAAAACAAGAACAAAGATGAAGATCCAAACCCTTGAAATGGTTAGTGGATGTGTTGTACCCCAAAATTTGCCCTCCCATATTCTTCAAGATT
The DNA here is from genome assembly GCA_948472305.1 of Vicia faba. Taxonomy (NCBI): domain Eukaryota; kingdom Viridiplantae; phylum Streptophyta; class Magnoliopsida; order Fabales; family Fabaceae; genus Vicia; species Vicia faba. Next base: position 1,411,342,482 of record OX451741.1, on the reverse strand, counting down.
TGGCAAGATCAATCTCCAACTGATTCAAAATCTCTCAAGGGTGGCACAGTCCAATTGCCTCCTAACACAGTCAAAATTAGGGTTTTGGTTCTTGCAAAGAAGTTGAGGTTTTCAAGGGTCCAATCAAGTTTCATATGCCTATATACATTGTCAAGCATCCATATGTCAAGTTTCAAGACTCACAGCATCAAGTTGCACAGTCAAAAGCCCTAATTGCTTCACAGTCAACTGCAGGGGCAAAATGGTCATTTGACAGTTAAAAGTCAAAATTTTTGGTCAACATCTTATTTTGAAGCCACAATCATCATTTGATCAATTCTTGATCATGATCCCACAAGCATGGCTCAAAAAGTCTCAAGATGCAAAAGTTTCTATTTTTGGACAGCTGGAAAAGTCAACTGCAAATTGACCAAGGCATAACTTTTCATGGTTCATCAGAAAAATCCCATCAAATGCTCATTTTGAAGGGGATGAAATTTCCTACAAATCATCTTCACATTCCAAATCCAAGAAATGCTCTCACAGAAAGTTATCAATTTCAACATTATAGGTCATTTTCAAAAGTCAACAAAAAGGCACTTTAAGTCAAAGACCATAACTTGGGATTGGTAAATCAAAATGACATGGGACCAAAGGAATTGGTTAGAGGACTTCAAGACCTTTCCAAAATGTCCAAGAACATGTTCATAGCTTCAAAATTGAGCAAGATATGCATTGGAGAAGTTGGGAAATTTTTGGGAACTTTCAAAAGTCAACTTTGCATAAAACACTACTTTTTTGCTAATGGGCCTCAAATTCCTTCTTGAATCTTTACCCAAAGCTTGTGCACGACCCATTGAACTTCATTTGATTTATTTTCTTATTTTTAATTAATTAATTGAATTTTTATTAATATTAATTCATTTAATTGATTTTAATTGTAGGAAAATTAAAAAGATATGGTTTTTGGATCTTTTGTGAAGCAAATCAGATCAGGGCAAGCTGGCAAACTCGTTTCTCTATCAACAAGGCAAAATATCCATGATTGGCAAGGTTTCATGAAAGAAAAGATTGAAAAAAAATTTGATTGCCAATCACATATGCAAACTTGAATGCAATGGATTGTTGGGCTTAATTTTAACCTAATTCTCTTCACATACATATGCTGAGTGAAACCCTACTCCAGGACACGCACAATTGCTGCTGAAACCATATAACCAAATTGCAAAAAACTCAAGAAAGGTGTGAAACTGAATTCCTATTTGCAGCGCAATTCAAAGCTTCTTTTTGATTCAAACATATTGCCTGAGTCTCCAGGAAGCCATTGCCATCAAAAACCAGTCCTAACACGCGAAGAATCAAAGAACACGAGTCCCACGGTTTGAATATATTTCCAAAATTGCATAACATGATTCATGCGCTTTTAATCCATTTTTTTGATTGGTTTGTGTTGTTAGGAACATTCTGAAGCTAATGGGATAGTTTAATTGTGTTGAAACTTCCTGAATAGAAATCCACCATGGGAGATATCTAGGGTTTTCAAAGCTTGAAAATTAGGGCTTTGCGTATACTGTAAAATTAGACCTCAAGACCTATGGGGATAAATTCGTCAGAACAAGACGAAACCATTGACACCATCGCGCCCTTTTTATATTGATTGTATGCCTAATCGCTATTTTGATGTTTCCAGTTTGTGGGGGTTTAAAACCCCCGCTATTTGCTTGCTTTTTGTTTCAGACCAGATGAAGAAGACAGTACGTGGAAGGACATGAATGGTGGATTCAAATATGTGGCGCGCGCTTTTGTATTCCCAGCATAATTATTACTTTACGTATATTATTTTTATCAGTTATTTTGTTTACAAATGCGCATCATGGCTCAGATGGTTGGAAGCATGGATGGAAAACACTGGGACCTGGGTTCGATTCCCAGGTCCCTCATATATTTCTTCATGTTTTTCTTAACCCATTCCAATGCAGCGTACGATTCAATGGTCCACCATAAGCCTCACGCGTTAGCTTGCCAAGTGGCCTTGATCAACAATCTGAAGGCCATAAGATGAAGTCCATGGTGTGTCCCAGTCAAACAGCATGCACATGATTCCTGGAAGTCAACCAGGCTTAGAATCTTCTTGGGCCAGAATTGCTTCAGTTTACCTCCACTTTGGGCCATCACCCCCCCTTTGGTTTGCATTCTTTATTTTATTTTCTTTTCTTTTAAATTCTTTTAATTGTTTTAATTATTATTATTAATTCACCATAAATTATTTTTCTTAATAAAAATCAGAAAATCAAAATTGTAAATATATTTAATTATTTATTAATTTCACCATTAACTTATTTTTGTAAATAAATACTAATAATTAATCTAGTTTAATTTAGGTTTTAAATTTTAATCTTTTTTCTTAATAAATAAAATTGCATAGAATTAGGTTTTGACTCTTTTTTTTAAATCATTTTCTTATTATCATCATTATTAATTATTATTATTTTTGTAAATAACATGTAAATTAATTGATTAGTTTAAATTAGGTTAACTTTAACATGTTCTTAATAATTAAAATAAACTTAGAATTAGGGTTTTCTTTTGATTTTAATTTCTTTATTTTCATTAAATACCAAAACACAAAAAAATATATTTCTTGTAAATAATTTAATTAAATTAGTATTAGGTTTAATTTTAATTTAATTTCAAGCAAAGGACCAAAAAAACTCTTAATTTCTCAAAAGGGTCCAAAACCCTCGGACGTTCCAATTTAATTCTTTCGCGCGTTATTTTTATTTTATTGGATCATTATGTAACTGTTTCCGGAATGTAATAGTAATTAGGTTTATTGCTTTTTTTTACTTTCCGCATCTTTATCAAAAACGGGTCTTTGTTTTTTGGCGATGTATAGACCCGCGCCTTGTAATAGCGTAGCTTTTACCTTTCCGTATTTTATTTTCCGCACTCCTAACTGCTAAAATTGCATGAAAGAATGTATGATAATTAAAAACGACTCGTAGCTCACAATTGCATGATCCAAGATAAATGTTAATACGAAAACAACACACAATGCACATGCCACTTCTAGGGTACGCCTCACTCGTTGCCTTCGAACGTGGTCGTCAAGTATAAGGTGTTTTAGCGGTCGCCCTTATGTCTAAGATCCAGTTGCCTCGAAATGGTTGCCTCGGATTAAAAAGGATCTAAGACATTAGGGTTGCTTCTAAAGTGTCCTACTATTGCTTCGGTGACCACACTGTCCCTACAATCGAATTGACCCGAACACCTCCAACGGTGGTGCTACCTACCTCTCAATGGTGGGATGGCACTACCTTAAGGACTTTTACATAGCCTAATTCCTTAGGGTAGGTGGATGACTCATGGGTACTTGCTCTCTTCAAAAAAAAATCAAAAATCTTTTCACACAGACACTTTCAAAAGTTTTCAAAACAAATTTTTCAAACACTCTTGAAGACAGATACAAGAGTCACTCAAAAATCTTTCAATGAAACTTTTTCAAACTCACTCACATTTGAAAAGCAAACATTTTGAAAACATAAGAGCAAGTACCTAAGAGCCCATGGATAAACATGGATAGAAAGGGTGCTAACACCTTCCCTTTCTATAAATCTACCTCCCGAACCGAGAGACATTCTCAATAAGGAATTTTGCTGTGCTTTTGTCCTTTCCATGTTGGAGAAAATAAAAGACGGTGGCGACTCTTGCTTCCGCGACATTTCGCGAAACCAGCTTAAAAAACAGTCAGTTCTATTTCCACCGATCACAGAACTGGCGACTCTGCTGGGGAAGTTATAAAGTGAGGTGTACCTTAGGATTAGATCATACTTATGTTTTCAATTGCCTGTTTTTCTTGCTTTAATATTATTGGGCCTGTCTTGGGAGTTCTATAGATCCTAACCCGGATCTGGGGGATACCTCTTAGAAAGTAGCAACAAAACTGTGAGGGAACTGTGCGGGGTATACCGACACGGTTGAAGCAGTTTGCTACGTTGATGTGGAACTTTGGTGAGTACCGGTAACCGTTGAGTCAAGTCAAGGAGAGTACGGGGCCGCCCCGTGGTGTCGTGAAGCATCAACTGACCTTAGGAACCTTACTTGACCATCCTGGCCTCTTTAGGGTAGTGAGATGACTGACTTTGGTGCAGTCTGAAGTTGGTTGATACTCGACACTACACTCATTGAGGGTTGTTTTCTTGGAATATTTTGATCGCCAGTTCAGTGGCTAAATCGAAACAATGAACATAGAAAACAACACAATGATATTGAGATCCTTAGAACCCGGTTACTTTTGATAGGACAGGTTTTGAGCCCACCAACTTCAAGAGGGTAATACCTAGACCCCATGCTGGCCTAAACTCTAAGGGCTGTCTTGTGTGACTTGTGTGCCTTACCATGTTTGCTTTTTGTGGATACTTGTGGTGTGTTTTTATCATAATCTCATAACATCATACAGCATCATATGCATCCACTAACCACTTCAAGGGTTCGAATCTTCATCTTTGTTCTTGTTTTGTAGGACATGGAAACTATCCGCAGAAAGACAATTCAGATCAACCTTGTAAAGGTCCCTCCTCAGCTTAAGGAGCTTACATCCAGGATTCCCGAGAGCTCTTCTTTCAGTGAGAAACATGGAAGACTCATCAGCTTGGTCAACACCAACATTGAGGAAGATATGATAAAGGTCCTCTTCCAGTTCTTTGACCCGTTGCACCACTGCTTTACTTTCCCGGATTATCAACTGGTGCCTACCTTGGAAGAGTTCTCCCAGCTTCTGAAGATCCCTATCCTTAGTCAACCACCCTACAACGGTACGGAAAGGGAACCCAAACTTGAAGAGGTTGCTAAAGCATTACGCCTACAACCATCTGACATCAAGGGACATTGGGAAGTTAGAAGTGGTATCAAAGGATTCTTGGTAAAGTTCCTGTTTGAGAAGGCCCAAGAATGTTGGAATTCCCTTGACCTACAAGCCTTTGAAGAAGTTGTGGCTCTCCTTGTCTATGGGTTGGTGTTGTTCCCGAATCCCGATCAGCTTATAGATATCAATGCTGTCAAGATCTTCATGTCCAGGAATCCTATACCTACGTTGCTTGGGGACATCCTTCACTCATGTTACACTCGAACCATGAGAAAAAGAGGTGTTCTCATGTGCTGCACTCCTCTCCTGGAAAGGTGGTTTATTTCGCACCTTCCACAATCAGTTTTGAAGAACGAGCGGGGTTTGAGATGGTCACAACGATTAATGACTCTTACGCATGCTGATATACATTGGTGTTCTCGGTCCAGAGAAGACGTCACTATCATTGATCGTTGAGGGGAGTTTCCTAATGTTCCTTTACTTGGAATCATAGGAGGTATTACTTACAACCCGTGTCTGGCTTTGAGACAATTCGGATATGCTCGGAGGGATGGCCCTCATGACATGTTGCTTCCTGACATAGTTTTTGACTTTGACAACGATGCACAAGGACTTCGCCAGAGATTTATCAGAGCTTGGAGGATGCCCAACAAGGTAGACAGCAAGACACTGGGGCACAAGAACTCCATCCTGTTGGAGCCTTATCTCAAGTGGGTACGAGCCCGCTCCCAGAAGTTGGTGATGCCATATCCTCTTGTTCTCCCTGTGATCAAAGAGCCAGTGTTGGAAGGAGAGGTCTCATACACTATTCAACATCCTGACATGCCTACATCCTGGGAAGAAATGCAGAAGAGCTGGATCCAGCTTAAGGAAGAACGGAATTCTCTTGAAGCCAGTCTACATGCCAGTGAGAAGAAGGTCTTGGAGCTCACTCGCCTACTGCACGAGGAAAAGACTCTCAACACTTACATAGCTCCAAAGAGGATGCGCAGTGTCTTTTGGGATTAATTTACTTTGTAATGTTTTGCCCATGAGGCCTTGATGTACTGAACAATTATTTCTTAATGATAACGTGTGTTCCTTTTCGTCTACAACAAATTTGAACTTTCGAACCCTTGAATGCATTGCATAAACAGCATATCATGCATCATGTGCATAGCAGGTACTCATTTTTACAGGTTGCTTAATCTTCTTCGCTGTTTATTTCAGCTCGTCTCATCATGAATCCTGAATCATCTACTGAGCAATCCATCAAGGCCCTCCAGGCCCAAAACGCCCAGTTCCAAGAGTTGATCATGAGTTTAGCCCAAGGTCAAGAGGAATTGAAGGCTCTGCTGGTCAAGAAGAAGAAGAAGAGAACTGTACTATTCAACACTGGACGGAGGTTTGGTAATACACTGCGTAATGAGGCTGATCAAGCTGGTTCTTCTGTAGGGAAAGGCAGTCCCCAAGGGGGAAGGGTTCCTAGTCCTGTGGTCTCTGACAACGAGACAGATTTCAATGAAGAGCAGTAACCTCCCGCTGAAGACAGGTACAAGCAGTTAGAGGATCGTCTGAGTGCCATGGAAATTCAACAGGTGCCTGGGTTAGATTTTGGAGATCTGGGTTTATCTTCTGGGGTGGTAATCCCACATAAGTTCAAGGCACCATCTTTTGCGAAGTATGACGGGGTTTCCTGCCCTAAGCTACATCTCAGATCTTATGTGCAGAAGATCCAACCATATACTGTGGACAAGAACTTATGGATCCATTTCTTCCAAGAGAGCCTTTCAGGGGCTCAACTCGAGTGGTTCTATCAGTTGGATGGAGCCAATATTCGTAACTGGGAGGACTTGGCTACTGCTTTTTATAAGTAGTATCAGTACAATGCCGACCTCGCTCCTACACGTACCCAACTCCAGGGTATGTCACTAGGATCGGGAGAAGGTTTCAAAGAGTACGCACAAAAATGGAGAGACCTGGCTGGCAGGGTGCAGCCACCGTTGACTGACCGTGAACTCGTGGACATGTTCTTGGGAACCCTGTATGGGCCGTTCTTCAACCACCTGATTGGCAATTCTTCTGCAGGGTTTACAGACCTCATTCTGACTGGTGAGAGGATAGAAGCTGGTATGAAATCAGGGAAGATACAGAAAGGTGCATCCTCAAGTTCTGAAAAGAAGCCTTTCAAGAAGGAAGCCAGTGCTGTGTATGGTCCCAGAAGGCAAAACAAACCGGAACGCCGCCAAGCTGTCAATGCGGTGGTAATTGCAAAGCCTGTTGCCACTCCTCGGCAACCTAACCAGCCAAGGGGTGAGAGACCCAGAAGAGAATACACTCGGCTTAGTATGACCTTGTCTCAGATCTTGCCGCAACTGCTATCAACCAACCTGGTAACTGTCAGAGAAGCTCCGAAAGTGGTAAACACAACCTCTCCGAAGTATAATCCCAACGCCCGCTGTGCTTATCACTCTGATAGCCTGGGGCATTCTACTGATGATTGCTGGGCCCTGAGGAATAAGGTTCAGGACCTTATCGATGCCAAGGAAATACAGTTTGAGGCGCCCAAAAGGCCCAACATTGTGACTGCTCCTATGCCCCAGCATGGAGTAAATGCTATTGAGGAAGATCTATATGTAGGCTCTGTGGATGAGATTGTTACTCCTTTATTGACTATCAAGAGGAACCTGTTGCTAGCCGGTTTATTTCCGGGTTGTAGCAAGGGTTGCCTTCTATGTGTTGTTTCACCTACTGGTTGTCCGTTGCTGAAGTCAGGCGTCCAAAACCTGATGGATAGCAAAGAGATCTTGTTCAAGAAGACCGCTGTTCCTATTGTTCCTACTGAAGAAGTATCCGTTGTCACCATTTTCAACAATCCTACCAAGGCTCCCCCGAGGAAGCCAGTCAAAATCATGTCTGTTGCACCCATCATCATTACTGTTCCGGGGCCCCTCCCCTACAAATCTGACAAGGTTGTCCCATGGCATTATGGAGCAGATGTTTATGTGCTCGGAGTGAAGCAGGAGTTCAACACTAGTACCGGCATCAGTAACATCACCGGTCCCGCTAAAGTTACTCCCAGTGGCAGACTCTTCTCGCCTGACATTGAGCCACCAGTTATCCGAAGACCTCTTATCATCCCGCCTACAAGTGCGCCTGTTTCCCCTCCTGATCAAGTTTCTACCCCTGCTGCCGAGTCATCTGACACTCGGGGCAAAGGGATTGCTGATATGTCTGCCCAGATGGAGGCACCGAAGACTGTTAGTGTTGAAGCCTCCCAGCAAGAGATGGAGGAAATTCTCAAGATTATCAAGAAAAGTGATTTCAACGTCGTTGAGCAGCTGGGGAACACCCCCTCTAAGATCTCTATGCTATCATTGTTGTTATGCTCAGAGGCCCATGCCAAGGCCCTGATTTCCTTCCTAAAGACGGCCCATGTGCCACAAGAAACGTCTGCGGATCAATTTACTGATTGTGTGGCCAACTTGACCGCTGACAATGGGTTGGGTTTCTCTGATGCTGATCTGACCGCTAAGGGAAAGAACCATAATGATGCCCTACATGTCTCCATTGAATGCAGGGGCACTACTCCCGCCCATGTGTTGGTAGACACCGGTTCTTCACTGAACGTATTGCCCAAAAAGGCCTTAGACAGATTGGATTGTGAGGGTTTGGAGTTGAAGCCTAGTAACATTATTGTCCGGGCCTTTGACGGGTCGAAGAGGATGGTACATGGTGAAGTGGACATTACAATCCGGGTTGGTTCTCAAGTCTTTGACTCAACATTCTATGTGATGGACATCCGACCATCCTATTCTTGTTTGCTGGGTCGTCCTTGGATCTACAAGGCTGGAGCTGTGACCTCCACTCTATATCAAAAGCTCAAGTACCCGGTCAAAGGGAAGATAGTTACAATGCAGGGGAGGAGGAATACATGGTTAGTCATCTTAACTCGTTTTGGTATATAGAGATGGACGGGGAGTTCATTGAGACCCCCTTTCAACACTTTGAAGAGGTGCCTCCAACATTGGCGTCAGCAGAGACAGTGATTGAAGAAGACTCTCCCTTGAAGATGGCTTCCTTGAAGGACGCCCAGGCTATGATTGAGAAAGGTGAATGTGCAAACTGGGGCAGGCTCCCTGATTTTACTCCAAAGACTGACAAGTTTGGGCTGGGTTTCACTGCAGAGGCTCAGAGGGCTGTACGTAAAGCAAGGATTGGAAGACCTCCCGTATTCATCACCAACCCGGGAGTGAATACTATTGAAGGCGATGCGGAGGAATCTGAATTTGACAGCTGGATCTACCCGACGACCGACGGTGGACTGAACAATTGGACTGCTAAAGACTACATACATGTTACTTTTGCTACTCAGTAATGAATTCCTTTGTTTTTAAATTTGTAACGAACAATAATTTTAAACTTTATGGCCCGGTGTCTTACCCGGGGCACCGTGGCTTCATTTGTGAGGGCTTATTACTTGTCATTTCCATATATCATGAATAAAAACATTGGACATTTTTCGCATTTCGAATCTTGTGCTCCCTTTCTTTCTTTATATATTGCAAAACAGCTATATTTACACACACTCACCTATACAGGTTTCAATCCACTCTGGATCTCACTGGTAACGACTCTGCTACTGCCAGTTATGACTTCGAAAATCCGATCAATTTAGCCGAAGACGAAGGTGAAGATGATTGCGAAGTGCCTGGTGAGCTTGCAAGACTGTTACTCCAGGAAGAGAGGGCCATTCAGCCACATGAAGAGCCAGTGGAAACGATAAATTTGGGTACTGCGACAGACAGAAAGAAAGTCAAGATTGGTGCCAATCTGGAGCTCAGTGTGAAACAACGGTTGATTCAGATGTTGCATGATTATGTGGAAATCTTCTCCTGGTCCTACGAAGACATGCCGGGGTTGGATACTGACATTGTGGTTCATCACCTGCCTACCAAGGAAGAATGCCCTCCGGTTAAATAGAAGGTCCGCCGTATGCGTCCAGAGATGTCCGAGAAAATCAAAGCCGAGGTTATGAAACAATTTGACGCCGGTTTTCTTGCAGTGACTTCTTACCCTCAGTGGGTTGCCAACGTGGTTCCAGTGCCGAAGAAAGATGGTAAGGTCAGAATGTGTGTTGATTACAGGTATTTGAATAGGGAGAGCCCCAAGGATGACTTCCCTCTGCCTCACATCGACGTTCTGGTTGACAATATTGCTCAGCACAAGGTGTTCTCCTTCATGGATGGCTTTTTAGGTTATAATCAGATCAAGATGGCTCCCGAAGATATGGAAAAGACTACCTTTGTTACTCAGTGGGGAACCTTTTGTTACAAGGTCATGCCATTTGGGTTGAAAAATGCTGGGGCAACCTACCAACGTGCCATGGTTGCTTTATTTCATGACATGATCCACCATGAGATTGAAGTATACGTCGATGATATGATTGCAAGGTCCCAAACTGAGGAGGAACACCTTGACCACCTACAGAAGTTGTTTGACCGTCTGAAGTTGTACAAGCTGAGGTTGAATCCGAACAAGTGCACCTTCGGGGTAAGATCTGCAAAGTTGCTAGGCTTCGTCGTAAGCGACCAAGGTATTCAAGTGGACCCTGCCAAGGTTAAAGCCATACAAGAGATTCCAGTTCCCAAGACAAAGAAAGAAGTCAGAGGCTTTCTAGGACGTCTGAATTACATTGCCCGATTCATCTCGCATCTAACTGCTACCTGTGAGCCAATCTTCAAGCTACTGAAGAAAGATCAAGCGGTACGTTGGAACGATGAATGTCAAGCCGCTTTCGACAGAATCAAAGAGTATCTCCAAGAACCCCCCATTCTTATGCCACCGGTTGAAGGGAAACCTCTAATACTATACTTGACAGTACTTGACAGCTCAATGGGGTGTGTGTTGGGGCAGCATGACGAGTCTAGCCGAAAAGAGCATGCCATTTATTACCTTAGCAAAAAGTTTACCGACTGTGAGACCCGATACTCACTGCTCGAGAAAACTTGCTGCGCTTTGGTATGGGCTGCCCGCCGGCTGAGACAGTATATGTTGACTCACACTACTCTGTTGATTTCAAAAATGGATCCAATAAAGTACATATTCGAAAAGCCTGCTCTGTCTGGAAGAATAGCGAGATGGCAGATGATCTTGACGGAATATGACATCCAATACACGACTCAGAAGGCAATCAAGGGAAGTGTGTTGGCATACCATTTGGCACACCAGGCAGTGGACGATTACCAGTCAATGAACTTTGAATTTCCCAACGAGAACATCATGGTAGTGACTGATTTGAAGTACCTGGACCAGATGAAGGACCTGAGGAAGGATCCCGATGGTCCATGCACTTTGACAGAGCCTCCAACGCTTTGGGTAACGGTATCGGTGCTGTGATCATATCTCCCAAAGGCACTCATACTCCACTTACTGCCCGGCTATGTTTCAACTACACCAACAACATGGCGGAGTATGAGGCGTGTATCATGGGTCTGCAAGCTGCAATTGACTTAAGGATCAAGTTTTTGAGTGTCTTCGGAGATTCCGCTCTCGTGATCAATCAGATCAAAGGCGAGTGGGATACGAAACACCCAAACCTTATTCCTTACAAAGAGTGTGTGTTGACACTGATGCCCCATTTCACGGAGATAACTTTTAAACACTTCCCAAGAGAGGAGAATCAGTTGGCGGACGCGCTGGCTACGATGTCTTCTATGTTCAAAGTCAAATAGGACAACGAGGCTCCCCGGATCATTATATGGAGACTGGATGAACCTGCATATTGTTGTGATCTTGAGACGGAAGAGGTAACTGAAAAACCTTGGTATCATGAGGTGAAGAGGTACCTTGAAGCTCAAGAATACCCCGAGGGTGCATCTGTTAACGACAAGAAGTTTCTGAGAAGGTTCGCGGCAAAGTTCTTCCTCAGCAACGACATTTTATACAAGCGAAACCATGATTCAACCTTACTGCATTGTGTGGATAAGACTGAAGCAGAAAGAATCTTGGCAGAGCTGCATGAAGGAACCTTTGGAACGCATTCTAGTGGACACACCATGGCAAAGAAAATCCTTCGGGAAGGATATTTCTGGTCCACAATGGAAGCCGACTGTTACCAACATTCTCGGATGTGTCATAAGTGCCAGATCTATGCAGATAAAGTGCATGTTCCTCCAGTTCCTTTGAATGTCTTGACTGCACCTTGGCCTTTTGCAATGTGGGGCATTGATATGATCGGCGAGATCAAACCTACAGCATCCAATGGGCATCGCTTCATTCTGGTGGCGATCGATTACTTTACAAAGTGGGTTGAAGCAGCTTCCTACGCTATCGTAACCAAGAACGTCGTGGCACAGTTCATTCGACACAACCTGATCTGTCGATACGGCGTCCCGGAAAGGATCATTACGGACAATGGTACCAATCTTAATAACAAGATGATCACTGAGCTCTGCGAGCAATTCAAGATACAGCACCACAACTCTTCTCCTTACCGGCCGAAGATGAATGGGGCTGTAGAAGCAGCAAATAAGAATATCAAAAAGATTGTGTAGAAGATGACAATGACCTACAAAGATTGGCACGAGATGTTACCGTTTGCTCTTCATGGGTACCGTACCACAGCAAGAACGTCAACCGGGGCAACTCCCTTTTCCTTGGTCTATGGCATGGAGGCAGTCTTGCCGATTGAAGTCCAGATACCCTCTCTCCGGATAATGAAGGATGCAGGCTTGAGCGAAGATGACTGGATCCAGACTCGACTAGATCAATTAAACCTAATTGACGAAAAGAGACTCACTGCTATTTGTCATGGTCAAACGTACCAAAAACGGATGATCAGGGCATTTAACAAGAAAGTCAGACCACAAGAGTATCAAGTTGGGGACCTGGTAATCAAGCGCATAATTCTTCCTCAAAGTGATCCCAGGGGCAAATGGACCCCTACATACGAAGGGCCATTTGTGGTTAAACATATCTTCTCAGGAGGAGCTATGATTCTAACCACCATGGATGGTGACGACCTTCCTCACCCTGCCAATGCAGACATAGTAAAAAGATACTACGCATGAATTAAAGACCCGCTAGGTTGACACACCTAGGCAAAAATAAGGGCTTCCCGGCGAACCAAAAGGGTTCGGGCAAAATAAGGGATGAAAAATGAAAAAAAATTTGTACACCCGACAAGTCGAAAACCTGAAAAGGCGGCTTGGGCAAAAATGGGTATCCCGGTGGACTAAAAACCCGAAAGGGCGATCCAGGCAAAAGTTAGGGATTAAAGCGTAATACTATGTCTCATTGAATCACCTTGCATCCAGAATCCGGTATCAAACATTAGGTTCAGACGACATCGATCAGTCAGCTTCATCTTCAACTAAGCAGCCGAGTGATGAGACGCTGGAAGACATAAAGGCGATAGCAGAGTTGGAACCCAGTGGGATTATTCCTTTCACATAGCTGTTTTGTTTTCCTTTTCACAAAATTGTATAAACTCTGTTGTTCGGCGGCGTTCTCTTACTAGGACGTCAGCCTCTTGTACATAAACGCCTATTTACACGCAAATTCAAAAAATCAATACAAATTCACTTTTCAGATAAATTGCCAATTATTTTCCTTTTTTTGTTTTGTTTTGTGAAGAACGTCCAATGTTCATTTTTGATATATGCATTTGACACTAATTGCTAAACTCATAAATTTTTGCATACGAAACAAATGACTAATTACAGGTGACATTAGAAACAGGGGCAATAATGAGTTGTCTAAGCGATCTAATTGCTCTGTCCACCAATGTACTAAGGTATGTTCGGCTGAAGAATGTAACCCAGATACCTTCACTCCCCGCCGAGTAAGACAAGATTCAACAATTCTCCCAAGAAAAGTTGGTCTCCCAGCAGCCCTTAAAAGGCACAGTACCCCTAGCAAGTCAGCAACACTCTCCCCGAGCAAAGTTAGTCTACTGTCAGCCTCAAGGAAGTTGGGTATCCCCAGAAGATCTCAATATTCCCCAACGGAGCATACAAACATTCCTAACAAGCATCCCCAGCAGTCTTAATATAAGATTGTTCCCCGGTGGAATACCAGACACCCCCAGTAGAGCCACTTCCCCAGTACAGTTCAAAAGATCCCCCCAGGAGAGTTGAATCAATCTCCCCAGTAAGAAGCTTATCCCCAGTAGATTCTGGAACCTTATCCTCTGCGGAGCACGAGCGCGGCTCCCCGGCTTTATTCAAAGGTTATTTCCTCACCAGGATATAACTGGGTTATCCTCAGCCAATTGCCACGGAAAGATCGTCCCCGACGAAGTTCTTTCTATCCCCCAGCGGAGTTCATCAAATCTTCCAACAGAGCTTATCAACGGAATCCCCAGCGGAGTTCTCATTCAAAACCTCAGCGTAGTATCTCTCCCCACAGAATAATTCCCCGCAGAGTAATCTCTCCAGCAAAATTTATTCCTCAACGGAGTCATCTTCACCTACCGGTTTATTCTTACAATCGTCATCCCCAGTGGAAATGAAGAACTCTACTCTTCAACCTCAGCCCAGGATTCAACAAACTTCCCGGCATCCGTCAAGGATTTATTTCCCTAGACAAAAATACATTCATAAACATCACATCTTCATACATTATAGCATGCACATGCGCATCATGAACATACAATCTATTTATTTTGAGAACATCACGCATTTCATACATCATGACATTGCATACAACTAACGTTTCGCCTTTTCAGGAAAAAGGTCAATATAAAGATGATTACTATCAACTGTCGCAATTCCAGATTCGATTCCTGTATCCAGCCAGGGCACGTCTGAAGAGTTTGAAGATTCGATTCCTGTATCCAACCAGGGTATATCTGTTGACGACTAATTCCAGATTCGATTCCTGTATCCAGCCAGGGCACTTCTGAAGAGTTGAAGATTCGATTCCTGTATCCAGCTAGGGCATATCTGTTGACGACTAATTCCGGACTCGATTCCTGTATCTATCCAGGGCACGTCTGAAGAGTTTGAAGATTCGATTCCTGTATCCAGCCAGGGCATATCTGTTGACGACTAATTCCAGATTCGATTCCTGTATCCATCCAGGGCACGTCTGAAGAGTTTGAAGATTCGATTCTTGTATCCAGCAAGGGTATATCTGTTGACGACTAATTCCGGACTCGATTCCTGTATCTAGCCAGGGCACGTCTGAAGAGTTTGAAGATTCGATTCCTGTATCCAGCCAGGGCATATCTGTTGACGACTAATTCCAGATTCAATTCCTGTATCCAGCCAGGGCACGTCTGAAGAGTTTGAAGATTCGATTCCTGTATCTAGCCAGGGTATATCTGTTGACGACTAATTCCGGACTCGATTCCTGTATCTAGCCAGGGCACGTCTGAAGAATTTGAAGATTCGATTCCTGTATCCAGCCAGGGTATATCTGTTGACGACTAATTCCAGATTCAATTCCTATATCCAGCCAGGGCACGTCTGAAGAGTTTGAAGATTTGATTCCTGTATCCAGCCAGGGTATATCTGTTGACGACTAATTCCGGACTCGATTCCTGTATCCAGCCAGGGCACTTCTGAAGAGTTGAAGATTCGATTCCTGTATCCAGCTAGGGCATATCTGTTGACGACTAATTCCGGACTCGATTCCTGTATCTATCCAGGGCACGTCTGAAGAGTTTGAAGATTCGATTCCTGTATCCAGCCAGGGCATATCTGTTGACGACTAATTCCAGATTCGATTCCTGTATCCATCCAGGGCACGTCTGAAGAGTTTGAAGATTCGATTCTTGTATCCAGCCAGGGTATATCTGTTGACGACTAATTCCGGACTCGATTCCTGTATCTAGCCAGGGCACGTCTGAAGAGTTTGAAGATTCGATTCCTGTATCCAGCCAGGGCATATCTGTTGACGACTAATTCCAGATTCAATTCCTGTATCCAGCCAGGGCACGTCTGAAGAGTTTGAAGATTCGATTCCTGTATCTAGCCAGGGTATATCTGTTGACGACTAATTCCGGACTCGATTCCTGTATCTAGCCAGGGCACGTCTGAAGAATTTGAAGATTCGATTCCTGTATCCAGCCAGGGTATATCTGTTGACGACTAATTCCATATTCAATTCCTGTATCCAGCCAGGGCACGTCTGAAGAGTTTGAAGATTTGATTCCTGTATCCAGCCAGGGTATATCTGTTGACGACTAATTCTGGACTCGATTCCTGTATCCAGCCAGGGCACGTCTGAAGAGTTTGAAGATTCGATTCCTGTATCTAGCCAGGGTATATCTGTTGACGACTAATTCCGGACTCGATTCCTGTATCTAGCCAGGGCACGTCTGAAGAGTTTGAAGATTCGATTCATGTATCCAGCCAGGGCATATCTGTTCACGACTAATTCCAGATTCAATTCCTGTATCCAGCCAGGGCACGTCTGAAGAGTTTGAAGATTTGATTCCTGTATCCAGCCAGGGTATATCTGTTGAGGACTAATTCCGGACTCGATCCCTGTATCCAGCCAGGGCACGTCTGAAGAGTTTGAAGATTCGATTCCTGTATCGAGCCAGGGTATATCTGTTGACGACTAATTCCAGACTCGATTCCTGTATCTAGCTAGGGCACGTCTGAAGAGTTTGAAGATTCGATTCCTGTATCCAGCCAGGGCATATCTGTTGACGACTAATTCCGGACTCGATTCCTGTATCCAGCCAGGGCAC
The DNA here is from genome assembly GCA_948472305.1 of Vicia faba. Classification (NCBI taxonomy): domain Eukaryota; kingdom Viridiplantae; phylum Streptophyta; class Magnoliopsida; order Fabales; family Fabaceae; genus Vicia; species Vicia faba. The sequence continues at coordinate 1,411,325,956 of OX451741.1, read as the reverse complement.
GTCTGAAGAGTTTGAAGATTCGATTCCTGTATCCATCCAGGGCATATCTGTTGACAACTGATTCCAGATTCGATTCCTGTATCTAGCCAGGGCACATCTGAAGAGTTTGAAGATTTGATTCCTGTATCCAGCCAGGGTATATCTGTTGACGACTAATTCCGGACTCGATTCCTGTATCCAGCCAGGGCACGTCTGAAGAGTTTGAAGATTCGATTCCTGTATCTAGCCAGGGTATATCTGTTGACGACTAATTCCGGACTCGATTCCTGTATCTAGCCAGGGCACGTCTGAAGAGTTTGAAGATTCGATTCATGTATCCAGCCAGGGCATATCTGTTCACGACTAATTCCAGATTCAATTCCTGTATCCAGCCAGGGCACGTCTGAAGAGTTTGAAGATTTGATTCCTGTATCCAGCCAGGGTATATCTGTTGAGGACTAATTCCGGACTCGATCCCTGTATCCAGCCAGGGCACGTCTGAAGAGTTTGAAGATTCGATTCCTGTATCGAGCCAGGGTATATCTGTTGACGACTAATTCCAGACTCGATTCCTGTATCTAGCTAGGGCACGTCTGAAGAGTTTGAAGATTCGATTCCTGTATCCAGCCAGGGCATATCTGTTGACGACTAATTCCGGACTCGATTCCTGTATCCAGCCAGGGCACGTCTGAAGAGTTTGAAGATTCGATTCCTGTATCCATCCAGGGCATATCTGTTGACAACTGATTCCAGATTCGATTCCTGTATCTAGCCAGGGCACATCTGTGAGTAACTGATTGTAGACTCGATACCTGTATCCAGCCAGGGCATATCTACATGAAGAGTTTAGAGGTTCGATACCTGTATCCAGCCAGGGCATATCTACATAAAGAGTTTGAAGATCAACCCCTGTAACAGGCCAGGTAATTATCTTTATTTCTCAGGTACGCAAGTTCTCGCTAAGAATCTCTTACGCGATCGACACTTAGATGGCATTTATAAGCCCATCCACATACCAACAATCTCCAAATGGCATCTATAAGCCCATTCCCGACAAGATTCTGTTACAGCTTCAGATGGCATCTATAAGCCCATCCTCCTATCCACCATCTCTCCAAATGGCATCCGTAAGCCCATTCCCATCGTCACACTACTGATACTCCACTATGCGAGTGCAAATTTCTGGGCACTTTAGTGTTCAATCATCTTCCACCTTCGGATTACGAAAGGCACGCCAACCAATCTACATCCTCAGGTCTAAGAAGATTGAACAGGGGCAACTGTTGTACCCCAAATTTTTTCCTCCCATATTCTTCAATATTTGGCAAGATCAATCTCCAGCTGATTCAAAATCTCTCAAGGGTGGCACAGTCCAATTGCCTCCTAACACAGTCAAAATTAGGGTTTTGGTTCTTGCAAAGAAGTTGAGGTTTTCAAGGGTCCAATCAAGTTTCATATACCTATATACATTGTCAAGCATCCATATGTCAAGTTTCAAGACTCACAACATCAAGTTGCACAGTCAAAAGCCCTAATTGCTTCACAGTCAACTACAGGGGCAAAATGGTCATTTGATAGTCAAAAGTCAAAATTTTTGGTCAACATCTTATTTTAAAGCCACAATCATCATTTTATCAATTCTTGATCATGATTCCACAAGCATGGCTCAAAAAGTCTCAATATGCAAAAGTTTCTATTTTTGGACAGTTGGAAAAGTCAACTGCAAATTGACCAAGGCATAACTTTTTCATGGTTCATCAGAAAAATCCCATCAAATGCTCATTTTTAAGGGGATGACATTTCCTACAACTCATATTCACATTCCAAATCCAATAAATGCTCTCACAAAAAGTTATCAATTTCAACATTATAGGTCATTTTCAAAAGTCAACAAAAAGGCACTTTAAGTCAAAGACCATAACTTGAGATTGGTAAATCAAATTGACATGGGACCAAAGCCACTGGTTAGAGGACTTCAAGACCTTTCCAAAATGTCCAAGAACATGTTCATAGCTTCAAAATTGAGCAAGATATGCATTGGAGAAGTTGGGAAATTTTTGGGAACTTTCAAAAGTCAACTTTGCCTAAAACACTTCATTTTTGCTAATGGGCCTCAAATTCCTTCTTGAATCTTTACCCAAAGCTTGTGCACGACCCATTGAACTTCATTTGATTTATTTTTTTATTTTTAATTAATTAATTGAATTTTTATTAATATTAATTCATTTAATTGATTTTAATTGTAGGAAAATTAAAAAGATATGGTTTTTGGATCTTTTGTGAAGCAAATCAGATCAGGGCAAGCTGGCAAACTCGTTTCTCAATCAACCAGGAAAAATATCCATGATTGGCAAGGTTTCATGAAAGAAAAGATTGAAAAAAAATTTGATTGCCAATCACATATGCAAACTTGAATGCAATGGATTGTTGGGCTTAATTTTAACCTAATTCTCTTCACATACATATGCTGAGTGAAACCCTACTCCAGGACACGCACAATTGCTGCTGAAACCATATAACCAAATTGCAAAAAACTCAAGAAAGGTGTGAAACTGAATTCCTATTTGCAGCGCAATTCAAAGCTTCTTTTTGATTCAAACATATTGCCTGAGTCTCCAGGAAGCCATTGCCATCAAAAACCAGTCCTAACACGCGAAGAATCAAAGAACACGAGTCCCACGGTTTGAATATATTTCCAAAATTGCATAACATGATTCATGCGCTTTTAATCCATTTTTTTGATTGGTTTGTGTTGTTAGGAACATTCTGAAGCTAATGGGATAGTTTAATTGTGTTGAAACTGCCTGAATAGAAATCCACCATGGGAGATATCTAGGGTTTTCAAAGCTTGAAAATTAGGGCTTTGCGTATACTGTAAAATTAGACCTCAAGACCTATGGGGATAAATTCGTCAGAACAAGACGAAACCATTGACACCATCGCGCCCTTTTTATATTGATTGTATGCCTAATCGCTATTTTGATGTTTCCAGTTTGTGGGGGTTTAAAACCCCCGCTATTTGCTTGCTCTTTGTTTCAGACCAGATGAAGAAGACAGTACGTGGAAGGACATGAATGGTGGATTCAAATATGTGGCGCGCGCTTTTGTATTCCCAGCATAATTATTACTTTACGTATATTATTTTTATCAGTTATTTTGTTTACAAATGCGTATCATGGCTCAGATGGTTGGAAACGTGGATGGCAAACACTGGGACCTGGGTTCGATTCCCAGGTCCCTCATATATTTCTTCATGTTTTTCTTAACCCATTCCAATGCAGCGTACGATTCAATGGTCCACCATAAGCCTCACGCGTTAGCTTGCCAAGTGGCCTTGATCAACAATCTGAAGGCCAGAAGACGAAGTCCATGGTGTGTCCCAGTCAAACAGCATGCACATGATTCCTGGAAGTCAACCAGGCTTAGAATCTTCTTGGGCCAGAATTGCTTCAGTTTACCTCCACTTTAGGCCATCACACCCCCTTTGGTTTGCATTCTTTATTTTATTTTCTTTTCTTTTAAATTCTTTTAATTGTTTTAATTATTATTATTAATTCACCATAAATTATTTTTCTTAATAAAAATCAGAAAATCAAAATTGTAAATATATTTAATTATTTATTAATTTCACCATTAACTTATTTTTGTAAATAAATACTAATAATTAATCTAGTTTAATTTAGGTTTTAAATTTTAATCCTTTTTCTTAATAAATAAAATTGCATAGAATTAGGTTTTGACTCTTTTTTTTTAATCATTTTCTTATTATCATCATTATTAATTATTATTATTTTTTGTAAATAACATGTAAATTAATTGATTAGTTTAAATTAGGTTAACTTTAACATGTTCTTAATAATTAAAATAAACTTAGAATTAGGGTTTTCTTTTGATTTTAATTTCTTTATTTTCATTAAATACCAAAACACAAAAAAATATCTTTCTTGTAAATAATTTAATTAAATTAGTATTAGGTTTAATTTTAATTTAATTTCAAGCAAAGGACCAAAAAAACTCTTAATTTCTCAAAAGGGTCCAAAACCCTCGGACGTTCCAATTTAATTCTTTCGCGCGTTATTTTTATTTTATTGGATCATTATGTAACTGTTTCCGGAATGTAATAGTAATTAGGTTTATTGCTTTTTTTTTTACTTTCCGCATCTTTATCAAAAACGGGTCTTTGTTTTTTGGCGATGTATAGACCCGTGCCTTGTAATAGCGTAGCTTTTACCTTTCCATATTTTATTTTCTGCACTCCTAACTGCTAAAATTGCATGAAAGAATGTATGATAATTAAAAATGACTCGTAGCTCACAATTGCATGATCCAAGATAAATGTTAATACGAAAACAACACACAATGCACATGCCACTTCTAGGGTACGCCTCACTCGTTGCCTTCGAACGTGGTCGTCAAGTATAGGGTGTTTTAGCGGTCGCCCTTATGTCAAAGATCCAGTTGCCTCGAAATGGTTGCCTCGGACTAAAAAGGATCTAGGACATTAGGGTTGCTTCTAAAGTGTCCTACTATTGCTTCGGTGACCATACTGTCCCTATAATCGAATTGACCCGAACACCTCCAACGGTGGTGCTACCTACCTCCCAATGGTGGGATGGCGCTACCTTAAGGACTTTTACACAGCCTAATTCCTTAGGGTAGGTGGATGACTCATGGGTACTTGCTCTCTTCAAAAACAAATCAAAAATCTTTTCACACAGACACTTTCAAAAGTTTTCAAAACAAATTTTTCAAACACTCTTGAAGACAGATACAAGAGTCACTCAGAAATCTTTCAATGAAACTTTTTCAAACTCACTCACATTTGAAAAGCAAACATTTTGAAAACATAAGAGCAAGTACCTAAGAGCCCATGGATAACCATGGATAGAAAGGGTGCTAACACCTTCCCTTTCTATAAATCTACCTCCCGAACCGAGAGACATTCTCAATAAGGAATTTTGCTGTGCTTTTGTCCTTTCCATGTTGGAGAAAATAAAAGACGATGGCGACTCTTGCTTCCGCGACATTTCGTGAAACCAGCTTAAAAAAAACTCAGCTCTATTTCCACCGATCACAGGATGCATATGATGCTTTATGATGTTCATGATGTATGCACAAGCATATGTACAAGCAAGTCACACAAAACCCTAGTTTCAGGCTTGCATGAGGTTTCACAGGTAAGTACCCTCTTGAGTTTAGTTGGCTCAAATCTGTCATATGAATAGTAACCGGGTTCTAAGGAGCTTAATATCACTGGATTATTTTCTATGTTCATTGTTTTGGTTTAGCCACTTAACTAGCGACCAAAATATTCCAAGAAAACAACCCTCAATGAGTGTAGTATCGAGTATCTACCAACTTCGGACTGCACCAAAGCCGGTCATCTCACTACCCATAATAAAAGGCCAAGATGGTCAAGTAAGGTTCTAAGAGTTCATGAGTGCTTCATGACATCACTCAGCGGCCCCGTATTCTCTTTGATTGACTCAAAGGCTACCGGTACTCACAAATATTTCGCACTAATGTAGCTATTGCTTCAACCATGTCGGTATACCCCGCACAGTTTCCATAACATTTTGCTATTTACCTATGAATGTTTCCCAAATCCGGGTGGAGGATTTCAAGCCCAAACAAGAGAACCAAATGTAAAGCAATCAAAGCAAACAATAATCATGCAAAGGGTGATCTAAGCCTTAAGGTTACTCCACTTTTAAAGTTTTCCCCAACAGAGTCGCCAGTTCTATGATACGGTGGGAGAACTAACTTTAGATTTTGCGTTTGTGTTCGCAAATGTTTCGGTTTAGCAAGAGTCGCCACCGACTTTTTATTTTATCCTAAGGAAAGGTCAAAAAGCACAGGAAAGACCTTTGAGATGTTTTCTTGGGTTCGGGGAGTAGATTATAGAAAGGGAAGGTATTAGCACCCTTTCTATCCATGGTTATCCATGGGCTCTTAGTTACTTGTTTAGATCACTTGCTTTGCTTTTCAATTGTTTGAAATGGTGCTCTTCAATTGTTTGAAATGGTGATTTGTGTGTGATTTTGAAAGATTTTTTGAAAAGAGGCCATCGTTGTGGCAACCTTTGTAATGATTCTTGTTTGAATGTATACAAAGGTGTTTTTTTCTTTTGAAAAGTTTTCAATGTTTGAGAGTAGGGTTTTGAAATTGTGTTGCGAAGTGTGTTTTGGAGATAACAAGGATGTTTTTGCAAGCTTTGATCAAGTAACTAAGAGTTGTCTACCCTATTTTACTCAGAGATCTTTCTTATGTTTTTAACCCTTTTAACAGTGTTGTTTCACCATTGTATTTGGTGAACAACCTTGTGTTAGGATGTTAAACGGGACAGGCGCGGGTCATCGTATAGACCATGATAGCAATTGTGCTAAGTATCTTTAGCAAATTTTTTGAGGGACTAGATCATTTTGTATAGGCAACCAAGATAGAGTCATCGAGGGACTATGATCTTTTTGTTTTGTTTTTGTGTTGCCAAGATACTCAACATGTGTAACATGGACATTTTAAAGGCAACAAGTGGATGAAACCCTAGGGGTGCATGTGTGCATTGTGTTGTCAATTTACATGCTTTTATGTCTTGTATTAGTCAAGCTATTTGTTTGATTTGATTTTGCATACAAACCCTAAGTCTAATCATGGCATAATTGGAAGCTTTAAAGGTGCGAGAATTTAAATTCTACACTATTACAACATGATATAGGGAGGGGGGTACAAATTTGAATTGGGGATTATTTTGCAAGAAATTAAATCCTAAATTATTACAACCATATTAAATGGGTAAGGCATAATATTAAATATACAATATTTAAATAAATACAATAAATAAATATTAAATAAAATGTATTATGCAAAAAAGGTTTTTTATGTATGTGAAAAGTATTTTTAATATGAAATGTAAATAAATAAAAAGTCAATTTCAATTATTTTGTTTTTTAGGGCAAAAACCCTAATTTCTTAAATAAATAGTATTATTTATTATTTATATACAATAATGTATTAATTTGTACAAAAATATAAGTATATTAAAAAAATGGTATTTTTAGTATAAAATATTAATAAAAATAAAAATATATTATTTTTGTGTTTTTTGTCCTAATTAATTAATAAAATATGTATATATATGTATTAAATATATTAAATATACTAAGTGTGTATAAAAATAAAATAAATTATTTACAAAAAGGTATATTTTTCAAGAAAATGTTTTCAAATGTGTATAAAATAATAAATGAAAATAAACATATTTTTTACATTATTTTTAAGTTTTAATAAAAAGGAATATAAAGTATTTAAACAATTTTATACTAGTAAAAAATAAAAATAAAAGCCAAATAAATATAAAAATAATATAAAAATGATTTTTGGCATTTTTTATATTTGGACATAAAATAATAAAGTCAGAATAAAAATAAAAATGCAAAAATGAGAAATATATAAGAAATGGGCCAGGGGGTGTAAAAAGAAAAGAGGGGGGCGCCAAAAGCAAGCCTGTACAGGCCCAGCCCAGAAACAACTTCATTTTCTTCCTTTGAACTGAAATACGCGCGTTCTGTACACAAGATGCTATCTCTTGATTCCTTGCTTTTTTGACAAAACTCATAACATGAAACTTGTAGAGCATCAAACAACGAATCCAACCATATAAAAAACTTAAGCTAACTCTCAAAGACCAGAGAGAATTTCTCTGACCCTAATTCTTAACCTAGTTTTTTCAGAAAGTTCATGACCAAAATTCTCCTAGCACGATTAATATAAATGAAAACTAAGCACATGCATGGTTTCAGGGCTATGAACACAACATCTTTCATTCACAAACCTAAGTCTAACTATTCCTAAATAGAGAGATAGAAGTTCATGAAATACCTGTTTCATTTGACTTCGAGCTGGACAATACAACAACTTCCAAGGGCGCCTGAGGTTCTTTTGAGCTTGCCTGATGTCCAATGAAGCTTTCCCAATGCTTGGCTTGTTTTGAAGTAGCCTGAATCGTGCTACAGAACTCAACCTGCAGAGCTTCCAAACAAAAATGGCAATGTGTGTTAATGGTGTTACAGCTGGCAATGGAGGTCTAGAATAGTTTAGGTGAGTTGAATGGAAGGTAATGGAACAAGTTTGAGGCAAAACGCACGAGGGAAAGTGGAGATGGAGGTGGTTCTGCAGGGCTTGCCCTGTTTTGCAGAAAAATGGTGATTTTGTGTACAAGGAGGTTTAAGGGGTCAATGGCTCGTGCTTCTGACTTGTGAGGATATGAAAAACTTGTTTGAAAATTTTGTTCTTGTTGGTTTTATGAGATATGAGAGATACAAGCTTTTGGCCCTTTTACTTGTTTTGAAAGCAAAGTTGGAAGTGAAGTGTGATAGGCCTGTACAGGCTATCTCCAAGCATGCACCAACTCCTTGTACTTTTTCCTAAGTTTTTGGAACATGTTTTCTGCAAATAGAGAAGTTAAAAGCTCAAGAAAGACAACTTTGCAAAAGTTCATGCTTTATGAAAATGGAAGTGTGATCTTTATGCTTAAAATGGAAATGTTCAATGTACAAAGCTCTCTTGATCAGAACAATGCCAATATCCAATGTATTTGCATTCAATTTTTGAGTGTAAGTTGGTTTAGAGGCCTGTAATGATGTACTAAGCTAGTTTGGTTTGAAAATGCAAGTTGTATGAACATGTATTGGCCATGGATCAAAGTGAGTTTTTGCCAAATTCAAGCATTCGATTCTCGCTAACCACAAAGGTGTTTGAGGAGTTCTTGGACAATTTGGAAACTTGCAACATGTACTACAATACATCTTTGAAATGAAACTTGAAAATCCAAGTGGAACTATGTGAAAAATGGCCAAGAAGATGGGTCAAAATCCTGCCTAAACTAGGGCAAAATTTCTCTAAGTTAAAAGTTTTAGGTACCTTTCTTCCAAAAATCATAACTTGAGATACAAGCTTCTTTTGAGAAAACTTTGTGAATAAAAGTTGTAGACTTTGTGATGCAATACAACTTTCATGTTTCAAGTTTTGTTTGAATCCATTTTCATCTTGGTGAAAAAATGGGACAAAGTTAAGAAAAAATAAGAAAATTTTATAACTTAGAAAAATTCTAAGTTATGAGTTTTTTTCCATTTTAAACCCTAATTTGCATTTTTGGGTTTCTTGATGAACAAGTTTCATAATTTGACATGTCTTGATGAAAAATGACCCTTGGCACTTGGTTTTGACCAAAAAGTCAAAGTTTGACTTTTCAGTATACAGTCAAATTTTGATCAATTGACTGAAAAATTCATCCGTCAACCCTAGGAATTTGAGATCTTTTGAACTTGTTGAATGGGTCAAGACAATGTAATTGAGTCCTTGAGTCCATGGTTGAGCTTGATTTGCCATTGGCTAGGTCAAACAGTCAAAAATTGCCTTTGTACAGTCAAAACCCTAAAAATGACCATTTTGCCCTTTTGATGATCTGACCAAATTTCTTGTGGAATTGTGATCCAAACTTAATCAAATGGTTCATATGAGTTCATAATGTTTATGTGGATAAAATTTCATGAGGTTTGACTGTCAATTGGCCACAGTTGACTTTTTCCCCAATACAGCTGATTCCTAGGTCAATTATCCAATTGACTGGGCAAAATTTGAATCAAGGCTTGAAACTTGGTATGGATAAACTTATAAGTCCAACATGAAGTATGAAAGCCAATTTGGGCATTGTAGGTCAAAACATCACTGTGCAAACTCAAACCCTAATTTAGGTCAACAGCGCAAGGAGGTGTCTTGAGCAGAGCAAACCCTAGCTTGATCTTGAGTTCCGAGAGTCTTGTGATGAGAAATGATGAAATGAGAGGGAAAATTTTGGGGTACAACACTCTCGCTAAGGAATCTCTTATGCGATCGACACTCCTTAAGATGGCATCTTTAAGCCCATTCCCGACATCACAAGACAAGTACCATTTCATGCGAGTGCAAATTTCTGGGCACTCTAGTGTTCAATCATCTTTCACCTTCAGATTACGAAACGCAGACAAGTCAATCTAAATCTTTAGTTTTAAGAAGATTAAACAGGGGAAGCTGTTGTACCCCAAAATTTGCCCTCTCATATTTCTCAAAACATTTCAAGAAAGATTCTCAAGTTGCTCAAGAAAGTCCAAGGGTTGACCAGATAAGCTCCCTCCTAAAGTAGTCTACTTCAAATTAGGGTTTCATGTTGCATAAATAAACTTGAGTCCAAGGGATCCCAAAGGCCTAAAAATCGACTGTGCTAGGGCAAAAGTCAACTGTGGCCCACATACAGTCAAACTTCAAGATTTTTGGTCAACATCCTCATTTTGAAATATATTTCATCATTTTATCAATGGTTGATCATGATTCATCAAGGATTACTCATGATTCATCAAGAACCAAAAGTTGCTAAATTAGGGTTTTGTAGGAAATGTCAACTCAACTTTGACCAAGCATAACTTTCTCATACTTTATGAGAAATGACCCATCCAAATCTAATTTTTAAGAGTATGAAGTTCTCTACAATCCATCTTCATATCCCAAGTTCAAAATATGCACTCACAAGAAGTTATGAATTTTGACGTTATAGGTCATTTTGAAAAGTCAACAAAAACACCTTTTTTGTCAAAGCTTCATACATGAACATGGAATACCAAATTGAGATGATACCAAAAGGTTTTCTTAGAGGACATCTAAAGATTTCTAATAAGTCCAAGAACAACTTCAAAGAGTAAAAATTGAGGAAGTTATGCATTGGTAAAGTTGACCCTTTTTGCAAAATTGTCAAAAGTCAACTATGCCTAAAATTGCAATATTTGCTAAATGGGCCTAATTTTTTGCACTTGTTTTGAGTTGGTAGCATGGTCCACGAGCCCTAGCCCTTGCCACTTGTCTTTATTTTTTTTTTATTATTTATTTTGATTTTTATTTGAATTAAATCAATTTTAATCAAAACAAATCATGAAAAAATCTAAAGCATTGAAACCTCAAGATATTGTGCATGTTTCAGGTCTTACATCCAATTGGCAAGTGTTTTAAATCGTGCAAAGCCTTGGTGTGCACAAAAAGATTAAATTTGGCCTATTTTTGGAAAGATATTCAAAGGAATCAAATTAAAATCAAAAGCCATGATTGATAAAGATTGAGCACACTTTTTCAACCCTAATTCATTCCTCAATACATAAGGAACATTTGCAGACCTAAAAGAAGGCTAGAGAGAGGCGCAAGAACAAGAACCAAACTTGAAAAAAATCAAGAAAAGTGCATACACGATTTCATACTTCCAGTCATCTTCAAGACCTTCTAGCCATCCCAATCACTTCCTGGGATCACAAGGAACCTATACCAATCAAGAACAAGCAATTTCAGACGCCAAAAACCACTGTAAGGCATTCACGACATTGAACTTTTTTTGAATTCGATTTGCATAACTATGGCACTTATAACATGAGATAATCATATATTCTTGTTCACCATCACATTTGCAAGCTATCTGGAACGTTTAATTTCATTTTTATGGACTGTATGAGATTTCACCATTGCTAGGGTTTTTTGGCTCGATTTAGGATTTCTGTGTGCAGGTAAAATTGGGCCATGAAAGGGGCACCATTGTGCTCAGCAGGTCCAGACGAATTGATTCATGGCTTTGGATTTCATTTATCATGTCCAGGGAAAGTTTTGAAACGAGCCCAGGTTGTAGCTACGGACATATGTCCGTAGGTAAAAGTTTTCAACTTTTACCAATGGAGCAAGGTTGGGGATGACCTGCGTGGCACCCTTCTATTGGGTCATTTGAATTCTGGCGCGATTTTGTTTTTCTCGCCCCACTAACTCCCTTTTATTGCATATTATCTATTATTATTATTATATGTACAAACAAAACGCGTAGCTCAGTTGGTGGCCAGGTGGTGGGAAAATGCTTCAGGACCTGGGTTCGAATCTCAGGTCCCCCAATTCTTTCATAATATTTTTCTTTTAGTGATCAGACGCGTGCACAAGGCCAAGGACCACCATACATCCTCATAATCCAACTTGCCAGGTGTCATGAGAGCCAGATCTGAAGGCCATTAATGAAGGAGCACCAAAGGCATGGTCAAAGCAATGCATAAGATCTTGGAAGTCAAACGTGGGTCACCTTCTTTTGGGCCCAGAATTTGATTCTCACCCCCCCCCCCCAAATTGCTCGTTTCAGGCCCAAATTCCTTCCTCTTTTCATTTATATTTTATTTAATTAATTTAGTTTATTTATTTTACTAACACAAATTAATTATTTCTTTTATCAAAGATCATAAAAATATATTTTTCACCCAATTAGACTTAGGTTTATTTTTTTTATCAATAAAAAAATTAATTTAATTAGTTTTGTTTAATTTTAGGGTAATTTTAATTCCTTTTGTAAATAACTTAAAAACAATTAGAAATTAGGGTTTGTCTAAATTTAAAATTCTAATTTTTATTTTTTCTTAAAAATAACTAAAAACATAAAATTAGGTTAAATAACTATTTTTCTTTAATTAATTTAATTAACTTATTAATTTTGTATTTAGTTTAAAAAACCATGTCCTTTTTCTTAGAAATAATTAAAAACAACAAAAACAATTTCTTTTTTCGATTAGGATAGACGGGGTCAAAACCCTAATTTCTTATCGTTCTTAATTTCATCACGCACTTTATTATTATTTTTACCATATTGATGTAATTGCTCACAAGTTGTAATAGATTAATTAGGGTTTTTACTTTCATTTATCGCTTTATTTTTAAGGGTTTGTTTTTGGCTATGTAAATACCTGAAGCCTTGTAATAGCGTAGCTTTACTTTCCGCACTTTAAATTTCGCAAATATTAAACTATTAGATGTATGAATAATAGGGATGCATGACAAGAATGTATGTAAATTTTAAAACAGTTAGCAAACCCTAAATGTGCAAAGATAATAAACTTGAAATTGAATCACTCGCACATGCGCACTCCTAGGGTACACTTCCACTTCGGTTGCCTTCGGTAAACAGTCATCGAGTATAGGATATTTTAGTGGTCGCCCTTTTGTCTCAAAGATCAAAGTTGCCTCGGAAAGGTTGCCTCGGATATTTTTGCCTCGAATAATTGATCTAAGACATTAGGGTTACTACTAAGACGTCCTAACATTGCTTTAGTGATTGTACGTCCGTTTCGAATTGACCCTGAAACTCCAATGACGGTGCTACCTACTCACTAATAAAGGGATAGCATTGTATAAAGGAAACAAACATAGAAAAATTCTTTTTTCGAGTAGGTAGATTAGTTCTTAAGTACTTGCTCAATCCAAACAAAACTTTTTTTCACACTTATACTCCTTTACAAACAAAGTTTTCAAAAACACTTCGTAACACTCTTGAAGACAGAAGCAAGGGTTAAATCGAAGTCAAAACAAAAACTTTTCAAATACACAAACACACAAAAAAGCAAATTTGAAAATGATGAGCAAGTACCTAAGAGCCCGTAGGTAACTACGGATAGAAAGGGTGCTAATACCTTCCCTTTCTATAATCTACCCCCCGTACTCAGAATAATCTCGAAAAGGGAATTTTTCTGTGCTTTTTTTCTTTCCTTGTTGGATAAAATAAAAGTCGATGGCGACTCTTGCTTACCGCGACATTTTGCAAACGCAAAATGCAAACCAACATTCCTAAAATAGTCCCGGTTCTGGCCACCGTATCACACTCCTGAATAAGAGTAATCGGCACAGAGTCTTTAGCCTTCTAGTTGGTGAGTCCTCCATTGACAGTTGGAAAGATCCACTAGTCTATGTCACAATCACTGTCACTGTCCTCCAAAGCATTAATCCCATGATTGCTGATGCGTAAGGGTGGTCCTCCGGCACGAGCATGACGGACATCCCTTTGAGCTCGTGATGTAAAACCCAAACCAAATTTGTCAGATTTGTAGGGAATATTCGGAAGTTGGCCCCAAATTATACACTCACCTTCTTCAACAACTACCCTTGCATCTTTTAGAGAAGCCATCTTCAGCGGAGGCATGGTAATCTCTGGAATACTGGCAAAAGTTTTGGTTGTAGCAACGGTCTGTGGAACCTCCTCAAAGTTCTGATAGGGGGTCTCAATGAACTCGTCGTCCATTTCAATGTACCTGAAAGAGTTCAGGTGGCTTACCATGTACTCATCCTTCCCATGGACCATGATAATTTTCCCATTGACTGGGTATTTCAGCATCTGATGTAGGGTAGAAGTTATAGCACTAGCCCCATGGATCCAGGGTCGACCCAATAAACAGGAGTAAGACGGGAGGATGTCCATCACATAGAAAGTGGGATTAAAAGTCTGAGTGCCCACTTTGATAGGGATGTCCACCTCCCCATGCACCATTATTTTAGAACCGTCGAAGGCTCTCACCACAATGTTATTAGGATTTAGAGTTAATCCTTCTCAATCTAACCTGTCAAGGGCCTTCTTGGGCAAAACATTCAGTGATGAACCTGTATCCACTAGAACATGGGCCAAAGTAGTGCCACTGCACTCGATAGAGACATAAAGGGCATTATTATGTTTCCTTCCTTTGGGAGACAGATCAGCATCAGAGAAACCTAGCCCATTATTAGCAGTCAAACTGGCCATACAGTCTTCAAATTGATCAATGGAGGTTTCTTGAGGCACGTGAGCAGTCTTGAGGAATTTCACTAAAGCCTTGGCATAGGCTTCAGAGCACAATAATAGGGCCAGCATTGAGATCTTGGAAGGGGTCTTCCCCATTTTTTCAACCACGTTGTAGTCACTCTTCTTAATGATCTTTAAAATTTCCTCCATTTCTTGCTTAGAGGATTCTAGGATGACTTCTGGGTGCACCTTCGTCTGGACAAGCTCAACCAATATCTCTTTTCCCTGAGTCTCGACCGACTCGGTGGAAGGGGTAACAATAGGGCTAGTAGCAGGAGTAACAATGGTAATATTGATAGGAATAGCAGTAGGAACAATCACATGGGTAGTAATGGGAGTATTAATAGGAGCAACAACAGGGATGATCACAAGAGTAGCAACAGTTTTAGAAGGAGAGATCTCGGGGGAGAAAAATCTTCCACTTCTTGTTATCTTACTGGTCCCGACAATATTGCTAACGTCGAGATCAGAGTCTTCAACATTTTTTTCTTTCACGACCAACAAGTCTTGCTTGACGCCATGGTAATAGACATCAACCCCATAGTTCCAAGGAATAGCTTTATCCGAGGAATATGGTATAGGTCTAGGGAAAGTAATTATCAATGGAGCAACTCTCAGAACAGATGTAATCTTGACAGGTCTTTTGGAGGAGACCTTGGGAGGATTGGTGGAAATGGATATGATAGAAACATCTTCACACAGAGTACTTGTAGCTGGAATCTTCTCGAACATAATTTCTTTATCATCCATCAGGCACTGAAAACCTTCTTTCAATAGATGGCAACCATTAGGTAAAGACAAACACAAATGGCAACATTCACTACAACCCATAAATAAACCGGCCTGCAAGAGGTTCTTCTTAATAGTCAAGAATGGAGTAGCCAATTCATCAACAGAAGCGATAAACATGTCATCATCAATAGCATTGACACCACGGCCGTGCTTGGGCATAGGGGAAGTAATAACATTAGGAGTCTCAGTAGCGTCAAACTCAATCTCCTTTTCCTCTATCAAATCCTGTACTTTGTTCTTCAAAGCCCAACAATCATTTGTATCATGGCCTGGACTTTCAGAATGGTAAGCACACCGAGCATTTGCATTGTAATAAGGAGACGTAGTGTTGGGATTCTTGGGAGCCTCTTTCAGAGTAACCAAATTGGATTTCAGCAAGTGTGGTAAAACCTGAGATAGGGTCATATTGATCCTGGTAAACTGTCTCCTTGGCTTATCTGTTCTGGACTGATTGTTCTATTGTCGATTTGATGCAGAATTGGAAATCATAACAGCCCATACCGTCGGACGACACTCAATTTTGTTAAGATTTCTTTGGCCATAAGCAGCACTGACCTCCTTCTTCCCTATGAATGGTTTCTTTGCAGTGCCGGAGGATGCATCTCTCTGTATTTTACCACTTTTAATACCAGCTTCCACTCTTTCTCCTGTCAAGATCAACTCAGTAAACCCAGCAAAAGAACTTCCAATCAGATGGTTAAAGAATGGCCCGGATAATATGCCCAAGAACATGTCCACGAGCTCCCTATCAGACAACTGAGGTTGGACTCTTCCTGTAAGGTCTCTCCATTTTTGGGCATAGTCCTTAAAGCCCTCACCGGAACCCATAGACATAGTTTTCAACTATGTACGAGTCGGAGCGAGGTCAGCATTATATTGGTACTGCTTATAGAAAGCAGCAGCCATATCTTCCCAATTATGCACATTGGTTCTTTCTAATTGATAGAACCATTCCAGCTGAGTTCCTGCCAAAATTTCCTTGAAGAAGTGTACCTACAAATCCCTATCAGTAGTGTGGAGTTGAATTTTCCTGACATACGACCTTAAATATAGTTTAGGGCAGGAGACACCGTCATACTTAGCAAATGTAGGGACCTTGAACTTCTGCGGGATGACCACCCCTGAGACCAATCCTAGCTCTTCAAAGTCCAGTCTAGGCACCCTTTGGATTTCCATGGTATTGAGTCGATCCTCTAGCTATTTGTATTTATCATCAGCAGGAGGATACTGCTCCTTAGAATAGTCAGGTTCATCTTCCTCAGATTCCCTCATATTGTGGTCTTCTTCTCTTGGCTCTCCATCCTGATTCTCTATCTCTCTTTACGGAGTTGTGAGCTCTGAAACGTGCTTCACCGGTCCTTTGAACCTTCTTCCCAAGTTTAGAACACCCACTGGCCTCTTTTTCTTCTTCTTGTCCTTGAGAATCAGCGCTTTCAAATATTCTTGCCCCTTGGCCAGATTCAGGAACATTTCTTGGAATTGGGCATTTTGTGCCTGAAGCTCCTTAATTGTTTGTTCAAAAGCCATTGTTGAAATAAACAGCGAAGAGGATAAGAAACCTGTCCTGAAATTCTGTTTATGCAATGATATGTATGATATATGTATGCAATATTTTCAAGGGCTTTATAGTTTTTAAACTCTTTTAACCAAAATAGAAACAAAGACTTTTTTATTATTAATCTCAAATGAAATCAAAGTTTACAAAGGAATAACAAATGAGAAACTTCTAAAACTTCTATGTCTTCCAAGGACGCTTCCTTTTGGTGCCAAGGTAGGCGTTGAGATTCTTCTCTTCGTGAAGCCGCTTTGTCAGTTCCAACACCTTCTTCTCACTGTCATAGAATTGGGACTCAAAGGTATCTCGTTCTTCTTTGAGCTGTATCCAAGATTTTTGAAATTTTTCAAAGTTTGTTGGCATATCAGGATGAAGAATGATATGAGACTCGACCCCTTGAACAATAGGCTCTGAAATCATTGGTAGGATAGCAGCATACGACATCATGAGATTTTGAGCATGAGTTCATACCCATTTGAGGTATGGCTCTAAAGGGATGGAGTTCTTATGCCCTAGAGTCCTGCTATCAGTCTTCTTAACCATTCTCCAAGCGCGTATGAACCTTTAATGATAACCTTGTAGATCATTTGAGTAGTTGAACACAATATCTTGAATAAGCATATCATGAGGACCATCTTTTCGGGCGTAGCCGAACTCATGTAAAGCTAAAGAGGGGTTGTAGGTGATTCCCCCTTTAATGCCAAGGAGTGGCACATTGGGGAGTTCTCCGTAGCAATTAATGAAAGAGATGTATTCTTGGGAGTGAGGGCACTAATATATGTCAGAGTGAGAAAGAGACATTAATCTCTGGTTCAATCTTAAACCTATTCATTCTTTTTTACTGACCGAGGAAGGTGCGAAATAAACAACCTATAGATTAGAGGTACACAACACATAAGAGTCCCTCGCTTCTTCATGGTGCATGTATGGAGTGAGTGCAGAATATCCCCGAGCAATGTAGGCACTGGATTGCGAGCAAGGAAAATATTGATGGCACTGACATCTACAAACTAGTATGAATCGCGGGGAACAACCCAATCCATAGATCAAAAGAGCTAAAACATCTTCAAAGGCATGGTAACTCATAGCGTCTAAGAATATTTGGGCTTTCTTCATTAGGAAACTTGTGAGGAGGCCCTTAACTCCACTCCTCCTTTCCCAATTGGACTCAATGTTAGATGGTTTTAAATGCAAATCTATGGCAACATCTTCAGCAGTTGGATCTTGTTCTAAACCGGTAAAGGGTATCTGCTCTAATATGGGCAAACTGAGTATTTTGGAGAATTCTTCCAACGTAGGCACCAACTGATAGTATGGAAATGTAAAGCAGTGGTGCTTAGGGTCGAAGAACTGGAATAAGACACTCATCAAACCTTCATCAAAACTGGTAGCAACCAAACTGAGCAAGTAGCCATATCTCTTGTTGAATGTGGAACTCTCAGGAACCTTTGAAACCCATTCTTTGAGTTCGGGAGGGATCTCTACAAAATTGATTCAGATGGTTTTTCTGTGAGCTGAATGCATGACCTACAAAACAGATAAGAGATAAATCCACAGGCCCTTGAGGTTAGTGTACATGACATGTTATGCTGTTTATGATGTTATGATTATGCTTTAAAATCACAAGTATATCAAACACAAACAATCCACACAAAGACCTTAGGTTTAAAGGCTTGCATGAGTTTTAAAGGTAAGTACCCTCTTGAAGTTTCAGTTGGCTCAACCTGTCCTATTAATAATAACTGGGTTCTAAGGAGTCTCATATCACTGACCTTTCTTTTAGGCATTGTTCTAGCTCAAGCACCGAAGTATTATGGCCAGAATATCCCAAAAGTCTAGTCTCAATGAGTGTAGTATCGAGTATCAACCAATATTTGGTCGGAACCAAATCCGGCCATCTCACTACTTTCTAATGGCTTAGGATGAGTCAATTAAAGGTTCTAAAGGTCAGTTAGTGTTTAATGACACTAAGGAAGCCTAATGTTATCCTTGATTGACTCAAGGAACATTAGTACAAACCAAACTATCATGCTAACGTAGCTATCACTTTGTCCATATTGGTCTACACCGTACAACTTCCATGATTTATTGCTACTTACCTAATAAGGTACCCCAGATCCGGGTGTAGGATCTATAATAACAACCCAAACAAGCCCTCAAAAGTAAAGCATAAAAACACACAAATGAAAGCAATTTTAAAGATGAACTAAGCTCTAAGGTAACCCCACTTTTTTTAAGATCCCCAGTAGAGTCGCTAGTTCTGTGATACAGTGGCAGAACCGACTGTTATATACTGGTTTTGCATTTTGTGTTCACAAATGTTACAGTAAGCAAGAGTCTCCATCAACTTTTCTTTTATCCAAATTAAGGAAAGGGTGAAAAGAACATAAAAAGACCTTTTCGAGATTTTCTGAGTAAGGGGGTAGATTATGGAAAGGGAAGGTGTTAACACCCTTTCCATCCGTAATTATCTACGGGCTCTTATAGGTTTGCTCATTTTTAAAATACCTTTGTGCTTTGTGTGTTTTGAAAGTTTATTTTAAAAATGCCTTGGTATGGCAGACTTTATAATGTTTCTCGGGAATGTGGAGAAAGTATACAAAGTGTCTTGAAAATGTTTTTGAAAAGTAGTTTTTTGTGTAAGTGCAAAGATGTTTTGAGCAAACTTCTAACAGCTATCTACTTTGTACTCGAAAAGGGTCGTTCTTTTCCTCTTATCCTTTAGACAGTGCTATCCTACTATTAGTGAGTAGGTAGCCCTATCGTTGGATGTATGAGAGACATTCGAAAAGGAAGTTACAATCACGAACGAACTTGTGGAGACGCTTTAGCAATTTTGTTTAGGGACTAGATCATTTACCGAGAAGGAAATTGTAGGGTCATCGAGGGACTATGATATTTTGATTTATGGGTCTTTTCTAAAGCGTTCCTGCCTCATGACTATTTTATTTCTAAAGGCAACCAAAGTGGAGTAGCCTAGAGGTGTACATGTGCAAGTGTCGCCAGTTCTGTGATACGGTGTGATAACTGACTTGAGTGTTTTGCATTTTATTGCAAATGTTGCGGTTAGCAAGAGTCGCCACCGACTTTTATTTTATCCAAAAAAGGAAAGGCTGAAAAGAACAGGAAAGACCTTTGAGATTATTTCTTGAGTTCGAGGGGTAGATTATGAAAAGGGAAGGTGTTAGCATCCTTTTCATCCATAGTTATTGTTGTACCCAAATTTTCCCCCCTAAGATCCCTTCATCATACCATATTGTTTCAATCACCACAAAATCACATTAGGGCTTTTGGTTCTTCTCCCTATCTTTAGCCTTGCTCTTTGAGGAGTTACCAAGCACCTTAACTTGTTCTCTTTGGTGATCATGGATATTTTGCTTTGATTTTCTCTCTAAATTAACAAAATTCAATATTGGTTTGTCTTACTTTTTAATTATGTAGGTAAAGGCAATGAGGTTTAGCAAGCTACATCATGGATACATGAGTTTATTTCCATGCCCTAGTCAAAGTCTTGAGAGATTCAAACCTCACCATTGAAGTTGTTTTGAAATTGTTATGGAAGTATTTTTGGTGGCCATGAGTCCTCATCATCATCCTCAACAATTTCTATTCACAAAGGAAGAATATTGGCACAAAAAGTTTGTTCAAACTTGGCAAAGTTCCACCAAGCATTCTCTTGATCTAGAGGCTAGGGTTTTGGACTTCAAAGGGGCATATCTTGCTCATCTTTTGGTATTTTTGAGTGATTCCAAAAACATTCTTATCTTTAAAGAGTTACCAACAATCTACTTTAAAAGTTCCAAGGATTTTTCATGTGGAAGGAACTTGGTGAAGAAGAAAGATTACAAGTCATCCAGATGAATCCCTCATTTTCCATATGTGACTTCAAATGGTCATAACTTGGTCAATTTTTATCACCTTGAGCCTCTTCTTTTTTCATGATGACCCTAAGGATGTGTACTTCATGTCTTCTTTTATGTGCAAATTAATAAAATGGATGGAAATTTCCTTAAGAATGCAAGAGATTATAGGCCATTTCATGATTTTTGGCCAATTTCAACAAGTCATAACTTGCTCAATATTTGGAGATTTTAAGTGGTTCAAATTTCAAAATGTCATTCAAGAGGTCTACTTCATTCCATATTTTTTGGTCAAGAGCAAATTATAAGTGGAAGGCCATGTTTGGATGCAAGAGATTATAGGTCATTTTTAAAGAAGAATTTAAAATATTTCTAAGTATGGAAAGTCAACTCTTTTTCTTCAACTTTGACTTCATGTAACTTTCAGCTCAAGCATCCATTTAGTTCCATTCTTTTTCCATTGAAAAGCTTGTTACCTCATATTTTTAAAGCATCAAGAATTTTTCCCTAAGACCCCCTGAGGTGGAAATGCCATTGGATTAAAATTGGTAACTTGGAACTGAAGTTTCACCATAAGTCAGAATTTGAAATCCATGTTTTGGCCTTTAAACATCAAATTAGCACGCGTTTGTGATCTAAAAATGTTTAACCAAGTTGCCAAAGTGGATTAGAGCCTTGAAACGCAAGGATTTGATAAGTTTTGATGCAAATCAGATCACTCTTTACTCGTGCACCAGGTTCACACGGTTTCCCTCCAATTTGCATCATTCCACGTGCTTGAGCATTTCATTTGATTCCCTATAAATAGAGGGTCATACCCCATTCAATTTCCCAAGCTTAGATAGCAAGAATCACCCTGCCAAACTTGATTCACAACTCAGAATTCAGCTACTTCGAATCCTATTCTCAAGCCTTTTTCAATCCATTTTTTCATCAATTCACCTTCCTTGATCTTCCCTGAAGCTAACCATATAATCACATTCAAGAATCGTGCCCTATATTGCTCCATAGAAGTCCAGTTTCAGAGCTCTGCAACTCATCTTCAATAGGTAGATTCCTTCATCAATTCTTCAAAACTTTGGTATCATTGTGTTGCTCTCATTGCCCTGGTTCTAGTCGCAACACTTACTTTTATCTGGAAGCACATTTTGACCATGAATTTTCAAATCCCTTTTCAAAACTTTCTTTCCGAATTGCTTGAGCTATATTTTATATAAATTGGGCGCGGGGGTGTGGTTGTCTTCGTCTTGAAGAGACAAAGCGAATGGCATAGGTCTGAGCTTCTGATTTTACAGTTTGAGAGACCTGCAATTCGTGAAGGCTGGAGGTTGAAGATGACAACGTGTCATCTTCTAACCAATGAAAGCGTGACATTTGTTATTTTCAAATTCTGATTTTATTAATGATCATGTACGTTATTCAGTAAAGACCATGATATGCACAGCGCGCCAGATCCTTTGGATTTGATTACTAACGTGTTTTAACTCTCATCCAATGGTCCACATCTTTTTCTTTTATTTTCTTTTTCTGATTTTTATATTTTAATTGTTTTAAGTTTCAAAAAATCATAGAAAATTCATTTTTAGTCCAAAAAATCTAAAAAATTTATGAAAAATATTTTTGATTATTCTCTTTCTGATTTTTATTTTTTCACAATTTAATTTTGT
The DNA here is from genome assembly GCA_948472305.1 of Vicia faba. Lineage (NCBI taxonomy): Eukaryota > Viridiplantae > Streptophyta > Magnoliopsida > Fabales > Fabaceae > Vicia > Vicia faba. The sequence goes on along the minus strand of OX451741.1, from coordinate 1,411,303,456 downwards.
GTTTTGATATTTTTTTATCAATTTTACACTTATTTGATTTGTTTAAAATGTTTAAAAATATTCTTACACATTTTTAAATTCTGAAAAATTACGGAATGATCCAATGATATTGTGACAAATATTGGTGACCTTATTTTATTTTTGTTTCTGACTTTTCTATTTTTTACTATTTTTGTTTATTTTACACATTTATTTTAATTTTTAAAAATAGTTTCTGATTTCTAAAAATTCCCCAAAATTTTGTAAAATTACTTGGCCTCTTTTCTGATTTTTCTATGGTCTTATTTTTCATTTCTTGATTAATTTGAATATAATTGACGTTTTCTTCATTATTTTCCATTTTTTAAAAACATTTTTAAACCCTTTAATGAACATATTAATTATATTATTATTTTGTGAATATTTTCTGGCTGTCTTGGGTTGATTTTTTGGTCATGGCTTTATTAACATCATTGGATCCATGGTGTTGAGTTTAATTCCACAAAAAATGGATGAATGATTTTAATAATAGTTTGATTAAATATTAATTCAAATGTGATTTTTCTTTTTACCCTAATTCCTCTTCATCTCATCCCCTTCTTATTGCACTAAATGTTGTTAGAGCATGATCTCTATATCATGCCACAAAACAAATGGTGCATAGATTGCTATTGACTGGCCTCAAAATAGGTGCGACTTCTATATAAGTCCACTTACGATTGCTTAACATAGCGCTAAATTTTGTCCCGATTCGAATAAATGATCATTCGTGGCCCAAAATTATGATTGCAAGCCCAAGTATGTTAATTTAATCTCTTTGATCTAATAACCTTTAGATTCATTGTGTAGAGGCTTTGGTTCTACCAATCCTCTAATGGATCTACAACATCTTTGGTCAACGCGGATCACTTAAACATCGTTGATCATTAAATGATACTTGTGAGAATTCCAAATGGATGATATACTTGACAAAAAGAAAATGCAACTTGTTGTGTGGAGGCTTTGATTCTACCAATCCTTTAATGAGTTCCAAATGAAAGTTTCAAGATGGTCATCCAACTAACCACTAATTATTGACTTGTTTTATTTTATGCTTTTATTCTTTTATGCTTTATGCAATATTTATTTTTTAGCATTTTACATTTCATGCCATTTTCATCTTTGCTCATTTGAGCATTTATTTTCTTGTCATTTTTACTTTGCTCACTTGAGCTTTTCTTTTTTCCTTTTTCTAAGATACTTAATAACCAACTTAAACCCTAAAAAACTCTTAATGTACTTGGACTATTTGGTTACTATCCTTGGCATGATGGAGCAATGGACTTTTTCTTGGACTTAGGATTAGAAACCTTGGCCTATCTTGGAGACCTTGTGATCTTATCTGATTATTTTGTCTAGAGCTCTTGAGGTTTACCTCAAGACATTGAGTTGCTTGTTTGTTTTTGTGTGCAGGTTTTTGTGATTACACTCATTGTTTGTAATCTGGTATTCACCCGCATACAGCCGTTATTCTGCCCAATTTTTGTGAAGACTTAATACATTTGAAGAGGTCTAGTATTTTTACTTTCTTGGTTTCACTCCAAAGAATGAGAACTCTATCTTGGCTCATAATGTCAAGTATTGGCTTCTTGTTGGTTAGATGATTATTCTCCTCAGCTTTTAACTTATGCTTTAGGATAGTCTCTTCATCTCCTCCCATCTTCTTTAATTTCAAAAATCTTCTCCCTCCTTTTGAAAACCCTTCTTGTTTTGAAACTTAAACACTTTCATAATAAACTTGGGCTTATGTCCATGCATTTTCAAAACATTTTCATAAATAAACTTCAATCAATTTAATAATAACTTGACATTTTTTTGTGAAAAGACTAAAAGTTAATCAATCTCATTTCAAATCATTTTGCCACTTTGGCTTTTACCTTTAAACTTTTCTTAAAAGATTAGGCTCTTGTCAATCCTTGTAATGATGCAAACAACTATACTTCTCCAATATGTAGTGAAGTAAGATATTTTCCACTTGGGTGTTGAGTGAGGCATTGTTGATTTTAAAATCCAAGCCAAATCCTCCACTTTGAGATGATGCAAATTCTCCTTTCTCATGATTGTGGGTCGTAAGTATGTTTTTCCACACGGACAATGACGATGACGTCTTATCTCATAAAATTAACCAACACACTTGTGTTTCAAAAATTTTAAAAGAGAAACTACATGTACCATGATCCCCTATTGCACGAAAGGTGGTACGTATGCACTAAAGGTTCGCAACCGCGGCGGGTGCAAAAATCATAAAAAATACTTCTTTTCTCACCTCCACTATCCATTTTATATACAACACATTTTTATAGCCAAAATATACAGATTTTACAAAGAGGTTTCTGTGGAGTACCGTAGATGTTTAGGGTGCTAATACCTTCCCTTTGCATAACCAACCCCTTACCTTGAATCTTTCCCCCTCTTTTTAGGTTATTCGCTCTTTTCCCATTCCTTTGGAAACAATAAAGCACGGTGGCGATTTTGATTTTAATTTGTATAAAGTCTAGTCAATCCAATGGCTTAGTCTTGAACATTTCTATCGCTACATAAAAATGGAGACTTCACTGGGAGAGATTGACCTCTTGTTGGTCCATCCCTAAGTGGGTTAAGCCTATCTTTGTTTATATTTGTATATATGCTATTGTTGTTTAAGTGTTATATGTTGTATATATGTTTGTTTGGAATTTCCTGGTTTTTAGGGTGCTTGGTGATTACTCATAAGTCCTATACCCGGATGTGATACGGTGGGAAAACTGACTTGAGGTTTTGCGTTTGTGTTTGCAAATGTTTCGGTTTAGCAAGAGTCGCCACCAACTTTTTATTTTATCCAAAGGAAAGGTGAAAAAGCACAGGAAAGACCTTTGAGACATTTTCTTGAGTTCGGGGGGTAGATTATGAAAAGGGAAGGTGTTAGCACCCTTTTCATCCATGGTTTTCCATGGGATCTTAGTTACTTGTTTAGATCACTTGCTTTGCTTTTCCAATTGTTTGAAATGGTGCTTTGTGTGGTTTTGAAAGTATTTTGAAAAGAGGCCATCGTTTTGGAAATGTTTGTAATGATTCTTGTTTGAAGAATGTATATAAAGATGTTTGTCTTTTAAAAAATATTTCAATGTTTGAAAGTTTGTTTGGAAATTGTTTTGAAATTGTGTGTGTGTTTGCTTCACAAACATTTTTGCTTCACAAACCTAAGCCTAATGATGCCTAAATTAGGAGATAGAACTTTGAAAATTACCTTGTTCAGTTGAGTTTGGTTATGGCAATGTAGAAACTTTGAGTGAGGCCTGAAGTACTTGTGAGCTTGCTTGAAGTTCCCTCACCCTTTCCCAATGTTCAGCTTGCTTTGAAGTGGCTTGAATCTCCTTGTAGAAGTCAACCTGCAAACTCAAAAATTGAAAATGGCGAAGCTTTAAAATGAGCTCACAATTGCTGGACAGGGGTTTGGATAGTTCAGGTGTGTGATCGGTGGATCTGGAACTGACTGTTTAACGCTGGTTCGCGAAATGTCGCGGAAGCAAGAGTCGCCACCGTCTTTTATTTTCTCCAAATGGAAAGGACAAAAGCACAGAAAAATTCCTTAAAGAGATTGCTCTCGGTTCGGGAGGTAGGTTATAGAAAGGGAAGGTGTTAGCACCCTTTCTATCCATGGTTATCCATGGGCTCTTAGATACTTGCTCATTTGTGTTTTCAAAATTGTTTTGCTTTTCAATGTGGGTTTAAAAGTTTCTTTGAAAAATTTCAGTTCGACTCGTACGTCAGAGTGTTTGAAAAATTTGCTTTGAAAGCTTTTGACAAGTGTCAGTGTGAAAAGTCTTTTGAGTTTGTTTTGAGATTAGAGCAAGTATCCTTGAGAACCTACCTACCCTAAGGAATTCGTCTGTGTAAATGTCCTTAAAAGTAGTGCCATCCCACCATTGAGAGGTAGGTAGCACCACCGTTGGAGGTGTTCGGGTCAATTCGAGGTTCGGGACATGGTGATCACCAGAGCAATAGGAAGACACCTTAGAAGCTACCCTCATGCCAGGTTCCCGGATCATGAGGACTTACTAAGACATCCTCTACTCGACGATCACCTTTCGAGGCAAGGCAACAGTGAGGCGTACCCTAGGGGTGGTGTGTGCGAATTGTGTGTCATGTTTCATTTATTTGTCTTGTCATGTTTGTCGTGTTCTACGCTTGATTTTAATTTAAGTCCATTCATTCTTGCATGCATATTAAGAGATATAAAATTTGCGAGGAAATAAATCTAAGACTATTACAAAGGCGCGGGTCCACATCGCCAAAATTAAACCGGACCCGATTTAGCGAAAAATAAGTAATACGAAGAAATAAAGTGCGAAAAGTAAATTACAATGCTTTGGGGCAGCTACATAATTATTTAAACGATAAAAGATAAATGCGCAATATTAATAATTGAAACGACGGGCGTTGGACCCTTTTGCAAATAATTAAAGGTTAATGAGCATTAAAAATAATAAAAGGAATTAAATGTTTTTGATATTTTGCATTTTTTAGATTTTATAAAAAAGGAAGTTAATTAAAATTAAACTAAACGGCAAACCCTAAATTCTAATATTTTTTATTTATTAAGAAAGAATTAAAATATGACCTAAATTAACCTAAAATTTATGTACAATTTAAATAGGAAAATAAATAAATAAGTAATTATTATTATTCTAAAAAAGGAAAAAATATTAAAAGTAATAAAAAGTAGCAATTAACCTAATTCTACATTCTTTGGATTTTTATTAAAAAGAAATTGGAATCAAAACCTAATTACACTAAATATTGACATATTAATTTATTTACGAAAATAATTATTATAAAATAAATATTATGTTTTTTTCTTTTTTTCTGATTTTTATAATGTTTTTATACTTTGTGACATAATTAATTAATTAATTAAAGCAATACAAATAAATAATATAATTATTAAAATAACAAAAAGAAAAGAAAATCAAACCAGGGTGGGGGTGCTGTCCCCAAAACTGGAGGTATAAGCCTGGTAACTCAAGGCCCATTAAGCAATGGCCTGTTGACTTTCCTACTTCATGTGCCACAAGGTTGACTTATGCCCACAGTACATATCAATCCTGAGCCTTTGATTTGATGTGGGGGTATACGTGGCTGGCTTGATGATGGAGGCACATGGTATGCCTACGTTGTTGAAGCGCATGGGAGCGTCTTTGGAAAAATAATATGAAGGCTTATGAGACCTGGGGTTCGAACCCAGGTCTAGTGGATTGTCCTTGCGTGTACCTGCCATCTGTGCCACTTGCATTCAATTGATATACAATAGCAAATAAACAATAAAAAAGCAAATTGGTTAATGGCCTCAAAAAGCGCGCGCTGGTTTGAATGAACCACTCAGTGGTTGCCAGCGCGTCATCTTCTCCATTGCTTCTGAAATAAGACCCTTTAGCCACGGTTTTGGATGCGTAGCCTTAAGCGACCTACAGGAAAATAGCGAATAGAGATTCATGAGACATAAATTTATCGCGAGACACGTTTCTTGTTCATGGGAATACGCTGAGTATGGCTATCCTGGTCTTGAAGCTTAATTTTACTCCATGTCAAAAGCCCTAATATTACAACTTGTAACCCTAGAAATTCGTCAATGGTGAATTCGCATAGGTGACTTAGAAACACAATCAAACATTGCAGTTAGTTCAGAAACATCAATATAAACAATAATCCACAAAGAAAAATGCAAGAGGATGCTTAAATCGTGCTATGCAATTTTGAAATTTTCTTGGTTCAGTGGGACTCGTGTATACCAATTCTTGAGGTTTTTGCTATTGTTTGTGATTGGAACACCTTCAGAATTGTCCAAGGAAGCGATTGAGACACGAATGAAGCTTTGAATCAGTCTCTAGGGTGGATTTCAGAATTGGATTTTTTGAGAAATTTTCCAAGTTTTAGTATTGGTTTGCTGCGCAGTTTTTCAGTCTTTTGCATTAGGGTTGTGATGTTGATCATATAGGGAATGATTTAGGTTAAAAAAGCTGTACAAAATCTCATGAATTAATGAATTTGCATATTTGATTTTTATGAAATCTTTTTGAATCTTTTTCATGTGCATTTGTATCAATTAGGTCTCAATCAAGCCAAAACCTTCTATATTGGCATGTGCACGAAATCTCAAGTTTAAATCATGCATAAAAAGATTTGTTTTGCTTAAGGTTATATTTTTCATGAATTAAAATCATTTAAATGAATATAAATTAATATTAATTCAAATAAATAATTAAAAAATATGAGAATACTTCCCTTTGGGCCTAGTGGTCGTGCATAGGCTTGGCATGAAGAAATTTGGAAGATAATTGGGCCCATTTGCATTTTTAGGCCTTTTGCATCAATGTTGACTTTCAAAAATTTCCAAAAATTTCCCAACTTCCACAAGGCATAACTTGGTCAATTTTTAAGCTTTTCACATGTTCTTGGACATTTTGGAAAGGTCTTTGAGTCCTTTAAACAATGCCTTTGATCCCATGTCATTTTGATTTACCAATCTCAAGTTATGGCCTTTGACTTAAAGTCCCTTTTTGTTGACTTTTGAAAATGACCTATAATGTTGAAATTGATAACTTTTTGTGAGAGCATTTCTTGGACTTGGAATATGAAGATGAGTTGTAGGAAATGTCTTTCTCTTCAAAATGAGCTTTGGATGGAATTTTTCTGATAATCCATGTGAAAGTTATGCCCTGGTCAATTTCAGTTGACTTTTTCAACTGTCCAAATATAGCAACTTTTGCATCTTTGATGATTTCTGAGCCAAATTTTGAGAATCATGATCAAGCATTGATCAAATGATGTTTGTGGCTTCAAAATGATATGTTGACCAAAAATTTGAACTTTTGACTGTCAAATGACCATTTTGCCCCTACAGTTGACTGTAGTGCAATTTAGGGTTTGGACTGTGCAATTTTGAGCTGAATGCCTTGAAACTTGATATGAGGGTGCTTGACCATCTTTATAAGCATGTGAGACTTGATTGGGCCTTTGAAAAGTTCATTTGCTTGACCAGAACTCAAACCCTAGTATTGACTGTATAGAAGACAGTTGAGCTGCACAACCCTTGGGGCATTTTGTGACCTTGACTTTGACAATTCTTGATGGATATGGGAGGGCAAATTTTGGGGTACAACAGTTGCCCCTGTTCAATCTTCTTAGACCTGAGGGTGCAGATTGGCTGACGTGCCTTTCGTAATCCGAGGGTAGAAGATGATTGAACACTAGAGTGCCCAGAAATTTGCACTCACATAATGACAGTGATGATGAGGGAATGGGCTTATAGATGCCATTTAGAGATTGCTGGATAGGATGATGGGCTTATAGATGCCATCTGGATGTTGATCGCATAGGAGATCCCTTAGCGAGAACCTGCATACCTGCAAAACAGAAAAAATGAGTACCTGACACGTCGCAGGGGCTGATTTTAGATGCTTGACATAGATATGTCCTGATTGGTTACAGGAGCTGGATCTGGAGCTTCAAACGTTGATGAATGAACCAGGGATGGTTACTGCCTTAGCCTGAATGATAAGTGAACCTTGGGTGATTTTAACTTCAACAACGCTCGTTGAGAAAAATCTTGGTGAGAATTACCATCTTTGTAGTGTCGGGAAGAGAACCAAAGGACATTATAATCTCAAGGGGAGTTACCTCACTCACGTTGGAGAGGGAACTATAGGAAATTATAATCTGGAAGGAAATGTCACCTCACGCTCATGCCGGAGAGGGAAACATTTGAAGAAGGAATTACCACCTCACACGCCGTTGGAGAGGGGACCATAAGAGAATATCACCTCACGCTCATGCCGGAGAGGGAAACATCTGAAAAAGGAATTACCACCTCACACGCCGTTGGAGAGGGGACCATAAGAGAATATCACCTCACGCTCATGCCGGAGAGGGAAACATCTGAAAAAGGAATTACCACCTCACACGCCGTTGGAGAGGGAACCATAAGAGAATATCACCTCACGCTCATGCCGGAGAGGGAAACATCTGAAAAAGGAATTACCACCTCACACGCCGTTGGAGAGGGGACCATAAGAGAATATCACCTCACGCTCATGCCGGAGAGGGAAACATCTGAAAAAGGAATTACCACCTCACACGCCGTTGGAGAGGGAACCACAAAAGACTATCACCTCACGCTCATCGTCGGAGAGGAAAACATCTTGAAAAAGGAATTACCACCTCACGCTCACCGTCGGAGAGGGGACCACAGAAGAATATCACCTCACGCTCATCGTCGGAGAGGAAAACATCTTGAAAAAGGAATTACCACCTCACGCTCACCGTCGGAGAGGGGACCATAACTTCTACTGAGTCTTTATCAGAAAAATCTGTTTGGAGTTGATTTAACTGGACTAGAGAAATCCTTGAAATATGTTTGAGAATTTCAACTGCATCTTTCCTGAAAGGTAAAGGTCAGTTATATGCGATGCATGATATGGATCAAGTAATGATGTTATCAATATAAAGGAGACTTGTATGATGCAATACGTTATGCATGCTATAACGATGTATGTGATGATTCATGTATGTTTTTGTCTAGGAAAATGAATTCTTGACGGGTGCCGGGAAGTCATATCCTGGGCTGATGAAGAGATTTTGCTTCCGCTGTGGATGATTCGTTGCAAGAATACCGGTAGGAGGAGACAACTCCGTTGAGGAATAAACTTGGCAAATGAAATAATTCTGCGGGAGAAAAGATACTCTAGCGATCATGCTGGGGAGTGCTACTCTGTGGGGATAGCGATGCTTTGCTGCGTTGATGAAGATAACTCCGCTGGGGATACCGTTGATGAGTTATGCTGGGGATATCTTTGTTGTGCTGGAAGTGTTGATAGACTTCGCTGGGGTAGGAAGATACTTTGCCGAGGACGCTCTTTCCGTGGCTTTTGGCTGAGGATAACCCAGTTATATCCTGTTACGGAAATAACTCTTTAAATCAAGCCGGGACGACGTGTTCGTGCTCTGCGAGGGGTAAGCTTCCAGAATCTACTGGGGATAAGCTTACTGCTTGGGGAGATATGAATTCCAACTTTCCTGGGGAAACTGGATTGGACTCTCATGGGGAATTTTGATATGCTGGAGGATGATCCCTTAGAATGTTGATATACCGCCGGGGAACAATCTTTAGACCAAGACTGCCGGGGATGCTTTATGTATACTGCTGGGGAAGTATTGAGATCTACGGGGGGATACTCAATTTCCTTGATATTTGACAATTTTGCTTGGAGAAGGATGTATTGTTTTATTGAACCACTCTCTGGGGAATTAAGATACCCTTGGCCGTGTTCTTTAGCTGAACCTACCTTGGTACCTTGGAGGATAGAACAATTAGACTGCTCAGACCACTCTTTTATTGCCCCTGTTTCCAGTGTCACCTGCAATGAATTCCTTTGTTTCGTATGCAAATATTTATGAGTTAGCAAATTATTGTCAATGCATACATCACAAATTGAACCTTGGACGTTCTTCGCAAAACAAAACAGAAAAAGAAAAACACTTGGGCACGTTTAACTGAAGATATATTTTTATTGATTTTTGAATGGCCTGAATAGGCGTTTTGTATACAAGAGGCTGACGCCCTAGTAAGAGGTACGTCGCCGAGCAAAAGAGTTTATACAAGTTTTGTACAAAAGAAAATAAAACAGCTGTGTGAAAGATGAATGATCCCCTGGGTTTCAACTCTGCTATTGCCTTTATAACTCCGAGCGTCTCATCACTTGATGACCTTGGTTGAAGGTGAAGCTGACTGATCGATACCGTCTGAACTTGATGCTGATACCGGATTCTGGATGCAAAGTGATCAATGAGACATAGTTTTACGCTTTATCCCTAATTTTTGCCTGGACCGCCCTTTCGGGTTTTCAGTCCACCGGGATACCCTTTTTTGCCCAAGCCGCCTTTTCAGATTTTCGACTTGCCGGGTGTACAGATTTTTCTCATTTTCATCCCTTCATTTTGCCCGAACCCTTTTGGTTCGACGGGAAGCCCTAACTTTTGCCTAGGCATGTCAGCCTAGCGGGTCTTTTTCATGCGTAGTATTTTTTAACTATGTCTGCATTGGCAGGGTGAGGAAGGTCGTCACCATCCATGTTGGTTAAGATCATTGCTCCTCCTGAGAACACATGCTTAACCACAAATGGCCCTTCGTACGTAGGGGTCCATTTGCCCCTTGGATCACTCTGAGGAAGGATGATTCTCTTGATAACCAGATCCCCGACTTGATATTCCTGTGGTCTGACCTTTTTGTTAAATGCCCTGATCATCCGTTTCTGATACGTTTGACCATGACAGATAGCAGCAAGTCTTTTTTCGTCAATGAGATTGAGTTGGTCGAGTCGTGTCTGGATCCAATCATCTTCATTCAGGTTTGCATCCTTCATTATCCGGAGAGAGGGGATTTGTACTTCGATCGGCAAGACTGCCTCCATACCATAAACCAGAGAGAAGGGAGTTGCCCCGGTTGACGTCCTAGCTGAGGTACGGTACCCATGCAGAGCGAACGGTAACATCTCGTGCCAATCTTTGTATGTTACTGTCATCTTTTGCACGATCTTTTTGATGTTCTTATTTGCTGCTTCTACAGCCCCATTCATCTTCGGTCTGTAAGGAGAAGAATTGTGGTGCTGTATCTTGAATTGTTCGCAAAGCTCGGCAATCATCTTATTGTTCAGATTGGTACCGTTGTCTGTAATGATCCGTTCAGGGACGCCATATCGACAGATCAGATTGTGCCGAATAAACCGTGCCACAACAGTCTTGGTTACTGTAGCATAGGATGCTGCTTCAACCCACTTCGTAAAATAGTCAATCGCCACTAGGATGAAGCGATGTCCATTGGATGCCGTAGGTCTTATCTCGCCGATCATGTCTATGCCCCACATTGCAAACGGCCAAGGCGCAGTCAGAACATTCAGGGGAACCGGAGGAACATGCACCTTATCTGCATAGATCTGGCACTTGTGGCATGTCCTAGAATGTTGGTAGCAATCAGCTTCCATGGTGGACCAGTAATATCCTGCCCGTAGGATCTTCTTAGCCATAGTATGCCCACTGGAATGCGTACCAAAGGTCCCTTCGTGTAGCTCTTCCATGATTCTTTCCGCTTCAGTCTTGTCCACACAACGCAGTAAGGTTGAATCATGGTTTCTCTTGTACAAGATGCCGTTGCTTAGGAAGAACTTGGATGCGAACCGTCTCAGGAATTTCTTATCATTGATAGAGGCACCTTCAGGGTATTCCTGAGCTTCCAGATATCTCTTCACTTCGTGGTACCAAGGCTTCTCAGTTACCAATTCAGCTTCGAGATCACAACAGTATGCCGGTTCGTCCAATTTCCAGATGATGATCCGGGGAGCCTCGTTATCCCATTTGACCTTGAACATTGAAGACATTGTAGCTAACGCGTCCGCTAACTGATTCTCTTCTCTTGGAAAGTGCTCAAAGGTTATCTCTGTGAAGTGGGGAATCAGGGTCAACACACATTCTCTGTAAGGAATCAGGTTTGGATGTTTCGTATCCCACTCTCCTTTGATCTGATTGATCACAAGAGCGGAATCTCCGAAAACACTGAGGAACTTGATCCTTAAGTCGATCGCAGCTTGAAGACCCATGATACACGCCTCATACTCCGCCATGTTGTTGGTACAGTTGAAACACAGCCGGGCAGTGAGTGGAGTATGAGTACCTTGAGGGGATATGATGATGGCGCCGATACCATTTCCCAAAGCATTGGAAGCTCCGTCAAAGTGCATAGACCATCGGGATCCTGGTTCAGGTCCTTCATCCGGTCCAGGTACTTCACAATCAGTTACAATCATGACGCTTTCGTCCGGAAACTCGAAGTTCATTGATTGGTAGTCATCTACAGCTTGATGAGCTAAGTGGTCTGCCAGTACACTTCCCTTGATGGCTTTCTGGGTTGTATACTGAATGTCGTATTCCGTCAAGATCATCTGCCATCTTGCAATTCTCCCAGACAGAGCAGGCTTTTCGAATATGTATTTTATCGGATCCATCTTTGAGATCAACAAGGTAGTGTGAGTCAGCATATACTGTCTCAGCCGGCGAGCAGCCCATACCAAAGCGCAGCAAGTTTTCTCAAGCAGTGAGTATCGGGTCTCACAGTCGGTAAACTTTTTGCTAAGGTAATAAATGGCATGCTCTTTTCGGCCAGACTCGTCATGCTGCCCCAGCACACACCCCATTGAGTTGTCTAGCACTGTCAGATATAAGATCAGAGGTCTCCCTTCAACCGGTGGCATAAGGATGGGTGGTTCTTGGAGATACTCTTTGATTTTGTCGAAAGCAGCCTGACATTCATCGTTCCAACGTACTACCTGATCTTTCTTCAGCAGCTTGAAGATTGGCTCACAGGTAGCAGTCAAATGAGATATGAATCGAGCGATGTAATTCAGGCGTCCTAAAAAGCCTCTGACCTCCTTCTCTGTTTTAGGAACTGGCATCTCTTGAATAGCTTTGACCTTAGCAGGGTCCACTTGAATACCTTTATCACTGACCACGAAGCCTAGCAACTTTCCAGATCTTACCCCGAAGGTGCACTTGTTCGGGTTCAATCTTAGTTTGTACAGTTTCAACCGGTCAAATAACTTCTGCAGATGATCTAGGTGCTCCTCCTCAGTCTGGGACCTAGCGATCATGTCGTCCACATACACTTCGATCTCATGATGGATCATATCATGAAATAAGGCAACCATGGCACGTTGGTAGGTTGCCCCAGCATTCTTCAACCCGAATGGCATGACCTTGTAACAGAAGGTGCCCCACTGAGTAACAAATGTAGTCTTCTCCATGTCTTCAGGTGCCATCTTGATCTGATTGTAGCCTGAAAAACCATCCATGAAAGAGAATACTTTGTGCTGAGCTGTATTATCCACAAGGACATCAATGTGAGGTAAGGGGAAGTCATCCTTGGGGCTGGCCCTGTTTAGATCCCTGTAATCAACACACATTCTGACCTTGCCGTCCTTTTTAGGTACCGGCACCACATTAGCAACCCACTGAGGGTAAGAAGTCACTGCAAGAAACCCGGCATCAAACTGTTTCATGACCTCGGCTTTAATCTTCTCTGACATCTCTGGACGCATCCGACGAACCTTTTGTTTAACTGGAGGGCAGTCTTCTCTAGTCGGCAAGTGATGGACGACAATATCGGTATCCAACCCTGGCATGTCTTCGTAGGACCAGGCAAAGATCTCCATATAGTCATGTAACATCTTGGTTAACCGTTGCTTCACGCTGAGCTCTAGGTTAGCACCAATCTTTACCTCTTTCCTGTCTGCCTCAGTACCTAGGTTTATAGTTTCCACTGGCTCTTCATGGGGTTGAATCGCCCTCTCTTCCTGAAGCAACAGTCTTGCAAGCTCGCCAGGCACTTCGCAATCATCTTCACCTTCGTCTTCGGCTAAGTTGATCGGATTTTCGAAGTCATAATTGGCATTAGCAGAGCTGTTATCAGTGAGATCCAGAGTGGATTGGAACCTGTATGAGTGAGTGTGTGTGTAAATACAGCTGTTTTTTGAAAATTATGTAAAGGAAATGAAAGATAAAAAAGGAACACAATATTTGCAATGCGAAAATAGTCCAAGATTTTCATTCATGATGTATAAAATGACAGTTTATATGCCCTCACAAATAGAACCACGGTGCCTCAGGTAAGACACCGGGCCATAGAGTTTATCAATGTTTATTACAAAATATCAAAACATGGGAATTCATTACTGTGTCACAAAGGTAACAGGGGTGTGATCCTTTGCACTCCAATTGTTCAATCCTTCTTCGGCCGTCGGATAAATCCAGCTGTTGAATTCGGCTTCATCTACTTCAAAGTCTTCCCCGACAGCATTCACTTCTGAACCCTTGATAAATACCGGAGGCCTTCCGATCTTCTCTTTCCTCATAGCTCTCTGCCCTTCTGAGGTGAAACCCAGCCCAAGTTTATCAGTCTTCTGGGTGAAGTCTGGCAGTCTGCCCCAGTTGGTATCTTCACCCTTTTGCACTACAGCCCTGGAATCCTTTAGGGAAGCCATCTTCAGAGGACCACCTGCTTCTGCTGTTTCTGCTGCGATTGGAAACACCTCCTCGAAATGCTGAAAGGGGGTCTCAATGAACTCCCCATCCATCTCAATGTATCTGAACGAGTTTAGGTGGCTCACCATGTACTCTTCCTCACCTTGCACGGTGACGATCTTCCCTCTGACGGGGTACTTCAGTTTTTGATGCAAGGTAGAGGTCACTGCCCCAGCCTTATGTATCCAGGGTCGACCCAGCAGACAAGAGTAAGATGGACGGATATCCATCACATAAAAAGTGGAGTCGAACACCTGAGAACCCACACGAATTGGAATGTCCACCTCCCCATGGACCATCCTCTTTGAACCATCAAAGGCCCTGACGATAATGTTGCTTGGTTTCAAATCCAGGCCTTCACAATCTAGGCGATCCAGAGCTTTCTTGGGTAGCACATTCAAAGATGACCCCGTATCAACCAACACATGTGCCAAGGTGGTGCCCCTGCATTCGATTGAGACATGCAGAGCATCATTATGATCTTTCCCCTTCATGGTCAAGTCAGCATCTGAAAAACCCAAGCCATTGTCCGCCGTTAGACTTGCCACGCAATCAGTGAATTGGACTGCAGAAGTTTCATGTGGCACATGAGCTTTCTTAAGGAATGAGATGAGGGCCTTTGCATGGGCCTCAGAGCACAGCAGTAAAGAGAGCATGGAGATTTTGGAGGGCGTATGCCCCAGCTGTTCCACAACATTAAAGTCACTCTTCTTTATAATCTTTAGAATTTCCTCCATCTCTTGTGGGGAGGCCTCAGCAGCTATGGGTATGGGTGCCTCCATCTGGGCAGGCTCAATTTCAATTCCCTTGCCCCGAGCATTGGATGACTCGGCAGCAGGAGAAACAATAGGATCAGCAGCAGGAATAACAACTTGATCAGCAACGGGAGTAGGTACACTTGCAGGAATTATCAGGAGTGGTCTTCTAGCAGCAGGTGGCGCAATGTCAGGCGAGAAGAGCCTGCCACTGCGGGTAACTTTGGCCGGGCCAGTGATGTCACAGATGTTGGCGCCAGCGTTGAGCTCTTGTTTCACTCCGTTTATATATACATCTGCCCCATAGTGCCAAGGGACAGCTTTGTTGGATACATAGGGC
This sequence comes from Vicia faba, assembly GCA_948472305.1. NCBI lineage: Eukaryota > Viridiplantae > Streptophyta > Magnoliopsida > Fabales > Fabaceae > Vicia > Vicia faba. Next base: position 1,411,288,240 of record OX451741.1, on the reverse strand, counting down.
AGGGGCCCAGGAACAGTGATAGTGACAGGTGCAACGGTCAGAATTTGGACAGGCTTCTTCTGGAGAGCCGGGATCGGATTGTTGAAGATAGTCACCACAGAGACTTCTTCCATTGGAACCACACGAACAGCAGACTTCTTGAATAAAATCTCCTTGCTGTCCATTAAGCTTTGGATGCCTAACTTGAGCAAGGGACAACCGGATGGGGACACGATGCAGAACAGGCAACCCTCACTACAACCCGGAAATAAACCGGCCTGCAGTAGGTTCTTCTTAATGATCTTCAAAGGAGTGGCTAGATCACCCACAGAAACAGCATAAACATCTTCATCAATAGCATTTACCCCGTGCTGAGGCATAGGGGCAGTAACTACATTCGGTTTTGCAGGCGCCTCGAATTGTATCTCTTTAGCATCGATAAGGTCTTGCACCTTATTCTTTAACGCCCAACAGTCATCAGTGGCATGCCCCGGGCTGTCTGAATGGTAAGCACAACGGGCATTCGGGTTGTACTTGGGAGAGGTAGTGTTTGAGAACTCTGGCGCCTCCTTGACAGTCACCAAATTGGTGGATAGTAACTGTGGCAGGATTTGCGATAGGGTCATGCTTAACCGGGTAAACTCTCTCCGAGGTCTATCAGCCCTTTGGGGATTATTTGGCCGGGGAGCGGCAGCAGGCGTAGCAATCATGACCGCACTGACAGATTGGCGGCGATCAGGTCTTTCTGATTTTCTGGAGCCATACACAGCACTAGACTCCTTTTTAAACGGTTTCTTGTCCGACCCAGATGATGATGCAGCCTTTGCAATCTTTCCAGACTTCAACCCAGCTTCAATTCTCTCTCCAGTTAAGATCAAATCAGTGAAACCAGCAGAAGAATTCCCAATGAGATGATTAAAGAACGGCCCAGACAGGGTCCCCAAGAACATATCCACTAACTCTCGATCAGTCAAAGGTGGCTGCACCCTGCCAGCCAGATCTCTCCACTTCTGCGCGTACTCTTTAAAACCTTCGCTTACGCCCAACGACATACCCTGGAGTTGGGTACGCGTGGGGGCAAGGTCGGCATTATACTGATACTGCTTGTAGAAAGCAGTAGCCAGCTCCTCCCAGTTACGAATTTTGGTCCCATCCAGCTGATAGAACCATTCGAGGTGAGTCCCTGAAAGACTCTCCTGGAAGAAGTGGATCCATAGATTCTTGTCCGCAGAGTACGGCTGAATCTTTCGAACATAAGACCTCAAATGCAGCTTGGGACAGGATGCCCCGTCATACTTGGAGAAGGTGGGAGCTTTGAATTTATGTGGAATAACCACACCAGTTGACAAACCCAGATCTCCGAAATCCAGCCCAGGTACCTGTTGAACTTCCATGGCCTTCAACCTGTCCTCCAGTTGTTTGTACTTGTTGTCTTCAGGAGGGTATTGCTCTTCATCAAAATCTGTCTCGTTGTCGGAGACTACCGGACTAGGAACCCTTGCTTCTGCCTGAGAAGGACTTTTGCCAACAGAAGAAACAACCTCTTCTTGGTGCAGAGTATTACCCAACCTTCGGCCTGAGTTGAATAGAACAGTTCTTCTTTTCTTCTTCTTCTCCTTCTTCAGGAGCATGGTCTTCAGTTCATCTTGGCCTTTAGCTAGACCCAGGATTAACTCTTGAAACTGCGCATTCTGCGCCTGGAGAGCCTTGATTGAAGCCTCAGTTGATTCAGATCCGGAATTCATGATGCTGAAATAAACAGCGAAGAACTGTAAGCAACCTGAAAAGGGAAAAGCCTGCTATGCACATGATGTATGAAATGCGTATGAATTATGTTTTCAAAGACAATCGGGAATCAACTTTGTAAACAAAAAGGAACACACTTCATTAGATTCAACTTTGTAACTGAAATTATTCAACAAGTTGCCCTTAGGCGTTTACATGAAATAACTGGAAAGGAAATAAAAACTGTAAAGGCACATTCAGAACTCCTCATTGATCCCATGGTCTCCTCTTCTCAGTACGGAGGTAGGCATTCAGAGCTCTTTCATTCTCCAACTGCTTTGTCAGCTTCTGGACCTTTGATTCCTGCTCGTGGAATTTTTCCCGGTAAGAATCCCGTTCTTCTTGCAGTTGTGACCAAGATCTCTTCAATGTCTCATAATCAGTAGGTATCTGAGGAGGAAGGATAGTTGGAGGAACACCATCTTTATCAGGACACTCAAGAATGACGGGTCTGACAGCTTCATACGGCATACCTAACTTTTGAGCGCGGATGCGGACCCATTTGTAGTAGGCTTCCATAGGTAGAGAAGTCTTTGGCCCTAGCTCTTGTGGGTCAGCTTTATGAACCTTCTCCCAAGCCTTGATGAACCTACGACGTAGCTCGCCACTATCCACCTGAAACTCGAAACTGATGTGAGGCACCAACATCTCATGGGGGCCTGCTCTTCTTGCTCTTCCAAACTGACGGAGTGCTAGACATGGATTGTACGAGATCCCTCCTTGAGTACCGATCAGAGGAACATTAGGATACTCCCCGCATCGATCAATAATAGCCATCTCATCCAAACCTCTGCAAGTCCAAATGATGTCTTTATCGGTGAGAGACATTAGCCTGTGAGCCCAACCTCTTCCTTCTTGGTTCTTCAGTACGGACTTAGGGAGGTGCGAAATAAACCACCTCACCAACAAAGGGATACAACACCATAGGGTTCCTCGTCGTCGGGTAGTACGGGCATGGAGTTGTTGCAAGATGTCACCCAAGAGAGTGGGCACAGGATTCTGAGACATAAAGATCCTAATGGAAGTGACATTGATGAAGTTGTCAGGATTAGGAAACAGGACTAACCCATAGATTAGGAGAGCCAAGATATCTTCATATGCCCTAAAGTCCAAGTCATTCCAGAAGCTGTTAGCTTTACCAATCAGAAACTTGGCCAAGAAACCCTTAACTCCGCTTCTAGTTACCCAATTGTCTGTTACCTCTTGATGGGTTAAAGGAAGAGCTGCAGCAATGTCCTCAAGCCTGAGGGTCTTTTCCCAACCAGTAAAGGGAGTCTGATCCAAGATAGGGATACCAAGCAGATTAGAGAACTCTTCCAGGGTAGGGACCAGCTGGAAGTCTTGAAAGGTAAAGCACTGGTACTGAGGGTCATAGAACTGGGTCAGAACACTCATCAACTGTTGATCCCGCTTTGCAGTGACTAAACTGAGAAGGGAACCATGCCTCTGAATGAAGGAAGTGGTGTTTGGAATTCTGCTAACCAACTCATCAATCAACTCAGGTGAACGAACAAAGTTGAACCGGATAGTATTCCTTCGCACAGGCATCATAATGTCCTACAAAACAGAGCAAAGATGAAACCCTCTTGTCTTTGAAATGGTCAAGATGCATGCAATGTTCATGATGCTATGATGTTATGATAAAGCACACCACATACAGATACAAAGGCAAACATGGTAAGGCACACAAGTCACACAAGGCAAGCCCCTAAAGTTTAGGCCAGCATGAGGTCTAGGTACTACCCTCTTTCAGTTTGTTGGTTCATACCTGTCCTAAAAAGTAACCGGGTTCTTAGAGGATCCCAATATCATTGACTACCCTCAATCGGTCATAACTCCAGCATCGCAATCTTTTCTTGCGGCCAGAACCATCACGAGAGTTTAGCCTCAATGGGCGTAGCATACTGCTACTGTTCTAAAGGCCAAGTTGTGTCAATTAAGGTTCTAAGGTTGTTGGTGCTTAATGACTCCTCAGAAGACCCATATTCTCCTCGTTGCGACACAAGGGATATCGGTACAGACTAAGGTGCCACACCAACGTAGCCACTGCTTCACCTGTGTCGGTCTACGCCGGACAGGTCCCTCACAGCTTATGCTACCTAAACAGGGTATCCCCAGATCCGGGTTAGGATCTATGTATCTCCGATGCAACCCACAATAGTAAAGCAAGCAAAACAGTACAAGTGAAAACACAGTTATGACCTAGCCCTAAGGTACACCTCACTTTATAAGATAGTCCCCAGCAGAGTCGCCAGTTCTGTGATCGGTGGATCTGGAACTGACTGTTTAACGCTGGTTCGCGAAATGTCGCGGAAGCAAGAGTCGCCACCGTCTTTTATTTTCTCCAAATGGAAAGGACAAAAGCACAGAAAAATTCCTTAAAGAGATTGCTCTCGGTTCGGGAGGTAGGTTATAGAAAGGGAAGGTGTTAGCACCCTTTCTATCCATGGTTATCCATGGGCTCTTAGATACTTGCTCATTTGTGTTTTCAAAATTGTTTTGCTTTTCAATGTGGGTTTAAAAGTTTCTTTGAAAAATTTCAGTTCGACTCGTACGTCAGAGTGTTTGAAAAATTTGCTTTGAAAGCTTTTGACAAGTGTCAGTGTGAAAAGTCTTTTGAGTTTGTTTTGAGATTAGAGCAAGTATCCTTGAGAACCTACCTACCCTAAGGAATTCGTCTGTGTAAATGTCCTTAAAAGTAGTGCCATCCCACCATTGAGAGGTAGGTAGCACCACCGTTGGAGGTGTTCGGGTCAATTCGAGGTTCGGGACATGGTGATCACCAGAGCAATAGGAAGACACCTTAGAAGCTACCCTCATGCCAGGTTCCCGGATCATGAGGACTTACTAAGACATCCTCTACTCGACGATCACCTTTCGAGGCAAGGCAACAGTGAGGCGTACCCTAGGGGTGGTGTGTGCGAATTGTGTGTCATGTTTCATTTATTTGTCTTGTCATGTTTGTCGTGTTCTACGCTTGATTTTAATTTAAGTCCATTCATTCTTGCATGCATATTAAGAGATATAAAATTTGCGAGGAAATAAATCTAAGACTATTACAAAGGCGCGGGTCCACATCGCCAAAATTAAACCGGACCCGATTTAGCGAAAAATAAGTAATACGAAGAAATAAAGTGCGAAAAGTAAATTACAATGCTTTGGGGCAGCTACATAATTATTTAAACGATAAAAGATAAATGCGCAATATTAATAATTGAAACGACGGGCGTTGGACCCTTTTGCAAATAATTAAAGGTTAATGAGCATTAAAAATAATAAAAGGAATTAAATGTTTTTGATATTTTGCATTTTTTAGATTTTATAAAAAAGGAAGTTAATTAAAATTAAACTAAACGGCAAACCCTAAATTCTAATATTTTTTATTTATTAAGAAAGAATTAAAATATGACCTAAATTAACCTAAAATTTATGTACAATTTAAATAGGAAAATAAATAAATAAGTAATTATTATTATTCTAAAAAAGGAAAAAATATTAAAAGTAATAAAAAGTAGCAATTAACCTAATTCTACATTCTTTGGATTTTTATTAAAAAGAAATTGGAATCAAAACCTAATTACACTAAATATTGACATATTAATTTATTTACGAAAATAATTATTATAAAATAAATATTATGTTTTTTTCTTTTTTTCTGATTTTTATAATGTTTTTATACTTTGTGACATAATTAATTAATTAATTAAAGCAATACAAATAAATAATATAATTATTAAAATAACAAAAAGAAAAGAAAATCAAACCAGGGTGGGGGTGCTGTCCCCAAAACTGGAGGTATAAGCCTGGTAACTCAAGGCCCATTAAGCAATGGCCTGTTGACTTTCCTACTTCATGTGCCACAAGGTTGACTTATGCCCACAGTACATATCAATCCTGAGCCTTTGATTTGATGTGGGGGTATACGTGGCTGGCTTGATGATGGAGGCACATGGTATGCCTACGTTGTTGAAGCGCATGGGAGCGTCTTTGGAAAAATAATATGAAGGCTTATGAGACCTGGGGTTCGAACCCAGGTCTAGTGGATTGTCCTTGCGTGTACCTGCCATCTGTGCCACTTGCATTCAATTGATATACAATAGCAAATAAACAATAAAAAAGCAAATTGGTTAATGGCCTCAAAAAGCGCGCGCTGGTTTGAATGAACCACTCAGTGGTTGCCAGCGCGTCATCTTCTCCATTGCTTCTGAAATAAGACCCTTTAGCCACGGTTTTGGATGCGTAGCCTTAAGCGACCTACAGGAAAATAGCGAATAGAGATTCATGAGACATAAATTTATCGCGAGACACGTTTCTTGTTCATGGGAATACGCTGAGTATGGCTATCCTGGTCTTGAAGCTTAATTTTACTCCATGTCAAAAGCCCTAATATTACAACTTGTAACCCTAGAAATTCGTCAATGGTGAATTCGCATAGGTGACTTAGAAACACAATCAAACATTGCAGTTAGTTCAGAAACATCAATATAAACAATAATCCACAAAGAAAAATGCAAGAGGATGCTTAAATCGTGCTATGCAATTTTGAAATTTTCTTGGTTCAGTGGGACTCGTGTATACCAATTCTTGAGGTTTTTGCTATTGTTTGTGATTGGAACACCTTCAGAATTGTCCAAGGAAGCGATTGAGACACGAATGAAGCTTTGAATCAGTCTCTAGGGTGGATTTCAGAATTGGATTTTTTGAGAAATTTTCCAAGTTTTAGTATTGGTTTGCTGCGCAGTTTTTCAGTCTTTTGCATTAGGGTTGTGATGTTGATCATATAGGGAATGATTTAGGTTAAAAAAGCTGTACAAAATCTCATGAATTAATGAATTTGCATATTTGATTTTTATGAAATCTTTTTGAATCTTTTTCATGTGCATTTGTATCAATTAGGTCTCAATCAAGCCAAAACCTTCTATATTGGCATGTGCACGAAATCTCAAGTTTAAATCATGCATAAAAAGATTTGTTTTGCTTAAGGTTATATTTTTCATGAATTAAAATCATTTAAATGAATATAAATTAATATTAATTCAAATAAATAATTAAAAAATATGAGAATACTTCCCTTTGGGCCTAGTGGTCGTGCATAGGCTTGGCATGAAGAAATTTGGAAGATAATTGGGCCCATTTGCATTTTTAGGCCTTTTGCATCAATGTTGACTTTCAAAAATTTCCAAAAATTTCCCAACTTCCACAAGGCATAACTTGGTCAATTTTTAAGCTTTTCACATGTTCTTGGACATTTTGGAAAGGTCTTTGAGTCCTTTAAACAATGCCTTTGATCCCATGTCATTTTGATTTACCAATCTCAAGTTATGGCCTTTGACTTAAAGTCCCTTTTTGTTGACTTTTGAAAATGACCTATAATGTTGAAATTGATAACTTTTTGTGAGAGCATTTCTTGGACTTGGAATATGAAGATGAGTTGTAGGAAATGTCTTTCTCTTCAAAATGAGCTTTGGATGGAATTTTTCTGATAATCCATGTGAAAGTTATGCCCTGGTCAATTTCAGTTGACTTTTTCAGCTGTCCAAATATAGCAACTTTTGCATCTTTGATGATTTCTGAGCCAAATTTTGAGAATCATGATCAAGCATTGATCAAATGATGTTTGTGGCTTCAAAATGATATGTTGACCAAAAATTTGAACTTTTGACTGTCAAATGACCATTTTGCCCCTACAGTTGACTGTAGTGCAATTTAGGGTTTGGACTGTGCAATTTTGAGCTGAATGCCTTGAAACTTGATATGAGGGTGCTTGACCATCTTTATAAGCATGTGAGACTTGATTGGGCCTTTGAAAAGTTCATTTGCTTGACCAGAACTCAAACCCTAGTATTGACTGTATAGAAGACAGTTGAGCTGCACAACCCTTGGGGCATTTTGTGACCTTGACTTTGACAATTCTTGATGGATATGGGAGGGCAAATTTTGGGGTACAACAAGGTGTATTGTAGGGAATGTGTTTGAAGCCTTGAAACAAAAAACGCACGAGTGAAATTTGTTTTGGCTAGTGATCTGCAGAGATTGTCCTGTTTTGGGAAGAAATGTTGATTTTGGTGTTTTAGGGTGTTTGCAATGCTATGAGCTCGTGTATTGGCTTGCTACAATATGATGAAGTTATTTGAAATGATATCAAATCTTGGTTTTATCAGATAGTTGAGATGTGGACTTTTTGCAAGCTTACTTGCTTTTGAAGCAAAAGTTGAAGTGACAAAGGCAAAGGCTGTACTTGCTAGCTCGAGGTCTGAACATAGTTGGTGTACTTTGCCTCAAGTTTGTGGATCTTGTTTGTGGCCAAAGATCATGTTCAATGCTCAAGGAATACAAAGTTGCAAAAAAGCAAGCTATATGGAAATGGTATTGTTACCTTTATGCCATAAATGGATTAATTCATTGTGCAAAGTTCCATAGCTCAGAAAAAAGCCAATATCCATTGTATTTGCATTAAATTAAGGAGTGTGGAAAGGTTTAAGACCTGTAAAACCAGTACAAGCATGCTTAGGGCAGATTTGCAACTTGTAGCAATGTGAAAAATGCCATGGATAAAAGTGAGAAATTGCCATTTTCATTCCTTCGATTCTCCCTAACCATAAATGATCCTGGAGAGTTCTTGGACATTTTGGAAAGCTTGTAACATGATATACAATCCATCTTTGAAATGCATTTTGAGATTCCACTTGGAACTAGGTGAAAAGTTGCCATGAAGTTAGGTCAAAAATCTGCCTAAACTAGGGCAAATTTTCACTAAGTTAAAAGTTTCATGGACCCCTATTCACAAACTCATAACTTGAGATCCAAGCATCTTTTGGGAAAACTTTGTGAATAAAAGTTGTAGATTTTGTGGAGGACTACAACTTTAATGTTGGAAGTTTTCTTTGAATCCAATTTCATCATGGTGAAAAAGTTGGGCAAAGTTGGGAAAAAATAAGAAATTTTCATAACTTAGAAAAATTCTAAGTTATGAAATTTTTCAAACTTAAACCCTAATTTCCAAATTTATGTTTCTTGGTGAACAAGTTTCATGTTTTGACACATCCTGATGAAAAATGACCCTTGACACTTGATTTTGACCAAAAAGTCAAAGTTTGACTTTTTAGTGTATAGTTGATTTTTGATCAGTTGACTGTAAAATTCATCTGTCAATCCAATGCATTTGAGATCTTTTGAACCTTGTGATTAGGTCAAGATGATGCCATTGAGTCCTTGAAAACATGCTTGAACCCAATTTTCCATTGGCTAGGTCAAAAATCAGAAATTGCCCTTCTACAGTCAAAACCCTAAAAATGACCATTTTACCCTTTTGATGATCTGATCAAATTTCTTGAGGATTTATGGTCCAAACTTGATCAAATGGTTAATAGGATTCTAGAATGTTGATGTGGATAAAAAATTGTGAGGTTTAACTGTAAATTGGTCATAGTTGACTTTTTGCCCAATACAACTGATTTTTAGGTCAACTGTCCAATTGACTGGGCAAAAATTTGATTCAAGGCTTGAAACTTGGTATGGGAAATCTTGGAGGTCCAACATGAAGTATGAAAGTCACATGAGGCATTGAAAGTCCAAAAATCCTTGTGCAAACTCAAACCCTAATTTCAGGTCATCAGTGCAAGGAGATGTCTTGAGCTGAGCAAACTCTAATTTGGTCTTGAGTCCAAGAAGTCTTGTGAGGAAAATCTGGATAAAATGAGAGGGAAAATTTTGGGGTACAACAGCTGCCCCTGTTCAATCTTCTTGAACCCGAAGAGTTAGATTGACGAGTTTTGTCGTTCGTGACTCGAAGGTAAAAGATGATTGGACACTAGAGTGCCCATAAATTTGCACTCGTCAAATTGTAGTTGAGGGAATGGGCTTAAAGATGCCATTTGGAAAGGTGACAAAATATTATCAGAGATGGGCTTAAAGATCCCATCCCAGAATGTTTGTTGAGTTGTAAGTTGTGAGTCAGAAGAATGGGTATTAGAATGGTATCCGCGTCTAGAACGTATCTGAACTGTATCTGGAGACTGAGTCTATATGAGCAATGGAATGGCGTCCGTGTCTGGAGCGTATCCGAGCTGTAAATGTATTTGAATCTTGAATGAATAACAAAATGAATTCCGTGTTTGGAGTGTATCTGCATTGTATCTGAGTCTGAAATCTGAATGGGTGATAGAATGGCATCCGTGTCTGGAGTGTCTCTGGCCTGGGGAAAAAGTCAGAATAAATGACAGAATGGCAACCGTGTCTGGAGCGTATCTGGACTGTATCTGAAGTTGAGATCTGTATGAGTAGCAGAATGACTTCCATGTCTAGAGTGTATCTGAACTGTAACTGGGATCTGAATAAGTGACAGAATGACTTCCGTGTCTGGAGTGTATCTGAACTTGAAATTGATAGTTGAATCTGAATGAGAAATAGAATGGCTTCCGTATCTGAAGCGTATCTAATCTGTATCTGATTGTTAAAGTCTGAATGAGTGACAGAATGGCATCCGTGTCTAGAGCATCTCTGTATTGTATCTTAACTTTTGAATTCTGAATGAGTAATAGAATGACTTGCGTGTTTGGAGTGTATCCATATTGTATCTGAATAAGAGATCTGAATGAGTAGCAGAATGACTTTCGTGTTTGGAGTGTATCCGTATTGTATCTGAAATCTTTGAATATTTGTTAAAGATAGCTGTTAACCTTATCCTGAAAAGGGTAAAATGTTAGCTGAAACACAAAGTTATGTCGCATGAAATGTATGATGCAATTAAAATGTGTTTTATCAATGTTTATGATATATGAATGTAATGTATGCGCATGTAAGCTGATTTGTTGTATTGCTGAGGAAAATGAATCCTTGATAGCTAGGGATAATGAAATCCTTGACTGCTGTCGGGGGAAAGAAATCCTTGACCGCTGTTGGAGATTCAAAATCTTTGATTGCCGAGGATGAGAAATCCTTGGTGACTGTTGGGGATGGAGAAATCCCTGACAACTTTTATGGGGATGTGAGAATCCTTCATGACTTTCCTGGGGATATAGGGATCCTTTAAGTCTTTGGAGTCGGAGGATGATAAACATTTTGTTGTGAGAACAATACCAAGTGTTGCTTGAGAAACCTGCTTGGGGAGTCCCGAGAACTTTGATGACTATGGCTGGCGATTACACAATGGGAATCCTTACTCGGATGGGGAATAGGGAAAAGTCTGATGCTTTCTGCGGGAACTAAGAATGAGAATCTTCATTCTGTTGAGGAGTAATAAAACTTTGGTGACATTATGCTGGGGAGTTTGGAAGCCCTGGCAACTTTACTGGGGAATCAAGAATGAGAATCTTCATTCTGCTGGGGAGTAAAAACTTTGTGGGGAATAACTATACTGCTGGGGAGTAGCTATCCTGTTGGAGAGTAGATATCCTGCTGGAGAGTAAGTTTAGGACTCTGGGAAAAAGCTTATTCCTGTTTGGAAAAAGTTCAGGAGTTTGGGTTGTATGCCACTCTACTGGGGAATTATCCTAGTTTGGGGATAAAAGTTAACTGTTATCTGGCTGATTCTCAGACTTTAAGACAACTTGCTGGGGAATCTGGGGAAAACTGAATGGTTCCCACTGGGGATTGGAAAATTGATTCGACTAGGGAAGAAGGTTTCATCTCCACTGAGGGTTTGTGGTTCAAAGTTTTTTTACTCCGCTGGGGATTGGGAGTTTGAAAACCTAACTCTGATGGGAATGGAGGATTTGAAATTATAACTCCGCCGGGGATATGCATTTCAACGTTTTAGCTCCTCTAGGGATCTAGATGACGTACTGCAGGGGATTTCTCTTGGGATAGCCTAAAGACGTTTTCCTATACTTTCAACCTGTCAGCAATTATTCTTTCTCATTTCGTTTATTTGTAAACAATGATTATATTCAAATGCATATGCTCATTAAATAAATCATTGGACGTTTTCAAATAAAACACAAGTGTAAAAAAGAATAAAAGGCAAATAGTTTTCTGCACTTTGAAGTATCTTTTTATTAACTTTGTGTAAGTATTTTGTACAAAGGTGACAAACATCCTAGTAAGAGAATGTTGTCATAAAAATGAGAAAAATTTAAACAAAGAAAGATGGCTATGTGTGAAAATTCCATGGGGTTCCCATTCTGCTATAGCCTTCGTAACTCTGAATATCTTGTCCATTCGTTGCTTCGTCCTAAGATGATTGAGTTGATCAGAAGCCCGAAGCTTGTCTGTGAATATATTATCCTTAAAGTGATCCGACGAGACATAGTCATACGCTTTAATTACCTAACTTTTGCCTGGACCGCCCTTTCGGGTTTTCGATCCACCGGGAAACCCTTTTTTGCCCAAGTCGCCCTTTCGGGTTTTCAACTTGCCGGGTGTACAGATTTTTTTATTTATCCCTAACTTTTGCCTGAACCTCCCTTTCGGGTTTTCGATTCACCGGGATACCCTTTTTTTTGCCTAGGTGTGTCAACCTAGCGGGTCTTTTATGCGTAGTATCTTTTGACTATGTCTGCGTTCCCAGGGTGCGGCAGGTCATCACCGTCCATGGTGGTTAAGATCATTGCCCCACCAGAAAATATGTTTTTGATCACAAATGGCCCTTCGTAGGTAGGAGTCTATTTGCCCCTGGGATCACTTTGCGGTAAAATGATCCGCTTGATTACAAGATCCCCGACTTGATATGTATGGCGTCTGACTTTCTTGTTGAAAGCCTTGATCATCCGTTTTTGATACGTCTGACCATGGAAAACAGCAGTAAGTCGTATTTCGTCAATCAAGTTAAGTTGATCAAGCCGGGTATGAATCCAATCGTCTTCACTCAAACCAGCATCCTTCATGATTCTCAAGGAGGGAATCTGAACCTCGATAGGGAAAACAGCTTCCATGCCGTATACCAAAGAATAGGGTGTTTCCCCAGTTGATGTGCGTGCCATGGTACGGTACCCATGGAGAGAAAATGGTAACATCTCATGCCAGACCTTGTAGGTGACTGTCATCTTTTGTATGATCTTCTTGATATTTTAGTTTGCAGCTTCGACAACACTGTTCATCTTTGGCCGATAGGGAGATGAATTGTGATGTTGAATCTAGAACTGCTCGCACAAAGCGGTGATCATAGTGTTGTTAAGGTTTGTACCGTTGTCAATGATGATCCTTTCGAGGATGCCGTACCGGAAAATAAGGTTCTGCTTGATGAAGCGGGCAACCGCATTCTTTGTAACGGAGGCGAAGGAAGCTGCTTCGACCCACTTGGTAAAGTAATCAATGGCCACTAGAATGAAGTGGTGTCCATTGGATGTTGTAGGCTTGATCTCCCTAATCATGTCGATTCCCCATATCGCGAATGGCCAAGGAGCTGTTAAGACATTGAGAGGAACTGGAGGTATATGTACCTTGTCCGCATAGATTTGACATTTGTGACAAGTCCTGGAATGTCGATAGCAGTCAGCTTCCATGGTAGACCAGTAATAGCCTACCCGTAGAATCTTCTTAGCCATCGTATGCCCGCTAGAGTGGGTGCCAAAGGTACCATTGTGCAGTTCAACCATGATCTGTTCAACTTTAATCTTGTCCACACAACAGAGCATAATGCAATCATGATTGCGCTTGTACAGGATACCATTACTCAAGAAGAACTTAGCTGAGAATCTCCTTAAGAACTTTTTGTCGTTGACTGAAGCTCCTTCAGGGTATTCTTGAGCCTCGAGATACCTTTTGACTTCATGAAACCAAGGTCAGTCCACTACTTCTTCGGTATTAATCTCGTGACAATGTGCAGGTTCGTCCATCCGTTCGATGGTGATTTGGGGAGTCTCATTATCCCAGTTAAGTTTAAACATGGATGACATTGTAGCTAGAGCATCTGCTAGATGATTTTCTTCTCGCGGGAAGTGCTCGAAGGTAATCTGCTCGAAATGTGGTAACAATGTCAAGACATGTTCTTTGTAAGGGATGAGGTTGGGATGTTTAGTGTCCCACTCTCCTTTGATCTGACTGATGACCAAAGCTGAGTCTCCAAACACAATCAAAGATTTGATTCCCAAGTCTATTGCAGCCTTGAGACCAAAGATACAAGGTTCATACTCGACCATGTTGTTGGTACAATTGAAGCAAAGTCTGGCGGTGAAAGGTGTACGGCAACCTTCCGGGGAGATGAGTACTGCGCCGATACCATTGCCAAGTGCATTAGAGGCACCATCAAAGTACAGGGTCCATCAGGATCCTTGTTCAGGTCCGTCATATGGTCTGAAATCTTCAATGTTATCCAATGTCATAATGTCCTCGTCAGGGAAGTCAAACTTCATGGATTGGTAATCTTCGACAGCTTGATGAGCCAGATGGTCAGCTAGTACACTCCCCTTTATAGCTTTTTGGGTCGTGTACTATATATAGTATTCGGTCAGGATCATCTTCCATCTAGCTATCCTTCCACGCAAAGCAGGCTTTTCGAAGATGTGTTTGATCGGATCCATCTTAGATATCAGTAGAGTGGTATGATTCAACATATACTGCCTTAGCCGGCGAGCATCCCATACCAAAGTGCAACAAGTTTTCTCGAGCAGTGAGTATCGGGTCTCACAATCGGTAAACTTTTTGCTAAGGTAATAAATGGCATGCTCTTTTCGGCCAGACTCGTCATGTTGGCCCAGTACGCACCCCATTGAATTTTCTAGGACGGTCAGATACATGATTAGCGGTCTTCCTTCGACGGGTGGCATCAAGATAGGAGGTTCTAGCAGATACTCCTTGATTTTATTGAAAGCAACTTGACAGTCATCGTTCCATTTAACCACCTGATCTTTCTTCAATAGCTTAAAGATTGGCTCACAGGTAGATGTTAGGTGAGAAATGAACCTAGCAATGTAGTTTAGGCGTCCCAAGAAACCTCTGACCTCCTTCTCAGTGCGAGGAGCAGGCATTTCTTGTATAGCTTTGACATTGGCAGGATCAACCTCAATGCCTTTGTTGCTGACAATGAAACCCAAGAGTTTACCAGACCTGACTCCGAAGGTGCACTTGTTTGGATTCAGTCTTAGCTTGTACTCCTTCAACCTGACAAACAGCTTTTGCAAATGGTCGAGGTGTTCTTCTTCAGTTTGTGAACGGGCTATCATGTCATCCATGTAGACCTCTATCTCATGATGTATCATATCATGAAACAAAGCTACCATGGCGCGCTGATAGGTTTCCCAGACATTCTTCAGTTCGAATGGCATCACTTTGTAGCAGAACGTACCCCACTGTGTAACAAAAGTAGTTTTCTCCATGTCTTCAGGTGCCATTTTGATCTGGTTATAACCTGAAAATCCTTCTATGAAAGAAAATACCTTGTGCTGAGCTGTGTTGTCAACCAAGATGTCAATGTGCGGAAGTGGAAAGTCATATTTAGGGCTGGCCCTGTTTAAGTCTCTGTAATCCACGCACATTCTTACTTTGTCGTCCTTCTTATGCACGGGCACAATGTTAGCAACCCATTATGGATAGGAAGTAACAACAAGAAACCCAGCATGGAACTGCTTCATAACTTCTACTTTGATCTTTTCTGACATGCCGGGCCTCATGCGGCGGACTTTTTGTTTAACTGGTGGACAGTCTTCTCTTGTGGGTAGACGGTGTACCACAATGTTTGTATCGAGTCCCGACATGTCTTCATATGACCAGGCGAAGATCTCAACATACTCATTCAACAGCTGAATTAAGCCCTCTTTGACACTTGGCTCTAGGTTGGCACCCACTCTGACTTCTTTTCTGTCTTCCTCAGTACCCAAATTGATTGTCTCTAACAGCTCCTCATGAGGTAGAATAGCCTTATCTTCCTGTTGTAGCAGCCTAGCCAATTCTCCCGGCACCTCACAATCTTCATCACCTTCGTATTCGGCATGGTAGACCAGATCTTCAGAGTCACTGAAGGCCATAGCAGAATTGTTACCCATGGAATCCAGAATGGAAGGGTACCTATATTTGTGAGTGGGTGTGTGTGTAAGGGATAGCCACCTTTAAACAAATAAAATGTAAAAAGAAATAAAATGAACACAAAAGTTTATATGTGAAAACGTCCATAATTCATTAAAATGGCATATGAAGATGAAAAATCAAACCCTTACAAATGGACCTGTGTGCCTCGGGTAAGGCACAAGGTTAAAAGTGTACGAATTGTTTGAGAATTATTACAAACCAACAGAAATATTTGAAAGATAAATTACTGCAGTATGAAAGTAATTGGAACAAAGTCTTTTGCTTCCCAATTGCACAACCCTCCGTCAACAGTAGGGAAAATCCAGTCTTCCAAGTTTCTCTCCTCTTCACTATCCTCCAAAGCATTGACTCCATGATGGGTGATCTTCACTGGTGGCCCTCCAGCCCGAGCGCGACGTACAACCTTTTGAGCAGAAGAAGTGAACCCCAAGCCAAATTTATCTGATTTGTAAGGAAAGTGTGGAAGTTTCCCCCAGATTGTGCTTCCTCCTTCTTCAATCACAGCCTTTGCATCTTTGAGAGATGACATCCGAGGCGGAGGTCTGGTAATCATGGGTACAGAAGCCATTGTCTTGGTTGCGGCAATCTCCTGAACTACCTCCTCAAAATGCTGGAAAGGGGTTTCGATGAATTCACCATCCAATTCTACATAGCGGAAAGAATTTAGATGGCTTATCATGTATTCCTCTTCGCCATGAACAATTATGATTTTCCCCTGGACAGGGTACTTGAGCATTTGATGCAGAGTTGAAGTGACGGCTCCAGCATTGTTAATCCAGGGTCTTCCCAACAAGCAAGAATAAGAAGGACGGATGTCCATCACATAGAATATGGAGTTAAAGGTTTTAGTTCCCACTTTAATCGGGATGTCCACCTCCCCGTGGACCATCCTTTTAGAACCATCAAAGGCTCTGACAATTATATTGCTGGGATTCAGGGTTAGGCCTTCACAGTCCAGTCTATCCAAGGCTTTCTTTGGCAAAACATTTAAAGACGACCCAGTGTCTACCAGAACACGTGCTAGGGTAGTCCCTCTGCATTCCACCGAGACATGCAAAGCATCATTATGTTTTCTCCCTTTAGATGTTAAATCGGCATCGGATAATCCTAGACCATTGTCAACTGTTAAGCTAGCTACATATTCCTTGAACTGATCTGCAGAGGTTTCCTGTGGCACGTGGGCCGTCTTCAAAAATCTGATCAGAGCTTTAGCATGAGCTTCGGAACAAAGCAGTAGGGCCAACATAGAGATCTTTGAGGGGGTTTTCCCCAGTTGTTCCACAACATCATAATCGCTTTTCTTGATTATTTTCAAAATGTCTTCCATTTATTTTTGAGAGGTCACATGGATAACTACTGGTTGGGCCCTCGTCCTGACAGGCTCTTCTTGGATTCCTACCCCTCTATCATCAGCAACATCAGAGGGGACAACCACAGGAGTTACAACTTCTTCAATAATCGTAGTTCTCGCAGATATGTTTACCGGTGCAGGGGTAACCTTAGGAGCAATTGAGGGTCCAAAGATTGCCTTTGGAGGGGCAATCTCTGGAGAGAAAATTCTTCCACTGCGGGTGATTTTTCTTGTTCCAACAATATTTCCAATGTCGGAAGTCTCTTCATCAGAACTTTCTTCAGTTGATTTAATTTGTTTAATACCGTGGTATATTTCTCCACCATAGTTCCACGGTATTGATTTGTCGGACTTGTACGGGATGGGCCCGGGCATAGTTATCTTCAAAGGTGCAATCTTCGGAGCGGATGTAATCTTAACAGGTCTTTTGGAGACCTTAGAAAGATTGGCGGATATGGTTATTATTGAAACATCATTGACAGGAGTCGGTGTAATAGGAGTCCTCTCGAAAAGGATTTCTTGGTTATCCATTAGGCGTTGGATGCCTAACTTCAACAATGGACAATCGGTTGGTAAGGATGAACAAAGATAACAATCTTCTTCACAACCTGGGAAAATCCCATCCTTCAGCAAATTCAACTTGATTATCGGTAGCGGAGTCATCAAATCATCAACAATAGCAACAAAAAGATCTTCTTCAACAACATGGGCATTATGGCCATGCTTTGGCGTTGGAGCAGAGATTACATTTGGCTTTTCAGGGGCGTCGAATTCCACTTCTTTAGCATCTATCAAATCCTGAATCTCATTCTTTAGGGCCCAACAATTGTTGGTGTCGTTCCCTATACTCCCTGAATGATAAGCACACTTGTCGTTCGGATGGTAGTAAGGAGAAGTTGTATTTAGATTCTTCGGGGCCTCTTTCAGACTGGCAAGGTTTAACTTCAAGAGATGGGGGAGAACCTGAGCAGGAGTCATGTTTATCTGAGTGAATTGTCGTACAGGCCTTTCCACTCTTGCTTGGTTGGTTCTGGGTTGATTGTTTCTGGGCTGATCAACTGCAGACTTCTGAATTATTACAGCCCCCACCGCTGGCAGGGGCTCAACTCTTCCTTGACCTCTTTGGGAGTAGACATCTGATACTTCCTTCTTTGCTGGAAAAGTCTTTTTGATGGAAGCGGAAGCAGATGAATCTTTTTGAATTTTACCTCTTTTGATACTGGCTTCAACTCTCTCACCAGTTAGAATCAACTTAGTGAACCCCGCAGAAGAGCTTCCTATCAGGTGATTGAAAAAGGGACCTGACAGTGTACCCAAGAACATGTCTACTAGCTCCCTCTCAGATAGAGGTGGTTGTACTCGTCCCGCCAAGTCTCTCCATTTCTGGGCATACTCCTTGAAACCTTCATTCGAGACCATGCCCATACTCTGTAATTGAGTACGGGTTGGTGCTAAGTCCGCATTGTATTGATACTGCTTGTAGAAGGCAGCAGCCAAATCTTCCCAATTATGCACATCAGACCTGTCTAGCTGGTAGAACCAATCTAACTGTGTCCCCGATAAACTGTCCTGGAAGAAGTGGACCCACAGGTCTTTGTCAGAAGAATGTGGTTGAATTTTCCTGACATAAGATCGTAGGTGCATCTTGGGACAAGACACCCCATCGTACTTAGAAAAAGAGGCACCTTAAACTTGGGAGGGATTACAATCCCAGATACCAACCCTAACTCTTCAAAGTCCAACCCAGACACTCTTTGTATCTCCATAGCTTCCAGACGTTCTTCCAAGTTTTTGTATTTGTCATCTGCAGGAGGATACTGTTGTTCTAAGTAATCCTCATCTTCCTCTTCTTCAGCTTTAGAATCAGAAGGCACTGTATCTCCTTTACCATTTCCTTCACCCTCTTCAGATGTTGATGGGAAATCCAGGACCCTTCTGGCTTGACCTTCAAATCTTCTGCCCAAGGTAGCCACACCAACTCTCTTCTTCTTCTTTTTCTCTTTTTCCTTTTCCAGTAGAGTCTTGAGCTCCTCCTAACCCTTAGCCAAGGTCATGAGTAGCTGTTGGAATTGTGAATTCTGAGCTTGTAAGTCTTTGACCGTTTGTTCAATATCCATCTTGCTGAAATAAACAACAGAGAGATGAGGAAGCTTGGTGTGAAGACCTATTTATGCATATGATGAATGATGTGTATTCATGTAATGCATTCAAGGATTCAGAAGTTCAAATTTGTTTTAAACAAAAAAGAAACACACGTCATATTAATAAGATAGAATTGGTAGTACATCAATGCCCCATGGGCAAAATAATACAAAATTCTAAGGTAAAAAGACGTTGCGCATCCTTTTTGGTGCAATGTAGGCGTTGAGAGTCTGCTCTTCGTGAAGTTGACGAGTAAGTTCTAAAACCTTCTTCTCGCTGGCGTAGAATTGGGCTTCAAAAGTATCGCGTTCTCCTTTGAGCTGTATCCAACTCCTTTGCAAATCTTCGAGTTATGTTGGCATATCAGGATGTAGGAGGGTGTATGGAACCTCTCCTTCCATAACAGGCTCTATAATCACAGGGAGAATAGAGGGGTAAGGCATCATAAGACTTTGGGCATGGGTTCGTACCCACTTGAGGTAAGGCTCAAGGGGGATGGAATTCTTGTGTCCCTAGGTCTTACTGTCTACCTTGTTGGGCATCCTCCAAGCTCGGATAAACCTTTGTCGAAGTCCTTGATCGTCGCTGTCGAAGTCAAAAACCAAGTCTGAAATCAGCATGTCATGTGGGCCATCCCTTCGGGCATACCCAAACTGTCTCAGAGCCAAGCAGGGGTTGTAGGTAATGCCTCCCCTAATGCCAAGTAGAGGGACATTAGGGAATTCCCAACAACGGTCAATGATGATAACATTTTCTTTGGACCGAGAACACCAATGAACATCTGAATGTGTAAGAGTCATCAATCGTTGTGACCACCTCAAACCTTGCTCATTCTTCAAGACTGATTGGGGAAGATGAGAAATAAACCATCTTGCCATTAGAGGAATGCAACACATGAGAACACCTCTTTTCCTTATTGTTCGAGTGTGAAAAGAGTGGAGAATATCCCCAAGCAAAGTAGGCACCGGGTTGCGAGCCATGAAGATTTTGACAGCATTCACATCTATAAGTTGGTCAGGATTTGGGAACAAGACCAACCCATAGATGAGGAGAGCTACAATCTCCTCAAAAGCTTACAGGTCTAGAGAATTCCAGCATTCTTGAGCTTTCTCAAACAAGAATTTTGCCAAGAAACCCTTGACACCACTTCTGGTTTCCCAATGACTTGTGACATCTGATGGTTGCAAGTGCAGGGCTTGAGCAACATCTTTAGGCTTTAGATCTCTTTCTGTACCGTTGAAAGGTAGTTGATGGAGAATAGGAATCCTCAAGAGTTGAGAAAATTCCTCCAAAGTAGGCACCAACTGGTAATCAGGAAATGTGAAGCAGTGGTGTAAGGGGTCAAAGAACTGGAAGAGAACTTTCACCATGTCTTCCTCTGTATTGGAGCTGATCAAGTTGAGAAGTCGACCATGTCTCTCAGTGAATGGAGAATACTTTGGAATCTTGGAAGCAAGCTCCTTTAGTTGAGGAGGAATTCTCATAAGGTTGACTTGGATTGTTTTCCTGCGAAGTGATTCCATAGCCTACAAAACAGGAACAAAGATAAAAATCCAAAATCCTTGAAATGGTTAGTGGATGCAAATGATGCTTCATGATGTTCATGATGTTATGCACAAGTATATGTACAAGCAAGTCACACAAGTTCCTAGTTTAGGCTTGCATGGGGTTTCATAGGTAAGTACCCTCTTGAAGTTTAGTTGGCTAAACCTGTCCTATAAATAGTAACCGGGTTCTAAGGAGCTCAATATCACTGGATTATTTTCTGTGTTCATTGTTTCAGTTTATCCACTTTACTGGCGACCGAAATATTCCAAGAAAACAACCCTCAATGAGTGTAGTATCGAGTATCTACCAACTTCGGACTGCACCAAAGTCGGTCATCTCACTACATCCTAAAAGGCCAAGTTGGTCAAGTAAAGGTTCTAAAATTCCATTAGTGCTTCATGACATCACTCAGCGGCCCCGTATTCTCTTTGATTGACTCAAAGGCTACCGGTACCCACAAATATGTCGCACTAATATAGCTATTGCTTAGACCATGTCGGTATACCCCACACAGTTTTCACAACGTATTGCTATTTACCTATGAATGTTTCCCAAATCCGGGTAGAGGATTCAAACCCAAACAATAGAACCAAAGTGTAAAGCATACAAGTCAAACAAGATAAGCATGTAAAGGTGATCTAAAACCTAAGGTAACCCCATTTTTAGAATATTCCCCAGCAGAGTTTCCAGTTCTGTGATACGGTGGGAAAACTGAGTTGAGGTTTTATGTTTGTGTTCGCAAATGTTTCGGTTTAGCAAGAGTCGCCACCGACTTTTTATTTTATCCAAAGGAAAGGTCAAAAAGCACAGGAAAGACCTTTGAGACGTTTTCTTGAGTTCGGGGGGTAGATTATGAAAAGGGAAGGTGTTAGCACCATTTTCATCCATGGTTTTCCATGGGCTCTTAGTTACTTGTTTAGATCACTTGCTTTGCTTTTCCAATTGTTAGAAATGGTGCTTTGTGTGGTTTTGAAAGTATTTGGAAAAGAGGCCATCGTTTTGGCGATCTTTGTAATGATTCTTGTTTGAAGAATGTATACAAAGATGTTTGTCTTTTAAAAAATGTTTCAATGTTTGAAAGTTTGTTTGGAAATTGTTTTGAAATTGTGTGCGTGTTTGTTTGAAAATAGCAAGGATGGTTTGCAAATTGATCAAGTAACTAGGAGCATCTACCCAATCAAAAGTCTTTCTTGTACATATTTAAGCCTTTGACATTGTTGTTTTACCATTGCATTTGGTAAACAACCCTATCATTGGATGTTAAACGGGACAGACGTGGGTCATCGTATGACCATGATAGCAATGGTGCCAAGTATCTTAGCAAGTTTTAGGGACTAAGATCATTTGTTTTTAGACAACTTGTGATAGCGTCATCGAGGGACTATGATCTTTTTGTTTTGATTGATTTTGCCAAGATACCTAGCATGCATACCATGTCCATTTTTAAAGGCAACAAAGTGGATGAAACCCTAGGGGTGCTTGGTGTGCAAGGTGTTGTCATTTTCATGCATTTTTGTCTTGTGTTAAGTCATGCTATTTGTTTGATTTTTGGTCTTTGCATACAAAACCCTAGTTTACTATCATGCATATAAAGCAATAAAATGCGTAATGTAAATCTAGACTATTACAACAATATTATGGGAAGGGGGGTACAAGTTTGAATAGAGGGATATTTGCACAAAATAAAACCCTAATTTACTATTACAACCCAATTGAATTTATACAACAATAAATAAATAAACAAGTATTTAAATGTGGAATAAATTGCAAATATGCAAAATGTTTTTGTATATATTTTATGTATGTAAAAAATGAATTTATTTATGTCTTAAAAAATAAGAAAAAATAAAAATGATTATTTTTGAAAGGGTGAAAACCCTAGTTTTTGATTTAATAGAAAATAGTCTATATTATTTATTTTTATTCAAGAAAAATAATAATAATATGTACAAAAATGTTAAAAATTAAAATATGTGAGAAAATAATATTTTATATGTATAATATAATAAAATAAAATATTTAAGTATTTTAATATTATTTACAATTTTATTTAAGAAAATAAAGTATATTGTTATTTAATAAACTATTTTTATGCCAAGAAAATAATAAAATAAAATGTGAAAAGTTAAGAAAATATTTTTTGTGATTTTAAATATTTAGAAAAAATAAATAAAGTCAGAAAATTTAAAAGAAAAGAGAAAATATACAAAATATAACAAATGGGCCAAGGGGGTGCAAAAAGCAAAAGGGGGGGTGCCAAAAGAAGAAACAGCAAGCCCAAGCCCACTTCACTTCATCCCTGACCACTGTCTTCTCCAAAACGCGCGCGCTATGCTTCAAACCCGTTCTTGTTATTCTTTGCATGAAATCAAAAATTTACAACATGAAAGTTATAGCATTTTCAATCACGATTCCAACCATATCTATTTTGTGATCTAACTCTAAGAAACCAGGGAGAATTTTATCACCCCTAATTTCTGATCTAAAATTTTCAGCAACATCAACTATCAAATACTCCTAGCTCAGTCAATATAAATAAGAACTATGCATATGTACAACTCAAGCACATTACAGACTACATTTTTGCTTCACAAACCTAAGCCTAATGATGCATAAATAAGGAGATAGAACTTTGAAAATTACCTTTTTCAGTTGAGTTTGGTTATGGCAATGTAGCAACTTTGAGTGAGGCCTGAAGTACTTGTGAGCTTGCTTGAAGTTCCCTCACCCTTTCCCAATGTTCGGCTTGCTTTGAAGTGGCTTGAATCTCCTTGTAGAAGTCAACCTGCAAACTCAGAAATTGAAAATCGTGAATGTTGTACCCCAAAATTTGCCCTCCCATTTCATCAATATTTTTCTCATCACAAGACCTTTGGAGCTCAAGATCAAGTTAGGGTTTACTCTGCTCAAGACCCCTCCTTGCACTGTTGACCCAAATTAGGGTTTGAGTTTGCACAAAGATGTTTTGACCTAAAATTCCCAAAGTGACTTTCATGCTTCATGTTGGACTCACAAGTTTATCCATACCAAGTTTCAAGCCTTGATTCCAATCTTTGCCCAGTCAATTGGACAGTTGACCTAGAAATCAGCTGTATTGGGGAAAAAGTCAACTATGGCCAATTGACAGTCAAACCTCATGATTTTTGACCCACATCAACATTATGAACTCATATGGACCATTTGATCAAGTTTGGATCATAATTCCACAAGAAATTTGATCAGATCACCAAAAGGGCAAAATGGTCATTTTTAGGGTTTTGACTGCACAAAGGCAATTTTTGACTGTTTGACCTAGCCAATGGCAAACCAAGCTCACATATGGACTCAAGGACTCAATGGAATTGTCTTGACATGTTCAACAAGTTCAAAAGATTCCAAATGCACAAGATTGACAGATGAATTTTCCAGTCAACTGATCCAAATTTGACTGTATACTGAAAAGTCAAACTTTGACTTTTTGGTCAAAATCAAGTGTCAAGATTCATTTTTCATCAAAACATGTCAAATTATGAAACTTATTCATCAAGAAACCAAAAATTACAAATTAGGGTTTGAAATGAAGAAATTTCATAACTTAGAAATTTTCTAAGTTATGGAATTTCCTAATTTTTTCCTAACTTTGTCCCATTTTTTCATCAAGATACATTTGGATTCAAACAAAACTCAAAACATGAAAGTTATATTCCATTGCAAAATCTACAACTTTGATTCACAAAGTTTCCTCAAAATAAGCTTGTAGCTCAAGTTATGATTTTTGGAATAAGGGTGCAAAACATTCTTAACTTAGAATTTTTTTTGGACCTATTTTAGGCAGGATTTTTGCCCAATTTCATGGCCACTTTTCACATGCTTCCACTTGGAATTTAAATTTGCATTACAAAGATGGATTGTAGTACACATTCCAAGCTTTCCAAATTGTCCAAGAACTCATTAAACACCCTTGTGGTTGGGGAGATTCGAATTTGTAAAGATGGGCAAAAGTCACTTTGTTCATGGCCAAATACATGTTCATAACACTTTGCATTTTCAAACTCAGCTTGCACAAACTAGATTACAGGCCTCTAATCCCATTCTCACTCAATAATTTAATTCATATCCTTTGTGTTCATGTCTTGTTTTGTGTATTTAACCATTACATGGAAGATTAATCCATATATGGAAAAAGCATTTTAGCCATTCTTGTAAAGAAGCACTTTATGTGAAGTTCACAATCTAAGAAGTACAAAGCAGATCTTTTGGGCACAAGATTATGGACTAATCCCACTGATCAAGAAGGAAATTTGCAGCATGCTTGAGGGGCCTGTAGTAGCCTATAATCAAGTTTGACAAACTTTGCTTAGATAAGAAGAAACTTTGCAAAACTAGTACCACATTCACTTCCTGCAAGCAAGAGCCTAAACAAACTTTGTCCACACATTGCATACTCTCTAACCAACCTAGAACACGAGCCCTTAACCCTCAATACCTCCTAATCCATCAAAGCCCATTTTTTCTGCAAAACAGAGTCCCTGTTGCAGATTGACTTGGCCAGTTCATTTCCCTCGTGCGTTTTCATCCAAACCAGTTCAAACACATCCTACATGAGTCATACAAACTATCCTAAGACTTGGAAATAGACTGTAACACCCCTAACCAAGTTTGCCATTTTCATTTTTTCATCTGTGCAGGTTGAGTTACATAGCTTGATTCAGTTAGTTTCAAAGCAAGCTAGAGGTTGGAAGAGCATCCTTGGACCTCAGGCAAGCTGCGCAAATCCTCAAATTCCATTGAAAGCACCTCCATTGTTGTACACGATTCAAGCTGAACAGGTAAAAGTTTGAACTTCTATCTCTCTATCCAAGCATATCTAGGCTTAGGTTTGTGAAGAAATTATGTCCTACTCATGGCCCTGAAGCTACCCATATCCTCACTTTTCATTTATGTTGTGTGTGCTGCACGAATTTTGGACATGAACATTTGAAAAAAGCTAGGTCAGGAATTGGGGGAGGAGAAATTCTCTCTCATTTCTGAGAGTTAGAACAACTTCTTTATATGTTTAGAATCGTGACATGATGCTCTATAACATTGATGTTGTGAGTTTTGGCTGAAAATCAAAGAATCAGGATGTTTGAATCAAGCAAGGAAATGCGCGTTTTTGTTGTTCAAGGTTGCTGGAGGTTGAAGACAGAGTTGACTTGGGCTGGGCCTGAGTCAACTTGCTTTTTGCACCCCCTTTTTCAATTTTCACCCCCTGGCCCATTATGTGAAATATTTGTCATTTTGCATTTTTTCTTTTTTTGCTCTGACTTATTATTTTTTGCTCAAATATAAAAAAATATTAAAAATATTTTTTCACCTTTTTTTGCATTTATTAGGCATTTATTTGTTTTATTTGATATATGCATGTAAATAAATATATATATACTTTTTATTTAAAATACTAAAAAATAACACAAAATACATTTTATTTTCTGATTTTATTTTATTTTATCTTTTGAAAACATTTCCTTAAAATATACTTTTTTTATAAATAATAAATATTTTATTTTTGTATATATTTAATATGTTTAATACATAGTATAAATACTTATATTTATTTATTAGAATATTTAGGATAAAAACATAAAAATAATACATTTTTTCTTTTATTAATATTTGACCTCAAAAATTTACTTTTTACAAATATACTTCTCTTTTATTTATTTTTGTATATAATTAATAAATATTGTATATAATAAATAATAAATACTATTTATTTAGAAAATTAGGGTTTTGCCCTAAAAAAAATGAGAAAATATCCAAAATTAACTTTTTATTTTTTTTATATAGGTCACATGAAAAATACTTTTTACATACACATAAAAACATTTTGTGCATAATACATTTTACATTTTTATTTGTATTTATTCAATTATTGTATAATTAAAATAACTTGTATATTCAATTTGGATGTAATAGTTTAGATTTAAATTTCTTGCTAAATATCCCCCATTTGAACATTTGTACCCCCCATCCCATAATTATGTTGTAATAATTTAGGATTTTATTTTCCGCATTTTAAAAGCTTTCTAATTATGCCATGATAGACTTAGGGTTTGTATGCGAAAATCAAATAACAAATAGCTTGACCTAATTCAAAGACAAAAAAACATGAAAATGGACAACACCAATCACACTTGCACCCCTTAGGGTTACTCCATTTGTTGCCTTCAATAATGGGCCATGTTGCATGTTGGGTGTCTTTGACAAAACAAAACAAATCAAATGGTCATAGTCCCTCGACGACGCTTTCGAAAGTTGCCTAAAAATGATCAAGTCCCTTGAAGGAAAAATTGCCAAAGACACTTGGCACTATTGCAATCATGGTCTAAACGATGACCCGCGCCCGTCCCGTTAACATCCTAACACAAGATTGTCCACCAAATGCAATGGTGGAACAATACTGTTAAAAGGGTTAAAACATAGGAAAGATCTTTGAGAAATTTAGGGGTAGACAAACTCTTAGTTACTTGATCAAACTTGCAAAACAAATCCTTGCCTACTTTTCAAAACCCCACTCCACAAACACTTTCAAAAACAAACTTTCAAAAACCTTGAAACATCTTTTCAAAAAGTCAAACACCTTTTGTAAAACATTCGAGTAAAGAATTGTTACAAGGGTTGCCTAGACAAGGCATCTTTTTCAAAACATTTTTAAACCCACACACAAAGAACCATTTCAAACAATTGAAAATGCAAGGCAAGTGATCTAAGCAAGTAACTAAGAGCCCATGGATAACCATGGATAGAAAGGGTGCTAATACCTTCCCTTTCTATAATCTACTCCCCGAACCCAAGAAAACATCTCAAAGGTTTTTGCTGTGCTTTTTAACCTTTCCTTAGGATAAATAAAAAGTCGGTGGCGACTATTGCTAAACCGAAACATTTGTGAAAACAAACGCAAAACCCAAGT
This sequence comes from Vicia faba, assembly GCA_948472305.1. Lineage (NCBI taxonomy): Eukaryota > Viridiplantae > Streptophyta > Magnoliopsida > Fabales > Fabaceae > Vicia > Vicia faba. The sequence goes on along the minus strand of OX451741.1, from coordinate 1,411,260,542 downwards.
CAGTTCTCCCACCGTATCACAGAACTGGCGACTCTGCTGGGGACATCTTTAAAAGTGGAGTAACCTTAGGGCTTAGATCACCCTTTTGCATGACTAATTGTTTGTTTTGATTGCTTTACATCTTGGTTCTCTTGTTTGGGCTTGAAATCCTACACCCGGATTTGGGGAAACATTCATAGATAGCAATATGTTGTGGAAACTGTGCGGGGTATACCGACACGGTTGAAGCAATAGCTATATTAGTGCGACATATTTGTGAGTACCGGTAACCCTTGAGTTCAATCAAGGAGAGTACGGGGCCGCTGAGTGATGTCACTAAGCACTAATGATCTAGAACCTTACTTGACCATCTTGGCCTTTTATTAGGGGTAGTGAGATGACCGGCTTTGGTGCAGTCCGAAGTTGGTAGATACTCGATACTACACTCATTGAGGGTTGTTTTCTTGGAATATTTTGGTCGCCAGTTAAGTGGCTAAACCAAAACAATGAACATGGAAAACAATCCAATGATATTGAGCTCCTTAGAACCCGGTTACTATTTATAGGACAGGTTTTTAAGCCAACTACACTCAAGAGGGTACTTACCTATGAAACCTCATGCAAGCCTGAAACTAGGGTTCTGTGTGAATTGCTTGTACATATGTTTATGCATACATCATGAACATCATAAAGCATCATATGCATACACTAACCATTTCAAGGGTTTGGATCTTCATCTTTGTTCTTATTTTGTAGGTCATGGAAATTCTTCGCAGGAAAACTATTGAAGTCAACCTTGTGAGAATCCCTCCTCAACTCAAGGAGCTCACATCCAGAATTCCCGAAAGCTCTCCCTTCAGTGAAAGACATGGTAGACTGCTCAGCCTAGTCAACACCAACATTGAAGAGGACATGGTAAAGGTGTTGTTCCAGTTCTTTGACCCCCTTCACCACTGTTTCACATTCCCCGACTACCAATTGGTGCCCACTTTGGAGGAATTTTCTCAACTCTTGAGAATTCCTATTCTTCATCAATTACCCTACAACGGTACGGAAAAAGAACCAAAGCCTGAAGATGTTGCTCAAGCACTACACTTGCAACCATCTGACATTAAGGGGCATTGGGAAACTAGAAGCGGTGTCAAAGGCTTCTTGGCAAAATTCTTGTTTGAGAAGGCACAAGAGTGTTAGAATTCATTGGATCTACAAGCCTTTGAAGAAATTGTGGCACTCCTCATTTATGGGTTGGTCTTGTTCCCAAATCCTGACCAGCTCATAGATGTCAACGCCATCAAGATTTTCCTATCCAGGAATCCCATACCAACATTACTTGGGGACATCCTTCACTCATTTTACACACGAACAATGAGAAAGAGGGGTGTTCTCATGTGTTGTACTCCTCTCCTTGAAAGGTGGTTTATTTCGCACCTGCCACAATCTGTTTTGAAGAATGACCAAGGCTTAAGGTGGTCACAACAATTGATGACCCTCACTCACTCTGATGTGCATTGGTGTTCTCGGTCCAGAGAAAATGTCATCATCGTCGATCGTTGTGGAGAGTTCCCTAATGTTCCATTGCTTGGCATTAGAGGAGGCATTACCTACAACCCTTGTCTAGCTTTGAGACAATTTGGATATGCACGGAGGGATGGCCCTCACGAGATGTTGATTTCTAACCTAGTTTTTGACTTCGACAACGATGTGCAAGGACTTCGCCAAAGATTCATCAGAGCTTGGAGGATGCCTAATAAGGTAGATAGCAAAACACTGGGGCACAAGAACTCCATCCCTCTTGAGCCTTATCTCAAGTGGGTACGAACCCGAGCCCAGAGTCTAATGATGCCTTACCCTCATGTTCTCCTTGTGATTAAAGAGCCCGTTAAGGAAGGAGAGGTTCCCTACACCATCCTATATCCTGACATGCCAACATCGTGGGAGGAGATGCAGAAGAGTTGGATCCAACTCAAGGAGGAACGAAATACTTTTGAAGCCAGCTTCTACGCCAGTGAGAAGAAGGTTTTGGAGCTTACCCGCCGACTCCATGAGGAAGAGACCCTCAACACCTACATCGCACCAAAGAGGATGCGCAACGTCTTTTTACCTTGAGAAGTTTTTTGTAATATTTGGCCCATGGGGCATTTATGTACTGACAAAATTTCTTCTTATTAATATGACGTGTGTTCTTTTTGTCTGCAACAATTTTGAATTTTCTAAATCCTTGAATGCATTGCATAAATAAGCATATCATTCATCATGCGCATAAGCAGGTCTCCACACCAGGTTTCCTTATCTTTCTGCTGTTTATTTCAGTAAGATAGATCTCGAACAGACGATCAAGGATTTGCAGTCTAAAAACTCACAGTTTTAACATCTCCTGATGACCTTGGCAAAGGGTCAGGAGGATCTAAAAGCCATGCTTGGGAACAAAGAGCAAGTGAAAAAGAAGAAGAAAAGAGTCGGGGTGGCTACCTTGGGAAGAAGGTTTGAGGGTGAAGCCAGAAGAGTTCTTGAATTTCCCCCTACATCTGAAGAGGGAACCAGTAAAGGAAAAGGGGTTGCGGTACCGTCTGAATCCGAAGCTGAAGAAGAAGAGGCTGAAGAAGACGAAGACTACTCAGAGCAATAATACCCGCCGGCCGATGATAAGTACAAAAACTTGGAAGACAGGTTGGCAGCTATGGAGCTGCAGAGAGTTCTCGGCTTAGATTTCGAAGATTTGGGATTAATTGCTGGAATTGTGATCCCCCCGAAGTTTAAAGTGCCAATTTTTGCAAGATATGACGGGCTGTCTTGCCCCAAAATGCACCTAAGGTCGTATGTCCGAAGAATCCAACCTCACACTTCCAACAGAAATCTTTGGGTGCACTTCTATCAAGATAGCCTGTCTGGCACTCAGCTAGACTGGTTTTACAAGCTGGAAAGGTCAGAGATACATAGTTGGGAGGATCTGGCAGCTGCTTTTTATCGCCAATATCAGTATAACTCTGACTTGGCGCCAACCCGTACTCAGCTATAGAGTATGGGGATAGCCTCAGGTGAGGGATTCAAGGAATACGCCCAGAAGTGGCGCGATCTGGCCGGAAGAGTGCAGCCACCTCTTTCTGATAGAGAACTTGTTGATATGTTCCTAGGGACCCTATCTGGTCCATTATTTAACCATCTGATCGGTAGCTCTTCCGCAGGGTTTACTGAATTAATTCTGACTGGCGAGCGGGTAGAAGCCGGTATCAAGAATGGGAAGATTCAGAAGGATGCCTCTGCATCTACAACTGTTAAGAAATCATTTCCAGCAAATAAGGAAACGGCTGTTGTGTACTCTCAAAGAAGAGCGGGGAAGACTGAGCGCCGACCGACTGTGGGGGCCGTGATGATCTAAAATCCATCAAATGATCAGCCTCGTTATAACCAGTCCAGACCAAATCAGCAACGAGCGGAACGGCCACAACGGCAGTTCACCCATATCAATATGACGCCAGCGCAAGTGCTCCCCCATCTATTGAAGTTGAATCTCGCCACTATCAAAGAGGCACCAAAAAATGTGAACACATCCTCTCCGCACTATCATCCCGATGCTAAATGCGCCTACCATTCTGACAGTGTTGGGCACGACACCAACAATTGTTGGGCACTTAAGCATAAAATCCAAGACTTGATAGAGGCGAAAGAGGTGGAGTTCGATGCTCCAGAGAAGCCAAATGTGATATCTGCTCCGATGCCGAAGCATGGTCGAAATGTCCATGCTATTGAGGAAGATTTGTATGTTTCTGATGTCAATGACCTGATAACTCCGCTGTTAACCATCAAGTTAAATCTGTTAAAGGCTGGGATTTTCCCAGGATGCAAAGAAGACTGCTACTGTTGTTACTCTCTACCAATCGACTGTCCATTACTGAAGAAAGGCATCCAAGGCCTAATGGATTGTCAACAAATTCTGTTTGAAAAAGTTCTTGCTATTCCAACCCCTACTGAAGATGTTTCAATTATCACCATTCACGCCAATCTTTCCAAGGCCGTCAAAAAGCCTGTTAAGATTACATCCGCTACAAAGTATGTTCCTCTGAAAATAACTATGCCAGGGCCTGTCCCCTACAGTTCTGAAAAATCAATACCATGGAATTACGGTGGAGAAATCTACTACCATGGTATTAAACAAGTTGAAATAACCGAAGGAAGCTCTGATGAAGAAGATGCCAGCATTGGAAACATTATCGGCACAAGCAAGATCACCCGAAGTGGGAGAATATTTTCTCCAGAGATTGCCCCCCCAAAGGCAATCTTTGGACCCTCATCTGCTGCCAAAGTTATTCCTGCACCAATAAAACTTTCCGCTAGAACCCCGTTGATTGAAGATGTTGTTATTCTTGTTGTTGTCCCTCCTACTTCTGCTGATAAGGGTAAAGGGACCCAAGATGAGCTCGTCAGGACGAGGGCTCAACCTTTGGTCATCCCGGAAACCTCTAAGAAAGAGATGGAGGAGATCCTGAAGATAATTAAAAAGAGTGATTATGATGTGGTAGAGCAACTGGGGAAAACCCCCTCAAAGATCTCCATGTTAGCATTACTTCTTTGTTCTGAGGCGCACGCCAAAGCATTGATAAAATTCCTGAAGACAGCCCATGTGCCCCAGGAAACCTCTGCCGACCAATTCCAAGACTGTGTAGCCAGTCTTACAGCAGACAACGGTTTAGGTTTCTCTGATGCTGACCTGACCTCAAAAGGAAGAAAGCACAACGACGCCTTACATGTGTCATTAGAATGCCAAGGAACTACTCTGGCCCATGTTTTGGTCGACACGGGTTCTTCTCTGAACGTGTTGCCTAAGAAGGCTCTCGACCGATTGGACTGTGAAGGCTTGGAGTTAAGACCAAGTAATATCATTGTAAGGGCCTTTGACGGGTCGAAGAGAATGGTACACGGGGAGGTGGACATTCCCATTAAGGTTGGCACAGAGGTGTTCCCCTCAACTTTCTATGTGATGGACATCCGTCTGTCATACTCTTGCTTATTGGGGAGACCATGGATACACAATGCCGGGGAAGTCACCTCTTCCCTACATCAAATGCTGAAATACCCTGTCAAAGGAAAAATCATAACCGTGCACGGTGAAGAAGAATATATGATCAGCCACCTGAACTCCTTTCGGTATGTAGAGGTAGAGGGTAAATTCATTGAGACACCATTCCAGCACTTCGAGGAAGTCTCTCCTGAGGTGGCAGTAGCAAAAGTGGTAGCTGAGGTACCAAAGCAGATGGCCAGGATGGCATCTCTAAAAGATGCGAAGGCCGCAGTGAAGGAAGGGAAGAGCTCAACATGGGGGCAGTTGCCAGATATTCCCCACAAAACAGACAAGTTTGGTTTAGGATTCACTGCTGCGGGGCAGAAAGCTATGCGCTGCTCAAAGGTTGAAAGAACACCCATCAAGATCTCTCCTTATGGGATCAATGCTTTGGAAGGAGAAGACAAAGAAGCCAACATTGAAGATTGGATCTACCCAACCATCGAAGGGGGACTACGCAACTGGGAGGCAAAGGACTTTGTCCCCATTACTTTTATTAATCAGTAATTATCTGTCAAACATTTCCTGTGGTCTGTAATAATTACTTTTGAATAATCCGTACACTACTTTTTCACCTTATTCCTTGCCCGGGGCATGTAGGTCCATTTGTAAGGGTTTTGATTATCTTCATGTCCATATGCCATGTTTAATGATTCATTGGACGTTTTTCATTGATAAACTGATGTGTTCATTTTCTTTCCTTTTGCATTTTTTTGTTTAAGGATGGCTATCCCTTACACACACCCACACTCACAAGTGCAGGTACCCATCCACTCTGGATTCTATGGGTGACTATTCTGCTATGTCCTTCAATAACTCTGAAGATCTGGTCAATCAGGCTGAGTATGAAGATGACGAAGGTTGTGAAGTACCAGGAGAGCTAGCCAGACTTTTATAGCAAGAAGAAAGGGCCATCTTGCCTCACGAAGAGTTGTTGGAAACTGTCAACTTAGGAACAGAGGAAGACCGGAAGGAAGTACAAGTGGGTGCCAATCTGGAACCAAGTGTCAAGGAGCGCCTGATACAGCTGTTAAATGAATACGTTGAAATCTCCGCCTGGTCTTATGAAGACATGACGGGTTTAGACACAGACATCGTGGTTCACCGTCTCCCTACGAGAGAGGATTGTCCACCGATCAAGCAAAAAGTCTGCCAAATGAGGCCCGACATGTCTGAGAAGATCAAAGCAGAAGTAATGAAGAAATTCAACGCTGGCTTTCTGGCTGTTACATCCTATCCACAATGGGTTGCTAACATCGTGCCAGTTCCTAAAAAAGATGGAAAGGTCAGAATGTGTGTGGACTACCGGGATTTGAATAGGGCCAGCCCCAAAGATGATTTTCCGCTACCGCACATTGACATTTTGATCGACAACACAGCTCAGCACAAAGTGTTTTCCTTCATGGATGGATTCTCGGGCTACAACCAAATTAAAATGGCCCCCGAGGACATGGAGAAAACAACCTTTGTTACACAATGGGGTACTTTCTGTTACAAGGTGATGCCGTTCGGACTGAAGAACGCAGGGGCAACTTATCAACGCGCCATGGTAGCTTTATTTCATGATATGATACACCATAAGATCGAAGTTTACGTATACGATATGATAGCTCGGTCACAAACAGAGGAGGAACACCTTGAACATCTAGAAAAGCTGTTTGCCAGGTTGAAAGAATACAAACTCAGGTTGAATCCAAGTAAGTGCACTTTTGGAGTTAGGTCTGGTAAACTTCTAGGATTTATTGTCAGCAACAAAGGCATTGAGGTCGATCTAGCAAAAGTGAAAGCAAAACAAGAGATGCCTGCTCCCCGTACTGAAAAGGAGGTTAGAGGGTTCTTGGGGCGCTTGAACTATATTGCCAGATTCATCTCTCATCTGACTTCTACCTGTGAGCCAATTTTCAAATTATTAAAGAAAGATCAGGTAGTCGAATGGAACGACGATTGCCAAGTTGCTTTTGATAAGATCAAGGAGTATTTACTAGAACCTCCTATTCTGATGCCACCCGTCGAAGGAAGACCATTGATCATGTATCCGACCGTCTTGGATAACTCAATGGGGTGTGTTTTGGGCCAGCATGACGAGTCTGGTCGAAAAGAGCATGCTATTTATTACCTTAGCAAAAAGTTTACCGACTGTGAGACTCGCTACTCACTACTCGAGAAAACTTGTTGCGCTTTGGTATGGGCTGCTCGCCGACTAAGGCAGTATATGTTGACTCATACCACCTTGTTGATTTCCAAAATGGATCCTATCAAGTATATCTTCGAGAAGCCTGCTTTATCTGGAAGAATAGCTAGATGGAAAATGATCCTAACTGAGTATGACATCCAGTACACCACTCAAAAAGCTATAAAATGGAGTGTACTAGCTGATCATCTAGCTCATCAAGCTATCGAAGATTATCAATCTATGAGATTTGACTTCCCAGACGAGGACATCATGAATTTGGACAACATTGAAGATAACGGACCGTATGACGGACCTGAAAAGGGATCCCGATGGACCATGTACTTTGATGGTGCTTCAAATGCACTTGGAAACGGTATCGGTGCGGTACTCATTTCCCCGGAAGGTTGTCACACGCCTTTCACGGCTCGACTTTGCTTCAGCTGCACAAACAACATGGCTGAATATGAAGCTTGCATTTTTGGTCTCAAGGCTGCTATAGACTTGGAGATCAAATCTTTGATCGTATTTGGGGACTCGGCTTTGGTTATCAGTCAAATCAAAGGAGAGTGGGATACCAAACATCCTAATCGTATCCCATACAAAGAACATGTTCTGACATTGTTGCCTCATTTCGAGCAAATTACCTTCGAGCATTTCCCGCGAGAAGAGAATCAGCTAGCAGATGCTCTAGCTACAATGTCTTCCATGTTTAAACTCAACTGGGATAACGAGGCTCCCCAAATCACCATCGAGCGAATGGATGAACCTGCGCATTGTCACGAGATTAATACCGAAGAAGTAGTGGAACAACCCTGGTTTCACGAAATCAAAAGGTATCTCCAGACTAGAGAATATCCCGAAGGAGCTTCCGTAAATGACAAGAAGTTCCTAAGGAAATTTGCTGCCAAGTTCTTCCTGAGCAATGGCATCCTCTATAAACAAAGCCATGATTGTGTTTTACTCCGATGTGTAGACAAAGTTGAAGCAGAGTTAATCATGACCGAGATACACAGCGGTACATTTGGCACCCACTTGAGCGGGCATACTATGGATAAAAAGATTCTAAGGGCAGGCTATTACTGGTCTACCATGGAAGCAGATTGCCATCAGCATTCCCGTACCTGCCACAAGTGTCAAGTCTATGCTGACAAGATTAATATTCCTCCGGTTCCTCTCAACGTGCTGACAGCTCCTTGTCCATTTGCAATGTGGGGCATTGACATGATTGGAGAGATCAAGCCCACGGCATCCAACGGACATCGCTTCATCCTGGTTGCCATTGACTACTTCACCAAATGGGTCGAAGCAGCTTCCTTCGCCTCTGTTACTAAAAATGTGGTTGCCCGCTTCATCAAGCAAAACCTCATATGCCGGTATGGTTTTCCGGACAGGATCATCACGGACAACAGTACAAATCTGAATAATACTATGATCACCGCATTGTGCGAACAGTTCAAGATTTATCATCACAATTCATCTCCCTATCAGCCAAAGATGAACAGTGCTGTTGAAGCTGCGGACAAAAACATTAAGAAGATCATTCAGAAAATGACAGTCACTTACAAGGACTGGCATGAGATGTTACCGTTTGCTCTGTATGGATACCGTATGATGGCACGTACTTCAACCGGGGCAACCCCATTTTCTTTGGTATATGGCATGGAAGTTGTCCTGCCCATGGAAGTTCAGATTCCTTCTCTAAGGATTATGAAGGACGCAGGTTTGAATGAAGATGATTGGATTCATACCCGACTTGATCAACTCAATTTGATCGACGAGAAGCGACTCGCTGCTGTCTGCCATGGTCAAACGTATCAAAAATGGATGATCAAGGCTTTCAACAAGAAAGTCAGATGTCAAGTATATCAAGTCGGAGATCTCGTAATCAAGCAGATTATCTTACCGCAAAGTGATCCCAGGGGCAAATGGACTCCTACATACGAAGGACCATTTGTGATCAAGAGCATATTCTCTGGTGGTGCAATGATTCTGACCACCATGGACGGCGACGATTTGGCGCACCCTACGAACGCAGACATAGTCAAAAGATACTACGCATAAAATAACCCGACAAGTCGAAAACCCGAAAGGGCGGCTTGGGCAAAAATGGGCATCCCGGTGGATCGAAAACCCGAAAGGGCGGTTCAGGCAAAAATTAGGGATAAAACAAAAAAATTTGTACACCCGGCAAGTCGAAAACCCGAAAGGGCAGCTTGGGCAAAAAGGGGTTTCCCGGTGGATCGAAAACCCGAAAGGGCGATTCAGGAAAAAGTTAGGGAATTAAAGCGTATGACTATGTCTCGTCGGATCACTTTAAGGATAATCCCTTCATCAACCAGCTCCAAGCGTCTGATCAATCCAGTCATCGGCAGACGAAGCATTGAATGGACAGATATTCAGAGTTGTGAAGGCTATAGCAGAATGGAATCCCATGGAATTGTTTCACATAGCCATCTTTCTTTTGTATAAATTTTTCAATATTTACGACGACATCCTCTTACTAGGATGACTGTCTCCTTTGTACAAATATACTCATAGAAAGTTAATACAAATACTTTTCCAAATACAGAAATTTGCTTTGTCTTCTCTTGCTTTTCTACATTTATGTTTTATTTTGAGAAACGTCCAATGTTTTGTTAAATAGGCATATGCATTTGAACATAATCATTTTCCTTACAAATCAAGAAGGATGATTATTGATAGGCCGAAGGTACAGGTAGATATCTCGATGACCTTTCAGAAGAAATCGCCAATAGATCTAAAACTCCAAATCCCTCGATCCAGAACTTAATTCCCCAAACAGAGTTAAACTTCAGGATCCTCAACAGAGAAAGCTTTCCCAACACTGATTTCCCCAGCCAGAGAGCCTTCTAGAACTCAATTCCCCTCAGAATTAAAATTCAGAATCCCCAGTGGAGCCTTAAAATCTGAAAATCCAATCCCCAGCGGAACTAGAATTTCCAACCATCAACCCCAAGCGGTACCAGATTAACATTCTTTCTCCCCACAGAGATACTTCCCACCAAACTGAAGATTCTCAGATCATACCTCTCCAGCATGAGTCTATCAGATTCTGAACTCCCCAGTAGAGATCTTCAGAAATTCTCTTACCCTGCAAGTCACCAAGGAACTCCAATTCCCCGCAGTGGTCCTAAGATCCCTCAACGATTGAAGATCTTGTATTCCCCAAGCAGGATGAAGACTCTCATTCTCAGTTCCTCACAAGATATTCAGATATTCCCCAGCGAAGATCTCCTCAGGACAGGTATCCCCAGTAGATTGGTATACAACCCAAGCTCCGGATTCTCCAACAGTAGTCAACAGAGATGTCTCCTCTTCAGCAGTCAAGGACTCACTTTCCCTGGCAGCAGTCAAGATTCTTTTATCTCCAGCCATCCAGGATTCATTTATCCTCAGCAAGACAGCTCTTCAGCTTACATGCGCATGCATTTACATTCATATCATAAACATTGATATAACACATATTGCATCATACATTTCATGCAACATAGTTTTGTGTTTAGCTAACATTTTGTCCTTTTCAGGATAAGAATAAAAAGCTATCATTAACAATTATTCAAGATGCAGTTTTACACAGACTCATCATCAGGAAACCCTACACCGGTTTCTTCTCAACTTTTGAAAACAGTTTACGGACGCCTCCCAACAACGGATGCTGCTCTATTGCTTATTCAATCTCAAGACTTCTGAAAACAGTTTACGGGTTCTCCAGTAACGGAGGTTAACCTATCACTTGTTCAGATTCTTCTTCAACTTTTGAAAACAGTTTACGGATGCCTCCCAACAACGGATGCTGCTCTATTGCTTATTTAATCTCAAGACTTCTGAAAACAGTTTACGGGTTCTCCAGTAACGGAGGTTAACCTATCACTTGTTCAGATTCTTCTTCAACTTTTGAAAACAGTTACGGATGCCTCCCAACAACGGATGCTGCTCTATTGCTTATTCAATCTCAAGACTTCTGAAAACAGTTTACGGGTTCTCCAGTAACGGATGTTAACATATCACTTGTTCAGATTCTTCTTCAATATTTTGAAAACAGTTTACAGACGCCTCCCAACAACGGATGCTGCTCTATTGCTTATTCAATTTCAAGACTTCTGAAAACAGTTCACGGGTTCTCCAGTAACGGATGTTAACCTATCACTTGTTCAAATTCATCTTCAATCTTTTGAAAATAGTTTACGGACGCCTCCCAACAACGGATGCTGCTCTATTGCTTATTCAATCTCAAGACTTCTGAAAACAGTTCACGGGTTCTCCAGTAACAGATGTTAACCTATCACTTGTTCAGATTCTTCTTCAATCTTTTGAAAACAGTTTACGGACGCCTCCCAACAACGGACGCTGATCTATCGCTTATTCAACTTCAAGACCTCTGAAAATAGTTTACGGATTCTCCAGTAACGGATGTTAATCTGTCGCTTGTTTAGATGCAACTTTTGAAAACAGATTCCGGATTCTCCAAACACGGATATCAATCCATTGCTTATTCAAGACCCCCCAATTCAGAGATTTTCCAAGACATGGACACCTTTCTGATAATCATTCCAGATGGCATCTTTAAGCCCATCCCCGACAAGATTCTGTCACCCCTCTAGATGGCATCTTTAAGCCCATCTCCAAATGGCATCTCTAAGCCCATTCCCGCATCCATTGTTTTGACGAGTGCAAATTTAAGGGCACTCTAATGTCCAATCTTCTTTTACCTTCGAGATGCGAAAGCCAAACCTGCCAATCTAACTCTTCAGGTGCAAGAAGATTGAACAGGGGCAACTGTTGTACCCCAAAATTTTCCCTCCCATTTCATCAATATTTTTCTCATCACAAGTCCTTTGGAGCTCAAGATCAAGTTAGGGTTTACTCTGCTCAAGACCCCTCCTTGCACTGTTGACCCAGATTAGGGTTTGAGTTTGCACAGAGATGTTTTGACCTAAAATGCCCAAAGTGACTTTCATGCTTCATGTTGGACTCACAAGTTTATCCATACCAAGTTTCAAGCCTTGATTCCAATCTTTTCCCAGTCAATTGGACAGTTGACCTAGAAATCAACTATATTGGGGAAAAAAGTCAACTATGGCCAATTGACTGTCAAACCTCATGATTTTTGACCCACATCAACATTATGAACTCATATGGACCATTTGATCAAGTTTGGATCACAATTCCACAAGAAATTTGATCAGATCACCAAAAGGGCAAAATGGTCATTTTTAGGGTTTTGACTGCACAAAGGCAATTTTTGACTGTTTGACCTAGCCAATGGCAAACCAAGCTCACATATGGACTCAAGGACTCAATGGCATTGTCTTGACATGTTCAACAAGTTCAAAAGATTCCAAATGCACAAGATTGACAGATGAATTTTCCAGTCAACTGATCCAAATTTGACTGTATACTGAAAAGTCAAACTTTGACTTTTTGGTCAAAATCAAGTGTCAAGATTCATTTTTCATCAAAACATGTCAAATTATGAAACTTATTCATCAAGAAACCAAAAATTACAAATTAGGGTTTGAAATGAAGAAATTTCATAACTTAGAAATTTTCTAAGTTATGGAATTTCCTAATTTTTTCCTAACTTTGTCCCATTTTTTCATCAAGATACATTTGGATTCAAACAAAACTCAAAACATGAAAGTTATAGTCCATTGCAAAATCTACAACTTTGATTCACAAAGTTTCCTCAAAAGAAGCTTGTAGCTCAAGTTATGATTTTTGGAATAAGGGTGCAAAACATTCTTAACTTAGAATTTTTTTTGACCTATTTTAGGCAGGATTTTTGCCCAACTTCATGGCCACTTTTCACATGCTTCCACTTGGAATTTAAATTTGCATTACAAAGATGGATTGTAGTACACATTCCAAGCTTTCCAAATTGTCCAAGAACTCATTAAACACCCTTGTGGTTGGGGAGATTCGAATTTGTAAAGATGGGCAAAAGTCACTTTGTTCATGGCCAAATACATGTTCATAACACTTTGCATTTTCAAACTCAGCTTGCACAAACTAGATTACAGGCCTCTAATCCCATTCTCACTCAATAATTTAATTCATATCCTTTGTGTTCATGTCTTGTTTTGTGTATTTAACCATTACATGGAAGATTAATCCATATATAGAAAAAGCATTTTAGCCATTCTTGTAAAGAAGCACCTTATGTCAAGTTCACAATCTAAGAAGTACAAAGCAGATCTTTTGGGCACAAGATTATGGACTAATCCCACTGATCAAGAAGGAAATTTGCAGCATGCTTGAGGGGCCTGTAGTAGCCTATAATCAAGTTTGACAAACTTTGCTTAGATAAGAAGAAACTTTGCAAAACTAGTACCACATTCACTTCCTGCAAGCAAGAGCCTAAACAAACTTTGTCCACACATTGCATACTCCCTAACCAACCTAGAACACGAGCCCTTAACCCTCAATACCTCCTCATCCATCAAAGCCCATTTTTTCTGCAAAACAGAGTCCCTGTTGCAGATTGACTTGGCCAGTTCATTTCCCTCGTGCGTTTTCATCCAAACCAGTTCAAACACATCCTACATGAGTCATACAAACTATCCCAAGCCTTGGAAATAGACTGTAACACCCCTAACCAAGTTTGCCATTTTCATTTTTTCATCTGTGCAGGTTGAGTTACATAGCTTGATTCAGTTAGTTTCAAAGCAAGCTAGAGGTTGGAAGAGCATCCTTGGACCTCAGGCAAGCTGCGCAAATCCTCAAATTCCATTGAAAGCACCTCCATTGTTGTACACGATTCAAGCTGAACAGGTAAAAGTTTGAACTTCTATCTCTCTATCCAAGCATATCTAGGCTTAGGTTTGTGAAGAAATTATGTCCTACTCATGGCCCTGAAGCTACCCATATCCTCACTTTTCATTTATGTTGTGTGTGCTGCACGAATTTTGGACATGAACATTTGAAAAAAGCTAGGTCAGGAATTGGGGGAGGAGAAATTCTCTCTCATTTCTGAGAGTTAGAACAACTTCTTTATATGTTTAGAATCGTGACATGATGCTCTATAACATTGATGTTGTGAGTTTTGGCTGAAAATCAAAGAATCAGGATGTTTGAATCAAGCAAGGAAATGCGCGTTTTTGTTGTTCAAGGTTGCTGGAGGTTGAAGACAGAGTTGACTTGGGCTGGGCCTGAGTCAACTTGCTTTTTGCACCCCCTTTTTCAATTTTCACCCCCCTGGCCCATTATGTGAAATATTTGTCATTTTGCATTTTTTCTTTTTTTGCTCTGACTTATTATTTTTTGCTCAAATATAAAAAAATATTAAAAATATTTTTTCACCTTTTTTTGCATTTATTAGGCATTTATTTGTTTTATTTGATATATGCATGTAAATAAATATATATACTTTTTATTTAAAATACTAAAAAATAACACAAAATACATTTTATTTTCTGATTTTATTTTATTTTATCTTTTGAAAACATTTCCTTAAAATATACTTTTTTTATAAATAATAAATATTTTATTTTTGTATATATTTAATATGTTTAATACATAGTATAAATACTTATATTTATTTATTAGAATATTTAGGATAAAAACATAAAAATAATACATTTTTTCTTTTATTAATATTTGACCTCAAAAATTTACTTTTTACAAATATACTTCTCTTTTATTTATTTTTGTATATAATTAATAAATATTGTATATAATAAATAATAAATACTATTTATTTAGAAAATTAGGGTTTTGCCCTAAAAAATATGTGAAAATATCCAAAATTAACTTTTTATTTTTTTTATATAGGTCACATGAAAAATACTTTTTACATACACATAAAAACATTTTGTGCATAAAACATTTTACATTTTTATTTGTATTTATTCAATTATTGTATAATTAAAATAACTTGTATATTCAATTTGGATGTAATAGTTTAGATTTAAATTTCTTGCTAAATATCCCCCATTTGAACATTTGTACCCCCCATCCCATAATTATGTTGTAATAATTTAGGATTTTATTTTCCGCATTTTAAAAGCTTTCTAATTATGCCATGATAGACTTAGGGTTTGTATGCGAAAATCAAATAACAAATAGCTTGACCTAATTCAAAGACAAAAAAACATGAAAATGGACAACACCAATCACACTTGCACCCCTTAGGGTTACTCCATTTGTGGCCTTCAATAATGGGCCATGTTGCATGTTGGGTGTCTTTGGCAAAACAAAACAAATCAAATGGTCATAGTCCCTCGACGACGCTTTCGAAAGTTGCCTAAAAATGATCAAGTCCCTTGAAGGAAAAATTGCCAAAGACACTTGGCACTATTGCAATCATGGTCTAAACGATGACTCGCGCTCGTCCCGTTAATATCCTAACACAAGATTGTCAACCAAATGCAATGGTGGAACAATACTATTAAAAGGGTTAAAACATAGGAAAGATCTTTGAGAAATTTAGGGGTAGACAAACTCTTAGTTACTTGATCAAACTTGCAAAACAAATCCTTGCCTACTTTTCAAAACCCCACTCCACAAACACTTTCAAAAACAAACTTTCAAAAACCTTGAAACATCTTTTCAAAAAGACAAACACCTTTTGTAAAACATTCGAGTAAAGAATTGTTACAAGGGTTGCCTAGACAAGGCATCTTTTTCAAAACATTTTTAAACCCACACACAAAGCACCATTTCAAACAATTGAAAATGCAAGGCAAGTGATCTAAGCAAGTAACTAAGAGCCCATGGATAACCATGGATAGAAAGGGTGCTAATACCTTCCCTTTCTATAATCTACTCCCCGAACCCAAGAAAACATCTCAAAGGTTTTTGCTGTGCTTTTTAACCTTTCCTTAGGATAAAATAAAAAGTCGGTGGAGACTCTTGCTAAACCGAAACATTTGCGAAAACAAACGCAAAACCCAAGTCAGTTCTCCCACCGTATCACAGTGAAGCTTGAAAATGAGCTCACAGTTGCTGGACAGGGGTCTGGATAGTTCAGGTGTATTGTAGGGAATGTGTTTGAAGCCTTGAAACAAAAAATGCACGAGTGGAATTTGTTTTGGCTGGTGATATGCAGAGATTGCCCTGTTTTGGGAAGAAATGGTGATTTTGGTGTTTTGGGGTGTTTGCAATGCTATGAGATCGTGTATTGGCTTGCTACAATATGCTGAAGTTATTTGAAATGATATCAAAGCTTGGGTTTATCAGATAGTTGAGATGTGGACTTTTTGCAAGCTTACTTGCTTTTAAAGCAAAAGTTGAAGTGACAAAGGCAAAGGTTGTACTTGCTAGCTTGAGGTATGAATATAGTTGGTGTACTTTGCCTCAAGTTTGTGGATCTTTTTTGTGGCTAAAGATCAGGTTCAATGCTCAAGGAATACAAAGTTGCAAAAAAGCAAGCTTTGTGGAAATGGTATTCTTACCTTTATGCCATAAATGGATTAATTCATTGTGCAAAGTTCCATAGCTCAGAACAAAGCCAATATCCATTGTATTTGCATTAAATTAAGGAGCGTGGAAAGGTTTAAGACCTGTAAAAGCAGTACAAGCATGCTTAGGGCAGATTTGCAACTTGTAGCAATGTGAAAAATGCCATGGACAAAAGTGAGAAATTGCCATTTCATTCCTTCGATTCTCCATAACCATAAATGATCTTGGAGAGTTCTTGGACATTTTGGAAATCTTGTAACACGCTCTACAATCCATCTTTGAAATGAATTTTGAGATTCCACTTGGAACTAGGTGAAAAGTTTCCATGAAGTTAGGTCAAAAATCTGCCTAAACTAGGGCAAAATTTCACTAAGTTAAAAGTTTCATGGACCCCTATTTACAAAATCATAACTTGAGATCCAAGCATATTTTGATAAAACTTTGTGAATCAAAGTTGTATATTTTTTGGATGAATACAACTTTCATGTTGGAAGTTTCCTTTGAATCCAATTGCATCATGGTGAAAAAGTTGGGGAAAGTTGGGAAAAAATAAGAAATTTTCATAACTTAGAAAAGTTCTATGTTATGAAAATTTTTAAACTTAAACCCTAATTTCCAAATTTAAGTTTCTTGGTGAAAAAGTTTCATGTTTTGACACATGTTGATGAAAAATGACCCTTGACACTTGATTTTGACCAAAAAGTCAAAGTTTGACTTTTTAGTGTACAATTGATTTTTAATCAGTTGACTGGAAAATTCATCTGTCAATCCAATGCATTTGAGATCTTTTGAACCTTGTGAATAGGTAAAGATGATGCCATTTAGTCCTTGAAACCATGCTTGAACCCAATTTGCCATTGGCTAGGTCAAAAATCAGAAATTGCCCTTCTACAGTCAAAACCCTAAAAATGACCATTTTGCCCTTTTGATGATCTGATCAAATTTCTTGAGGAGTTGTGGTCCAAACTTGATCAAATGGTTCATAGGAGTCTAGAATGTTGACGTGGATCAAAAATTGTGAGGTTTGATTGTAAGTTGGTCATAGTTGACTTTTTCCCCAATACAACTGATTTTTAGGTCAATTATCCAATTGACTGGGCAAAAATTTGATTCAAGGCTTGAAACTTGGTATGGGCAATCTTGGAGTTCCAAAATGAAGTATGAAAGTCACATGAGGCATTGGAAGTCCAAAAATCCTTGTGAAAACTCAAACCCTAATTTCAGGTCATCAATGCAAGGAGATGTCTTGAGCTGAGCAAACTCTAATCTGGTCTTGAGTCCAAGAAGACTTGTGAGGAAAATCTTGATGAAATGAGAGGGAAAATTTTGGGGTACAACACTGGACTTGGGCAAACTTTAATATAGGACGGGCGGTATAGTCATGTTAACTTTGAGGGAGTAATCCCAAAAAAGGAGGCATGAGATCCCCCACTCAGTGGAGGCCCCTTTGACTGTAGTGTCGTTTACCGAGTAATCAGGAAGATGTATTGCTTTCAACCTGGGAGCCTGCTAAAACTGAGGACCGTAGAATACCAAACCCATCTTGGCCTTTTAGGTGTAGTGCGAAAGCTATGATGGAGTAATCCGAAAATAGTTGTCACGTGATACTACACTCGGACGAGTCTTTCTTGAGAATATTACAAATTACCGAGTTAATTAGGAAGTTGGTAATATCCGAAGGAATGATGTAGACTCTGGTAACCTCTAGAACCTATTTCAGCAGGTGATAACTTTTTAGACCAACACCTTATGGGTAGTACCTTCGACCTCATGTTGGTGATGTTGAACCTATGAACCCTATATGTGTGATCTTGTGTGTGATTGTTGCATCATGCATCCTTGCACTCATAAGCATCTTTTGAAGAAAATAATATTTCAAGGGATTTAAAGGTTGACTATTCGTGAATATCTCAGGTACTGTTAACCATGGATTCTGGAAAGAGAAAGACCGAGAAATACAGTTTCAAGGATCCCAAGATAGATGAGTTGGTCTGTCTAATTCCAGAGATTGAGTGTCCTGCAGACTTTCGGAAGAAGTATGGATCCATCATTCCTCTCATGAAGCTGAAGATGAAGGAGGGTATTCTCTCGACCTTGGTCCAGTTCTATGATCCGATGTATCATTGCTTTACTTTTCTCAATTATCAGTTGATGCCTACACTGGAAGAGTATTCTTATCTATTGGATTTACCTGTTACAGATCGTGTTCCTTTTACTGGTTTAGAGAGCGAGCCAAAACCACATGAGATTGCTGCTTTGATTCATCTAGGGAAGTATGAGGTGGAAGCCCATATGACCACTAAAAGGAGGGATTAGAGGGTTGCCAGCTCAGTTCTTATTGGAGAAAGCTCGTTACTTTTCCAGAATGAAGAGTACGGTTGCTTTTGAGGCCATCTTTGCTTTACTTGCTTATGGATTATTCTTATTTCCTAATGTGGACAAGTTTGTCGACATTAACGCTATCAGGATTTTCATGATTGGAAACCCGGTTCCTACACTGTTGGGTGATGCTTATTACTCTGTTTATCTTCGAAGTTCTTATCATGGGGGAATGATTATCTGTTTCACGCCTTTGTTGTACTGGTGGTTCATCTCTCATATGCCTCAGTCTGATGCTTTTTGGGATGTCAAGAAGGAACCTCGTTGGGCTCCTAAGATCATGGAACTTACTCACTTGGATATTGATTGGTATATCGAGCTTATCAGGATATGGAGATTATTGACAGTTGTGGTAGTTTCCCCAATGTACCTCTTCTTGGTACTAAGGGAGGAATTAACTATAACCATGTTCTTGCACGGCGACAACTTGGTTATCCGATGAGGGATAAAGCAAACAGTATTCATTTGAGTAGTTTCTTTCTGAAGGAAGGAGAAGACCACAGGGAAGCTAGGGAGCAGATTGCAAAGGCCTGGCGTCACATTCATAAGAAAAGTAGGAAAGATTTGGGACCTAAGGGCGCTATTTCTTTGGAGCCGTATCGTCAGTGGGTCCAATCGAGAGCCATCCAGTTGAAGATGCTGTATACTCGGGAGGCACCCATGCCTGATCTGTTTGTGAAGACCACTCCTCCTTTATTAGATGATCTAGAAGAGTTGCAGCTTGCTTTAGTTAGGATGCAACAGGAAAGAGATGCTTGGAAGAACAAGTTCCAGACTTTAGAGAGTTCCTACAAAGCAGACTTGAAGGAGAAAGATGACTTGATCGAGATCCTTGAGAGTCGAGCAGTAGAGTCTATGGAGAGGCAATGGGAATTATTTTCTCCTAAGCCTCAAACAGGTGTTGATTGCTCATTTCCTGATCCGAATGATTGGAAGGAGGTTGCCATCAGACATGTGGAAGAAAACTAGAGGTTGAGAGCTCAGATTTCCAGGCTCACAGGGAAGCGCCAGCGTACAGATTGATCTCTATCAGTTTCTTTCTCTCAGGATTTTTAGATTGTATTTTAATCTTGTACTTGGGATCATTGAAACTTGTAACCCATTTTGAAGTTATTATAATAAAAGTTTTTCTGTATACCAAATGCGTTATTATTTTGATGTTTGCAATATGTCTATAAACGTTAAATCCATTGAAATATTAAATGATAAAGTAAAAATAATCATATGCATTGCATATCATGCATTATATTGCACATATGTCTTGCATTTATTATGCATATTCAGGTGCCTTACCCAACTTTTTGCTTCGTTCAGCAAGCTGACTCATCACTACAACACTCGGGCTAACTTCAAAAAGAAGATGGATAACTTGGAACAGGAGAATCGCGAGCTACGCGAAGAAGTTTCCGCTTTGAAGGCTGGTTTGGCCAATTTGAATACTCTGATGGAAGCTCTGGTGGTTTCTCAGAATCAGCCACCGAGTGTTCAACCTCAACCAACAAGGGAAAATGATGAAGTTCCTGCTGTTCCTGTATCCGCTACTCCGACTGTTGTTCAAAACCGTATGCCTCAGGGTTATCCGATGGGAATGCAGGAAAATTTTGCACCTGAAGGTTTCAATTTGGGCCCCCAAGATGCTCCAGTGGTTCCAAATGTTGTTACTCCAGCACCTCCTGTGGTGCATGATGTTCCTGCTGCACCTCCTTCGGTAAATTTGGTTATGTTTGTTAATGAAGATGTATGTCGTCCTTTCCCTCCGCCGAGTGAAGACTTGGGTCTTTATGACAGAATGGATGATTTCCAAGAGCGGTTTGATAGAATGCAAAGATAGATGAAGGCTCTTAGGGGAAAAGAGATATTTGGGCAGAATGTGAATGAGCTGTGTTTGGTCCCAAATGTCAAAGTGCCTGCTAAGTTCAAGGTACCGGAGTTTGAGAAGTACAAAGGAAACACTTGCCCTCGTGGTCACTTAATGATGTATGTAAGGAGAATGTCTACCCACACCGATGATTAGCGTCTGCTGATTCACTTTTTCCAGGATAGTCTGACCGGCGCAGCGTTGAAATGGTACATGAGTTTAGACAGTGCCAACATCCATACCTTTAATGATTTGGGAGAAGCATTCATAAAACAGTACAAGTACAATGTGGACATGGCACCCGACCGTGACCAGCTTAGGGCCATGGTTCAGAAAGACAGGGAATCATTCAAAGAGTACACGCAGAGATGGCGCGAAGTGGCTGCACAAGTGATTCCTCTCATGGAGGAGAAGGAAATGACTAAAAATTTTCTGAAGACGCTAGACGCTTTCTACTACAAAAGAATGGTAGCAAGTGCCCCAAGTGATTTTATAGAGATGGTAGGAATGAGTTTCCGCCTAGAGGAGGCAGTAAGAGAAGGTCGTTTGGAAAAGGGTGAAGGATCCGGAGGTGTGAAAAAGTCAGCTTATGGGTTTACAAAGAAGAAAGAAGGGGATACCAATGTTGTTATACAATAGAGGAGAGTGAATGCTCCTAGAAGGAATTATCAGTGTCACCAGCAAGTTGCCTCAGTGACTCCTGTTATGAATAACGCTCCAACTACCGTTGCTTATCAAAGACAATCCCAGCAGGGGAACCAAGGGAATAATCACAGAAGGGAGAACTACGACCCTATTCCCATGAGTTATGTAGAGCTACTACCAACATTGATTCAGAAGAAGTTGGTCCAGACACGACCACCTCCAGCAGTACCATCACCATTGCCTTGGTATTACAAAGCAGACCAAACGTGTGCCTTTCATCAGGGAGACCAGATGTGTGCCTTTCATCAGGGAGCACCAGGGCATAGTGTTGAAAGTTGTTATCCTTTGAGGACTGAAGTGCAAAGGTTGGTGAAGTTCGGAATTTTATCTTTCAAAGACATGGGACCTAATGTAAAAGAAAATCCTCTACCCAAGCACAGGGGAGTGAATGTTGTGGATATGGTGGCCGGTTGTCCAGGTGACTTCCGAATTTTTTACATTAATTTGATTAGAGAGGATTTGGTAAAGATGCACGCAGACCTATGTGAATTCAGTTATTATACGCATGACCATGCCGGTTTTGCTATTTGCAGTACAAACATACAGGGTTGCGAGAGGATAAAGGCTGATTTACAGGAGATGATGGATGAAGGTCTAATTCATATAATCAGGCCTAGGGCAGAATATGAAGAGGAAGTTAATATGGTTTCTGGATGTCCGGGCGAATTCAGAATTTTAAAGTAGAGCATTTGAATGAAGATCTCGTACAGTTGCATGCTACCTTCTGCCGTACTGCTGGTCAGGTGGAACACCAATATGGATCTTGCATAGTTTGCTATCGAGACCCCCGAGGGTGTTCTATTGTGAGAGAGGGTGTTCAGTTGCTGTTAGACAATGGAACTATCAAGATCACAGGTCAGAGAGATGATTATCACGAGATTGATATGGTTGAAGTTTGTTTGATGGGAGAAGAGTCAGAAGAAGAATATGCCTCCGTGGATGAGTATTTCTCTTCAGACGAAGATTTGTTTTCTGGAAATGGTATTTTGAGGGCTAATTTTGTCGAGGAAGGTGTAAACGTCATTGTACCTTGTTTTGGTGCACCCTCTCATCTTGAGGTGGAGTACCATAGCAAACCAGTTGTTACCCCATTGGTAATCAGTCTGCCAGGACCTGTTCCCTATAAATCAGATAAGGCTGTACCTTACAAATACAACGCTACAATCTTAGAAGATGGGGTGGAAGTTCCCATCCAGCCAATGCGAAACGTTAGAAATATAGCTAATAACAGCAGGGTGACCCGTAGTGGTCGCGTGTTTGCGCCAGTTATTCGAAGAGACGTTGTTGCTGGAAAGAAGATTGCTGAGAACGATGAACCTAAGAAAGCTGCAGGAGAGGCTAGTGGAGCTACATTAGAGAAAGAAGTGGATGATATCTTGAAGATAATTAAAATGAGCGACTACAAAATTATGGACCAGCTATTGCAGACTCCTTCAAAGATATCCATCCTAGCTTTATTGATGAATTCCTCCGCTCATAAAGAGTCACTGATGAGAGTAATAGACCAAGCTTTTGTAGAGATTGACATGCCGTTAGATCAATTCAGCAGCTTAATTGGAAACATTGCGTCATGTAACAACTTAAGTTTCTGCGATGATGAGTTACTAGATGAACGGAGGAATCACAACCTGGACATCCACATATTTATGAACTACAAGAATGATTCTCTATCCAATGTTCTAATTGATAACGGATCCACGTTGAATGTTATACCGAGAAGTACTCTCATGAAGTTAAAGTATCAGGGAACACCTATGCACCCGAGTGGCATCATTGTGAAGGCTTTTGATGGGTCGAAGAAATCTATCATCGGTGAGGTAGACTTACCCATCCATATAGGACCACACTTGTTCTTGATAACTTTCCAGGTAATGGACATTATTCCCACGTATAGTTGTTTGCTAGGACGGCCATGGATACACGAAGCATGGGCTGTCACTTCAACTCTGCATCAGAAGCTAAAATTTGTGCGTGAAGGGAAGGTAGTGATCATAAATGGGGAGCAGGCGTTGTTGATATCCCATCTATCCTCTTTCAGTATTGTAGAAGCGGATGAGGCTACTGTTGGAACCCAGTTCCAAGCCCTATCCGTTGACAACATAAGGAGAAATGAGAATTATGTGGTTTCCCTGAAGGACGCGCAGCAGGTTGTGCACAATGGTCATAATGCAGTTTGGGGACGACTTGTGAATCCACATGTGAACAAGAACAGAACTGGCTTAGGTTTCTCTTCGAGGAATGGCGAAGGCGAAAGTTTGAAGTCAAAGTCTTCTGTGAACAGTTATCATGATGTTTTCTGCAGCGGAGGTTACCTCCATCCAATTGGTTATGGAATTAATGCTTTTGAAGAGGATGAAGCAGAGCAGGAAGTACCGAATTATGTGACGCATGGAGTCCGAGTTCAGAACTGGGTCACCATTGATGTTCCTTCTTGCATACATATTTCAAAGTAATTTGTTTTGTTAATCTGCTTCTTTCTTTTGAAAGGCTTTCACTCTACCCTAGGTGGAAGTATTAATGTTGTAGGGCTTATCTGTTTGCTATAATTGTTAAGATCATTAATAAAAGTTGTATTTGCTTCCAAAATTATGTCTTTTATTTTATGCCTTTTTCTTGGGAAATGGTAATAATAAAAAAAACCTTTCAAAATAAATAATAATTGAAAATTTATCTGCATGATCACTTGTTATATGTGTCAGTTTCTAAAAACAATCATAAATCATATGTGCAGATTAATTAAAAAACCCGTTGAGTACAATGACCCTGCACCCTCTCCCAACCGTGATTGTCCTGTGTTTGGGGCTGAAGAAGAAGATTATAATGATATTCTAGAAGAGGTCTCACGGTTGCTTGAACACGAGGAAAATACCACTCAGCCATATAAGGAGCCTTTGGAAGTGGTTAATTTGGGTTCAGAAGAAGATCCGAAGGAAGTCAAGATTGGAGCATCGTTGCATCCTGATGTAAGGAGCGGGTTGATTGAGCTATTGAAAGAGTATGTGGATATTTTTTCTTGGTCTTATCAAGATATGCCTGGTCTGGATACAAACATTGTCGAGCACCGTTTGCCGTTGAAGCCAGAGTGTCCACCAGTTAAATAAAAGTTGAGAAGAACCCACCCGGATATGGCAGTAAAGATCAAAGAGGAGGTCCTAAAGTAGATTAATGCTGGTTTTCTTGTGACGTCAGTGTATCCTCAGTGGATTGCCAATATTGTCCCAGTACCGAAAAAAGACGGAAAAGTTCGCATGTGCGTAGATTACAGAGATCTAAGTAAAGCTAGTCCAAAAGATGATTTTCCATTGCCTCACATTGACATGTTAGTGGATAGCATAACAAAATTCAAGGTATTCTCGTTCATGGACAGATTTTCTGGGTATAATCAAATAAGAATGGCTCCAGAGGACATGGAAAAAACAACGTTTATCAAACCCTGGGGAACATTCTGTTACAGAGTGATGCCCTTCGGGTTGAAGAACGCTGGTGAAACGTACCAGAGGGCTATGACAACCCTATTCCATGATCTGATGCACAAAGAAATCGAAGTATATATTGATGATATGATTTACAAATCCCAAATTGAAGAAGGGCATATAGAAGATCTGTTGAAATTGTTTCGGAGTTTGAGGAAGTATCGTCTCCTCCTGAATCCAAATAAATGCACCTTCGAAGTTAGATCAGGGAAATTTTTGGGTTTTATTGTTAGCCAGAAAGGAATTGAAGTTAACCCTGATAAAGTAAAAGCAATTCAAGAAATGCAAGCACCAAGAACTGAAAAGCAAGTCAGGGGTTTCCTCGGGCGTTTGAATTACATCTCCAGATTTATCTCCCACATGACTGCAACGTGTGAACCGATCTTTAAGTTGTTAAAGAAAGATCAAGGTGGTGTGTGGACAGATGACTGACAAAGGGCATTTGAAAGTATTAAAGAATATCTGCTTGAACCTCCTATCTTGATCCCTCCCGTAGAAGGAAGACCGTTGATTATGTATCTAACAGTGATAGATAAATCCATGGGTTGTATTCTGGGACAATAGGATGAAACAGGAAAGAAAGAGTTTGTCGTCTATTATGTCAGTAAAAAATTCACTGATTGTGAGTTGCGGTATTCCATGCTGGAAAATACATGTTGTGCTTTGGCCTGGGTGACAACGCGTTTGCGGCAGTATATGTTGAATCACACTACTTGGTTGATCTCCAAAATGGATCCAATCAAGTACATTTTTGAAAAGCCTGCTCTTACTGGGAGAATTTCCCGCTTGCAGTTGTTGTTATCTGAATATGATATCGAATACTGCACTCAAAAAGCTATTAAAAGCAGCGCGTTGGCAAATTATCTTACTCACCAACCAGTGGAGGATCACCAGTCTGTAGAATATGAGTTCCCCGATGAGGATGTGATGTTCCTGAAAGTGAAAGATTGTGATGAAACATTGCCTGAGGAAGGTCCTGACCCTGAATCTCGTTGGAGTATGGTATTTGATGGAGCTGTGAATGCTTATGGTAAAGGGATTGGTGTTGTGATTTTTACTCCTCATGGATCGCACATTCCTTTTACTGCAAGGTTAACATTTGATTGCACTAATAATATGGCGGAATATGAGGCTTGCATCATGGGTCTTGAAGAAGCTATTGATCTCAGAATCAAGATTCTAGATGTTTATGGTGATTCATCCTTGGTAATAAATCAGATTAAAGGAGAATAGGACACTCGTCACCCTGGCTTAATCCCTTACAAAGATTATGCTAGAAGATTACTACCCTTCTTCAATAAAGTTGAATTCCATCACATTCCTAGGGATGAAAATCAAATGGTGGATGCTCTGGAAGCTCTGGCTTCCATGTACCAAGTAAATGCTTGGAATGATATACCCCGAATTACAGTTCGACGGTTAGATAGGCCCGCTCATGTTTTTGTGACAGAGGAGGTAGAAGATGAAAAACATTGGTATTATGATATCAAGCATTTTATTCAGACTCAGGAATACCTGTTTGGTGCGTCAAAGAAAGATAGAAAGACACTGAGAAGATTGGCAGGCAGTTTCTTCCTCAGTGAAAATGTGTTATACAAGAGAAATTATAACATGGTCTTGCTCAGATGCATGGATAGACACGAAGCAAACATGTTGATGCATGAGATTCATGAAGGTTCATTTGGCACTCATGCTAATGGACATTCAATGGCTAAAAGGATGCTAAGGGCAGGTTATTATTGGTTGACAATGGAATCTGATTGTTACAAATTTGCAAAGAAGTGCCATAAATGCCAGATTTACGCAGATAAGATCCGTGTACCTCTGACACTTCTCAATGTGATTTCATCCCCTTGGCCTTTCTCTTTGTGGGGTATTGACATGATTGGGATGATAGAACCCAAATCTTCGAATGGACACCGTTTCATCTTGGTAGCAATTGACTACTTTACCAAATGGGTAGAGGATGCTTCGTATGCTAATGTTACCAAGCAGGTGGTTATGCGTTTCATCAAAAACAATCTTATATGTTGGTATGGTGTGCCGAGCAGAATCATCACTGACAATGGCTCGAATTTGAACAACAAGATGATGATTGAACTGTGCGAAGAATTCAAGATTGTCCATCACAATTCATCTCCATACAGGCCAAAGATGAATTGGGCTGTTGAAGCTGCTAATAAGAATATCAAGAGAATTATCTAGAAAATGGTTGTTACTTATAAGGATTGGCATGAAATGCTCCCTTTTGCTCTACATGGATATCGAACATCTGTCCGCACTTCAACAGGAGCAACCCCGTTTTCTCTAGTGTATGGAATGGAAGTTGTACTCCCTGTCGAGGTAGAGATTCCCTCATTGCATGTGATAATGGAAGCCAAATTGACAGAGGCTGAATGGGTTCAGAACAGGTTTGACCAATTGAATTTGATTGAAGAGAAAAGAATGATAGCTTTGTGTCATGGGCAGTTATATCAGAAAAGAATGAAGAAAGCATTTGACAAAAAGTTCAAACCTTGTGAATTCAGGGAAGGAGACCTCGTGCTCAGGAAGATCATGTCCTTCAACACTGATTCTAGGGGCAAGTGGACTCCCAATTTTGAAGGCCCCTATGTTGTCAAGAAAGCCTTCTCTGGTGGTCCATTAATTCTTGAAACTATGGATGGCGAGGAGTTCCCACGTCCCATAAATGCTGATGCAGTCAAGAAATTCTTCGCCTAAAGAAATAAAAGAACAGCTCGCTAAGTTGAAAACCCGAAAGGGAGGCTTAGGCAAAAAAGAGCGTCTCGGTAGGCCGAAAACCCGAAAGGGCGGTCTAGGCAAAAATTAGAGACATAAACAGAATAAATTTCCCGCTAAGTTGAAAACCCACAAGGGTAGCTTAGGCAAAAGTTAGGGACTTTCTTGGCAAGTAACTACGTCAGACGAGACTTGATCGTTGAAGCAACAATCTTCTCGGATTCTCACCATACCTCAACGGAAGCGGCTGCCCAGGATTTCAAAAGTTGTTAGGGGGGATAGTGGTCATTGTATCTCAATGTATCTTTTCCATTATGTATTACCATTTCCTAAACTTTGTAATCATCCATGGAGTCTCGCCATTCACAGACTACCATTCCATTAATGAAATTCGAGCTTTTGCCCAACTCTTTGTGTTCTTATTTTTATTTAGCTTGCAAAGACTTCATTTATTACTGATAATAATTGTTAAAGCAAAATTGATTTTTCAAAAAAAAGAAGAGAGATCTTTACAAATTCAATTTACTTTGGAATTTGTGATGAAACAATGACAACAAGAATGGTGGTCCCAAGAATGAACAAACTCCGGCTGTTTTAAGAAGATTTACTCCCTTCATGAAAGTTTCCTGAGGTCATTTTGCTGGTAGGTGCGCAATCTTTGTGTGTTTCTCAGATAGTTAAAGACGATATCAGTGGGTGCAAGGTACAGTATTGGGTTTATAATCCCATTATCACCAGTCAAGTCTTGGTTCGCTTTTGATTTTGGGTTTGCATGGTAAGAAGCCTATGTCCCAGATTCCCCAGCAAAGTCTTCCCTCATATATTGAAAGGTTTTATTCCTTTGGTGTGCTGAGATGGGGCTCTTTTTATAGTTTTTGCATTGATATTGACTTCTTGCTTCCCGGGAAGATTATCCTAGGGAATCTCTTGTTGAAATGAGTGTTCATGATGAAAGTTTTCTCCAGGGAGGTAGGCTTGAATCCCCCAAAGAGGTTTGGTTGTGTCGGCGTCAGTTTTCTTTATTTAAGGCTGGTCTCGCAATCTCCAGTAGGCATGTTGCTTTTGGAAAACTGTTTTCTCCGATGAAACCAGAAGAAGGATGTTCTATCCCGATATATGTTTGATTTGGCTACGTCAAGATTATGTTTCTCCTCAGTGAAGTTAAAGTAGGCAATAGGTTTGGTTTCCGCAATTGCTTTTACCTTTCTTGGATTGTTCTTTCTGGTTGAAGTTTAGCCCAATTTTGTTAGTACCTGAGGCTGTTTTTGTTTGTTTGTACTGATCGTGTATCCTTTTACCAGCATATGCACGATATCACTTATACGTTCATACATACATCTTGCATTGCTAAAAATCATTGTTCATTGACATTATGTTCTGACATTTCCGGCAATGCTCTTTGCTTAGTTGAATTTGGTTTTCCCTCTTGAGTTTATTTCTCAAAGGATGAATCTTCATTAGCGGTCTTGCTCCAGTTTATTCCTAAATTGGATTTGTGGCTTTCTGAAAACTTTGGGTTTTGGTTTATGCATTGATTTTGCACAGGAAGACTTTATCTCCTCAGCAGGAATATCGTGGCACTTCCCCGGGAAATCATATTTCCATCCCTAGAAAGTCATTTCTCTTTGCAAATCCCTTGACAACAAGCGGAAGTCTCTTTATTTGAGACAGATTACGTATTACCCTTTCCAGACAGATTTCCTTGGTTAAAGAAGAAGTTGAGACCCGTTCTTGGAAAAACACCAGAATCCTTGGGAAACTTGATATATTTTCTCTTTCTATCTCCAGTGAACGTTGGTAGTACATCGGCAGTAAACGTCGGTCTTTGTTATCTTTTTGCTATCTTCAGTGAACGTTGATAGTTCATCATCAGTGAACGACGGTGATATGATATATTTTCTCTTTCTACCTTCAGTGAACGTTGGTAGTACATCGGCAGTGAACGTTGGTGTTTGTTATCTTTTTGCTATCTTCAGTGAACATTGATAGTTCATCATCAGTGAACGGTGGTGATATGATATATTTTCTCTTTCTACCTTCAGTGAACATTGGTAGTACATCGGCAGTGAACGTCGGTGTTTGTTATCTTTTTGCTATCTTCAGTGAACGTTGATAGTTCATCATCAGTGAACGGCGGTGATATGATATATTTTCTCTTTCTACCTTCATTGAATGTTGGTAGTACATCGGTAGTGAACGTCGGCGTTTGTTATCTTTTTGCTATCTTCAGTGAACATTGATAGTTCATCATCAGTGAACGACGGTGATATGATATATTTTCTCTTTCTACCTTCAGTGAACGCTGGTAGTACATCGGTAGTGAACATCGGTGTTTGTTATCTTTTTGCTATCTTCAGTGAATGTTGATAGTTCATCGTCAGTGAACGGCGGTGATATGATATATTTTCTCTTTCTACCTTCAATGAACGTTGGTAGTACATCGGCAGTAAACGTTGGTGTTTGTTATCTTTTTGCTAGCTTCAGTGAAAGTTGATAGTTCATCGTCAGTAAACGGCAGTGATATGATATATTTTCTCTTTCTACCTTCAGTGAATGTTGGTAGTACATCGGCAGTGAACATCGATGCTTGTTATCCTCCTCTCTGATTCTTTTCTTATGGTTTACCATTGATTTATTTTCCTGGTGGGATTGCTCTTTTGTTTCTGCATTTCATGTTGCATCCCCAATGCTACTTTGTGTCTATTTTGTTCCATTCATATGCATTCATATGCATAAATGTTTGCACGGTATCTTAGGGCCAAAAACAGGGCTTGTTTTATATTTAAGTGTCTTCGACCACGTCGACACGAAGATTTTTAACCTTCGTATCTCCGGATAGAAGAAACTTAAATAAGGGCATCTTTTGTACCCCATTTCCCCCCTCCCCCTAAGATCCCTTCATCATACCATATTGTTTCAATCACCACAAAATCACATTAGGGCTTTTGGTTCTTCTCCCTATCTTTAGCCTTGCTCTTTGAGGAGTTACCAAGCACCTTGACTTGTTTTCTTTGGTGATCATGGATATTTTGCTTTAATTTTCTCTCTAAATTAACAAAATGCAATATTGGTTTGTCTTACTTGTTAATAATGTAGGTAAAGGCAATGAGGTTTAGCAAGTTTCATCATGGGTACATGAGTTTATTTCCATGCCCTAGTCAAAGTCTTGAGATATTCAAACCTCACCATTGAAGTTGTTTTGAAATTGGTATGGAAGTAGTTTTGGTGGCCATGATTCCTCATCATAATCCTCAACAATTTCTATTCACAAAGGAATAATATTGGCACAAAAAGTTTGTTCAAACTTGGCAAAGTTCCACCAAGCATTCTCTTGATCTAGAGGCTAGGGTTTTGGACTTCAGAGGGGCATATCTTGCTCATATTTTGGTATTTTTGAGTGATTCCAAAAACATTATTCTCTTCAAAGAGTTACCAACAATTTACTTCAAAAGTTCCAAGGAGTTTTCATGTGGAAGGAACTTGGTGAAGAAGAAAGATTACAAGTCATCCAGATGAATCCCTCATTTTCCATATGTACCTTCAAATGGTCATAACTTGGTCCTTTTTTATCACCTTGAGCCCATTCTTTTTTCATGATAACCCTAAGGATGTGTAATTCATGCCTTCTTTTATGTGCAAATTAAGAAAGTGTATGGAAGTTGCCTTAAGAATGCAAGAGATTATAGGTCATTTCATGATTTTTGGCCAATTTGAACAAGTCATAACTTGCTCAATTTTTGGAGATTTTAAGTGGTTCAAATTGCAAAATGTCATTCAAGATATTTACTTCATTCCATCTTTTTTAGTCAAGAGCAAATTCTAAGTGGAAGGCCATGTTTGGATGCAAGAGATTATATGTCAATTTTAAAGAAGAATTTAAAATATTTCTAAGTATGGAAAGTCAACTATTTTTCTTCAACTTTGACTCCATGTAACTTTTAGCTCAATCATCCATTTTATTCCATTCTTTTTCCATTGCAAAGCTTGTTACCTCATCTTTCCAAAGCATAAAGAATTTTTCCCTAAGACCCCCTGAGGTGGAAATTCCATTGGATTAAACTTGGTAACTTGGAACTGAAGTTTCACCATAAGTCAGAATTTGAAATCCATGTTTTGGCCTTTAAACATCAAATTAGCACGCGTTTGTGATCTAAACATGTTTAACCAAGTTGCCAAAGTGGATTAGATCCTTGAAACACAAGGATTTGATGAGTTTTGATGTAAATCAAATCACACTTTGCTCGTGCATCAGGTTCACACGGTTTACCTCCAATTTGCATCATTCCACACGCTTGAGCATTCCATTTGATTCCCTATAAATAGAGGGTCATCCCCCATTCAATTTCCCAAGCTTAGATAGCCAGAATCACCCTGCCAAACTTGCTTCGCAACTCAGAATTCAGCTACTTCGAATCCTATTCTCAAGCCTTTTTCAATCCATTTTTTTCATCAATTCACCTTCCTTGATCTTCCCTGAAGCTAACCATATAATCACATTCAAGAATCGTGCCCTATATTGCTCCATAGAAGTCCAGTTTCAGAGATCTGCAACTCAACTTCAATAGGTAGATTCCTTCATCAATTCTTCAAAACTTTGGTATCATTGTGTTGCTCTCATTGCCCTGGTTCTTGTTGCAACACTTACTTTTATCTGGAAGCACATTTTGACCATGAATTTTCAAATCCCTTTTCAAAAGTTTCTTTCCAAATTGTTTAAGCTACAGTTTATATAAATTGGGCGTGAGGGTGTAGTTGTCTTCGTCTTGAAGAGACAAAGCGAATGGCATAGGTCTGAGCTTCTGATTTTACAGTTTAAGAGACCTACAATTCGTGAAGTCTGGAGGTTGAAGATGACCAACGTGTCATCTTCTAACCAATGAAAGCGTGACATTTGTTATTTTACAATTCTGATTTTATTAATGATCATGTACGTTATTCAGTAAAGACCATGATATGCACAGTGCGCCAGATCCTTTGGATTTGATTACTAACGCGTTTTGACTCTCATCCAATGGTCCACATCTTTTTTTTTTATTTTCTTTTTCTGATTTTTATATTTTAATTGTCTTAAATTTCAAAAAATCATAGAAAATTCATTTTTAGTCCAAAAAATCTAAAAAATTTATGAAAAATATTTTTGATTATTCTCTTTCTGATTTTTATTTTTTCACAATTTAATTTTGTGTTTTGATATTTTTTATGAATTTTATACTTATACGATTTGTTTAAAATGTTTAAAAATATTTTTACACATTTTTAAATTCTGTAAAAATTATGGAATGATCCAATGATATTGGGACAAATATTGGTGACCTTATTTTATTTTTGTTTCTGACTTTGCTATTTCTTACTATTTTTGTTTATTTTACCCATTTATTTTAATTTTTAAAAATAGTTTATGACTTCTAAAAATTCCCAAAATTTTTGTAAAATTACTTGGCCTCTTTTCTGATTTTTCTATGGTCTTATTTTTCATTTCTTGATTAATTTGAATATAATTGGCATTTTCTTCATTATTTTCCATTTTTTAAAAACATTTTTAAACCCTTTAATGAACATATTAATTATATTATTATTTTGTGAATATTTTCTGACTGTCTTGGGTTGATTTTTTGGTCATGGCTTTATTAACATCATTGGATCCATGGTATTGAGTTTAACTCCACAAAAAATGGATGAATGCTTTTAATAATAGTTTGATTAAATATTAATTCAAATGTGGTTTTTCTTTTTACCCTAATTCCTCTTCATCTCATCCCCTTCTTATTGCACCAAATGTTGTTAGAGCATGATCTCTATATCATGCCTCAAAACAAATGGTGCATAGATTGCTATTGACCGGCCTCAAAATAGGTGCGACTTCTATATAAGTCCACTTACGATTGCTTAACATAGCGCTAAATTTTGTCCCGATTCGAATAAATGATCATTTGTGGCCCAAACTTATGATTGCAAGCCCAAGTATGTTAATTTGATCTCTTTGATCCAATAACCTTGAGATTCGTTGTGTGGAGGCTTTGGTTATACCAATACTCTAATGGATCTACAACATCTTTGGTCAACGCGGATCACTTAAACACCGTTGATCATTAAATGGTACTTATGAGAATTCCAAATGGATGATATACTTGACAAAAATCAAATGTAACTTGTTGTGTGGAGGCTTTGGTTCTACCAATCCTCTAATGAGTTCCAAATGCAAGTTTCAAGATGGTCATCCAACTAACCACTAATTATTGACTTGTTTTATTTTAAGCTTTTATTCTTTTATGCTTTATGCACTATTTATTTTTTAGCATTTTACATTACATGCAATTTTCATCTTTGCTCATTTGAGCATTTACTTTCTTGTCATTTTTACTTTGCTCACTTGAGCTTTTCTTTTTCCTTTTTCTAAGATACTTAATAACCAACTTAAACCCTAAAAAACTCTTAATGGTACTTGGACTATTTGGTTACTATTCTTGGCATGATGGGGCAATGGACTTTTTCTTGGACTTAGGATTAGAAATCTTGGCCTATCTTCGAGACCTTGTGATCTTATCTGATTATTTTGTCTGGAGCTCTTGAGGTTTATCTCAAGACATTGGGTTGCTTGTTTGTTTTTGTGTGCAGGTTTTTGTGATTACACTCTTTGTTTGTAATTTGGAATTCACCCGCATACAACTGTTACTCTGCCCAATTTTTGTGAAGACTTAATACATTTGAAGAGGTCTAGTATTTTTGCTTGCTTGGTTTCACTCCAAAGAATGGGAACTCTATCTTGGCTCATAATGTCAAGTATTGGCTTCTTGTTGGTTAGATGATTCTTTTCCTTAGCTTTTACCTTATGCTTTAGGATAGTCTCTTCATCTCCTCCCATCTTCTTTAATTTCAAAAATCTTCTCCCTCCTTTTGAAAACCCTTCTTGTTTTGAAACTTAAACACTTTTATAATAAACTTGGGCTTATTTCCATGCATTTTCAAAACATTTTCATAAATAAACTTCAATCAACTTAATAATACCTTGACATTTTTTTGTGAAAAGACTAAAAGTTAATCAATCTAATTTCAAATTATTTTTCCACTTTGGCTTTTACCTTTAAACTTTTCTTAAAAGATTAGGCTCTTGTCAATCCTTGTAGTGATGCAAACAACTATACTTCTATAATATGTAGTGAAGTGAGATATTTTCCACTTGGGTGTTGAGTGAGGCATTGTTGATTTTAAAATCCAAGCCAAATCCTCCACTTTGAGATGATGCAAATTATCCTTTCTCATGATTGTGGGTAGTAAGTATGTTTTTCCATACGGACAATGACGATGACATCTTATCTCATAAAATTAACCAACACACTTGTGTTTCAAAATTTTTAAAAGAGGAACTACGTGTACCCTGATCCCCTATTGCATGAAAGGTGGTACGTAGGCACTAAAGGTTCGCAACCGCGGCGGGTGCAAAAATCATAAAAAATACTTCTTTTCTCACCTCCACTATCCATTTTATATACAACACATTTTTATAGCCAAAATATACAAATTTTACAAAGAGGTTCTTGCGGAGTACCGTAGATGTTTAGGGTGCTAATACCTTCCCTTTGCATAAGCAAACCCCTTACCTTGAATCTTCCCCCTCTTTTTGGGTTATTCGCTCTTTTCCCATTCCTTTGGAAATAATAAAGCGCGGTGGCGATTTTTATTTTGATTTGTATAAAGTCTAGTCAATCCAATGGCTTAGTCTTGAACATTTCTACATCTACAGTTATCTATGGGTTCTTATTTTCTTTCTAGATCACTTACTTTTGTTTGAAAATATGCTTTTGTGGTTTTTGAAAGTATTTTGAAAAGGCTCCATTGTTTAGGAAAACTTTGTAATAGTTCTCGTTCGTAAGAACGTATACAAAGTGTTGAGCTTTTGAAAATATTTCATGTTTGGAAAAGGTTTTGAAAGTGTTTTTTGAAAGTGTTTTGAAAGTGTTGGTGTTTGTTTTGAAAACAAGCAAGGATATTTGATTTTAAAATGAGCAAGCAACTAGGAACAATCTACCTACTCAAAAGTCTTAGTTCATTTCTTCCTTTCCTTTGATATTGCTATCTTACCATTGATTTGGTAAGAAGCCTTATCTTTGAATGTAAAGGGACAAGCGTGGGTCATCGTATAGCCATGATAGCAATGTTGTGAGACATCTTAGAATTTCTCTTTGAGGGACTAAGATCATTTTGAAAGGCAACATTTATAGCGTCATCGAGGGACTATGATCTTTTATTTTGATTGCTTTTTGCTAAGATATCCCACATGCATAACATGGCCATTTTTGTAAGGCAACAAAGTGGAATTACCCTAAGGGTGCAAGTGTGCAAATGTGTTTGATTTACATCTTGTTGAAAGTAGAAAGATAAGGAAACTTGTTATATGAAAACCTGTCATGTTATGATGCATGGAATGTATATGCAAATGATTTCAAGGATTAATGAGATTTAAATTTGTATAGACAAAAGAAATGAGCAAACGTCAATTTTCATTAATTAGTTTGAAAAGATTACAACATGCCCCTTGGGCTTACAAAATAACTCTCTAAGATAGAAAGAACGACCGCATCCTCTTCAGTTTAATGTAGGTGTTCGCACTTTGCTCTTCTTGTAGCTGCTTTGTAAGCTCCAAGACCCTCTTCTCACTAGTATAGAATTGAGATTCGAAAGTATCTTGTTCTTCCTTCAGCTGAATCCAACCTGTTGTACCCAAAAATTTTCCCTCCCATATTTCTCAAAACATTGCAAGAAAAATCTCCAAGTGGCTCAAGTTTGCTCAAGAGTTGGTCAGACAAGCTATCTCATAAGGCAGTCAACCCCAAATTAGGGTTTTGTGTTGCATCAAGATACTTGAGTCCAAATGAACTCAAGTGCTCCCCAATGTCCTAATATGTTCTCAAGGTCATCCATGTCAAATTTCAAGCCTTGCAGAGAAAGTTTGCTCAGTCAATTGCTCAAAGGGTCCAAAAATCGACTATGCTAGGGCAAAAGTCAACTGTGACCCAAATACAGTCAAACTTCAAGATTTTTTGTCAACATTCTCATTTTGAATTATATTTCATCATTTGATCAATGGTTTATCATGATTCATCAAGGGTTGCTCAAAATTCATCAAGACTCAAAAGTTACTAAATTAGGTTTTGTAGGAAAAGTCAACTCAACTTTGACCAAGCATAACTTTCTCATACTTTATGAGAAATTACCCATCCAAATCTCATTTTTAATAGATGTAATTTCCTACAATCCATATTCATATCCCAAGTTCAAAAAATAGACTCATAAGAAGTTAAGAATTTGGACATTATAGGTCATTTTTGAAAGTCAACAAAACACCCTTTTTTTCAAAGCTTATAAAGTGAGAATGGAATATCAAAATGTGATGAGACCAAATGGGTTGGTTAGAGGACATCTCAAGATTTCTAAAAAGTCCAAGAACACCTCCAAAAGTTCAAAATTGAAGAAGTTATACATTGTTGAAGTTAGACATTTTTGCAAAATTGCCAAAAGTCAACTATCCCCAAAACTTCAAATTTTGTCAAATGGGACCATTCTTTTCCACTTTATTTGAGTTTTAATCATTGTCCACGTGCCCTAGCTTCAGCCATGAGCTCATATTTCATTTTTATTATTTAATTTGATTTTTTTATTGAATTTATTCATTTTAAATCAAATAAAATCATAGAAAATCCAAATAATTAAAAACTCTTGATTTATTGATTGTTTTAGGCTTTGTTTACAGCTAGCATCACCATGGAATTCGTATCAAAGCAAATCATGTGCAAAAAGATTGAATCAAACCAAATTTGGAAAGGTTTAAAGAGGAGATCAAATCAAATTCAAAGGCATTGATATGGGAAGATTTGATCCATAATTCTTACCCTAATACACTACACACTACATAAGCAAGCCAAAGGGACGAGAATAAGGGTTGGAAATTGCAGAGAGAGGCAGAACAAGATTTGAAAAAAGTCACAAAAAGCTTGAGATCGAAATCATGTTTAGAGGTGTTTTCAAGAGCTGAGACCTGTCCCAATCGCTTTCTGGGCATTTACTCAAGCTAAACCAATCCAAATCAAGCTTTTTCAGACGTCCAAACACGCTGTAAGTGTCACGATAACCACCCCTGTTCTTGATTTCACAACTCTGAATTTAAGCATCCTTTTCATGAATCAATACCATATTTTGAATCTACATGACATTTGCAAGCGTTTGGTATTATCCAATTGCTTTTATCCGGCCTGAATGAAGAACCACCATAGCTAGGGTTCTTCGTTTGTTTTTTGGGGTTTTCTATTTCAGGTAAAATCATGACTCAAGAAGGGCATAACTTTGATCAGGAGGCCATAACAAACCCAACCATGTTCTTGGAATGAATTTATACGGCCTAGAGAAGATTTTAGGACAGGCCTGCGTTTTTAGCTACGGATTCAAATCCGCAGGTAATCTTTTACAGGTTTCAGGACAGGGACGATGAGGTGTCCCCTGCCCATTGTCCCTTTCAAATCACGTGCACGTTTTTTTTATTTTGCTGGCATATAATTTGTTTTTATTATATTATGATTTCTTTGCATTTTATTAACAATTGAGTCAATATGGCGCAGTGGCAAGACAAGCGTTCCAATCTCCTTCAGGACCTGGGTTCGAATCCTAGGTCCCCCACTTCTTCAATGTTTTTTCTCTTCAGGTACTCCCATGCACGAATAGGCTTGAAAAAACACCGTGCGTCCTCATCCATGCAATAGCCAGATGGCCAAAGGCCGGATCTGGTGGTCCAGGAGTGGATGTCCACCATAGTCCAAGTTCACGCGTGCCCACTGAATTCCAGAAAGTCAAAGAAGGCCAGCACATATTGGGCCACAAAATTTCTATCCACACCACAAAAGACAGGCCCATACTCCTCTCTCATAATTCTTTTTGTTTATTTATTTATTAATTAAATTGTTTTATTTAACTTCTAACCAATCAAAATCCTTTTTTTTCATAAAATAAAATCACCAAAAAATATTTTATTCAATCAAATTTTTTTTTTTATTTTTTTTAATAAATACTAATTAATTAATTTAGGTTTTAATTCTAGAATAATTTTAAGCTATTTTGTAAATAAATAATTAATTAGATTTAATTAGGTACTAACCATTAATTTAATTAATTTCATTTTCTTTCTTAAAATAACAAAATCAAAAAAATATGTAATAATTTAATTTTTCATTTAATTGATTTTAATTTAATTTAGTAATTAATTTAGGTAATTTCTTTCTTAAAATAAAAAAAAACAAAAAGCCATTTTCTCTAACCAAAAGGGTCAAAACCCTAATCATGCGCTCGACTTAATTTCCCGCACGCGATTTACTTTCTTTTATCATATAATGTACTTTCTCCCGGATTGTAATAGTAAAAAGGACTTTTATTTATTTATTGCTTTATTTTATTTTTCAAAAAAAGGGTTTGTCTTTGGTGATGTAAATACCTGACGCCTTGTTATTTAAATTCCGCATTTTAATTCCGCAAATTATAATTGCTATATGTTTGATAATAGGGTATGCATGACAAGACTGGATGTTAATCTTAAAATCAAATTAGATCACCCTTAACATGTACAAAGATAAAAATAAACTAAAAACGACACACTCGCACATGCGCACTCCTAGGGTACACCCCACTTGGTTGCCTTCGTACGCGGTCATTAAGTATAGGTCGTTTTAGAGGTCGTCCTCTTGTCTAAAAGATCATAGTTGCCTCGAAATGGTTGCCTCGGATGTTGTTGCCTCAAACAAATGATCTAAGACATTAGGGTTGCCGCTAAAGCGTCCTAACATTGCTTTAGTGACTGTAAGTCCCGCATTCGAATTGACCCTCAAACTCCAACGACGATGCTACCTACTCATCAATAGTGGGATAACATTGTCTAAAGGAAATTAGCATAGAACGATTCCTTTTTCGAGTAGGTAGATGGTTCTTAGATACTCGCTCTTTTAAAAACAAAAACTTTTCACACTTACACTTATCGAACAAAGTTTTCAAAAACACTTCATACGCTCTTGAGGACAGAAGCAAGAGTTAAATCGAAGTTTCAAAACAAAAACTTTTTCAAACCCACAAGCACAAAGAAAGCAATTTTGAAAACATATGAGCAAGTACCTAAGAGCTCGTGGATAACCACGGATAGAAAGAGTGCTAACACCTTCCATTTCTATAATCTACCCCCCGAACCCGAGAAATATCTCGAAAAAGGAATTTTTCTGTGATTTTTACCTTTCCTTGTTGGATAAAATAAAAGTCGGTGGCGACTCTTGCTTACCGCGACATTTTGCAAAAACAAACACAACGTAAACCAGCATTCTAAAAAATAGTCAGTTCTTCCCACCGCATCACAGAACTGGCGACTCTGTCGGGGAGCTTTTAAGTGGGGTGTACCTTAGGAATAGTTCATATTGTTTTCAATTGCTTGACT
Source organism: Vicia faba (assembly GCA_948472305.1). Lineage (NCBI taxonomy): Eukaryota > Viridiplantae > Streptophyta > Magnoliopsida > Fabales > Fabaceae > Vicia > Vicia faba. Next base: position 1,411,220,300 of record OX451741.1, on the reverse strand, counting down.
TGTATGCTTTATATTTGTGGGTTTGAATCGGAGTTACTATAGATCCTAACCCGGATCTGAGGGATACCCTTTAGGTAAGTAGCAATAAATTGTAAGGGAACTGTACAGCGTAGACCGATACGGTTGAAGCAGTAGCTACGTTGGTGTGGCACTTTATTTTGTACTGATATCCCTTGTGGCGCAACGAGGAGAATATGGGTCTGCTAAGGGGTCGTTAAGCACCAACTGACCTTAGAACCTTTAAATTTACCAATTTGGCCATATAACAGTAGTAGTATGCTACACTCATTGAGACTAAACTCTCGTGATGATTCTGATCGCAAGAAAAGGTTGCTAAACTGGAATTATGACCGATCGAGGGTAGTCAGTGATATTGAGATCCTCTAGAACCCGATTACTATTTTTAGGACAGGTTTGAACCAACTGAACTGAAAGAGGGTAGTACCTAGACTCCTTGCCAGCCTGAAATCTAAGGGCTCTCTGTGTGACTTGTGTGCCTTTACCATGTTAGCTATTTGTGGATACTTGTGGTGTGTTTTCTATTATAACATCATAACATCATAACATTGCATGCACCTTGCATTGGACTAACCTATTTCAAAGACTGGAGGGATTCATCTTTGTTTTGTTTTGTAGGTCATGGCACCCATGCGTAGAAACACCATTCGGATCAACTTTGTCCAGATTCTCACTCAGCTTAAGGAATTGGTTGCAAAGGTTTCAGATACTACCTCTTTCATCAGAAGACATGGGCACCTTCTTGGTTTGGTCACCTCCAAGATGGATGAACAGATGATGAGTGTCTTAGTCCAGTTCTTTGATCCACTGTACCATTGCTTTACCTTTCCGGACTACCAGTTGGTCCCCATTCTGGAGGAGTTCTCTGATCTGCTTGGTATCTCTATTCTGGAGCAGACCCCATTCACAGGTTGGGAGAAAGTTCTTAGACCGGAAGAGATTGCTTCAGCCCTCCATCTGACAAAGGTTGGGGTAATGGCTAATTGGGAGACTAGAAGTGGGACAAAAGGATTTTTGACTAAGTTCTTGGTTGGTAAAGTTAATCATTTCTGGGACAGTCTAGACTTCCAGGCATTTGAGGATATTTTGGCTCTTCTTATATATGGTTTGGTGTTGTTTCCTAACTCAGATGCCTTCGTCGACGTGAATGCAGTAAATATTTTCATATCCGGTAATCCTGTACCCACTCTCTTGGGTGACATTATGCACTCTCTATATGCCCGTACTGCTCGGAAACGGGGAACCTTTATGTGCTGTGCGCTATTGCTGGCGAGGTGGTTTATTTCTCACCTCCCCAAATCAGTTTTGAAGAATAAGGAAGGCATGAGCTGGGCCTATAGGATTATGTCTCTCTCTCTCTCATAATGACATCATTTGGACTATCAAGGGTATGAAAGAAGTGGCTATTATTGATCGCTGTGGGGAATACCCCAATGTTCCACTGATAGGAACCAACGGAGAAATCACTTATAATCCGTGTTTGTCCTTACGTCAATTTGGGCGAGCCAGGAGGGAAGGACCTCATGAGTTGCTGATGTCGTGTATTGTCTTTGACTTCCAAGGGGATAGTGACGAGCAACGTCGCAGATTCATAAGAGCTTGGGATAGAGTACACAGGTCTGATCCGCACGAGTTAGGTGCAAAGACTTCTCTTCTGATGGAGCCATATCTCTGATGGGTTCATATCCGTGCCCAAAAGCTGGGAATGCCGTATGAAGCCGTCTTGCCTATAATTGTTGAGGTTGCTGATGAAGAAGGGGTTCCTCCTACCATCCTTCATCCATACATGCCTACTGACATTGGGGCATTAAAGAGACCGTGGATGCAGCTGAGAGAATAACGGGATACTTATAGAGAAAAGTATCACGAGCAAGAACAGAAGATCCAGAAGTTGACAAGGCAGCTGGAGAACGAGCGGATCCTCAATGACTATGTTCGCACCGACAAGAAACGACCATGGGAGCACTGATTGTCTTTTGATTATTTCTAGTTTTGATTTACTTTTCAGTTTTTTCGTTCTTGTAACGCCTTAAAGGCATCTGTTGAACAATTGAATTTCAAGTTTATCTAATAAAAGTGTGTTTCATTGTGGTTTACAAATTTGAATCCATAAAGTCTTTGAAATTATGTCATACACATATCATTCCCATGCACCTCATAACAGGTACCCTTACATGTTTTCTCATCTTCTTCGCTATTTATTTCAGCATCATGTCTTCTGAAACATCAACTGAACAAACAATCAAGGCTTTGCAAGTTCAAAACACCCAGTTCCAGGAATTGTTCATGAGTTTGGCTAAGGTTCAGCAAGATCTAAAGACCCTTATCCTGAAAGAGAAGAAGAAGAATAAGAAGAATAAGAAGAAGAAGAAGACGGTCATGTTTAATATGGGTCACAGATTCGGAAACGACTTGCGAGAAGAGGTTGATTTGACCCAGTCATCTGGAGGGGGAGATAATCAGGAAGAAAGGAGGCCTCCTAGCCCTGTGGTTTCCGACAACGAGACTGACTTCGACGAAGACCAGTATCCTCTGCCCGAGGATAGATACAAGAAACTGGAAGACCGGTTGGACGCGATGGAAGTTCAGAAAGTGCCTGATCTGGATTTTGGAGACTTGAGTCTGTCATCTAGGGTGGTAATTTCCCATAAGTTTAAAGCACCGATCTTTGCTAAATACAACGGGGTTTCTTGCCCGAAACTGCACCTCCGGTCGTATGTTAGAAAGATTCAGCCATACACCGCTGACAAGAACCTCTGGATCCACTTCTTTCAAGACAGTCTCTCAAGGACTCAGCTTGAATGGTTTTACCAGTTGGAAGGGGCCAGTATTCGTAATTGGGAAGATTTGGCCGCTGCTTTCTACAAGCAGTACCAATACAATGCCGACCCCGCTCCCACGCGTACCCAACTTCAGGGTATGTCTATGGGTGTGGGTGAAGGTTTCAAAGACTATGCTCAGAAGTGGAGGGACCTTGCTGGAAGAGTACAACCCTCGCTGGCTGACAGTGAGTTAGTAGATATGTTTCTGGGGACCTTGTCTGGTCCGTATTTCAACCATCTGATTGGGAGTTCATCATCCGCGTTTACTGAGCTGATTATGACCGGGGAAAGGATTGAGGCTGGTATCAAATCCGGTAAGATACAGAAGGGTGCTTCGTCAAGCACCGAGAAGAAACCTTTTAAGAAGGAATCCAATGTTGTTTACAGTTCGAAAAGCCAGAATAGACCTGAACGCCGCCAAGCTGTTAATGCAGTGGTTATATCGAGACCTGCTATTGCTCCTCAGCGCAACAATCAGCCAAGGGCCGAGAGGCCACAAAGACAATTCACTCAACTCAACATGACTTTATCCCAAATTCTGCCGCAGTTATTGAAGACCAACCTGGTGACTCCGAGGGAGGCCCCAAAGAGTCCCAACACAACATCACCGATGTACGATCCGAATGCCCGCTGTGCTTTTCACTCTGATAGCTCGGGGCATGATACGGATAACTGTTGGGTCTTGAAGAACAAAGTACAGGACTTGATTGATGTTAAGGAGATCGAGTTTGGAGCACCAAAAAAGACTAAACATGATGTGGGAGTGATTGCTATCGGGGATGATGATGATGAAGAGTTTGACATTGACAACTGGATTTACCCGACTGCCGACGGTGGATTGAGCAACAGGACATCGAAGGATTCTATGCATGTTTCTGTTATCACCCAGTAATGAAAATTTTGTTTTGTGCTTGTAACAGACAATTTTTAAACTTTACGGCCCAATGTCTTACCCGGGGCACCATGGCTTCATTTGTGAGGGCTTTATGTGTGTCATCTACATATATCATTAATAAAAGCATTGGACGTTTCTTGCATTTCAAATTTTGCGCTCCCTGTTTTTCTTTTATATTGCAAAACAGCTATTTTACACACACTCACATATACAGGTCTACATCCACTCTTGATCCCACTGATAACGACTCTGCTACTGTCAGTTATGACTTTGAAAATCCGATCAACTTAGCCGAAGACGAAGGTGAAGATGATTTCGAAGTTCCTGGTGAACTTGCTAGACTGTTACTCCAGGAAGAGAGGGTCATACAGCCGCACGAAGAGCCGGTGGAATCAGTAAACCTGGGTACAGAGCAAGACAAGAAAGAGGTCAAGATCGGTGCAAACCTGGAAGCTAGTGTAAAACAACGGTTGATTCAGATGTTGCGTGACTATGTCGAGATCTTTGCCTGGTCTTATGAAGATATGCCTGGGTTGGATACCGATATTGTGGTTCACCGCCTGCCTACCAAGGAAGACTGTCCTCCAGTGAAACAGAAGGTCTGCCAAATGCGTCCAGAGATGTTTGAGAAAATCAAGGCTGAGGTTATGAAACAGTTTGACACTGGTTTTCTAGCAGTTACTTCTTACCCACAGTGGGTGGCCAACGTGGTTCCTGTGCCGAAGAAGGATGGTAAGGTTCGAATGTGTGTTGACTATAGGGATCTGAAAAGGGCAAGCCCCAAGGATGATTTCCCTCTGCCTCATATCGACATTCTGGTTGACAACACCGCTCAACATAAGGTCTTCTCCTTTATGGATGGTTTCTCCGATTATAATCAGATTAAAATGGCTCCCGAAGACATGGAGAAGACAACCTTTGTTACTCAATGGGGCACCTTTTGCTACAAGGTCATGCCTTTTGGATTGAAGAATGCTGGGGCAACGTATCAGCGTGCCATGGTCGCTTTGTTCCATGACATGATTCATCATGAGATTGAGGTATACGTTGACGACATGATTGCCAGATCCCAGACTGAGGAAGAACATCTGGACCACCTTCAGAAGTTGTTTGACAGGTTGAAGTTGTACAAACTGAGGTTAAACCCGAACAAGTTCACCTTCGGGGTGAGATCTGGTAAACTGTTGGGTTTCTTCGTAAGTTATAAAGGTATTCAAGTGGATCCTGCAAAGGTGAAGGCTATATAGGATATGCCAGCTCTCTAAACAGAAAAAGAAGTCAGAGGCTTTCTGGGACGTCTAAACTACATTGCCTGATTCATCTCGCACCTGACTGCTACTTGTGAACCAATCTTCAAGATACTGAAGAAAGATCAAGTGATAAGATGGAACGATGAATGTCAGGCCACTTTCGAAAGGATCAAAGATCATCTCCAAGAGCCATCTATCCTGATGCCTCTAGTTGAAGGGAGACCTCTGATCTTATACTTGACAGTACTCGACAATTCAATGGGGTGTGTGATGGGGCAGCATGACGAGTCTGACCGAAAAGAGCATGCTATTTATTACCTTAGCAAAACGTTTACCGACTGCAAGACCCGATACTCGTTGCTTGAGAAAACTTTTTGCGCTTTGGCATGGGCTGCTCGCCGGCTGAGACAGTATATGCTGACTCACACTACTCTGTTGATATCTAAGATGGATCTAATCAAGTATATCTTCGAGAAGCCTGCCTTGTCCGGAAGAATAGCAAGATGGCAGATGATCTTGACTGAGTATGACATCCAGTACACGACCCAAAAGGCAATCAAGAGAAGTGTGTTGGCAGACCATTTGGCACATCAGGCAGTGGATGATTACCAGTCTATGAACTTTGAATTCCCGGATGAGAATATCATGATAGTGACTGACTGTGAGACACTTGGACCGGATGAAGGACCTGAGGAGGGATCCTGATGGTCTATGTACTTTGATGGAGCTTCAAAAGCGTTGGGCAATGGCATTGGTGTTGTGATCATATCTCTTAAAGGCTCTCATACTCCGTTTACCGCCCGACTATGTTTCAACTGCACCAACAACATGGCGGAGTATGAAGCGTGCATCACGGGTCTTCGAGCAGCAATTGACCTAAGGATTAAGTTCTTAAGTGTTTTCAAAGATTCCACTCTCGTGATCAGCCAGATCAAAGGCGAGTGGGATACGAAACACCCTAATCTTATTCCTTACAAGGAGTATGTGTTGACTTTGCTTCCACATTTCGAGGAGATAACCTTTGAACACTTCCCTAGAGAGGAGAATCAATTAGCGGATGTGCTGGATACGATGTCTTCTATGTTCAAAGTGAATTGGGACAACGAAGCTCCCCGGATCATCATTGAAAGATTGGACGAACCTGCACATTGATGTGACATTGAGACTGAAGAAGTAACAGAAAAACCCTGGTTTCATGAGGTGAAGAGATACCTTGAGGCTCAGGAATACCCCGAGGGTGCATCTGTTAATGATAAGAAGTTTCTGAGGAGGTTCGCGGTGAAGTTCTTCATCAGCAATGGTATTCTTTACAAGCGTAACCATGATTCAACCTTATTGCGCTGCGTGGATAAGAATGAAGCAGAAAGAATCATGGCAGAGTTACATGAAGGTACTTTCGGAACCCATTCCAGTGGACACACCATGGCAAAGTAAATCCTTCGGGCAGGATATTTTTGGTCCACAATGGAAGCCGACTGTTATCAGCATTCTCGGACCTGTCATAAGTGTCAAGTCTATGCTGATAAGGTGCACATATCTCTAGTACCTCTGAACATCTTGACAGCTCCTTGGCCTTTTGCAATGTGGGGCATTGATATGATCGGCAAGATCAGACCTACAGCGTCCAACGGGCATCGTTTCATTCTGGTAGTTATTGATTACTTTACGAAGTGGGTTGAAGCAGCTTCCTTTGCCACTGTAACCAAGAACGTCGTGGCACGGTTCATTCAGCACAATCTGATTTGCCGATATGGTGTACCAGAGAGGATCATTACGGACAATGGTACAAATCTCAACAATAAAATGACCATTGAGCTCTGCAAGTAGTTCAAGATACAGCATCACAACTCTTCTCCCTACCGGCCGAAGATGAATGGGGCTGTTGAAGCGGCTAATAAGAACATTAAGAAGATTATGCAGAAGATGACGATGACATACAAAGATTGGCACGAGATGTTACCGTTTGCTCTTCATGGGTACCGTACCTCAGCGCGGACGTCAACTGGGGCAACACCCTATTCCTTGGTATATGGTATGGAGGCAGTCTTGCCCATTGAAGTTCAGATACCCTCTCTTCGGATTATGAAGGATGCAGGTTTAAGCGAAGATGACTGGATTCAGACCTGACTTGATCAGCTGAACCTAATCGATGAAAAGAGACTTACTGCTATTTGTCATGGTCAGACGTATCAGAAGCGAATGATCAAGGCATTTAACAAGAAAGTTAGATGACAAGAGTATCAAGTTGGGGATCTGGTGATCAAGCGCATCATATTACCTCAAGGTGATCCCAGGGGCAAATGGACCCCTACTTACGAAGGGCTATTTGTGGTTAAGAAAATCTTCTCAGGAGGAGCTATGATCCTAACCACCATGGATGGTGACGACCTTCCTCACCCTGTCAATGTAGACATAGTGAAAAATACTAAGCATAATCAATGACCCGCTAGGTCGACTGGCCTAGGAAAAAATAAGGTCTTCCCGGCGAACCAAAAGGGTTCGGGCAAAAATAAGGGATGAAAATGAAAAAAATCTGTACACCCGGCAAGTCGAAAACCTGAAAAGGCGGCTTGGGCAAAAAAGGGTATCTCGGTGGGCTGAAAACCCGAAAGGGTGGTCCAGGCAAAATTAGGGATCAAAGTGTAACACTATGTCTCATTGGATCAGCTTGCATCCAGACTTCGGTATCGACTATCAAGATCGGACGACATTAATCAATCTGATTCATCTTCAATCAAGTAGCAAAGTGATGAGATGCTCGAGCACATAAAGGCAATAGCAGAGTTGGAACCCAGTGGGATTATTCACATAGCTGTTTTGTTTAGTTGTTCAAAAATTGTGTAAATCCTATTTGTTCGGCGGCGTTCTGCTACTAGGACGTCAACCTCTTATACAAAAACGCATATCTACAGGCCAAACTTAAAAATCAATACAATTCATTTTTCAGAGAAATTTCAGACTGTTGTTCCTTTTTCTGTTTTGTTTTGCAAAGAACGTCCAATGTTCCCTTTTGATATATGCATTTGACATTAATTGTTGCTCATAAATATTTACATGCGAAACAAAAGACGATTACTCGTAATATTAGAAACAGGGGCAAATAAGAATTGCCCAAGCTTTACAGTTGCTCTATCCACCAGGTACAAGGTAAATTCAGCTAAAGAATATGGTTGAGATGCATTCACTCCCCACAGAGTAAGACAGTAATGATAGCTCCCCAGCTGAGACTTGCAACTGTGAATGAATCGGTAATATTCTCCCCCAAGCAGAGTTTATCTACCATCAACACTGAAAAAGGTTTAATATCCCCAACAGTCTTAATATTCTCCAACGGAGCATAAGAATATTCCCCGGTAGAGTACAAGATATCCTCAATGGAGTTTGAAATTTTTCCCAGTGCAGTCTGAAGAAGCTTCCCCAGTGGAGTGTGGAAAATCATCCCCGGTAGACTTTGGAAGATTGTCCCCAGCAGAGCTCAAAGGATTATCCACATTAGAGTCTAAAAGGTTATCCCCAGTGAAGCCGCAACTGAAATATCATCCCCAGCAGAGTTCTTTCCTTTCACAAATAGGAGTTCAATCCCCAACAGGATTCAGTATCACCAGCAACGGTAATTCATCCCCAGCGGAATTTATCGGTGGAATCCTCAGCAGAGCATCTTTTCCCCACAGAGTAATCTCCTCATCAGTTTATTCCCCAACGGATTATCCTCTCCTGCAGTTTTATTCTCACAATCATCTTCGTTCGCCATCTCCAGCAGAAATGAAGAGTTCAACTCTTTTCTCCAGCAGCTATACGGGATTTATTTTCCCCAGCTAAAACATTACATTTCCATACATCATGATACATGCATATACGCATCATATAACACAATCTCATTTATTTTGAGAACATCATTGCTTGATATATATCATGCATTGCATACGACTGACCTTTACCTTTCAGGAAGGATGCAGTTAAGTTCTCATCTATGTCGAACTACTGACCGGTTCTTAAATCTCAACTGAATTATTCTTGGTTGAATTACAGAGAAGGTTCTAAATCTCGACAATTTTCCTCCGTCGAAGTGTGGACGAGTTCTTAAATCTCAACAGAATTATCCTCCGTTGAAGTACAGACAGTTCCTAGATCTCGATGAAGATGTTTCCCTCAGTCGAAGTACTGACCGGTTCTTAAATCTCAACTGAATTATTCTCGGTTGAATTACAGATAAGGTTCTAAATCTCGGCAATTTTTCTCCGTCGAAGTGTGGACAAGTTCTTAAATCTCAACATAATTATCCTCCATTAAAGTACAGACAGTCCTAGATCTCGATGAAGATGTTTCCCTCAGTCGAAGTACTGACCGATTCTTAAATCTCAACTGAATTAGTCTCGGTTGAATTACAGATAAGGTTCTAAATCTCGGCAATTTTCCTCCGTCGAAGTGTGGATGATTTCTTAAATCTCAACAAAATTATCCTCGGTTGAATTACAGACAAGTTCTAGATCTTGATGAAGATGTTTCCCTCAGTCGAAGTACTGACTGGTTCTTAAACCTCAACTGAATTAATCTCGGTTGAATTACAGATAAGGTTCTAAATCTCGGCAATTTTCCTCCGTCGAAGTGTGGACGAGTTCTTAAATCTCAACAGAGTTATCCTCGGTTGAATTCCAGACAAGTCCTAGATCTCGATGAAGATGTTTCCCTCAGTCGAAGTACTGATCGATTCTTAAATCTCAACTGAATTAGTCTCGGTTGAATTATAGATAAGGTTCTAAATCTCGACAATTTTCCTCTGTCGAAGTGTGGACGAGTTCTTAAATCTCAACATAATTATCCTCCGTTGAATTACAGACAGTTCCTGGATCTCGATGAAGATGTTTCCCTCAGTCGAAGTACTGACCGGTTCTTAAATCTCAACTGAATTAGTCTTGGTTGAATTACAGATAAGGTTCTAAATCTTGGCAACTTTCCTACCTCGAAGTGTGGACGAGTTCTTAAATCTCAACAGAATTATTCTCCGTTGAAGTACAGACAAGTCCTAGATCTCGATGAAGATGTTTCACTCAGTCGAAGTACTCACCGGTTCTTAAATCTCAATTGAATTATCCTCGGTTGAATTACAGATAAGGTTCTAAATCTCGACAAATTTCCTCCGTCGAAGTGTGGATAAGTTCTTAAATTTCAACAGAATTATCCTCCGTTGAAGTACAAACAAGTCCTAGATCTCGATGAAGATGTTTCACCCAGTCGAAGTACCGACCGGTTCTTAAATCTCAACTGAATTAGTCTCGGTTGAATTACAGATAAGGTTCTAAATCTCGACAGAGTTCCCCCAGTTGAATTACGGACAAGTTCTTAAAACTCAGCAGAGATGTTCTCTCAGTTGAAGTACGGGCAAGTTCCTAAATCTCAACAATGATTCGACTTCCCCAAGCGGAATCTTCCATAACAACAGGTATACAAGCTCTCGCTAAGGAATCTCTTATGCGATCGACACTCCTCCAGGTGGCATCTTTAAGCCCATCCTCCCGCCAGAAATGTCCAAATGGCATCTGTAAGCCCATTCCCGACATCACAGGGCTGATACCACTTCATACGAGTGCAAATTTCTGGGCACTCTAGTGTTCAATCATCTTTCACCTTCGGATCACGAAAGGCACGAAAGCCAATCTAAATCCTCAGGTTTAAGAATATTGAACAGGGGCAGATGTTGTACCCCAAAATTTCCCCTCCCATATTTCTCAAAACATTGCAAGAAAAATCTCCAAGTGGCTCAAGTTTGCTCAAGAGTTGGTCAGACAGGCTATCTCCTAAGGCAGTCAACCCCAAATTAGGGTTTTGTGTTGCATCAAGATCCTTGATTCCAAATGACCTCAAGTTCTCCCCAATGTCCTAATATGTTCTCAAGGGCATCCATGTCAAATTTCAAGCCTTGCAGAGAAAGTTTGCTCAGTCAATTGCTCAAAGGGTCCAAAAATCGACTGTGCTAGGGCAAAAGTCAACTGTGACCCAAATACAGTCAAACTTTAAGATTTTTTGTCAACATTCTCATTTTGAAGGATATTTCATCATTTGATCAAGGGTTTATCATGATTCATCAAGGGTTGCTCAAAATTCATCAAGACTCAAAAGTTACTAAACTAGGTTTTGTAGGAAAAGTCAACTCAACTTTGACCAAGCATAACTTTCTCATACTTTATGAGAAATGACCCATACAAATCTCATTTTGAAGAGGCTGAAATTTCCTACAATCCATCTTCATACCCCAAGTTCAAAAAATGTACTCACAAGAAGTTAAGAATTTGGACATTATAGGTCATTTTTGAAAGTCAACAAAAACACCCTTTTTGTCAAAGCTTATAAATTGAGAATGGAATATCAAAACGAGATGATACCAAATGGGTTGGTTAGAGGAAATCTCAAGCTTTCTAAAAAGTCCAATAACACCTCCAAAAGTTCAAAATTGAAGAAGTTATGCATTGTTGAAGTTGGTCATTTTTGCAAAATTGCCAAAAGTCAACTATCCCCAAAACTTCAAATTTTGTCAAATGGGCCCATTCTTTTCCACTTGATTTGAGTTTGCATCATTGTCCACGTGCCCTAGCTTCAGCCATGAGCTCATATTTAATTTTTATTATTTAATTTAGTTTTTTATTGAATTTATTCATTTTAAATCAAATAAAATCATAGAAAATCCAAATAATTAAAAACTATTGATTTATTGATTGTTTTAGGCTTTGTTTACATCTAGCATCACCATGGAATTCGTATCAAAGCAAATCATGTGCAAAAAGATTGAATCAAACCAAATTTGGAAAGGTTTAAAGAGGAGATCAAATCAAATTCAAAGGCATTGATATGGGAAGATTTGATCCATAATTCTTACCCTAATACACTACACACTACATAAGCAAGCCAAAGGGACGAGAATAAGGGTTGGCAATTGCAGAGAGAGGCAAAACAAGAGTTGAAAAAAGTCACAAAAATCTTGAGATCGAAATCGTGTTTAGAGGTGTTTTCAAGGGCTGAGACCTGTCCCAATCGCTTCTTGGGCATTCACTCAAGCTAAACCAATCCAAAGCAAGCTTTTTCATACGTCCAAACACGCTGTAAGTGTCACGATACCCACCCTTATTCTTGATTTCACAACTCTGAATTTAAGCATCCTTTTCATGATTCAATACCATATTTTGAATCTACATGACATTTGCAAGCATTTGGTATTATCCAATTGCTTTTATCCGGCCTGAATGAAGAACCACCATAGCTAGGGTTCTTCGTTTGTTTTTTGGGGTTTTCTATTTCAGGTAAAATCATGACTCAAGAAGGGCATAGCTTTGATTAGGAGGCCATAACGAACCCAACCATGTTCTTGGAATGAATTTATACGGCCTAGAGAAGATTTTAGGACAGGACTGCATTTTTAGCTGCGGATTCAAATCTGCAGGTAATCTTTTACAGGTTTCAGGACAGGGACGATGAGGTGTCCCCTGCCCATTGGCCCTTTCAAATCACGCGCGCGTTTTTTTTATTTTGCTGGCATATAATTTGTTTTTATTATATTATGATTTCTTTGCGTTTTATTAATAATTGAGTCAATATGGCGTAGTGGCAAGACAAGTGTTCCAATCTCTTTCAGGACCTGGGTTCGAATCCCAAGTCCCCCACTTCTTCAATGTTTTTTTCTCTTCAGGTACTCCCATGCGCGAATAGGCTTACAGAACACCGTGCATCCTCATCCATGCAATAGCCAGATGGCCAAAGGCCGGATCTGGTGGTCCAAGAGTGGATGTCCACCATAGTCCAAGTCCACGCGTGCCCACTGAATTCCAGAAAGTCAAAGAAGGCCAGCACATATTGGGCCACAGAATTGCTATCCACACCACAAAAAACAGGCCCATACTCCTCTCTCATAATTCTTTTTATTTATTTATTTATTTATTTAATTATTTTATTTAATTTCTAACCAATCAAAATCCTTTTTTTTCATAAAATAAAATAACCAAAAATTATTTTATTCAATCAATTTTTTTTTTAATAAATACTAATTAATTAATTTAGGTTTTAATTCTAGAATAATTTTAACCTATTTTGTAAATAAATAATTAATTAGATTTAATTAGGTACTAACCATTAATTTAATTAATTTCATTTTCTTTCTTAAAATAACAAAATCAAAAAAATATGTAATAATTTAATTTTTCATTTAATTGATTTTAATTTAATTTAGTAATTAATTTAGGTAATTTCTTTCTTAAAATAAAAAAAACAACAAAAAGCCATTTTCTCTAACCAAAAGGGTCAAAACCCTAATCATGCGCTCGACTTAATTTCCCGCACGCGATTTACTTTCTTTTATCATATAATGTACTTGCTCCCGGATTGTAATAGTAAATAGGACTTTTATTTATTTATTGCTTTATTTTATTTTTCAAAAAAAGGGTTTGTCTTTGGCGATGTAAATACCCGACGCCTTGTAATTTAAATTCCGCATTTTAATTCCGCAAATTATAATTGTTATATGTTTGATAATAGAGTATGTATGACAAGACTGGATGTTAATCTTAAAATCAAATTAGATCACCCTTAACATGTACAAAGAAAAAAATAAACTGAAAACGACACACTCGCACATGCGCACTCCTAGGGTACACCCCACTTGGTTGCCTTCGTACGCGGTCATTAAGTATAGGTCGTTTTATAGGTCGCCCTCTTGTCTAAAAGATCATAGTCGCCTCGAAATGGTTGCCTCGGATGTTGTTGCCTCAAACAAATGATCTAAGACATTAGGGTTGCCGCTAAAGCGTCATAACATTGCTTTAGTGACCGTAAGTCCCGCATTCGAATTGACCCTCAAACTCCAACGACGATGCTACCTACTCATCAATAGTGGGATAACATTATCTAAAGGAAATTAGCATAGAACGATTCCTTTTTCGAGTAGGTAGATGGTTCTTAGATACTTTCTCTTTCAAAAACAAAAACTTTTCACACTTACACTTATCGAACAAAGTTTTCAAAAACACTTCATACGCTCTTGAGGACAGAAGCAAGAGTTAAATCGAAGTTTCAAAACAAAAACTTTTTCAAACCCACAAGCACAAAGAAAGCAATTTTGAAAACATATGAGCAAGTACCTAAGAGCCCGTGGATAACCACGAATAGAAAGGGTGCTAACACCTTCCCTTTCTATAATCTACCCCCCGAACCCGAGAAATATCTCGAAAAGGAATTTTTTCTATGCATTTCTCCTTTCCTTGTTGGATAAAATAAAAGTCGGTGGCGATTCTTGCTTACCCCGACATTTTGCAAAAACAAACGCAAAACGTAAACCAGCATTCTAAAAAACAGTCAGTTCTTCCCACCGCATCACACAACCCTTTTGCAAGTCTTCAAGAGAAGTAGGCATGTCTGGATAGAGGACAGTGTATGGGACATCTTCTTTGACCACAAGTTCCATGATGACTGGTAAGATAGAGGGGTAAGGCATCACAAGTTTCTGAGCACGAGCTCGCACCCACCTAAGGTAAGGCTCAAGGGGAATGGAATTCTTGTGTCCCAACATCTTGCTATCCACTTTACTTACCATCCTCCAAGCTCGTATAAACCTCTGGCGGTAGCTTTAATCGTCGCTCTCATAGTCGAATACCACTCCTTGGATGAGCATCTCACGTGGACCATCCCTTCGTGAATATCCAAACTAGGGTAAGGCTAAGCAGGGGTTATAAGTGATACCTCCTCTAATGCTAAGCAAAGGGACACTAGGGAATTCTCCACAACAGTTGATGATAGTAACATTCTCCAAGGATCGATAACACCAATGGATATCTAAATGTCTGAGCGACATCAACCTATGGGACCACCTTGAACCTTGCTCGTTCTTCAACACAGACCGGGGAAGATGCGAAACAAACCATCTGGCTAAGAGAGGAGTGCAACACATAAAGATTTTGACAGCATTGACATCTATGAGTTGATTAGGGTTTGGGAACAAAACCATCCCATAGATGGGAAGGGCCAAGATTTCTTTAAAATCTTCTAAGTACAAAGAGTTCCAACACTCTTGAGCTTTCTCAAACAAGAATTTGGCTAAGAAACCTTTGACACTACTCCTTGTTTCCCATTTAGTTGTGATATCAGATTGTTGCAAGTGTAGTGCTCGGGAAATCTCTTCAGGTCTTGGATCTCTTTCTGTACCATTGAAAGGTAGTTGATTGAGAATGGGAATCCTCAAGAGTTGAGAGAATTCTTTTAGAGTTGGCACAAGTTGATAATCGGGAAAAGTGAAGCAATGGTGTAGAGGCTCAAAGAACTAGAACAGTACCTTCATCATATCTTCATTTGTGCTAGAGGTAACCAAGTTTAGGAGGCAACCATGTATTTAGGTGAATAAAGAGTTCTCAGGGACCATTGATGCTAGCTCTTTTAGTTGAAAAGGAATTCTTACGGGATTGACTTGAATGGTTTTCCTGCAAATAGAAGCCATGTCCTACAAAACAGAACAAAGATAAATCCAAAAAATCCTTGAAATGGTTAGTGAGAATGAGTATGATGTTATGATGTTTATGATGTTATGTACAAATAAGCATATACACACAAGACAAATAAGTCCTTAGGTTTAGGCTTGCATGGAGTCTCATAGGTAAGTACCCTCTTGAAGTTTTGTTGGCTTAAACTTGTCCTCGAAATAGTAACCGGGTTCTAAGGGATCTCAATATCACTGATCTTTCTTGTTGGGCATGCTTTTAGCACGAGCCTCTTTAATGGCGACCGAAATATCCCAAGAAGTCAAACCTCAATGAGTGTAGTATCGAGTATCAACCAACTTCGGACTGCACCAAAGCTGGTTATCTCACTACTTCCTAATGGCCAAAGTTGGTCAAGTAAAGGTTCTAAAGTCAGTTAGTGCTTCATGACACTACACAGCGGCCCCGTATTCTCCTTGACTATTCAAGGGATACCAGTACCCACAAATGTGTCACACTAACATATATATTACTTAGACCATGTCGGTATACCCCGCATAGTTTCCATAAAGTATTGTTACTTACCTATAAGGTATCATAAATCCGGGTAGAGGATTAGAACAAGCCCAAACAAGGAACCAAAATTCAAGGCAAACAAATCAAACAATAAAATAAAATAAAGGTGATCTAGCCCTAAGGTAACCCCATTTCCCAATACTCCCCAGCAGAGTCGCCAGTTCTGTGATACGGTGGGAGAACTGACTTGGGTGTTTTGCATTTTATTGCAAATGTTGCAGTTAGCAAGAGTTGCCACCAACTTTTCATTTATCCAAAAAAGGAAAGGCTGAAAAGAACAGGAAAGACCTTTGAGATTATTTCTTGAGTTCGGAGGGTAGATTATGAAAAGGGAAGGTGTTAGCATCCTTTTCATCCATAGTTATCTATGGGCTTTTAGTTTCTTTCTAGATCAATTTCTTTTGTTTGAAAATGTGCTTTGTGTGGTTTTTGAGAGTATTTTGAAAAGGCGTCATCGTTTAGGCAAACTTTGTAATAGTTCTCGTTCATAAGAACGTATACAAAGTGTTGAGCTTTTAAAAATATTTCATGTTTGGAAAAGGTTTTGAAAGTGTTGGTGTTTGTTTTGAAAACAAGCAAGGATATTTTATTTAAAAATGAGCAAGCAGCTAGGAACAATCTACCTACTCAAAAGTCTTAGTTCATTTCTTCCTTTCCTTTGTGTGATACGGTGGCAGAACCGGAACTGTTTGAATGCTGATTTGCATTTTACGTTTGTGTTTGCAAAATTTCACGGTAAGTAAGAGTCGCCACCGACTTTTATTTTATCCAACTGGAAAGGAAAAAAGTATAGAAAAATTCCTTTTTCGAGATATTCTGAGTACGGGGGGTAGATTATAGAAAGGGAAGGTATTATCACCCTTTCTATCCGTGGTTTTCCACGGGCTCCTAGGTACTTGCTCATCATTTTAAAATTTCTTGTGTGTGTTTGATTTGAAAAAGTTTTTGTTTGACTTCGATTTAAGCATTGGTTCTGTCTTCAAGAGTGTTACGAAGTGTTTTTTTTAAACTTTGTTTGAAAAGAGTGTAAGTGTGAAAAGTTTGTTTGTTTTGAGCAAGTACCTACTAGCATCTACCTACTCGAAAAAAAGAATTGTTCTATGTTCATTTTCTCTAGACAACGCTATCCTACTATTAGTGAGTAGGTAGCACTGCCGTTGTAGTTTTAAGGGTCAATTCGAAATGGACGTACGATCACTAAAGCAATGTTAGGACGTCTTAGTAATAACCCTAATGTCTTAAGATCAATATTCGAGGCAACAATTCTGAGGCAACCTTTTCGAACGGGACTTTGATCTTTTGTTTAGAAAAGAGGGCGACCACTAAAATACCCTATACTTAATGACCGTTTACCGAAGGAAACCGAAGTGGGAGTATACCCTAGGAGTGTGCATGTGCGAGTGATTCAATTTCAAGTTATTATTTTTGCACATTTAGGGTTTGCTAACTGTTTTAATTTTAACATACATTCTTGTCATGCAACCCTATTATCATACATCTAACAGTTAATATTTGCAGGAATTAAAATGTGGAAAGTAAAGCTACGCTATTACAAGGATTCGGGTATTAATTACATAGCCAAAAACCCGTCAAAACTATAAATGAAAAAAAAAGCCCTAATTAATCTATTACATCCTGTGAGCAGTTACATCAATATTGTAAAAAATAAATAAATGCGCGACGAATAGAGAATGAAAGGAAGTTAGGGTTTTGACCCCGTCTAACTTAATTACAAAGAAAAAAATTATTTTTGGTTGTTTTTTGATTATTTTAAGAAAATAAGGGTTTGAATTAAATATGTACAAAATTACTAATTAAATTAAATTAAAGGAAATAATTTACATCTTGACCTATTTTTGTATTTTGTTATTTTTAAGAAAAATAGAATTTAAATTAGACAAAAACCTAATTTCTAGGTTATTTTAATTTATTTACAAAATAATTAATGTTACCCTAAAATTAAATAAACTATTTAAATTAATTTTTGTATAAAAAATAAATTCTAAATCTAATTGGATGAAAATTGATTTTATGATTTTTTAATAAAAAAAGAATTAATTTTTTATGTTAGTAAAAATAATTTAAATGAAATAAAGAAAGAAAATATAAAAAGAGAAAAAAGAAAGTGGGCCTGGTTAAACAGCAATTTGGAGGGTGTTGATAGCAAGCTTTAGGCCCAAACAAGTCTGACCCATCTTGACTTTCAAGGTTCCCATGCTATGCGTTGACTATGGTGCACGATGGTCCTTCATGTTACATCCTTCAGATCTGGCCTCCTGGAGATCTTAGGGGTTAAGCCTTGAAGGTATATGATGGATCTCACGCTTGTTTGCGCACCTGATCATACACATGAAAATAATATGAAATGTGGGGGGACCTGGGATTCGAACCCAGGCCCCATTGCCTTTTCACCTGCACCAATGCCAGCTGAGCTAGACACGTTTATTGTATATGAAATAATAATAATAATAGATAATAAGTAATCATGTGAGTTAGTGGGAGACAAACAAAAAAAGCGCGCCAGAATTCAAGTGGACAAATAAGATGGTGCCATGCAAGTCATCCTTGTCCTCTCTCCGTTGCTAAAAGTCACTGACTTTTACCTACGGACAAATGTCTGTAGCTATATGCCAACGATTTTCCAAAATCATCCACGTGCATGATAAATGGAATCTAAAGCCATGAATCAAACTGCCCTGGCCTGCTGAGCATTATGGTGCCCTTCTTGTGGACCAATTTTGCCTTCATAAAAAGATCCTAAAACGAGACACAAAACCCTAGCCATGGTGGATTTCAATACAGCTAATAAAAATGCAATTAATTATCATCATGAGCTTGCAAACATGTTAGGGGTTCAGAATATGCTATTGAAACATGATGAATGTGCAAGAATAACAAGGTTCAATTTTGGAAATAAGGGCAAACCGTGGGAGTCATGGGGATGAATTCTGGGCACTAGCGCGCTTGCTTTCGATTGGTACAACTTCCTTGCAATCCCAGGAATTGAATGAGATGGCTAGGGAGTCCTGTAAATGCCTGGAAGTATGAAATCAAGTCATCACTTTTTGGTGATTTTTTCAAGTTTTGTTCTTCCTCTATGCGCCTCAAAACCTCGTTCTTTTGATCTGCTTTTGTCCACTATATACCAAGGAACGAATTAGGGTTACAAACATGCCTTCAATCTTTGTCCGTTATGATTTTTTATCTTGATTTGATTCACTTGAAAATCTTTCCAAAATAGGCCAAAATCAATCTTTTTTTGCCCACCTATGCCTTGCACTAATTGATTCACTTGCTAGCTAGATATAGGACCTGAAATGTGCACAAGATCTTGAGGTTTCAATGATTTGGATTTTTTCATGATTTGTTTTTATTTAAATTATTTAATTGAAAAAAAATCAAAATAAATAGAAAAAATAAGATAAAGACAAATGGGAAGATCTAGGGCTCTTGGACCATGCTACCAACTCAAAAAAAGTGCAAAAAGTTAGGCCCATTTAGCAAAAATTGCAATTTGAGGCATTTTTGACTTTTGGCAATTTTGCAAAAAAGGTCAACTTCACCAATGCATAACTTCCTCAATTTTGACTCTTTGAAGGTGTTCTTGGACTTTTTAGAAATATTGAGATGTCCTCTAAGCAACCATTTTGGTCTCATTTCAATTGAGTCTTCCATCTTCATGTATGAAGCTTTGACAAAAAAGGTGTTTTTGTTGACTTTTCAAAATGACCTATAATGTCCAAATTCATAACTTCTTGTGAGTGTATATTTTGAACTTGGGAGATGAATATGGATTGTAGGGAATTGAATCCTCTTCAAAATGAGATTTTGATGGGTCATTTATCATAAAGTATGAGAAAGTTATGCTTGGTCAAAGTTGAGTTGACTTTTCCTGCAAAACCCTAATTTAGCAACTTTTGGGTTTTGATGAATTGGGAGCAATCCTTGATGAATCATGATCAACCCTTGATAAAATGATGAATAATACTTCAAAATGAGGATTCTGACCAAAAATATTGAAGTTTAACTATATGTGGGTCACAATTGACTTTTTCCCTAACACATTCAATTTTCAGGCCTTTGAGCAATTGCTTGAGCATACTTCCTCTGCAAGGCTTGAAACTTGACATGGATGATCTTGAGAGCATATTAGGACAAAGATGAGCATTTGGGATCCCTTGGACTCAAGTATCTTTATGCAACATGAAACCCTAATTTGAGGTAGACTGCCTTAGGAGAGAGTTTGTCTGGTCAACTCTTGGACTTCCTTGAGCAATTTGAAGACCTCACTTGAAATGTATTGAGAAATATGAGAGGGAAAATTTTGGGGTACAAAACTTTGATATTGTTATCTAACCATTGATTTGGTAAGAAGCCTTATCTTTGGATGTAAAAGGACGGTCGTGGGTCATCGTATAGCCATGATAGCAATGTTGTGAGACATCTTAGTATTTCTCTTTGAGGGACTAATATTATTTTGAAAGACAACATTGGTAGCGTAATCGAGAGACTATAATCTTGTATTTTGATTTATTTTTTCTAAGATATCCCACATGCATAACATGGCCATTTTTGTAAGGCAACAAAGTGGAATTACCCTAAGGGTGCAAGTGTGCAAATGTGTTTGATTTACATGCTTGTTTATCTTGGATTAGGGTTTGCTAACTTGTTGATTTTAATATTTTCATACAAACCCTAATTTACTAACATTTATATAAAGCGATAAATTGCGGAAAGTAAATATGCTAAGCTATTACATCATTAGGGGAGGGGGTATACAAATTTACAAATGGGGATTTTTGTAAGAAAATTAAATCTAATTAACTATTACAACCATATTGAATAAATGTACAAGAATTGAATAAATAATAATGTACAAATGCAAATGGAAAAAGAAAATGATTTTGTTTGTTTTTCTAATGAAAGGGTTTTGTCTTGACCTAATTAAAGAAAATGATTAATTAAAAATAAATAAAATTAACTTAAACTAATTAAGAAAAGAAATTAACCTAAAAAGGATTTTTAGGGTTTTTTATGAATAAAAGTTTTAAATTACAAAAAATAAAATTAAAAAATTAATTAATTAAGAGAAACCTAAATTCTAACTTAATTTTAATTAAGAAAATAAAATAATGATTAAACCTAAATCAAAATATTAATTAAAAAAGAAATTAATTTATTAAAAGAAAATGTTTTTGTTCTTTTGTGTTTATGAAGAAAATAAAATATATAAGTGTAAAAATAATAAACAAAATATTTTTTGGATTTTTTATTAATAATAATAATAATAATAATAATAATATCTGTGATACGGTGGCAAAACCGACTATTAATACTGGTTTGCGTTTTTTGTTCGCAAAATGTCACGGTAAGCAAGAGTCGCCACCGACTTTTATTTTATCCAATCAGGAAAAAGAAAAAGAACAAAAAAACCTTTTTTTGAGAATATTCTGAGTACGGGGGGTAGATTATAGAAAGGGAAGGTGTTAGCACCCTTTCTATCCGTGGTTTTCCACGGGCTCTTAGGTACTTGCTCATTTTTTAAAATTGCTTGTGTGTTTGTGTTTTTGAAAAGTTTTGTTTTACTTCATTTTAACCCTTGTTTCTGTCCTCAAGAGTGTTACGAAGTTGTTTTTGAAAACTTTGTCTGAAAAGTGTTTGGTGTGAAAAAGTTTATTTGTTTTGAGCAAGTATCTAACAGTTATCTACCTACTCGAAAAAAGTCTATTTGTTTCCTCCTATCCTTTAGACCGTGTTATCCTACTATTAGTGAGTAGGTAACCTTAGTCGTTGGATATTTGATGGACTATCGAAAGGGACGTAATGGTCATTGAAGGCAACATGTAAGGATACCTTAGCATTTTGAAGGGACTGTCATCATATATTCATAGGCAACATCAAGGGACAAGATCATTTCTCGTAGGAAACTCGAGGGACGTTAAGGGACTATGATCTTTATGATGAATTTTAGATTGAGGGTCTTTTGCTAAGATATCCCTACGTTCGAGGGACATGACCATTATTTTCTGAGGCAACTAAGTGAGGCATGCCCTAAGGGTGCAAGTGTGAAGTAGTGTTTGATTTCAGTTATTTAATCTTTTCATAATTAAGGTGATCTACTGTTCTAATTTTATTTATCTTTTGCGTGCAAGCCTATTATCCATACATCAAGACAGTTCATAGTTGCGGAAATTAAAAGCGAAAAAGTAAATCTACGCTATTACAAGGCTTCGGGGAGGGGGTTACATGACCAAAAACCGGGGATTAAACAGTAAATAATATGCGGTAAACTCTAATTAAAAACTATTACAAACTCGAAGAAAATACAATAATTGGAAAATAAAATATTGCGCGCGAGAATTAAGTACGGGAATCAAAGTTTAAATTCTAAAATCTAATCAATTAAAGAGAAAATACTTTTTTGTATTTTATTGTTGAGAAAAATATTTGAAATCTTGAAAAAAGATGCAAACTGTGGCACTGTGAAGCTTGATTTCTGAAGGTTTTAAGACTTGAAGATGATTGGAATGGCTTCAGAAAATGTCCAGGAACAGATTGCTGGCCTTGGAATTGCTTGAATCAGTCTAAAGAGGAATATGTGATCAGCACTTTTTTTGACAAAAATTTGAAGTTGACTCCTTTGTTTTCACGACCAAGAACCCTTTTTTATGCATTGGAAATGTTAAGTATATATCATAGAATGATTTAGGTCAACAAAAACTGATCATATATTTGCAAATTACGGAGATTTGATTTCAATCTTTGCCTTGTATGATCTGTTTACAAAATAGACCAAATTAAGATCTTTTCCAATCAATTAGCTCTTGCACGGATTTTTTTATTTTCTAGCTGTTCATGGACTCATAATATGCTCATAAAATCAAATATTTGATTTTATTTGATTATTCTACTATTTAAATTGATTTATTTTGATTTAAATGGATAAAAAATCAAAATAAATGATAAAAATAATAAAATAATAGGTGGATAAGCTCAAGAGTCGTGGGCCATCTTAGGAACAAGTTTCAAACAAGAAAACATGGTCCCATTTGGAAAAAAAGTCATTTTGATCAATGTTGACTTCATGCACATTTCCAAAAATTGGTCAATTTTAACAATACATATCTCCCTCAACTTTAACCCTAAGAGGGTGTTCTTGGACTTTTTAGAAAGCTTGGTATGTCCCCTAAACAACCCTTTTAGTTTCATCTCAATTGGGTCTTCCATGTTCATGTAAGAAGATTTGACCCAAAAAGTGTTTTTGTTGACTTTTCAAAAGGACCTATAATGTAGAAATTCATATCTTTTGATGAGTGCATATTTTGAACTTGGGGGCTGAATATGAATTGTAGGGAATTGCACCATCTTAAAAATTAGCCTTGGATGGAAAATTTCTGATAAAGTATGAAGAAGTTATGCTTGGTCAAAGTTTGGTTGACTTTTCTTGAGAAACCCTAATTTAACAACTTTTGGGTTTTGATGAATTTGGGGAATTCCTTGAGGAATCATGATAAACCCTTGATCAAATGATGGATATCACTTGAAAATGTTGATTTTGACCAAAAATATTGAAGTTTGACTGTATGTGGGCTACAGTTGACTTTTGACCTAGTGTAGTTGATTTCCAGGCATCTGGGCAATTGAATGAGCAAACTTCTTGTGCAAGGCATGAAACTTGACATGGATGATCTTGAGAACATGTTAGGACCTTGGAAAGAATTTGGGACCCTTGGACTTCAACCATCTTGATGAAAATGGAAACCCTAATTTGAGGTACATTGCCTTAGGAGGGAGTTTGTCTGATCAACTCTTGGGCATCCTTGAGCAAGTTAAGGACCTCAATGGGAATGTGTTGAGTACAATGAGAGGGAAAATTTTGGGGTACAATAGTTGCCCCTGATCAATCTTCTTAAACCTGAGGATGTAGATTGGTTGTCTGCCTTTCGTAGTCTAAAGGTGGAAGATGATTGAACACTAAGTGCCCAGAAATTTGCACTCGTCTGAGATGGTGCTGGACTGTGTAGTTAGTATCAGGAATGGGCTTACAGATTCCATTTAGAAAAGATTACAGAAGATCGTCGGAGATAGGGTTAAAGATGCCATCCAGGATGATGATGATGGAGAGTCATCGGAGATGGGCTTAAAGATGCCATCCAGAAGAATGTTGATTTTATGAGATATTCCTTCAATGAGAATTCTTGTTCCTGTCGTCGAGGAGGGATCTGCCGAGGAACGTTGGTATCTGTCCTGGGAGAAATAGAATTTTAGGAGCTTCAGTTGTCTGTTACTCTACTGGGGAATCATCTCTTAATCGAGGAGGTGAAAGTGAACTACTATCTGGTTGTGCTCCAGGCTTTACAGTGATTTACTGAGGATAATAAGATTAACTATTATTTGGTCGTGCTCCAGGTTTCACAGTGACTTACTGGGGAGATGAGATTTAAACTTGTTATCTGGTCGTAATCCAGGCTTTGCAATTTCTCAATTTTTATCTGGTCGTGTTCCAGGCTTAAGAAGGAATTAAGTGGTTATCCAGTTGCATCCGGGTTTCAACTTGAATTTAAGGCATACTAATATCCGGTCGATTTCCGGACTTCATAGTAATTGGCTGAGTAAACTACTATTTGGTCAAATTCCAAGCTTCGCAGTACCGCATACTGTTATCTGGTTGATTTCTAGGTTTCACAGTGTCTCTTGCCGCTATCTGGTCGTGCTCTAGTCTTCACAGTGTCTTATACTGTTATGTGGTCGTGCGCCAGGCTTCATGGTGTCTTATACCACTATCTGGTCGATTCTAGGCTTCATAGTATTTTGGAGAAATCAAGATATTATCCAGTCGATTTCCAGGCTTCACAACTTGAATCTGAGATATACCACTATCTGGTCGGGTCCAGGCTTCATAGTCTCTTATACTGTTATCCGGTCGATTTCCAGGCTTCACAATATGGTAGGGGAATTAAGCTTTTATCCAGTCGATTTTCGGACTTCATAGCTTGAACTGGAATAGAAATCTTAGTATCGATTCGATTGAACTAGGGAAAACTTGTGATAACTTCAACTGGGAGAGAAATCTTAGTATCGATTTGACTGATCCTGAGAGAGGTCTCAAATTAACTTTGACTGACATAGAAATCAGGGGAATCTTAACAGCGATTCAGCTTACCCAGACAAAAGTCTTAGAACATCTTCAACTAGAATAGAAACCTTAGTGTCAGTTTTACTGAACCAGAGAAAATATTGAAAAGTGTTGGAATATCTTCAACTGGAATAGAAACCTTGGTGTCGATTTGACTGAACTAGAGAAAATCTTGAAAAGTGTTGGAATATCTTTAACTGGAATAGAAACCTTGGTGTCGGTTTGGCTGAACCAGGGAGAACTTGTGAGAATTTGATTGCATCTTTCTCTGAAAGGTAAAGAGTTAGTCGTATGTAATGTCATGATGTATGAAATGTATTGAGTAATGATATTCTCAAAATAATTGAGATTGTGCTGTATAATATGTATGCACATGACATGATGTATGGATATGTAATGTTATTGCTATATTCTCTAGATGGGGAAAATAAATCCTGGACTGCTGCTGGAGAGTATAAGGAGATGAGTTCTTCGTTTCCGCTGGGGATAGTGACCGAAGATGATTAGCTTGGGATTTACATCCATTCTTCTTGAGAAAATTCTGCCGGAGGAGACTCTGTCTGAGAATAATCCTGCGGGGGAATGACTCTGTGGGGAAGAGAGATACTCTGTTGGAAGATCTGATGATTTGGAGAAATAAACTCAGCTGGGGATGAACTTCCATTGCTGGAGAGAAGAGCTCTGTTGGAGATTGAGCTTCTGCTGTCAGAGAAATAAACTCTGCTCGGGAGAAAAACTTTATAAATTGATTGTAAAGCTCGGCTGGGGAATATAGATATTAGCTTTCTGAAAGAGCCTACTGGGGAAGGAATTCCTGCTTGGGGATACAGAGGTCGAACCTTGGTTATCTCGGATCTATGGGTAATGTAGGTATCACTTGCTTGTATGTGATAGTGACTTCGCTTCCAACTGTCTCTTCCCCTTGTACCATGATGGAAAAAGTACATGCAGAGATTTTGTGGATGGATCTATGTCGTGATTGTACTTGAACATGTATTTAATGAGTATCGGGATGACATCTATCTCTGGATCGTATCTGAACTGTACTTGAAACATGTGTTGAATGAGTGTCAGAATGACATCCGTCTCTGGATCGTATTTGAACTGTACTTGGAACATGTGTCGAATGAGTGTCAGAATGACATTCGTCTCTAGATCGTATCTGAACTGTATTTGAAACATGTGTTGAATGAGTGTCAGAATGACATCCGTCTTTGGATCATATCTGAACTATATTTGAAAGTTGAATTTGAATGAGTATTAGAATGGCATCCGTATCTAGAGCGTATCTGAACAGTATCAGAAAGCTGAACCTGAATGAGTATCAGAATGGCATCTATATCTGAAGCGTATCTGAAATGTATTTGAAAGTTGAATTTGAATGAGTATCAGAATGGAATCCGTATCTGGAGCATATCTGAACTGTATCTGAAAGCTGAATCTGAATAAGTATCAGAATGGCATCCGTATCTGGAGCGTATCTAAACTGTATCTGAAAGCTGAATCTGAATAAGTATTAGAATGGCACCCGTATCTGGAGCGTAACTAAACTGTATCTGAAAGCTAAATCTGAATGAGTATCAGAATGGCATCCGTATCTGGAGCGTATCTGAACTGTATCTAAAAGTTGAATCTGAATGAGTATCAGAATGACATCCGTATCTAGAGCGTATCTGAAAGCTGAATCTGAATGAGTATCAGAATGGCACCCGTATCTGAATTGTATCTGAATTCTGGTGCTCTTGATGAATGTTGATCAAGGTATAAATCTTCCACTGATAGACAGGTGACGGGACATAGTCGTACGTTTTAAATCCCTAACTTTTGCCTGGACCGCCCTTTGAAGTTTTCAGTCCACCAGGATACCCTTTTTTTCCCAAACTGCCCTTTCGGTTTTTCGACTTGTTGGGTGTATAGTTTTTTCATTTTTTATCCCTAATTTTTTACCGAACCATTTTGGTTCGCCGGGATGCCCTTATTTTTGCCTAGGTATGTTAACCTTGCAGTTCTTTGTTATGCGTAGTATTTTCCGACTATGTCCATACTTTCAGGATGTAGAGAGTTGTCACTGTCCATAGTGGTTTGTTGTAGTACTGTCAAAAATGTTTTCTTAATGGCACATGATTCATTGCTGGAATACGTGTGTAATGCCCCCAGCGATTCAGATGGAGATCTACCCCTGGTTATTTGGAACTTTTGGGGAGACTGCCCTAGGTGTGTTTAGACATCATGTCATACCCCTTGCTTATGGAAGACCTTTTATTGGAAGTGTCTTTCCCGCTGAGGTGATTCTGTCCATTGAGAGGATGTATGTTCATTGAATATCCATTGTGCGGATTTCTCTGCTATCAAACAATTAGCCATATGCAAACAATGTCATTTAAAGAATGCAAAACTCATGTCTGTCTTGAAATTTTTTTTGAAAATGTGTTTTGTGTAGTAAAACAAAATTTGCAAGAATGTGATATCAACTCAGGATTCGTAACAAAGCCTACAGGAGTCAGGATACCTTTGTAACAGTATGCTCTCAAACTAACCCATGCTTCAGCTAGGACTTTTAAGGGTTATAATGTGGCCTGTTTCACGGTTCAAGAAACAAAGGATAAAGGCTCAAATTTTATTTGTACCCAACCCGCTCTTCGTGATGTTCTTCAGTCCTATGCTCAGTTAATTGCGCGTTTAGATCCCGATTGAGTCTTGAATCTTTGCTCTGATACTTGGTGATGATTCAGAAATTGAACATTTGTTTTGAAAAGGCACCCATTTTTGTAATCTTCTTTTTGTCGAGGATTTGTAGTAACCTCTTTTTTGGTTTTCGTTATCCCTTCTTTTGCCTGAACTGTTTCTTTTGTGTTTACAGTCAGCGGGATGCCCCAATTTTTCTCTTAAGTCTCCTCCATAGGTTCTGACTTAATGGGATTTTATTTCGAGAGATAATGGCTATCTGTCTTGACGATTATTCGGAACCATCACTGTCTTTTGTTTTAGAAGGACGTCTTCGATGCCATTCATTGTATACGAAGTGACAAATTGTGACTGAATGCGGCTCTGAATTAACTGAGAAAACTACCCTGCCCCAGGTTATGATTAAGGGTTTTAATTTGTGTGAAAATAAAAACTCCTACTTCTTTGGCTCGAAGGGGTTGACGAGGGATTATCTTCCTTAAAACTCCACTGTTTAGGATTTGAAACAACGCATGTACATCGTCAGTGGGGTCTGTTCAAAAGCATACTGTAGAGATTGTGGTATCATTTTCGTCATCCTCCTTCTATGGCTTAGAGTTTTTAATTGAGAGTTGAATATCACAAAAGGAAATAAGAACACATTTTTGAAATAGTGAATACGAATGAATTGATTCAAGACAAACATGTGCAATTCATTGATGAAATAACGAGGTTTGATATGAATAAATGTTCAAACAAATCAAAAGAAAATTACACATTGAAAATTCTAATGAACGAAAAGTCTTCTTGTGTGAACTTGTCACTTCAGATGGTATGCCTTGGAGAGATGGCAGAAGAACTCAGCCTGACCGTCTTATGCGAATTCTAGCGCTCCTTCATCAATTAGGTCTTGAATTTTATTTCTCAATGCCCAACAGCTATTGGTGTCATGTCTAGGACTGTTAAAGTGATACACACATCTTGCATTTGGATTGTACCTTGGGGAGGCTATGTTGGGATTCTGAGGAGGGTCCCTTAACATAACCAACTTGGACTTTAACATGCGTTGCAATGCTTGAGCCAATGACATGTTGATTTCGATGAAGCGTCTTTCAGATGTATTCTTCTTATGCCGATTTCCCTGTTGTTGTTGGCGAGGTTGTGGTTGGGCTTGTGATGTAGTAGCAATCTGGAAAGGTCTGTTCCTGACCAAACCAACCTCTTCTCTCACTGGGGGATGATTAATGCCTTGATCCACAATTTTAACTGTTTGTTTCATGGATCTGCATCCATCTTGGTGAAGCTTGTTGAGGAAGGCTATTAGCCCTTCTTGTCCTCAAGCTAGGTTTTGGATAAGAGCCATCTGCCCCAGCATCTGGATTCTCATTGCTTCTACCTCAGCTTGTAGTTGTTCCAATTGTTCATCCTTGCTGTTGTCAGGACGTTCCTTGGTCAGATTCCCAGCGAAGAGTATTTTCAGGTCTTCTTGCCCCTTGGATAGATTTAGGAACATTTCCATGAACTGAGCTTCTTGAGTTTAAAGATCTCTGTTGTCTTGTTAGAAAGCCATTACTGAAATAAACAGCGAGAACGTGAGAGACCTATGTTGAAACTTGCTTATGCAATGATATGTATTATATATGTATGCAATGTTTTCAAGGATCTCGCGGGATAAACAAGAAAATGTCAGAAGTTGAATTTTTCAGCTTTGATTGAAGAACTTTGTATCATTGAGAGTCCTTCTACGAGAGTCAAGCTCACCATATCAAGTGGGTCATAGCCCCTGACTCAAGTTGTTGAGTTTTGTTCTTCTGACGATATTGGCTAGAGGAAAATAAATCCCCTTTCCCCTTGCTAGACGTCTAATTTATCATAACCTGCATCATAGGCCCTCGAGATCCTTGAAATGGTTAAGGAAATGTTAAGGAATGATGTTATGATGTGTATGCTATGCTTTTAAGTAAAGGTGACAAGTGATGTAAGCAAGTAAACCCTGCAAGAAATCCAAGTTATTGGATAATAACTGTAAACAAAACCTGCAAGGAACTCAATGTTGTCAGGTAATAAAACTCTGCAAGTAGTTCAAGTTGAAAGCACACAAGTCAGAAAAACAACCTTAGGTTTAGGCTTGCATGGGTTTTAAGGTCATACCCTCTTGAAGTTTAGTTGGTTTCAAACCTGTCTTAGAAAAGTAGTCGGATTCTAAAGATTCTCAATATCACTGATCATCCTTTATCGGGCATTGTTTCAGCTCAAGCAATCTTTTCTTACGGCCGAAATATCCTGAAAGTCTGATCTCAATGAGTGTAGCATCGAGTATCAACCAATCCTCGGCTTTATACCGAGGCCGACTATCTCACTACTTTCTAATGGCCAAGTTTGTTCAACTAAGGTTCTAAGGTCTGTTAGTGCTTCACGACACCACACGGCGGCCCCGTATTCTCCTTGTTTCCACACGAAGGATACCGGTACCAACCAAAGTGTCACACCAACACAACCATCGCTTAAACCATATTGGTCTACACCATACAGTCTCCATGATCTATTGCTGTTTACCTAAAAAGTATCCCCAGATCTGGGTGTAGGATCTTTAACAATGCCCAAGCAAAACCCTTTAAGAATAAAGCATACAAAACAAACAAGAAAGCAATTAAAAAAATGACCTAGATCCTAAGGTATACCCCACTTATTTAGTCCCCAACAGAGTCGCCAGTTCTATGATACGGTGGCAGAACCGACTGTTAATACTGGTTTGCATTTTTTGTTCGCAAAATGTTGCGGTAAGTAAGAGTCGCCATCGACTTTTATTTTATCCAATCAGGAAAAGGAAAAAGAACAGAAAAAACCTTTTTTCGAGAATATTCTGAGTACGTGGGGTAGATTATAGAAGGGAAGGTGTTAGCACCCTTTCTATTCGTGGTTTTCCACGGGCTCTTAGGTACTTGCTCATTTTTGAAAATTGCTTGTGTGTTTGTGTTTTTGAAAATTTTTGTTTTACTTCATTTTAACCCTTGTTTCTATCCTCAAGAGTGTTACGAAGTTGTTTTTGAAAACTTTGTCTGAAAAGTGTTTGGTGTGAAAAAGTTTGTTTGTTTTGAGCAAGTACCTAACAGTTATCTACCTACTCGAAAAAAGTATGTTCGTTTCCTCCTATCCTTTAGACCGTGTTATCCTACTATTAGTGAGTAGGTAACCCTAGTCGTTAGATGTTTGAGGGACTATCGAAAGGGACGTAATGGTCATTGAAGGAAACATGTAAGGATACCTTAGCATTTTGAAGGGACTATCATCATATATTCGTAGGCAACATCGAGGGACAAGATCATTTCTCGTAGGCAACTCGAGGGACGCTAAGGGACTATGATCTTTATGATGACTTTTAGATTGAGGGTCTTTTGCTAAGATATCCCTACGTTCGAGGGACATGACCATTGTTTTCTGAGGCAACCAAGTGAGGCATGTCCTAAGGGTGCAAGTGTGAAGCAGTGTTTGATTTCAGTTATTTAATCTTTGCACAATTAAGGTGATCTAATATTTTGATTTTATTTGTCTTTTGCATGCAAGCCTATTATCCATACATCTAGACAGTTCATAGTTGCGGAAATTAAAAGCGAAAAAGGAAATCTACGCTATTACAAGGCTTCAGGGAGGGGGTTATATGACCAAAAACCAGGGATTAAACATTAAATAATATGCGGTAAACTCTAATTAAAAACTATTACAAACCCGAAGCAAATACAATAATTGGAAAATCAAATATTGCGCGCGAGAATTAAATACGGGAATCAAAGTTTAAATTCTAAAATCTAATCAATTAAAGAGAAAATATTTTTTTGTATTTTATAGTTGAGAAAAATATTTGAAATCTTAACCTAAATCTAATTAATTAAAGAAAAATATTTTTTGGTATTTTATTGAGAAAATTAAATATTTGTGAATTAAACCTAATTTTTCTAATTAATTTTAATTATGAAAACAATCAAGTCAATATCATTAAATTAATTATTTTCCAAAAAAAAACTAACTTTAATTAAAAACCTAATTCTACATTTTTGTGGTTTTCTTGATTTTATGATTAAATAAAAAAAGTGATTTTTTGTGTTATTTTTGTAAAAGGAAATAATTAATCAAATAATTAAAATAAAGGAAATAAAATAAAAAAAGAAAAGAAATTGGGTCTGTATTGTTGAGCAATTCAGGGGGTGTAGTACTGAATTTGTTAGGCCCATTCCTTGCTCAGCCCAGTCAACACGCTAGATCCAATGTGATGCTCTTTCTGACGATCCATGGTATGACTTGAGTGTTGGATCTGGATTGCTGATGAATCCAATGGCTGAATGGTTAGTTGTAAATATAATAACATAAATAAAATATAAAATAAATAAAGTGGTCTTTCCCAAACACGCGCGTGATTCAAATAACCCAATGGGATTCTGCCATCTAATTGTCTTCTTCCCCATAACTATTGTTTTTGGCCACACTTTTACCTAGAGTCGATTTCGTCACTAAAAGCTATAGTGACGGATTTTGTTCGTAGCCATAAACCTGTAAAATTCAAAAACGCAGCACAAGCAGAATAAATTCAAACCAAAGACATGGATCAATTGCAAATCATCTTCTAAGCATGATAGTACCCTTGATTTTTTCCAATTTTTCCTCTATATGGAATTCCCAATTTGGGACCTCAAAACCCTAACAATGGCATCATGCCATTCCTGCACTTAAACTTCAATCAAACCAATATAAAACATTGCAAATATGACAGCAAGCATGGATATATGATCAAAACATGTTTATGATGGATAAATTATTGAAAACGAATCTTGAAAAAAGATGCAAACAGGGGCACTGTGAGGCTTGATTTCTGAAGGTTTTAAGGCTTGAAGATGATTGGAATGGCTTCAAAAAATGTCCAGGAACGGATTGCTGGCCTTGGAATTGCTTGAATAAATCTATGGAGGAATTTGTGATCAGCACTTTTTTTGACAAAAAATTGAAGTTGACTCCTTGTTTTCACGACCAAGAACCCTTTTTTATGCTTTGGAAATGTTATATATATATATATCATAGAATGATTTAGGTCAACAAAAACTGATCATATCTTTGCAAATTATGGAGATTTGATTTCATTCTTTGCCTTGTATGATTTGTTTCCAAAATAGACCAAATTAAGATCTTTTCCAATCAATTAGTTCTTGCACGAATTTTTTGATTTGCTAGATGTTCATGGACTCATAATATGCTCATAAAATCAAATCTTTGATTTTATTTGATTATTCTACTATTTAAATTGATTTATTTTGATTTAAATGGATAAAAAATCAAAATAAATAATAAAAATAATAAAATAATAGGTGGATAAGCTCAAGGGTCATGGGCCATCTTAAGAACAAGTTTCAAACAAGAAAACATGGTCCCATTTGGAAAAAAAAGTCATTTTGATCAATGTTGACTTTATGCACATTTCCAAAAATTGGTCAATGTGCATGGTCCCTTAAACAACCCTTTTGGTTTCATCTCAATTGGGTCTTCCATGTTCATGTAAGAAGCTTTGACCCAAAAAGTGTTTTTGTTGAGTTTTCAAAAGGACCTATAATATAGAAATTCATATCTTTTGATGAGTGCATATTTTTAACTCGGGGGCTGAATATGAATTGTAGGGAATTGCATCATATTCAAAATTAGCCTTGGATGGAAAATTTCTGATAAAGTATGAAGACGTTATGCTTGGTCAAAGTTTGGTTGACTTTTCCTAAGAAACCCTAATTTAACAACTTTTGGGTTTTGATGAATTTGGGGAATTCCTTGCGGAATCATGATCAACCCTTGATAAAATGATGGATATCACTTCAAAATGTTGATGTTGACCAAAAATCTTGAAGTTTGACTGTATGTGGGCCACAATTAACTTTTGACCTAGTGCAGTTGATTTTCAGGCATCTGGGCAATTGACTGAGCAAACTTCTTGTGCAAGGCATGAAACTTGACATGAATGATCTTGAGAACATATTAGGACCATGGAAAGAATTTTGGACCCTTTTACTTCAACCATCTTGATGAAAATGGAAACCCTAATTTGAGGTACATTGCCTTAGGAGGGAGTTTGTCTGATCAACTCTTGGGCATCCTTGAGCAAGTTGAGGACCTCAATGGGCATGTGTTGTGTAAAATGAGAGGGAAAATTTTGGGGTACAACAATATCCTTAATTCTTTTGTGCATATTCTTTAAATCCTTCATTCTTTCCCATGGTCATATCTTGCAACTAAACTCTTGTTGGCGCCAAGTCGGTGTTATACTGATACTGATGGTAGAAGGCAATAGCTAAATCTTCCCAAGTATTGATGTGGGAACCATCCAACTGGTAGAACCATTCTAACTGCGCCCCGGACACACTTTCTTGGAAAAATTGAACCTAGAGTTTCTTATCAGTAGTGTGCAGCTGTATCTTACGCACATAAGATTTCAGGTGGAGTGTTAGACAAGAAACTCCATCGTATTTTGCAAAGAATGGTATTTTGAATTTGTGGGGAATAACCACCCCAGAGATCAAACCCAAATCATCAAAATCTAAACCGGGGATGGCTTAGATCTCGACGGCTTTCAATCTGTCTTCTAACTGCTTATACTTGACATCGACGGGTGGATGCTTCTCGTCAAAATAATCATCATCCGACGCTTGATCATTAATACAGTAAGCATGGGTACTCTTAACCTTGCCAATATGGTTATCATCTTCTTCAGATGAGTCTTCCACTACCGAAATCTGGCGAACTGACTCTTTGAACCTTCTGCCCATGTTGACCAGGGCTCTCTTCTTGGGTTTCTTCTTGACTGCCAACAGTGCCATCATATATTATTTCCCCTTGGCTAGGGCCAGTAGAGTCTCTTGGAATTGAGAGTTTTGTGCCTGAAGATTCTTCACAGTTTTCTCTAGATCCATCTTGCTGAAAGCAGAAAGATAAGGAAACCTGTTGTATGAAAACCTATCATGTTATGATGCATGGAATGTATATGCAAATGATTTCAAGGATTAATGAGATTTAAATTTGTATAGACAAAAGAAATGAACAAATGTCAATTTTCATTAATTAGTTTGAAAATATTACAACATGCCCCTTGGGCTTACAAAAGAACTCTCTAAGATAGAAAGATCGAGCGCATCATCTTCGATGCAATGTAGGCGTTCACACTTTGCTCTTCTTGTAGCTGCTTTGTAAGCTCCAAGACCCTCTTCTCACTAGCATAGAATTGAGATTCGAAAGTATCTCGTTCTTCCTTCAGATGAATCCAACCCTTTTGCAAGTCTTCAAGATAAGTAGGCATGTCTGGATGAAGGACAGTGTATGGGACATCTTCTTCGACCACAAGTTCCATGATGACTGGTAAGATAGAGGGGTAAGGCATCACAATTTTCTGAGCACAAGCTCGCACCCACCTAAGGTAAGGCTCAAGGGGAATGGAATTCTTGTGTCCCATCGTCTTGCTATCCACTTTACTTACCATCCTCCACGCTCATATAAACCTCTGGCGGTAGCTTTGATCGTCGCTCTCATAGTCGAATACCACTCCTTGGATGAGTATCTCACGTGGACCATCCCTTCGTGAATATTCAAACCAGCGTAAGGCTAAGCAGGGGTTATAAGTGACACCTCCTCTAATGCCAATCAAAGGGACACTAGGGAATTCTCCACAACAGTTGATGATAGTAACGTTCTCCAAGGATCGATAACACCAATGAATATCTAAATGTCTGAGCGACATCAACCTAACGGAACACATTTAACCTTACTCGTTCTTCAACATAGATGGGGGAAGATGCGAAATAAACCATCTGACCAAGAGAGGAGTGCAACACATAACGATTTTGAAAGCATTGACATCTATGAGTTGATCAAGGTTTGGGAACAAAACTATCCCATAGATGAGAAGGGCCAACATTTCTTCAAAATCTTCTAAGTCCAAAGAGTTCCAACAGTCTTGAGCTTTCTCAAACAACAATTTGGCTAAGAAACCTTTGACACTACTCCTTATTTCCCAATTAGTTGTGATATCATATTGTTGCAAGTGTAGTGCTCGGGAAATTTCTTCAGGTCTTGGATCTCTCTCTGTACCGTTGAAAGGTAGTTGATTGAGAATGGGAATCCTCATGAGTTGAGAGAATTATTCTAGAGTTGGCACAAGTTGATAATCGGGAAAAGTGAAGCAATGGTGTAGAGGATCAAAGAACTGGACAAGTACCTTCATCATATCTTCATTTGTGCTAGAGGTAACCAAGTTTAGGAGGCAACCATGTATTTCGGTGAATGAAGAGTTCTCAGGGACCCTTGATGCTAGCTCTTTTAGTTGAAAAGGAATTCTTACGAGATTGACTTGAATAGTTTTCCTGCAAATAGAAATCATGTCCTACAAAACAGAATAAAGATAAATCCCAAAAATCCTTGAAATGGTTAGTGAGAATGAGTATGATGTTATGATGTTTATGATGTTATGTACAAGTAAGCATATACACACAAGACAAACAAGTCCTTAGGTTTAGGCTTGCTTGGAGTCTTATAGGTAAGTATCCTCTTGAAGTTTAGTTGGCTTAAACCTGTCCTCGAAATAGTAATCGGGTTCTAAGGGATCTAAATATCACTGATCTTTCTTGTTGGGCATGGTTTCAGCGCGAGCCTCTTTAATGGAGACCGAAATATTCCAAGAAGTCAAACCTTAATGAGTGTATTATCGAGTATCAACCAACATCGGACTGCACCAAAGCCGGTTATCTCACTACTTCCTAATGGCCAAAGTTGGTCAAGTAAAGGTTCTAAAGTCAGTTACTACTTCATGACACCACACAGCGGCCCCGTATTCTCCTTGACTATTCAAGGGCTACCGGTACCCACAAATGTGTCACACTAACGTAGCTATTGCTTAGACCATGTCGGTATACCCCGCACAGTTTCCACAATGTATTGCTACTTACCTATAAGGTATCCTAAATCCGAGTAGAGGATTAGAACAAGCCCAAACAAGGAACCAAAATGCAAGGCAAACAAATCAAACAATGAAATAAAATAAAGGTGATCTAGCCCTAAGGTAATCCCACTTCCCAATACTCCCCAGTAGAGTCGCCAGTTCTGTGAAACGGTGGGAGAACTGACTTGGGTGTTTTGCATTTTATCGCAAATGTTGCAGTTAGCAAGATTCGCCACCAACTTTTCATTTAACCAAAAAAGGAAAGGCTGGAAAGAATAGGGAAGACCTTTGAGATTATTTCTTGAGTTCGGGGGGTAGATTATTGAAAGGGAAGGTGTTAGCACCCTTTTCATTCATATTTATCTATGGGCTCTTAGTTGCTTGCTAGATCACTTGCTTTTGTTTGAAAATGTGCTTTGTGTGGTTTTTGGAAGTATTTTGAAAAGACGTCATCGTTTAGGCAAACTTTGTAATAGTTCTCGTTCGTAAGAACGTATACAAAGTGTTGAGCTTTTAAAAATATTTCATGTTTGGAAAAGGTTTTGAAAGTGTTGGCGTTTGTTTTGAAAACAAGCAAGGATATTTGATTTAAAAATGAGCAAGAAACTAGGAACAATCTACCTACTCAAAAGTCTTAGTTCATTTCTTACTTTCCTTTGATATTGTTATCTTACCATTTATTTGGTAAGAAGCCTTGTCTTTGGATGAAATGGACGGGCGTGGGTCGTCGTATAGCCATGATAGCAATGTTGTGAGACATCTTAGCAATTCTCTTTGAGGTACTAATATCATTTTGAAAGACAACATTGATAGCATCATCGAGGGACTATAATCTTGTATTTTGATTGCTTTTTGCTAAGATATCCCACATGCATAACATGGCCATTTTTGTAAGGAAACAAAGTGGAATTACCCTAAGGGTGCAAGTGTGAAAATGTGTTTGATTTACATGCTTGTTTATCTTGGATTAGGGTTTGCTAACTAGTTAGTTTTAATCTTTCCATACAAACCCTAATTTACTAAAATTTATATAAAGCGATAAATTGAGGAAAGTAAATATGCTAAGCTATTACATCATTAGGGGAGGGGGTATACAAATTTACAAATGGGGATTTTTGCAAGAAAATTAAACCTAATTAACTATTACAACCATATTGAATAAATGTACAAGAATTGAATAAATAATAATGTACAAATGCAAATGGAAAAAGAAAATGATTTTGTTTGTTTTTTTAATGAAAGGGTTTTGTCTTGACCTAATTAAAGAAAATAATTAATTAAAAATAAATAAAATTAACTTAAACTAATTAAGAAAATAAATTAACCTAAAAAGGATTTTTAGGGTTTTTTATGAAAAAAATTTTGAAATTAATAAAAATAAAATGAAAAAATTAATTAATTAAGAGAAACCTAAATTCTAAGTTAATTTTAATTAAGAAAATAAAATAATGATTAAACCTAAATCAAAATATCAATTAAAAAAATAAATTAATTTATTAAAAGAATATGTTTTTGCTCTTTTGTTTTTAAGAAGAAAATAAAATATATTAGTGTAAAAATAATAAACAAAATATTTTTTGGATTTTTTATTCATAATAATAATAATAATAATAATAATAATAATAATAATAATAATAATAATAATAATAATAATAATAATAATAATAATAATAATAATAATATCCTTCATTCTTTTATGCATATTCTTTAAATTCTTCATTCTTTCCGATGGTCATATCTTGCAACTGAACTCTTGTTGGCGCCAAGTCGACATTATACTGATACTGATGGTAGAAGGCGATAACTAAATCTTCCCAAGTATTGATGCGAGAACCATCCAACTGGTAGAACCATTCTACTTGCGCCCCGGCCAAACTTTCTTGGAAAAAGTGAACCCAGAGTTTCTTATCAGCAGTGTGCGACTGTATCTTACGCACATAAGATTTCAGGTGGAGTTTTAGACAAGAAACTCCATCGTATTTTGCAAAGAATGGTATTTTGAATTTATGGGGAATAACCACCCCAGAGATCAAACCCAAATCATCAAAATCTAAACTGGGGACAGCTTGTATCTCGACGGTTTTCAATTTGTCTTCTAACTGCTTATACTTGACATCGGCGGGTGGATACTACTCGTCAAAATAATCATCATCCAACGCTTGATCATTAATACAGTAAGCCTGGGTACTCTTAACCTCACCAATCTGGTTCTCGTCTTCTTTAGATGAGTCTTCCATTACCTGGATCTGACGAACTGACTCTTTGAACCTTCTGGCCATGTTGACCAGGGCTCTCTTCTTGGGTTTCTTCTTGACTGCCAACAGTGCCATCATATCTTATTGCCCCTTGGCTAGGACCAGTAGAGTCTCTTGGAATTGAGAGTTTTGTGCCTGAAGATTCTTCACAATTTTCTCTAGATCCATCTTGCTGAAAGAAGAAAGATAAGGAAACCTATTGTATGAAAACCTATCATGTTATGATGCATGGAATGTATATGCAAATGATTTCAAGGATTAATGAGATTTAAATTTTTATAGACAAAAGAAATGAACAAACGTCAATTTTCATTAATTAGTTTGAAAATATTACAACATGCCCCTTGGGCTTACAAAATAACTCTCTAAGATAGAAAGACCGAGCGCATCCTCTTCGGTGCAATGTAGGCATTCACACTTTACTCTTCTTGTAGCTGCTTTTTAGGCTCCAATACCCTCTTCTCACTAGCATAGAATTGAGATTCGAAAGTATCTCGTTCTTCCTTCAGCTGAATCCAACCCTTTTGCAAGTCTTCAAGAGAAGTAGGCATGTCTGGATGGAGGACAGTGTATGGGACATCTTCTTCGACCACAAGTTCCATGATGACTGGTAAGATAGAGGGGTAAGGCATCACAAGTTTTTGAGTACAAGGTCGCACCCACCTAAGGTAAGGCTCAAGGGGAATGGAATTCTTGTGTCCCAGCGTCTTGCTATCCACTTTACTTACCATCCTCCAAGCTCGTATAAACCTATGGCGGTAGCTTTGATCGTTGCTCTCATAGTCGAATACCACTCCTTGGATGAGCATCTCACGTGGACCATGCCTTCGTGAATATCTAAACCAGCGTAAGGCTAAGCAAGGGTTATAAGTGATACCTCCTCTAATGCCAAGCAAATGGACACTAGGGAATTCTCCACAACAGTTGATGATAGTAACGTTCTCCAAGGATCGATAACACCAATGAATATCTAAATGTCTGAGCGACATCAACCTATGGGAACACCTTGAACCTTGCTCGTTCTTCAACACA
Organism: Vicia faba; assembly: GCA_948472305.1. NCBI lineage: Eukaryota > Viridiplantae > Streptophyta > Magnoliopsida > Fabales > Fabaceae > Vicia > Vicia faba. Next base: position 1,411,180,242 of record OX451741.1, on the reverse strand, counting down.
GATGGGGGGAGATGCAAAATAAACTATCTGGCCAAGAGAGGAGTACAACACATAAATATTTTGACAGCATTGACATTTATGAGTTGATCAGGGTTTGGGAACAAAACTATCCCATAGATGAGAAGGGCCAAGATTTCTTCAAAAATTATAAGTCCAAAGAGTTCCAACAATCTTGAGCTTTCTCAAACAAGAACTTGGCTAAGAAACCTTTGACACTACTCCTTGTTTCCCAATTAGTTGTGATATCAGATTATTTCAAGTGTAGTGCTCGGGAAATCTCTTTAGGTCTTGGATCTCTTTCCGTACCGTTGAAAGGTAGTTGATTGAGAATGGGAATCCTCAAGAGTTGAGAGAATTATTCTAGAGTTGGCACAAGTTGATAATTGGGAAAAGTGAAGCAATGGTGTAGAGGATCAAAGAACTGGACAAGTACCTTCATCATATCTTCATTTGTGCTAGAGGTAACCAAGTTTAGGAGGCAACCATGTATTTCGGTGAATGAAGAGTTCTCAGGGACCCTTGATGCTAGCTCTTTTAGTTGAAAAGGAATTCTTACGAGATTGACTTGAATAGTTTTCCTGCGAATAGAAGCCATGTCCTACAAAACAGAACAAAGATAACTCACAAAAATCCTTGAAATGGTTAGTGAGAATGATTATGATATTATGATGTTTATGATGTTATATACAAGTAAGCATATACACACAAGACAAACAAGTCCTTAGGTTTAGGCTTGCATGGAGTCTCATAGGTAAGTACCCTCTTAAAGTTTAGTTGGCTTAAACCTGTCCTCGAAATAGTAATCGGGTTCTAAGGGATCTAAATATCACTGATCTTTCTTGTTGGGCATGGTTTCAGCGTGAGCCTCTTTAATGGCGACTGAAATATCCCAAGAAGTCAAACCTCAATGAGTGTATTATCGAGTATCAACCAACTTTGGACTGCACTAAAGCCGGTTATCTAACTACTTCCTAATGGCCAAAGTTGGTCAAGTAAAGGTTCTAAAGTCAGTTAGTGCTTCATGACACCACACAGTGGCCCCGTATTCTCCTTGACTATTCAAGGGCTACCGGTACCCACATATGTGTCACACTAATGTAGCTATTTCTTAGACCATGTCGGTATACCCTGCACAGTTTCCACAACGTATTTCTACTTACCTATAAGGTATCCTAAATCCGGGTAGAGGATTAGAACAAGCCCAAACAAGGAACCAAAATGCAAGGCAAACAAATCAAATAATGAAAGATAATAAAGGTGATCTAGCCCTAAGGTAACCCCACTTCCCAATACTCCCCAGCAGAGTCTCCAATTCTGTGATACGATGGGAGAACTGACTTGGGTGTTTTGCATTTTATCGCAAATATTGCGGTTAGCAAGAGTCGCCACCAACTTTTCATTTATCCAAAAAAGAAAAGGCTGAAAAGAACAGGAAAGACCTTTGAGATTATTTCTTGAGTTCGGAGGGTAGATTATGAAAAGGGAAGGTGTTAGAACCCTTTTCTTCCATAGTTATCTATGGGATTTTAGTTGCTTGCTAGATCACTTGCTTTTGTTTGAAAATGTGCTTTTTATGGTTTTTGAGAGTATTTTGAAAAGGCGCCATCGTTTAGGGAAACTTTATAATAGTTCTCGTTGTAAGAACGTATACAAAGTATTGAGCTTTTAAAAATATTTCATGTTTGGAAAAGGTTTTGAAAGTGTTGGTGTTTGTTTTGAAAACAAGCAAGGATATTTGGTTTAAAAATGAGCAAGCAACTAGGAACAATCTACTTACTCAAAAGTCATAGTTCATTTCTTCCTTTCCCTTGATATTGTTATCTTACCATTGATTTGGTAAGATGCCTTATCTTTGGATGTAAAAGTCAAGTGTGGGTCATCGTATAGCCATGATAGCAATGTTTTGAGACATCTTAGCATTTCTCTTTGAGGGACTAATATTATATTGAAAGACAACATTGATAGCATCATCGAGGGACTATAATCTTGTATTTTGATTGCTTTTTGCTAAGATATCTCACATGTATAACATGTCCATTTTTGTAAGGAAACAAAGTGGAATTACCCTAAGGGTGCAAGTGTGCAAATATGTTTGATTTACATGCTTGTTTATCTTGGATTAGGGTTTGCTAACTTGTTGGTTTTAATCTTTCCATACAAACCCTAATTTACTAACATTTAAATAAAGTGATAAATTGAGGAAAGTAAATATGCTAAGCTATTACATCATTAGGGGAGGGGGTATACAAATTTACAAATGGGGATTTTTGCAATAAAATTAAACCTAATTAACTATTACAACCATATTGAATAAATGTACAAGAATTGAATAAATAATAATGTACAAATGCAAATGGAAAAAGAAAATGACTTTTTTTTTGTTTTTTTAATGAAAGGGTTTTGTCTTGACCTAATTAAAGAAAATGATTAATTAAAAATAAATAAAATTAACTTAAACTAATTAAGAAAATAAATTAACCTAAAAAGGATTTTTAGGGTTTTTTATGAAAAAATGTTTTAAATTAATAAAAATAAAATGAAAAAATTAATTAATTAAGAGAAACCTAAATTCTAAGTTAATTTTAATTAAGAAAATAAAATATTTATTAAACCTAAATCAAAATATTAATTAAAAAAAGAAATTAATTTATTAAAAGAAAATGTTTTTGTTCTTTTGTTTTTATGAAGAAAATAAAATATATAAGTGTAAAAATAATAAACAAAATATTTTTTGGATTTTTTATTAATAATAATAATAATAATAATAATATCCTTCATTCTTTTATGCATATTCTTTAAATCCTTCATTCTTTTCTATGGTCATATCTTGCAACTGAACTCTTGTTGGCGCCAAGTCGACGTTATACTGATACTGATGGTAGAAGGCGATAACTAAATCTTCCCAAGTATTGATGCGGGAACCATCCAACTAGTAGAACCATTCTAACTGCGCCCCGGCCAAACTTTCTTAGAAAAAGTGAACCCAGAGTTTCTTATCAGCAGTGTGCGGTTGTATCTTACGCACATAAGATTTCAGGTGGAGTTTTAGACAAGAAACTCCACCGTATTTTGCAAAGAATGGTATTTTGAATTTGTGGGGAATAACAACCCCAGAGATCAAACCCAAATTACCAAAATCTAAACCGGGGACGGATTGGATCTCGACGACTTTCAATCTGTCTTCTAACTGCTTATACTTGACATCGGCGGGTGGATACTACTCGTCAAAATAATCATCATCCGACGCTTGATCATTAATATAGTAAGCATGGGTACTCTTAACCTCACCAATCTGGTTCTCGTCTTCTTCAGATGAGTCTTCCACTACCGGGATCTGACGAACTGACTCTTTGAACCTTCTGCCCATGTTGACCAGGGCTCTCTTCTTGGGTTTCTTCTTGACTAGCAACAGTGCCATCATATCTTATTGCCCCTTGGCTAGGACCAATAGAGTCTCTTGGAATTGTGAGTTTTGTGCCTGAAGATTCTTCACAATTTTCTCTAGATCCATCTGCTGAAAGAAGAAAGATAAGGAAACCTATTGTATGAAAACCTATCATGTTATGATGCATGGAATGTATATGCAAATGATTTCAAGGATTAATGAGATTTAAATTTTTATAGACAAAAGAAATGAACAAACGTCAATTTTCATTAATTAGTTTGAAAATATTACAACATGCCCCTTGGGCTTACAAAATAACTCTCTAAGATAGAAAGACCGAGCGCATCCTCTTCAGTGCAATGTAGGCGTTCACACTTTGCTCTTCTTGTAGCTGCTTTGTAAGGTCCAAGACCCTCTTCTCACTAGCAGAGAATTGAGATTCGAAAGTATCTTGTTCTTCCTTCAGCTGAATCCAACCCTTTTGCAAGTCTTCAAGAGAAGTAGGCATGTCTGGATGGAGGACAGTGTATGGGACATCTTCTTCGACCACAAGTTCCATGATGACTGGTAAGATAGAGGGGTAAGGCATCACAAGTTTCTGAGCATGAGCTCGCACCCACCTAAGGTAAGGCTCAAGGGGAATGGAATTCTTGTGTCCCAGCGTCTTGCTATCCACTTTACTTACCATCCTCCAAGCTCATATAAACCTCTGGCGGTAGCTTTGATCGTCACTCTCATTGTCGAATGCAAACTCCTTGGATGAGCATCTCACGTGGACCATCCCTTCGTGAATATCCAAACCAGCGTAAGGCTAAGCAGGGGTTATAAGTGATACCTCCTCTAATGCCAAGCAAAGGGACACTAGGGAAATCTCCACAAAAGTTGATGATAGTAACGTTCTCCAAGGATCGATAACACCAATGAATATCTAAATGTCTGAGCGACATCAACCTATGGGAACACCTTGAACCTTACTCGTTCTTAAACACAGATGGGGGAAGATGAGAAATAAACCATCTGGCCAAGAGAGGAGTGCAACACATAAAGATTTTGACAGCATTGACATCTATGACTTGATCAGGGTTTGGGAACAAAACTATCCCATAGATGAGAAGGGCCAAGATTTCTTCAAAATCTTGTAAGTCCAAAGAGTTCCAACAGTATTGAGCTTTCTCAAACAAGAATTTGGCTAAGAAAACTTTTACACTACTCCTTGTTTCCCAATTAGTTGTGATATCAGATTGTTACAAGTGTAGTGCTCGGGAAATCTCTTCAAGTCTTGGATCTCTTTCCGTACCGTTGAAAGGTAGTTGATTGAGAATGGGAATCCTCAAGATTTGAGAGAATTCTTCTAGAGTTGGCACAAGTTGATAATCGGGAAAAGTGAAGCAATGGTGTAGAGGATCAAAGAACTGGAATAGTACCTTCATCTTATCTTCATTTGTGCTGGAGGTAACCAAGTTTAGGAGGCAACCATGTATTTCGGTGAATGAAGAGTTCTCAGGGACCCTTGATGCTAGCTCTTTTTGTTGAAAAGGAATTCTTACGAGATTGACTTGAATGGTTTTCCTGCGAATAGAAGCCATGTCCTACAAAACAGAACAAAGATAAATCCCAAAAATCCTTGAAATGGTTAGTGAGAATGAGTATGATGTTATGATGTTTATGATGTTATGTACAAGTAAGCATATACACACAAGACAAACAAGTCCTTAGGTTTAGGCTTGCATGGAGTCTCATAGGTAAGTACCCTCTTGAATTTTAGTTAGCTTAAACCTGTCCTCGAAATAGTAACCGGGTACTAAGGGATCTCAATATCACTGATCTTTCTTGTTGGACATGGTTTCAGTGCGAGCCTCTTTAATGGCGACCGAAATATTCCAAGAAGTCAAACCTCAATGAGTGTAGTATTGAGTATCAACCAACTTCGAACTGCACCAAATCCGGTTATCTCACTACTTCCTAATGGCCAAAGTTGGTCAAGTAAAGGTTCTGAAGTCAGTTACTGCTTCATGACACCATACAACGGCCCCGTATTCTCCTTGACTATTCAAGGGCTACCGGTACCCACAAATGTGTCACACTAACGTAGCTATTGCTTAGACCATGTCGGTATACCCCGCACAGTTTCCACAATGTATTGCTACTTACCTATAAGGTATCCTAAATCCGGGTAGAGGATTAGAACAAGCCCAAACAAGGAACCAAAATGAAAGGCAAACAAATCAAACAATGAAAGAAAATAAAGGTGATCTAGCCCTAAGGTAACCCCACTTCCCAATACTCCTCAGCAGAGTCGCCAGTTCTGTGATACGGTGGGAGAACTGACTTGGGTGTTTTGCATTTTATCGCAAATGTTACGGTTAGCAAGAGTCACGACCAACTTTTCATTTAACCAGAAAAGGAAAGGCTGAAAAGAATAGGAAAGACCGATGAGATTATTTCTTGAGTTCGGGGGGTAGATTATGAAAAAGGATGGTCTTAGCACCCTTTTCATCCATAGTTATCTATGGGCTCTTAGTTGCTTGCTAGATCACTTGCTTTTGTTTGAAAATGTGCTTTGTGTGGTTTTTGAAAGTATTTTGAAAAGGCGCCATAGTTTAGGCAAACTTTGTAATAGTTCTCGTTCGTAAGAACGTATACAAAGTGTTGAACTTTTAAAAATATTTCATGTTTGGAAAAGGTTTTGAAAGTGTTGGTGTTTGTTTTGAAAACAAGCAAGGATATTTGATTTAAAAATGAGCAAGAAACTAGGAACAATCTACCTACTCAAAAGTCTTAGTTCATTTCTTCCTTTCCTTTGATATTGTTATCTTACCATTTATTTGGTAAGAAGCCTTATCTTTGGATGAAAGGGACGGGTGTGGGTCATTGTATAACCATGATAGCAATATTGTGAGACATCTTAGCATTTCTCTTTGAGGTACTAATATCATTTTGAAAGACAACATTGATAGCGTCATCGAGGGACTATAATCTTGTATTTTGATTGCTTTTTGCTAAGATATCCCACATGCATAACATGGCCATTTTTGTAAGACAACAAATTGGAATTACCCTAAGGGTGCAAGTGTGCAAATGTGTTTGATTTACATGCTTGTTTATCTTGGATTAGGGTTTGCTAACTTGTTGATTTTAATCCTTCCATACAAACCCTAATTTACTAACATTTATATAAAGCGGTAAATTGCGGAAAGTAAATATTCTAAGCTATTACATTATTAGGGGATGGGGTATACAAATTTACAAATGGAGATTTTTTCAAGAAAATTAAACCTAATTAACTATTACAACCATATTGAATAAATGTACAAGAATTGAATAAATAATAATGTACAAATGCAAATGGAAAAAGAAAATGACTTTGTTTGTTTTTTTAATGAAAGGGTTTTGTCTTGACCTAGTTAAAGAAAACGATTAATTAAAAATAAATAAAATTAACTTAAACTAATTAAGAAAAGAAATTAACCTAAAAAGGATTTTTAGGGTTTTTATGAAAAAAAGTTTTAAATTAATAAAAATAAAATGAAAAAATTAATTAATTAATTAAGAGAAACCTAAATTCTAAGTTAATTTTAATTAAGAAAATAAAATAATGATTAAACCTAAATCTAAATATTAATTAAAAAATAAATTAATTTATTAAAAGAAAATGTTTTTGTTTTTTTTGTTTTTATGAAGAAAATAAAATATATAAGTGTAAAAATAATAAACAAAATATTTTTTGGATTTTTTATTAATAAAAATAATAATAATAATAATAATAATAATAATAATAATAATAATAATAATAATAATAATAATAATTATTATTATAATAATAATAATAATAATAATAATAATAATAATAATAATAAAAATAAAGGAAATATGAAATGAAAATAAAAATTAAAAAAAAGGAAAAAGGAATAATAAAGAAAATAATGGGCCAGGGTGCAAGAGTGAAACAGGGGTTAGAAGAAGCAGAAAATAATCAAGCCCAATGTTGGCGGCCCGTCGCTGGCTGCAAACAAACAAAGAAGTGAAAATGTGAAAAATGAACAAAAGAGTACCACTGGGGCTCGAACCCAAGTCCCAAAGGTTAACAGGCGCGCGCTTTAACACTGGGGTGGCTATACATCCGTTGATATAAACAAAACAATAAATATAAAACATACATTATGCCCTGAATACAACTTCATCTTCGACCTCCAGCCAGAGCATCTGTAACTTCACCATTTCTTAACAAAAATGAATAGTGCAAACATGAAAGTTGGTCCATTTTTCCATACGAATCCAACCATATAAATATTATAAGCTATAAATCAAAGATAAATGAGAATTTTTTAAAGTACTAAATTCTGACCAAAATATTTCACAAAGTTCAATCCTAAAATTCTCCTAGCTCAATCAATATAAATGAAATCTATAGACATGTATAGTTTTAAGGCAATGATGTCTACATTTTATCTTCACAAATGCAAGCCTAACAATGCCTAAATAATAAGATGAAAAGTCAGACAATGTACCTTAAAAATAGAAATCATGAAATGAATTTGAGCTTGATTTAAGGTACTACAATGATCAGGTTAGCTTCCTCGAGTCTCCAGGAAGCTAATGCAATGCTTAGCTTGAGTTGAGAGTGGTTGAAATGGCCTGGAAAAGTCCAACTGCAATGCTCTATTTTTCATTATAGAGGTTATGGTAAATGGTGTTACAGTTCTCGAAATAGGATAGGGATAAGTTGTATTTGATATGAGGAAGCTTTTGAAATTAAAAGGCCAAGAAATGCACGAGGGAAATGGAAGTTTTATATGTAAAGTCAGAACTTGCACAACAATGGTGTTTTGAAGCAATTTCTGGATAGAGTGAGTTTGAGAGTGTTTCAGGGTGTTCAAGCTCGTGTTTTAGGTTGCATAATAGTGTCTCAATGTATAGGAAAAGGTTTTGAGAGCTTGGGCTGATCAGAAGTACAAGTTCACATGTTATGGTTTTTTGCTTGTTTTTGAAGCAAGCTTGACAAGCATTGTTCCAAGGCAAGGTACAAGGCTATATAAAGTGGTTATGCACTTTAAACATTCTTATCTGATTGTGTAGAGGACGCTTGAGCACAAAGAACAAATGCAAAGCTCAAGACAAGTTGAATTTGTGATTAAAGCCTTTTTACTAGAATGGTAATGTTACTTTGTGCCATTAATGGAAATGCAACTTGGATAATGGCTAAAATGCTTGGAAAAAGACCCTATCAGTTGTGAAAAACATTAATTATGGAGTGACAAACAATTTTGAGGCCTGCAAAGCAAAGATTATGCAGCCTAGCATGGATTTGGTTCATGTGTTCTTCACAAAATGGCTTGTAATTCAAGTTTAAAAACCCTAACTTCTTGCCTTCGATTCCCCTTGCTCAAGTGTGATCTCAATGAGTTCTTGGACATTTTGGAAATCTTGTAACATCCTATACAACCTCTATGTTATACATTTTTGAAGATTCATCTTGGAACTATGTGAAAAATTGCCATGAAGTTAGGTAAAAATCCTGCCTAAACTAGGGCGAAATTTCACTAAGTTTTCAAGTTTCATGAACATGTATTCTTAAAATCATAACTTGAAATCCATGCCTTTATATAATAATTTCTGTTCTACAATGTTTTAGATCTAATTGAGATCTACAACTTTCATGTTGGAACTTTCCTTTGAATCATCTTGCATCATGATGTAAATTTGGCTCAAAGTTGTGAAAAAATATGAATTTTCCAACACTTAAAAAAATTTCTAAGTTTAGAAATTTTGACTTTTCAAAATGAAATCTTGACTTTTTGATTTCTTGATGAACAAGTTTCATATTTTTACATGTTTTGATGAATTGTGATCTTTGATACTTGATTTTGACCAAAAAGTCAAAGTTTGACTTTTCAGTGTACAATTGACTTTTGATCAGTTGACTGAAAATCAACTATCAATCAATTGATCTTGAGGAATGTTTTGAGCCATGCCATTAGGTAAAAATGAAGCATTTGAATCCTTGAGATCATAACTTAAACCAATCAAACATTTTCTAGGTCAAAAATCAGAAATTGCACCTTCTTAGTCAAAACCCTAATTTTGACCATTTTGCCCTTTTGATGATCTGATCAAATTTCTTGAGGAATTATGGTCCAAAATTGATCATATGACATATATGACTTCATAATATTTATATGGACCAAAAATTATGAAGTTTGACTATAAATTGACCACAGTTGACTTTTTCACCAATACATCTGATTTTAGGTCAACTGATCAATTGACTGAGCAAAAATGTGATCCAAGACTTGAAACTTGACATGAGAAATCTTGAGAGTTAAAAATGATACATGAAAGTCATATGAGGCATTAAAAGTTCATTTGTCCTTATGCAAACTCAAACCCTAATTTTCAGTCATCAATGCTTGAGAAGGTGTCTTGAGCTGATCAACCCCTGTGCAGTCTTGAACCAAAGGAGATCTTGTGAGAGATTACTTGAGAAATGAGAGAGAAAATTTTGGGGTACAACAGCTGCCCCTATTCAATCTTCTTAAACCTGGAGAGTTAGATTGGTGGATCCACCATTCGTGACTTGAAGGTGGAAGATGATTGAACACTAGAGTGCCTAGAAATTTGCACTCGAAGATGGATTGTGAATGGGCTTATAGATTCCATTTGGAGGAAAGTTGGTAAACAGTGGAAGAAGTATTAGCAAAAATATTTGGTTGATTTAGACTAAAACTTGATGTTTTACCCGCGGGACAAAAAGGTTAGTCAAGTGTAGATGTATGCATGATGTTCACAAGATGAATGGGATCATGCTAAATGCATTTTGTATGTATATGCTATGATGTATGAATGTGAGATATATGTTTTTCCGGGAAAATAAATCCCTGACTACTGCTGAGGAATTTTGGGAAGCTGAATCTCGGATTATTGTTGGGGATGAAGAGTATACATATCTCTAAACTTTGTTGAAATGATGCCTCTGCTGGGCATTGTCTTTTGAATGTTAGTTGTTATCTGGTCAGATCCAGGCTTCACAACTTGTTGAGGATGAAGAAGTCAAACTGTTATCTGGTCGGGTCCAGGCTTCATGGTAACTTACTAGGGAAGAAATAAATTGACTGTTATCTGGTTGGATTCCAGGCTTCGCAGAAAATTTCTTGGGGAGAGTGAAGTTAAGCTGCTATCTGGTTGGATTCTCAGCTTCACAACAACTTTCTAGGAATACGGAAGTTAACTGTTATCTGATTGGGTTACAGGCTTTGCAGTAACTTGCTAGAAAGGATTAATTTGAACTAATATTTGGTCGGGTCCAGGCTTCATAGTAACTTGAAGTGATAACTACTATCTGGTTGGGTCCAAGCTTCATAGGTTTTGAAGTGGATGAAGTTAATTACTATTTGGTCGGGTCCAGGCTGCACAAAAAACTTGTTTGAAAAGACAAAGTTGAACTGATATTTGGTCGGGTCCAGGCTTTACAGTAACTCACTTGGGGAACTTAGTTATTATCTGGTCGGATTCCAGGTTTCACAATGAACTTCTGAGGGGGGAATTTATATCTGGTCGGATCCAGGCTTCACAATAACTTACTTGAAATGATGAAATTGAAAACTAATATCTGGTCAGATTCAGGCTTTACAGTAACTTGTTGGGGGTAGAGGAAAATTCTACTGGGGAAAAGAAGTTAAACCTTGGTCTGGTTGAGTCCAAGTTCTTCTATATCTCGGAGAGTTAAACTATTATCTGGTCGGGTCCATGTTTCATAGTAACATGAAAATTGTACTAATATCAGGTCGGGTCCAGGCTTCATAGTATATTTTGGAGATAGTAAAGGTTTTGTTGACGGCTTTACTAGGGATTAGGGGTTGTGGCCCTATGATTTGTAATAATCTGAAAGGAAAACTCAAGCTGGAGAGTGTAGACTCAGTCGGGGAGGACAGACTCATCTTAGGGAGGATACACTCAGCTGGGGGTAACAGGCTCAGCTGGGGAAGACAGACTATGCCAAGGGAATGCAGACTCGGCTGGGGAGGATAGACTAAGCTGGGGAATTTTGTGGTTCCTTGATTGTTGTGTGTTAGGGAAATAAACCCTGTTGATGAATACTCGATGAACTTCTGGCGAGGTGAGTTCTTTGAGGAAGAGATCCACAAGGCTTCTACTTGTAGGATTCAACTTAGCTGAGAGAGAAAGCTGCCAAGAGATTGGGACTTTGGCTGGAAATCAAATTGGGCAAAGAAACTTTGTGGATAACTCTGTTGAGGATTGGTTTACTGTAGCCATCTTATGGGGATAATGCTAATGAAATAACTCTGTGGGGATATTCCATATACATTAAAGAGATGCTTGTTACTGCTTAGCAGGACACACGTGCCAAGTAGTTTTAATTATATTCATATGCATATGTTCGTTCAATTTTAGTCATTGGACAAGTTTGCATTCAAAACAAAAAACATAAATTTTGTACTTCAAAGTATATTTGTATTGATATTTTTCCTATGAATAGGAGTTTTTTTGTATAAAGAGACAAAGATCCTAGTAAGAGGAAATCGTCGAAAGGAAAACAAAGATTGAAAACAAAAAACAAATAGCCATGTGGAAATGATCTCATTGCACTTCCAACTCCACTATTGCCTCAATGTCTTTGAATGCCCTTTGCAGTTGCCAGAAGTTAATTGGATTGATCTTGGACCGTTTGAACTTGGACCTTGGTGATAAAGTTGACTGTGATGATTCCATGGGACATAGTCATACGCTTTCAATCCTTAACTTTTCCCTGGACCGGCCTTTCGTGTTTCCAGCCCACCAGGATACCCATTTTTGCCCAAGTCACCATGTCGGGTTTTCAACTTGCCGGGTGTACAATCTTTTGCATATATCCCTAATTTTTTCCCAAACCTTTTGGTTTGCCAGGATACCCTTATTTTGCCTAGGTGTGATAACCTAGAGAGTCATTCATGCATAGTATTTTTTAACTATGCCCACATTTACAGGATGTGGGAAGTCTTCACCATCCATGGTAGTCAGCATCATGGCACCGCCATAGAACACTCTCTTGACAACAAATGGCCCTTCATAGGTGGGAGTCCATTTGCCTCTGGGGTCGCCTTATGGCAGAATGATGCGCTTTATCATCAAGTCACTAGCTTGATATACTCGAGGCTTAATCTTTTTGTTGAAAGCCTTAATCATACGCTTTTGGTACATCTGACCATGACAAACAGCAATCAGTCGTTTTTCATCGATTAAGTTCAACTGATCCAATCTCGTCTGAATCCACTCATCTTCGCCTAAGCCTGCCTCATTCATAATCCTTAGTGAGGGAATCTGAACTTCCACTGGCAAAACAGCTTCAATGCCGTAGACTAAAGAAAAGGGAGTTGCCCCAGTTGATGTCCTAGCTGAAGTACGGTAGCTATGTAGAGCAAAAGGTAACATCTCATGTCAGTCTTATAGGTTACTACCATCTTCTTCACAATCTTCTTAATGTTTTTTGTTGGCCGCTTCGACTGCGCCATTCATTTTAGGTCTATAAGGAGAAGAATTGTGATGCTTGATCTTGAATCGAGTGCAAAGTTCAATAATCATAGCATTGTTGAGGTTAGTCCCATTGTCAGTGATGATCCTTTCGGGGATACCATAGCGGCAGATGAGGTTATATCTGATGAATATGGCTACCACATTCTTGGTGACTGAGGCAAACGAGGCGGCTTCGACCCATTTGGTGAAATAATCAATAACGACCAGAATGAAATGATGTCCATTGGAAGAGGTTGGCTTGATTTCTCCAATCATGTCAATGCCCCATATTGCAAATGGCCACGGAGCGGTCATGATGTTCAGAGGGATAGCAGGTGCATGGACCTTGTCAGCATAGATTTGGCATTTATGGCAAGTTCTTGAATGTGGATGGAAATCAGTCTCCATTATTGACCAATAGTAACCAGCTCTTAGGATTTTCTTGGCAATCGTATGTACGCTTGAATGAGTGTCAAAGAGACCATCGTGCATGTCTTCCATAATCTCCTCTGCCTCCTTCTTGTCCACTCATCAGAGCAGAGTATAATCAGGGTTGCACTTGTACAATATTTCGTTACTTAGGAAGAATTTGGCTGAAAATATTCGTAAGAACTTTCTGTCGTTGATGGATGATCCCTCGGGATACTCTTGTGCCTCAAGGTATCTCTTCACCTCATGGTACCAAGGCTTTCCTATGTCAGTGTCAAGCTCGCAGCAGTGCGCAAGCTCGTCGAATCTTTCAATTGTAATCATAGGGGCTTCGTTGTCCCATCTGACCTTGAACATTGAAAACATGGTTGCCAAGGCGTCAGCCAACTAATTTTCTTCCCTAGGGAAGTGCTCAAAGGTGACATCTTCGAAGTAGGGAATTAGGGATAACACAAGTTCCTTGTAAGGGATGTGTTGTACCCCCAATTTTTCCCCTAAGATCCCTTCATCATACCATGTTAACTCATTCACAACAGGATCACATTAGGATTCTTGGTTCACCTCCCTATATTTAGTTTTGCCCTTTTGAGGGATTACCAAGCACCTTGACTTATGTTCCTTTTGTGATCATGAAAATTGTTTTTTGTCTTGATTTCTTCTTTTAACTAATAAAATGAAAAGCTGGTTTGTCTTGCTTGTTATCCATGTAGGTAAAGGAATTGAGATTTAACAAGTTACCCCATGGGTTCATGAGTTTATGTCCATGCCCTAGGTAATAAAGCTTGAGAAGTTTAAACCTCACCATTGGATTGGTTTTGGAAGAATTGGCATGGCAAGGTTTTTTGGTTCATCACATTTCAAGGTTATTAGGTTTGACTCAAAAGTACAAGGGGTTGATTGAAGAAGTTGTCATGTTTGGACAAGGCCTTGTTCCTATTGGTCACAGGAGCATATTTATCTCAATATTAAAGATATGGAAGTGGTTTTGGTGGCTATGAGTTCCCATTATCATCCTCAACAACTTCTATTTACAAATCATGTGTGTTGGTACAAGAAGTTTGTTCAAACTTGTCAAAGTTCCTCAAAGCATTCTCTTGATCTAAGGAGCTAGGGTTTTGAACTTCAAAGGAATATATCTTGCTCATCTCTTGGTATTTTTGAGTTATTCCAAAGACATATTTCTCTTCAAATGGTTATCAACAAATCACTTTAAAAGTTTCAAGGAGTTATCATGAGGAAGAGACTTAATGAGGAAGAAAGATTACAAGTCCTCTAGATGAATCCCCAATTTTCCATGTGTGACTTCAAATGATCATAACTTGGTAAAATTTTATCACCTTGAGCCCATTCCTTTTCCATAATGATCTTGAAGATGTTAACTTTATGTCTTCTTTTATGTGCAAAGTGAGAAAATGGACGGAAGTTGCCTTAAAGATGCAAAAGATTATAGGTCATCTCATGATTTTTTGACAACTTCAACAGATCATAACTCTCTCAAATTTTGGAGATTTTGAATGATTCAAGTTTCAAAATGTCATTCAAGAGATCTACTTCATGCCATATTTTTTGGTCAAGAGCAAATTCCAAGTGGAAATCCATGTTTGGATGCAAGATATTATAGGTCATTTTTGAAGAAGAATTTGAAATATTTATAAGTATGGAAAGTCAACATTTTTTCTCCAACTTTGACCCAACACAACTTTCAGCTCAAGCATCCATTTAACTCCATTCTTTTTCCATTGCAAAGCTTGTAACCTCATCTTTCTAAAGCATCAAGAATCATGCCTTAAGACCCCTTGAGCTGAGAATGTCATTGTTTCAAAAGTGGTAACTTGGAATTGAAGTTTCATTGCAAGTTAGAATTTGAATATCATGTTACAACCTCTAAACCTCAAATTAGCACGCGTTTTGGGTCTAAACATGATTAGCCAACTTTCCCAAGTGGATTAGTGCATCAAAACGCAAGAATTGGATGAGTTTTGGTGAAGTTTAGACACACTTCACTTGTGCATCAGGTTTGCACGAATTCCCTCCAAAACGCATCATTCACTCTTCCTTTTGATCCCATTGCCTTATTCTATAAATACATGAATTATCCCGTTCGTTTTCTCATGCTTGGATAGCCAGAATCACCCTGCCAAACTTGTTTCATAACTCAGAATTCAGTAACTTCAAAATCCATTCTCGAGCCTTTTTTAATCCAATTTTTCCATCAATTCACCTTCCTTGATCTTCTCTGAAGCTAACCACATAATTACATTTGAGAATCATGCCCTATATTGCTCCATAGAAGTCAAGTTTCAGAGCTCTGCAACTCAACTTTAATAGGTAGATTTCTTCATCAATTCTTCAAAACTCTGATATCATTGTGTTGCTCTCATTGCCCTGGTTCTAGTTGCAACACTTACCTTTTACTGGAAACACGTTTTGATGAAATTTCGAATCCCTTTTCAAAACTTTCCTTGTAAATTTCTTGAGCTACAGTTTATATAAATTTGGCGCGAGGGGGTGGTTGTCTTCGTCTTGAAGAGACGAAGCGAATGGCATAGGTCTGAGCTTCTGATTTTACAGTTTGAGAAACCTGCAATTTGTGATGGCTGGAGGTTGAAGATTACCAACGTGTCATCTTCCAACCAGTGAAGGCGCGTCATCTGTTTTTTTTCAAATTCTGATTTAATTAATGATTTTGTACATTATTCACCAATGACCATGATATGCACAACGCGCCAGATTCTTTGAATTTGATTACTAACGCGTTTTGACTCTCATCCAATGGTCCACATATTTTACTTTTATTTTCTTTTTCTGATTTTTATATATTAATTGTTTTAAATTTCAAAAAATCATAGAAAATTCATTTTTAATCCAAAAAATCTGAATAAATTATGAAAAATATTTTTGATTATTCTCTTTCTGATTTTTATTTTTTCAAAATTTAATTTTGTGTTTTGGTATTTTTTATAAATTTTACACTTTATTTGACTTGTTTTAAATGGTAAAAATACTTTTATACATTTTTAAATTCTGAAAAAAGTATGGAATGATCCAATGATATTGTGACAAATATTGGTGACCTTATTTTATTTGTGTTTCTGACTTTACTATCTTTTATCATTTTTGGTTTATTTTACCCATTTATTTTAATTTTAAAAATAGTTTCTGACATTAAAAAATTACCAAAAAATTTGTAAAATTATTTGAGCCTTTTTCTGATTTTTCTATGGTCTTACTTTTTTTCTTGATTAATTTGAACATAGTTGATATTTTTCTCTTTATTTTCTATTTTTAAACATTATTTTTTAACCCTTTTGTATATATTAAAATGTGATATTATTTCGTGACTATTTTCTGGTTGATCTTGGGTTAGATTTTGGATCATGAACTTTATTAACATCATTGGATCCATGGTGTTGAGTTTGACTCCACAAAAATGGATGAATGATTTTAATAATAGTTTGATTAAAATTTAATTCAAATGTGGTTTGTATATTTTTTTCCCACCCCTCTTCATCTCATACCTTTCTTATTGCACTAAATGTTGTTAGAGCATGATCTCTATATCATGTCTCAAAACAAATGGTGCATAGATTGCTATTGACCAGCCTCAAAATAGGTGCAACTTCTATATAAGTCCATTTACGATTGCTTAACATAGCACTAAATTTTGTCCCGATTCGAATAAATGATCATTTGTGGTCCAAACTTATGATTGCAAGCCCAAGCATGTTAATTTGATCTATTTAATCCATTAACCTTGAGATTCATTATGTGGAGGCTTTGGTTCTACCAATCCTCTAATGGATCTACAACACCTTTGGTCAATGCGGGTCACTTAAACACCGTTGATCATTAAATGGTACTTATGAGAACTCCAAATGGATGATATACTTGACAAAAAGCAAATGCAACTTGTTGTGTGGAGGCTTTGGTTCTACCAATCCTCTAATGAGTTTCAAATGCAAGCTTCAAGATGGTTATCCAACTAACCACTAATTATTGACTTGTCTTACCTTATGCTTTTATTCTTTTTATGCTTTATGTACCATTTACTTTTAGCATTTACATTTCATGCCATTTTCATCTTTGCTCATTTGAGCATTTACTTTATTTCCATTTTTACTTTTCTCACTTGAGATTTTCTTTTCCTTTCTTAAGATACTTAATAATCAACTTAAACTGAAGAAAAAAAATTCAATGGTACTTGGACTATTTGGTTACTATCCTTGGCATTATGGAGCATGAGACTTTTCTTGGACTTAGGATTAGAAACCTTGGCCTATCTTGGAGACCTTGTGATCTTATCTGATTATTTTGTCTGGAGTTATTGAGGTTTACCTCAAGACATTGGGTTGCTTGTTTATTTTTGTGTGCAGGTTTTTGTGATTACACTCCTTGTTTGTAATATGGAATTCACCCGTATACAGCCGTTACTCTGCCCAATTTTTATGAAGACTTAATATACTTGAAGTTTGGTTCTCTCAAGAGGTCTAGTATTTCTTTGCTTGATTGATTTCAATCCAAGGAATGGGAATTCTATCTTGGCTCATAATATCAAGTATTGGCTTCTTGTTGGTTAGATGGTTCTTATCCCTAGCTTTTACCTTATGCTTTAGGATAGTCCCTTCTTCTCCTCCCATCTTCTTTAATTTCAAAAATCTTCTCCCCCCTTTTTAAAAATCTTCTTGTTTTTTAAAACTTGAACCACTTTCGCAATAAACTTGGACTTATGTCCATGCATTTTCAAAACCTTTTCACAAATAAACTTCAATCAACTTAATAATACTTTGACTTTTTTTTTGTGAGAAGACTAAAAGTCAATGAATCTCATTTCAAACCATTTTTCCACTGTGGCTTTATTTTAAATTAAAAAAACCTTTCTCAAAATATTAGACTTTTGTCAATCCTTGTAGTGATGCAAACAACTATACTTCTATAATATGTAGTGAAGAAAGATATTTTCCACTTGGGTGATGAGTGAGGCATTGTTGATTTTAAAATCCAAGCCATATCCTCCACTTTGAGATGATGCAAATTCTCCTTTCTCATGATTGTGGGTAGTAAGTATGTTTTTCCACACGGACAATGACGATGGTGTCTTATCTTATAAAATCAATTAACATACCTATGTTTCAAAATATTTTTAAAATAGGAACTACGTGTACACTGATCCCCTATTGCACGAAAAGGTGGTACGTAGGCACTAAAGGTTCGGAACTGCGGCGGGTGCAAAAATAATAAAAATAAATATATTTCTTTTCTCACCTCCACCATCCATTTTTTATATACAACATTTTTTCATAACCAAAATATACAAATTTTACAAAGAGGTTCCTGCGGAGTACCGCAGATATTTAGGGTGCTAATACCTTCCCTTTGCATAACCAACCCCCTTACCTTGAATCTTTCCCCCTCTTTTTGGGTTATTCTTTCTTTTCCCATTCCTTTGGAAATAATAAAGCGCGGTGGCGATTTTTATTTTGATTTGTATAAAGTCTAGTCAATCCAATGGCTTAGTCTTAAACACTTCTACCGCTACAAGATGATATTAGGGTGCTTAGTGTCTCAATTTCCTTTTACTTGGCTGATCACTAGAGCAGAATCCCCATACACATTCAAATACTTGATCCTCAAATCAATAGCCGCCTTCAGACCTAAAATGCATGCTTCGTATTCAGCCATGTTATTCATGCAATCGAAACATAATCTGGCAGTGAATGGGGTGTGGCAACCTTCAGGAGAGATGATCACAACACCAATTACGTTACCCAAGGCATTGGAAGCCCCATCTAAGACCATAGTCCATCGGTATCCTTGTTCAGGTCCGTCATATGGTCCAGGTTTCGCACAGTCGGTTACTAGCATGATGTTCTCATCAGGGAAGTCGAAGTTCATGGACTGATAATCATCAACATCTTGAGGGGCCAAATGATCTTCTAGTATGCTTCCTTTGATGGCCTTTTGCATAGTGTATTGAATGTCGTACTCAGTTAAAATCATTTTCCATCTGGTTATCCGTCCGGAGAGGGCAGGTTTCTCGAAGATGTACTTGATTGGGTCTATCTTAGAAATCAACAGAGTGGTATGAATCAACATATACTGTCTTAGCCAGCGATAAGCCCATGCCAGAGTGCAACAAGTTTTCTCGAGAAGTGAATATCTGGTTTCACTGTCGGTAAACTTTTTGCTCAGGTAATAAATAGCATGCTCTTTTTGGCCAGACTCGTCATGTTGGTCCAAAAACACCCCATAGAATTCTGTAGTACTGTCAAGTACATGATTAAGGGTATTCCTTCAAATGGAGGCATGAGAATAGGAGGTTCTTGCAGATACTCTTTTATTTTGTCAAAGGCAACTTAGAATTCATCATTCCATCTGACTACCTGATCTTTCTTCAAGAGTTTGAAGATTGGCTCACAAGTAGCAGTCAAGTGAGATATGAAGCGGGCGATGTAATTGAGACGACCCAAGAATCCTATAACTTCCTTTTCAGAATGAGGGGCTGGTGTTGTACCCCAAAATTTTCCCTCTCATATTTCTCAAGATATTGCAAGAAAAATCTCCAAGTGGCTTAAGATTGCTCAAGAGTTGGACAGTCAAGCTATCTCCTAAGGCAGTCTTCCCCAAGTTAGGGTTTGGTGTTGCATCAAGATCCTTGAGTCCAAATGACCTCAAGTGATCCCCAATGTCATAATATGCTCTCAAAACCATCCATGTCAAATTTCAAGCCTCGCATAGGAAGTTTGCTCAGTCAATTGCTCAAGGGCCCCAAAATCGATTGTGCTAGGGCAAAAGTCAACTGTGACCTATAAGCAGTCAAACTTCAAGATTTTTTGTCAACATTCTCATTTTGAAGGATATTTCATCATTTGATCAAGGGTTGATCATGATTCACCAAGTATTGCTCAAAATTCATCAAGACTCAAAAGTTGCTAAATTAGGGTTTTGTAGGAAAAGTCAACTCAACTTTGACCAAGCATAACTTTCTCATACTTTATGATAAATGACCCATCCAAAGCTCATTTTGAATAGGATGAAATTTACTACAATCCATTTTCATACCCCAAGATCATAAAATGCACTCACAAGAAGTTATAAATTTGGACATTATAGGTCATTTTTGAAAGTCAACAAAAACACCTTTTTTTACAGAGGTTATAACTTGAGCATGGAATAACAAATTGAGATGAAACAAAAAGGGTTGGTTATAGGACATCTCAAGCTTTCTACAAAGTCCAAGAACACCTCCAAAAGCTCAAAATTGAAGAAGTTGTGCATTGTTGAAGTTGGGCATTTTTGCAAAATTGCCAAAAGTCAACTATCCCCAAAACATCAAATTTTGTCAAATAGGCCCATTCTTTTCCACTTTATTTGAGCTTGCCCCATTGCACACGTGTCCTAGTTTCAGCCTTGAGATCATATTTCTTTTTTATTATTTTATTTGATTTTTTATTGAATTATTTCATTTTTAATCAAATTAAATCAAATAAAATCCAAATATTGATTACTTGAGATCTTTTTGGCTATTTCAGGTTGAGATCATCATCATTAAGAGCATCAAATTCATATCACACAAGATCATGTGCAAAAAGATGGATTTTTGACAAATTTGGCAAGCTTTTAAAAGTGAATCAAATCAAATATGGGTGCATTGATTTAGAGAGATTGAATCCATAATTCTTAACCTAATGCATTCCATAATACATAAGGAGGCTTAAGACACGAAAACAAGGGTTAGAGGCTGCAAGAATAGGCAAAACAAAACTTGAAAAAGTGGTGAAAAAGTTGGCATTCGAAATCATAGCAAGAGAGGTTTTTAGAAGCCAAGAAGCATCCCAATCGACTCCTGGAGGTTCACTGAGTTGAAACCGATCAAAAACAAGCTCTCATACACGCCCAAACACGCTATAAGTATCACATTTCTTAGCCCTGTATTCAAAATCATAGCTCTCCATTCTTGCATCATTTGAACAAATTCTTGGCATATTCATAATCCTTATAGAATTTCTGAACTTTTGGCAATATTCAATTTGGTTTATATGGACTGTAACCTCAAAATGCCATGCATAGGGTTATGTTTTGTGTTTTAGGGATTTTTGTTTCAGGTGAAATTGATTCCTATAAAAGGCATGGTTGCACTCAGGAGAGGGAGACGAACCTAACCATGTCTTTGAAGGTCGTTTTTATGGCCTGGAGTTGACTTTGGGATCGAGCTACGCTTTTAGCTGTGGATTCAAATCCGCAGGTAAAGTTACAGGGGCTGGAGGTAAGGGACGATGGTGTGTCGCTTCCCCAGTGGCCAATTCAAACCATGGCGTGCTTAATTTTGTTGTGCTGGCATATTAATTCATTTTCTCTTATTATTATTATTATTTTGTATATAATTAACAAATGAAGCACAACAGCCGAGTGGTAAGCGTGCCTACCAATATCCAACAGGACCTGGGTTCGAATCCCAGGTCCCCTCAATTTCTCAATATATTTTTTCTTAAGATAATCACATGCAGATCCAGGCTTGTAGCATACCGTGCGCCTTCACATGTCCAACAACCAGATGGCCAAAGGCCAGATCTGGTGATCCAAATTGAGAGTCCACCATGGAGTCAAGTCCAAATGCGCACAGGGAATCAAAAAAGTCAAACGGGGCCAGATTTAAATGGGCCTCAGCTTGCTATTCCGACCTCCAAACAGGCCCATACCCCCTATATCTCTCTATTTCATTTATTTTTGTTTTAATTGTTTTATTATATTTTATTTAATTAATTAACCAATCAAATCTTTTTCCTTATAAAATTAAAATCAAAAAAATATTTTCTTTATCAAATTAAATTTTAGTATTTTATTTTTTTATTAACAAACATTAATCTAATTAATTTAGGCTTTAATTAGAAATAACTTTAATATATTTTTGTAAATAATTAAAATCAATTAGACCTAGTTAGATTTTTACTAACATTAATTAATTTTATTTTCTTTCTTAAAATACCAAAAATCCAAAAACATATTTATTTTCATTAATTTATTTATTTATTTATTTATTTAATAATTAATTTAGGATAGTTTCTTTCTTAAAATAAAAACAACAAAAAAATCTTTTCTTTAATAACAAAGGGTCAAAACCCTAGAACTTTGCGCTCGATTTAATTTCCCGCACGCGATCTATTTATTCAATATTGTACTTGTTCCCGGAATGTAATAGATAATTAGGACCATTTAATTATTTTTATCGCTTTATTTATCTTTCCGCATTTAAATTTCAAAGGGTTGTTTTTGGCGATGTAAATACCCGACGCCTTGTAATTTAAATTCCGCAATTTACTTTCCGCAACTTATAACTGTTAGATGTTTGATAATAGGAATGCATGACAAGAATGAATGTTTAACCTAAAATCAACTTAGATAACCATTAACATGTACAAAGATAAAATTAACTGAAAACGACACACTCGTACATGCGCACTCTTAGGGTACACCCCACTTGGTTGCCTTCGTAACGCGGTCATTGAGTATAGGTAACTTTAGAGGTCGCCCTCTTGTCCAAAGATCATAAGTTGCCTCGAAACGGTTTCCTCGGATATTGTTGCCTCAAAACAAATTATCTAAGATATTAGGGTTACCGCTAAGGCGTCCTACCATTGCTTTGGTGACCGTAAGTCCCTAATTTGAATTGACCCTAAAACTCCAACGACGGTGCTACCCACTCATTAATAGTGGGATAGCATTGTCTAAAGGAAATTAACATAGAACGATTCCTTTTTCGAGTAGGTAGATTAGTTCTTAGATACTTGCTCTTTTAAAGACAAAAACTCTTCACACTTACACTTTTCGAATAAAGTTTTCAAAAAAAAACACTTCATACGCTCTTGAGGACAGAAGCAAGAGTTAAATTGAAGTTTTCAAACAAAAAACTTTTTCAAACCCACAATCACAAAGAAAGAAAAATTTTGAAAACAATATGAGCAAGTATCTAAGAGCCCGTGGATAACCACGGATATAAAGGGTGCTAATACCTTCCCTTTCTATAATCTACCCCCCGAACCCGAGAAATAATCTCGAAAAAGGAATTTTTATGTGCTTTTTTCCTTTCCTTGTTGGATAAAATAAAAGTCGGTGGCGACTCTTGCTTACCGCGACATTTTGCGAATACAAATGTAAAACGCAAACCAGCATTCCAAAAAAACAGTCTGTTCTTTCCCACCGTATCACAGCTGGCATTTCTTGGATGGATTTTACCTTGGCAGGATTAACTTCAATGCCTTTATTGATGACAATAAAACCTAGAAGCTTTCCAGATCATACTCCAAATATTCACTTGTTAGGGTTTAACCTCAACTTGTACTTTTTTAGCCTTTCGAATAGTTTGTACAGGTGATCAAGATGTTCCTCTTCAGCTTGTGATCTAGAAATCATATCATCCACATATACCTCTATTTCATGATGAATCATATCATGAAACAAACTACCATAGACCTTTGATATGTTACCCCTGCATTCTTCAATCCGAACGGCATGACCTTGTAGCAAAAGGTGCCCCATTGCGTAACGAAAGTGGTCTTCTCCATGTCTTCAGGAGCCATCCTTATCTGATTATAGCCAGAGAAACCGTCCATGAAAGAGAAGACTTTATACTGAGAAGTATTATCGACCAAGACGTCAATGTATGGTAGAGGGAAGTCATCCTTGGGGCTTGCCCTATTCAGATCCCTATAGTCTACGCACATGCGAACTTTTCCGTCTTTCTTTGGTACTGGCATAACATTGGCAACCCATTGGGGATAGGATGTCACAGCTATGAACCATGCATCAAATTGTTTCATCACTTCAGCTTTTATCTTTTTAGACATGTCAGGCCTCATGCGACGAACCTTTTGTTTGACAGGAGGACAGTCTTCTTTTGTCGGCAGACGATGAACTACGATATCAGTATCCAACCCTGGAATATCTTCATAAGACTAAGAAAATACTTCCACATAATCATGCAACATCTGAACCAACCTGTTCTTGACACCATCTTCTAAGTTAGCCCCGATCTTGACTTCCTTCTTGTCCGTCTCGGTACCCAGATTGATGACTTCAACTGACTCTTTGTGCGGCTGAATAGCTTTTTCCTCTTGTAATAGAAGTCTGGCTAGTTCTCCATGTATATCACAATCTTCCTCACCTTCGTCTTCGGCTTGGTTAATTGGACATTCGAAGTCATAGTCGGCAATAGTAGAGTCATTGGAAATGAAACCCTTCGGTTAATTGGACTCTTTGTGTATGTGTGTGCATGTAAGATACATGGCTATTTTGAAAAATGTATTTGAAAGAAAGAAATACAATGAACACAAAGATTTGAATGAAAAAGAGTCCAATGATTCGTATTGAATGATCATATGATTAGATGAACATAAATAAAACCCTTGACAAATGGACCAAAGTGCCTCGGACCATGCACATGGCATAAAAGTCATTGTTTAAATATTATAGACAAAATGTTCTTGAATTCAATAAAAAGCAATAAACAAGTAGATTACTCCTCAATGAAGGAGATTGGCGCGAAGTCCTTTGCATGCCAATTCTTTAGTTTCGTTGTAGTTGGATACACCCAATCTTCAAATGCAGCTTCTTCATCTGAATCACCCACAACATTAACTTCATGGCTTCCAATGCGGAGAGGTGGCTTTCCTGCATGAGCACGCATGACTTCCTTCTGAGCCTTGATGGTGAAACCCAAACCAAACTTGTCCGCTTTGAATTGGATATCGAGGAGTTTCCCCCAAGTATCATAGCTTCCTTCTTCAATTACAGCACGAGCATCTTTGACTGAAACCATCTTCGGTATGGCTTTAACAGCTTTGGACTCATCAGAGGAACATTTGGTAGCAGCAACCATTGGTGGCACGACTTCAAAGGCTTGACATGGGGTCTTAATGAATTCTCCAATCATATCTACGTATTTGAAAGAGTTAAGGTGACTTACCATAAACTCTTCCTCTCCACAGACTGTGACCATTCTTCCCTTGACCGAATATTTGAGTTTCTGATGGAGAGTTGAGGTTACTTCCCTAGCTTTATGGATCTAGGGGAGACCCAACAAACAAGAATAGGCAGGATGGATATCCATGATGTAGAAGGTGGAGTTGAATATTTGGGATCCCACCTTGATTGGAAGATCTACTTATCCATGAACAGTCCTTTTTTATCCATCGAAGGCCCTCACGATGATATCACTTGGCTTCAATACTAAACCTTCACAGTTTAGACGGTCTAACGCCCCTTTGGGTAGTACATTTAGAGAAGAACTAGTGTCGACCAGCACATGTGCTAAGGTAGTCCCTTTGCACTCGACAGAAACATGTAGAGCTTTATTGTGGTTCTTCCCAAGCGGTGTTAGGTCAACATTTAAAAATCCCAAGCCATTATCAGCCGTCAGGCTAGCCACACAATTCTCAAATTGGTCCGTTATGGTCTCATGGGGGACATGATCCTTTTTCAGGAATTTGATTAATGTCCAGCATTAGCATCCGAACAGAGTAGTAACGATAACATAGAAATCTTAGAAGGGGTTTGCCCCAACTATTCCAAAATCTTAAAGTCACTCCTTTTAATGATCGTCAAGATCTCGTCCATCTCACGAGCGGAGGGTTCTCCATCAGCAACGTCCTTTACAGGTATTTCAGTCACAACAGGCTCAAAAACCTTCTCTTTCCCTCTTGTATTGGTACTTGGCTTGGTAACAGTAATGCGGATGGGTGCCTTTGTAACAACTGGTGGCGAGATATTGAGTGTAAAGATTCTCCCAGTTCGAGTTACCTTACTTGAGCCAGCTATGTTACCAACATCGTCAACTTTTTCTTCTTCGATCCAAGTGTCTTGTTTTATCCCATGATAAAACACCTCAGCACCATAGTTCCATGGCACTGCCTTGTTTGAAGAATAGGGAATTGGTCCAGGATTGGTAATTATTAAGGGAGAAACAGTGGATTCATTTGAAATCTTAATAGGACCTTTGGAGGTGATCCTAAGAGGCTTGTTTGAGATGGTGATAATGGAGATATCTTCACATTTATCAGTCAAGCTTTTGACAAGCGGGGTCTTCTCAAATAGAATTTCGTTGCTATCCATCAGGCGTTGAATGCCTTTCTTTAGCCCTTCATATCCATTTAGTTGTTTGGCACAGCTGTCACAACCTTTCATACAGCCAGGGAAAATCCCGGCTTTCAACAGATTCTTTTTGATGATATTCAGTGGAGTAGTCAAGTCTTCAACAGAGGCAACCAAAATTGTATCTTCAACATCATTAACACCCTTGTCATGCTTCGGCATGGGCGTGGTGATTACATTCGGAGTTGGAGGAGGATTAAACTCAATAGTCTTGTTATCGATCAAATCCTGGATTTTATTCTTCAAGGCCCAACATTGGTCAGTCTCATGCCCGGGGCTACTGGAGTGGTAAACACATTTAGCGTTCGGATTATACTTTGGTGAAGAGGTATCAGGGTTGGCAGGAGGATCGAGCAATGTCACCAAATTAGCCTTGAGAAAATGTTGTAAGGCTTGAGATAATGACATGCCTAACCTTGTAAATTGTCTTCTTGGAGTTTCAAAATGTTGGTGATTAGCAGATGGTCTTTGAGTAGGAGTTGGATTGGAGATTCAGACAATATTAACAGATGGATGATCATTCTTCTTGGTACGGGACCTTGCCCCGTACAGAACATTGATTTCCTTCTTTGTAGCAAAAGGTTTCTTCACATGATTTTAAGTGGATGCAGATGCCACAGAGATCTTCCCACTTTTGATGCCGCTTTCAACTCTTTCACCAGTTAAGATTAATTCGATGAAACCAGAAGAAGAGCAGCCAACCAATAGATTAAAGAATGGACGAGATAAAGTGCCCATAAACATGTCAATGTGCTCCCTATCAGTCAAAGGTGGTTGAACCCTACTGGCCAGGTCTCTCCACTTTTTTTAATATTCTTTAAATCCTTCATTCTTTCCCATGGTCATATCTTTGCAACTGAACTCTTGTTGGTGCCAAGCTGGTGTTATACTGATACTGATGGTAGAAGGCGATAGCTAAATCTTCCCAAGTATTGATGCGGGAACCATCCAATTGGTAGAACCATTCTAACTGCGTCTCGGCCAAACTTTCTTGGAAAAAGTGAACCCAGAGTTTCTTATCAGCAGTGTGCGGCTGTATCTTGCGCACATAAGATTTCAGGAGGAGTTTTGGACAAGAAACTCCACCGTATTTTGCAAAGACTGGTATTTTAAATTTGTGGGGAATAACGACCCCAGAGATTAAACCCAAATCATCAAAATCTAAACCGGGGACGGCTTGGATCTCGACGACTTTCAATTTGTCTTCTAACTGCTTATACTTGACATCGGCGGGTGGATACTGCTTGTCAAAATAATCATCATCAGAAACTTGATCATTAATACAGTCTGCCTGGGTACTCTTAACCTCACCAATCTGGTTTTCATCTTCTTCAGATGAGTCTTCCACTACCAGGATCTGATGAACTGACTCTTTGAACCTTCTGCCCATGTTGACCAGGGCTCTCTTCTTGGGTTTCTTCTTGACTGCCAATGGTTCCATCATATCTTATTTCCCCTTGTCTAGGGCCAGTAGAGTCTCTTGGAATTGAGAGTTTTGTTCCTGAAGATCCTTCACAGTTTTCTCTAGATCCATCTTGCTGAAAGCAGAAAGATAAGGAAACCTGTTGTATGAAAACCTGTCATGTTATGATGCATGGAATGTATATGCAAATGATTTCAAGGATTAATGAGATTTAAATTTGTATAGACAAAAGAAATGAACAAACGCCAATTTTCATTAATTAGTTTGAAAAGATTACAACATGTCCCTTGGGCTTACAAAATATCTCTCTAAGATAGAAAGACCGAGCGCATCCTCTTTGGTGCAATGTAGGCGTTCACACTTAGCTCTTCTTGTAGCTGCTTTGTAAGCTCCAAAACCATCTCAATTAGTGCTTCATGACACCACACAGCGGCCCCGTATTCTCCTTGACTATTCAAGGGCTACCAGTACCCACAAATGTGTCACACTAACGTAGCTATTGCTTAGACCATGTCTCTATACCCCGCACAGTTTCCACAACGTATTGCTACTTACCTATAAGATATCCTAAAGTCGGGTAGAGGATTAGAACAAGCCCAAACAAGGAACTAAAATGCAAGGCAAACAAATCAAACAATGAAAGAAAATAAAGGTGATCTAGCCCTAAGGTTACCCCACTTCCCAATACTCCCCAGCAGAGTCGCCAGTTCTGTGATACGGTGGGAGAACTGACTTAGGTGTTTTGCATTTTATCGCAAATGTTGCGGTTAGCAAGAGTCTCCACCAACTTTTCATTTATCTAAAAAAGGAAAGGCTGAAAAGAATAGGAAAGACCTTTGAGATTATTTCTTGAGTTCGGGGGGTAGATTATGAAAAGGGAAGGTGTTAGCACCCTTTTCATCCATAGTTATCTATGGGCTCTTAGTTGCTTGCTAGATCACTTTATTTTGTTTGAAAATGTGCTTTGTGTGGTTTTTGAAAGTATTTTGAAAAGGCGCCATCGTTTAGGAAAACTTTGTAATAGTTCTCGTTCGTAAGAACGTATACAAAGTGTTGAGCTTTTAAAAATATTTCATGTTTGGAAAAGGTTTTAAAAGTGTTGGTATTTGTTTTGAAAACAAGCAAGGATATTTGATTTAAAAATGAGCAAGCAACTAGGAACAATCTACCTACTCAAAAGTCTTAGTTCATTTCTTCCTTTCCTTTGATATTTTTATCTTACCATTGATTTGGTAAGAAGCCTTGTCTTTGCATGTAAAAGGACGGGTGTGGGTCATCGTATAGCCATGATAGCAATGTTATGAGACATCTTAGCATTTCTCTTTGAGGGACTAATATTATTTTAAAAGACAACATTGATAGCGTCATCGAGGGACTATAATCTTGTATTTTGATTGCTTTTTACTAAGATATCCCACATGCATAACATGCCCATTTTTGTAAGGAAACAAAGTGGAATTACCCTAAGGGTGCAAGTGTGCAAATGTGTTTGATTTACATGCTTGTTTATCTTGGATTAGGGTTTGCTAACTTGTTGATTTTAATCTTTCCATACAAACCCTAATTTACTAACATTTATATAAAGCGATAAATTGCAGAAAGTAAATATGCTAAGCTATTACATCATTAGGGGAGGGGGTACACAAATTTACAAATGGGAATTTTTGCAAGAAAATTAAACCTAATTAACTATTACAACCATATTGAATAAATGTACAAGAATTGAATAAATAATAATGTACAAATGCAAATGGAAAAAGAAAATGATTTTGTTTATTTTTTTAATGAAAGGGTTTTGTCTTGACCTAATTAAAGAAAATGATTAATTAAAAATAAATAAAATTAACTTAAACTAATTAAGAAAAGAAATTAACCTAAAAAGGATTTTTAGGGTTTTTTATGAAAAAAAGTTTTAAATTAATAAAAATAAAATGAAAAAATTAATTGATTAAGAGAAACATAAATTTTAAGTTAATTTTAATTAAGAAAATAAAATAATGATTAAACCTAAATCTAAATATTAATTAAAAAAAGAAATTAATTTATTAAAAGAAAATGTTTTTGTTCTTTTGTTTTTATGAAGAAAATAAAATATATAAGTGTAAAAATAATAAACAAAATATTTTTTGGATTTTTTATTAATAAAAATAATAATAATAATAATAATAATAATAATAATAATAATAATAATAATAATAATAATAATAATAATAACAATAAAAATAATAAAGGAAATATGAAATGAAAATAAAAATAAAAAAAAAGGAAAAAGGAATTAAAGAAAATAATGGGCTAGGGGTGCAAGAGTGAAACAGGGGTTAGAAGAAGCAAAAAATAACCAGGCCCAATGTTGGAGGCCCAGCGCTGGCTGCAAAAAAAAAAGAAGTGAAAAAAGTGAAAAATGAACAAAAGGGTACCACTGGGGCTCGAACCCAGGTCCCAATGGTTAACAGGCGCACGCTTTACCACTGGAGTGGCTATACATCCGTTGATATAAACAAAATAATAAATATATAACATAAGTTATGCCCTGAAGACAACTTCATCTTCAACCACCAGCCACAGCATCTGTAACTTCACAATTTCTCAACAAAAATGAAAAGTACAAACATGAGAGTTTCTCCATTTTTCCATACGAATCCAACCATATAAATATTATAAGTTATAAATCAAAGATAAATGAGAATTTTTGAATGTACCAAATTCTGACCAAAATATTTCAGAAATTTCAATCCTAAAATTCTCCTAGCTCAATCAATATAAATGAAATCTATATACATGTATAGTTTCAAGGCAATGAAATCTACATTTTATCTTCACAAATGTAAGCCTAACAATGCCTAAATAATGAGATGAAAAGTCAGAAAATGTACCTAAAAAATGGAAATCGTGAAATGAATTTGAGCTTGATTCAAGGTGTTGTAATGATCAGGTTAGCTTCCTTGAGTCTCCAGGAAGCTAATGCAATGCTTAGCTTGAGTTGAGAGTGGTTGAAATGGCCTGGAGAAGTCCAAATGCAATGCTCTGTTTTTGGTTATGGAGGTTATGGTAAATGGTGTTACAGTTCTGGAAATAGGATGGGGATAAGTTGTATTTTATATGAGGAATCTTTTGAAACTAAAAGGCCAAGAAATGCACGAGGGAAATGGAAGTTTGATATGTAAAGTCAGAACTTGCACAACAATGGTGTTTTGAAGAAATTTCTGGCTAGAGGGAGTTTGGGAGTGTTACAGGGTGTTCAAGCTCGTGTGTTAGGTTGCATAATAGTGTCTCAATGTATAGGAAAAGGTTTTGAGAGCTTGGGCTAATCATAAGAACAAGTTCACATGTTATGGTTTTTTGCTTGTTTTTGAAGCAAGCTTGACAAGCATTGTTCCAAGGCAAGGTACAAGGCTATCTAAAGTGGTTAGGAACTTTAAACATGCTTATCTGATTGTGTAGAGGATGGTTGTGTAGAAAGAACAAATGCAAAGCTCAAGACAAGTTGACTTTGTGATTAAAGCCTCTTTACTAGAATGGCAATGTTACTTTGTGCCATTAATGGAAATGCAACTTGGATAATGGCTCAAATGCTTGGACAAAGATCGTATCAGTTGTGTAAGACATTAATTACGAAGTGACAAACAAGTTTGAGGCCTGCAAAGCAAAGATTATGTAGCCTAGCATGGATTTGGTTCATGTGTTCTTCACAAAATTGCTTGTAATTCAAGTTTGAAAACCCTAACTTCTTGCCTTCGATTTTCCTTTCTCAAGTGTGATATCAATGAGTTTTGTGAAATTTTGGAAATCTTGTAACATCCTCTACAACCTTTATGTTGGACATTTTTGAAGATCCATCTTGGAACTATGTGAAAAAATTTCATGAAGTTAGGTCAAAATCCTGCCTAAACTATGGCAAAATTTCACTAAGTTTCCAAGTTTCATGAACATGTATTCCTAAAATCATAATTTGAAATCCATGCCTTTCTAGAAGAAGTTGTGTTCTACAATGTTTTACATATAATTTAGATATACAACTTTCATGTTGGAAATTTCCTTTGAATCATCTTGCATCATGGTGTAAATTTGGCTCAAAGTTGTGAAAAAATATGAATTTTCCAACACTTAGAAAAATTTCTAAGTTTAGAAATTTCGACTTTTCAAAATGAAATCTTCTTTTTTATTTCTTGATGAACAAGTTTCATATTTTGACATGTTTTGATGAATTGTGATCTTTGATACTTGATTTTGACTAGTTGACTGAAAATCAACTATCAATCAATTAATCTTGAGGAATGTTTTGAGCCATGCCATTAGGTCAAAATGAAGCATTTGAATCCTTGAGATCATAAGTTAAACCAATCAAACATTTTCTAGGTCAAAAATCAGAAATTGCACCTTCTCAGTCAAAACCCTAATTTTGACCATTTTGCCCTTTTGATGATCTGATCAAATTTCTTGAGGAATTGTGGTCCAAACTTGATCAGATGACATATATGACTTCATAATGTTGATATGGACCAAAAATTATGAAGTTTGACTATAAATTGACCACGGTTGACTTTTTCCCCAATACATCTTATTTTAGGTCAACTAATCAATTGACTGAGGAAAAATGTGATCCAAGACTTGAAACTTGACATGAGAAATCTTGAGAGTTCAAAATGATCCATGAAAGTCATATGGGGCATTAAGATTTCATTTTTCCTTATGCAAACTCAAACCCTAATTTTCAGTCATCAGTTCTTGAGAAGGTGTCTTGAGCTGATCAACCCTTGTGCAGTCTTGAACCAAAGGAGATCTTGTTAGAAATTACTTAAGAAATGAGAGGGAAAATTTTGGGGTACAACACATGTTCTTTAAACGGGATGAGATTAGGGTACTTCGTGTCCCATTCTCCTTTGATCTGGATGATTACCAAAGTCGAGTCTCCATACACACTTAAGAACTTGATCCTTAAATCGATTGCAGCTTTGAGACCCATAATACATGCTTCATACTCAGCCATGTTGTTGGTATAATTGAAACATAACCTGGAAGTGAAAGGAGTATGACAGCCCTCAGGAGATATGATCACAGCACTGATGCCATTGCCAAGAGCATTGGAAGCTCCATCAAAAACCATAGTCCATCGGGATCCTTTTTCAGGTTCTTCATCTGGTCCAGGTTCTTCACAATCAGTTACTAGCATGATGTTCTCATCTGGGAACTCAAAATTAATGGATTGGTAGTCATCCACAGCTTGATGTGCCAAATGATTAGCTAGTATACTTCCCTTAATTGCTTTCTGGGTTGTATACTGAATGTCGTATTCGATCAGGATCATTTTCCATCTTGTTGTTCTTCCGGAGAGAGCAGGCTTCTCGAAGATGTACTTGATAGGATCCATTTTAGATATCAACAAGGTAGTGTGAGTCAGCATATACTATCTTAGTCGGCGAGCAGCCCATGCCAAAGCACATCAAGTTTTTTCGAGCAGTGAGTATATTGTTTCATAGTCGGTAAACGTTTTGCTAAGGTAGTATATTGCATGCTCTTTTCGACCAGACTCGTCATGCTGCCCCATCACACATCCCATTGAGTTCTCTAATACCATTAAGTACATGATCAGAGGTCTTCCTTCAACTTGAGGCATCAGAATTGGAGGCTCTTAAAGGTATTCCTTGATTTTGTCAAAGGCGTTCTGGCAATCGTCATTCCACTTTACTGCTTGATCTTTCTTCAGTAATTTGAAGATTGGCTCACAAGTAGCGGTCAGATGTGAAATGAATCTGGCTATATAGTTTAAGCGTCCCAAGAATCCTCTAACTTCCTTATCAGTGTGAGGATTTGGCATTTCTTGTATAGCTTTAACCTTTTCTGGATCCACTTCAATGCCTTTGCCACTGACAACAAAGCCTAAGAGCTTACCGGATCTTACACTGAAAGTGCACTTATTTGGGTTTAGCCTCAGTTTGTACTTCTTCAGCCTGTCAAATAGCTTTTGTAGGTAATCAAGGTGTTCCTCTTCAGTCTGAGACCTGGATATCATGTCATCCACGTAGACCTCTATCTCGTGATGGACCATATCATGAAACAAAGCTATCAAGCCCGTTGATAGGTTTCCCTAGCGTTCTTCAGCCCAAATGGCATAACCTTGTAACAAAAAGGGACCTACTGTGTGACGAAGGTTGTCTTCTCCATGTCCTCAGGTTCCATCTTGATCTGATTATACCCGGAGAAACCATCCATGAAGGAGAATACCTTATGTTGTGCGATGTTGTCAACCAGAACATCAATATGGGGAAGCAGGGAGTCATCCTTGGGGCTTGCCCTGTTCAGGTCTCTGTAATCCACACACATATGTACCTTACCATCCTTCTTAGGTACTGGAACAACATTAGCGACCCATTGCGGATAGGACGTGACAACTAAGAAACCAGCATTGAAATATTTCATGACTTCAGCCTTGATCTTTTCTGACATATTCGGCCTCATACAAAGAACCTTCTATTTAACTGGAGGACAGTCCTGTTTTGTAGGAAGGCGATGAACCAAAATATCGGTGTCAAGTCCTGACATGTCTTCATATGACCAGGAAAAAACCTCAACATAGTCATGTAGCATTTGTATTAATCGCTGTTTGACACTGGGCTCCAAGTTAGCACCTATCTTGACTTCTTTTCTATCCTCTTCAATGCCCAAGTTCACTATCTCAATAGGCTCCTCATGAGGCTGTATTGCCCTTTTTTCCTATTGTAATAGTCTGGAAAGCTATCCTGGTACCTAACAATCGTCCTCACCTTCGTCCTCGGCTTGGTTGATCGGCTTTTCAAAACCATAATGAGCAATAGCAGAACCGTTATCAATGGGATCCAGAGTGGATGTGGATCTGCAGTTTGATACATGAGTGTGTGTGTAAGAGCATAGCTATTTTAATAAAGTAAAAAGCAGAAAAGAAAGGCAAAGAGCGCAAAATTTTTATGTAAAAACATCCAATGCTTTATTAATGACATATGATAATGAAACATGATAACCCTCACAAAATAACCATTGTGCCTCGGGTAAGACACAAGGTTTTAGAGTTTGTATTATTCACTTATTACATATCCAAAAACAAAAAAGGACAATTACTCCTGAATAAAAGTAATCGGCACAGAGTCTTTAGCCTTCCAGTTGGTGACTCCTCCGTTGAAAATTGGGAAGATACACTAGTTTATGTCACAATCACTGTCACTATCCTCCAAAGCATTAATCCCATGATTACTGATGTGTAAGGGTGGTCCTCCGGCACGAGCACGGCGGACATCCCTTTGAGCTCCCAATGTAAAACCCAAACCAAATTTGTCAGATTTGTAGGGAATATCCGGAAGTTGGACCCAAATTGTACACCCATCTTCTTCAACAACTGCCCTGGCATCTTTTAGAGAAGCCATCTTCAGCGGAGGCCTGGTAATATCTAGAATACTGACAGAGGTTTTGGTTACAGCAACGGTTTGTGGATCCTCCTCAAAGTTCTGACAGGGGGTCTCAATGAACTCGTTGTCCATTTCAATGTACCTGAAAGAGTTCAGGTGGCTTACCATGTACTCCTCCTCCCTATGGACCGTGATAATTTTTCCATTGACTGGGTATTTCAGCATCTGATGTTGGGTAGAAGTTACAGCACCAACCTCATGGATCTAGGGTTGACCCAATAAACAGGAGTAAGACGGGCGGATGTCCATCACATAGAAAGTGGAATTAAAAGTCTGAGTGCCCACTTTGATAGGGATGTCCACCTCCCCATGCACCATTCTTTTAGAACCGTCGAAGGCTCTCACCACAATGTTATTAGGCTTTAGAGTCAATCCTTCACAACCTAACATGTCAAGGGCCTTCTTGGGTAAAGCATTCAGTGATGAACCTGTATCCACTAGAACATGGGCCATAGTAGTGCCCCTGCACTCGATAGAGACGTGCAGGGAATCATTATGTTTCCTTCCTTTGGGAGTCAGATCAGCATCAGAGAAACCTAGCCCATTGTCAGCAGTCAAACTGGCCACACAGTCTTCAAATTGATCAGCAGAGGTTTCTTGAGGCACGTGAGCAGTCTTGAGGATTTTCACTAAAGCCTTGGCATGGGCTTCAGAGCATAATAACAGGGCCAGCATTGAGATCTTGGAAGGGGTCTTCCCTAGTTGTTCAACCCCGTTGTAGCCACTCTTCTTAATGATCTTTAAAATTTCCTCCATTTCTTGCTTAGAGGATGCTAGGATGACTCCTGGGTGCACCTTCGTCTGGACAGGCTCAACCAATATCTCTTTTCCCCGAGTCTCTACCGACTCGGTGGTAGGGGTAACAGTAGGGCTAGTTGTAGGAGTAACAATGGTAATATTGACAGGAATAGCAGTAGGAACAATCACAGGGGTAGTAATGGGAGTATTAATAGGAGCAGCAGCAGCAGGGATGATCACTGGAGTAGCAATAGTTTTAGGAGTAGAGGTCTCGGGGGAGAAAACTCTTCCGCTTCTTGTTATCTTACTGGTCCCGACAATATTGCTAACATCGGGATCAGAGTCTTCAGCATTTTTTTCTTTCACGACCAATAAGTCTTGCTTGACGCCATGGTAATAGACGCCAGCCCCATAGTTCCAAGGAATAGCTTTATCTGAGGAATATGGTATAGGTCTAGGGAAAGTAATTATCAATGGAGAAACTCTCGAAACAGATGTAATCCTAATAGGTCTTTTGGAGGAGACCTTGGGAGGATTGGCGGAAATGGATATGATAGAAACATCTTCACACAGATTACTTGTAGCTGGAATCTTCTCGAGCAGAATTTCTTTATTGTCCATCAGGCACTGAACGCCTTCTTTCAACAGATGGAAAACATTAGGTAAGGACAAACACAAATGGCAACCTTTACTACAACCCAGAAATAAATCGGCCTGCAAGAGATTCTTCTTAATAGTCAAGAGTGGAGTAGCCAATCCATCAACAGAAGCAATAAACATGTCATCATCAATAGCATTGACACCACGGCCGTGCTTGGGAATAGTGGTAGTAATAACATTAGGAGTCTCAGTAGCGTCAAACTCAATCTCCTTTTCCTTAATCAAATGCTGTAATTTGTTCTTCAAAGCCCAACAGTCGTTTGTATCATGGCTTGGACTTTCAGAATGGTAAGCACACCGAGCATTTACATTGCAATGAGGAGACATAGTGTTGGGATTCTTGGGAGCCTCTTTCAAAGTAACCAAATTGGATTTCATCAGGTTTGGTAAAGCCTGAGATAGGGTCATATTGATCCTGGTAAACTGTCTCCTTGGCTTATCTGTTTTGGACTGATTGTTTTGTTGTCAGTTTGATGTAGAATTGGAAATCATAACAGCCCCTACCGTCAGACGACACTTAATTTTGTTAATATTTCTTTTGCCATAAGCATCATTGGCCTCCTTCTTCCCTGTGAATGGTTTCTTTGCAGTGCTGGATGATGCATCTCTCTGTATTTTACCACTTTTAATACCATCTTCCACTCTTTCTCATGTCAAGATCAACTCAGTAAACCCAGCAGAAGAACTTCCAATCAGCTGGTTAAAGAATGGCCCGGATAATGTGCCAAAGAACATGTCCACCAACTCCCTATCAGACAACAGAGGATGGACTTTTACCTCAAGGTCTCTCCATTTTTGGGCATAGTCCTTAAAGCCCTCATCGGAACCCATAGACATAATTTGCAACTGTATACGAGTCAAAGCGAGGTCAGCATTATATTGGTACTGCTTATAGAAAGCAGAAGCCAGATCTTCCTAATTATGCACATTGGTTCTTTCTAATTGATAGAACCATTCCAGCTGAGTTCCTTCCAAACTTTCCTGGAAGAAGTGTACCCACAAATCCCTATCAGTAGTGTGGGGTTGAATTTTCCTGACATACGACTTTAAATGTAGCTTAGGGCATGAGACATCGCCGTACTTAGCAAATGTAGGGACCTTGAACTTCTGTGGGATGACCACCCCTGAGACCAATCCTAGCTCTTCAAAGTCCAGTCCGGTCACCCTTTGGATCTCCATGGCATTGAGTCGATCCTCCAGCTGTTTTTATTTATCATCAGCAGGAGGATACTGCTCCTCAGAATATTCAGGTTCATCTTCCTCAGATTCCCTCGTATTGTGGTCTTGTTCTCTTGGCTATCCATCCTGATTGTCTCTCTCTCTCTCTTGACGGAGTTGCAAGCTCTAAAACGTGCTTCACTGGTCCTTTAAACCTTCTTCCCAAGTTCAGAACACCCATTGGCCTCTTTTTCTTCTTCTTGTCCTTGAGAATCAGCGCTTTCAAATCTTCTTGTCCCTTGGCCAGATTCAGGAACATTTCTTAGAATTGGGAATTTTGTGCCTGAAGATCCTTAACTATTTGTTCAAGAGCCATTGCTGAAATAAACAGCGAAGAGGATAAGAAACCTGTCCTGAAATCTTGTTTATGCAA
Organism: Vicia faba; assembly: GCA_948472305.1. Lineage (NCBI taxonomy): Eukaryota > Viridiplantae > Streptophyta > Magnoliopsida > Fabales > Fabaceae > Vicia > Vicia faba. Next base: position 1,411,141,930 of record OX451741.1, on the reverse strand, counting down.
TGATATGTATGATATATGTATGCAATGTTTTCAAGGGCTTTATAGGATTTAAACTCTTTTAACCAAAACAGAAACAGAGACTTTTTATAAGTAATCTCAAATGAAATCATAGTTTACAAAGGAATAACAAATGAGAAACTTCTAAAACTTCTACGTCTCCCAAGGGCACTTCCTTTTGGTGCTAAGGTAGGCGTTGAGATTCTGCTCTTCATGAAGCCGCTTTGTCAGTTACAACACCTTCTTCTTAGTGGCATAGAATTGGGACTCAAAAGTATCTCGTTCTTCTTTGATTTGTATCCAAGATTTTAGAAATTCTTCAAAGTTTGTTGGCATATCAGGATGAATATTGATACAAGACTTGACCTCTTGAACAATAGGCTCGGAAATCACTGGTAGGATAGCAGCATACGGCATTATGAGATTTTGAGTACGAGTTCGTACCCATTTGAGGTTATGGCTCCAAAGGGATGGATTTCTTGTGCCCTAGAGTCCTGGTATCAGTCTTCTTAACCATTCTCCAAGCACGGATGAACCATTGATGATAACCTTGTAGATCATTTGAGTAGTCGAACACAATATCTTGAATGAGCATATCATGAGGACCATCCCTCCGGGCATAGCCGAACTGATGTAAAGCTAAAGAGGGGTTGTAGGTGATGCCCCCTTTAATGCCATGGAGTGGCACATTGGGGAATTCTCCACAGCGATCAACGAAAGAGATGTCTTCTTGGGAGCGAGGGCACCAATAGACGTCAGAGTGAGAAAGAGACATTAATCTCTGGTTCCATCTTAAACCTAATTCATTCTTCATTACTGACCGAGGAAGGTGCGAAATAAACCACCTATAGAGAAGAGGTACACAACATATAAGAGTCCCACGCTTCTTCATGGTGCGTGTATGGAGTGAGTGCAGAATATCCCCGAGCAATGTAGGCACTGGATTGCGAGCAAGGAAAATTTTGATGGCACTGACATCTACAAACTGGTCTAAATTGGGGAACAGAACCAATCCATAGATCAAAAGAGCTAAAACATCTTCAAATGAATGGAAACTCATAGCATCTAGGAATACTTGGGATTTCTTCATCAGGAAACTTGTGACGGGGCCCTTAACTCCACTCCTCCTTTCCTAATTGGACTCAATGTCAGATGGTTTTAAATGCAAAGCTATGGCAACATCTTCAGCAGTTGGATCTTGTTCTAAACCGGTAAAGGGTATCTGCTCTAATATGGGCAGACTGAGTATTTTGGAGAATTTTTCCAACGTAGGCACCAACTGATAGTCTGGAAATGTAAAGCAGTGATGCTTAGGGTCGAAGAACTGGAATAAGACACTCATCAAACCTTCATAAAAACCAATAGCAACCAAACTGAGCAAGTAGCCATATCTCATGTTGAATGAGGAACTCTCAGGAACCTTTGAAACCAATTCTTTGAGTTTGGGAGGGATCTCTACAAAATTGATTCGGATGGTTTTTTTACGAGCTGAATCCATGACCTACAAAATAGATAAGAGATAAATCCACAGGCCCTTGAAATGGTTAGTGTACATGACATGTTATGTTTTTTATGATGTTATGATTATGCTTTGAAATCACAAGTATATCAAACACAAACAAGTCACACAGAGACTTTAGGTTTAAAGGCTTGCATGAGTTTTAAAGGTAAGTACCCTCTTGAAGTTTCAGTTGGCTCAACCTATCCTATTAATAGTAACCGGGTTCTAAGGAGTCTTATATCACTGACCTTTCTTTTAGGCATTGTTCTAGCTCAAGAACCAAAGTATTGCGGCCAGAATATCCCAAAAGTCTAGTCTCGATGAGTGCAGTATCGAGTATCAACCAATCTTTGGTCGGAACCAAAGCCGACCATCTCACTACTTTCTAATGGCTTAGGATGAGTTAATTAAAGGTTCTAAAGGTTAGTTAGTGCTTAATGACACTAAGGAAGCCTAATGTTATCCTTGACTGACTGAAGTAACATTAGTACAAACCAAAGTATCATGCTAACATAGCTATCACTTTGTCCATATCGGTCTACGTCGTACAACTTCCATGATTTATTGCTACTTACCTAATAAGGTGCCCCAGATCTGGGTGTATGATCTATAATAACAACCCAAACAAGCCCTCAAAATTAAAGCATAAAAACACACAAATGAAAGAAACTTTAAAGATGAACTAAGCTCTAAGGTAACCCCACTTTTTTTAAGGTCCCCAGTAGAGTCGCCAGTTCTGCGATACGGTGGCAGAACCAACTATTATATACTGTTTTTGCATTTTGTGTTCACAAATGTTACGGTAAGCAAGAGTCGCCATCGACTTTTCTTTTATCCAAATTAAGGAAAGGGTGAAAAGAACAGAAAAAGACCTTTTCGAGATTTTCTGAGTAAGGGGGTAGATTATGGAAAGGGAAGGTGTTAGCACCCTTTCCATCTGTAGTTATCTATGGGATCTTAGAGGTTTGCTCATTTTTAAAGTACCTTTGTGCTTTATGTGTTTTGAAATTTTGTTTTAAAAATTCCTTGGTATGGAAGACTTTATAATGTTTCTCGGGAATGTGGAGAAAGTATACAAAGTGTCTTGAAAATGTTTTTGAAAAGTAGTTTTTGTGTAAGTGCAAAGATGTTTTGAGCAAACTTCTAACAACTATCTACTTTGTACTAAAAAAGGGTCGTTCCTTTCCTCATATCCTTTAGACAGTGCTATCCTACTATTAGTGAGTAGGTAGCCCTATCGTTGGATGTATGAGGGACATTCAAAAGGGACATTACAATCACGAAGGCAACTTGTGGATACGCTTTAGAAATTTTGTTTAGGGACTAGATCATTTACCGAGAAGGCAACTGTGGGGTCATCGAGGGACTATGGTCTTTTGATTTATGGGTCTTTGCTAAAGCATTCCTGCCTCATGACTGTTTTATTTCTAAAGGCAACCAAAGTAGGGTCCCCTAGAGGTATACATGTGCAAGTGTCTCCAGTTTTGTAATACGGTGGGAGAACTGACTTGGGTGTTTCGCGTTTTATCGCAAATGTTGCGGTTAGCAAGAGTCGCCGCCGACTTTTCTTTTATCCAAAAAAGAAAAGACTGAAAAGAACAGGAAAGACCTTTGAGATTATTTCTTGAGTTCGGGGGGTAGATTATGAAAAGGGAAGGTGTTAGCACCCTTTTCATCCATAGTTATCTATGGGCTCTTAGTTGCTTGCTAGATCACTTGATTTTGTTTGAAAATGTGCTTTGTGTGGTTTTTGAAAGTATTTTGAAAAGGCGCCATCGTTTAGGAAAACTTTGTAATAGTTCGCGTTCGTAAGAACGTATACAAAGTGTTGAGCTTTTAAAAATATTTCATGTTTGGAAAAGGTTTTGAAAGTGTTGGTATTTGTTTTGAAAACAAGCAAGGATATTTGATTTAAAAATGAGCAAGCAACTAGGAACAATCTACCTACTCAAAAGTCTTAGTTCATTTCTTCCTTTCCTTTGATATTGTTATCTTACCATTGATTTGGTAAGAAGCCTTGTCTTTGCATGTAAAAGGACGGGCGTGGGTCATCGTATAGCCATGATAGCAATGTTATGAGACATCTTAGCATTTCTCTTTGAGGGACTAATATTATTTTAAAAGACAACATTGATAGCGTCATCGAGGGACTATAATCTTGTATTTTGATTGCTTTTTGCTAAGATATCCCACATGCATAACATGCCCATTTTTGTAAGGAAACAAAGTGGAATTACCCTAAGGGTGCAAGTGTGCAAATGTGTTTGATTTACATGCTTTTTTATCTTGGATTAGGGTTTGCTAACTTGTTGATTTTAATCTTTCCATACAAACCCTAATTTACTAACATTTATATAAAGCGATAAATTGCAGAAAGTAAATATGCTAAGCTATTACATCATTAGGGGAGGGGGTATACAAGTTTACAAATGGGAATTTTTGCAAGAAAATTAAACCTAATTAACTATTACAACCATATTGAATAAATGTACAAGAATTGAATAAATAATAATGTACAAATGCAAATGGAAAAAGAAAATGATTTTGTTTATTTTTTTAATGAAAGGGTTTTGTCTTGACCTAATTAAAGAAAATGATTAATTAAAAATAAATAAAATTAACTTAAACTAATTAAGAAAAGAAATTAACCTAAAAAGGATTTTTAGGGTTTTTTATGAAAAAAAGTTTTAAATTAATAAAAATAAAATGAAAAAATTAATTGATTAAGAGAAACCTAAATTTTAAGTTAATTTTAATTAAGAAAATAAAATAATGATTAAACCTAAATCTAAATATTAATTAAAAAAAGAAATTAATTTATTAAAAGAAAATGTTTTTGTTCTTTTGTTTTTATGAAGAAAATAAAATATATAAGTGTAAAAATAATAAACAAAATATTTTTTGGATTTTTTATTAATAAAAATAATAATAATAATAATAATAATAATAATAATAATAATAATAATAATAACAATAAAAATAATAAAGGAAATATGAAATGAAAATAAAAATAAAAAAAGGAAAAAGGAATTAAAGAAAATAATGGGCTAGGGGTGCAAGAGTGAAACAGGGGTTAGAAGAAGCAAAAAATAACCAGGCCCAATGTTGGAGGCCCGGCGCTGGCTGCAAAAAAAAAAAGAAGTGAAAAAAGTGAAAAATGAACAAAAGGGTACCACTGGGGCTCGAACCCAGGTCCCAATGGTTAACAGGCGCACGCTTTACCACTGGAGTGGCTATACATCCGTTGATATAAACAAAATAATAAATATATAACATAAGTTATGCCCTGAAGACAACTTCATCTTCAACCACCAGCCACAACATCTGTAACTTCACAATTTCTCAACAAAAATGAAAAGTACAAACATGAGAGTTTCTCCATTTTTCCATACGAATCCAACCATATAAATATTATAAGTTATAAATCAAAGATAAATGAGAATTTTTGAATGTACCAAATTCTGACCAAAATATTTCAGAAATTTCAATCCTAAAATTCTCCTAGCTCAATCAATATAAATGAAATCTATATACATGTATAGTTTCAAGGCAATGATATCTACATTTTATCTTCACAAATGTAAGCCTAACAATGCCTAAATAATGAGATGAAAAGTCAGAAAATGTACCTAAAAAATGGAAATCGTGAAATGAATTTGAGCTTGATTCAAGGTGTTGTAATGATCAGGTTAGCTTCCTTGAGTCTCCAGGAAGCTAATGCAATGCTTAGCTTGAGTTGAGAGTGGTTGAAATGGCCTGGAGAAGTCCAACTGCAATGCTCTGTTTTTGGTTATGGAGGTTATGGTAAATGGTGTTACAGTTCTGGAAATAGGATGGGGATAAGTTGTATTTTATATGAGGAATCTTTTGAAACTAAAAGGCCAAGAAATGCACGAGGGAAATAGAAGTTTGATATGTAAAGTCAGAACTTGCACAACAATGGTGTTTTGAAGAAATTTCTGGCTAGAGGGAGTTTAGGAGTGTTACAGGGTGTTCAAGCTCGTGTGTTAGGTTGCATAATAGTGTCTCAATGTATAGGAAAAGGTTTTGAGAGCTTGGGCTAATCATAAGAACAAGTTCACATGTTATGGTTTTTTGCTTGTTTTTGAAGCAAGCTTGACAAGCATTGTTCCAAGGCAAGGTACAAGGCTATCTAAAGTGGTTAGGAACTTTAAACATGCTTATCTGATTGTGTAGAGGATGGTTGTGCAAAAAGAACAAATGCAAAGCTCAAGACAAGTTGACTTTGTGATTAAAGCCTCTTTAATAGAATGGCAATGTTACTTTGTGCCATTAATGGAAATGCAACTTGGATAATGGCTCAAATGCTTGGACAAAGATCGTATCAGTTGTGTAAGACATTAATTACGAAGTGACAAACAAGTTTGAGGCCTGCAAAGCAAAGATTATGTAGCCTAGCATGGATTTGGTTCATGTGTTCTTCACAAAATTGCTTGTAATTCAAGTTTGAAAACCCTAACTTCTTGCCTTCGATTTTCCTTGCTCAAGTGTGATATCAATGAGTTTTGTGAAATTTTGGAAATCTTGTAACATCCTCTACAACCTATATGTTGGACATTTTTGAAGATCCATCTTGGAACTATGTGAAAAAATTTCATGAAGTTAGGTCAAAATCCTGCCTAAACTATGGCAAAATTTCACTAAGTTTCCAAGTTTCATGAACATGTATTCTTAAAATCATAATTTGAAATCCATGCCTTTCTATAAGAAGTTGTGTTCTACAATGTTTTACATATAATTTAGATATACAACTTTCATGTTGGAAATTTCCTTTGAATCATCTTGCATCATGGTGTAAATTTGGCTCAAAGTTGTGAAAAAATATGAATTTTCCAACACTTAGAAAAATTTCTAAGTTTAGAAATTTCGACTTTTCAAAATGAAATCTTCTTTTTTATTTCTTGATGAACAAGTTTCATATTTTGACATGTTTTGATGAATTGTGATCTTTGATACTTGATTTTGACTAGTTGACTGAAAATCAACTATCAATCAATTAATCTTGAGGAATGTTTTGAGCCATGCCATTAGGTCAAAATGAAGCATTTGAATCCTTGAGATCATAAGTTAAACCAATCAAACATTTTCTAGGTCAAAAATCAGAAATTGCACCTTCTCAGTCAAAACCCTAATTTTGACCATTTTGCCCTTTTGATGATCTGATCAAATTTCTTGAGGAATTGTGGTCCAAACTTGATCAAATGACATATATGACTTCATAATGTTGATATGGACCAAAAATTATGAAGTTTGACTATAAATTGACAATAGTTGACTTTTTCCCCAATACATCTTATTTTAGGTCAACTAATCAATTGACTGAGGAAAAATGTGATCCAAGACTTGAAACTTGACATGAGAAATCTTGAGAGTTCAAAATGATCCATGAAAGTCATATGGGGCATTAAGATTTCATTTTTCCTTATGCAAACTCAAACCCTAATTTTCAGTCATCAGTGCTTGAGAAGGTGTCTTGAGCTGATCAACCCTTGTGCAGTCTTGAACCAAAGGAGATCTTGTTAGAAATTACTTAAGAAATGAGAGGGAAAATTTTGGGGTACAACACATGTTCTTTAAACGGGATGAGATTAGGGTGCTTCGTGTCCCATTCTCCTTTGATCTGGATGATTACCAAAGTCGAGTCTCCATACACACTTAAGAACTTGATCCTTAAATCGATTGCAGCTTTGAGACCCATAATACATGCTTTATACTCAGCCATGTTGTTGGTATAATTGAAACATAACCTGGAAGTGAAAGGAGTATGACAGCCCTCAGGAGATATGATCACAGCGCTGATGCCATTGCCAAGAGCATTAGAAGCTCCATCAAAAACCATAGTCCATCGGGATCCTTTTTCAGGTTCTTCATCTGGTCCAGGTTCTTCACAATCAGTTACTAGCATGATGTTCTCATCTGGGAACTCAAAATTAATGGATTGGTAGTCATCCACAGCTTGATGTGCCAAATGATTAGCTAGTATACTTCCCTTAATTGCTTTCTGGGTTGTATACTGAATGTCGTATTCGATCAGGATAATTTTCCATCTTGCTGTTCTTCCGGAGAGAGCAGGCTTCTCGAAGATGTACTTGATAGGATCCATTTTAGATATCAACAAGGTAGTGTGAGTCAGCATATACTATCTTAGTCGGCGAGCAGCCCATGCCAAAGCACATCAAGTTTTCTCGAGCAGTGAGTATATTGTTTCATAGTCGGTAAACGTTTTGCTAAGGTAGTATATTGTATGCTCTTTTCGACCAGACTCGTCATGCTGCCCCATCACACATCCCATTGAGTTCTCTAATACCATTAAGTACATGATCAGAGGTCTTCCTTCAACTTGAGGCATCAGAATTGGAGGCTCTTAAAGGTATTCCTTGATTTTGTCAAAGGCGTTCTGGCAATCGTCATTCCACTTTACTGCTTGATCTTTCTTTAGTAATTTGAAGATTGGCTCACAAGTAGCGGTCAGATGTGAAATGAATCTGGCTATATAGTTTAAGCGTCCCAAGAATCCTCTAACTTCCTTCTCAGTGTGAGGATTTGGCATTTCTTGTATAGCTTTAACCTTTTCTGGATCCACTTCAATGCCTTTGCCACTGACAACAAAGCCTAAGAGCTTACCGGATCTTACACTGAAAGTGCACTTATTTGGGTTTAGCCTCAGTTTGTACTTCTTCAGCCTGTCAAATAGCTTTTGTAGGTAATCAAGGTGTTCCTCTTCAGTCTGAGACCTGGATATCATGTCATCCACGTAGACCTCTATCTCGTGATGGACCATATCATGAAACAAAGCTATCAAGCCCGTTGATAGGTTTCCCTAGCGTTCTTCAGCCCAAATGGCATAACCTTGTAACAAAAAGGGACCTACTGTGTGACGAAGGTTGTCTTCTCCATGTCCTCAGGTTCCATCTTGATCTGATTATACCCGGAGAAACCATCCATGAAGGAGAATACCTTATGTTGTGCGATGTTGTCAACCAGAACATCAATATGGGGAAGCAGGGAGTCATCCTTGGGGCTTGCCCTGTTCAGGTCTCTGTAATCCACACACATATGTACCTTACCATCCTTCTTAGGTACTGGAACAACATTAGCGACCCATTGCGGATAGGACGTGACAGCTAAGAAACCAGCATTGAAATATTTCATGACTTCAGCCTTGATCTTTTCTGACATATCCGGCCTCATACAAAGAACCTTCTATTTAACTGGAGGACAGTCCTGTTTTGTAGGAAGGCGATGAACCAAAATATCGGTGTCAAGTCCTGACATGTCTTCATATGACCAGGAAAAAACCTCAACATAGTCATGTAGCATTTGTATTAATCGCTGTTTGACACTGGGCTCCAAGTTAGCACCTATCTTGACTTCTTTTCTATCCTCTTCAATGCCCAAGTTCACTATCTCAACAGGCTCCTCATGAGGTTGTATTGCCCTTTCTTCCTATTGTAATAGTCTGGAAAGCTATCCTGGTACCTAACAATCGTCCTCACCTTCGTCCTCGGCTTGGTTGATCGGCTTTTCAAAATCATAATGAGCAATAGCAGAACCGTTATCAATGGGATCCAGAGTGGATGTGGATCTGCAGTTTGATACATGAGTGTGTGTGTGTAAGAGCATAGCTATTTTAATAAAGTAAAAAGCAGAAAAGAAAGGCAAAGAGCGCAAAATTTGTATGTAAAAACATCCAATGCTTTATTAATGACATATGATAATGAAACATGATAACCCTCACAAAATAACCATTGTGCCTCGGGTAAGACACAAGGTTTTAGAGTTTGTATTATTCACTTATTACATATCCAAAAACAAAAAAGGACAATTACTCCTGAATAAAAGTAATCGGCACAGAGTCTTTAGCCTTCCAGTTGGTGAGTCCTCCGTTGAAAATTGGGAAGATACACTGGTTTATGTCACAATCACTGTCACTATCCTCCAAAGCATTAATCCCATGATTACTGATGTGTAAGGGTGGTCCTCCGGCACGAGCACGGCGGACATCCCTTTGAGCTCCCAATGTAAAACCCAAACCAAATTTGTCAGATTTGTAGGGAATATCCGGAAGTTGGACCCAAATTGTACACCCATCTTCTTCAACAACTGCCCTGTCATCTTTTAGAGAAGCCATCTTCAGCGGAGGCCTGGTAATATCTAGAATACTGACAGAGGTTTTGGTTACAGCAACGGTTTGTGGATCCTCCTCAAAGTTCTGATAGGGGGTCTCAATGAACTCGTTGTCCATTTCAATGTACCTGAAAGAGTTCAGGTGGCTTACCATGTACTCCTCCTCCCTATGGACCGTGATAATTTTTCCATTGACTGGGTATTTCAGCATCTGATGTTGGGTAGAAGTTACAGCACCAACCTCATGGATCTAGGGTTGACCCAATAAACAGGAGTAAGACGGGCGGATGTCCATCACATAGAAAGTGGAATTAAAAGTCTGAGTGCCCACTTTGATAGGGATGTCCACCTCCCCATGCACCATTCTTTTAGAACCGTCGAAGGCTCTCACCACAATGTTATTAGGCTTTAGAGTCAATCCTTCACAACCTAACATGTCAAGGGCCTTCTTGGGTAAAGCATTCAGTGATGAACCTGTATCCACTAGAACATGGGCCATAGTAGTGCCCCTGCACTCGATAGAGACGTGCAGGGAATCATTATGTTTCCTTCCTTTGGGAGTCAGATCAGCATCAGAGAAACCTAGCCCATTGTCAGCAGTCAAACTGGCCACACAGTCTTCAAATTGATCAGCAGAGGTTTCTTGAGGCACGTGAGCAGTCTTGAGGATTTTCACTAAAGCCTTGGCATGGGCTTCAGAGCATAATAACAGGGCCAGCATTGAGATCTTGGAAGGGGTCTTCCCTAGTTATTCAACCCCGTTGTAGCCACTCTTCTTAATGATCTTTAAAATTTCCTCCATTTCTTGCTTAGAGGATGCTAGGATGACTCCTGGGTGCACCTTCGTCTGGACAGGCTCAACCAATATCTCTTTTCCCCGAGTCTCTACCGACTCGGTGGTAGGGGTAACAGTAGGGCTAGTTGTAGGAGTAACAATGGTAATATTGACAGGAATAGCAGTAGGAACAATCACAGGGGTAGTAATGGGAGTATTAATAGGAGCAGCAGCAGCAGGGATGATCACAGGAGTAGCAATAGTTTTAGGAGTAGAGGTCTCGTGGGAGAAAACTCTTCCGCTTCTTGTTATCTTACTGGTCCCGACAATATTGCTAACGTCGGGATCAGAGTCTTCAGCATTTTTTTCTTTCACGACCAATAAGTCTTGCTTGACGCCATGGTAATAGACGCCAGCCCCATAGTTCCAAGGAATAGCTTTATCCGAGGAATATGGTATAGGTCTAGGGAAAGTAATTATCAATGGAGAAACTCTCGAAACAGATGTAATCCTAATAGGTCTTTTGGAGGAGACCTTGGGAGGATTGGCGGAAATGGATATGATAGAAACATCTTCACACAGATTACTTGTAGCTGGAATCTTCTCGAGCAGAATTTCTTTATTGTCCATCAGGCACTGAACGCCTTCTTTCAACAGATGGAAAACATTAGGTAAGGACAAACACAAATGGCAACCTTCACTACAACCCAGAAATAAATCGGCCTGCAAGAGATTCTTCTTAATAGTCAAGAGTGGAGTAGCCAATCCATCAACAGAAGCAATAAACATGTCATCATCAATAGCATTGACGCCACGGTCGTGCTTGGGAATAGTGGTAGTAATAACATTAGAAGTCTCAGTAGCGTCAAACTCAATCTCCTTTTCCTTAATCAAATCCTGTAATTTGTTCTTCAAAGCCCAACATTCGTTTGTATCATGGCTTGGACTTTCAGAATGGTAAGCACACCGAGCATTTACATTGCAATGAGGAGACATAGTGTTGGGATTCTTGGGAGCCTCTTTCAAAGTAACCAAATTGGATTTCATCAGGTGTGGTAAAGCCTGAGATAGGGTCATATTGATCCTGGTAAACTGTCTCCTTGGCTTATCTGTTTTGGACTGATTGTTTTGTTGTCAGTTTGATGTAGAATTGGAAATCATAACAGCCCCTACCGTCAGACGACACTTAATTTTGTTAATATTTCTTTTGCCATAAGCATCATTGGCCTCCTTCTTCCCTGTGAATGGTTTCTTTGCAGTGCCGGATGATGCATCTCTCTGTATTTTACCACTTTTAATACCATCTTCCACTCTTTCTCATGTCAAGATCAACTCAGTAAACCCAGCAGAAGAACTTCCAATCAGCTGGTTAAAGAATGGCCCGGATAATGTGCCAAAGAACATGTCCACCAACTCCCTATCAGACAACAGAGGATGGACTTTTACCTCAAGGTCTCTCCATTTTTGGGCATAGTCCTTAAAGCCCTCATCGGAACCCATAGACATAATTTGCAACTGTATACGAGTCAAAGCGAGGTCAGCATTATATTGGTACTGCTTATAGAAAGCAGAAGCCAGATCTTCCTAATTACGCACATTGGTTCTTTCTAATTGATAGAACCATTCCAGCTGAGTTCCTTCCAAACTTTCCTGGAAGAAGTGTACCCACAAATCCCTATCAGTAGTGTGGGGTTGAATTTTCCTGACATACGACTTTAAATGTAGCTTAGGGCATGAGACATCGCCGTACTTAGCAAATGTAGGGACCTTGAACTTCTGTGGGATGACCACCCCTGAGACCAATCCTAGCTCTTCAAAGTCCAGTCCGGTCACCCTTTGGATCTCCATGGCATTGAGTCGATCCTCCAGCTGTTTTTATTTATCATCAGTAGGAGGATACTGCTCCTCAGAATATTCAGGTTCATCTTCCTCAGATTCCCTCGTATTGTGGTCTTGTTCTCTTGGCTATCCATCCTGATTGTCTCTCTCTCTCTTGACGGAGTTGCAAGCTCTAAAACGTGCTTCACTGGTCCTTTAAACCTTCTTCCCAAGTTCAGAACACCCATTGGCCTCTTTTTCTTCTTCTTGTCCTTGAGAATCAGCGCTTTCAAATCTTCTTGTCCCTTGGCCAGATTCAGGAACATTTCTTAGAATTGGGAATTTTGTGCCTGAAGATCCTTAACTATTTGTTCAAGAGCCATTGCTGAAATAAACAGCGAAGAGGATAAGAAACCTGTCCTGAAATCTTGTTTATGCAATGATATGTATGATATATGTATGCAATGTTTTCAAGGGCTTTATAGGATTTAAACTCTTTTAACCAAAACAGAAACAAAGACTTTTTATAAGTAATCTCAAATGAAATCATAGTTTACAAAGGAATAACAAATGAGAAACTTCTAAAACTTCTACGTCTCCCAAGGGCACTTCCTTTTGGTGCTAAGGTAGGCGTTGAGATTCTGCTCTTCATGAAGCCGCTTTGTCAGTTACAACACCTTCTTCTCAGTGGCATAGAATTGGGACTCAAAAGTATCTCGTTCTTCTTTGATTTGTATCCAAGATTTTAGAAATTCTTCAAAGTTTGTTGGCATATCAGGATGAATATTGATACAAGACTTGACCTCTTGAACAATAGGCTCGGAAATCACTGGTAGGATAGCAGCATACGGCATTATGAGATTTTGAGTACGAGTTCGTACCCATTTGAGGTTATGGCTCCAAAGGGATGGATTTCTTGTGCCCTAGAGTCCTGGTATCAGTCTTCTTAACCATTCTCCAAGCACGGATGAACCATTGATGATAACCTTGTAGATCATTTGAGTAGTCGAACACAATATCTTGAATGAGCATATCATGAGGACCATCCCTCCGGGCATAGCCGAACTGATGTAAAGCTAAAGAGGGGTTGTAGGTGATGCCCCCTTTAATGCCATGGAGTGGCACATTGGGGAATTCTCCACAGCGATCAACGAAAGAGATGTCTTCTTGGGAGCGAGGGCACCAATAGACATCAGAGTGAGAAAGAGACATTAATCTCTGGTTCCATCTTAAACCTAATTCATTCTTCATTACTGACCGAGGAAGGTGCGAAATAAACCACCTATAGAGAAGAGGTACACAACATATAAGAGTCCCACGCTTCTTCATGGTGCGTGTATGGAGTGAGTGCAGAATATCCCCGAGCAATGTAGGCACTGGATTGCGAGCAAGGAAAATTTTGATGGCACTGACATCTACAAACTGGTCTAAATTGGGGAACAGAACCAATCCATAGATCAAAAGAGCTAAAACATCTTCAAATGAATGGAAACTCATAGCATCTAGGAATACTTGGGATTTCTTCATCAGGAAACTTGTGACGAGGCCCTTAACTCCACTCCTCCTTTCCTAATTGGACTCAATGTCAGATGGTTTTAAATGCAAAGCTATGGCAACATCTTCAGCAGTTGGATCTTGTTCTAAACCGGTAAAGGGTATCTGCTCTAATATGGGCAGACTGAGTATTTTGGAGAATTTTTCCAACGTAGGCACCAACTGATAGTCTGGAAATGTAAAGCAGTGATGCTTAGGGTCGAAGAACTGGAATAAGACACTCATCAAACCTTCATAAAAACCAATAGCAACCAAACTGAGCAAGTAGCCATACCTCATGTTGAATGAGGAACTCTCAGGAACCTTTGAAACCAATTCTTTGAGTTTGGGAGGGATCTCTACAAAATTGATTCGGATGGTTTTTTTACGAGCTGAATCCATGACCTACAAAATAGATAAGAGATAAATCCACAGGCCCTTGAAATGGTTAGTGTACATGACATGTTATGTTTTTTATGATGTTATGATTATGCTTTGAAATCACAAGTATATCAAACACAAACAAGTCACACAAAGACTTTAGGTTTAAAGGCTTGCATGAGTTTTAAAGGTAAGTACCCTCTTGAAGTTTCAGTTGGCTCAACCTATCCTATTAATAGTAACCGGGTTCTAAGGAGTCTCATATCACTGACCTTTCTTTTAGGCATTGTTCTAGCTCAAGAACCAAAGTATTGCGGCCAGAATATCCCAAAAGTCTAGTCTCGATGAGTGCAGTATCGAGTATCAACCAATCTTTGGTCGGAACCAAAGCCGACCATCTCACTACTTTCTAATGGCTTAGGATGAGTTAATTAAAGGTTCTAAAGGTCAGTTAGTGCTTAATGACACTAAGGAAGCCTAATGTTATCCTTGACTGACTGAAGTAACGTTAGTACAAACCAAAGTATCATGCTAACATAGCTATCACTTTGTCCATATCGGTCTACGTCGTACAACTTCCATGATTTATTGCTACTTACCTAATAAGGTGCCCCAGATCTGGGTGTATGATCTATAATAACAACCCAAACAAGCCCTCAAAATTAAAGCATAAAAACACACAAATGAAAGAAACTTTAAAGATGAACTAAGCTCTAAGGTAACCCCACTTTTTTTAAGGTCCCCAGTAGAGTCGCCAGTTCTGCGATACGGTGGCAGAACCAACTATTATATACTACTTTTGCATTTTGTGTTCACAAATGTTACGGTAAGCAAGAGTCGCCATCGACTTTTCTTTTATCCAAATTAAGGAAAGGGTGAAAAGAACAGAAAAAGACCTTTTCGAGATTTTCTGAGTAAGGGGGTAGATTATGGAAAGGGAAGGTGTTAGCACCCTTTCCATCTGTAGTTATCTATGGGATCTTAGAGGTTTGCTCATTTTTAAAGTACCTTTGTGCTTTATGTGTTTTGAAATTTTGTTTTAAAAATTCCTTGGTATGGAAGACTTTATAATGTTTCTCGGGAATGTGGAGAAAGTATACAAAGTGTCTTGAAAATGTTTTTGAAAAGTAGTTTTTGTGTAAGTGCAAAGATGTTTTGAGCAAACTTCTAACAACTATACTTTGTACTAAAAAAGGGTCGTTCTTTTCCTCATATCCTTTAGACAGTGCTATCCTACTATTAGTGAGTAGGTAGCCCTATCGTTGGATGTATGAGGGACATTCAAAAGGGACATTACAATCACGAAGGCAACTTGTGGATACGCTTTAGAAATTTTGTTTAGGGACTAGATCATTTACCGAGAAGGCAACTGTGGGGTCATCGAGGGACTATGGTCTTTTGATTTATGGGTCTTTGCTAAAGCATTCCTGCCTCATGACTGTTTTATTTCTAAAGGCAACCAAAGTAGGGTCCCCTAGAGGTATACATGTGCAAGTGTCTCCAGTTTTGTAATACGGTGGGAGAACTGACTTGGGTGTTTTGCGTTTTATCGCAAATGTTGCGGTTAGCAAGAGTCGCCGCCGACTTTTCTTTTATCCAAAAAAGAAAAGACTGAAAAGAACAGGAAAGATCTTTGAGATTATTTCTTGAGTTCGGGGGGTAGATTATGAAAAGGGAAGGTGTTAGCACCCTTTTCATCCATAGTTATCTATGGGCTCTTAGTTGCTTGCTAGATCACTTGATTTTGTTTGAAAATGTGCTTTGTGTGGTTTTTGAAAGTATTTTGAAAAGGCGCCATCGTTTAGGAAAACTTTGTAATAGTTCTCGTTCGTAAGAACGTATACAAAGTGTTGAGCTTTTAAAAATATTTCATGTTTGGAAAAGGTTTTGAAAGTGTTGGTATTTGTTTTGAAAACAAGCAAGGATATTTGATTTAAAAATGAGCAAGCAACTAGGAACAATCTACCTACTCAAAAGTCTTAGTTCATTTCTTCCTTTCCTTTGATATTGTTATCTTACCATTGATTTGGTAAGAAGCCTTGTCTTTGCATGTAAAAGGACGGGCGTGGGTCATTGTATAGCCATGATAGCAATGTTATGAGACATCTTAGCATTTCTCTTTGAGGGACTAATATTATTTTAAAAGACAACATTGATAGCGTCATCGAGGGACTATAATCTTGTATTTTGATTGCTTTTTGCTAAGATATCCCACATGCATAACATGCCCATTTTTGTAAGGAAACAAAGTGGAATTACCCTAAGGGTGCAAGTGTGCAAATGTGTTTGATTTACATGCTTGTTTATCTTGGATTAGGGTTTGCTAACTTGTTGATTTTAATCTTTCCATACAAACCCTAATTTACTAACATTTATATAAAGCGATAAATTGCAGAAAGTAAATATGCTAAGCTATTACATCATTAGGGGAGGGGGTATACAAATTTACAAATGGGAATTTTTGCAAGAAAATTAAACCTAATTAACTATTACAACCATATTGAATAAATGTACAAGAATTGAATAAATAATAATGTACAAATGCAAATGGAAAAAGAAAATGATTTTGTTTATTTTTTTAATGAAAGGGTTTTGTCTTGACCTAATTAAAGAAAATGATTAATTAAAAATAAATAAAATTAACTTAAACTAATTAAGAAAAGAAATTAACCTAAAAAGGATTTTTAGGGTTTTTTATGAAAAAAAGTTTTAAATTAATAAAAATAAAATGAAAAAATTAATTGATTAAGAGAAACCTAAATTTTAAGTTAATTTTAATTAAGAAAATAAAATAATGATTAAACCTAAATCTAAATATTAATTAAAAAAAGAAATTAATTTATTAAAAGAAAATGTTTTTGTTCTTTTGTTTTTATGAAGAAAATAAAATATATAAGTGTAAAAATAATAAACAAAATATTTTTTGGATTTTTTATTAATAAAAATAATAATAATAATAATAATAATAATAATAATAATAATAATAATAATAATAATAACAATAAAAATAATAAAGGAAATATGAAATGAAAATAAAAATAAAAAAAGGAAAAAGGAATTAAAGAAAATAATGGGCTAGGGGTGCAAGAGTGAAACAGGGGTTAGAAGAAGCAAAAAATAACCAGGCCCAATGTTGGAGGCCCGGCGCTGGCTGCAAAAAAAAAAAGAAGTGAAAAAAGTGAAAAATGAACAAAAGGGTACCACTGGGGCTCGAACCCAGGTCCCAATGGTTAACAGGCGCACGCTTTACCACTGGAGTGGCTATACATCCGTTGATATAAACAAAATAATAAATATATAACATAAGTTATGCCCTGAAGACAACTTCATCTTCAACCACCAGCCACAACATTTGTAACTTCACAATTTCTCAACAAAAATGAAAAGTACAAACATGAGAGTTTCTCCATTTTTCCATACGAATCCAACCATATAAATATTATAAGTTATAAATCAAAGATAAATGAGAATTTTTGAATGTACCAAATTCTGACCAAAATATTTCAGAAATCCTAAAATTCTCCTAGCTCAATCAATATAAATGAAATCTATATACATGTATAGTTTCAAGGCAATGATATCTACATTTTATCTTCACAAATGTAAGCATAACAATGCCTAAATAATGAGATGAAAAGTCAGAAAATGTACCTAAAAAATGGAAATCGTGAAATGAATTTGAGCTTGATTCAAGGTGTTGTAATGATCAGGTTAGCTTCCTTGAGTCTCCAGGAAGCTAATGCAATGCTTAGCTTGAGTTGAGAGTGGTTGAAATGGCCTGGAGAAGTCCAACTGCAATGCTCTGTTTTTGGTTATGGAGGTTATGGTAAATGGTGTTACAGTTCTGGAAATAGGATGGGGATAAGTTTTATTTTATATGAGGAATCTTTTGAAACTAAAAGGCCAAGAAATGCACGAGGGAAATAGAAGTTTGATATGTAAAGTCAGAACTTGCACAACAATGGTGTTTTGAAGAAATTTCTGGCTAGAGGGAGTTTGGGAGTGTTACAGGGTGTTCAAGCTCGTGTGTTAGGTTGCATAATAGTGTCTCAATGTATAGGAAAAGGTTTTGAGAGCTTGGGCTAATCATAAGAACAAGTTCACATGTTATGGTTTTTTGCTTGTTTTTGAAGCAAGCTTGAGAAGCATTGTTCCAAGGCAAGGTACAAGGCTATCTAAAGTGGTTAGGAACTTTAAACATGCTTATCTGATTGTGTAGAGGATGGTTGTGCAGAAAGAACAAATGCAAAGTTTAAGACAAGTTGACTTTGTGATTAAAGCCTCTTTACTAGAATGGCAATGTTACTTTGTGCCATTAATGGAAATGCAACTTGGATAATGGCTCAAATGCTTGGACAAAGATCGTATCAGTTGTGTAAGACATTAATTACAAAGTGACAAACAAGTTTGAGGCCTGCAAAGCAAAGATTATGTAGCCTAGCATGGATTTGGTTCATGTGTTCTTCACAAAATTGCTTGTAATTCAAGTTTGAAAACCCTAACTTTTTGCCTTCGATTTTCCTTGCTCAAGTGTGATATCAATGAGTTTTGTGAAATTTTGGAAATCTTGTAACATCCTCTACAACCTATATGTTGGACATTTTTGAAGATCCATCTTGGAACTATGTGAAAAAATTTCATGAAGTTAGGTCAAAATCCTGCCTAAACTATGGCAAAATTTCACTAAGTTTCCAAGTTTCATGAACATGTATTCCTAAAATCATAATTTGAAATCCATGCCTTTCTAGAAGAAGTTGTATTCTACAATGTTTTAGATATAATTTAGATATACAACTTTCATGTTGGAAATTTCCTTTGAATCATCTT
Source organism: Vicia faba (assembly GCA_948472305.1). Lineage (NCBI taxonomy): Eukaryota > Viridiplantae > Streptophyta > Magnoliopsida > Fabales > Fabaceae > Vicia > Vicia faba. The sequence continues at coordinate 1,411,122,950 of OX451741.1, read as the reverse complement.
GCATCATGGTGTAAATTTGGCTCAAAGTTGTGAAAAAATATGAATTTTCCAACACTTAGAAAAATTTCTAAGTTTAGAAATTTCGACTTTTCAAAATGAAATCTTCTTTTTTATTTCTTGATGAACAAGTTTCATATTTTGACATGTTTTGATGAATTGTGATCTTTGATACTTGATTTTGACTAATTGACTGAAAATCAACTATCAATCAATTAATCTTGAGGAATGTTTTGAGCCATGCCATTAGGTCAAAATGAAGCATTTGAATCCTTGAGATCATAAGTTAAACCAATCAAACATTTTCTAGGTCAAAAATCAGAAATTGCACCTTCTCAGTCAAAACCCTAATTTTGACCATTTTGCCCTTTTGATGATCTGATCAAATTTCTTGAGGAATTGTGGTCCAAACTTGATCAGATGACATATATGACTTCATAATGTTGATATGGACCAAAAATTATGAAGTTTGACTATAAATTGACCACAGTTGACTTTTTCCCCAATACATCTTATTTTAGGTCAACTAATCAATTGACTGAGGAAAAATGTGATCCAAGACTTGAAACTTGACATGAGAAATCTTGAGAGTTCAAAATGATCCATGAAAGTCATATGGGGCATTAAGATTTCATTTTTCCTTATGCAAACTCAAACCCTAATTTTCAGTCATCAGTGCTTGAGAAGGTGTCTTGAGCTGATCAACCCTTGTGCAGTCTTGAACCAAAGGAGATCTTGTTAGAAATTACTTAAGAAATGAGAGGGAAAATTTTGGGGTACAACACATGTTCTTTAAACGGGATGAGATTAGGGTGCTTCGTGTCCCATTCTCCTTTGATCTGGATGATTACCAAAGTCGAGTCTCCATACACACTTAAGAACTTGATCCTTAAATCGATTGCAGCTTTGAGACCCATAATACATGCTTTATACTCAGCCATGTTGTTGGTATAATTGAAACATAACCTGGAAGTGAAAGGAGTATGACAGCCCTCAGGAGATATGATCACAGCGCTGATGCCATTGCCAAGAGCATTGGAAGCTCCATCAAAAACCATAGTCCATCGGGATCCTTTTTCAGGTTCTTCATCTGGTCCAGGTTCTTCACAATCAGTTACTAGCATGATGTTCTCATCTGGGAACTCAAAATTAATGGATTGGTAGTCATCCACAGCTTGATGTGCCAAATGATTAGCTAGTATACTTCCCTTAATTGCTTTCTGGGTTGTATACTGAATGTCGTATTCGATCAGGATCATTTTCCATCTTGCTGTTCTTCCAGAGAGAGCAGGCTTCTCGAAGATGTACTTGATAGGATCCATTTTAGATATCAACAAGGTAGTGTGAGTCAGCATATACTATCTTAGTCGGCGAGCAGCCCATGCCAAAGCACATCAAGTTTTCTCGAGCAGTGAGTATATTGTTTCATAGTCGGTAAACGTTTTGCTAAGGTAGTATATTGTATGCTCTTTTCGACCAGACTCGTCATGCTGCCCCATCACACATCCCATTGAGTTCTCTAATACCATTAAGTACATGATCAGAGGTCTTCCTTCAACTTGAGGCATCAGAATTGGAGGCTCTTAAAGGTATTCCTTGATTTTGTCAAAGGCGTTATGGCAATCGTCATTCCACTTTACTGCTTGATCTTTCTTCAGTAATTTGAAGATTGGCTCACAAGTAGCGGTCAAATGTGAAATGAATCTGGCTATATAGTTTAAGCGTCCCAAGAATCCTCTAACTTCCTTCTCAGTGTGAGGATTTGGCATTTCTTGTATAGCTTTAACCTTTTCTGGATCCACTTCAATGCCTTTGCCACTGACAACAAAGCCTAAGAGCTTACCGGATCTTACACTGAAAGTGCACTTATTTGGGTTTAGCCTCAGTTTGTACTTCTTCATCCTGTCAAATAGCTTTTGTAGGTAATCAAGGTGTTCCTCTTTAGTCTGAGACCTGGATATCATGTCATCCACGTAGACCTCTATCTCGTGATGGACCATATCATGAAACAAAGCTATCAAGCCCGTTGATAGGTTTCCCTAGCGTTCTTCAGCCCAAATGGCATAACCTTGTAACAAAAAGGGACCTACTGTGTGATGAAGGTTGTCTTCTCTATGTCCTCAGGTTCCATCTTGATCTGATTATACCCGGAGAAACCATCCATGAAGGAGAATACCTTATGTTGTGCGATGTTGTCAACCAGAACATCAATATGGGGAAGCAGGGAGTCATCCTTGGGGCTTGCCCTGTTCAGGTCTCTGTAATCCACACACATATGTACCTTACCATCCTTCTTAGGTACTGGAACAACATTAGCGACCCATTGCGGATAGGACGTGACAGCTAAGAAACCAGCATTGAAATATTTCATGACTTCAGCCTTGATCTTTTCTGACATATCCGGCCTCATACAAAGAACCTTCTTATACCTAATTCATTCTTCATTACTGACCGAGGAAGGTGCGAAATAAACCACCTATAGAGAAGAGGTACACAACATATAAGAGTCCCACGCTTCTTCATGGTGCGTGTATGGAGTGAGTGCAGAATATCCCCGAGCAATGTAGGCACTGGATTGCGAGCAAGGAAAATTTTGATGGCACTGACATCTACAAACTGGTCTAAATTGGGGAACAGAACCAATCCATAGATCAAAAGAGCTAAAACATCTTCAAATGAATGGAAACTCATAGCATCTAGGAATACTTGGGATTTCTTCATCAGGAAACTTGTGACGAGGCCCTTAACTCCACTCCTCCTTTCCTAATTGGACTCAATGTCAGATGGTTTTAAATGCAAGGCTATGGCAACATCTTCAGCAGTTGGATCTTGTTCTAAACCGGTAAAGGGTATCTGCTCTAATATGGGCAGACTGAGTATTTTGGAGAATTTTTCCAACGTAGGCACCAACTGATAGTCTGGAAATGTAAAGCAGTGATGCTTAGGGTCGAAGAACTGGAATAAGACACTCATCAAACCTTCATAAAAACCAATAGCAACCAAACTGAGCAAGTAGCCATATCTCATGTTGAATGAGGAACTCTCAGGAACCTTTGAAACCAATTCTTTGAGTTTGGGAGGGATCTCTACAAAATTGATTCGGATGGTTTTTTTACGAGCTGAATCCATGACCTACAAAATAGATAAGAGATAAATCCACAGGCCCTTGAAATGGTTAGTGTACATGACATGTTATGTTTTTTATGATGTTATGATTATGCTTTGAAATCACAAGTATATCAAACACAAACAAGTCACACAGAGACTTTAGGTTTAAAGGCTTGCATGAGTTTTAAAGGTAAGTACCCTCTTGAAGTTTCAGTTGGCTCAACCTATCCTATTAATAGTAACCGGGTTCTAAGGAGTCTCATATCACTGACCTTTCTTTTAGGCATTGTTCTAGCTCAAGAACCAAAGTATTGCGGCCAGAATATCCCAAAAGTCTAGTCTCGATGAGTGCAGTATCGAGTATCAACCAATCTTTGGTCGGAACCAAAGCCGACCATCTCACTACTTTCTAATGGCTTAGGATGAGTTAATTAAAGGTTCTAAAGGTCAGTTAGTGCTTAATGACACTAAGGAAGCCTAATGTTATCCTTGACTGACTGAAGTAACGTTAGTACAAACCAAAGTATCATGCTAACATAGCTATCACTTTGTCCATATCGGTCTACGTCGTACAACTTCCATGATTTATTGCTACTTACCTAATAAGGTGCCCCAGATCTGGGTGTATGATCTATAATAACAACCCAAACAAGCCCTCAAAATTAAAGCATAAAAACACACAAATGAAAGAAACTTTAAAGATGAACTAAGCTCTAAGGTAACCCCACTTTTTTTAAGGTCCCCAGTAGAGTCGCCAGTTCTGCGATACGGTGGCAGAACCAACTATTATATACTATTTTTGCATTTTGTGTTCACAAATGTTACGGTAAGCAAGAGTCGCCATCGACTTTTCTTTTATCCAAATTAAGGAAAGGGTGAAAAGAACAGAAAAAGACCTTTTCGAGATTTTCTGAGTAAGGGGGTAGATTATGGAAAGGGAAGGTGTTAGCACCCTTTCCATCTGTAGTTATCTATGGGATCTTAGAGGTTTGCTCATTTTTAAAGTACCTTTGTGCTTTATGTGTTTTGAAATTTTGTTTTAAAATTTCCTTGGTATGGAAGACTTTATAATGTTTCTCGGGAATGTGGAGAAAGTATACAAAGTGTCTTGAAAATGTTTTTGAAAAGTAGTTTTTGTGTAAGTGCAAAGATGTTTTGAGCAAACTTCTAACAACTATCTACTTTGTACTAAAAAAGGGTCGTTCTTTTCCTCCTATCCTTTAGACAGTGCTATCCTACTATTAGTGAGTAGGTAGCCCTATCGTTGGATGTATGAGGGACATTCAAAAGGGACATTACAATCACGAAGGCAACTTGTGGATACGCTTTAGAAATTTTGTTTAGGGACTAGATCATTTACCGAGAAGGAAACTGTGGGGTCATCGAGGGACTATGGTCTTTTGATTTATGGGTCTTTGCTAAAGCATTCCTGCCTCATGACTGTTTTATTTCTAAAGGCAACCAAAGTAGGGTCCCCTAGAGGTATACATGTGCAAGTGTCTCTAGTTTTGTAATACGGTGGGAGAACTGACTTGGGTGTTTTGCGTTTTATCGCAAATGTTGCGGTTAGCAAGAGTCGCCGCCGACTTTTCTTTTATCCAAAAAAGAAAAGACTGAAAAGAACAGGAAAGACCTTTGAGATTATTTCTTGAGTTCGGGGGGTAGATTATGAAAAGGGAAGGTGTTAGCACCCTTTTCATCCATAGTTATCTATGGGCTCTTAGTTGCTTGCTAGATCACTTGATTTTGTTTGAAAATGTGCTTTGTGTGGTTTGTGAAAGTATTTTGAAAAGGCGTCATCGTTTAGGCAAACTTTGTAATAGTTCTCTTTCGTAAGAATGTATACAAAGTGTTGAGCTTTTGAAAAATTTTCATGTTTGGAAAAGGTTTTGAAAGTGTTTTTTGAAAGTGTTTTAAAAGTGTTGGTATTTGTTTTGAAAACAAGCAAGGATATTTGATTTAAAAATGAGCAAGAAATTAGGAACAATCTACCTACCCAAAAGTCTTAGTTCATTTCTTCCTTTCCTTTGATATTGCTATCTTACCATTGATTTGGTAAGAAGCCTTATCTTTGGATGTAAAGGGATGGGCGTGGGTCATCGTATAGCCATGATAGTAATGTTGTGAGACATCTTAGCATTTCTCTTTGAGGGACTAAGATCATTTTGAAAGGCGACATTGATAACGTCATCGAGGGACTATGATCTTGTAATATGATTGCTTTTTGCTAAGATATACCACATGCATAACATGGCCATTTTTGTAAGGCAACAAAGTGGAATTACCATAAGGGTGCAAGTGTGCAAATGTGTTTGATTTACATGCTTGTTTATCTTGGATTAGGGTTTGCTAACTTGTTGATTTTAATCTTTCCTTACAAACCCTAATTTACTAGTATTTATATAAAGCAATAAATTGCGGAAAGTAAATATGCTAAGTTATTTACATCATTAGGGGGGGTATACAAATTTATAAATGGGGATTTTTGCAAGAAAATTAAATCTAATTAACTATTACAACCATATTGAATAAATGTACAAGAATTGAATTAATAATAATGTACAAATGCAAATGGAAAAAGAAAATGATTTTGTTTGTTTTTTTAATGAAAGGGTTTTGTCTTGACCTAATTAAATAAAATGATTAATTAAAAATAAATAAAATTAACTTAAACTAATTAAGAAAAGAAATTAACCTAAAAAGGATTTTTAGGGTTTTTTATGAAAAAAAGTTTTAAATTAATAAAAATAAAATGAAAAAATTAATTAATTAAGAGAAACCTAAATTCTAAGTTAATTTTAATTAAGAAAATTAAATAATGATTAAACCTAAATCTAAATATTAATTAAAAAAGAAATTAATTTATTAAAAGAAAATGTTTTTGTTCTTTTGTTTCTATGAAGAAAATAAAATATATAAGTGTAAAATTACAAAATATTTTTTGGATTTTTTATTAATAAAAATAATAATAATAAAGGAAATATGAAATGAAAATAAAAATAAAAATAAAAGGAAAAAGGAATAATAAAGAAAATAATGGGCCAGGGGTGCAAGAGTGAAACAGGGGTTAGAAGAAGCAGAAAATAACCAGGTCTAATGTTGGAGGCCCAACGCTGGCTGCAAACAAAAAAAGAAGTGAAAAATGTACAAAAGGGTTCCACTGGGGCTCGAACCCAGGTCCCAAAGGTTAACAGGCGCGCACTTTACCACTGGGGTAGCTATACATCTGTTGATATAAACAAAACAATAAATATATAACATAAGTTATGCCCTGAATACAACTTCATCTTCAACCTCCTTCCAGAGCATTTGTAACTTCACCATTTCTCAACAAAAATGAAAAGTGCAAACATGAAAGTTGCTTCATTTTTCCATATGAATCCAACCATATAAATATCATAAGCTATAAATCAAAGATGAATGAGAATTTTTGAAAGTACCAAATTCTGACCTAAATATTTCAGAAAGTTCAATCCTAAAATTCTCCTAGCTCAATCAATATAAATGAAATCTATGGACATGTATAGTTTCAGGGAAATGATGTCTACATTTTAACTTCAGAAATGCAAGCCTAACAATGCCTAAATAATGAGATGAAAAGTCAGAAAATGTACCTCAAAAATGGAAATTGTAAAATGAATTTGAGCTTGATTCAAGGTGCTGCAATCATCAGGTTAGCTTCCTTGAGTCTCCAGGAAGCTAATGCAATGCTTAGCTTGAGTTGAGAGTGGTTGAAATGGCCTGGAGAAGTCCAACTGCAATGCTCTGTTTTTGGTTATGGATGTTATGGTTAATGGTGTTACATTTCTGGAAATAGATTGGGGATAAGTTTTATTTGATATGAGGAAGCTTTTGAAACTAAAAGTCCAAGAAATGCACGAGGGAAATGGAAGTTTGATATGTAAAGTCAGAACTTGCACAATAATAATGTTTTGAAGCAATTTTTAGCTAGAGGTAGTTTGGGAGTGTTTCAAGGTGTTTAAGCTCGTGTGTTATGTTGCATAATAGTGTCTCAATGTATAGGAAAAGGTTTTGAGATCTTGGGCTGATCAGAAGTACAAGTTCACATGTTATGGTTTTTTGCTTGTTTTTGATGCAAGCTTCACAAGCATTGTTCCAAGGCAAGGTACATGGCTATCTAAAGTGGTTAGGCACTTTAAACATGCTTATCTGATTGTGTAGAGGATGCTTGTGCAGAAATAACAAATGCAAAGCTCAAGACAAGTTGACTTTGTGATTAAAGCCTCTTTACTAGAATGGCAATGTTACTTTGTGCCATTAATGGAAAGGCAACTTGGATAATGGCTCAAATGCTTGGACAAAGACCCTATCAGTTTAGAAAAACATTAATTATTGAGTGACAAACAAGTTTGAGGTCTGCAAAGCAAATATTATGCAGCCTAGCATAGATTTGGTTCATGTGTTCTTCACAAAATGGCTTGTAATTCAAGTTTGAAAACCCTAACTTCTTGCCTTCGATTCTCCTTGCTGAAGTGTGATCTCAATGAGTTCTTGGATATTTTTGAAAGCTTGTAACATACTATACAACCTATATGTTGGAAATATTTTATATTCATCTTGGAACTATGTGAAAAATTGCCATGAAGTTAGGTCAAAATCCTGCCTAAACTAGGGAAAAATTTCACTAAGTTTCCAAGTTTCATGAATATGTATTCTTAAAATCATAACTTGAAATCCATGCCTTTCTAGAATAAGTTGTGTTCTACAATGTTTTATATCTCATTGAGATCAACTTTCCTGTTGGAAATTTCCTTTGAATCATCTTACATCATGGTGTAAATTTGGCTCAAAGTTGTGAAAAAATATGAATTTTCCAATACTTAGAAAAATTTCTAAGTTTAGAAAATTTGACTTTTCAAAATGAAATCTTAACTTTTTTATTTCTTGATGAACAAGTTTCATATTTTGACATGTTTTGATGAATTTTGATCTTTGATACTTGATTTTGACCAAAAAGTCAAAGTTTGACTTTTCAGTGTACAGTTGACTTTTGATTAGTTGACTAAAAATCAACTATCAATCAATTGATCTTGAGGAATGTTTTGAGTTATTCCATTAGGTCAAAATGAAGCATTTAAATCCTTGAGATCATAAATTAAACCAATCAAACATTTTCTAGGTCAAAAAACAGAAATTGCACCTTCTTAGTCAAAACTCTAATTTTGACCATTTTGCCCTTTTGATGACCTGGTCAAATTTCTTGAGGAATTGTGGTCCAAACTTGATCAGATGACATATATGACTTCATAATGTTTATATGGACTAAAAATTGTGATGTTTGACTGTAAATTGACCACAGTTAACTTTTCCCTAATACATCTAATTTTAGGTCAACTGATCAATTGACTGAGCAAAAATGTGATCCAAGACTTGAAACTTGACATGAGAAATCTTGAGAGTTCAAAATGATCCATGAAAGTCATACGGGGCATTAAAAGTTCATTTTTCCTTATGCAAACTCAAACCCTAATTTTCAGTCATCAGTGCTTGAGAAGGTGTCTTGAGCTGATCAACCCTTGTGCAGTCTTGAACCAAAGGAGATCTTGTGAGAGATTACTTGAGAAATGAGAGGGAAAATTTTGGGGTACAAAAGCTGCCCATGTTCAATCTTCTTAAACCTGGAGAATTATATTGGCGGATCCGTCATTCGTGACTTGAAGGTGGAAGATGATTGAACACTAGAGTGCCCAGAAATTTGCACTCGAAGATGGGTTGTGAATGGGATTATAGATTCCATTTGGAGGAAAGTTGGTAAACACTGGAATAAGTATTAACACAAATCTTTGGTTGATTTAGACTAAAACTTGATGTTTTACCCGCGGGACAAAAAGGTTAGTCAAATGTAGATGTATGCATGATGTTCACAAGATGAATGGGTTCATGCTAAATGCATTTTGTATGTATATGTTATGATGTATGAATGTGAGATGTATGTTTGTCTGGGAAAATAAATCCCTGACTACTGCTGAGGAATTTTGGGAAGCTAAATACCGGATTGTCGTTGGGGATGAAGAGTATACATATCTCCAAAATTTGTTAAAAGGATGCCTTTGTTAGGGATTGTCTTTTGAATGTTAGTTGTTATCTAGTCGGATCCAGGCTTCACAACTTGTTGAGGATGAGGAAGTCAAACTGTTATCAGGTCGGGTCCAGGATTCACAATAACTTACTGGGGAAGAATTAAATTGACTGTTATCTGGTCGAATTCTAGGCTTCGCAAAAAATTTCTTCGGGAGAGTGAAGTTAAGCTGCTATCTGGTTGGATTCTCAGCTTCACAACAACTTATTGGGGATACAGAAGTTAACTGTTATCTGGTCGGATTCCAAGCTTTGCAGTAACTTGCTAGAAAGGATGAAGTTGAACTAATACTTGGTCGGTTCCAGGCTTCATAGTAACTTGAAGTGATAACGACTATCTGGTCGGGTCCATGCTTCATAGGTTTTAAAGTGGATGAAGTTAATTGCTATCTGGTCGGGTCCAGGCTGCACACTAAACTTGTTTGAACAGACAAAGTTGAACTGATATTTGGTCGGGTCCAGGCTTTACAGTAACTCGCTTGGGGAACTTAGTTGTTATCTTGTCAGATTCCTGGTTTCACAATAAACTTCTAAGGGGGGAATTTCTATCATGGTGTGTGTATGGAGTGAGTGCAGAATATCCCCGAGCAATGTAGGCACTGAATTGCGAGCAACGAAAATGTTGATGGCACTGACATCTACAAACTGGTCTGAATTGGGGAACAGAACCAATCCGTAGATCAAAAGAGCTAAAACATCTTCAAAGGCATGGTAACTCATAGCATCTAGGAATACTTGGGCTTTCTTCATCAGGAACTTGTGAGGAGGCCCTTAACTCCACTCCTCCTTTCCCAATTGGACTCAATGTCAAATGGTTTTAAATGCAAAGCTATGGCAACATCTTCAGCGGTTGGATCTTTTTCTAAACCGGTAAAGGGTATCTGCTCTAATATGGGAAAACTGAGTATTTTGGAGAATTCTTCCAACGTAGCCACCAACTGATAGTCTGGAAATGTAAAGCAGTGGTGCTTAGGTTCGAAGAACTGGAATAATACACTCATCAAACCTTCGTCAAAACCGGTAGCAACCAAACTGAGCAAGTAGCCATGTCTCTTATTGAATGAGGAACTCTCAGGAACCTTTGAAACTAGATCTTTGAGTTTGGGAGGGATCTCTACAAAATTGATTCAGATGGTTTTTCTACGAGCTGAATCCATGAACTACAAAACAGATAAGAGATAAATCCACAGGCCCTTGAAATGGTTAGTGTACATGACATGTTATGTTGTTTATGATGTTATGATTATGCTTTGAAATCACAAGTATATCAAACACAAACAAGTCACACAGAGACCTTAGGTTTAAAGGCTTGCATGAGTTTTAAAGGTAAGTACCCTCTTGAAGTTTCAGTTGGCTCAACCTGTCCTATTAATAGTAACCAGATTCGAAGGAGTCTCATATCACTGACCTTTCTTTTAGGCATTGTTCTAGCTCAAGCACCAAAGTATTGCGGCCAGAATATCCCAAAAGTCTAGTCTCAATTAGTGTAGTATCGAGTATCAACCAATTTTTGGTCGGAATCAAAGCCGTCCATCTCACTACTTTATAATGGCTTAGGATGAGTTAATTAAAGGTTCTAAAGGTCAGTTAGTTCTTAATGAAACTAAGGAAGCCTAATGTTATCCTTGACTGACTCAAGGAACATTAGTACAAACCAAAGTATCACGCTAACTTAGCTATCACTTTGTCCATATCGGTCTACATCGTACAACTTCCATGATTTATTGCTACTTACCTAATAAGGTGCCTCAGATCCGGGTGTAGGATCTATAATAACAACCCAAACAAGCCCTCAAAAGTAAAGCATAAAAACACACAAATGAAAGCAATTTTAAAGATGAACTAATCTCTAAGGTAACCCCACTTTTTTTAAGATCCCCAGCAGAGTCGCCAGTTCTGTGATACGGTGGCAGAACCGAATGTTATATACTGGTTTTGCATTTTGTGTTCACAAATGTTACGGTAAGAAAAAGTCACCATCGACTTTTCTTTTATCTAAATTAAGGAAAGGGTGAAAAGAACAGAAAAAGACCTTTTCGATATTTTCCGAGTAAGGGTGTAGATTATGGAAAGGGAAGGTGTTAGCACCCTTTCCATACGTAGTTATCTACGGGCTCTTAGAGGTTTGCTCATTTTTAAAATACTTTTGTGCTTTGTGTGTTTTGAAAGTTTGTTTTAAAAATGCCTTGGTATGGCAGACTTTATAATGTTTCTCGAGAATGTGGAGAAAGTATACAAAGTGTCTTGAAAATGTTTTTGAAAAGTAGTTTTTTGTGTAAGTGCAAAGATGTTTTGAGCAAACTTCTAACAGCTATCTACTTTGTACTCGAAAAGGGTCGTTCTTTTCCTCCTATCCTTTAGACAGTCTACTATTAGTGAGTAGGTATCCATATCGTTGGATGTATGAGGGAAATTCGAAAGGGACGTTACACAATCACGAAGGAAACTTGTGGAGACGCTTTAGCAATTTTGTTTAGGAACTAGATCATTTACCGAGAAGGCAACTGTAGGATCGTCGAGGGACTATGATCTTTTGATTTATGGGTCTTTGCTAAAGCATTCCTGCCTCATGACTGTTTTATTTCTAAAGGCAACCAAAGTGGGGTACCCTAGAGGTGTACATGTGCAAGTGTGTTATGTTCAGTTATTTTTTGTCTTTTTTTAAGTTTCCTAATGTTTGATTATTAGTCTTATCATACACACCTAATTACTAGCAGTTAATATATATGTATATATATATATATATATATATATATATATATATATATATATATATATATATATATATATATATATATATATATATATATATATATTACAGAATATTAAAGTACAGGAATTTAAATTTACGCTATTACAATGCTTTGGAGAGGGGATTTACATTATACAAGAATGAGTGGGATAAAGCAGTAAATGTCCTAGCTTTAATCTATTACATCCAGTGGTCAGGTACATAAGTAATAAAAATGCGAAAATTAAATAAACGCGCGTGAAGTTGAAGATAATATCTAAAAATATCCTAAGAAATGAAAATCTTTTTGTTTTGTTTTTATTTTAAGAAAATATAACCTAAGTCTATTTAGTTCTAATTTCAAGAAAGAAATTAAAATAATTTATTTATTTATTTACCAAATTAACTTAATTATAAAAAAAAACAACTAGCTTAATATTTTTTGTGATTTTTTGATTCAATGTCAATTTAAATAGAAAAAAAAAAGGTCAATAAAGAAATGAAACAAATAATAAAATAAAATAAAAAGGAATTCTTTTGATTGCAGGAGAATGGAGTTTTCGACCCCAAGGGAGAATGGACCTTTCGATCCAGGGGGAGAATGGACTTTTCAATCTAGAGGGGATACTGTGAGGGCACTGAATTTGCAAAGGTGTGTTAGCAAAAAACAAAGAAGCAAGACCTGGGTATCGAAACCTAGGTCCTTAGATCCTGCACGCGCTGGGCCTATTTAGGCTATATTTTGAGTAAATGTTAGCAACAAAACAAAAGCTGACCTGGGGTCGAACCCAGGTCTTTAGTCTTGGATAACAAATCGAATGAAATTACAGATGTGTCATGCAAATGTAGAGTTTGATCTTTTTACCAATTCTTACCAATGATTGATGGATAAATTTGTGGTGATGGGTGTGGATATCCTTGTTTGAGAATTGCTTCGATTTGGCTTCTGGACGTGGGTACCTTTGTTTAAGAGTTGCTTTGACTTGGATCACTTATGAGACTTTTGATAACTTTGGTGGGTTTATGGGGCAGCGTATCTCCAATGTGTGTGTCAAAATTTAGCTTGCAAACACTCTGCTTATATAGACTAGAAGGGAGGGGACAAGAAGACAATCATTTAAAGTGACATAAACAAATGTTTTCAAAGCCATGAATAAAGTTTTGTAACGATGGCCAAAAACATGGGATCTTGTCCTCTTTTGAAATTTGAATGTATGTGAACATTTTGGCTTTCGAATACACCCAGTCTCTATCCTTTGATTGGACCTCCCATGAACCCTTTGAATGGGCCTTTTGTGTAGCCTTCGACTGGGATCAAGTTGCCTCTTTCGACTAGGTCTTTAGATGGTCCTTCAGGTGTACCCTTCGAATGGGCCTTTGGTGTGTCCTTTGCATGGATATTTTGAATGGACTTTCTATGTATGATTTGTGCCCTCTTCGAATGGGCTACCAAAATGTTCCCTTCGAATGGCTATCACGCTTATTTAAGTGTGTACAATTTGTTTAAATTAGGGCCATTGCCTAGGCGAAGCTGGCACAGAGGCAGCCAATGCCTTGTAGGTCGAAGGCAACTTTTTTTGTCTGGCGAATCAAAAGAAGTTTTTTTCCTAGGCGAAGCTGGAACAAAGGTATCCAGTGCCTTGTGGGTTGAAGGAAAATTTGAAGGAGTCTTGGCCTTGTGTTGAAGACAAACTGAAGAGGTATACGTGCGCTGGTGACACGCTGAGGGGTCTTTTTCCCGTTGGGAGCTTTATGAATCGAAGGTCAGTTTGGAGAAGTTCTTGCTTTGTGCGCTGAAAGCACGCCCAAAGGGATAATTTTCCTAGTAAAAGTAGGAAACAAGCTTTCTCCAAGGAAAATAAATTCTCAATCGAAGTAAGGATCCAGCTTGCATGCAGGTAGCCATTGCATTTGTGAGTCGAGCCAGCATGCAAAGACAGTGGTGTAATTGGAGGAGCACTGACAAGAAGCCCTTCCCCTTTGGATCGAAGGAGGCTGTTTTAAAGGGAAAACATGCCAAGTCGAAGCTTGTATACAGCAAGCAAGCAACAGTCCAAGGATTCAATAAAAGCTTGAAAAGTTGAGGCAAGCTTGGAGGAGGTTAGACGCCCAATTGAAGCTTATCAAAATGACAATCAAAAGACACCTTGTTCATGCCAATCGAAAGACCTTGTTTATCTTCAAAAAATTTATTTTTTCCTTTAATCAAATGCTTGTGATCACCATGTAAGAGAAGGATCTTGGGAAAATATGAGAGGGCAAATTTAGGGGTACAACACTAGCATCCATAAGGTAATGGCTTCCCTCATGCTAGCATCCACAAGGAAGTGGTTTCCTTCATACTTGCTTTGATTCCACCTTTAAACCCTTCAACACACATATTTTCTACACTATGACACACAATTGGTGGATTCGAAGAACATACAAAAGGCTCATTCAAAGAACATGACTTTGGCGGATTCAAAGAACACATATTTGGTGGCTCATTCGAAGAATATGAATTTGGTGGATTCGAAGAACCTACATTTGGTAGTCCATTCGAAGGACATACAATTGGTCCATTCGAAGGACATACAATGGGTCCATTTGAAGAACACATAATTGGTGTTTTATCTTTTGATGAGTCTGGTCGAAGGCTGCTGAAAAAAAGTCCTATATGCTGCCAAGCGTAAGTTTGTTATGCTGCTATAAAACACTCCTGCGCCAAACTGCCATAAAACTCCAAAACTGCTGCAAAGCAGTCCTGCTATGCTGCTTCTAATTTTTACCAAATTGGCATACAAGAGCTGCACCTCTAAAGCTATGAAACAACATACCCAAACTGTTCAAATTTCATTTTCTTTTCCCCCAAATCTCAGCCAAACTCTTCTATAAACAAGATGTTTCACAACACATCTAAGGAGGCTTTTTAGTGGGTGGAGAGAGATTTGTTGGAAAGGTGAAGATAGGAGAGAACAATTAAACACTCTTAAACCCAGAACCAAAAAACCCACATATTTGTTTCTTTTCCAGAACCAAAGAAACATAACACTTCTTTTCTTTTCTTTCGAATCCAGAACTAAAGAAATACAACACCTCTGTTTGTTCTCTCCTTCGAATCCCAATTTCCCTCTCCTTCGAACTCAGTTTCCTTCCTTCCTTCGAATTCAAGAATATTTAGGGCAGCAACCCAAAGTTCAAAACACATTCCAGCTTCAGGGTAAGTCTTCTTGACTTTAAACCTTTTGTTTCAAGGATAACATGTATATAACCTTTTGTTTATTTTTCGTTTTTACCCTTTCGTTTGTTTTCTTTTCTTGTCCAAATACATGTTAAGAACTAACCTTCAAGACCATAAAACAATATTATCATGTCTTTGATCCATACTGTGATCGGTGGAAATAGAACTGACTATTTTTAAGCTGGTTCGTGAAATGTCGCGGTAAGCAAGAGTCGCCACCGTCTTTTATGTTCTCCAACATGGAAAGGACAAAAGCACAGCAAAATTCCTTTTCGAGATGTTTCTCGGGTTCGGGAGGTAGATTTATAGAAAGGGAAGGTGTTAGCACCCTTTCTATCCGTGGTTATCCACGGGCTCTTAGGTACTTGCTCTTATGTTTTCAAAAGATGTTTGCTTTTCAAATGTGAGTAGGTTTGAAAAAGTTTGTTTGAAAGATTTCTAAGTGACTCTTGTATCTGTCCTCAAGAGTGTATGAAAAATTTGTTTTGAAAACTTTTGAAAGTGTCAGTGTGAAAAGAGGTTTTGTTTGTTTTTGAAGAGAGCAAGTACCCATGAGTCATCTACCTACCCTAAGGAATTAGGTTGTGTAAGAGTCCTTAAGATAGTGCCATCCCACCATTGAGAGGTATGTAGCACCATCGTTGGAGTTGTTCGGGTCAATTCGATTATGAGGGACATGTGTGGTCACCGAAGAAATGGTAGGACACCTTAGAAGTAACCCTAATGTCCTAGATCCTTTTATCCGAGGCAACCGTTTCGAGGCGACTGGATCTTTAGACAAGAGGGTGACCTCTAAAACATCCTATACTTGATGACCACGTTCGAGGCAACCGAGTGAGGCGTACCCTAAGAGTGGCATGTGCGAGTGTGTCAGGTTTCAGTTTATGTTTATCTTTGATCATGAAATTGTGAGCTACGAGTTGTTTTTAATTTGTCATTCAGTCTTTCATGCATATTAATAGTTAGGAGTGCGGAAAATTAAAGTGCGGGAATGTAAAGCTACGCTATTACAAGGCGCGGGTCTATACATCGCCAAAAACATAATCCGTTTTGGAAAATGCAAAAATAAAAGAAAGCGGTAAATCCTAATTACTATTACATCCATTGAGCATATACATAAATAATCAAAATAAAAATAATACGGAAAGAAATTTAAATTGGAACGTCCTAGGGTTTTTGACCCTTTTGAGAAAATTTGAATGAAATTGGTCCTTGTTTTGTAATTAATTAAATGTTAAATCTAATAACTAATTAATTAAATAAAGAAAGAAAAACGTTTTTTTTTATGTTTTTTTTTTGTGTTTTTTAATGAAAATACTAAAAGGAATTAAAAATTAGTAAACAAAACCCTAATTCTAAACTAATTTTATTTATTGTAAAAAAGGAAATTAAAATTACCTAATTAAACTAAGTCAATTGGTTAGTATTTTATTTACAAAAATAATAATTAGTGAATTTAATAAATAATAAACATATTTACAATTTTATATTATCTGAATTTAAAAATATTAATTTGTTAGGTAATTAAATAATTAGTTAAAAGAAAAATAAAAGAGAAAGAAAATAAAATAAAAATAAAAAAACTAGGAACCAGGGGGGGTATGCTGGACCCAAGGGAGGTTAATTTGGAATTCAGGCCCAATAGAACAAAGCCCTTCTTGACTTTTTGTGGTTGTCTACGTGTAGGTTGACTTGGAACATGGTGCTCTCTTCCCTTTTGACCATTGGATGGACGCTAGAAACACTTGTCATGCTGATATGTGAGGGCATATGGTGGAATCCTTAACAAGTGCTGCATTAGAACATATGATGAAAAAAGATATAACAAGCGTTTGGGGGACCTGGGAATCGAACCCAGGTCCCAATGGTCATTGGACAAGTCATCCACCACTCAACCAAGCGAACGCCTTTGATATTATAGTGGTCATTAATTATAAAATATAAAAAAACAAATAATGTTCTGAAGAAACCAAAACGCGCGCTGTTTTTGAATCTCCCAACCACGCACTGACACCTATTATCTTCTTCCTTGTTTCCCTGTAAAACAAAACAAGATAGCGGGGGTTTTTAACCCCCACTAACTACAACGACGAAAAAATAACGATTAGAGTTAGGATGCATATAAATTGGGCGCGATGATTCCATCTTGATCGTCTCATTCAGACGGTTTCAGCCATGGGCATTATGGTCTCTAATTTTACTTATGCTGAAAAGCCCCATTTGAGAGCTTCAAAAACCCTAGATTTCTCCAATGGTGGATTCTGATTCAGGGCGTCATAATCAAATTAAATCATACCAATAGCTTCAGAATGATCCTATTAACACAAATCCATCCAAAAAAAGAGGTTAAAAATGCATGAATGATGATGTGAGATTATGGAAAACAAACCAAGTTGTGTGACTTGTTCTGGACGATTCTGATAGCTTCAAGGCTCGTTTTTTATTGCAAATTGTTTCTAAATGTCCCAGCAAGCTATTGGAATCACTTTTAGGCTTTGAATCGTGCTTGAATAATGAATTCAGTTTTGAGTTTTTTGCTTGATTTTTGAATTTGGTTATGGTGTTTGCAGTAGCTTTAGCATGTGACAAGCTTTAGGGTTTGCTTCAGCATTTGTATGGGAAGGGAATTAGGTCAACTTTAGGCCCAAAAATCCATTGTATTCATGTTTGCAATATTTGATTTTAATCAAATCTTTTACAACTTTTTTGATTTATAAAACTTGCCAAAATTGGGTGATTTTGATGTCCTTGACATGTACACGAATTGCCAGCTTGCCCTGATCTCATTTGCTTCATAAAA
Source organism: Vicia faba (assembly GCA_948472305.1). Lineage (NCBI taxonomy): Eukaryota > Viridiplantae > Streptophyta > Magnoliopsida > Fabales > Fabaceae > Vicia > Vicia faba. Next base: position 1,411,104,995 of record OX451741.1, on the reverse strand, counting down.
AGATTTGAAAACCATGTTTTGATATTTTCCTACAATTAAATTAATTAAATGAATTATTAATCAATTAAAAATCCAAATAATTAATAAAAATAAGAAAATAATTCAAATTAATCTTAATGGGTCGTGCATAAGCCTTGGGTAAAGATTCAAGAAAGAATTTGAGGCCCATTAGCAAAAATGAGGTATTTTGGGCAAAGTTTACTTTTGCAAATTCCCAAAAATTTCCCAACTTCTCCAATGCATATCTTGCTCAATTTTGAAGCTATGAACATGTTCTTGGACATTTTGGAAAGGTCTTGAAGTCCTCTAACCAATTCCTTTGGTCCCATGTCATTTTGATTCACCAATCTCAAGTTATGGTCTTTGACTTAAAGTTCCTTTTTGTTGACTTTTGAAAATGACCTATAATGTAGAAATTGATAACTTTTTGTGAGAGCATTTCTTGGACTTGGAGTGTGAAGATGAGTTGTAGGAAATGTCATCCCCTTCAAAATGAGCATTGGATGGGATTTTTCTGATGAACCATGAAAAAGTTATGCCTTGGTCAAGTTACAGTTGACTTTTCAACTGTCCAAAAATATCAACTTTTTGCATCTTGATGATTTTTGAGCCATGCTTGTGGAATCATGATCAAGACTTGATAAAATGATGATTGTGGCTTCAAAATAAGATGTTGACCAAAATTTTTGACTTTTGACTGCCAAATGACCATTTTGCCCCTGCAATTGACTGTGAAGCAATTAGGACTTTTGACTGTGCAATTTGACCCTGTGAGTCTTGAAATTTGACATGTAGATGCTTGACAATGTATATAGGCATATGGGACTTGATTGGACCATTGAAAACCTCAAATTCACTGAAGGAACCAAAACCCTAGTTTTGACTGTGTTAGGAGGCAATTGGACTGTGCAACCCTTGAGAGATTTTGAACCATTTGGAGGTTGATCTTGACAAATCTTGAAGAATATGGGAGGGCAAATTTTGGGGTGCAACACATACTACTATCCAGTCCCAAACAAAAGAAAACAAAAAAGTGAGTGAGTCGAAGGATGCAAGCTTCGATACACACTGGTTGCAGGTCCAAATGAAAGAAAACAAAAGGGGTGTGAATCGAAGGACACATGCTTCGATCCAGGATTTCTTTTCTTTCTCTCTTTTGCACTATTTTTGTTTTTATATTTTTCTATATATTTTCTTCCATTGCTATTCAATATGGTGGTAATAATTAGGACATTTATTACATTCCACCCCCCATTTGCACATTTGTATCCCTCATCCCCTAATGATGTAATAGCGTAGGACATTTATTTTTCTGTAATTTACCGCTTTTATATAAAACGCTAGTAATTAGGGTGTGTATGGCAAGATTTAAAATCAACAAGTAGACAATCCTAATTCAATACTAAAATGCATGCAATCAAATACACTATTCACACACATGCACCTCTAGGGTAATCTCACTTGTTGCTTCAGAAAATAGTCATGTCACTCGAATATGGGCGTTTTAGCAAAGACCCTCAATAAAAAGATTGTAGTCCCTCGATGTCCCTTGATGTTTCCTTCGGTAAACGATCTAGTCCTTTATGAAAATTGCTAAAACGTCTCATAAGTTGCCTTCTATGACTATACGATTGACCCACGCCCGTCCCTTCACATCCAACAATGGGGCTTCTTACCAATCAATGGTAAGATAGCAACATCTAAAGGAGGAGCAAAGGAACATAGACCTTTTGAGTAAATAGGACGCTCGTAGTTGCTTGCTCGCAAACTAAAACCATTTTTCCACACTTACACTTTCAAAACATCTTCAAAAACAAATATCTCTTTGAACTATTTTCATAACCAACATATTGTATGCATTCTTATAGAGACGAGAATCATTACAAAGTTAGCCGCAACAAAGGTATTTTGCAAAATATTTTCAAACTTACACCTACCACAAAACACATTTCAAACAAAGCATTTTCAAAGTGATCTAGCAAGCAACTAAGAGCCCGTAGATGACTACGGATGAAAAGGGTGCTAACACCTTCCCTTTTCATAACTTACCCCCCGAACTCAAGAAAATATCTCAAAAGTTCTTTCCTGTTCTTTTCACCCTTTCCTTTATTGGATAAAAGAAAAGTCGGTGGAGACTCTTGTTATCCGCAACAATTGCGATAAAACGCAAAATAAACACCCAAGTCAGTTCTTCCACCGTATTACAGAACTGGCGACTCTGCTGAGAAATTGATACTTAAAAGTGGGGTTACCTTAGAGTTAGATCATTTTAATTTTGCTTTACATTGTGTGTTTTATATGCTTTATTTTTTAGGGTTTATTTGGGTTGTTACTAAGAGATCCTACACCCGGATCTAGGGCACCTTTTTAGGTAAGTAGCAATAAATCATGGAGGTTGTAAAGTGTAGACTGATATAGACGAAGTGATAGCTGCATTAGCGTGATACTCTAGTTTGTAATAATGTTCCTTGAGTCAGTCAAGGATAACATTAGGCTTCCTTATAATGTCATTAAGCGCTAACTGACCTTTAGAACCTTTAATTGACTCATCGTAAGCCATTAGAAAGTAGTGAGATGGCCGACTTTGGTTCCGACCGAAGATTGGTTGATACTCGATGCTACACTCATTGAGATTGGACTTTTGTGATATTTTTGCCGCAATACTTTGGTGCTTGAACTAAAACAATGCCTAAAAGAAAGGCCAGTGATATGAGACTCCTTAGAACCCGATTACTATTAATAGGACAGGTTGAGACAATAGAAACTTCAAGAGGGTACTTACCTTTAAAACTCATGTAATACTTTAAACCTAAGGTCTTTGTGTGACTTGTTTGTGTTTGACATATCTATGATTTTAAAGCATAATCATAACATCATAACGCGGCATGTACACCAACCATTTTAAGGGCCTGTGGATTTATCTCTTCTCTGTTTTGTAGGTCATGGACTCAGCTCACAGAAAAACCATTCGAATTAATTTTGTAGAGATCCCTCTCAAACTCAAGGAAATGGTCTTAAAAGTTCCTGAGAGCTCATCATTCAACAAGAGACATGGCCACTTGCTCAATTTGGTTACTACCGGTTTTGACGAAGGTCTGATGAGTGTCCTATTCTAGTTCTTCGATCCTAAGCACCACTGCTTCACATTTCCAGACTATCAGTTGGTGCCTATGCTGGAAGAATTCTCCAAGATATTTGGTTTGCCTATATCAGAGCAGATACCTTTCACTTGTTTAGAACAAGATCCAGCTTCTGAAAATGTTGCCGTAGCTTTTCATTTGAAGCCATCTGACATTGAGTCCAATTGGGAAAGAAGAAGTGGAGTTAAAGGCCTCCTTTCAAATTTTATATTGAAGAAAGATCAGGTATTCCTGGACGCTATGAGTTACCATGATTTTGAAGATGTATTAGCTCTCTTGATCTATGGGTTGGTTCTGTTCCCCAATTCAGACCAGTTTATAGATGTTAGTGCCATTAGCATCTCCCTTGCTCATAATCCAGTGCCTACATTGCTCGGGGATATTCTGCATTCACTCCACACCCGTACTATGAAGAAACGTGGAACTCTTATGTGTTGTACGCCTTTGCTCTATAGGTGGTTTATTTCGCACCTTCCTCGGTCAGTAATTAAGAATGTGTTAGGCTTAAGGTGGAACCAAAGGTTAATGTCTCTCTCTCTCTCTCTCTCTAACTCTGATATCTATAGGTGCCCTCGTTCTCAAGAAGATATCTATTTTATTGATCGTTGTGGAGAGTTCCCCAATGTGCCACTCCTTGGCATTAGAGGAGGCATCACCTACAACCCCTCTTTATCCTTATGTCAGTTTGGTTACGCCCAAAGGGATGGTCCTCATGATATGATCATCCATGGTATTGTGTTTGACTACTCAAATGACCCACAAGGTTATCGCCAGAGATTCATCCTCACTTGGAGCATGGGTAAGAGGATTGATAGTAAGACCTTAGGGCTAAAGAACTCCATCCCTTTGGAGTCATACCTTAAATGGGTGTGAACTCATGCTCAAAGTATTATGATGCCATACGTTGCTATCTTGCCAATGATTTCAGAGCCTATTGTTTAAGGGGACGAGTCTCACGTCATTTCTCATCCTGATATGCCGACAAACTTCGAAGAATTGTAAAAATATTAGATCCAGCTCAAGGAAGAACGAGATACTTTTGAGACCCGATTCTATGCCAATAAGAAGAAGGTTCTGGAGCTCACGAGATAACTCTATGAGTAGCGAAGTTTGAACGCCTACATTGCACCGAAGAGGATGCGCTCGTGGGAAACTTAATTTATTTTTGTTTTAGAAAGTTTATTTTGTACTATTTTTATTTCTTCCAATGTAAGCCCAAGAGGTATGTTGTAAGCAATTTGAACTTATTAATACAATTAATGTTTGTTCCCTTTTGTCTAAACAAATTTAAATCTTTTGGGTCCTTGAAATCATTTTCGTACGCATGTTCATGCATCATAACACAAACAGGTTTTTTACAACAGGTTCCCTTATCTTTTTACTATTTATTTCAGTAATATGGATATCGAACAAACAATAAAGAATCTTCAAGCACAGAATGCTCAATTCTAACAGATGTTCTTGGATCTGGCTAAAGGACAAGAGGACCTGAAGGCTCTCATGATCAAAGACAAGAAGAAGAAGACAAAGAAAATAGTGGTTGTCCTAAATATGGAAAGGAGATTCAGAGAACCAGCAAAGTGAGCTCTAGAATTCACAACTCCGTTAAATGAGGGAGACAATCAGAAAGAGAAGGCAAAAGAAGGGGACCACAGCCTGGGGTCTGATGAAGAGGAAGCTGACTATGCTGAAGAACAATATCCTCCTGCTGATGACAAAAATAAACAGCTAGAGGATCGTCTCAATGCCATGGAAATTTAGAGAGTTCTTGGTCTGGATTTTAAAGAATTAGGTTTTGTTTCTGGAGTGGTCATTCCCTCGAAGTTCAAAGTTCCCACATTTGCTAAGTATGACGGGGTTTCATGTCCTAAGCTGCATATGAGGTCCTATGTCAGGAAGATCCAACCTCACACCGCTGATAGGAATTTGTGGGTGCATTTCTTCCAAGAAAGTTTATTGGGGACTCAATTAGAATGGTTCTATCAGCTGGAGGGGACCAACATCCGCAATTGGGAGGACCTGGATGTTGTTTTCTACAGGCAGTACCAATACAACGCTGACCTTGCTTTAACCCATACACAACATCAAAGCATGTTTATGGGTTCTAGTGAGGGCTTCAAAGATTATGCCCAGAAATGGAGATATCTTGCAGGAAGAGTCCAACCTCCTTTGTTTGATAGAGAGATGGTAGATATGTTATTGGGTACTTTGTCAGGCCCATTCTTCAAACATCTGATCGGGAGCTCTTCATCTGGGTTCACCGAGATGATACTGACAGGTGAAAGAGTAGAGGCTGGTATCAAGAGCAGTAAGATTCAGAGAGATGCGTCTTCAAGTACATTGAAGAAACCATTCTCTAGGAAGAAAGAAGTAAGTGTTGCCTATGGTCAAAAGAATCAAAACAAAGCTGAACATCATCCAACAGTGGGAGCTGTAATGATCTCCAACCCTGTATCAACTCAACGACAAAACAATCAGCATAGGCAGGATGCGCCTAGAAGACAGTTCACCTGGCTTAACATGTCTTTATATCAGTTTTTGCCACACTTGTTGAAGTCTAATCTAGTTACTCTGAAGAAGCCTCCTCAAAATCCAAACATTACATCTCCCTGTTATAATCCAAATGCTCGGTGTGCCTACCACTCCCACAGTCCAGGGCATAATACAAATGATTGTTGGGCTCTGAAGAATAAAGTTCAGGATCTTATTGAGGAAAAGGAGATTGAATTTGACCCTCCCGATATCTCTAATGTGATAACTGCACCAATGCCCAAGCATGGTCAGAGTGTTAATGTCGTTGATAATGACCTGTTTGTTTCTTCTGTTAATGAACTAGCTACTCCTCTGCTGATTGTTAAGAGGAATCTCTTGTGAACCGGTTTATTTCCAGGTTATGGTGAAGGTTACCACCTGCGTACGTATATATCCAATGGTTGCTTGTTGTTGAAGATAGGTGTCCAACACCTGATGGACAACAAGGAAATTTTGTTTGAGAAGACTCCCTCTACGAGGAGTCTGTGTGAAGATATATCAATTATTACCATTTCCGACAATCCTCCCAGGGTCTCCTCCAAAAGACTTTTCAGGATTACATCCACTCCTATGGTTTCTTCTTTAATTATCACTTTTCCTGGGCCGATACCATATTCCTCCGATAAGGTTGTTCCTTGGAACTATGGAGTTGACGTCTATTACCATGGCGTCAAGCAAGACCTATTGGCTGTCAAAGATGGAGTTGTTGAAGATGTTGATCCTAACATCGACAACATTGTTGGGACTAGTAGAATTACCAAAAGCGGAAGGATCTTCTATCCTGAGATCTCTCTAAAGACTATTGCCACTCCTTTGGTTATTCCTGCTAATGTTTATATTGTTACTCTTGTTGCTACTCCTACTGTCACTCCTGTGGTTATTTCTGCTACTGAGCCAGTTGAGACTCGGGGCAAAGAAGTACTAGTTGAGCCTTCCCGGACGGAGGCACTTAAAGAAACCATTTTGGAAGCCTCTAAAAAGGAAATGGAGGAGATACTGAAAATCATACGGAAAAGTGACTATAATGTTGTGGAACAATTGGGGAAAACCCCCCTAAAAAATTTCAATGTTGGCCTTACTGATATGCTTTGAAGCCCATGCAAAGGCTTTGGTGAAGTTCCGTAAATCTGCTCATGTGCCACAAGAGACTTCTACCGACCAATTCGAGAACTGTGTCGCTAGTCTAACTGCTGACAATGGACTTGGTTTCTCCGATGTTGATTTGAAGTCTAAAGGAAGAAAGCATAATGATGTCATGCATGTCTCTATTGAGTGCAGGGGCACTACCCTGGCTCATGTTCTAGTTGATACAGGTTCGTCACTAATGTTCTGCCCATGGGTGCTTTAGACAGATTGGACTATGAAGGACTGACTTTGAAGCCCAGTAATATTGTGGTGATGGCTTTTGATGGTTCTAAGAGAATGGTACACGGGGAGGTGGGAATTCCTATTAAAGTTGGTTTCCAAAATTTTGGATTCACTTTTTGGACATTCGCCTGTCTTACTCTTGTTTGTTGTGACGCCCTTAGATTCATGGGGCAGGTGATGTCACTTCCACTTTGCATCAGATGTTAAAGTATCCGGTTAATGGAAAGATTGTTACAGTCCATGGTGAAGAAGAGTATATGGTAAGCCATTTGACCTCTTTCAGATATGTCGAGATGGACGACGAGTTCATTGAGACCCCTTTCCAGAATTTTAAAGAGGTTCCTCAGACAATTGCTGCTACCAATACTATCGCTAGTATTACAAAGATTACCAGACCTCCGTTGAAGATGGCTTCTCTAAAGGATACCAAGGCTGTAATTGAAGAAGGTGGGTGCACCATTTGGGTCCTAGTACCTGACATCCCCTATAAGTCTGGCAAATTTGGTTTGGGTTTCACTTCAGGAGCTCAAAAAGTTGTTCGTCGTGCTCGTGCTGTAGAAGACACTGACAGTGACTGCGACCTGGACAATTGGATCTTCCCTACTACCAACGATGGACTTAGAAATTGGACAGCTAGAGACTTTGTTCCCATTACATTCATCCAGGAGTAATTGTCTTTTTGTTTCGGGATATGTAATATTTGAACAATTTAAACTTTAAAGCCATGTGTCTTACCAGAGGCACAATGGTTTATTTGTGAGGGTTATCATTTCACTTTCATATGTCATAAATAAAACATTGGACGTTTTGCATACGAATTTTGATCTCTTTGTCTTTCTTTTCTGCTTTTACTTTATCAAAATAGCTATGCTCTCTTACACATACCCACATATCAAACTACAGATCCATATCCACTCTGGATCCCATTGATAACGGTTCTGCTATTGCGAGTTATGACTTTGAAAGTCCAATCTACCAAACTGAGGACGAAGTTGAGGAAGATTGTGAAGTACCAGGAGTACTTGCTAGACTATTACAATAGAAAGAAAGAGCGATACAACCTCATGAAGAGCCAGTCAAGACGGTAAACTTGGGCACTGAAGAGGATAGAAAGGAAGTCAAGATAGGTGCCAACTTGGAGCATAGCATCAAGGAGCGGTTAATCCAGATGTTACATGACTACATTGAGATCTTTTCCTTATCGTATGAAGACATGCCGGGGCTGGACACTAATATTGTGGTTCGTCGTCTACCAACGAAAGGAGACTGCCCTCCAGTGAAGCAAAAGGTTCGTCGTATGCGGCCTGAAATGTCAGAAAAGATCAAGGCCGAGGTTATGAAACAGTTTAACACCGAATTCTTAGTTGTTACTTCTTATCCATAATGGGTTTCAAACATAGTACCAGTACCTAAAAAATATGGCAAGGTGCGCATGTGTGTGGATTACAGAGATCTGAATAGGATGATCCCCAAGGATGACTTTCCGCTTCCCCATATTGATGTTCTGGTTGACAACACCGCACAGCATAAGATCTTCTCCTTCATGGGCGGTTTCTCAAGGTATAATCAGATTAAAATGGCACCTGAAGATATGGAGAAAATAACTTTCGTCACGCAGTGGGGCACATTATGCTACAAAGTTATGCCATTTGGGTTGAAGAATGTTGGGGCAACCTATGAGCATGCTATGGTAGCATTATTTCATGTGATCCATCACGAGATAGAGGTATACGTCGATGATATGATAGCCAGGTCTCATACTGAAAAAGAGCACTTGGATCATTTGCAGAAACTGTTTGAAAGACTGAAGAAATATAAGTTAAGACTGAATCCGAACAAGTGCACGTTTGGAGTAAGATCTAGTAAGCTATTAGGTTTCATTGTCAGAGGCAAATATATTTAAGTAGATCGTGTGAAGGTTAGAGCTATTCAAGAAATCCCAACTCCCTGCACCGAGAAGGGGTTTAGAGGATTCTTGGGACGTCTAAACTACATTTCCAGGTTCATTTCCCACCTAACCGCTACTTGTGAGCCGATCTTTAAATTACTAAAAAAGGATTAAGTGGTGAGGTGGAATGACGACTTCCAGACTACCTTTAACAGAATCAAGGATTATCTTCAAGAACATCCCATTTTGATGCCTCCGATTGAAGGAAGGCCTCTGATCATGTACTTAACGGTATTAGAAAATTCAATGGGATGTGTGATGGGGCAGCATGACGAGTCTGGCCGAAAAGAGCATGCAATATACTACCTGAGCAAAAATTTTACCAACTGTGAAACCAGATATTCACTGCTCGAGAAAACTTGTTGTGCTCTGGCATGGGTTGCTCGTCAGATAAGACAGTATATGCTGACTCACACTACCTTATTGATATCTAAAATGGATCCTATCAAATACATATTCGAGAATCCCGCTCTCTCTGGAAGAATAGCAAGATGGTAAATGGTCCTGACCGAATACGACATTCAGTACACTACCCAAAAGGAAATAAAAGGAAGTGTACTAGCTGATCATTTGGCTCATCAGGCTGTGGACGACTATCAATCCATGAATTTTGAGTTCCCGGACGAGGACATCATGTTAGTGAATGGTTGTGAAGAACTTGGACCATATAAAGGACCTGAGCAAGGATCCCGATGGACTATGGTTTTTTACGGAGCTTCCAATGCACTTGGAAATGGCATCGGTGTTATGATCATATCTCCCGAAGGTTGTTGTTGTACCCCAAAATTTGCCCTCCCATATTCTTCAAAAAATTGCCAAGTCAAGCTTCAAAATTCCCCAAGGGTTGCACAGTGCAAGAGCCTCCTATACAGTCAAAATTAGGGTTTGGGTTCTGATCAAGAAAATGAAGTTTCCAAAGGTCCAATCAAGTCTCATATGCCTACAAATATGGTCAAGCATCCTCATACAAAGTTTCAAGACTTTCAGCACAAAACTGCACAGTCAAAAACCCTAATTGTACTACAGTCAACTCTAGGGGCAAAATGGTCATTTGGCAGTCAAAAGTTCAAATTTTTGATCAACATATCATTTTGAAGCCACAAACATCATTTGATCAATGCTTGATCATGATTCTCAAAATTTGGCTCAGAAATCATCAAGATGCAAAAGTTTCCTTATTTGGACAGCTGAAAAAGTCAACTGTAAATTGACCAGGGCATAACTTTCACATGGATTATCAGAAAAATTCCATCCAAATCTCATTTTGAAGAGAAAGACATTTCCTACAACTCATCTTCATACTTAAATTCCAAGAAATGCTCTCACAAAAAGTTATCAATTTCAACATTATAGGTCATTTTCAAAAGTCAACAAAAAGGGACTTTAAGTCAAAGGCCATAACTTGAGATTGGTAAATCAAAATGACATGGGACCAAAGGCATTGGTTAGAGGACTCAAAGACCTTTCCAAAATGTCCAATAACATGAGAAAAGCTTAAATATTGAGCAAGTTATGCCTTGTAGAAGTTGGGAAATTTTTGGATATTTTGAAAAGTCAACATTGACTCAAATGACCTAAAATTGCTAATGGGCCCATTCTTCTTCCACAATTCATCACCCAAGGCATATGCACGACTACTTGGCCCAAAGGGAAGTATTTATTCATTTTTTATTTATTTATTTGAATTTTTATTTATAATAATTCATTTAAATCAAATTAAATACATGGAAAATACTTAACCTAAAGTTTTAAATCTTTTTGTACATGTTTTATACTCAATAATTCGTGCCTAGCCAAATAAGGAAAGATCTGGATTGATTAGATCATAATTGATACAAAAATGCATGGAAAAGATTGAAAAAACAAAGCTTGAAAATCAAATCTTCAAAACCATCATTGCAAGAGATTTGGAGTGGTTTCTTTAACCTAATTCGTTCAGTACATAAGCCAAAACATAAACCTAATCTCAAGAACCCTTGAAGCTGCGCAGAAATCAATTGACAAACTTGAAAATTTGGCAAAAAATTCAAATCTGAACACCACTTTCTAGGACGATTCAGGGCACAATTCTCATCTCATTAGCTTCCTCAAGCATCACTGAACGTTTTCCAATCACAAACGCTCATCAAAACACCCGGAATTGGTACCATGGAGGAAAACAGTTTCAAATAAAATTCATAATCGTGCATCTTCATTCATGCGTTTATTGCAAGTTTTAATTATTGATTTACATTCCTCATGCTATTCTGAAGCTAACCCATGCGTTTAATTGTGTTTTTACGCCTTGTATACGATTTCGCCATTGTCAATTTCTAGGGTTTGCAGGACCTTGGAATTAGGGCTTTTGCAACAAAGAAAAATTGGCCTTCCAGACCCATACCATTAGAATCAGCGTGACTGGACGAAGAAGAAGCCATGCTCGCGCTCAATTTATGAGTGTTCCTGGGCTAATCGTTATTTTCCCATAGCTGGCCTAAGAGAACGCCATTAAAACCGTTGCTCATTCTATTTGTGTTTCAGGAACATGAAGAAGATGATACCGTGGCGAATGGTGATAGGCTGATTCAAGTTTTTGCGCGCAGACCCACTAACATTGTTGTTTTCTTTTATAATATTTATTAGTTGTTTATATATCAAACACGTGAATTGGCTCCACTGGCAAGCATAAGGACTGGTAATGTTAATGACCTGGGTTCGATCCCAGGTCTTCACCCTTTCCATTTGTTATTTTTCAACTAACGTTCATGTGTAGCGCTTATGCTGAAGGCTATCATGCATCCTCAAAAATCAATGCCCACGTGTCCCAAAGCGTCAGATCAACGGCCATGATCTGGAGAGTATGATGAGCACAAGTCAACCGTCCCACATGCCAACGCAAAAGTCAGAAGGGCCAAGATATAATGGGCCTAATCACATGGACTTTACCTCCCAATGTGGGACTGAACCCCCTAGGGTTTGCTTTCTCTATTCTTTTCTTATAATTTTTCTTTTCTTTATTTTAGTTAATTTCATTTATTTATTTAATTTACTATTTTCATAAAACCACAAAATACCTAAAAATCGGAAAAAAGAGAGAAAATAATAAATATTTTTGTTTCTAGTATTTTCATAAATAAAATTGTATATAAAATTTAGTTTCAAATTAGGTTTTAAATTTTAATTCTTTTAACAAAAAATCTAAAAAATGTAGAAATAGGTTTAATTAATAATTTTTCACCCTTTTTATTTTTCTTTCATGATAATCAAATATTTAATATTATTTATTTTATTTATTTTTGTAATTAAATTTGTATATAAAAATTAGAATTAATTTAGGTTAAAAACTTCAATATTTTTTTTAATAAATTAAAAGCCACTAGAATTAGGGTTTGCATCTTATTTTAAATTTAATTAATCTTTTTTTTTCATTTAAATCCTAAAATACTAAAAAATGCCAAAAAAACAAGTTCTTTCTTTCTTTTAATTAATTAATTCATGTAATTTTAATATTTTGCAAAAAGGGTCCAACGCCCTCGTTTCGATTTAATTATTAATTCGCATATTATTTTGTTCCGTTTAAATATTCATGTATCTCTCCCGAAGCCATGTATTTAATTACTCGCACTTTTAATTCTTTATTTACTTTGTTTATTTATTTTCTGTCAAATCGGGTTCGAGAAACTTTTGGCGATGTGGACCCGCGCCATTTGTAATAGCTTAGAATTTACTTTTCTCGCAACTTTTTAATTGTTAATCAAAGGCATGAAAGAATGTATGGATGAAATAAAAACAAGCGTAGAACACCAATAACATGACAAGATAAATGCAAATGAAAAGGACACACGAATCGCACACACCACCCCTAGGGTACGCCTCACTGTTGCCTTGCCTCGAAAGGTGATCGTCGAGTAGAGGATGTCTTAGTAAGTCCTCATGATCCGGGAACCTGGCATGAGGGTAGCTTCTAAGGTGTCTTCCCATTGCTCTGGTGATCACCATGTCCCGAACCTCGAATTGACCCGAACACCTCCAATGGTGGTGCTACCTACCTCTCAATGGTGGGATGGCACTACTTTAAAGGACATCTACACAGACGAATTCCTTAGGGTAGGTAGACGACTCTAGATACTTGCTCTAATTTCAAACAAAAATTCAAAAATACTTTTCACACCGACACCTTTTCAAAAAGCTTTCGAAAGCAATTTTTCAAACACTCTTGAGGACCGATACAAGAGTCGAACTGAAATTTTCAAAGAGACTTTTTTTAAACCCACAGTTGAAAAGCAAATAAACCATTTTTGAAAACACAATGAGCAAGTATCTAAGAGCCCATGGATAACCATGGATAGAAAGGGTGCTAACACCTTCCCTTTCTATAATCTACCTCCCGAACCGAGAGCAATCTCTATAAGGAATTTTTCTGTGCTTTTGTCCTTTCCATTTGGAGAAAATAAAAGACGGTGGCGACTCTTGCTTCCGCGACATTTCGCGAACCAGCGTTAAACAGTCAGTTCCAGATCCACCGATCACAGAACTGGCGACTCTGCTGGGGAAATAACTTAAAGTGAGGTGTACCTTAGGACTAAGATCACTGTGTTTTCAATTGCTTTCCTTGCTTGCTTTATTATTGTGGGTTGCTTGGCAGTTCTATAGATCCTAACCCGGATCTGGGGATACCTTCTTAGAAAGTAGCAACAAGGCTGTGAGGGAACTGTGCGGGGTATACCGACATGGTTGAAACAGTCTTCTACGTTGATGTGACACTTTGGTGTGTACCGGTAACCCTTGAGTTCAGTCAAGGAGAGTACGGGGCCTCCGCATGGTGTCGTGAAGCATCAACAGACCTTAGGAACCTTAATTGAACTATCTTGGCCTCTTTAGGGTAGTGAGATAACTGACTTTGGTGCAGTCCGAGGTTGGTTGATACTCGATACTACACTCAATTGAGGGTTGCTTTCTTGGGATATTTCGGTCGCCAGTTCAGTGGCTAAATCAAAACGATGAACAATGAAAGCAATCCAGTGATATTGAGACCCTTAGAACCCGGTTACTTCTGATAGGACAGGTTGAGCCCACCAACTTCAAGAGGGTAATACCCAGACCCCATACTGGCCTAAACTCTAAGGGTTTCTCTTGTGTGACTTGTGTGCCTTCCAACTTGACTACTTGCATGCTTGTTATCTGACGCTCGAGTTCCTTGCAGGTTTTGTTTATAGTCCTTAATTGGGACTCATAACAGGGTTACTAAATTCTTGCAGGTTTTGTTCGTAGTCCTTAATTGGGACTTATAACAGGGTGTATTGAGTTTCTTGCAGGTTTTGCCTATAGTCCTTAATGGGGACTCAAAACAGGGTTACTTACATCACCCCATGCATAGCATAACATCATACCATTGCATACATCCTAACCCATTTCAAGGATCTCAAGGGCTTGTGATGCAGGTCATGATAAATCAAACATCTAGCAAGGGGCAAAGAGGATTTATTTTCCTCTAGCCAAGGGTTGTCAGGGGCTATGACCCACTGGATATGGTGAGCTTTGACACTTGAAGAAGGTTCCCCGAGCCAAGGTTGTCAGGGGCTATGACCCACTGGATATGGTGAGCCTTTGACCCTTGAAGAAGGACTCTCAGCAACATGGAGTTCCTTCAATCAAGCTACTGGACCCAAATTCTAACAAATTTTCTTGTTTATCCCGCGAGGTCCTTGAAAACATTACATGCATGTCATACATATCATTGCATAACAGGTACTCTTGTTGCAGGTCACTTACCCTTCTCGCTGTTTATTTCAGCAATGGCTTCCCAACAAGATAACCAGGACCTTCACACTCAAGGGACTCAATTCAAGGAGATCTTCCTAAGCATATCCAAGGGGCAGGAAGAGTTGAGGACACTCCTCATGGGGAATCTGATCAGAAAGAGTCCTGAAGATGACAAGGATGAACAACTGAAACGTCTACAAGCTGAGGTAGACACATTGAAAACCCAGATGCTGGGGCAAAGGGCCCTCATTCAAGGTTTAGCTCAGGAGCAAGGAGAGCTGAAAGCCATGATCAGTCAGCTTCCTCAAGGCATGAAGCAACCAGCCCAAATCAGGGACCAGGTCATGGAACAGCTTCCAAGAAGGCAAAGGTCGGGTCCAATGAATAGACCTCTCCAAGTTGCTACTACTTCTCAGGGCCAACAACGACCTCGCCAAGAACAACGGGTTGATCAGAACAGGTCGGACGAGTCTAAGAGACAATTCACCTACATCAACATGTCATGGTCTCGAGCTTTGCAGCACATGTTAAGGATGAACCTGATTGCGGTGATCAACCCTCCTGCAAATCCAAAGACTTCCTCTCCAAACTACAACCCAGAATCAAGGTGTGCTTACCATTCTGGTAGCCCGGGGCACAATACTGAGGACTGTTGGGCACTAAAGTACAAGATTCAGAATATGATCGATGCTAAAGAGATCGAGTTCGAGCCCGCCGAGACTCCCAATGTGATCATTGCTCCCTTGCCAAAACATGGCTAGGATTGAGAATTTTTTGTTCATTATAATCTTTCAAGTTGTAATTTTCTTTTGATTGTTCGAACATTCCATTCATATCAAACATTGTTATTTCATTAATGCATCGCATATGTCTGTTTTGAAGCAATATATTCGTATTCACTATATGCAAATTATTTTCATATTTTTTCTAATGATCAACTCTTAATTAATAATTCTAAGCCTCTTGAGGGAGGATGACGAAAACGATACCACGATCTTTACAGTATGCTTTTGAACAGACCCCGCTGATGAGGTACAGGCATTGTTTCAATTCCTAAACACTGGAGTTATAAGGAAGATAATCCCTCGACAACCCCTCTGAGCCAAAAAAGTAGGAGTTTTTCTTTTCGAAAATTGAAACCCTTAATCATAACCTGGGGCAGGGTAGTTCTCAGTTGATCCAAGTGCATAACAAATGGCACCAAAGAGGTCCTTACAAAACAAAAAAGACAGTGATGGTTCCGAATAATCAATAAAGAAGGGCAGTCATTATCTCAAAAAAAATCAAAACCCATTAAGTCAAAACCCATGAAGGAGACTTACAAAACTGGGGCATCCCGCTGACTGTAACTCCAAAAAAGGAAACAGTTCAGGCAAAAAAAATGAAAGGGATAACAAAAATCAGAAAGAAAAAGAGGTCATAAAAAAAACCCTCAACAAAAAAGAAAAAATGACTGCCTATTCAAAATAAGTTATCAACATCCGAATCATCACCGGAAAATCAGAGCAAAGACTCAAACAAGGTCTAACGTATGATCAACTGAGTTTAGGTTTGGAGAACATCACGAAGAGCGGGTGGGTACAAATAAAATTTGAGCCTTTATCCTTTGTTTCTTAAACCGTGAACCAGGCCACGTTACAACCCTAAAAAGTCCTAGCTGAAGCATGGGTTAGTTCGAAAGCATACTGTTACGAAAGGTATCCTGACTCCTTAAGGCTTACGGTAAAATACGGAGTTGACATCACGTTTTACAAACAGTCACTTGTTTTACGAAAAAGAATGCATTTTCAAGACAGACATAAGCTTTGCATTTTTAACATAACTTGTTTGCATATGACTTTTTGTTTGACCAGCAGGAAAATTCGCACGATGAATACCTAGTGAACAAAAGCATTTCCAATCAAGGGGCATGACATGACCATGGTCCATCGTCTGGGGCAGTCCAATCAAGATTCGTAGAATCTCTCAAAGGCCAACCAGCCTGGGGCAAACCTCTGCCTGAGTCACTTGGGGCACTCCAGCAGCGAATCTTGCCTGATCAAATATCTTCTGGTAGCAGGGCAACCGAACACTTCTAACAGGGGCAACTCCCTATATTCTGAGAGCGTGGACATAGTCGAAAAAATACTACGTAAAATCAAAGACCCGCTAGGTTGACAAACCTAGGCAAAAATAAGGGCTTCCCGGCGAACCAAAAGGGTTCGAGCAAAAATAAGGGATGAAATGAAAAAAACACGTACACCCGGCAAGTCAAAAACCTGAAAAGGCGGCTTAGGCAAAAATGGGTATCCCGGTGGACTGAAAACCCGAAAGGGCGGTCCAGGCAAAAGTTAGGGATCTAAGCGTACGACTATGTCCTGTCATCTTGTCACCTGCCTACCAGAAGAAGATTGGTCAATCGGCAGTCACCAAGCACCCCCACAGGTCTTCCTCCCCCACTTCAGAAACAGGGGCAATAATGAGTTGTCCAAATGATCTAATTGCTTTGTCCACCAAGGTATCAAGATAGGTTCGGCTGAAGAACATAACCAGATATCTTAATTCCCCAGAGAGTGAGCCAGCAACTCAGTACACTCTCCCCAAGCAAAGCTATTATCAACCTTAAGGAAGTTGGGTATCCTCCAACAGATCTCAACATTCCCCAGCAGCATACAGTCTTAACAAGCATCCCCGGCAGTCTTGATTTAAGATTGTTCCCCGGCGTTCTATCAATATGCAAAGGAGTCACTTCCCCGGTACAGTCCAAAACTTCCCCAGGAGTCCAGCCCAGTGTCCCCAGGAAAGTGGAATCCATTTCCCCCAAGCAGTAAGCTTATCCCCAGTAGATTCTGGAAGCTTATCCTCACAGAGCACGAACGCGTCGTCCGGCTTTATTCAAAGAGTTATGCCCTTACCAGGATATAACTGGGTTATCCTCAGCTAAAAGCCACGAAAAGATCGTCCTCGACGAAGCCTTCTTATCCCCAGCGAAGTCTATCAATACTTCCAACACAACAAAGGTATCCCCAGCAGGTTATTATCAACAGCTCAACAAAGTATCTTTCTCCCCACAGAGTATTGCTTCCCAGCAAGATCGTTAGAGTTGCTTTTCTCCCCGCAAAGTTATCATTCGCCAAATTTATTCCCCAATGGAGCCATCTTCTCCTACCGGTATTCTTGCAGTTATCATCCCCAGCGGAAGCAAAGATTATTCTCCAACATCAGCCCAGGGAGTGACTTCCCGGCACCCGTCAAGGATTTACTTTCCTAGACGAAAAATACATTCATAAACATCTTCATACATTATAGCATGCATATACATCATGAACATACAATCTCACGTATTCAAAGAGCATCTCGCATGTCATACCACATGACATCGCATACAACTAACGCTTGTCTTTTCAGGACAAAAGTACAAAAATGATTACCATCAATGTTCGTAACATTACCAGATCCGATTCCTGTATCTTGCCAGGGTGTGTCTGAAGAGTTCGAGGATCTGATACCTGAATCTTGCCAGGGTGTATCCGTTGAAGACTAACATTACCAGATCCGATTCCTGTATCTTGCTAGGGTGTGTCTGAAGAGTTCGAGGATCCGATACCTGAATCTTGCCAGGGTGTATCCGTTGAAGACTAACATTACCAGATCCGATTCCTGTATCTTGCCAGGGTGTGTCTGAAGAGTTCGAGGATCCGATACCTGAATCTTACCAGGGTGTATCCGTTGAAGACTAACATTACCAGATCCGATTCCTGTATCTTACCAGGGTGTGTCTGAAGAGTTCGAGGATCCGATGCCTGAATCTTGCCAGGGTGTATCCGTTGAAGACTAACATTACCAGATCCGATTCCTGTATCTTGCCAGGGTGTGTCTGAAGAGTTCGAGGATCCGATACTTGAATCTTGCTAGGGTGTATCCGTTGAAGACTAACATTACCAGATCCGATTCCTGTATCTTGCCAGGGTGTGTCTGAAGAGTTCGAGGATCCGATGCCTGAATCTTGCCAGGGTGTATCCGTTGAAGACTAACATTACCAGATCCGATTCCTGTATCTTGCCAGGGTGTGTCTGAAGAGTTCGAGGATCCGATGCCTGAATCTTGCCAGGGTGTATCCGTTGAAGACTAACATTACCAGATCCGATTCCTGTATCTTGCCAGGGTGTGTCTGAAGAGTTCGAGGATCCGATGCCTGAATCTTGCCAGGGTGTATCTGTTGAAGACTAACATTACCAGATCCGATTCCTGTATCTTGCCAGGGTGTGTCTGAAGAGTTCGAGGATCCGATGCCTGAATCTTGCCAGGGTGTATCCGTTGAAGACTAACATTACCAGATCTGATTCCTGTATCTTGCCAGGGTGTGTCTGAAGAGTTCGAGGATCCGATGCCTGAATCTTGCCAGGGTGTATCCGTTGAAGACTAACATTACCAGATTCGATTCCTGTATCTTGCCAGGGTGTGTCTGAAGAGTTCGAGGATCCGATGCCTGAATCTTGCCAGGGTGTATCCGTTGAAGACTAACATTACCAGATCTGATTCCTGTATCTTGCCAGGGTGTGTCTGAAGAGTTCGAGGATCCGATGCCTGAATCTTGCCAGGGTGTATCCGTTGAAGACTAACATTACCATATCTGATTCCTGTATCTTGCCAGGGTGTGTCTGAAGAGTTCGAGGATCTGATACCTGAATCTTGCCAGGGTGCATCCGTTGAAGACTAACAATACCAGATCTGATTCATGTATCTTGCCAGGGTGTGTCTGAAGAGTTCGAGGATCCGATACCTGAATCTTGCCAAGGTGTATCCGTTGAAGACTAGCATTACCAGACTCGATTCATGTATCTCGCCAGGGCACGTCTGAAGAATTCGAAGATCCAATTCCTGTAGCCAGTCAGGACATATCTACACAAAAGCATCTGAAAACCAGCTCTTGCAACATGTCAGGTACTCATCTTTTCTTTTGCAGGTACGCAAGTTCTCGCTAAGGAATCTCTTACGCGATCAACATCCAGATGGCATCTATAAGCCCATCATCCTATCCATCAATCTCCAAATGGCATCTATAAGCCCATTCCCATCATCACACTGCTACTATGTGAGCGCAAATTTCTGGGCACTCTAGTGTTCAATCATCTTCTACCCTCGGATTACGAAAGGCACGTCAGCCAATCTGCATCCTCAGGTCTAAGAAGATTGAACCCCAAAATTTTCCCTCCCATATTCTTCAAAAAATTGCCAAGTCAAGCTTCAAAATTCCCCAAGGGTTGCACAGTGCAAGAGCCTCCTATACAGTCAAAATTAGGGTTTGGGTTCTGATCAAGAAAATGAAGTTTCCAAAGGTCCAATCAAGTCTCATATGCCTACAAATATGGTCAAGCATCCCCATACAAAGTTTCAAGACTTTCAGCACAAAACTGCACAGTCAAAAACCCTAATTGTACTACAGTCAACTGTAGGGGCAAAATGGTCATTTGGCAGTCAAAAGTTCAAATTTTTGATCAACATATCATTTTGAAGCCACAAACATCATTTGATCAATGCTTGATCATGATTCTCAAAATTTGGCTCAGAAATCATCAAGATGCAAAAGTTTCCTTATTTGGACAGCTGAAAAAGTCAACTGTAAATTGACCAGGGCATAACTTTCACATGGATTATCAGAAAAATTCCATCCAAATCTCATTTTGAAGAGAAAGACATTTCCTACAACTCATCTTCATACTTAAATTCCAAGAAATGCTCTCACAAAAAGTTATCAATTTCAACATTATAGGTCATTTTCAAAAGTCAACAAAAAGGGACTTTAAGTCAAAGGCCATAACTTGAGATTGGTAAATCAAAATGACATGGGACCAAAGGCATTGGTTAGAGGACTCAAAGACCTTTCCAAAATGTCCAATAACATGAGAAAAGCTTAAATATTGAGCAAGTTATGCCTTGTAGAAGTTGGGAAATTTTTGGATATTTTGAAAAGTCAACATTGACTCAAATGACCTAAAATTGCTAATGGGCCCATTCTTCTTCCACAATTCATCACCCAAGGCATATGCACGACTACTTGGCCCAAAGGGAAGTATTTATTCATTTTTTATTTATTTATTTGAATTTTTATTTATAATAATTCATTTAAATCAAATTAAATACATGGAAAATACTTAACCTAAAGTTTTAAATCTTTTTGTACATGTTTTATACTCAATAATTCGTGCCTAGCCAAATAAGGAAAGATCTGGATTGATTAGATCATAATTGATACAAAAATGCATGGAAAAGATTGAAAAAACAAAGCTTGAAAATCAAATCTTCAAAACCATCATTGCAAGAGATTTGGAGTGGTTTCTTTAACCTAATTCGTTCAGTACATAAGCCAAAACATAAACCTAATCTCAAGAACCCTTGAAGCTGCGCAGAAATCAATTGACAAACTTGAAAATTTGGCAAAAAATTCAAATCTGAACACCACTTTCTAGGACGATTCAGGGCACAATTCTCATCTCATTAGCTTCCTCAAGCATCACTGAACGTTTTCCAATCACAAACGCTCATCAAAACACCCGGAATTGGTACCATGGAGGAAAACAGTTTCAAATAAAATTCATAATCGTGCATCTTCATTCATGCGTTTATTGCAAGTTTTAATTATTGATTTACATTCCTCATGCTATTCTGAAGCTAACCCATGCGTTTAATTGTGTTTTTACGCCTTGTATACGATTTCGCCATTGTCAATTTCTAGGGTTTGCAGGACCTTGGAATTAGGGCTTTTGCAACAAAGAAAAATTGGCCTTCCAGACCCATACCATTAGAATCAGCGTGACTGGACGAAGAAGAAGCCATGCTCGCGCTCAATTTATGAGTGTTCCTGGGCTAATCGTTATTTTCCCATAGCTGGCCTAAGAGAACGCCATTAAAACCGTTGCTCATTCTATTTGTGTTTCAGGAACATGAAGAAGATGATACCGTGGCGAATGGTGATAGGCTGATTCAAGTTTTTGCGCGCAGACCCACTAACATTGTTGTTTTCTTTTATAATATTTATTAGTTGTTTATATATCAAACGCGTGAATTGGCTCCACTGGCAAGCATAAGGACTGGTAATGTTAATGACCTGGGTTCGATACCAGGTCTTCACCCTTTCCATTTTTTATTTTTCAACTAACGTTCATGTGTAGCGCTTATGCTGAAGGCTATCATGCATCCTCAAAAATCAATGCCCACGTGTCCCAAAGCGTCAGATCAACGACCATGATCTGGAGAGTATGATGAGCACAAGTCAACCGTCCCACATGCCAATGCAAAAGTCAGAAGGGCCAAGACATAATGGGCCTAATCACATGGACTTTACCTCCCAATGTGGGACTGAACCCCCTAGGGTTTGCTTTCTCTATTCTTTTCTTATAATTTTTCTTTTCTTTATTTTAGTTAATTTCATTTATTTATTTAATTTACTATTTTCATAAAACCACAAAATACCTAAAAATCGGAAAAAAGAGAGAAAATAATAAATATTTTTGTTTCTAGTATTTTCATAAATAAAATTGTATATAAAATTTAGTTTCAAATTAGGTTTTAAATTTTAATTCTTTTAACAAAAAATCTAAAAAATGTAGAAATAGGTTTAATTAATAATTTTTCACCCTTTTTATTTTTATTTCATGATAATCAAATATTTAATATTATTTATTTTATTTATTTTTCTAATTAAATTTGTATATAAAAATTAGAATTAATTTAGGTTAAAAACTTCAATATTTTTTTTAATAAATTAAAAGCCACTAGAATTAGGGTTTGCATCTTATTTTAAATTTAATTAATCTTTTTTTTTCATTTAAATCCTAAAATACTAAAAAATGCCAAAAAAACAAGTTCTTTCTTTCTTTTAATTAATTAATTCATGTAATTTTAATATTTTGCAAAAAGGGTCCAACGCCCTCGTTTCGATTTAATTATTAATTCGCATATTATTTTGTTCCGTTTAAATATTCATGTATCTCTCCCGAAGCCATGTATTTAATTACTCGCACTTTTAATTCTTTATTTACTTTGTTTATTTATTTTCTGTCAAATCGGGTTCGAGAAACTTTTGGCGATGTGGACCCGCGCCATTTGTAATAGCTTAGAATTTACTTTTCTCGCAACTTTTTAATTGTTAATCAAAGGCATGAAAGAATGTATGGATGAAATAAAAACAAGCGTAGAACACCAATAACATGACAAGATAAATGCAAATGAAAACGACACACGAATCGCACACACCACCCCTAGGGTACGCCTCAATGTTGCCTTGCCTCGAAAGGTGATCGTCGAGTAGAGGATGTCTTAGTAAGTCCTCATGATCCGGGAACCTGGCATGAGGGTAGCTTCTAAGGTGTCTTCCCATTGCTCTGGTGATCACCATGTCCCGAACCTCGAATTGACCCGAACACCTCCAACGGTGGTGCTACCTACCTCTCAATGGTGGGATGGCACTACTTTAAAGGACATCTACACAGACGAATTCCTTAGGGTAGGTAGACGACTCTAGATACTTGCTCTAATTTCAAACAAAAATTCAAAAATACTTTTCACACCGACACCTTTTCAAAAAGCTTTCGAAAGAAATTTTTCAAACACTCTTGAGGACCGATACAAGAGTCGAACTGAAATTTTCAAAGAGACTTTTTTTAAACCCACAGTTGAAAAGCAAATAAACCATTTTTGAAAACACAATGAGCAAGTATCTAAGAGCCCATGGATAACCATGGATAGAAAGGGTGCTAACACCTTCCCTTTCTATAATCTACCTCCCGAACCGAGAGCAATCTCTATAAGGAATTTTTCTGTGCTTTTGTCCTTTCCATTTGGAGAAAATAAAAGACGGTGGCAACTCTTGCTTCCGCGACATTTCGCGAACCAGCGTTAAACAGTCAGTTCCAGATCCACCGATCACCGTTGTCATACTCCTTTCACTTACAGGCTATGTTTCAACTGTACCAACAATATGGCTGAATATGAAGCATGCATTATGGGTCTCAAAGCTACTATCGACTTGAGAATCAAATTCTTGAGCATATTTGGAGACTCGGCCTTGGTGATCAGTCAAATCAAAGGATAATGGGACACAAAGCATCCCAATCTCATCCCTTACCGAGATCATGTGTTGACGCTGATTCCACACTTTGAAGTAGTTACCTTTGAGCATTTTCCACGAGAAGAAAATCAATTAGCAAACGCGCTAGCTACTATGTCATCCATGTTTAAAGTCAGATGGGATAATGAAGCTCCTCAGATCACCATTGAGAGATTGATGAACCATCATACTGTTATGAGGTGGATACTGAAGTAGTAGGCGACAAACCTT
The DNA here is from genome assembly GCA_948472305.1 of Vicia faba. Classification (NCBI taxonomy): domain Eukaryota; kingdom Viridiplantae; phylum Streptophyta; class Magnoliopsida; order Fabales; family Fabaceae; genus Vicia; species Vicia faba. The sequence goes on along the minus strand of OX451741.1, from coordinate 1,411,080,946 downwards.
GGTTCCATGAAGTGAAAAGATACCTTGAGGCCCAAGAGTATCCTGAGGGAGCTCCCGTCAATGATAAGAAGTTCCTAAGAAGGTTCTCTGCCAAGTTTTTCCTCAGTAACAGAATCCTCTACAAGCGCAACCACGATTCCACTTTACTTCGGTGTGTAGACAAGAGTGAAGCAGAGAGGATTATGGCGGATATGCACGAAGGTACCTTTGGCACCCACTCTAGTGGGCACACAATGGCTAAGAAGATTATGAGGGAAGGATACTATTGGTCCACTATGGAAGCAGACTGTTATCGGTATTCCCAAATTTGTCACAAGTGCCAGATTTATGCTGATAAAGTACATGTGCCTCCAGTTCCCTTGAACGTCTTGACTGCTCCCTGGCCTTTCGCAATGTGGGGCAACGATATGATCGGAGATATTAGACCTAACGCTTCTAATGGGCACCGTTTCATCTTGGTCTCCATTGATTACTTCATAAAGTGGGTCGAGGCAACCTCATTTGCTTCTGTTACCAAGAACGTCGTGGCCCGGTTCATCAAACATAACCTTATTTGTCGGTATGGTACTCTAGAAAGAATCATCACAGATAATGGTACCAATCTCAATAATACTATGATCACCGAGCTCTGCACACAACTCAAGATTCAACATCATAATTCTTCTCCTTACCGACCGAAGATGAATGGCGCTGTAGAGGCTGCCAATGAAAACATCAAGAAGATTATGCAGAAGATGACGGTGACATACAAATACTGGCATGAAATGTTACCATTCACTCTTCATGGTTACCGTACCTCAGTACGCACGTCAACATGGGCAACTCCTTTCTCTCTGGTATACGGTGTGTAAGTTTTCCTACCAATCGAAGTCCAGATCCCTTCCTTGAGAATCATGAAGGATGCAGGTTTGAATAAAGATGAATGGGTTCAGACTCGAATTGATCAATTGAACCTCATTGACGAGAAAAGGCTCGGGACTGCCTGTCATGGTCAAATGTACCAGAAACGTATAATCAAATCTTTTAACAAGAAGGTCAAACGTCAGGAATATCGAGTTGAAGACCTAGTAATCAAGCGCATTATCCTGCCACAAAGTGATCCCAAGGGCAAATGGACTCCCACCTACGAAGGACCATTTGTGATTAAGAACATATTTTCTGGTGGAGCCATGGTATTAACCACTATGGACGGTGATGACCTTCCACATCCTATAAACACGGACATAGTTAAAAGATGCTATGCATAAATAGAGACCCGTTAGATTAACTGGCCTAGGCAAAAATAAGGGCATCCCGGCGAACCAAAAGAGTTCAGACAAAAGATAGGGATACATACATGAAAAAATTTGTACAACCGGCAAGTCGAAAACCTGAAAAGGCGGCTTGGGCAAAAAAGGGTATCCCATGGACTGAAAACCCGAAAGGACGGTCCAGGAGAAAGTTAGGGATTAAAAGCGTACAACTATATCCCGTTGGATCACCTCAGAAACAGACTTCAGTATCAAGTGTCAAGTTCAAATGGTACTAATCAATTCAGTCAGCCTCGGTCAAGCAGCAAAGTGATGAGACGCTCAAAGATATAAAGGAAATAGTAGAATGGGAATCCAATGGGATCATTTAACATAGTTGTTTTCTCTTTGTATACTACTTTGTATAGTTTTCATTTTTATGACGGTATTCTCTTACTATGATGTCTGTCTCCTTGTACAAAAATGCCTATTATAGGCAGACTTCTTCATATTAATACAAAAAAACTACCCCTTTGAAAGTGCATAAACTATCTGTTTTTATTTTCCTGTTTTGTTTTGCAAAAAAACGTCCAGTGTTTATTTTTAACATATGTATTTGAATATGATCGCCGTTTACAAATACGTGCATAAAAAACAGAAAGACAGTTATTAATGGCTTTAAGAAACGAAATAATGTCTAAAAAAGCCATCTGCAAATCCCCAAGCAGGTTACTGAGTTTTCTTTCCCCATTAGAGTTTATTTCTCTAGCCACAGAAGTCCATCTCCCGGCAATTCAATTTCAACAAATAACGAAGAATCACATTCTTCATCCCCGGCTGAGTTGGTATAAAAAAAGAGGGAACCGCGCGGATTTCCCCCTAAAAGAAAACACCTCTCCAGCAGATTATCAAAATAATCTCTTTAACAAGGTTTATTTCCCCAACAAACTGTAAATTCCCCAGTTTGAGTTTTGTTGCTTAGACAATTACAAATCAATAGACGAAACTCCTCCTCCACAGTAGAGTTTGCCACTATTCCCAGTGAGTTGCTGCAAAGCCTGGAAGCCGACCAGATAATAGTTAACTTCTTTATCCCTAACAAGTTGTTAACTTCTTTATCCCTAACAAGTTGTTAACTTCCATTCTCTCCAATCAAGAGTACAACTCCCCACTAGAGCAACAGATGACTAGAATTCCTGAACTCTTTCCCTCAAGCAGAAATCAACACTCTCCACAGATTTCTCAAGCCAAAGTCAATCTTCCCTAGCGGATTTCTCCTCAAAACAGGAATCTCCAGTGGAAACATTCTAAACAAGGTTTGAAGATGCGCATACTCTTCATCCCCAACAGCATTCCGGGATTTAACTTCCCAAAGCTCCCCAACACTTTTCAAGGATTTATTTTCTGAAGCAAAGATACATTTCAACAAATATTTCACATCCATGCATCATATTACATACATGATAAATGCATACAGCATAATCTCATTTATTTTGAGAACATCATCAAGCCATGGATACATCTGCATGTAACTAACCTTCTTCCTTGCAGGGAAAAGTCAATCAGTAAAAATCCTCTTTTGGCAAATACCACAACCATTTCTCAAAAGGTCAGAGATTAATTCCTTAAACAAGCTAGGCCAACTATCTCTATGACCAACAAAAAGTGGGTTATGGATTAATACCTGAAACAAGACAGGACAACTATCTGTGAATAACTTACTATAGATTAATCCTGAAACAAGACAGGACAACTATCTACATGAGCAGATTGAAGATTAACTCTTGAAACAAGCCAAGGAAACTATCTTTCTTTATCTAAGGTCGGAGATTAATTCCTGAAACAAAGTCAGGCCAACTATCTCTACGACCAACAAAAAACAAGTTCCAGATTAATACTTGAAACAAGACAAGACAACTATATGTGAACAACTTTTTGTAGATTAATACCTGAAACAAGACAGAACAATTATCTACATGACCAGCACTTCCCTCAGGACACCTATTGTTTCAATATAAATAGACCAAAGATTTATTCTTATACTTCTTCCAATTTCTACCAACAGTCACGCTGGATGGCATCTGTAAGCCCATCTCCGACAACTCTCTATCACCTCTCCAAATGTCATCTTTAAGCACATTCCTTACACAATTAACTAACGCTTGGTTGAGTGCAAATTTCTAGTCACTCTAGTGTTCAATCATCTTCCACCTTCAAGTCACGAATGGCAGACTCTCCAATCTAACTCTTCAGGTTTAAGAAGATTGAACATGGGCAGATGTTGTACCCCAAAACCTGCCTTCTCTTTTCTCAAGACATTTTCTCACAAGGATTTTCAAAAGTTCAAGTTTGCACAAGTACAATTGAATGCCCCATATAGTTTCCATGGATCATATTAGGCCTTCAAGCATCAAATCGAAGAAGAGAAAGATTGCTTCGATTTCCCAAGATTCGACAGGACTTTGGCCTCCTTCAAGCTTGCTTCGATTTCCCAAGCTTCGACTGGACTTTGGCCTCCTTCAAGCTTGCTTAAATTTCCCAAGCTTCGAATGGACTTTGACCTCCTTCAAGATTGCTTCGGTTTCCCAAGCTTCGATAAGGCATTGGCTATCCTCATGCTAGCATCCACAAGGCAATGGCTTCCCTCATTCTAGCATCCACAAGGAATTGGCTATCTTCATGCTTGCTTCGATTCACAAGGCAAGGGCTTCCCTCATGCTAGCATCCACAAGGCAATGGATTCCCTCATGCTAGCATCCACAAGGCAATGGTTTCCTTCATGCTTGCTTCGATTCCACCTTTAAACCCTTCAACACACATAGTTTCTACACTATGACACACAATTGGTGGATTCGAAGAACATACAAAAGTCCCTTTCGAAGAACATGAATTTGGTGGATTCGAAGAATACATATTTGGTGGCCCATTCGAAGAATATGAATTTGGTGGATTCTAAGAACCTACATTTGGTAGTACATTTGAAGGACATACAATTGGTTCATTCGAAGGACATATAGTGGGTCCATTCGAAGAACACATAATTAGTGTTTTATCTTTTGATGAGTCTGGTCGAAGGCTGCTGAACAAAGTCATATATGCTGCCAAGCGTAAGTCTATTGTGCTGCTATGAAACAGTCATGCGCCAAGCTGCCACAACACTCAAAAACTGCTGCAAAGCAGTCCTGCTATGCTGCTCCTAAATTGCACCAAATTGGCATACAAGAGATGCACCTCGAAAGCTATGAAAACAACATACCCAAACTATTCAAATTTCATTTTCCCCCCCAAATCTAAGCCAAACTCTTCTATTAATAAGAGGTTTCACAACACATCTAAGGGTGGCTTTTTAGCGGCTTGAGAGAGATTTATTGGAAAGGCGAAGAGAGGAGAGAACACTTAAACACTCTTAAACCCATAACCAAAAAACCCACATCTTTGTTTCTTTTCCAGAACCAAAGAAACACAACACTTGTTTTCTTTTCTTTCGAATCCAGAACCAAAGAAATACAACACCTCTGTTTGTTCTCTCTTTCAAATCCCAGTTTCCCTATCCTTCGAACTCAATTTCCTTCCTTCCTTCAAATTCAAGAATATTCAGGGCAGCAACCCAAAGTTCAAAACACATTCCAGCTTCAAGGTAAGTCTTCTTGACTTTAAACCTTTCGTTGCAGGCGTAACATTTAAATAACCTTTTGTTTATTTTTCGTTTCTACCCTTTCGTTTGTTTTCTTTTCTTGTCCAAATACATGTTAAGAAATAACCTTCAAGACCATAAAATAATATTAGAATGGCTTCGACCCATACTGCTATCCAATCCCAAATGAAAGAAAACAAAAAAAGTGTGTGAATCGAAGGATGCAAGCTTCGATACACACTGGTTGCAGGTCCAAATGAAAGAAAACAAAAGGGGTGTGAATCGAAGGACACATGCTTCGATCCAGGATTTCTTTTCTTTCTCTGTTTTGAACTATTTTTGTTTTTATATCTTTCTATATATTTACTTTCATTTCTATTCAATATGGTTGTAATAATTAGGACTTTTATTGCTTTCAACCCCCCATTTGTACATTTGTATCCCTCATCCCCTAATGATGTAATAGCGTAAGACATTTATTTTTCTGTAATTTACCTCTTTTATATAAAATGCTAGTAATTAGGGTGTTTATGGCAAGATTTAAAATCAACAAGTAGACAATCCTAATTCAAGACTAAAATGCATGCAATCAAATATACTATTCGCACACGTGCGCCTCTAGGATAATATCACTTGTTGCCTCGGAAAATAGTCATGTCACTCGAATACAGGCATTTTAGCAAATACCCTCGATAAAAAAATCATAGTCCCTCGATGTCCCTCGATGTTGCCTTCGATAAACGATCTAGTCCTTTATGAAAATTGCTAAAACGTCTCATAAGTTGCCTTCTATGACTATAAGATTGACCCACGCCCGTCCCTTCACATCCAATGATGGGGCTTCTTACCAATCAATGGTAAGATAGCAACATCTAAAGGAGGAGGAAAAGAACATAAACCTTTTGAGTAGGTAGGACGCTCGTAGTTGCTTGCTCGCAAACTAAAACCATTTTTCCACACTTACACTTTCAAAACATCTTCAAAAACAATCTCTTTGAACTATTTTTCAAAACCAATATTTTGTATGCATTTTTATAGAGACGTGAATCATTACAAAGTTAGCCGCAACAAACGCATTTTGCAAAATATTTTGAAACTTACACCCACTACAAAACACATTTCAAACAAAGTATTTTTCAAAGTGATCTAGCAAGAAACTAAGAGCTCGTAGATAACTACGGATGAAAAGGGTGCTAACACCTTCCCTTTTCATAACTTACCCCTCGAACTCAAGAAAACATCTCAAAAGGTCTTTCCTATTCTTTTCATCCTTTCCTTTATTGGATAAAAGAAAAGTCGGTGGAGACTCTTGCTATCCGCAACAATTGCGATAAAATGCAAAACAAACACCCAAGTCAGTTCTCCCACTGTATTACAGATAGGTTCAGGAAAATTTCTTGGAACTGAGCATCTTGAGTTTGGAGGTCTCTGACAGTCTGTTTGAGATCCATTTTTCTTACTGAAATAAATAGCGAGAAAATGGGAAACCTCTCTTGAGAATATCAGTTATGTAATGACATACATGATATGTGGATGCAATGTTTTCAAGGATATCGCGGGATAAATACAAGAAAATGTTAGAATTTGAATTTTGACGGCAGCTTCGATTTGAAGAGCTTTATATCGTTGAATGTCCTTCTACGAGAATCAAGCTCACCGTGTCGAGTGGGTCCGAGCTACTATCTCAAGAAATCATACTTTGACGGTAATTGCTAGAGGAAAATAAATCCCCTTTCCCCTTTCTTGACGTCTGGTTCATCATAACCTGCATTACAAGCCCTTGAGATCCTTGAAATGGTGAAGAAAATAATATGTCATGATGTCATGATTTTATGTTCGAACAATTTAATCATACACAAAAAACACACAAGGCCTTAGATTTAAGCTTGCATGAAGTTGTAGGTAAGTACCCTCTTGAAGTTTTAGTTGGCTCAACTTGTCCTATAAGAAAGTAATCAGGTTCTAAGGAATCACAATATCATTGATCTTTCTTCATCGGGCACTGTTTCAGCACAAGCAATCTGTTTTCGCGACCGAAATATCCCGAAAGTCCGATCTCAATGAGTGTAGTATCGAGTACCAATCAACTTCAGTCTACACCAAATCCGGTTATATCACTACTTTCTAATGGCTAAGTTATTCAACTAAGATTCTACAGTCAGTTATTGCTTCATGACACCACTCAGCGGCCCCATATTCTCCTTGATTTAACTCAAGGGACACCGGTACCCACAAATGTGTCACGCTAACGTAGCTATCGCTTTAACTATATTGGTCTACGCCATACAATTTCCACGACCTATTGCTACTTACCTAAAATGCCCCAGATCCAGGTATAAGATCTTTACAAGAATACCCAAACAAACCTTCAAGAATAAATCAAGCAAGTCAAACAAGGAAAGAATTTAAAATATGAACTATCTCTAAGGTAACCCCACTTTTAGTATTCCCCAGCAGAGTCACCAGTTCTGTAATACGGTGGGAGAACTGAATTTACTGGTTTTGCGTTTTAGTAAAAATGTTGCGGTTAGCAAGAGTCGCCATCGACGTTTCTTTTACCCAATAAAGGAAAGGGTGAAAAGAACAGGAAAGACCTTTCGAGAGTTTTTCTGAGTAAGGGGGTAGGTTATAAAAAGGGAAGGTGTTAGCACCCTTTTCATCAGTAGTTATCTACGGGCTCTTAATCGCTAGCTCACTTTTGAAAATGCTTTGTAAATGTGTAAGTTTGAAAATATTTTGAAAATGCCTAAGTTCAGCAACTTTGTAATGATTCTCGTATCAGTTGAGAACGTATACAAAGTTTTTGTTTTGAAAATATTTCAGAAAAGTGTTTGTGTCAAAAAGGATGTTTTTGTGAGCAAGCGTTAAAAGCTATCTACCTACTCAAAAGTCTTCCGCGTTATTTTCCTCTTCATTTAGATAATTTTATCCTACCATTAGTTAGTAGGAAGCCCTATCGTTGGATGTTTGAGGGACATGCATGGGTCATCGTACAATCATAAAGGCGACATATAGGGATACCTTTAGCAATTCGAAGGGACTATCATCATGTATTCGTAGGCAACATCGAGGGACAAGAACATTTACCGAAGGAAGCTTTGAAGGGTCATCGAGGGACTATGATCTTTATGATGATTTTTAACCGAGGGTCTTTGCTAATGGTATCCCTATGTTCGAGGGATAGTACTGTATTTTCCGAATGCAACAAGGGAGGTTACCCTAGAGGTGAGCGCGTGCACAGTGTGTTGTGTTTCAGTTATGTTTATCTTAGATGTTAGGTTTTCTATTGTTTGCTTTTAAGTCTTATCATGCATGCCTATTTAATCTAGAAATTAGATATATACAAGGGCTGAAAATAAAAGTGCGGGAAGTAAACTTTGTTATCACATCGCTTCGGGGATGGGGGAGTACAAACCAAAAATTGGGGGATAAAAAGGTAAAGAGTCCTAGTTTATCAATTACATACTTTGGACAGTTATAATATTGAAAAAAATGCAAAAAAAGTAAATAAACGTGCGGAGATTGAATATGGCAAGATATCTAAAAAAACATTCTAAGTATAAAAATCATGTTTGGTATTTTCATTTAGAAAAATAATTGAATGATAATTAAAGCCTAATTCTAATTATATTTTAATTAATAAAATAAACTTAAAGTAATTTAATTAATTAATTTTTATTATGAAAATAAAGTTAATTAATTAAAATCTATATCTAATTTACATTTTTTTATGATTTTATTAAAAAAAAGTGATTAAAAAAAGAAATAAATTTAAAAATAATAAATAAAAAAAGACTATAGGGCTGCTTTGTGAAAAGCAGATGGGGGGTGCAAGGGGAGAAAGTTCTTGCAATGTCTGGTTCGATGATCAATGGCTTCGGTGTCCTAACCATGGTAAAACACCATTTTTGCGTCAAAATTTACATGTAATGTACCTATCATGTTTTAATGATGTATAAGAGGAGATCAAACATATCAGTAATGATTAAAAACGCAAGAAAACATAGTTTTGATTTTTATCAATTTCAAAAAACCGGTGTGATGCATAAATCGGGTTCTGGCGTTTGAGGGCTGCGAATATGGACTTGGATCAACACTTTTGACCCTCGGGAAGTGAATTTAAGCCTTATTTTGGATCGAAACTTTATGGAATGTGAGATATAATTTTCACAACTTCTTTAGATTTTGGAGAATTTTTGGAGAGCTTTGGTGCAAATGATTTCGTGGTCCTTTGGCATGGCTTTGCTTGCCTTTATATAGAGAATGAAATAGGAGCCAACAAGTATAGAAAGGGACAAGGTATTCATTCCCATGAAATCAATATTCTAACACATTTAAAACTCTCCTTCTTTGCATGGTTCTTGTCTCTTGGATGCCTTGAACAAATCTGGATATGTTGTTGGCTTGTATTTGGGCTTACAAATATGGCACGGAATCAACTCATGAAACCATGGTTTAAACAAGAATCAATTTTGGAAAACTTTCCAACTTGAGTTATTTCTTTTCCATTTGAGTCTTGCACGTTTTGGCAAGGTTGTAATGAGTTGTCTTGGGCCTTTGGATGGTTGAAACAAAAAGCCCAAGCCTTTATACCATTGTTTCATATTTTATTTGATTTTATTTGCATTTAAATAAATAAAAATTCAAATAAAAGAAATAAAAATCATAAAAAAACATGTGAATGGATTTAAAAGTCCTCTAACACCTTGTGAACATGTTTGAACATCAAAAGTTAGGCCCACTAGTTCAAAACTTCAATTTTGCTCATTTTGCATTTCATGAATTTCTTCAACATTTCCCAACTTGTGCAACTCATAACTTGCTCAATTTTTATCTTTTAAATATGATCTTAGAGTTTTTGCAAATATCAAGGTGTCCTCTATGTTATACCCCCAATTTTTGCCCCTAAGATCCCTTACCATACTCTGTACATCTCACACATAGCATTGGTCCCATGGTTATAGGACCGAAGAACTTTGGCATTAGGGTTTCTCTCTATAAATTGAGGTTGTTGTCTTACTCAAAATTGATTCAACTGGTGCTCTCATTATTATTGGTATGAGATTAGGTTTTTGGATCACAAGCATCATAGACTTCTTCATTAATAGGTTTCCTAGAGACATAAGGTTTTCTTCATCAAAAATTCCTCAAGAACAAGTGGATTAGGGCTTTAACTTTGCGTGCTTGGGATTCATCATGCCTTGCAATTGAGAATGCTATGAGCTAGGGTTTTGATTCCTCTCTATACTTCAAGTCATCTCCTCATCATTGTACTTCCAAATCAAGAAAATTGGAGTTCCTCCTAATTTCTTACATCACAAGTCAATTCTTCTCAAGAGGGCTAGAAGATTGAGTTAGGGTTCTCTTCTTATGATAATACTTTCAGATAAGTAAGCGCTTCTTTGGATTTTCATCAATATACTTTGTTGAATAAAGAGTGAATATACAGCATGGTAGGAGTTTGAGTATTCTTTATGATCCAGACCTTTGTTATCTTTTTAATTCTTTGATTGTTTGCAAGTTAATTTGGATTTGAAGATTGAATTACGGAATGAGTTCATTAGGGTGAAATACTCCTTTTAAGGTTGGTTCGAGAGAATTCATGATTATAATTTTTGTGGAATACCAAAGTGCTAGCTCAAGCGTATTTCAATTTTCTCAAGAATCGATTCAAAAGGTAGAATCACTCATGTGGTTTGTTCGAAATGCAAACAACTAGTACAAAGTGTGGGATTTGAATTACAAGGCCTCGTTCAAGATGTCGAATTTATAAAAAAAAACAATATTTCCCAGCACGGTCTGAAAAAGCTTCCCCAACGGAGTTAAATCATCATCCCCATTAGACTCTGGAAGTTTATCCCCAGTGGAGTACAACAATAAATCTCCCCAGCCAAGTTCAAAAGATCATCCCTAGAAGAATTCATAGGGTTATCCCCACAAGAGTCTAACAGGGTTATCCCCAGCAAGTTGCAACTGAAAGATCATCCCCAGCGAAGTTCTTTCTTTCCCCAAGAAGGAATTCAATCCTCAACAGATTCAGTATCACCAGCAACGGTAATCCATCCCCAGCGGAGTTTATCAGCGGAATCCCCAGCGGAGTTTATCGTTAAAATCCTCAACAGAGCATCTCTTCCCCACAGAGTAATCCTGTCATCAGTTTATTCCCCAATGGAGTTATCTTCTCCTGCAGGTTTATTCTCGCAGTCATCTTCGTCCACCATCCCCAGCGGAAAAGAAGAATTCAACTCTACTCTCCAGCAGCTGTTCGGGATTTATTTTCCCAGCTAAAACATTACATTTCCATACATCATGATACATGCATATACCATACAATCTCATTTATGTTGAGAACATCATTGCTTGATCCATATCATGCATTGCATATGACTGACCTTTACCTTTCTGGAAAGATGCAGTTAAATTCTCAGTTATGTCAAAGGAGACAAATTCAGTCAAAGGAGACAAATCCAGTCAAAGGAGACAAATCCAGTCAAAGGAGACAAATTCAGTCAAAGGAGACAAATCCAGTCAAAGGAGACAAATTCAGTCAAAGGAGACAAATTCAGTCAAAGGAGACAAATCCAGTCAAAGGAGACAAATCCAGTCAAAGGAGACAAATCCAGTTAAAGGAGACAAATCCAGTCAATGGAGACAAATCCAGTCAACGGAGACGAATCCAGTCAAAGGAGACAAAGCCAGTCAAAGGAGACAAAACCAGTTAAATTGATTCCTAAATATTTTTCTGAGGCCAAGCCAGTCAAAGGAGACAAAACCAGTTAAATCGATTCCTAAAGATTTTTCTGAGGCAAAGCCAGTCAAAGGAGACAAAACCAGTTAAATTGATTCCTAAAGATTTTTCTGAGGCTAAGCCAGTCAAAGGATACAAAACCAGTTAAATCAATTCCTAAAGATTTTTCTGAGGCTTAACCCGTCAAAGGAGACAAAACCAGTTAAATCGATTCCTAAAGATTTTTCTTAGGCCAACCCGTCAAAGGAGACAAAACCAGTTAAATCGATTCCTAAATATTTTTCTGATGCAAACCCAGTCAAAGGAGACAAAACCAGTTAAATCGATTCCTAAATATTTTTCTGATGTTAATCCCGTCAAAGAAGACAAAACCCCCTCTGGTTAATTTAAATCGATTCCTAAAGATTTTTCTGATGCCAATCCCGTCAAAGAAGACAAAACCACCTACCAACAATCTTCAAATGGCATCTGTAAGCCCATTCCTGACATCACAATGTTGATACCATGTCATGCGAGCGCAAATTTCTGGGCACTCTAGTGTTCAATCATCTTCCACCTTCGGATCACGAAAGGCCCGAAAGCCAATCTATATCCTCAGGTTTAAGAAGATTGAACAGGGGCAACTGTTGTACCCCAAAATTTTCCCTCCCATATTTCTCAAGACATTCCAAGAATAATCTCCAAGTTGCTTAAGATTCTCAAGAGTTGGACAGTCAAGTCATCTCCTAAGGAAGTCAATCTCAAATTAGGGTTTTGTGTTGCATCAAGGTCCTTGCATCCAAATGACCTCAAATGCTCCTAATATGTTCTCAAGTTCATCGATGTCAAATTTCAAGCCTTGCAGAAGAAGTTTGGTCAGTCAATTGCTCAAGAGGCCCAAAAATCGACCGTGCTAGGACAAAAGTCAACTGTGACCTACAAATAGTCAAACCTCAAGATTTTTTGTCAACATTATCATTTTGAAGGATAATTCATCATTTTATCAAGGGTTGATCATGATTCATCAAGGATTGCTCAAAATTCATCAAGATTCAAAAGTTGCTAAATTAGGGTTTTGGAGGAAAAGTCAACTCAAATTTGACCAAGCATAACTTTCTCATACTTTATGAGAAATGACCCATCCAAAGCTCATTTTGAAGGGGATACAATTTCCTACAATCCATATTCACACCCCAAGATCAAGAAATGCACTCACAAAAAGTTACAAATTTGGATATTATAGGTCATTTTTAAAAGTCAACAAAAACACCTTTTTTGCAAAAGCTTATAACTTGAGCATGGCATACAAAAATTAGATGCGACCAAAAGGGTTGGTTATAGGACATCTCAAGGTTTCTAAAAAGTCCAAGAACACCTCCAAAAGTTCAAAATTGAAGAAGTTATGCATTGTTGAAGTTGAGCATTTTTCCAAAATTGCCAAAAGTCAATTATCCCCAAAACTTCAAATTTTGTCAAAAGGGTCCACTTTTTTCCACTTGATTTGATCTTGTCACACCACACACGTGTTCTATCTTCAGTTTTATGTCCATTCATTAATTTTTCTATTTTATTTGATTTTTATTGATTTAATTCATTTTAAATCAATTTAAATCCAAATAAAATCCAAATATTGATGAAATAGGATCTTTTTGATTGATACAACTTTCAATTATCATGATGGACACAATCAAACTCGTATCAAGCTATTTCATGCACAAAATATTGGATTTGGGACAAATTTGGAAGGTTGTTCATGGAGGATCAAAGCAAATCCTAAATCATCAATGCTCATGGATTCAAAGCCCAAAATTAAACCTAATTCATTCCATATACATGTACAAGCTAGGGGCACGAAAATCAGAACCAAAAGAGGCTGCATAATCAGAGATACCAAACTTGAAAAAAACTCAAAAAAGCTTGGGACTGAAATCTTGGTTAGAGGAAAATTCAAAGGAAAAACTCAACGTTATCTTCTTGCCTGACGTCCACCGAAGCTATTGGAATCAAAATCAAGCCTTCTCCCTCCCTGAATCGCGTTGTAAGTCCTTCGAAACGTACCCCTGTACAAGAAATCGTAACCTTGGATTTTTGCATCTTTTTGATAAATCATGGGCATATTATTGATCTTTGTATGATTTCTAAACTATCTGCAATATTTGATTGAGTTTTTGTAGCCTGTAAAGCCATACCCGAAACTAGGGTTTGGGTTTCTTGTTTTTAGGCGTTTCAATTTCAGGTAAAATCAGGACCAACCATGGACATGGATGGACTCAGGAGGAAGAGACGAGCATGGTGATGGTCTCAGAATTCGTTTCCATAGCCTAGAGACGATTTTAGGATCGAGCCATAGATTTTGTTGCGGATTCAAATCCGCAGAAAAAATAACCAGAATTCTATGGGGAAGACGACTACGTGTCCTCTCCCAACTGGCCCCTTCAAATCTCGCGCCTTATTTTTTTGTTTGCTGGCATTTATTTGTTTTTTCCATATTATATTTGATTTCTAATATTATAACAATTAGGTGCGTTAGTTGAGTTGGCAAGCGTGGTGTACCAAAGTCCAATGGGACCTGGGTTCGAATCCCAGGTCCCCCAATATATTTGTTACATTTTTCTGCCAGGTATTCCAGCGTGCCTAATGAGTTGTTGTTCACCATGGACTTCAGATCTCAATGTGCCAGATGGCCTCCAGGCCAAATCTGATGGCCTAGATGGAAGGCTCACCATACTCCCTAGTCAACGCGCCATGGAGAATTGCAAAGGTCAACCAGGCTTCCAGCGTGAATGGGCCTCAAAATGCTGATTTCACCTCCTCTTGGGCCCAACACCCCCCTTGGTTTATTTTTCATTTCATTATATTTATTTATTTGTTTATTTATTATTAATCACTAACCAATTAATAATTTTTCTCCATGAAATCAAAAAACACAAAAAAATATGTTTTATTAATTTTTAAAATCATCACTTTTATTTTTGTAAATAAATTAATTTAATTGATTTAGCTTTAATTAGGTATAATTTCAATATTTTTGCAATAATTAAAATTAATGTAGAATATTAGGTTTTAATAATTTTGACCAAATTTATTTTATTTCCTTAAATATCCAAAAATCCAAAAATATTTTTATTAATTAATTAATTAATTTTGACCTAATTTAATTTCCTTTTAATTCAAAATAAAACCAAAAAAAAATGCTTTCTTCTCAAAAAGGGTCAAAACCCTAAAAAAATGCGCCGATTTAATTTTCTCGCACGCGATCAATTTATTTCATATTAATGTAATTGTTTCTGGTATGTAATAGCTTTAAATAGGACTTTAATTATTTTATCGCTTTATTTACTTTTCGCAATTTAAATTAAAGGGTTGTTTTTGGCGATGTAAATACCCGACGCCTTGTAATAGTTTAGATTTAATTTCTGCAATTTAAATTCCGCAACTATTAACTGTTAGATGTTTGGATAATAGTAAATGCATGACAAGATCAATTCTTTAATCTAAAATCAACGTAGTTCACCCATGACATGTATAAAGATAAATAACTGAAAAATAACACACTCGCACATGTGCACTCTTAGGGTACACCTCACTTGGTTGCCTTCGAACGTGGTCATTGAGTATATGAAGTTTTAGAGGTCGCCCTCTTGTCCAAAGATCATAGTTGCCTCAAAACGGTTGCCTCGGAAAAATGATCTAAGACATTAGGGTTACCGCTAAGGCGTCCTAACATTGCTTTAGTGACCACATGTCCCTTAATCGAATTGACCCTTAAAACTCCAACGACGGTGCTACCTACTCATCAATAGTGGGATAGCATTGTCTAAAGGACATTTGTACAGATTAATTCCTTTTTCGAGTAGGTAGATGGTTCTTAAGTACTTGCTCATTCTAAAACAAAACAAAACTTTTTTCGCACTTACACTCCTTTCAAACAAAAACTTCTTTCAAACCCACAAACACAAAGAAAAGCAAATTTTGAAAACACTTTGAGCAAGTACCTAAGAGCCCGTGGATAACCACGGATAGAAAGGGTGCTAACACCTTCCCTTTCTATAATCTACCTCCCGAACCCGAGAAACATCTCGAAAAAGGAATTTTTCTGTGCTTTTTTCCTTTCCGTGTTGGATAAAATAAAAGTCGGTGGTGACTCTTGCTTACCGCGACATTTTGCAAAAACAAACGCAAAATGCAAACCAGCATTCCAAAACAGTCAGTTCTCTTCCCACCGTATCACAGTATATAAAAAAGTTCTAATAGAAATCAGAAGGGGGAGTGAAACAAAAAAAAAAACAAATCAGAAATTACTATAACAACTTTAACTGATTTTTCAACCGAATTCCTACCTGTCATAATAGAAATCTATTGCAGCTACTGATCCAATTCTCGAATTTCCTAACAACCTGGTACAATACCTAATCGTTTTCTAACTACCTACAATAGACCAAACTAACTCCAACTTCCATATTTTTTTTAGCCACCTCATCAACCTATAACTAATTCTTTAACCCTTCTAACAGTGGGCTAGCTAAGTGGATAACAGAAATAACTGAATTGGGAGGAAGCTAAGATATTTCTAACAGGAGGCTAACAGATTAGTAAGAGAATTGATAACAAATTTGGGAAACCCCAACAGAATTCACAACAGAATTCACAACAGATAATAGAGATAAAAAGACTCACCTTTTTGGGGGGATCTCGAATTCTAAACCTTCCATTTTTCTATGTCATTTTGAACCTTCTATGCTCTGTGATTTTGGACCTTCCATTCTCTGTCATCTTCAAGTCTTCATTCTCTTTATCTTCATCAACCTTCACTCTCCACCATTGATTATGGCCGTTCTGCTTCATCATCATTACACCTTCACCATTTTCTTTGCATCAATTCTTCAATCTTCATCAACGATCTCCAACCTTCATTCAATCTCTGATCTACAACCTTCACTCCTTCATTCTTCCATCACCTTCACCTTTCAATCATCGGCCTCCATCTTCGATGATGGAGAAATAACCACGACAACTCAATCGACAGTACCTCGCAATAGAAACATGAAGAATTCGGAAACGTGAGGAAAATCAGTGCGCTATCTCAGAGAATCTGAAGGATAAGAAGAAGAAGAGTTGAAGTGAAGAGGGAATTTATACCTTAATACTGGTTCACTGGATTTCTCACCACCGTCGTTACACTTGAAAAGGCGACTCCATCAGGTAATCACTCAAACTCTATCTGTGTAGCTTGAAACCCATATCCTTCGATCTCGTGATGTAGGTTCTTAAGTAGTTAAGCGTGAAGATCATGGTGGATGAGAGTGTCGCCATGAATCGTTCGTGAAGAAGAAGGTTGAGTGTTGAACGGGGGAGCACGGTGATATGGATTCACATCAGAGGCCTTTGTCATTTTGTTCATCGATAGAGGAATTTGTTACTCCTCAATTGTTTAGGTGTATGGTTTAAGGTGGAGAGATGCGGCGCTAAGATGATGATCGATTAGAAGAAAGGGGGTGGTGAGGTTGGTGAGGTGGATCCAAAGTGAGAAGAAGAGAGAAGTTCAATAGCCATAACCCTAACTCCTCTTGTCTAATGTTATCGTATTTTCTTTTTGGTGCTTTACTGTTTTTTTTATGAACTTAAATAAAAGGAATCAATTATATAATGTTGTTGGGCTGGGATGAACCGCATCATCCTCTAAGCCCATCCAAAGTTTTCTCTTGTAGCCTAGAAGAATTATTACAAAGAACAGTATTTGGGCCGAAATCTTCAAGACCTGGCCATTTTTGGTAAAAACATGTGGCTGAATACAAAAAAGAACTTATTGGACTCAACCTGGGCCTAGCATGGTTTCTTAGTACACCTTGAATTTCTGGGATGCACCCCATGATTCTTTCTAATTTCCTTAGTTAAATTTTGTTTTTTTTAGTTTAATTTTCTTTTAAAAATAATAATAAAATACATATGATAAAAACAATAAAAATGTGTAGAATTTAGATTGTCTTTTATGATAATAAACAACAAAATCAATAAAAACTTTTTTAGATTTTTTTATTTATTTGATTTTTGGGAAATTAATTTCTAATTTTTTCCGATTACTTGAGACTTGTGATTCACCTTTACATGTTGAGTTGAGTTTTATGCAGGTTCATTATTGGATATGCGGATGTATTTAGATTCCGATTGTGATTTATTTTCACATCAATGATGCTTCGACAACTCCGAATATTCGATCTCTGGCTGTTTGTTTGTTTATGCCAGATCGCGCGAAGTATTCCGGGTTTCTTTACTTTGCTTGCGCTTTTTGCGGACATTGGTGTTCGTTTGGTATTATATTGCTTTCAAGTTATATTTTCTCATTTATCGCTTTTCTAGATATCATGAGAAGTAGGAAATAAAGAGCGTGCGCTCGAAGTCGCTGTCTAAACACCTATAGCAGGCATTCCTCACTTCATTTATTATATGTGTTGTGCTTGTGTTTGTTTCCTTTCTTGTTGATCGATGAGTCACTCAATTTAGAAATTGAGATCATGACTTCTCCCTCAGTGTATGCTCCCTATAGGATTTTATCGCTTTCCTTTACTTCTTGTTGATCGATGAGTCACTCAATTTAGAAATTGAGATCACGACTTCGCTCTCATTGTATGTTCCCTATAGGATAGTATGTTATACTTTCTTTGTCATGCTAACCTAGATAGGATCACTCATTGTATGATAACATTGGGTTAGAGATAGGTTAGTCTCCCTTAGATGTTTTCTTCCCATTTTTTGCATAATTTCATTTAAAACTAAAACTTCTTTTTCTTGGCAAATGTGTAAAAAATGATAAGCATACAAAAATTCTTTTCATGGTTAAAAAAATACCGACCAATCTGTTTATTTTTGCTATTCGGCTTTTCTCTTCTAAGAGCATTGTTAGTTCCTTTCCACTACAGGTCGTAAGTCTCCAAAGGTTGAGCAACGGTGGAATGATCGAATGCAACATTGTTCATTTAAAAAATACAAACAAACAAAATATATGAGCCGAACTACGGCGCTCTGATTCCTTAAAAGGGATACGTAGGCATCTGGTCACAGGGCTCAGCTGAGAGAAAATTTGTAAATATTTCCTTCTTTTCCCCATGTTTTCTTTGCGTGCATTCTCTCTTAGTTTATAACTCTTAAGCATTAGATTGAACACACCCTTTGATTAGAATAACGAGAGTGGATCTCGTAGAGTACTACAGACGTGTGGGGTTCTAATACCTTCCCCTCGCGTAATCGACTCCCTTACCCAATCTCTCATTCGCAAGACCTTGATTTCCCCTTTTAGGTTTTTCTTCGATGATTTTCCCTTTCCCTTTTATGGGATGAATAAATACTCGGTGGCGACTTCATTGATTTTACCGCTATAGAAAAATGGCGACTTCACTAGGGAAAGATATATGTAGACCAATTGCTGGTCCATCCCGTGAGTCACTCCTAGCTCTCGTTTTTCTTTTCTTAGGGTGTTTATCATTATGCTTTTATGGATTATTAATTTGTATATGTTTGAGAATATGTTTGCATTGCATATTTATTGTTATTTGTTATATTGTTGTTGTGCTGGTTTCTCTGTTTTTTTGTTGGGTGGGTGTTACTATGAGGTAAAAGGCCCAATACCCAGGCCAAGTGGCAACCTCAGGAACACTAGGAATAGAGTGGAAAGTGAATGGCTAGTTGACTTAGGTTTCACTATGTCGTCTATGCTCAGATGAGGTACAAATGAGGGGCTATCATTTTCACGTAGGTGATACGGCGATAGTTTTTCAGGAGTACCCTCGATTCTGAGTTACCATTGACCTTACCATGACATATTCTTTACCCCTGAGTGGGGAGGGAATAATCTTTACAGGTACAGAGGGTGACTATACATGTTCTGTTGGTGACTCTGATTATACTGATGACTTTGATTCTTGGTATTTTGAATTGGTCCGGACCTTTGATCTTATTACGTATGACAGTGGTTCTGTTATCAGTTCAGCAGCTACCCAGTATTGCAGAAGCTTTGATCCTGCATATTGGCATACATAGCATGTTAATGTAATCATCAGCATACATATTCTCTGTTTCCAAACATCATTTCTTTGATTCCAGTTGCTAAAAAAAAGTATAAATAAACATGAAAAAATAATAATAAATACACAAAAAAATATATAATAATATTGTTGCTTAGTAACAGGAATCAAAGCGTAGAAACTTTTGGAAATAAAAACATGGCATTTTTATTGAATGTCATGCATCATGTTACATTTAACTATGAATTTCATGAGTTTCATAGAAGTCTTACCCAAGGTCCTTTGGTCTTCAGAATCAAGTTGTCTCACCGGTACAACACTCGAGCCAACTCTAAGAAGAAGATGGAAAATCTCGAACAGGAGAATCGCGAACTGCGCGAAGAGGTTACCTCTTTAAGAACCGGAATGGTGAACTTGACTGCTTTGGTAGAGTCGTTGGTGGATACTCAGAATCATCCACCACCACCTCCACCTCCTCATGCTACACAACCATAACAAGCAACGGTTATCTCTAAAATTATGACAACTCCCGTCTAAGTTGCTCTGAATACTACCGCTGCTCAGCATCGCATGCCTCCTGGTTACCCGTGGGGAATGCCTGAAGGTTATACGCTAGAAGGATATAACTCTACTGCTCAAATTGCTCAACCTTCTCAACAAGTTATGGCTTCTGCCCCTCTTGTGGTACACGTTACTCCTACTGTTAACAATGAGATCCGTCATGTTGTGCCCCCAGTAATGACTGTTGTCCCTGTTATTAATGATATGGTTCACCATACTACTCCCCCACCAAGTGAAGGAATTGGATTCTATGATAGAATGGATGACTTCCAAGATCAGTTTAATGAGATGCGAAAATAAATGAAGGCCCTCCAGGGAAAATAACTGTTCGGACAGAATGTAAGCGATCTATGCCTAGTTCCAAATGTAAAAGCACTTGCAAAACTCAAAGTACTAGAATTCGATAAATACAAGGGAAATACTTGCCCCCGTGCTCACTTGGTGATGTATGTGAGGAGGATGTCCACTCACACTGATGATCAACGTTTGCTAATCCATTTCTTTCAAGATAGTCTGACTGGTGCTGCACTAAAATGGTACATGAGCTTGGATAGTGCCAATATTCATACCGTTAACGACCTAGGAGAAGCGTTCGTTAAGCAATACAAGTATAATATGGACATGGCGCCTGGCCGTGATCAACTCAGGGCTATGGTCCAGAAAGACAAGGAGTCATTTAAGGAATACACATAAAGGTGGCGTGAAGTGGTCGCCAGGTAATCCCTCCAATGGAAGAGAAGGAGATGGCGAAGATCTTTCTAAAGACTTTAGGTTCCTTCTTGTGATACGGTGGGAGAACTGACTTGAGGTTTTGCGTTTCGTTGCAAATGTTTGGGTTTAGCAAGAGTCGCCACCGACTTTTATTTTATCCAAAAGGAAAGGTAAAAAAGCACAGCAAAGACCTTTGAGATGTTTTCTTGAGTTCGGGGGGTAGATTATGAAAAGGGAAGGTGCTAGCATCCTTTTCATCCATGGTTATTGTGATACGGTGGGAGAACTGACTATGGTTTTGCGTTTGTTTTCGCAAATGTTTTGGTTGAGCAAGAGTCGCCACCGACTTTTTATTTTATCCTAAGGAAAGGTTTAAAAAGCACAGCAAAAACCTTTGAGATTTTTCTTGGGTTCGGGGAGTAGATTATAGAAAGGGAAGGTATTAGCACCCTTTCTATCCATGGTTATCCATGGGCTCTTAGGTACTTGCTTAGATCAACTTGCCTTGGTTTTCAATTGTTTGAAATGGTGCTTTGTGTGTGGCTTTTGAAAATGTTTTGAAAAAGATGCCTTGTCTAGGCTACCCTTGTAACAATTCTTTACTCGAATGTTTTACAAAAGGTGTTTGTCTTTTTGAAAAGATGTTTCAAGGTTTTTTGAAAGTTTGTTTTGAAAGTGTTTGTGAAATGTGGTTTGAAAATAGGCAAGTGTTTTATTTTGCAAGTTGACAAGTACTTAAGAGCTATTACCCTAAAGTTCTCAAAGATTTTTGTTATGTTTTAACCCTTTTAACAATTTTGTTCCACCATTGCATTTGGTGGACAATCTTGTGTTAGGAGGTGAAAGGGACGGGCGCGGGTCATCGTTTAGACCATAATTGCAATAGTGTTAAATGTCTTTGGGCAATTTTTCTTTGAAAGGGATTTGATCATTTTTGGCAACTTTTCGAAAGCGTCATCGAGGGACTATGATCATTTGAATTGTGTTTGTTTTGCCCAAAGAAACCTAACATGCAATATGGCCCATTTATTTGAAGGCAACAAGTGGAATACCCTAGGGGTGCAAGTGTGAGATGTGTTGTCCATTTTCATGCTTGATTATCTTGAAATTAGGTCAAACTATTTTATTCTTTTTATTTGCATACAAACCCTAATTCTAGCATGGTATATTTAGAAAGCGTTAAAGTGCGAAAAGTAAAATTCCTACACTATTACAACACAATATGGGAAGGGGGGTACAAATGTTCAAATGGGGGGATATTTAGACAAGAAATTTAAACCTAGCTATTACATCAATTTTGGAATATTTACAAAATAATTGATTGCATAAATTAAATGGAAAATAAAATAAAGATGCAAAATGCAAAAAGGGTTTTTATATGTATGAAAAAAGTATTGTTTATGTCCAATAAATAAAATTAAAAAAAGTATTATTTTTTTGGAGTTTTTTGTGTTTTAAGGGTAAAACCCTAATTTCAATAAATATATATATATATTATTATTTAATTTATACAAGTATTTATTTATTATGTACAAAAAATAAAATAAAATGAAGTGTATTTATAAAAAGTATTTTTGAGGTCAAACATTAATAAAATATATAAAATGTAGGTATTTTTTGTATTTTAACCTAAATATACTAATAAGTATATATGTATTAATTTCTAAATATGTATTATATATATAAAAATAATAATATTTAATATTTATAAAAAAGGTATATTCTGCATAAAATATTTTCAAAAGAAGAAAAGAAATAAAAATCAGAAAATAAAGTATATTTGCATTATTTTTTATATTTATTCTAAATAATAGTGTATATATATATATATTTATGTATAAATGTCCATATAAACAAATAAATACCTAAAAAATGCAAAAATGGTGTAAAAATAATTTTTCAAGTTTTTAATATTATTAGCAAAAATAAATAAATCAGAATAAAAAAGGAAAAGTCAAAAAATCAATGAAATAAACAAAATGGGCTCAGGGGGGTATGAGAGCAAAAATGTGGTGTGAAAAGGAAAGACAAAGCTGGCCCAGCCCATGAAGCTTCTTCTTCAACCTTCAGACAAAAAGATGTCAAAAACGCGCGCCTATACTTCATTTTCAAACACCTGGATTCTTTGACTTTTTGCACAAACTTTCAACATAAGAAATGTTAAGCATTGAATCACGATTCTAAATATATAAAGAACTCATCCTAACTCTCAGAAATGAGAGAGAATTTTAACATTCCCAAATCCTAACCTAACTTTTCTTCCATATTCAAACCTTAAATTCTCACAGCTCAAGCAAAATAAATGAAAAGTAAAAGCATGTACAGATTCAGGGGCATGAGTAGAACATTTCTTATTCACAAACCTAGAGCTAATGATGCCTATACTAAGAGTTAGAAGTTCAGAAAGATACATGTTCAGTTGAAGTTCTATCTGGCAATGGGGAAGCTTTCAGGGCAAGATGATGATCTGTATAGCTTGCCTGAAGTGTGGTGATGCTATTCCAATGCTTACTTTGCTTTGAAACACCTTGAATCGAGCTATGGACCTTCAACTGCAAAACAAGAAAGTGAAAATGGTGGAACTGGTTAGAGGAGTTACAGGTCGTGTTTTGTGTTTGGGTTAGCTTTAAACGATGCTAGGGAATGTGTTTGATGAGCTTTGAGCAAGAAAGCATGAAAGGGATGAGTTGTGGGATTCAATCTGCAGACCCTGCCCTGTTTTTGCAGTTTGAGAGTGATTCTGGGAATGGGAGTGTTTGGGACCTTGTTTGCTCGTGTTCTAGCTTATGCTTGATGATTAGAAGGTGTGTAAAATATTTGCTTAGGCTTTTCTATGCTGAGATCAAAGTTATGTTATGTTATGATGTGTTTCTTCACACTTAAGCAAACAAAGGCCACTTGAGTTTCTAGGCAGGTAGAGGCCCCCTAAACATGCTGCTAACCTTGTCTTGATCAGTGTGTTATGCTCATAATCTTGTGCCAAAGTGATTTGATCTGTACTTGTGGATTTGCAACTTTGACATAAAGCTTGCTTTTGCAAAAATGGCTATTTCACTTTTTCCATTTATGGATTAATTCAACATGTAATGCTTAAACTCATGAAACAAGGCCTTAGCACAATGAATATGCATTAAATTATTGATTGCAAATGGGATTAGAGGCCTGTAATGTAGCATAAACCAAGCTGACTTGAAAATGCATAAGTTATGAACATGGAAATTGGCCAATTCAAAAGTGAGTTTTTGCCATATTGCAAAATTTGATTCTCTCGAGTCATGAGGTTGTTTGATGAGTTCTTGGACATTTTGGAAATCTTGGAATGTGTACTACAATCCATCTTTGAAATGAAAATTGAAATTCCAAGTGGAAGTGTATGGAAAATGGTCTTGAAGTTAGGTAGAAAACCTTGCCAAAATAGGTTAAAATTTCACTAAGTTAAGAATGGTTTAGTACCCTTATTCCAAAAATTGTAACTTGAGATACAAGCTTCTTTTGGGAAAACTTTGTGAATCAAATTTGTAGATTATGCATCAAGCTACAACTTTCATGTTTTGACTTTTTCTTGAATCCAAATGAATCTTGGTGAGAAAGTGGGGCAAAGTTGGGAAAAAATTAGGGTTTTTCATAACTTAGAAAAATTCTAAGTTATGAAAAATTCTCATTTCAAACCCTAATTTACAATTTTTGATTTCTTGGTGAACAAGTTTCATGATTTGGCATGTTTTGATGAAAAATGAATCTTGACTCTTGATTTTGACCAAAAAGTCAAAGTTTGACTTTTCAGTATACAGTCAAAATTGATCAATTGACTGGGAAATTCAACTGTCAATCTTGTGTACTTGGGATCTTTTGAACTTGTTGAGCATGTAAAGACAATTCCATGGGGTCCTTGAATCCATATGTGAGCTTGGTTTGCCATTGGCTAGGTCAAACAGTCAAAATTTCCTTTGTGCAGTCAAAACCCTAAAAATGACCATTTTGCCCTTTTGGTGATCTGATCAAATTTCTTGTGGAATTGTGATCCAAACTTGATCAAATGGTCCATGTGAGTTCATGATGTTGATGTGGGTCAATTTTCATGAGGTTTGACTGTCAATTGGCCACAGTTGACTTTTTCCCCAATACAGTTGATTTTTAGGTCAACTGCCCAATTGACTGGGCAAAACTTGGAATCAAGGCTTGAAACTTGATATGGATAAACTTGGGAGTCCAATATGAAGCAAGAAAGTCATCTTAGGTATTTTAGGTCAAGACATCTTTGTGCAAACACAAACCCTAATTTGGGTCAATAGTGCAAGGAGAAGTCTTGAGCAGATGAAACCCTAACTGGATCTTGATCTCCAAGGGCTTGGTGATGAGAAATGTTGAGAAAATGGGAGGGCAAATTTTGGGGTACAACAGTTTCCCCTGTTCAATCTTCTTGAATCCGAAGGGTTAGATTGGCAAGTTTGCCTTTTGTGACTCGAGGGTAAAAGGAGATTGGACACTAGAGTGCCCTTAAATTTGCACTCGTCAAAGCAATGGATGCGGGAATGGGCTTAGAGATTCCATTTGGAGATGGGCTTAACGATGCCATCTGGGAGAGTGGCGGACACTTGTCGGGGATGGGCTTAAAGATTCCATCTGGAAAGGAGTATCAGGAAGGTGTCCATGCTTTGGACCATCTCTGAACTGGGGGTCTGAATAAGCAATAGATTGACATTCGTTGTTGGGAGGAATCCGTAAACTGTTTTCAAAAATTGCATTAGAACAAGTTGATAGATTGGTATCCGTTGTTGGGAAGAATCCATAAACTATTTTCAGAAGTCTTGAGAAGAATTTGAACAAGTGATAGGTTAACATCCGTTACTTGGAGAATCCGTGAACTGTTTTCAGAAGTCTTGAAGTTGAATAAGCAATAGAGCAGCATCCGTTGTTGGGAAGCGTCCGTAAACTGTTTTCAAAAATTGCATCCGAACAAGTGATAGATTAACATCCGTTGTTGGGAAGAATTCATAAACTGTTTTCAGAAGTTGAGAAGAGTCTGAACAAGCGATAGATTAACATCCGTTGTTGGGAAGAATCCGTAAACTGTTTTCAGAAGTTGAGGAGAGTCTGAACAAGCGATAGATTAACATCCGTTGTTGGGAAGAATCCGTAAACTGTTTTCAGAAGTTGAGGAGAGTCTGAACAAGCGATAGATTAACATCCGTTGTTGGGAAGAATCCGTAAACTGTTTTCAGAAGTCTGGAGGAGAATCTGAACAAGCGATAGGTTAACATCCGTTACTTGGAGAACCCGTGAACTGTTTTCAGAAATCTTGAAGTTGGAAGAAGAACCGGTGTAGGGTTCCCTGATGATGAGCTCGTGTAAAACTGCATCTGGATAAATCTGGAATAAGCATTAGAATGTTGCCGTGTCTGGGTCACATCCGAACTATTCTTGAAAGAATCTCGGAGGATAGTGATTCTAGTCTTTCGACTGATCTTACCTGAAAAGGTTAAAGAGTTAGTTATATGCAATGTCATGATGCATGATATAATGTATTTTATATGATATGAATGTAAATGGATGCGTATGTAAGCTGATGAGTTGTCTTGCAAAGGATAGATGAATCCGAGGTGGCTGAAGATAATAGTATCTTGACTGCTGTTGGGAAGAATAATTCCTGGTTGTTGCTGGAGAAAAAGGAACTTAGGTTGTATACCAATCTTTGGGGGAATTCCTGATGACTTCTACTGGGGAGTTCCAATCTAATAGACTCATGCTGGGGATGTAAGACTGAGAATCTTCAGTTTGGTGGGAAGCATCTCTGGCGACTTCACTGGGGAACTCAAGATTTGCCCTCCCAAAACTCTGTGGGGAGAAGGTTCATTAGTCTGGCTTCGCTGGGGATTGATAATTTGAATTTTTAGCTCGGCTGGGGATACTGAGACTTAAACTCCAAGGGGAATTGAATTCCGTAGGATTCTCTGGCTGGGGATTGTAAAGATAAGTTACGCTGGGGAACTCTGATGAACTCCGCTGGAGGTAGGGGGAATTTTGGCGAGTGCGATCTTCCGTGGCAATAAGCTGAGGATAACCCAGTTATAAGCCCTTGTGAGGAATAACTTTGAATAAAACTCGGGAGAGACGTCTGTACTCTGCAGGGGATAAGCTTCTAAAATTTACTGGGGGTAAGCTTCAGGGTTTGCTGGGGATATGGATTCCAAATCTCCTGGGGGTTTCCTTTGAAGGGTATCAAGATATCCAACTGCATCTTTTACCTATCAGTAATCCTCTTTCTTGTAAGGAAATTATTATGTTCAAATGCATATGCCTATTTAACAAAACATTGGACGTTTCTCAAAATAAAACAAATAGTGCAAGAGAAAAGAAAAAGGAAACGACACAAATTTCTGGGAAAAGTATTTGTATTGACTTTCTATGAGTATATTTGTACAAGGGAGACAATCATCCCAGTAAGAGGATTTTGTAGTAAATATTTGAAAAATTTATACAAAATAAGGATGGCTATGTGAAATAATTCCATGGGATTCCATTCCGCTATAGCTTTCACAACTCTGAATATCTGTCCATTCAATGCTTCGTTTGCCGATGACTGGATTGATCAGAAGCCTGGAACTGGTTGATGAAGAGATTGTCTTTGAAGTGATCCGACGAGACATAGTCATACGCTTTAATTCCCTAACTTTTTCCTGAATCGCCCTTTCGGGTTTTCGATCCACCGGGAAACCCCTTTTTGCCCAGGCCGCCCTTTCGGGTTTTCGACTTGCCGGGTGTACAGATTTTTTTTTTATCCCTAATTTTTGCCTGAACCGCCCTTTCGGGTTTTCGGTTCACCGGGATGCCCATTTTTGCCCAAGCCGCCCTTTCGGGTTTTCAACTTGTCGGGTTATTTTATGCGTAGTATCTTTTGACTATGTCTGCGTTCGCAGGGTGCGGCAAATCGTCGCCGTCCATGGTGGTCAGAATCATTGCACCACCGGAAAATATGCTCTTGATCACAAATGGTCCTTCATATGTAGGAGTCCATTTGCCCCTGGGATCACTTTGCGGAAAGATAATCCGCTTGATTACGAGATCTCCGACTTGATACACTTGACGTCTGACTTTCTTATTGAAGGCCTTGATCATCCGTTTTTGATACGTCTGACCATGGCATATAGCAGCAAGTCGCTTTTCGTCGATCAGATTGAGTTGATCAAGTCGGGTCTGCATCCAATCATCTTCATTCAAACCTGCATCCTTCATAATCCTTAGAGAAGGGATCTGAACTTCCATAGGCAAGACGACTTCCATGCCATATACCAAAGAAAACGGGGTTGCCCCGGTTGAAGTACGCGCCGTCGTACGGTATCCATGCAGAGAAAACGGTAACATCTCATGCCAGTCTTTGTAAGTGACTGTCATTTTCTGAATGATCTTCTTAATGTTTTTGTTCGCAGCTTCAACAGCACCGTTCATCTTCGGCCGATAGGGAGATGAATTGTGATGATAAATCTTGAACTGTTCGCACAAAGCGGTGATCATTGTGTTATTTAGATTTGTACCGTTGTCTGTGATGATCCTGTCTGGAACACCATACCGACATATGAGATTTTGCTTGATCAAGCGGGCAACCACATTTTTAGTAACAGAGGCGAAGGAAGCTGCTTCGACCCATTTGGTGAAATAGTCAATGGCAACCAGGA
Organism: Vicia faba; assembly: GCA_948472305.1. Lineage (NCBI taxonomy): Eukaryota > Viridiplantae > Streptophyta > Magnoliopsida > Fabales > Fabaceae > Vicia > Vicia faba. The sequence continues at coordinate 1,411,052,393 of OX451741.1, read as the reverse complement.
TGAAACGATGTCCGTTGGAAGCCGTGGGCTTGATCTCTCCAATCATGTCAATGCCCCACATTGCAAAGGGCCAAGGAGCAGTCAGAACGTTGAGAGGAACCGGAGGGATATGAACTTTGTCAGCGTAAATTTGGCATTTGTGGCAAGTACGGGAATGTTGATGGCAGTCAGCTTCCATGGTGGACCAGTAATAGCCTGCCCTTAGAATCTTCTTAGCCATTGTATGCCCGCTCAAGTGAGTGCCAAATGTGCCGCTGTGTATATCAGTCATGATTAACTCCGTTTCAGCTTTATCTACGCATCGGAGTAATACACAATCATGGCTTCGTTTGTAAAGGATGTCGTTGCTCAGGAAGAATTTAGCAGCGAATTTCCTTAAGAACTTCTTGTCATTTACGGAAGCTCCTTCGGGATAATCTCTAGTCTCGAGATACCTTTTGATCTCATGGAACCAAGGTTGTTCCACTACTTCTTCGGTATTAATCTCGTGGCAATGCGCAGGTTCATCCATTCGCTCGATGGTGATTTGGGGAGCCTCGTTATCCCAGTTGAGTTTAAACATGGAGGACATTGTGGCTAGAGCATCTGCTAGCTGGTTCTCTTCTCGCGGGAAATGCTCGAAGGTAATTTGCTCGAAATGAGGCAACAATGTCAGGACATGTTCTTTGTATGGGATAAGATTAGGATGCTTGGTATCCCACTCTCCTTTGATTTGACTGATAACCAAAGCCGAGTCCCCAAATACGATCAAAGATTTGATCCCCAAGTCTATAGCAGCCTTGAGACCAAAGATGCAAGCTTCGTACTCAGCCATGTTGTTTGTGCAGCTGAAGCAAAGTCGGGCCGTGAAAGGTGTGTGACAGCCTTCCGGAGAAATGAGTACTGCGCCGATACCGTTTCCAAGTGCATTTGAAGCACCATCAAAGTACATGGTCCATCGGGATCCCTTTTCGGGTCCGTCATACGGTCCGTTACTTTCAATGTTGTCCAAATTCATGATGTCCTCGTCTGGGAAGTCAAATCTCATGGGTTGATAATCTTCGATAGCTTGATGAGCCAGATGGTCAGCTAGTACACTCCCTTTTATAGCTTTTTGGGTGGTGTACTGGATGTCATATTCAGTTAGGATCATTTGCCATCTAGCTATCCTTCCAGACAAAGCGGGCTTTTCGAAGATATACTTGATAGGATCCATTTTGGAAATCAATAAGGTAGTATGAGTCAACATATACTGCCTTAGTCGGCGAGCAGCCCATACCAAAGCACAGCAAGTTTTCTCGAGCAGTGAGTAGCGAGTCTCACAGTCGGTAAACTTTTTGCTAAGGTAATAAATAGCATGCTCTTTTCGACCAGACTCGTCATGCTAGCCCAACACACACCCCATTGAGTTATCCAAGACGGTCAAATACATGATCAACGGTCTTCCTTCGACAGGTGGCATCAGAATAGGAGGTTCTAGCAAATACTCCTTAATTTTATCGAAAGCAGCTTGGCAATCGTCGTTCCATTCGACTACCTGATCTTTCTTCAAGAGTTTGAAAATTGGCTCACAGGTAGAAGTCAGATGGGAGATGAATCTGGCAATATAGTTCAAGCGCCCCAAGAACCCTCTAACCTCCTTTTCAGTACGGGGAGCAGGCATTTCTTGTATTGCTTTCACTTTTGCTGGATCGACTTCAATGCCTTTGTTGCTTACAATGAATCCCAGGAGCTTACCAGACCTAACTCCAAAAGTGCACTTACTTGGATTCAGCCTGAGTTTGTATTCTTTCAATCTGGCAAACAGCTTTTCTAGATGTTCAAGGTGCTCTTCCTCTGTTTGTGACCGAGCTATCATATCGTCTACGTAAACTTCGATCTCATGATGTATCATATCATGAAATAAAGCTACCATAGCGCATTGATAAGTTGCCCCTGTGTTCTTCAGCCCGAACGGCATCACCTTGTAACAGAAAGTGCCCCATTGTGTGACAAAAGTAGTTTTCTCCATGTCCTCGGGGGCCATTTTGATTTGATTGTAGCCCGAGAATCCATCCATGAAGGAAAACACTTTGTGTTGAGCTGTATTGTCGATCAAAATGTCAATGTGTGGCAGCGGAAAATCATCTTTGGGGCTGGCCCTATTCAAATCCCGGTAGTCCACACACATCCTGACTTTGCCATCTTTCTTAGGTACTGGCACGATGTTAGCGACCCATTGAGGATAGGACGTAACAGCCAGAAAGCCAGTGTCGAATTGCTTCATTACTTCTGCTTTGATCTTTTCAGACATGTCAGGCCTCATTCGGCGAACTTTTTGCTTGATCGGTGGGCAGTCCTCTCTTGTGGGGAGACGATGAACCACGATGTCTGTGTCTAAACCCGACATGTCTTCATAAGACCAAACGAAGATTTCAACATACTCATTCAACAACTGTATCAGGCGTTCCTTGGCACTTGATTCCAGATTGGCACCCACTTGCACCTCCTTCCGGTCTTCCTCGGTCCCTAAGTTGACAGTTTCCAATGACTCTTCGTGCGGTAAGATGGCCCTTTCCTCTTGTTGTAGAAGTCTGGCTAGTTCCCATGGTACTTCACAACCTTCGTCATCTTCATACTCGGCTTGATTGACCAGATCTTCAGAGTTATTGAAGGATATAGCAGAATAGTCACCCATGGAATCCGGAGTGGATGGGTACCTGCATTGGTGAGTGTGGGTGTGTGTAAGGGATAGCCATCCTTAAACAAAAAATGCAAAAGGAAAGAAAATGAACACAAGCAGTTTATCAAATGAAAAACGTCCAATGAATCATTAAACATGGCACATGGATATGAAAAATAATCAAAACCCTTACAAACGGACCTACATGCCCCGGGCGAGGCATGAGGTGAAAAAGATAGTGTACGGATTGTTTTGAAAATAAATATTACAGACCAAATAGGAAATGTTTAACAGATAAATTACTGATGAATAAAAGTGATGGGGACAAAGTCTTTTGCCTCCCAGTTGCTCAATCCTCCTTTGACAGTTGGGTAAATCCATTCTTCGATGTTGTTCTCTTTGTCCTCATCCTCCAAAGCGTTGATTCCATAGGGAAATATTTTGACTGGCGCTCTTTCAATCTTCGAACGGCGCATAGCTTTCTGGCCCGCGGTAGTGAACCCTAATCCAAATTTGTCGGTCTTATGTGGAATATCAGGTAACTGCCCCCATGCTGAATTCTTCCCTTCCTTTATTGCGGCCCTTGTGTCCTCCATAGATGCCATCCTGGCCATCTGCCTCGGTGTCTCAGCTGCCAACATTGCTACTGTTATCTCAGGAAGGACTTCTTCGAAATGCTGGAAAGGTGTCTCGATGAACTCCCCTTCTACCTCCACGTACCGGAAAGAATTCAAGTGGCTAATCATGTACTCCTCTTTGCCATGGACAGTAATGATCTTTCCCTTGACGGGATACTTCAACATTTGATGCAAGGAGGAGGTGACTGCCCCAGCATGATGTATCCAAGGCCTACCCAGCAAGCAAGAGTATGACGGACGGATGTCCATCACATAGAAAGTGGATTTAAACACCTCAGTGCCTATCTTGATGGGAATTTCAACCTCCCCATGGACCATTCTCTTCGAACCATCGAAAGCTCTGACAACAATATCACTTGGTTTCAACTCCAACCCTTCGCAATCTAGTCGGTCCAAGGCCTTCTTAGGCAGTACATTCAGCGATGAACCAGTGTCGACCAAGACATGTGCAAGAGTGGTTCCTCGACACTCGACTGAAATGTGCAAAGCATCATTGTGGTTTCTACCTTTAGGAGTTAGGTCGGCATCAGAGAAACCTAATCCATTGTCCGCAGTCAGGCTAGCCACGCAATTTTGAAATTGATCCGCAGAGGTTTCCTGGGGCACATGGGCTGCCTTCAGGAATTTTATCAGGGCTTTAGCGTGCGCTTCCGAGCAAAGTAGCAGTGCCAGCATGGAGATCTTTGAGGGGGTTTGCCGCAATTGTTCTACCACATCGTAGTCACTCCTTTTGATTATTCTCAAGATCTTATCCATTTCCTTCTTGGAGGTTTCCGGGATGACCAAGGGTTGAGCCCTCGTCCTGACGAGCTCATCCTGGATTCCCTTACCTTTATCAGCAGCGGTAGGAGAGACAGTACTAGGAACAACAACATCTTCAATCAATGGAGTTCTAGCAGAGAGTTTTATTGGTGCAGGGATGACCTTGTCGGCAGATGAGGGTCCAAAGATTGCTCTTGGAGGGGAAATCTCTGGAGAAAATATTCTCCCGCTCCTGGTGATTTTGCTAGTGCCTGCAATGTTACTAATGTTGGCTTCTTCATCATCTGAACTTTCTTCAGTTATTTCGATTTGTTTAATACCATGATAGTAGACGTCGCCGCCGTAGTTCCATGGTATCGACTTCTCAGAAACATAGGGGACAGGCCCTGGCATTGTTATCTTCAAAGGAACAGATTTCGTAGCTAGTGTAATCTTAACAGGCTTTTTGACGGCCTTGGAAAGATTGGCGTGAATGGTTATGATTGAGACATCTTCGATATGAGTTGGAACAGCAGAAACGTTTTCAAACAAAATTTGTCGACTATCCATAAGGCCTTGGATGCCTTTCTTCAGTAACGGACAATCAAGCGGCAGAGAGTAACAACAGTAACAGTCTTCTTTACATCCCGGGAAGATCCCGGCCCTTAACAAATTCAACTTGATGGTTAGCAATGGAGTTACCAGATCATTGACGTCAGCAACATACAAATCTTCTTCAATGGCATTGACATTTCGGCCGTGCTTCGGCATGGGTGCAGATATCACATTAGGCTTATCCGGAGCGTCAAACTCTACCTCCTTCGCCTCTATTAGGTCTTGGATCTTATGCTTGAGTGCCCAACAATCATTGGTGTCGTGTCCGACACTGTCAGAGTGGTAGGCGCATTTAGCATTAGGATGATAATGCGGAGAGGACGTATTCACATTCTTTGGTGCCTCCTTGATGGTGGCGAGATTCAATTTTAACAGATGGGGAAGCACTTGCGCTGGAGTCATATTAATACGGGTGAACTGCCGTTGTGGCCGTTCCACTCGTTGTTGATTTGGTCTGGACTGGTTATAGCGAGGCTGCTCACTTGGAGTGTTTTGAATCATTACGGCCCCCACAGTTGGTCGGCGCTCAGTCTTCCCTGCTCTTCTCTGAGAATATACCACAGTCGTTTCCTTCTTAAAAGGCTTCTTCTCAACACTTGCAGCAACACCCTTCTGAATCTTTCCTGACTTGATGCCAGCTTCTATTCTTTCGCCTGTTAAGATCAAATTGGTAAACCCCGCGGAAGAGTTACCAATTAGATGATTGAAAAATGGCCCAGATAGGGTCCCTAGAAACATATCTACAAGTTCACGGTCGGTTAAAGGAGGCTGCACCCTGCCAGCCAAATCCCTCCATTTTTGTGCATATGCTTTGAATCCCTCGCTTGTTCCTAGTGACATACCCTGAAGTTGGGTACGAGTAGGAGCAAGGTCAGAATTATACTGATATTGTTTGTAGAAGGCGGTGGCCAAGTCTTCCCAATTTCGGACGCTGGTTCCCTCTAGCTGATAAAACCACTCCAACTGAGCTCCAGAAAGGCTGTCTTGAAAGAAATGAATCCAAAGATTTTTATCTGCCGTATAGGGTTGAATCTTTCTCACGTAGGACCTGAGATGCATTTTTGGACAGGACAGCCATCATACCTCACAAACACTGGCACCTTGAACTTTGGGGGAATCACAATCCGGCAACCAAACCCAAGTCTTCAAAGTCCAAACCCGGTACTCTTTGTAGCTCCATGGCGGCCAATCTGTCTTCTAAACCCTTGTATTTATCATCAGCTGGAGGGTATTGCTGATCAGAATAATCTTTGTCCTCTTTGACCTCCTCTTCTTCCACGTCGGACTCGGAAGGTACCGCAGCCCCACCTCCTTTGCTGGTTCCTTCATCAGAAGTAGGAGGAAATTCAAGCACCCTCCGAGCTTCTCCGTCAAATCTTCTCCCCAAAGTAGCCACCCGAGTCTCTTTTTCTTCTTTTTCACTGGATCTTTATTCCCCAACAAGGTCTTGAGATCCTCCTGACCTTTAGCCAAGGTTGTCAGGAGTTGCTGAAACTGTGCATTTTGAGCTTGCAGGTCTTTGACTGTTTGCTCGAGATCCATTCTACTGAAATAAACAGCAGACAGATAAGGAAACCTGGAGTGAGACCTGCTTATGCACATGATGAATGGTATGCATATGTATGCAATGCATTCAAGGATCTAGGACATTCAAAATTGTTTCAGACAAAGAAGAATGCACGTCATATTAATAAGAAGAAATTTGTTAGTACATAAATGCCCCATGGCCAAATAACTTCTCAAGGCAAAAAGACATTGCGCATCCTCTTTGGTGCGATGTAGGTGTTGAGGGCCTCTTGCTCGTGGAGTCGGCGGGTAAGCTCTAGAACCTTCTTCTCACTGGCGTAGAAGCTAGCTTCAAAAGTGTTTCCGTTCCTCCTTGAGCTGAATCCAACTTTTCTGCATTTCCTCCCATGATGTAGGCATGTCTGGATGTAGGATGGTGTAGGGAACCTCTCCTTCCTTAACAGGCTCTTTAATCACAGGGAGAACATGAGGATAAGGCATCATCAGACTTTGGGCTCGGGCTCGTACCCACTGAGATAAGGCTCAAGAGGGATGGAGTTCTTGTGTCCCAGAGTCTTGCTATCAACCTTGTTGGGTCTTCCCCAGGCTCTGATGAATCTTTGGCGAAGTCCTTGCGCATCGTTGTCGAAGTCAAAAGCTAGGTCAGAATCAACATGTCATGAGGGCCATCCCTCCGTGCATATCCAAATTGCCTCAAAGCTAGGCAAGGGTTGTAGGTGATACCTCCTCTGATTCCAAGTAAAGGAACATTAGGAAACTCTCCGCAACGATCGACGATGATGATATTTTCTCTGGACCGAGAACACCAATGTACATCAGAATGAGTAAGAGTCATCAACCGTTGGGACCACCTTGAGCCTTGGTCATTCTTCAGACAGATTGCGGAAGGTGCGAAATAAACCACCTTGCAAGGAGAGGAGTACATCACATGAGAACACCCCTCTTTCTCATTGTTCGTGTGTAAAATGAGTGAAGAATGTCCCCAAGCAATGTTGGTATTGGATTTTTGGACAAGAAGATTTTGACGGCGTTGACATCTACCAATTGGTCAGGATTTGGATACAAGACCAACCCATAGATAAGGAGTGCCACAATCTCTTCAAAGGCTTGTAGGTCCAATGAATTCCAACATTCTTGTGCCTTCTCAAACAAGAATTTTGCTAAGAATCCTTTGACGCCGCTTCTGGTTTCCCAATGCCCCTTGATGTCGGATGGTTGTAGATGTAATGCTCGAGCAACATCTTCCGGCTTTGGTTCCTTTTCCGTACCGTTGAAGGGTAGTTGATTAAGGATAGGAATTCTCAGGAGTTGAGAAAACTCCTCCAAGTGGGCACCAACTGGTAATCAGGGAAAGTGAAACAGTGGTGAAGAGGGTCAAAGAACTGGAATAGCACTTTCATCATGTCTTCTTCAATGTTGGTGTTGACTAGGCTGAGCAGCCTACCATGTCTTTCACTGAAGGATGAACTTTCCGGAATTCTTGAGGTGAGCTCCTTGAGTTGAGGGGAGATTCTCACAAGGTTGACTTGGATTGTTTTTTCTGCGAGGAATTTCCATGACCTACAAAACAAGAACAAAGATGAAGATCCAAACCCTTGAACTGGTTAGTGAATGCATATGATGTTTTATGATGTTTATGATGTATGCATAAAACACATGTACAAGCAATTCACACCAAACCCTAGTTTCAGGCTTGCATGGGGTTTCATAGGTAAGTACCCTCTTAAGTGTAGTTGGCTTAAAAACCTGTCCTATAAATAGTAACCGGGTTCTAAGGAGCTCAATATCACTGGATTGTTTTCATTGTTCATTGTTTTGGTTTAGCCACTTAACTAGCGACCAAATATTCCAAGAAAACAACCCTCAATGAGTGTAGTATCGAGTATCTACCAACTTCGGACTGCACCAAAGCCGATCATCTCACTACCCCTAATAAAAGGCCAAGATGGTCAAGTAAGGTTCTAGGTCATTAGTGCTTAGTGACATCACTCAGCGGCCCCGTACTCTCCTTGATTGAACTCAAGGGTTACCGGTACTCACAAATATGTCGCACTAATATAGCTATTGCTTCGACCGTGTCGGTATACCCTGCACAGTTTCCACAACGTATTGCTATCTATGAATGTTTCCCAAAAATCCGGGTGTAGGATTGCAAACCCAAACAATAGAGCCAAGATATAAAGCAAACAATTTAAACAATTAGTCATGCAAGAGGGTGATCTAAGCCCTAAGGTTACTCCACTTTTAAAATTATCCCCAACAGAGTCGCCAGTTCTGTGATACGGTGGGAGAACTGACTATGGTTTTGCGTTTGTTTTCGCAAATGTTTCGGTTGAGCAAGAGTCGCCACCGACTTTTATTTTATCCTAAGGAAAGGTTTAAAAAGCACAGCAAAAACCTTTGAGATTTTTCTTGGTTCGGGGAGTAGATTATAGAAAGGGAAGGTATTAGCACCCTTTCTATCCATGGTTATCCATGGGCTCTTAGGTACTTGCTTAGATCAACTTGCCTTGGTTTTCAATTGTTTGAAATGGTGCTTTGTGTGTGGCTTTTGAAAATGTTTTGAAAAAGATGCCTTGTCTAGGCTACCCTTGTAACAATTCTTTACTCGAATGTTTTACAAAAGGTGTTTGTCTTTTTGAAAAGATGTTTCAAGGTTTTTGAAAGTTTGTTTTGAAAGTGTTGTGAAATGTGGTTTGAAAATAGGCAAGTGTTTTATTTTGCAAGTTGACAAGTACTTAAGAGCTATCTACCCTAAAGTTCTCAAAGATTTTTGTTATGTTTTAACCCTTTTAACAATTTTGTTCCACCATTGCATTTGGTGGACAATCTTGTGTTAGGAGGTGAAAGGGACGGGCGCGGGTCATCGTTTAGACCATAATTGCAATAGTGTTAAATGTCTTTGGGCAATTTTTCTTTGAAGGGATTTGATCATTTTTGGCAACTTTTCGAAAGCGTCATCGAGGGACTATGATCATTTGAATTGTGTTTGTTTTGCCCAAAGAAACCTAACATGCAATATGGCCCATTTATTTGAAGGCAACAAGTGGAATACCCTAGGGGTGCAAGTGTGAGATGTGTTGTCCATTTTCATGCTTGATTATCTTGAAATTAGGTCAAACTATTTTATTCTTTTTATTTGCATACAAACCCTAATTCTAGCATGGTATATTTAGAAAGCGTTAAAGTGCGAAAAGTAAAATTCCTACACTATTACAACACAATATGGGAAGGGGGGTACAAATGTTCAAATGGGGGGATATTTAGACAAGAAATTTAAACCTAGCTATTACATCAATTTTGGAATATTTACAAAATAATTGATTGCATAAATTAAATGAAAATAAAATAAAGATGCAAAATGCAAAAAGGGTTTTTATATGTATGAAAAAAGTATTGTTTATGTCCAATAAATAAAATAAAAAAAAGTATTATTTTTTTGGAGTTTTTTGTGTTTTAAGGGTAAAACCCTAATTTCAATAAATATATATATATATATATTATTAATTTATACAAATATTTATTTATTATGTACAAAAAATAAAATAAAATGAAGTGTATTTATAAAAAGTATTTTTGAGGTCAAACATTAATAAAATATATAAAATGTAGGTATTTTTTGTATTTTAACCTAAATATATATAAAAATATATATATATATATATATATATATATATATATATATATATATATATAAATATATATAAAAATATATATATATATATAAAAATATAATATATATATATATATTTATATATATATATATATATATATATATATATATATATATATATATATATATAAATATATATATATATATATATATATATATATAATATATATATAT